>OW964554.2:30339953-32839953 GCA_943138885.2 Tholera decimalis | reverse complement strand
CAGACAGACAGACAGACAGACAAAAATTTTACTGATTGCATTTTTGGCATCAGTATCGATCCCTAATCATATTTATTTTATTCATAGTTATTTTGGAAATATATGTCATGTACAGAATTGACCTCTATACAGATTTATTATAAGTATAGAAGATTACACAGACAGTATATTACATTATTACAGGCATAGATCCGTTAGTTCTATTACAAGTTTAATAGTTAATGGTAAACGTTTAGTCGATATTAGCAGATAATGCTTGTGTTTACGACTATAATAAAGATTTGTTTATGGGTCTCAGGCGAGCTATTTACTGTTTATTTTACAATTCTTTGTACAATTCTTCATCACGAAGCTTTGTTAGGTTTTTTTTTGAAATTTCACTCTGGATTACAAACGCATATAGATATTTAAAAACTTATTTAACGTCTTGGGCGTAGTATGTACCTATATCACTCCCATAGCTGGGGCGTCTACAATAGTCTATATATAAGGAAAGAAGAAGAAAAGAAGGAAGTGGACCACAAATGGCTATGAACCACCATGCGAGCCCAATGCGGATTGGTGGACGACATCACAGCGTTTACTCATAATGTTATTCGTTACTGGTTCAGATGTCGCCTAAATATGTATAGGTGGAAGTATTTTATATTGAACTTACCCATTTTATATCAGACAATCTTGCATGATTTTGAGTGATGAGTAGATGGACCCAAAGGTGTATACAATGTTCCACATTACGCCTCAGTTTACTACATCTCCGCTTAATCAATGCCAAGACCGACTATCAAAACGTTTGTCTAAATGTTGTAACGTTTCACATTTTTCCCATCAGTCGTAAGAAGAACTAACGGTAACGCTTAGTGAACTCGTGCCATTAAACGCACGTGTAGTGTGAAAGGTCAGAAATGTTGAATACACTGACAAGTTGATAGCCGCCCACTTGTGAGATTCCGCGGCAGCCTATTTCTCTTTGAAGTTTTTGGAACTAAATAACTTTGTATTTTTAGTAGGAGCAATGTTGCTGACTTATTTTGCGACTACCCGCTGGTGCTTATATGATTTTGGCAGAGGCCACGTGGCGAAGCTCAAAAATTATAGGTGGTCACTATGGTCACGGGTGGTTATAAAATGTATTGAACTACGACGCACTAGAGGCCGCGGTAGGCTTAGCGCTAGATAGATTTACCTATGAAATAGTTGCGATAGTGGGTCAAAGCTGGATAAACACAGCTAGCAAGAAAAAGCACTGGTGAGCATGGAGGAGACTTTCGCCTGACAGGGGTCTGTACAAATAATATACATCTTTTATTTTATCTCAAAAACTTACTATTTTTCTTTAAATCTACTATGTTGTAACTTGCACGAAATCTAATAAAGCTTTTATTTTTCTATGGTTTTAATTTAAACAACACCATTATATTTAGTTGCAACAGTTAATATTTTATACGCGCGATCATCACAGCTTTGCACCGGTGCAAACTATGTATTTATAAAGAACTCTCTGACTTTTTCTATTAGTGAGAACTGGTGAAAACTGTATCACAAATCCATTGCGTGGTTTATAAGTCAGTTGTTAAACAGAGTCGGTCAGTTCGAGATTAGAGTCGACCTGATTTTCTTTATTAAGTTGATCATATATTTTTTATACAAATTAATGTCTTACACCGTAAACCTGGTCTTTGAACCCGACCAATAAAATGATGCAGAACGTCAGCACTTTCTCAATCCTTTCGAATTCACTATAAATAATTCCTTCCTTTCGTAGCCGTGAAATGACAATTAAGAGCAGTCTTTTCATATAATAAATGTTGCTTTTTAGCTTCAAGCTAGATTTTAATGAAAACTATAATCATTCTCTGAAACTATCTGTTACCCAACGGTTGCTAAAATGGGTCCCCGTCACTTTTAAAAATTCAGGGAATATTACGACAGTATATTTCAAGCAAGTCTATTTCCGCTTGAATATGCATCGCGATTACGTATTTCCTCACTCCTCTTCTAAAATATTGTCATAAATTGTCGCCATTAAAATTAAACGTTCCGTGAAACCTCTTGTACAGTAAACTGTTCCTTGAACCGCCTTGTTAGCACTTCGTTTTCTTGAACCCAGAGTATCAACAACCAAGCGCACTTCGCGGTAGCGAGCGGTAGGAGCCGCTCTACAAGGTTTCTTCTTCTAAACACTCACCCTGTTTCTTCAGGTGCCCTTACGTTCCGGGGCCGCGGTTTCCCGTTAGAAACATACTTGCAATCCACCAGTTGACCCTACAGTAAAATGTAGTTTTTGTTAAATGAACTGAATAAATCAGTGGGTATCAAATACGAAACGGCTGTCAACAACTATAACGAGTATACTGGAGGGACATCCCACTACATCTCAACCTGATAATAACAAGAATTCATCAAGTTATTATTACTCTATCAACAAGCCACACTTATGTGATGATATCATTAGAATTTCCAATAAACATGAACATTTAAAACTCGACACTCGCACAGATGATATTCGCTTGTAAATATTAAAACAGGTATTTGAATTTCGATTTATAGAATCGATTTGAATAAACAGGATTCAAGCGATTCGATTAATCGAGCCGTGAATCTGTGGAGTGATAAAAGTGATTTACTTTTTAATGGCGTTCGTCACTAAATACCAATGCTAATGCTGGTCCATTGGTAGGTTTATAAACACTTTGGCGAATGTTATGTATTTAAATGAGAGTTGTATATTAAACTGTGACTATGTCGACGGTCATTTAGTATCCGAGGATTTTCATTCTGTATTAATTATCTCCTATCCTTTTTTATAAAATTCTCATTATACCCAAATGTAAAAATAAACTCTTTTTAAAGAGTATTGACCTCTTACTTCATCAACAAGGGCTCTAAATACATACCTACACCTACCTTATTTGCAACAGCTTTCTCAATCTTAAGCAATCCAATTTTCTTAGGTTTTATTTGTGACAATTACGGAAAATTACAGCGCAGAAAGGACTTTAAATTACACAAGACGGAATATCTTGTTTAATTAACAGTCACTTTAGAGGTACATACAATAAAAATAGCTTGTGAGAAGCCATACACTTCACTAAGTCCTTATTTTGCAATGGAGGCAATGAACGAAAAACACAGCCAATCTGTGGAACTCTCTGCCGGCTTCTGTGTTCCCTGCCACTTATGACCTTTCAGCCTTTAAAACAAGAGTAAATAGGCATCTTCTGGGCTCGCTCGTCCCATCGTAGACCTCATCTATCGCTTAGAGTGAACTTATCCGTTAAAAAAATCAACACTGGTTACATTGACTGGCTTTTAAATAAAACAAATTTTCGAAATGCCAAAATATAAGGGCTTGTTCTTTGCAGCGCATTTAGTTTTTATTTGTCAATCCCATACATTTTTGGCGTTGTGGTTGACAGTCTTCTTTTGTTTGAGTAAATAATCACACTGCGTTACATACCAATTAATTCGTTCTTTTTTCAAATAACAGAAATATTTTGTTTAAAAACAGAACTGTGCATACTAGTTTCTAGGAATTCATGAAAGTTGTATACCTACAGCAGTCGGTTTGACCCAATAGCAAATATGCATTTGGCGTATCAGACCGAAATAGTAGTGACGTTCTATGAAGGTTCTATTTTGGTAATGAGATGAATGGATTTGGTACCGACCGATGCGTTTGATGACGACAAAGCCAATATTTATGAACTATTAGCTTTTACCGCAACGTCGTTCGAGTATTTTTTTTAGTAGAAACTTAACACTGCTGTTGGATCCTCAGAGGTATTTTGAAAGATATTTTGTTTAACTACGGTTCTTTAACTATCTTTGTACATAATTTCATCAAAATCGGATCTACTGTTTAGTTGTGACAATGTTACTAAAACTTTATATTAATAAAAGTACTTATCCCATAAGGGGATGAAATGTTCCACAAAAATCCACGCGAACGAAGACACAGTAAACAGTAGTTGTGTATAATTTTATTAAATTCCAAGTTCTATTAATTGTCAGCATAATAACTAGGTTTCAATATTGCGAAGCTAAAAAGCCAATTTTATAGGTAGCAATCTGATTACGTTAGCGTTTACCTAAATAATTTAATAATTACTGCTCGTGTAAACTTGTGTATTAACAACATATTGATGTTGCAGATTTTTTATGAGCTAACATTTTATTTGCTGTGCGATTTTTTGCCTAAAGTGCCGCTTAAATTGGCTGTATGTGCTTAGCGCCTTCAATAATTGGTACAAGAAGGTACAATATTTGATTGTAAAGAAGAGAAAGAAAATCAAACTTCTTTGCAACAAATATTATTGTCGCCAGGAGAAAACCAAAGCGTAGTATTTTGTTTACATTCTCATCTGGTTGTTAAATTTATCGTTATCTTGATCATGATAGTCAAGAACAAAACAAATAACACTCAAATCAATCTTCTAAACTATTAGGTACATAGTGTAGGTATTTAATTCCGTCTAGTACGTGGTAAGCGCGGGCGCATCTCCCCTCCAAATGATGCTAAATAAGACTCCAGAGACGAAAATTAATAATTCATCGCACAGTCGCAAACCGAAACTCGTAGGTCGCTAGATCCACCGTCCACCTGTGCGGGTCTGCATTCTTGTGTCCCGTTAACAGCGCCCGCGCAGGGTTGGCTGGCGTCCGAATTAAGCCGAACTTAGGCTTTAAGATTCTATGTCCGACTTTTTAGGGTTCCGTAGCCGAATGGCAAAAAACGGAACCCTTATAGTTTCGACATGTCCGTCCGTCTGTCTGTCTGTCCGTCCGTCCGTATGTCACAGCCATTTTATTCCGAAACTATTAGGACTATACATGTAAAACTTGGTAGGTAGATGTATTCTGTGAACCGCTTTCCGATTTTAAGAGAAAATTTAAAAAATATTTAAAAAAAGGGGGCTCCCCATACATGGAACTGAAACTGAAAATATTTTTTTTTCATGAATCCTATACGTGTGTGGTATCTATAGACAGGTCTTTAAAAATGACATTAATATTTCTAAAATGACTTTTTCATAAAGTTAATTGTTTCAAAGATATACGCTTCCAAAGTGGTAAAATGTGTGTATTGTAGATCTTAATGTAAACTTTTAACCAAAATTAGTTTGAACGAGATCGAGTCAGGAGTTTTTGAGATACAGTATATTTTCTAAAACCGCAAATATAACTTTGTAATTCATACAAATACTATGAAAAACAAAGTTATTTGGCGTAGTTGTAAAAATTGTAAATAAGCTAGTTTTAAGAAATTTGTAAGGATATTTGTTCTTTTTTTTTCAAATAAATATATTAAGTATATTATATTTATTATAGTTACTACGGAACCCTTCATGGGCGAGTCCGACTCGCATTTGGCCAATTTTTTATTTAAGTGGACAGATTAATTAATGTTGTAATATTTAATTTTCACTGAAATATAGAAGAAAGATAGTAAAATACTTATTTGTGACTAGTAAAGGATAAATAGCATAATATACTATAGAATGCAATTATTAATATTGATAAATCAAAAGACATGCGTGAGGTCTAATATGTCAGTACCGACATTATGCGGCGAATAACACAACGCCAAGACGATCTCGTCAGTATAGGAATGATATAAAAAGTTTTCATTAAAATACATTTATATATAAAAATTTAACAAGAAAATATTTTTACATAATTGAACGCATTAGTCCAGTCAAACTGGGTTTACAATTTTTGTCTCTGGCAACCCTAACAGCGCTTGTGCCGCTCCCTGCCCGCGCTTTATTTATTTTGTGCTCTGCGCTCTCTGACGCAAGGCTGCGCCGAAAAAATGGATGAATAGCGAAGGAAATACCTGAGATTAACTGTTTATGACTTTTTAGTTTGTCTTATTGTGGCTTTTGAATGGATATAGCCCCTAGTACCAGGGAACCAGTTTTTGGTAGGCTTTCCGCATTATAAAAATGCAATACACCTATGGATCAAAAACAATTCTGATCCTTAAATAATTTTCTTTAAAAACAGCTTTTTATTGATTTAACATACTTTGTGTTGGTCCAAAGCCTTAATAAAGTAGCTCTTTTTGGTGTGCTAGAAATTTTAAATTTAACAGGTTGTCTATACAATTTACTGTATAATCTGACCTTAGTTCTCGATTTAGCCAAATTAATTTTATGTGTTTTAGACAAGACCGGTTGCCATAACAATTTATATGCCATAACAATTTGCATTTAACATTTTTACTGAAGAATATAGATGTTTTTTAAGTTTTAAAGTTATGTCCAACGTATATTGTGCAACTTTCTCTGAGTAACTAAGTTGCAAGTATGTAAATATGAATTAATATTGCCTAGGTGAGGCGTTGATTGCGTATAGAAAGGTCGTGCGTTTCAATCCAATCCTGTTGAATGATTACCTGTACATAGTAGCCAAACACACCTAGTGAAAGCATATTACTTAACTTAATTACAAACAGCTAAGCTTATAATTCCTATTCCTGCTATGTTTCCTGTTAAACCTGCATGTTTGCATACATCTAGCAACATATTAATAGTAAAAATGTCAGTATAAACCGACCATGTAAAAGGGTTTTTATCTATACCTATGCAAGGACACCTATAAGAACTCGTTGATCCATCAATCAACGACTATCTTCATTCTACCACTTGTATGCTGATGATCTTCAAATTTACACCCAAGCTTCACTCGTAGAGTTAGCTGATGCCATTGAAGCTATTAATTGGGACCTCGCTCGAATGTGTGACTGGAGCGCTGAGTTTGGACTTAAAATTAATCCTGCTAAGACTTTGGTTGTTTGTTGTTGGTAGTTCTCGTATCTCCAGGATTGATTGGACGGCACTTCCCCAGGTTTCTTTCAATAACGCCTTCATACCTTTTAGACACACTGTGAAGAACCTGGGAATACACATTGACGACACCCTTTCTTGGACTAAACAGTTACAGGAAGTTAGTCGTAAAGTATTTGCTTCTGCAGGCTCCTTGAGACGCCTTCGTAATTTTCTTCCCATCTCTACTAAAATTGCAATTGCACAATCTCTCCTTCTCCCTATTCTGAACTATGCTGATGTTAGCTATCTCGACTTGACCCAAGACCAATTAGACAAGCTAGAGCGACTTAAAAATCTCTGTATCAGGTTTATATTTGGCTTGCGCAAGTATGACCACGTTTCTGATTTCCGCGTTCAGCTCAAATGGCTTCCTATTAGGTATCGCCGGAATCTTCACTTATTTTCTCTACTTTATAATGCGCTCTTTAATCCTTTTACTCCTTTTTATCTTAAGGAACGCTTTCAGTTCCTCTGTGACACACATTCTAGATCCCTGAGATCATCGGAAAATCTAGAGTTAAGTATTCGAATGCATTTCACTACTTTCATTGTCAAATCTTTCACTATTCAGGCAGCTCGTTTGTGGAATGCATTATCCATAGAAGTGAGGCGTGCTCAAACGCTACCAGCGGTCAAAAGAATGGTGAAGGAGCATTAGGTACCTCTCCCTATAAGTTTTCCCCTTCTTTCTCAATTGTAGATACCTACATGTAATATTTATTAGTACTTATATTATTTTTGTGTTGTATGTATGTATTTTATAGTATTATATTCAATTAATATTATTTATGTTGTTTGTACACTGACAGCCCTTAATCTGTCTCCTTTAATTTTTGTCCATCCAAAGGTTGTCTGTAAGACATCGCGCCTGTGCGATAAAACCGCCCATTGGCCACACTAGTTTAAATTTTTGTATCCATAGAAATATCGTGAGGTGTACAATAAAGTATATAATAAATAAATAAATAAATATTATAAATAAAAAAATGCGAATGTACAGATATTCTGTAACATTCGCATTTTTTTATCGCACTATCTGTGAAGCTTTCACAGCTATAGCGTTAAACCGATTTTTATGAAATTTGGCTCCAAAAATATATTCGTCAGGGGCTAAAATAGGAGATGAATGTTTGTTAGAAAAAGAAGTCTAAAAGAAAGTTCCACCACCATCCACCATAAGCAGGTCTCGTTTAAGATAAATTAAACGTATAATTAAAGATGCGTTTGGTGACAGTTGTTAATTAATTTTAGTCTTGGCTACACATATAAAGATTAAGCTCTAATAATAGTATAGGAATTGAAATAATTGGGAAGATTTGAAGTACTTAGCAAGGTTTACGTTGGCTCAAGGAAAACTATGGTCTTTGTCGGATTTGTCGTTAATTTCAGATTCGGTACGACTTTAAACAATAACGAGCGGTAGCCTAAACGGCTACTCAATGATGTATCAAATATCATATCGCGCTAAGAGGCGTATGTTTATAATAATTATGATCTTAACATAATTATACATTGCAAATGTTATTGTAAGGTGATATGGGCTTCCCCGCCACTGCTTCACAAGTTCATGAAGTCATGACTAATCGCTCACCTGTTGATATGAGAAACACCTTATTTATAGAATTTCCTCATGTTTTTTCCTGAAGTCTGTGTGCCTACGTTCCGGGAATACAACGTCAGTTTTTGTTTTAAACATGGTCTGTATGCAAAAAGGTTTGATAAACTTGAGCGTTTTTAACACGCTTTTATTAGATTGACCTGTATGTAACTAACTATGTAATGGAATCTAAGGTAACTAGGTAATTTAACCATCTTCCAAGGGTCGTAGCGTAATGAAAGTTGGCAGCTGTATATAGTTCTGATGACAATACAATAATATAGTACTGTCGAACTGATCTGATAATAGAGCCGGAAGATATGAACTGGATCTTCATGATGGAAAATCGTATCACAGCTGTTTTGGATTTTTTAGAAAAGTCTTGGAATGAACTTTGACCACGATTAGGTTACAAGGTCTGATGATGTAGCCGGAAGATAGGCACTGGCATTCCATGATGGAATATCGTATTATAGTCGTGTTTGCACTTGTGAGAAAGGCCACGTAATGGACTTTGAACACGATCAGGTTTCAAGTTTATAACAAACCTAAAGAAAATTCGTTATCGGTTTTCTTAACATTTTTGAATTACCGCATAATCCATAGATTTATTTTTTATAGATGTCACTTTCAAATCCTCTGGGGGGATCTACCGTTAAATTGTTCACTACTCGTGGGTATAATATGGCAAAACTACAAAAAACGAAACAGCAACACAATGAAAACGGAGACTACAAAAAAGAGGAAAAGCGCGAACAGTTTTTTGTTTTTACATGCATTTATAAAAGCGTGTTTTTCTAGTGATTTTTAAACAATTAATTTATTTAATATATACTTTATGATTATTTTATTACGTAAGGTGTAGTATTTCAAATATTGGAGCCGAGTTTTTGAAGTTTGTGGTAAACTTTTGGATAATAAGCGCCATTCTGGTAATTAAAAAAAAAAGTGTACCTACTGCGATTCTGTTTGGTACTATTTCGCGCAGTATCGTATAAGGATTTCCATCACGAGAAATAAAGGTTCTAAACAGAACAGACTGTCAGCGGTATGTCAGCGGGGATCATTGAAAAACATCAAAAATGTTTGATATTGAGAAACGGTGCCAAAATGGCACGTCTGTGATCAATATCTTATATTTAGTTTGGTATTTCTATCACAAATGCTGCTACAACACACTTTTTGTAGAGCTTCTTTTATTAAAAACAGGTCTATTGGCCAGAGGAATATTTCGAGATCTAGATATACCAGGTAATCAATAAGAAAATCTCATTCTAAGGCAACTCCGAATAAAAGAACCAATTATTACTTGCTTATCATGGAGAGAAACATTTAACCACAAAGAATTTATTAGCAGATATATAGCTTGCACTCACTGCCTTAATACAAATTACCGTGCCCATGCCAATCAATAAAAATAGATTATTTTCTAGAAGTCGTTAAATAAAGTCGTGTTGTAATGTACTGGAAGTCGGCTCGTGTATCGTTTACGTACGTTTATAAGCCGTAAACTTTATGGGAACAATCACCCTGAGCATAATTAGTTTTTGAACTAATTTTGTAGTCTTAAAACTATTGATAGCTTCAAGAAAGATTAGTTATTTTAAACTGCGAATCTTTTTTATCCAATTCTCATACTAAGCATTTTCGAAAAAATTATTTATGTCTAAAAAATTAAACTGTTCCTGGAAATTAATTACAACATTGTAGTAATTTTCTAAATATCTTCCCAAGTAGGTAGCTCTAAATAAATAATTCAAACCTGAATGAACACTATTAAAACATCATTAGTAGATAATAAAATAATTATTCTGCATTACCAGCTATTACGGAAATGCATAACGTAATGACTGTCGGTCGACCTGGCAACAAGACCTGTTTTTTTTAAAGAATATTCTTTTATAGAGAGGTCTTGAATAAATGGTTTATACGAGTAGCAAAAGACTAGATGTGAAGACCTATTTTGGTGAAGAAGCTCGTTTCTAAGCGAGGTCTGGAGGTATTGGTTTGATTAGCCAGCAGTGTCAAATTACGTTTTGCGGCAAAAACGTTGGCTTCGTTGCAAATTGTGGTTTCGACACGGCGGGTTCGACGACTGCGCTTGAACAATAACAAACAATTTTGTCACTGCATGCCTTAGGATTACCGCAAATTTAACACTTTTTGTCGCGACTTGAAAGTTTACTTGCTATGAGGCAAACTGTTTGAATGTTGGATTCTCTGGAGATTTAGAAGCAGTGTGAAGTAGCATGACGGTTAAAATGATCGAAAACGAGAAGCTTGTGACTATAACAACAGCTACACGGCTCGTCATCTTCAAGGTCGAGAGAGATTGGATCCTGCGACACAGGGTATCCTAGTGCGGGATCCAGTCTTATATAAAAAAAATTGTAACACTTTTTCAGTGAATAAACGTTATTGTATTGTATTAAGGTAAGCAACGCTTGCCATGGTTATCCAGGATTGTCATCTTAACATATTGAGATTTAGAGTTAAGTACCCGTATGCATTCCACCTCTTTCTTCGATAAATCTTTCACTATACAAGCGGCCCGCTTGTGGAATGCATTACCCATAGATGTGAGGCGTGCTCAAACATTATCTACGTTCAAAAGAATGGTGAAGGAGCATTACCTCTCACTATATTTTTTTCCCCTTCTTTCTCTATAATGAATTTGATATGTATTAGTATATATTTATATATTATATTTTGTGGTATGTATTTTATATTATGATGTTTGGTTAGTATTATGTATGATGTTGTACACTGACAGTCCTAAATTTATCTCCTATAATTTCTGTCCATCCAAAGGTTGTCTGTAAGAGATTGCCCTGTGCGATAAGACCGCCCATTGTACACTAGTTTTATTATTTGTATCCTTAAGTGTATTGTAAGGTGTACAATAAAGTATATAATAAATAAATAATAATAATAAGCCGATGGTCCGAGCTGCCATTAGTACAGACGCCAGCACATGAAGCTACCCGAAACTGTCAAATTTTCCCAATCAACCTTGAACCTAATTTCTTTAAAAATAAAGTTGAAAATCTATTAAAGAGTACATCTTTGACAGCCGTTACGGGTAGTTAGAAGCCAGAAAGTCAAAGTCACGTCATAAAGGGGTATCGTGTTACCTAGCTACTGGGTTGCATTTTGGAAAAAGGCTAAGCACATAATGATTGATGTATAAAATGTTTTGGGAATACCTTCATTGTTTGTTTTCTTTATTAATTCTTTCCATTTTGTTCCCACGAGTAATTTAAGAATTATAAGTCCACCTAGGCAGAGCCTTTTACCTAGGTAAGCCTACATACTGTAGAGTGCGGCAGGTGCTCTACAGGGGAGGCGCTAACAACTGGTCGCCCACCAGCCGCTCATCTATTCGCCGCGCCTCAAAAACTTTAGATTGGGTGGTTTTTTATCTTAGAGGTGGCCTTCCTCTGGGCCAGGCGATTAAGCCAAGCCCCCGGCGGCGGCATTAGACATGCCTCCGTTCGCTGTCCGGCCAACCCGACTCAGCGAACCCGCCGAAATTTCTCTCCCTAAAGAATACTTTAGGGAGAGACACTCGCCGCTTTGGTGCGCCCGCACCGCAGCAGCGTGGTCACGTCTACTGACAATCGACTACCATCGATTGATCAGGAGTGACTCCATCCCGGTGTCTCTCTTGGTCTGGTCTCTCCCTTGGTCCTTTCCGGCATGAGTAACTCTACCGGCAGAGCTCCAAGATCATTGAGACACGCAAGCCCCACCACGACGACAACGTGGAGTCTGCGTACGGCTAAGGAGTAGAATTCCCTGTCGGAGTCTGTGTTTCCAGACAGCTACAACCTAGGGGTCTTTAAATCAAGAGTGAATAGGTTACTCCTAGATAAGCGTGCTCCATCTTCGACCACATCATCGCTTACCATCAGGTGAGATGGTGGTCAAACGGGGGCCTATTCTGAATAATAATAAAAAAATGTTTGTGTAAATTATTGGTGGGCTAGCACTTCCTTGTAGCATGCACATCGGAAAACAACAGTAGATAAAGTGAATAAAGATTATAGTTGTTAAAAATTAAGCTCAAAGATTGTGGGTATGTTTTGGGTAGCTGTAAATCAATGATAAATTGGTTTCTGCCCAAGGATACATAGCAAATTGAGATTGTAGTCCATTTTGATAAATAATACTATATTTCTCATTTTCGTGTTGATGGAAAATGGAGCAGTTAATATAACTAAATACGTTTACTATTTTTATATCCAATTTAAGCACTATCCGTCTTGCTCATTTTAAAAATGTATGCCAAAACATCAAGACCATAACATTTTTTGAGTCATTGACTTAACAATATATAGATAGATATAGTGATAAATACTCTTTATTGTACACCATAACATAATTAAATAAGGACTTAAACACTACAAACGGTGTTACAATGTTAGCTTTCAAACGCATTATTTTTGCATGTGTTTCTTATTTGTAATATTCAGCATAATGTAAGCTTGAGTAATGTAAAGTAACGTACTACATACGTATCATACCTTTCGTGATGTACAGACGCCAGCACATCAAGCTACAACAATCTGTCAATATTCTTTAATAGATTTTCAACTTTATTGTTAAAGAAATTAGGTTCAAGGTTGATTGGGATAAATTGACAGTTTCGGGTAGCTGCATGTGCTGGCGTCTGTACATAACTTATAAATAAGCATCAATAGGCCAATGGTTAAGGTATCGGACTTGTGGTCGCTAGGTCGCGGGTTCGAACTGCACCCATTATACTATTGCCGTAAACCCACGCAAGCCCCAAGCATATTTAGCTAAGTTGGAGGGGTTAACAAGATCGCTAGTAATGTAAATGCTACATACTTAGCCAGTTCTTTAAAAGAAAAGAAATGTTTAACACATTTCTTTGTTTACAATGGATACAGTTTTCACGAAAGAAATGAACTTTAATGAAAATTAATGTTAAACTAGTTTTCAGGCGTTTGATATGATGAATGTTACAATTGTGCAGCTGATCACTTATTATCTAGGATTAACAATAATTAAGTATCAATAGCCTTTTTTTTTCTGGGTGCGAAATTCATCGAATAACTTCTCTCGCTCTGGGTTAAGCGAAAGGGAGTGTCAGACTTCTACTGACTAAAAACCCACCGTGTCCCTTCAGCTGACCGTAAGTGCCGGGGCCGCGGTATCTTGATTAGTCCATTTCCGCAACCCCGGCGGGCAATGGCCTTATGAGGCCCCGTCACTAATGCTGACAGCTCCTTGAAACGCGCGTGGAACACGACGCGCCGCCGACTCGAGCCTGATTCCTTACCGGACGGAGAGCTACACCTGCTCACCGTCCGTAAGCCCGCGAAGTATCCATAGCCTTGCCATCATATAAAATTGCGGTGAATAAGAATTCTTCGGAAAATGTAGCTGGCCAAATATTTGTTAATTGGCTTATAACATTTTGTTTTAAACTAGTTTGATACCAATACTCTACAACGTGTAATTTAAAGGGTATATACATACCAAGTGCATGGCTTCTTTGGATAATAACAAACGATACGGCAAGGGTTTTGTAATCCTGTCTTCAGCCCTTTTGGATAGATATGGGGTTTCCGTTACACGTTGTATATTAAAACAAATACCAAAATTAACCAATATTGTTTTGCATTATCAATTAACTTCCCTGTATCTCTCTGTATCTGTATATCCTATCCTACTTAATATTATAAATGCGAAAGTTTGTGAGGATGTATATATGTTTGTTGCTCTTTCACGCAAAAACTACAGTACAGATCTGAAGGTATGTAGATAGTTGACATCCTAGAATAACACAAAGGCTACTTTATATCCCGGAATTCCCACGGGATCGAGATTTGTGCGGGAAAACCCTCGCACGCGAACTAAGTCGCGGGTAGAAGCTAGTATGTTTATAAAATTATTTAGTTACTTAATAAACGATTTTGTGTTCTACTGTTTCTTTCAAAGGTGTAATTTTTCTTTGTTATTTATTGTCAGCAGAAAAATATCAAAACTTAACTCCCAGATTGCAAAGGAAAGGCATGACCCAGTTTGAGGTCCAGTAATTGGGAGTCAACTCAGCCCATTACTAGTTCCTGTGAATCCGACACTGCGGGTCAATATGTCCCAAGCGGATACTCCCGACATGCCGCACATGTTTCATTTTAACCCTGTAAATGGTATCAGAATGCCACAAGGCGATTGTATGACAACGGGCCTTTTTGACCACCGCATGTCGTGGGTCCTAATCCTTCGGATTAAGTTACATTCGCCAAAACAAGTCATTTGTCAAGTTTTTTAGGATAGAGAGGATGTTGTTAATTATGAGTGACAGGTGATTAAGAGTTTTTGTTTTTAGATAATTGTTATTTATTTATTTTATTCTTGCTTACAGCTATCATGACAGGTTAATTATCTAAAGTGATAGTGCGCTCTTAATAATAACTTATTAATATGTTTTTAAAGTAAGAATTTAATGTTGATTTTTTGACAAACTGTAGGTTGAAAACAGGTGAAATGCTGGCATCATGATTAGCGTCTGCTGACCGTCCGTGACCGTGTAAAAATTTGGGTTCCCATCTTCTTCTGGCATTTTCAAGCCCAAAATCTCGCTATTGTTAGATCCTAAGTGCTTCGACAGATATGTCGTCCGTAGAATAATTTATACAAAAACTGGTTGTGGCATCGTTGGCGCACTGTCTCGTAGCGTCTATCTGCGGGAGCCTGATTTTGACCTGAAGCCAGTACAACAATCCCTGATTAGCGTAATGAATATCGTATTTGAAAGGTGTGTCACCGTATGTCTTCCTCGAACAAACTTCTTTACTAGTTCTTTCGCTACTTAAATTCCATTTGCTCAAAGAATCGGAGATCCGCATGCAAATATTTCCCACAAATCTCACAGATGTATAAAACCGAAAGCAAACAGCTTGTAGCTCACTGAGTGAGTAGGTGAACAGTGAATGTTTTCGTTTGCAAACCATTCCAACGTTTACCGAACTGTGGCGGAAACACCGATATCGCACCGATAACAATTTTTATGCAAATTTTTGTTACTTTTCATTTCCCTCCACTTTTGCGTTTGACTTTTGTTTTACGACTTTATTTCTAACCTTCTTCTTTTTTTTGTTTTCAGGTAAGTGGCGATTGGGGCTTAAAATGGCGGGCGGGTATGCCCTGGAATGATACATTTACTATGTAGTAGAAGTGGTACACACGAGGAATCAACCTATTCAAAAAAATACAAAATTTTATCCCGTTAGCGATCAGGTTTATAATAAAACTAGTATTTGCGTGTTGCGCGACGTGCAAGCACCTCGCGTGCTTGTGGTGGTGGATTGTTCACTTTTAAAACCCCTAAATGTAGTAAAATGTCAAACATAACCCTAACAGAGCAGCAGCTCAAGTTACAGCCTTTTCAATTTTAGGGGAGGTTGGGGAGGGGAGGGCATGGCATAAAAAATTTGAAGGCCCGTTTATAGTTAAAAGTAAGAATCAACAGTTTTTCAGTAGTAAAAATCAAAATGGGGGTGGGGGAGATGGGGGGGGGGTTTGCACAATTATTTTGACTAAAGCATTGCCCCTCTAAATGAATCTGAAAAAAAAAATGTTCCAAGTCTCTTAATTTCCGAGATCCGCCTGAAGGGGTTGAGATGGGGGGCAAGGCGACTTTGAAAAATGGTTTTTACTTTACCGAGCCTCCTCTATACGAATCCGTAAAAAAAAATACGGGTCTCGTAGTTTCCGAGATACGATAGGGAGGGGGGAGAAGGGGGGTGAAAAGGGGAGGTTTGGTACTTTTCCCGTAGGTTTGAGAGCTACTTGTTTACGAATCTGTCAAAATATACCCACCTCCCCATCTACCATCTGGCAGAACAATTATGTCAATGAGTGACTCAGTGAGTGAGTCAGTGGTAATTTAGCTTTATATATTTATATAGCCTGAGCTTATTCATAAACTAAAGTATTTGCATATTTTTAATAATGATTACCAAGTTCTTATCCAATTATTTAGTGGAGAATTTGAATTCTGTTAAAACAGAAATTAATCAGCTAATCAGTATTCGTACTAATCAACTGCTTTTAGAGTATTTTTTTATAATTATGGCTGTATGATATTAAAATTAAAGGGAAAGGTTGGAAATGATAAAATATATTTGAAGAAAATATGAGAACAACCGTCTGAAAGTAGGGTTGCCATACGACCGGAATTTTCCAGGCATGTCCGGAAATATAGGTCTTTGTCCGGAATGCGGAGGGAATCCTAAACCGACCGGAATTTCTACAATTGAATGAAAAAGTGAAACATAAAAAAAATATAATGTTTTTATTTCAAATTAAAGAAAGTCAGGAATTTTCATCAAATGTCCGGAATTTACTCCGGATTTTCGATTTTTTGATCTGGCAACCCTATCTGAAAGGGACTTACTGTCGTACAAATTAAGTCATTCCGCACATTTCAGGGGTCTCAGACCATTAATCTTTTCTTTTTAAATCAAGGTCGGTTCATATTTGGAATTTGTACGTAAATCCAGATATTTCTTGTCGGAAGTTCCTCCTTTCTGTAGGTAATTAAAAATAAGATGTTTATTGAGCATTATTATGTAATTGTCTATATTTTTATGTGGACAAGCTACCCATATGAGTTTTAATCCCACTGATAAAGAAAATTAAAAACATGTTGTGTTTAAAAAAGGCAAATCAAGTCGTCATTCAGATACAGTAAACAGATTTACCAACATCAAAGTAATTTCATAGAAATAATTGGATCATTTTTGATTTTACCTTAGATAGAAAAAGTAATATGTTTCAATTAATAAACGTAATTAAATAATCAGAATCTCTGAGCCATAATATATTTTTTTATCTTTATCTTATCCACACAACAGGACCAGAAAATGAGGAAATATAAAAAAGATAATTAAAACATGTTTATTAAGTTATCATAGGCACCTATTATCTAACACTTTGTCTAACACGTAGCTTATAGAAACGGGTAGGTAGGTAATACTTACCTATTTATTTAATACACTACTAAGCTAAACTAGTTTCGTTTATCAATACTAAACATATTGTTTAGTTTTTCTATAACTTATAAATAATATATGTTAAAAAAAAGTAATAGAGATAAAGTTTAAATCTCTTTGCTGACACCATGAAATATTGCCTTAAAACCTAAAAGACACGTTGCTTGCATGCTAACATATACACTCGCGAGCAAAAGTATGGAATCACTTACTTGGAATTGATTCCGCGCGATATTGAGTACTTACTAACTAGTTAAGAATAATAAAAATACCACCATTTTAAAGGTTTAACTGTTAACTTTAAATTGATACTGAATCCATTCAAATCACGCCATTATTTAAGAAGCTATCCTGGATTACGTGAAGAAGTAAGAAAAAAGATATGTTTCAATTGTTTGATACGTCGCGAGTTGCGGCCTATGGACTCCTTATAAAAGCACGTATTATCGGATTTTCTTTATCTTTTCCGTCCTCGCCGCCGAGGCCCGGCGCAACGTCCCCGTAATCGTCCGCCCCGACCCTTGCCAGAGCCAGCCCGCGACGCTGAGCTAGTAACTTTAAATTCCCTTATTAGTAATAAAAATAATGATATGATCCAGCCTGTTCCTAGCTGCCCTTCCCCTGCGACGCCCTAAGCCGAGGTCCGTACCCCACAGGGGGTGCTCTTAGCGTGTAGTCGCCTAGTTTGTAAGTTTTATAATAAGCCCTGCCTGGAGGCTTTAATTAATTAATTTATTTATTTATTAATTAAAGCAACCACAGGTAAGCCCGGTTAAGCAGCCGACAACCTCAGAGGTTGACCTGCGAGATGCCACACACACACTAAAAAAAATTCTTTATCAGTCGACTTTAACACGTTGACCGGTACACATCTCCGCTACTTTTGACCCTTGAACTTGGACGACAATGGATACTACACCTATAGATGCAGCACAAATCGTCGCCCTATTGCAAGAAGGGCTCAGCCAGCGGGCTGTTGCACTTCAGCTCCAAATAAGCCAGTCCTGTGTTTCGAAAGTTTATAAACGCTTTCGGGAGACTGGTGGCTTTATCCCAAGACCGAGATCTGGACGGCGCCGGTGCACATCGGTGAGGGATGACCGTTTTATCGTATCAACCTCTCTCCGAAATCGACTTTTGACTGGTGTCGACGTCCAAAAGGAGCTCCGAAATGTTCGTGGGGTAGCTGCTAGCGAGAAAACAGTTCGTCGTAGACTTAAGCTTGCTAATTTAACTCCAAAAAGGCCTGCCACAGGCCTGAAACTGACGGCAGGTCACCGACAAGCACGCCTTCAATTTGGTCGCTCCCATTTTGATTGGGAGGTTGAGTAATGGAAGCGAGTCCTGTTCTCCGATGAGTGCAGAATGTGTTTGTACGGCAGCGACCGAGGGGATCGGGTCTATAGGCGGCCTGGGGAGCGATTTACGCAGTGCTGTTTCGCTGAGACAGTGGCTTATGGGGGCAGTTTTTTTATGATGTGGGCTGGTATTTTTTCCTTCGATGGTAAAATGGAGCTTGTTTTCGTGCCTGGCGGGGGACGAGGAGGCGGCCTAACTTCAGACCGCTATATTTCCGATATTCTGCTGGAACATGTCGTTCCTTATGCGGGATATATCGGTGATGACTTCCTCCTTATGCACGATAACGCTCGTTGTCACACTTCCCATGACACAATTGAATACCTTAGAGCGAGGGGAGTGAACACTAAATATTGAAATTTAATTTTAAGGCCAATATTTTTTTTATTGATTAATTATTGTTGTTTTCTTCATTTATTATTTTTACATTATCCTTATGTTTTCCTAACTCAATCCGGTATAACTCCTTACTGGTATGATATAAATGAATTTGGTTTCAATTTAAAGTTAACAGTTTAACCTTTAAAATGGTACCATTTTTATTATTCTTAACAAGTTATTAAGTACTCTAGATCGCGCGGAATCAATTCCAAATAAGTGATTCCATACTTTTGCTCGCGAGTGTAGATAGAGGACAATGACCTTACCTGTCTACTTTTATAAATTGCCAATATGAATATTAAGCGCCAAGTGCTAAATATTGAACCTAGCTGGGGTGGAAATTAAGACCCACATAATTATGAATGAATCAACACAAATTAAAAATGTAAATCAAATACGGTAAGAAGAGGTGTTCTAATTTTAATTTAATTTTTAAGTATCACAAGCATTGTTTATGTACCAATTAGGTAAGGGGTTGAAGAGCGTATACCTAAACTTTTTCAGTCAGGAGGATCCCTTCAAAAGACGTTTGTTCCATTGGCGAAAATATCAGGGAGCGTGGGATTTCTACCTCACAAAAAAGACCCCGGTGATGACATCAGCATATAGAACGAGCCCTGTTAGCTCTACAAAAACCACTCCGGAACACTCTCTGTGCAGCACCTCTTAGGGTATATCCAGGGCATTGGGCAGGCTGTATAGACACCTACACAATAATTTCAATGTAAAATATTGAATGTACTGTTGCGTTCCACCTGTTTGCGAAGGTGGTAATTAAAACACATATTTTCAAGTTATTTAATAAACATGCACCCTCTAATCCAACAAACAATTCGAAGGTGTGAATACGTAATAACTACTTAGCAAATTCCTAATGTCAACTTCATTACGTAAATAAATACCCATAGTTTGGTAGTCACGCGGCGGGTTCAACGAACCCCGAAACGAATGTGCACAAGCCACTTTTGGCGCTCAAAAGATGGACGAGGCGTACGAAAGAGGTTTTGTTTCTTTTCTGCAACTAATTTGCAACAAAAGATACATTATTAGTATTATTGCAAATGGCAGTTCTGTTGTGCTTGCACAAAACAGACGTTTGGCATGAATTGTAGAAACAGTAAATAACAAACGTTGTGTTTTGACTAGTTAAGTAATCACCTTTTGTGTCAAATTTCTTTTTACAAAAATGAAATGTTAGTACTTACGTTACCTACTAATTAATTAGAGAGCTTCCACTTTTTCATTGTGTTACGTAGGTAACACGATATAAATTAGACTTATCACGAAAACTTACGTCATTAGAATATTATAAAATAGGTATAATATCTTTGATAATGTTGATATTGTCATGAGTATCTAATAATATACACTAATAATATACAAAAAATCCCAGAAAGGAAAACACCGTACCTATGAGGCTATGACTAAAGATAACAATATTTTTATGTATTTATATTTACCTTTAAACTTTTTAAACAAAACAGCTATTAGATTAGAAGTCTGATTAAATAACAATGATTGGGAAATTACCTGCGACGTACAACGTATAGTAACAAGATAGGTACCTTTTTTTTTATCGTGGTAAAATTATCAAATAAGTCCTCCCACCCCGGGCAGGGCGGGAGGGACTGTCAGACTTTTACTGACTAAAATCCACGGTGTTCCTTCAATAACCCTTTACGTTCCGGGGTCACGGTAATGGGATAAGTCCCACGTCCCCGGCAGGCTTCGGCCCTCTACAGGGGGGGCCTCGTCATATTGCTGACGCTCTTTGAGGCGCGCGTGGAACACAACGCGCCGTCGACTCGGACATGGTCCATGGTCGGACAGCGAGTTGCCCTTTACTCGCTGTCCGCATGCCCGCGCCTACGGTGGCCGGAGATCGTCGGCCGACGTCCGACGCCGTGGGCGTCTACCACTGCGGCTGGGCTGGAGGGAGGACGCCATCCTCTCCCTCACACGGCCCGCCTCCTCCTTCGGCAGCATGACTGCTTCGCAGAAGGAGGCGACCGCTTCCCACTCTCTCTCGCCCCGCAGCATGGCCTCGACCAATGCCGGGCGCGAGAGGTCTTCGCCTATCGCCGCCGTGAGGACACGCCGGTGCTCTGCCCAAGCGGGGCAGTCTTGCACCGTATGCTCTACTGTGTCCTCAGGGCGGCCCTCGCAGTGGTGACACCCAGGCGTTTCTTCCTTCCCCATCAGACACAGGTACCTCCCGAAACTTCCGTGTCCGGTGAGGGCCTGTGTCATGCGGTAGGTCAGGACGCCGTGACGCCGATCTAGCCACTCCTCAAAGAGGGGTCTTACCGCCGAAATTGCGGCGTGCCCGAAGATAGGTACCTACAAAATTCTATTTATCATACTATGTATTTACTTTACTGATAGTATAGACGGAAATTTATTAATAATTATGGCCTTACTTATCCATTTCCTTTTATAAAGGAATAATAAGAATGTAGGTATATAATATAAATAATGTGCCAAATTTCATAAATGTATAGCTTCACCCGCGACTTCATTCGTGTGGGTGTTGTTTACCCGCGTAAATCCCGATCACGTGAAATATCCTGGATAAGAAGTAGCCTATGTGCTATTCCACGATGTCAACTATTTACGTACCAAATTCCATTCGAATCCGTTCAGTAGTTTTTGCGTAAAAAGTTACAAACATCCATTCATCCTTCCTCACAAACTTTCGCGTTTCAAATACTAAGATAAGATTTTACCTACATATCCAACTAATTTTATATGTAGGTACGGCAACTAGGTAATGTACGTATTTATAGTCTAGCTATTGAGGGAAGGGCTAGCTTTGATTTCATATTTTTTCGATTTTTTAACTTTTAAGTGTCTATGAGATACAATTTACTCTTTTGAGAAAATTTATTTGGTTTAAATTGTGCAATTATCATAATAAATCTTACATTTCTCTCCAACTCAATGTTATTTCCAGACCAAACTATCAGGCCTATTTAAAAAAGGTCTTAATTACCTTAACCTTTCCTGTTATACTTGGTTCATGTTCGAAATAAATGCGGAAATATGACAGTTTAAATTCACATTAAAATCTTAAACAGCCTCTTAAACTGGCTTATTATAAACTCACCACACTTTCGATTTTCCATTGTTAAAAGTATGTGTAAACTCGCCACACATTTATTTTATCTTATTAAAAAATTTGGGAGTATTGTAAACTCGCCATACCTGTTTTCTACGTACTGACTGCAGAAAAATCAAACACAGGAATAAAAACGATGGTCGAAGCGCCATCGTAACATGGTGGACATCCCACCCATATGCACAAAACGTTTTGGGAATACCTTCATTGTGCGGACGGCTAAGAAGTGGAATTCCCTGCCGGAGTCTGTTTCCCGACAGCTACAACCTAGGAGTCTTTAAGTCCAGAGTGAATAGGTTACTTTTAGGTAAGCGTGCTCCATCTTCGATCACATCATCACTTACCATCAGGTGAGATAGTGGTCAAACGCGAACCTATTTAAAAAAAAAACTAAATCACAGAAAATCTTTATAAAATCACATTTATCACAGTTTTAATTGCAGAATCCAATACGTAGCTAAATATACATTACAACTTGCTGATTTACCGTCAAGTTAAGTTAAGTTTAAGTTGATTTATTAATTTAGTAATAAGTGTTAAATTCAGCTGCACTTTTGGCTATGGTTTCATTTAGCAGTAAGCAACTGGCGGCATGCTTATGATTTTATAATTTTAGGTTTTAGGCTTTACTGTTCAGCTGATTTACATTGTTATTTGATAACTGTTATTGAAAAAAATATTTGTATTTTAGTAAATATTTTAAGTTATTAAATAAACTTTTGAGATTTTTTCAGATTTTCGTTAACCAAATGAATATAACTAATTTGGGTTTGAAGAGTTTCTTTCATGTTAAAATTATGTAAAAGCTTTACTTGCTAACGGTATTATCTTTAAAAATAGCATCAAATAAAAATGTGTGGCGAGTTTACAACAACTTGTATGTACCTATGATGAATAAATTGTTATATTTTTATGGTTGTGACGAGTTTACAATGAATGTATGGAATTTTCAAATGTGTGGCGAATCGACAATGTGACGAGTTTACAATAACCCCTTAAACTTACAAACAGCATATATAGCGTTCCCACTCTCGGGGCACCGGCTATCTCCTCTTCAGATGATTATTAGTACTAGGTTATTTTGGGTATTTATGAAGAATCATTACATGATCATAAGTAATTACACGAACTAAGTAAACACTTCAAGTGACTCCTGAAAATCAAGGACTTATTTTTTGGACTAATTTAATCTATCTACGTGAAGTAAAAAGGGGTAAAAGTTATATCTCTAATCCTATACGGCTGTATTGTCGCAATCATAATGAAAGAAAAGTAGAAAATCCGTTTCTCAACTCATGTGATTTAAGTGTATATGGAGAAGGAGTGTAGAAAACTATTACTCGTATAAACTATACTAGTGGCAGCAATTAACCAACTCACACTAGGTGCACGAGGCTGAAAATTTTAGTCACCCCGTGCTGTATCCAAGTATTGAATTCAGAATAAAATTTTTTTTAGATAATTTAGATAATAATAATGTGTGAATATGTTTTTAAGCTAACATGGTCACTAACAGTATCATTAAAACTAACTAACTAATACTTACCGTGTATTTATTGTTTCGAGTTTCCGATATTTCGGCACTGTTGCAAGCACCATGATCACGGATAAACTCTCATCCGTGATCATGGCGCTTATACATAATGTGTGAATAAGTTCTTCATATTGGCTATTGAAACAAAAGATCCCCACCCACACTTTAATCAAGAAAATGGTAGGAACTGGGTACATTAGGCTCATTCATTGAGTACTAACCTTCCTTCTTTCAAGGGCGGCATTGAGCAACTAGCACAAGGCACTAGGGACTGGCATTTTAACTTCGATCGCCAGTCCTTACTTAGAATTTCGTTTTGTTACAGCATAGGTATAACAGGATTACACCGAAAAAGGTTTTTTTGCTGTGGTATATTAAGTCTACTGACTAAAAACTCACTATACCTTCACTTGCCCTTAGTTATGGATTAGACACCTAATATTTCGTTTAAGATCCATGATTAAGACGAGCTAATAAGATTATCAATCAAACGTATCCTAAAAACTTATATATTGTTTGTGTAAATCTTTGTTCTAGTTGAGTTATTATTTTATCTACAATATTAATTAACGTAGGCCTTAACAAGTATTAGCTTTGTTGCGATAATATTTAGTCATCCATATTCTTGTGCCATAATTATATTCAATTATGTTTTAGTAGCGTTTTATCATTTGATGCATACGATGAAGTCCTGAGTGGTGAAGAAAGCTTCTCACAGACCGAGATATAGAAATGTCCGTAGTGAGAACTTTGTGGAATAAAGAGGATGAAGTAAAAAGGGCGAATCTCTCCATAGAACTCTGGCGAGAAAACTATGCGAAAACGTTCTAAAACAGTCCATTGTCAGTCCAATTTGCCGCATAAAGCTGCATCTGCTACATAAATCACAAATAAAACACATTGGATCACTAAGCCGTTTGATTAGTCCGGATTCAAAGTCCCCATTTATAGCCCGCACACAGATATGGTGACCTTTCGGGCTAATTGTGTTATTAATATCTAATCGCTGGTCATTGCATGCACACAAAACACGAAACACGTGCCTGGAACTCACTGGTTATATAATGACAACAATGTTAGATTATCGGCAAAACTGTTAAACGTTGTATTATTAATGGAACGTCTCAGATAGGTGCTCTAACAGGCGTCATACAGGGAGCTCCTAAGCGGCAATTTTTTCTGGGTGGGAAAATCACCCGCTTCTCCTGCTCTGGGTGGAGTGGAAGGGAGTGTCAGACTTCTACTGACTAAAAACCCACTCTGTTCCTTCAGCTGCCCTTAAGTTCCGGGGCCGCGGTATCTCGTAAGAACATTCCCGCAACCCTGTTTCTTTAAAGGACCTGGAGTTTTCGTCCACGGGCTGAACGGCTAACCCCAAAGATTCAAAAAAGGAGGGGGTTAGCCACCCCCCACTTACCAATAAAAGGAGTAATGGAAGATGAGAATGTAGAACTAGGACGAGAAGAAATACATTACCAAACTTTAAACAAACAAACAACAATCTTATCGGATGCAGCTGAATATGACTTCTGAACTTTACAACCCAGTTACTGGGTATCATGATACCCTTTTGGCATTTTATCTGTCATTTTTTAATAATTAAACCTAACTTGTAGTCCTCCTGGAATCTAAACGTCAACTCGTGTTGTCATGTAGAGATACAAAATCAAAATATCAATAAAATAATCTTGGAAATTACAACAGAGTTGTTTTGTTATAATTATTATGCCACGTTATGATGATGACTGTGTGTTACGAGGAAAATGTTTCATGATAACAAATTTTACACAATATGTTATAATACGGCAGACATTAGGCGCCGTAGTAGTGCGTTGTTGACTTATTCCTGCATTTTTTATTTATGCAAAAAAAAAAACGAAGTATTAAAAGTCAGGTTTTAATGAACAAACAAAGCACTTAAAAAGGGAAGTTAAATTTGTGTGAATTTCATCTTGGACTATCTTAGTAATATATGTAGAGTATACATTCAAATAATCTTTGTCTGATCCAGTCCGGCCCTAACTATCCTCCGCCACCATAAGCGTGGGTTAGGGTAGCGCTCCTTAGCGTTTTCAATCAATCAATCAATAACTTTATTAACACACACAGTATAAAACCTTAGAATAAGTGACAAATACAATTATTTATAAAAAAAGTGCAAATGGTTTTACGGTACAGATCGCAACTGGCATCTTAGCTAGATTACCAAGTAACCTGTGTTAAAGATACCAGTCCCTTTCCCCGAAGTGTTGCTCAGTACCTAATACCGTGTTTGTATTAACAAAGATTAAGTTATTAAAATATTATAAATAGTGACAACGTGACTAAAAACTAAACTTTACATACTCTTAGGTGTTAACCTGCGTGTGGGTGAATGGGTGTGTATTTTAATGGGCGTGTACCTACGTGAGTGGGTGTGTGAAATGGATGTGTCGAATGGTTGTGTGGGTAGATGGGAGTGAGGGATGGTTGTGTTGGATGTTGTGTTGTGAGTGTGTGATCAAATTACACCCTTTTTACTAAGGAGATTTTCTGTTTCCTGGTAAGTCAGGCTTAGTAGCCACTTATTGACTAGTTTTTTACAAGCATTACTAGGCAGATTGTAAACGGGCAGCTGTTTATTCACTGTATTATACAGGTTGGGTGCCAAGATATAATTAAATCGGTTTGAGTGCCTGAAATTACTTCTCTTAGTTACGCAGATTCTGTCCTTACGCCTTTAGTGATTCTTTGAAACGGGGTCACGGCATGCTGCATTAGTACAGTATTTAGAATAAAAAGCTGCCTCACTGTCAACACTTGATAAGATTTGTAAAGCTCTGTCGTCGGAAATTTGAAGCTTTTGAAGTTACTAACTTTTAGGATGGCTCTTTGCGCTCTTTTAAGTTTTAGAAGTATGGTTTTAGGCACCCCGCCTCATGCCGTTATGCAATAAATTTGTTTAGTCGTTTAGATTGGCAGTTTATTATACGCCTATGTTGGATGTGTTAAAAATTATAACAGGCATGTCCGGTAAGCAGTCGACAACCGCAAAGGATGACCTGCGAGAGGCTAGTCATAAAAAAGAAATCCTCGACTATAACATTGCTTAGCATCAGATGGGATAGTAGAAACTGGCTATTGTTCCTTGTTCATAACAAATTAAAAATAATGAACTTAAAACAAAAGATCTAATCATTGCAGTTGCAATGTTTATCCTTATGATATGTACGTTAGTGCAGCCATTTACCTTGACCTATACCGGCTTGGCAGCTTATGCAAGCCTTCAACATGATAGAAATTGAGAAGTTGCATCTGCGATTTTGGCTGTTATTAAAACAGTCAAGATGTTATGTTACAAAAAACTTTTTACCAAAACATTAAAACGACTCCCAAAAAATACTGCAAAGTGAAAAATAACTTTAATTTCGGTAGTCGGTGTCTTTAGTTTTGTTTTTTCGTTTTTGGCACCGACTTCCGAAATTAAAGTTATTTTTCACTTTGCAGTGTTTTTTGGGAGTCGGTTTAATTTTTTGGTAAAAAGTTTTTATTTCACTCTTTTTAGTTGGATGATTTTTAATTTACCTAGTTACAAGAGCCTAAATGTCAACTACTTATAACCTTTTACAAAATATTGCTTTTCCCAATGCTGGGCCGTTAATTGTTGAGGAGTTCTCCTGGTACTTCACCATCAGCTCTACATCACCATATGCATTGTGACGAGCATAAAGTGCTTAACATCCATATTCAAGTAATCGAATCGCAATCCACTCAATACTTATTATTGGGTAGTTTCGGCGGCCATCTGTGGTCTTCATCATCAGTTCCACTTCCCCAAATGGTACTTTTTGAGAGTAACTGCACAAGTTACTATAAGAAATACCCAAAACGCCATAGGTGTGCCTATAATATTTGAAGAGTTCCCTCGATTTCTCCAGAATCCCATCATCAGATCCTGACTTTGGTGATAATTGTACCAATTTCGAAGTATACCCATTCGAACAAAAAAAGAATTTTCCAAATCGGTTGAGCCGTCTTCGAGTACTCGATGATCATATATAAAAAAGAAAAAAAAAATACGCGTCGAATTGATAACCTCCTATTTTTGTCGTCGGTTGAAAAATAAGTGTTGGTCGTAATAGTTTGATTTCTTGTGACGTCAGATGACAGTAATGGTATCCTTGAGTATACAGTATGTTAACTAACAGAGGGCGTTCTCGTTAACCCGGAATAGTATAGCATCCATACATGCTAAAAAAATATTACCATTCGAAAACTAAACGTTATTATTTTTTTTAATATTAAAATATACACTAAAAATTTTAAATTGATAATGATTGATAGTAATAGAAACACTCTGTACACGCGTACTTGAAGGACGACAAAGTCGCAATTTATTTATGAAAATGACGGACCGCGTGTGCGGCGATCTAATTGATGTGCTTATACTATTGCGGGTTAACGGGAACGCCCTCTGTTAGTTAACATACTATATAGTACCTATATTAAAAACATCATAACTTCGCTGCTATTGCAACTTTTTTATGCGTGATAGGCTCGCGTATAACCACTATCTAACCTGATGGTAAGCGATGATGAGGTCGAATATGTAGCACGCTTGCCTAGAAGTAACGTATTGACTCATGACTTAAAGACCCCCAGCTTATACCTATCAGGAAACACAGACTCCGGCAGGGAATTCCACTCCTTAGCTGTATTGTTACTGGAAAAAAAAACGTACATTTTTAATTTTATCAATTAATTCAAAATAAAACGAAGTAGCGATCACGACCTCGTAGCCTGACAGATAAAATATTAAATTATATTACAGGCCATAAGAACAATATGGATAAATGGCCAGATAATACCATTCATAGTACATAATAATGCGGTTCACGATCGATGCTCACGCGCAAGCCAATCATTGTTCCTGGAAATTATTGTTTATTATAATTTTTTACCGGACAGTTTTATCATGAAACTTGGATTTTGCATATTTTTTTTCTTAGATAAGCCTGATGGAAATACCACTATTTGTTTTTAAGTTTTCAGATTGGCATTATCATGTGTGTGCTAAATTGTAGAACATTAAATATTATCTTATAAGTAGGAATGCACCCAGAAATTACCCATCGTAATCATCAAAATTTGCTTGATAGAAAATGTCATGACAGTAGTATGCATATTGTTCAATTGAAGACACGATTGGCGCAGTGGTAAGGCGATTGGCTGCTATGCTACGTGTACCAGTTTCAATTCCCAGATTTTTTGGTAGGTATGGCCTACAGATAGTTGTTCCCGTGTCTTGGTGTATGTGCAAGTGAATTTAAATGTTTCTAAACGCATCCACAATAAAGAAAAAAGTCGTAATGTGTGGAAAAACATTTTTGAAAATACTGTTTAAAACTAATACAAGCTGTAACTCAGCATGTCTTTTGTTTTAAATTTACCACTAAAAATACTTAAGTCAATAGGTAACATATCAATAAAATTTATGATAAGCATAAGCGTTGTAAATAGGATAAGGGCAGGAAGATGATAAGCGTTTGCATCCAACTAAGACAGCCGGTATGATAGGCACTTATAAAAAAATTAGAAGGAAAATTTTAAACATTTTAAACCACACGTAGAACCTGCGGGGAATCCACAAAAACCTCTTCTCATCATTACATAATGTAGTCTGACCTGATTTTTATAGCAATTTTGCGAAACACGTCATTAAATATACAGTAAGTAGGTATTAATTTACATGATAGGGGTGACTTAACGATGCGGGCTATTGTATTCAAATAAATAGTTGTTTAATTAGTATTACGTTAGGCAGGACTCAATTTCGTCTACAGGAAAGTTTTCCTATCTGTATTTTACATAGAATTTATCGTTGTCTGATATTAATTTACTTCGATAAGTCACTAGTATTGGAAACATTTAATCTATTAATACTTACTAATAAATGAAGCAAAGACTTTGTGTCCTTTTTCCGATTTTACTATTATATACATATATATTATGCATATATTATATATTTGCTATACTTTCCATCATCAGCTTAGCACAAATATCTGAACTGTGTTAGAAAGTATATGAAAAATAAAATGTACCTATACAATTTGAACGTTTCCCTCGATTTTCTTTTGGTGACAATGGGACCAACTCAGGAGTATAGTCTTTCGAAAAATGAATAATTTTGAAAATCGGTCCACAATTGGCAGAGAATTCGATGAATGTACATAAAAAAACAGCCAAAATAGTACCTCCTTCTTTTTTGGATTCCCTAATAAGTCACGCCTCATTTGGTAATATCCCCATATGTTATATATTCATGAAATTATGTAAGCTAACTTTATATTTCTGGTTATTTGATTTCCAACACGAACAGTCTTGGTCCTTAACATTTACCAAAGCTTTAAAAGTTAATAGCGTCAACTTCTATTAAATTAAACGTGTAAAGGTTGGAATTAATACTAAACATGTATAATGCCAAATTGAACAACTTAAGATAAGGCCAGATTCTAGATTTTAAATATATAACTAGTTTTTTACCGCGGATTCACTCCCGATGTTTCTGTTAAGAACCGCATTTCACTTCGGTACAATGAACAAGATATAATACTCAGCTTTAGCTTTAAGTTAGTATATTTCTTGGATCCGAATCAATGTAGCCTTTTAATTTTTTATGTTTACATTTTACCTTTTATTATATTTTAATAAATGTAAATTATATTACAATTTATAACTTCGTGCGGCTGTGGGTCAATAGGGTCAAATATTATAGTAGCCATTATAATTTAAAGTTTTATTTTGACTCCGCGTGTCCTGAAAGTATGCATATAATAATACTTATTATTATGCATACTTTTGCTGGCATTGTGCATCGCATTCACACGTATTTTGCGTTTATTAAGCTCTCTCGTACACACTGTGATCATATTTACATTATCACATATATTACTACTAGGTACAGAGATTTTACACTTACGGTATATTATTCCAAGAATTTTAGCATAAAAAGTAGGTTTTCCTCATTTATATCCAAGTTGTTTTTTTTCCGATCGAATAAATATGGGATAATCGGTTTAGAGATCCATCCTAGCCTATAGGTACAAGATTATTCAGCTATTCCTATAACTATCCACAATGGCCGCTTTGAATAAATATAACAGCAGTAGATTTTCAAGCAATATTTCGGCTATAGTTTCATATTTCACAGATTCGAAAGTGACATTGTGTGAACGAATACCACACGATATTTCATGTTGCAACAAAGATTAATAGATAGAACGTCAGATAAAAATGCAACAGACCGTTATTAATACACAATTTCACTTATTAGAATTTTGACAAATTATAGTAATCAGTTTTATAGTATATTCAAATGCGAAAGAGCACCTGTATTTTTATTGACATCACTGGAAAAAAATAACCTAACCTGTGTACCACCTAGTATGTGTATTTGTTTACACAGGGTGAGGAATTCTAGTCTTATTGAGTTGCTTCAAGGTTCGAGCAGTTCAGAAGAGAGTTATTTTATATTTTATGCATTTATAATTATTATTGATTCGTAAGAAATTGTAATATTACTTACTTTTGAACTTTTTTTATGAAAAGAATCGTGTATTTTGAGCAAATCCTATTAACATTAATAAATTAAGTATACATGGTATAATTATAGGCCTAACGACGTAATCTTTCATGAATTTTTAAACGTTCGTCTATGAATAGAGCGAGTTCAATGTCAAGTTCATAGAACTTGATGTTTTGTAGTTTTTAAAACAAATACACAAGCGTTTTTTCGTGATTGTAATTTTCATCGCTATCGTCTTTATATCAGTCATCCACAGATGTTATTATAAATGAAGAATTAATCAAAGTATCTATCCTAAAAATGATGTAAGCGTAGGATAGTTTTCGATTTACTGATTTTAAATGTTCATTTAACGTCGATATTATATCTTGTAATAGAAATCGTGTCCCGGACTTGCGCGTGAGTCACTATAATGTCATCTCTGGCATTAACTGGCCTTCACAAGGTTGGCCATGGAGAAACACTAAGGTCAATCTATACTAATATTATAAATGCGAATGTTTAGACCTAGGTATAAATCGATGGTTGTTGCTCAGTCACGCCAAAAATACTGAGCGGATCTGTATGTTTGGCACAGAAATAAATAATAGCCTGGAATAGTACATATACAAACTTTTAATTCCGTTTGGATTTACTTGATAAGTAAATTAAAACCTTTTTGACATACAAAGATTATTGGATTATCATAGTTTATAAGAAATCCTTCAAGGTTGCAATTTGCTTGCTTTTTTCGTAATATCAACTTTTATACAACTTTTTGGTTGATTAGTAATTCGTTTGTCGTATCAACATAGGTACTTTAAACGTATAGGTATACCGTTACAACTGTGATAATAGCTTCTTAATAATTTATTTATAAGCAATTAATATCTAGTAAATTCGGTTCCTGAAGGATTATTAATATCGAATAATTATCGAATTTTTACTTAATAATGTATTTAAAATTGTAATTTAATATCGACGGAACTGGATGTTTTTCATACAAAACAAACATTTCACTTAGAGTACAAAAATGTGGATTTTTGTATCAAATTAGTCTGCATTGAATTATACAGAAATAGAAAAAAATCGACAATCGGCAATTATGTAGTTATTTACTTGTTCAAAGTTAAATTATAGTTCTATACGACAAAACAATATCTTGAACTAGTTACTAACCCAAAAGGGCATCATTATACCCATAAAAGCTTATAGGGGAATAATCTAGCATAGTTATTAGTACATTACATGCGTCGCAGCCTTGAATCGGGCCTTTACACTGTAGTTCAATAGACGGAGAGGTGAACAACCCCTTTTGGCACAACCTGTTTAAAAATGTCGATAAATAAACGCGACCACTTTACTTTGGCCCGCAGTGGAACGGGGAACTTAGCAATTTGACGTTGCGTTTGACGTTTGATTTTGACAGTAGCGCCGCAGTGCAAGTATCAAAATAAATGGTTGCTGTGTATTATGTGATTAAGATAATAAATCATTTAATTTACTTTTTTAATGTTGATTAGTGAGTACTTACATTATTTGACTGGCGCCGGCTTGTTGACTGGTTTCTTAGTTATTATCGAATAGATTTCTTATACCAGTGTCTGCGTACTTGTTTTAGAGTTAAATTGAAAAAAAAAAGTATTTGAAATGGTTCCTATAATAAAACAAAATAAATATTCCTTCATTGATAACAAGTAGAAAAACTTTTAAAAGGTCACAGAAAAATACTACTTCTAGAATTCTAGATAAAAGTAATTTTGCAGAAATTCACATAAATGCTGGCATTTTTCACACCCAATCTTTATTATTGTAAAACAGTTTTCTATAGTCCAAAGAGACCATTGTGGTTTGCCATTGTGTTTATTAAAGATAGTTACCTATTTCCTTTCTATAAGATAAGAATTGATAATATGCAAAAATCACCTTGATGAAGTTTGTGACGTAATATTGTGATAAGCTTAAGTACTTAAAATACAAATAAAAAGTGGAAGTAACTTTTATTGATACCGTAAAGCGTTATCTCGGCGCCTTGATCAGTAGCCGAATTCTGGAAATTTCGGAAAATCGTACCTATACATATATATATAAGACTGAAAATTATTTTTGAGGTAAGTTTATCGGTTTTATGACAAGTTCTCCAGTGTTGAATGCAATTTAAAATACTTTTTATCATTTGAGGAGGCAACTAGGTGCTACATACTATTTTCACCTGCAGGCACTGATATATAATTGGTGACGACTACAGTAATGTACTAATAATAGGCGTTACTGGCCGTTCCAATAATGACAGGTTCTTTTTCTGCTATCGGGGAAACCTACAAAAGGCGCCTAGATGTCTGAATAAAAGGCCAGTGAGTGTAGGATTTTTATCTTACTAAAACCAACCCAGTGATGGGGTATTTAGTCTGAACGGCCAAAATAGATTACGGGCCATTCGACAGTTAGCTCTCGAAAGTCCACGCCAGAACCCTATATGCAAAGCCTATAGGGCACATCCCTGAGGAGACGGTAAAGGGGTCTATTTATTAATTAATTAATTTATATATTTATGTACATACATGACACTTACAAGACAAAAGAACACAAAGGTGCTGCTTATTTTCAGGTATTGCTTTTTCACGGTGGCTACTTGGCTAGTAATCACTGTGCTACTGTCTTTCCTGAGATCACTCAGTGAGCGGGCAGAATCCACACTAAAACGGAGCACCCGAGACGCTGGAGACCCATATAGGCGTTTTATTCCAAAAAATATCCGCGAATAATCTCTAAAAATAACGCCTTCACGCCAGTTGATGGCATTATGAATTTTGCACATACTTGCGAAAGAATTTCATACGTCAACAACATTATTATTCGCAATAATCCAATCATGTACCGAGAGTACGTGAAATCGTTTTTATACACACATGTAGTGGTTGCTAAGATCATTATGACTACACAATAAAATATTTAGTCATGGCGGTACAACAACCTCAATTGTTTTTAAAGGGTATGGCGTTAATGAGGAAGCGCATGAGTGTATACAAAAATGTTTTTAGTTTCGTTTGTTGTAAACAACTGTTCTTTTTTGTTATTGTGTGAAACCTTCAAACTTGTCGCGCTCGTTCTTTGGAATAAGACTTGGGACTGGGGGGTTTTTCACACATACTAATACCACCCCGGCGCTCATCATCAGCTTATGAAAACAAGCCCAGCTAGGGTCCTCTAAGGAGACCGCTCTAGAACTCGCTGTGCACCGCTTGTGTCAGGGCACCTCCCTGGGGAGAACGTGGAGATAGGTATTTCCTAAGCCTCGCTGTGTACTGTTGTACGTCACCATGTGCCACTTTTCCCCCTTGGGGTCATTAAATGGGCGGTCAGAGTCCCCATTTTGAGGGCCCATGATTCCAGACACCTGCCTTAAGCTGTTTTACACAAACCTCAGCTTTTTTAAGAAGAGTACATATGGGGAAAGCTACCTACATACTTGAATCAATTTAAGTTATGGTTATCCAAGTTCAATATGATAATTATTTTTGGTCTAATCTCATATAATATTCATGGTTATGGATCACCGTAGGTATACGTACCTCGGGCACGCCGCAATTGCGGCGGTAAGACCCCTCTTTGAGGAGTGGCTAGATCGGCGTCACGGCGTCCTGACCTACCTATACCTATGAGTTTCGGGAGGTACCTGTGTCTGATGGGAAAGGAGGAAACGCCTGGGTGTCACCACTGCGAGGGTCGCCCTGAGGACACCGTAGAGCACACGGTGCAAGACTGCCCCGCCTGGGCAGAGCACCGACGTGTCCTCACGGCGGCGATAGGCGGAGACCTCTCGCGCCCGGCATTGGTCGAGGCCATGCTGCGGGGCGAGAGGGAGTGGGAAGCGGTCGCCTCCTTCTGCGAAGCAGTCATGCTTCCGAAGGAGGAGGCGGGCCGCGTGAGGGAGAGGATGGCGTCCTCCCGCCAGCCCAGCCGCAGTGGTAGACGCCCACGGCGTCGGACGTCGGCCGACGATCTCCGGCCACCGTAGGCGCGGGCATGCGGACAGCGAGTAAAGGGCAACTCGCTGTCCGACCATGGACCATGCCCGGGTCGACGGCGCGTCGTGTTCCACGCGCGCCTCAAAGAGCGTCAGCAACATGACGAGGCCCCCTCTGCAGAGGGCCGAAGCCTGCCGGGGTCGTGGGACTCATCCCATTACCGTGGCCCCGGTACGTAAAGGGTTATTGAAGGAACACCGTGGATTTTAGTCAGTAAAAGTCTGACAGTCCCTCCCACCCTGCCCGGGGTGGGAGGACTTATTTGATAATTTTACCACGTAAAAAAAAAAGGTATACGTACCTATTTAGGAATGTATTTTCTTTCATTCTGATTCATACACATGTGAATCATTAGAACAATGTAACCAGTAGGGTCTGTAAAATTTCTATACACGCAGCCACTACCAGTACCGCAGCCATTTCGACTTATACAATGACTCACTTTACCTACAACACTGTAGTCAATGAATTGACAACGCTATATTAGAAATGTGAAAACATTTAGGTACCTACCTTCAACTTTGACTGGCTAACCAATTAAAATCGCATTTACTATGTGCGACCATTATATCTTGAAACTTTAGACTTAGGAGTTTACGCACGAAATTGTACAGAATTTGACGTATTTCTGACGTTTGTTTATGCAGGCAGCGCCACTATTAAGTGTCAGGTTATAATGTTAAATACTTATTAACAGTTAGACGTCCCATAAGCTCAGCGGTAACAAGCGATGGCGTTAGTGAAAGTTTTTAATCGCGCTCAGTTCAACGAAACTACATGCACATATCAATCATTCTGCAATTTAACTGTAAACAGGAGTTGTATGGTGGTGTTGATGTGTATTCGGTCAGATTGAATATTTGGCGGTAATAGATTAGGGAACACAATAAAACTGTGTCAAAAATGATATTACCAACATTTTTGTGCTTTTTTAGCTTATTAAAGAATCATCTTTCAAGGTTTTAATAATACGAATGGTTTTAAATGCAGCCGTATCCAAACAGTTCTGGTTAAGTCTAATAATTTTTCAACAACTTGCTTTAAAAGTTTGGGTTTAGGGGGAAACAAATCAAATCACCTATTTTTTGACGAGATCACAAAATACCATCTCGTACCTACAATTAAAACACAACATCAATTAAATTGATGTAGTGTTTTAATTGTACTAACAATAGGTTAAGCTTTTTACTAACACTGTATGGATCAACGGTCTGAAACAAGTAAATAAATAAAATAAAAACGCTGATTAGTTTCTACGCTTCTATTTGAATATTCAGTGGAAATAAAACTGATGTTATTGTTCCGCTTCGCTGATTGCGGCTGCAGATTTGTTTGTAATTTGAATTTGGAATTGTAGGATGAGAGTTGCTAGTAATATTATATGTTTGCTTTGTTACTCATTGCTAGTATTCTCACACGACTTGAAAACGGTTTTTTTTTTAATTGGGCACCGATACATCTGCTCTAGTCTCATTCGGGTTTGTAATTTAAATTAAAAAAACTAATGTCATTCAAGTCGACATTAGTACTAAAGTGTATTAATTTAGTGTAGTAATTGTGTATTGGTGTTAATTTAATATCTAAAAAGCCACGCCCACTATGCATTGTGCTGTGTGTTCATCATAGTGAATCCTAAAACTGACTGGGAGGGACTGGATTTGGACTACGTTCGCTGTTATACTAATTCTGAGCACTATATCGAGCATAACTTCTACGCTTCTCTACATCCATGTCTAGCCAAACAGAAATTAACATCTAGGTTAGAGACCATTATATCAGTATCCTCACTTCAATCATTATAGAAATAGCACACGTGTACAACATAAAGATAAAGTTTGTGCTACTGACAGAGGAAATGACACAAATTGCAGGCTAGACGATATAATTCAGAACATAGGAGTAATTACGTTTAATGATAACAATTATGCATCGTCTGCTCTTGAAAGTTATGGAGCGAAAATAAAATGAGTTTCGGTGCGTTAACCTCCTGAAGAAAAAAAAAACTGAAGACGGAGCGAGTTTGGTTTGCATTCTTAGATAAAGCTAGGGATAGACATTTTGTAAAAAAACTTTTTTCATTAAAAAATATATTTTCTAATTTTTTTTCTTCAGATTGAAAGTCAAATGATATACCTACACGAGAAGCGTATGCGCATACCAGAGTGCATGCGCAATACCTTACCGTACAGTTATTAATGGACATCCATTAACGGAACTGGCATTTTAATACATTAAAACTGAGAAAGGTGTGTTTATTAATGTGTTATCTTATTACTGTTCAAGCCGTTTGTTCAGCGTTGGTAAGCAATAATCAGTCAGGCCTCGGAAGCGATCGGTTGACTGGTTATGTAAAACGTGATCTATCCTACACTGTGGCATGGAGCGGGTTGATGAAAGTACGGGCAACTTTCTTAGGCTGTGGTGACGGGTGGCATTTGGCTGGCCAGACTGTATGGCGGGTCTATGGCGTAACTGTGGTTTGTGCACAAAATTGTTGTTTAATTGAATAATTTATGAGTGCAGTTATTATACCGTAGCTATTCAAGTTGATTGTTTTATAATGCCAAGTTATCCATATCTTTCGTATGCTTAAATACGATAAATATAATTCTGCGATGTTTTTTTGTGAGTAAAACATTTTATGAGATAATACTTTTAGCGTTTGAATCTCTGTTCCGGACCACAAAATCCGGCAATAAAAAACCGGTTCATCAGTATTCAATATAAAAAATTGTAAATCGTGTACTTTCTCCTGAGCACTCGACATTTGTCCACGATTTTCCTCAACGACTAGCAGTGTCAAGTTGCAAGCTCTATCTTGACCACTTTTTATTGAGTAAGACATCACTTATTTGAATTTAATTGAAAAAAAGGTGTCATTCGTGTTCCGACGGCGCGCTGCGAGCTATAGGTACTTACGAGGTCAAAGTTAAGGGTTGTCAAAACAGCAAATAACTTTTTATTAAAAAATAGTGCCTGTTATACCTAGTAACTTACATACTTTCCAACTTACACGATTTGCAGTTGATAGCGACTAGTAACTACAACGGGGTTGAGGAAAGCACAGTGGAAAGCAAACTTTACATCTCATTAGGTCTATGGCCAACCTAGCTGTCCCAAAATCTAGTTTTTGGTTGTATTGCAACTATATTTGTATAATAGAGGTCAAAAGGAAACACTTACCTACACAAAAAGAGTATAACATCACTACAAACGCTTATGTTCATAGTACAACTAGTCATTATGGTCATCAAGTGTCTATTCACATCTCATTGAACGCACACCTATAATTCCACCTGTCATCATGGTCCAAGCCGTCCATCTTGTATTATTAGGATGCAAAGCAATTACAGCGATGACGGGCGTTCGTCTATGTACCTCTGCTTGCTTTTCTCTAGTAATAAAAAGCTAAATAAGTGTCTTGATTTTAAAACTAGCTTGATTGGTGATACTTTGATAATTGGTGAGGCGTGTAAATAACCTCTACCTTATTTGGCGTTGTTTTTAAGAACAACAAGTATAGCGGTACAAAAAAATGAAAATTGGATCTCTGTAGATGGAATCCCTGATACACCAACATTCATTCAACTATTTTTAGTAAAAAGCCCACGTACCTTGTCTATTCCTGAGACCGTAACTTAGTCCCAGGAGAATCAGTCCGCGAGGCAGCTGCTAACTTGGTGCACCGGCCGGTGAGAAGAATCTTGAATAATCCACCGGTGGAACGGTTGAAACTCCAAAAACCAGCACTGCACTATAAGTTCACAATGTCTCACAGATACAGGTTCATTTACTTTACGAGAATCCTCAGGTTTACATCAAAAAAATAATTTTCAAAAGCGGGAATGCGAAACACTCAGTGCGTCGCGAGCGGTGCGGATGCGAGTACTATTGTCCCGCGAACGCCCTCTGTCATCGTTCCAAAGACAATTCAGTATCAATGGGCACTGCGGAATCAAATATTGGTGGGAAAGGATTCATCAATAGCTACTCAATTATGCAACCTGTTTTACTAAGTATATAGTAAATTCTACAGAAAAATCCTCCTTTATTTTATATGCTATTTTAATTTTAATTAATGTTGAAAGAAGCAATTGACGCTTCACCAATAATTTTAGATTAAAGTTATAGCATAGTAGCCTTCTACAAATTTTGCTATGTTGTGCGTGTATTTTGTATGAAGTTTTTGTTTTAGTTTTATTTGATTATCTTTTTTTTGTATTAATTGTGTGCTTACGTCTGGTTCAAATTAAACTGATTTGACGTAAGACTTACAACAGTATACCGTGATAAGAACGAAAACCCTTTGAAAATATGTATCTGATGATGATGATGCATGAATGTTTCATCAAGTACATTTCGCTTCAGCAAACAGAAATTGCCTTCAATCATAATTTAACGGCAAATCCACTTCATTTAATTTCTTCTTAATTTTATTCAACACGTTCATAATTTGACTTTTAAATTACTTACAAGTGGGGCAGCCCTAACGATCGTGAGCGGTGTAGGAAAGCGTATCGAAACCCAGAATTTCCCTGAGGCGCCGCGTGGCCACGGTCTATCGGTTTGACACCTCGCTAAATCATTACATACTACTGAGACATGATACCTGGGCGGGATTCTAACACATATGTTCTTGTTTTTTATACTTGCGTGAGGTGATAAAATGTTTTAAAAATCTTATGTGTATCTGTTGCTGTTTTGTGTGTGCTTTGCTGTGTTACCAAAAAGTTATCGCGCAGTTAAGGTTTTGTGCACTATTTGGTAGAAGACAAAACATGCCGTTGATACTATGTTTGTCTGATCTTCGAGTGACCTTTTACTCCACTTTGACGGGTTGTACCTATCGACAGATCATACCACCTGTGTTATAAGGGTGAAATTGTAACAGAATAAATCCATAAATAGAGGATCTAAAATCTAAAGAATGCGTTCGCATCAAAGTTTGTAGGTATGTACAAGAATGACAACAATCTCCAAAGATTCTCATAGTTTTTTAGTATCATATAGTATTAGATTTTTCTGTTTTTTTCCCATCAAAGCTATACTATAGTAATACACCAGTAATTGTGTTCTAAAAGACATAGGAGCTAGTAGCGTTAGACATTACGAGCCCCAAGTGAGGTATCCGTGACGCATATGCAGAGGAATCTATGGTATTTTAGACCGTGTCATAGATAACAGTGTAACTGTGTAACTAAAAATGGAATGTAACCTACTTAGGGGTAGCATTTTGCGAAAAACCTTATGTGGTGCATCATAAAGTGTCTTGAACGACCGCATTTTTTGACGTTTGACAATTTATGTTAGTTTTTTAGTTTGCAAATAAAGCTATTATAATGACGTAAAGTTGCACATAACTAGCTGAGACGACATTTGCGATGTTATATGTGCGCCTCATAGAGCAGTCAGCACTAATGATGGGGCCCGTTAGAGCCATGCCTGCCGGGGTTTCGGAAACTTTCTAACGTGTCCCGTCTGGGAGAACAGGATGGGTTTTTAGTCAGTGAAAGTCTGACACTTCCTTCCGCTGGAGGAGTCATTTGACGATTTTCCCCTGAAAAAAAAAATGACAAATAACCAATAACAGGAGCTAACATTAATCTTGCGATCATTTTTATTTGAGAAACTGTGCCCGTGCGACTTTGCGTATATGCTATACGATGCACTTCAGCTACTTTTGATATTATTGTGGATGATAAACACTTAGCAACACCTTATCGTTCCTGTAAGATTGTAATCAGTTAAGGGATATAGGGCACACAACACATATTCTGTAGTATCTCCTTATCTAGTTCCATCTTATGTCAGAGGATCCTCACGTGTGAAATTCATATTTAATGTTTGAATTTCACACGTCACACTGTTAATTTGAAATATAAAAAAACTAAACTGTAATACTACATCCATCAAACCCGCACAGGGCCTTTGGATTATGGCCCATTCCTCCTCAAAGAGACGAGGCCTGTTTTCTAGTAGTGGAAATTTTACAGGTCGATTGTGTATTTATTTTTCTAATAATCAAAGCATATCAAACAATTAATTTAAAATAATATTTTATCAATAATTTACAGAGAATCGTCAGTTTCCTTCACTCGCACCACCTACCTACATGGTAATCGTCAACGATTATTATCACGTTTCTAGTAAAGCTAAATTGTCCATTACAAGTGCTGATATAGAAAAATAACAGACATGCCGGAGATTACTGCGATAACGGCGATACAAAGACATTGTTTTTTTTTAGGCACGAAGCGACAAAGTGCTAGGTTTGCAATGAAGAACAAAAGTTCCTAATCTTTTGAAAGGTATCATCAATTTCAACCTCTATTTAACACCGCGGTCTTCTGTATATTATATTTATACATTATTGTAATATAATTAAGTTATGACGTATGGGTTATAGTTACAAGTATTTGTTTACTGTAGTTTGATTTTTATACAATAGTAGGCGAGTAAGTATAATACGTTTTGGATAGTTAGTATAGGTAGCATATTGAGCTTTCCTTCTGTCTTTTTAAATACCTATCTGCGACAGAAGAATAGGATAGGAAACGTAGATATTATGCTACGTCGCTCATAATATTCCTTTGTATATATATCTATACTAATATTATAAAGAGGTAAAATTTGTAAGTTTGTATGTAGGGGGTAATCTTTGAAACTACCGAACCGATTTTGAAAATTCTTTCGCTTACATGTAGCTGCATTATCCCTGAGTGCTATATATAGGCTATAAATTATCTTTCCCGTGGAATATTTTCGACTTCTACGCGGACGAAGTCGCGCGCAAAAGCTAGTGTATATATATTTTGGAAATAGGCAGTACCTTTGTGCTCTTATATTCTTCCCAAACATTATCTTTTCAACAATTCATTAACCTTCTTTTGTTCTTTGTTTACCGTCATAACTTGGATAGCAAACACATAATGTATAAATATTTAAAATTTCCGAATTGAATCAAGTTTCATCTTCGTGTCACGCGTTGTCGCTAAATTAACACACTTTTTGGGAACAACCTGTATCGTCTAACATTCCACCACCACTTTTGTTATAAAGACGGCCGGCCAGAATGGTCATCCATGTGTGCTCGTTAGTTGTAGTAAATAACTGTTACTTTTTTAGCTTATACCCCCAATGTAATTTAATTTGTTAAACAATACTTACGATTGTTAAATTATGTAGTCGATGTTTTTAGGGCACGGTAAAATTCTAATGAGTTTATGTTGGCACCAACTTAAATGTGTGTGAACTATGGAACAAAAAAAAACACATTTTTATATAACCTAATTATAAAAGTGCTAGAAAAACAACATTATCAGTGTGACGGCATAAACTATAGTAATTGCAATTATGTGCCATAATTTTATTTTTATATACATTTTGCTTTGTATTTTCGATGGTAAAAAGCGATAAACAAATTGTTTCCACCTTTATACAATTTCTACAACACAGTATTGTTTGTTTATAAAAAAAATAGAGCATGGAAATCTGCAATTAACTAGCCAGGATACTGACAATTATTTGATCCTTTTTTTTAAGGATGGGTAATCAATTAATCATCCAATGGCTGCCTCTCGATCTAGGCGAAGCGGGAGGGTGTGTCAGACTTCTACTGACTAAAACCCATCCGTGTTCCATCATATGCCCTTCGTGTTCCGAGGCCGAGGTAATTCTTTCGTACAATTCCGTAATCCCGGCAGGCAACGGTCCCCTTGTGGGCCCCGACAATATTGCTGACACTCTGTGAGGCAAACCTCCACTGTATGTTCCACCGTGTCCTCAGAGTGATCCTCGCAGTGGTTTCCTCCCGCCGAATCCGATACAAGTAGCTCCCGAAACAATTATTTCATCCTTATGGTTATAATTTCATGCTGATTTTAACTTTGCGGCCGATCGCCAACCAATGGTTTGACTCCATAAAGGATACCGTGGGGCTGAATGTGAGAAATACGCTCAGGAAAGCTCTTCTACCAAGTCTTGCCAGGACGAGCAAGGCCTTCAGGAATGAAGTCCACGACGAAGAAGAGGAGTAAGATATGTAGAGGGTTTGTACTTATGCAGGGAGTTAATCAAATAAAACTCGGAAATTTGACGATTGGACCAAATAGCCCGTTGTACCTACAGTAAATCTTTTATAAAAACACAAAACAAAACAAATACCGGTGCGGACATTATCTACGTCTCAAAGTACCGTTTAAAGTTTCCGATAGATCCGAGATTTCTCGGTTCAACAATGCGACGATTATCGAGTACTTGCAAACGAATTAACTCTTTTTAGCATAAGTAGAGTAGTCTGTAAGAAGTTTCAATGGAGCTGTCAAGGGAACAATTACCGAGTGACTATTTGTCTAGCTTGAGTTGAAAGCTAAATGTGTTGGTAAAAGTTTTTAAATCTTTTGATTAGAGGTATCAGCTTCGAAGGACCCGATTTCCTATCTTTTTCACTTCTACGAAGAGTGGTTAAAAGTCGAACCCGAGCAGGCTCATTACTATAATTTTCATCTTTTAAAGCGACTCTGTTCCGAAACTTTAATAAAGTAAGAATCGATAAATTGAAATTCGGTACCCTACTGTTTACAAAGACTTATTAATACGCCTCGTAGGAGCGACCAAAGTGTTGATGACTTACAAAGTAGAAACAGAGCTCCAACTTCGAACTCAAAATTTCGAAAACTCATTACGACCAAACAATGGCTAAATTGTGTGTGTTTCCACGTAATATAATTATATTTGTGACTGTAACGTACCCCTTTTTTTTCTTTTCCGGGTGGCAAAATCATCGAATGACTTCTCCCGCTCTGGGTCGAGTAGAAGGGAATGTCAGATTTCTACTGACTAAAAACCCACCCTGTTCCTTGAGCTGCCCTTAAGTTCCGGGGCCGCGGTATCTCGTTAGAACATTCCCGCAACCCCGGCAAGCAATAGCCCTATGAGGCTCCGTCACTAGTGCTGACGACTCTTAGAGGCGCGCGTGAAACACGACGCGACGCCGACCCGGGTCTGGTCCTAACCGCAAGCCCGCGCCTACGGTGGCCGGAGATTAGTTTGCCGGAGATCAGTCTCGCATCCGGCCCTGGTTCATACCATGGTGCGGGACGAGAGGAAATGGGATGCAGTCGCCTCCTTCTGCGAAGCAGTCATGCTAGCGAAGGAGGAGGCTAAACGCGCGAGGGAGAGGCAACTCTCTTCTTCGCACCCCAGCCGCCGCGGGAGACGCCCCGGGCGCCAGGACCAGCGTGTCGTACGCTGACGCCTATAGAAAGGTCAGAACCGATCCCTGTGGGACACCACACGACATCTCTCGCCGGTTCCACTCTCCCTGGTGACAGGGCTGTAACGTACACCTGCGTTTATAAATTATAAACACACGCACATACTTTGGCTATGTGTGACATGTAGGATTGGTTATATGTGACATGTAGAATGGGCTATTTGTGACATGTAGGATTTCTCCTAAGCGGACAGTACTAGGTAATATATTATGATAGATTGATATTTAATCTATGTACATTACGACTTTATTTGCCATATAGTGTCGAACAACGAAGCGCCCTACTGCAGCGTTAAGATTTTATATGTAATTGATCCTATCATAAACGTCGATTTGTATTGAAACCGGGTAAGCGCAGTCAGGTGACAATAATAGGAAACTTCTTTGTCCAAAAAATTGTCATAAGTAAAGATTTATTCTAACCAGGTACGGTCGCAGTCTGAAATTTTGGTGAGGGTCGCTATCAATAAAATATGTCGAGTAAACGAGTTTTCTTTATTGCACAATACAATTTTTATTGCACACATTATAAAACACATGGAAGTCTTCTATTTTTATTGGAAATCGGGTGATAATATTTGGAAAGTCTTATTTTGCAAAATTTTAGAAGATTTTCTATATGGGGTGCCTAATAGAACTCTTGAGTTCCCTGCACCACCTAGACAATGATGCTAACATTTCCGCCAATTAAACTGTTTAACAAAACCTTTCTTCGTAGCCAGTACTCTTCCCAGCAAGTACCGTACCTCGTTTACCGGTCGAATACGTGCGCGTCAGTGTTACAATTAATATGTTTTCCCACCGATGGAACTGCCGGTATCTATCTTATCAGTACATCTGATATCGTCTGCTCACTCGAGCGACCCACAACATCCGTCCATCGCATGCACACCGTTCATTCATGACATTGTTTGTTTTTCGTTTTTAATGGCATTGCAATTTTCCATTAGTGGCGTTTATTTTTCTCTGTTTATTTTATTTTTCTGTGTTTATTTTATATTTTCTGTGTTTATTTTATTTTTCTGTGTTTATTTTATTTTTCTGTGTTTATTATGCACTAGCAGTTGTGCGGGGCTTCGCTCTCTTGACCTTTATCACGATAAAAACATAGCCCTCTTTTTTCAGTGGGGTAAAAAGTAGCTTATAACTATATAGCCTTTCTCGATCTTCAAGCTACTTCCATTCCAAATTTCATCCAAATCCACCAAGTACTTTCGAAGATGAGCCCGTTCAAACAAACAAACACACAAATTATTCCGCTGTATAATATTAGTAAGTATAGATTATGGTTTTCTGTTGTGTTATTAAAGGATTGTTACATTACTATGAGGTAAATATACAGGCTGATAGCAGTTCGTATTTATATTGTTGTTTTGCCTGCATTGTAAGTACATAGATAGTGTAATACATATATGCTTTTTTCTTATTGTTTTAACCGCTGACCTCTACTTGACTGATAGTGGGTGCAAATGGAAACGGTCCGTGTAAATTCCCTGTCTTCCAAAAATATATACATAATATATATTTTTGGTATGGTGGTATAGTGGTCAGTGGCCCTGACTGTTTGTGTGATGAGCACGGTCATTTGTTCTTTGTCTGGGTGTAATTTATCTATAATATGTATGTATTTAGAAATATATATGTATGTTTATCAGTTGTCTAGTACCCATACCACAAGCTCTGCTTAGTTTGGGACTAGATGGCGTTGTGTGAAAAGTTGTGGAATATAGCCGTATATAAAAAACCCGTCTTACATATAACACAATAGAACGGGTTTTTTACTGGCCACTGCATTTTTAGGGTTCCATAGCCGAATGGAAAAAATCGGAACCCTTATAGTTTCGTCATGTCTGTCTGTCTGTCTGTCTGTCCGTCCGTCCGTATGTCACAGCCATTTTATTACGAAACTATTAGGACTATACATGTGAAACTTAGTAGGTAGATGTATTCTGTGAACCGCTTTCCGATTTTAAGAAAAACCTATGCGTGTGTGGTATCTATAGACAGCTCTTTAAAAATAATATAAGGGTTTCTAAAACCACTTTTTCATAAAGTCAATTGTTTAAAAGATATAAGCCTCCAAAGTGGTAAAACGTGTGTCCCCCCTCTAACTTCTATAATAATGGAGTGAAAAATCTAAAAACAATATCGATCTTAATGTAAACTTTCAACCAAAATTGGTTTGAACGAGATCGAGTCAGCAGTTTTTGAGATACAGTATATTTTCTAAAACCGCAAATATAACTTTGTAATTCATACAAATACCATGAAAAACAAAGTTATTTGGCGTATTTGTAAAAATTGTAAATAAGCTAGTTTTAAGAAATTTGTAAGGTTTTTTGTTTTTTTTTCAAATAAATATATTAAGTATATTATATTATATTTATTATAGTTACTACAGAACCCTTCATGGGCGAGTCCGACTAGCACTTGGACAATTTTTTTGTACTAATAATCAGATTCTAAGTATTTTGGACTTATACCACATTCATAGCTTTACCTTTTCTTTTTATTTACTACTTAATCGTCAATTACATAATTACTAGTTACAGTTACCTAAACATATCTAATGCTAAATGTAATATCAGCTACGTTACCCGCGTGCAACACTCGGCATGTCGTTTATATCAAACGTCAGAGTAATGTCAAGATATTATAATTTAGAAAGTTTAATCGCCTGCGCACGCGTCTTGATCGGCTTGCGTGTAATTGCGAACATTAAGGTTCGCCACACACGATACTCTTTGCTTAGACGATTGGCAATTGCGAGTTATCGCGATTTTTAGGGTTCCGTAGCCGAATGGCAAAAAACGGAACCCTTATAGTTTCGACATATCTGTCCGTCTGTCTGTCTGTCTGTCATTTTATTCCGAAACTATTAGGACTATACATGTGAAACTTGGTAGGTACATGTATTCTGTAAGCCGCTTTCCGATTTTAAGAAAAAAATTAAGAAATATTTAAAATAAAGGGGGGCTCCTCATATATGGAACTAAAACTGAAAATATTTTTTTTCATGAAACCTATACGTGTGTAGTATCTATAGACAGGTCTTTAAAAATGACATTGAGGTTTCTAAGACCACCTTTTCATAAAAATAATCGTTTTAAAGATATAAGATTCCAAAGTGGTAAAATGTGTCCCCCCCTCTAACTTCTATAATAATGGAGTGAAAAATCAAAAAAATATAGATATCTGTAGATCTTAATGTAAACTTTCAATCAAAATTGATTTGAATGAAATCGGGACAGCAGGTTTTGAGATACAGCATATTTTCTAAAACCGAAAACATAACTTTGTAATTCATACAAACACTATGAAAAACAAAGTTATTGGGGGTAGTTGTAAAAAATGTAAATAAGCTAGTTTTAAGAAATTTGTAAGGTTTTTTTACTAGTATAGTTACTACGGAACCCTTCATGGGCGAGTCTGACTCGCACTTAGCCAATTTTTTAGTATTACTATGTACTGCAAAAGCTTCTCGACCTTATCGGCTTTGAGTTGCCTTGACCCGCCTAGTCTAAGATGCTGTAAACTCGCCTAGGAACTGAGCACTCATATTTTCTTATTTATACCAACGCAGAAATTACACATGTAAACTGCCTTATGTCGGATGTTAGTAGATACATAGATTATATTAAATGATTTGGTTTTTTTTTCGAGATAACACTTGATTCTAAAGGATTTTGTATTTGCTGTATCGAGGGGGAAAGCATCTGACATTTCATACTATACCTACACTAGAACGCTGTTGCGAAAACGCTGCTCTCCGATCATAGAAACCTCATGCACGGTAAGCGTGACTTTAGTAATTAAACGTTGTTATTATAGCACGCGTTTATTAAGACGTAATATAATAGGCCACGATAATATCTAAATATGGAACGGAAGGAAAGCTGCAGAAACTTGTATTTGGAGTCAACTGACTTAGGTACCTATGTTGGTATGTAGATTATTACATAGGATAACTTGTTAGTTATTTTATTATAAAGATTATTACGTACTTACTTGTAGGATGTTTTATTTTTACTTTCTTAGCCTATTTTGAGTACAAGTGACACATATTTTATATATGACTGACATACATGGATATAAGCTTAGGAGACAATCGGAAGTCCAATAGCCACTTAGACTTGTCCTGTGCTTTTCAGCAGACTGTTGTGTCCAATCCTTTAGATTATATTTGTCCAAGTTGTGAACTTCCCACGCTGCGTCTCCAGGTACAGAAATCAGAATTGATACCAAGAGCTTAATTTTTGCTGTAAGTATTTATTTATTCATTTGGGAAAACAAGGAGTTACACAAATGTGATTAAAATTATAAGTGATTACAAAAGCATTCACGACATCACATATTATATATCACATATTGCACACAAAACTTTCTGTATTCAAATATAATTTCACTATCGATACTTATCTAAGTACCAACTTACACCTTTGCCAAGTAGGACTAAAGTTTATAACATCCCATGAATAACTACTCCTCATTCTGGCGTTTGGTCGGCCCATTGCCAGTATTTACTTTAAAGGCATGTGTTACGTAAACTTTTCAGATTCAGGTCTATTGGTGTGTCTTTTCTTTTTATATTCACCTCATCCAACTTCTACTCTCCTCTAGGTACATTTTTTTCTTCATATTCCATTTCTCACAAAATGTATTCTTTGCTTCATCCTTTTTCCATTACCATCACTATTTATTTTACCTCTCTCTCTATTCATATTCATTACTTTGTGAACTAACTGACGAACTTAGATCTCTGCTCATGCCCTTCGAGCTTTTATAGCGAATAAGTACTATAAAAACTGAGTCACGTACGAATAAAAAACACACACTCGATTTTTGGCCATTCTGTGTGCAAAGTTATCGTTCCATTCAGATTACACATGACGACAAATTCTTTGGTCCGTTTACCGTTTAAACAATCGAATCTCGGATATATTGGACAGAGCTCTCGGTTGCGTGAATACCAATGAATGTTACTGCATCGTTTGGATGCACACCAAAATACATTGCCAATTATTTGCGGTTGTTTGTCTGCGTCATATAAAACAGTGCGTTTAAGAGTATTGTGTAAGATAACCATGAGCAACTGGTGGTAACGTACGTGCGTACTTTTCAATCTTAATATGTTATAATGAGAAATTATTCTCATTTTAGCCTAAATGCGTCTATTATAGGATAGCATAGGATTCGTACAGGATTCTCAATACGCTGATCCTGTAAACTTTCCTAATCAATGACATAAATATCATCATCATCATCCACAGCCTGAAAGCACCCGCTGATGGGTATAGGCCTTTTTTCGGATGCCACTGAAGTGCCAGTCTTATGCAGGGTATACTCGCGATGGCAGCAATGTATTATGCCCATCTCGCTCCTGGACGAACAACGCTCCTCCTTCCAGTCCTTGGATGTCACTCTGTCACAACTTAACTCTACCTGCCATCATTCTCCGAATGTTCCTAGTTGTACTACCATACATATAGATAATATTTATTTACATTGATTCTGTTACTGAAACACCGGACAATAGGAGGTCTTAGACGTCGATGGGTAAATATGACTAACGTTATTGCCTAAAAATTAAGTCAATATTAAAATCACTTTGCAAAGCGTTCAGCAATTAATCCTAAGCACTCAAACGTTTCAATTTTCATTATTCATTCATTAATATTGATGTTAGCGCTGGAATGTGCAAAGACATTTTCGCGTCGAACCGTTGGAAAACGTTCCTCGATAAAGCCTGAATGGACTTTAGGCATATCGACAATATGTCATAGAGTCAATGCTGTAAATGTGCTGTGTAGAATGGCTAACGAGATAGCAAGGCTCCTGAACGACAGGAAAGGAAGGAACAGGGTGGGATTTAAGTCAGTATGAGTATGAATGACACTTGCTTCTGCTTCACCCTGAGCGAAGGAGTTATATGATGACTTCCCAAAACAAATATATGATGATTAGATTAGTATTTTGCACATTTGAGCGTAGTTGTCTCTAATCGCATGTCGCTTTGTTTAGAGCCCCTTACATTCTTGCCACACTTAGTAGTGATGCAACCAAAAATTGACCCATTTATTGTCTTCTAATTATGAGTGACGCGATATCTCGATGCTGAACCGATCGATCTCGGTCTGCTATCGAATTAAATCGATTGTTTTGTTCATATTATTAGCTGTTTCAAAACTTTTGATGGTTCTCGATAACTGCTTGCTATATTGGTATTTCATGATGACTTTTGATTTAGTGTTGTGCAATATGGATGGTTGGTCCTAAGATATCAGATGTCTGGGAATCGATTTAAAGTGATAATAATTATAGTTTGTATTATGTTTTCTTATTTGTATTTTTTCTCTCTACAGATTTAAAAGAGATTTCTACTAAGATTGGTAACTCTAGATACTGTCGTAATTAATTTTCTGGTTCAACATGTATTATAATTTCTATCTTCAAGTATTCTAGTACGCACGACAGTCAAAAGGAGTACTGTCGTAATATTCTTAGACGTCCAGGGGCCATACCATGACGTGTTAAAGCGAGAGTCGTTCGAGCGAGAAAGAGGGATGAAGCTATGCACGCTATATAGCTCCATCTCTCTTTCTCGCTCGAACGACTCACGCTTTAACACGTCATGGTATGGCCCCAGATTTCCTCAAGGAATAAGTCAAGAAGCATTCACGTTATGGTAAAAACAAATGAAAACATAATTTTCTCCTCATTGAAAGGGAAACATACCTATTATTATATCTATAATAATAGGTATGTTTAATAAACTAATAAATTTAATTGCTTATCTTAGCAATTAAATTTATGTTGTTCAAATATTTTCAGTTACTTTCCTTTCCTTATTTTTATTTGGGGTAGCTAGGCGATTCTTATAATTTTGCTGAGGATAAAAATATTATGATACATGAAGAAAACAATATGTCATTGTGTGTGTTTTGGTCCGAATAAGGTCAATACACTGAAGCATTACATAATTAAGTGAATTATAATAATTTATTACTAAAATAAAATAATGATGTCATCAAAATTAACCTTTCACTAGTGAATGCTGGTTGATGATTCATCACGACGAACTTATATCGATTACCAATATATTGTGTAAAACATTTATGGTAAGTAATTATTTTTGTGATTTATATATTTATTTACTAGCGACCCGGCCCGACTTCGTACGGTCTCATCCTACCAATTTACACATAACTTTAATTTTTATACACTAGAACTACACTCTATTCGTTAGTGAAACCCGCATGAAAATCAATTCAGTAGTTTTTGAGTTTATCGCTAACATATAGACGCGGCGGGAGACTTTGTTTAATAAAATAAATTTTGACGGGCCTGTTGGTATAGTGGTCAGTGGCCCTGACTGCTATGCTCAAGGTTGTGGGTTCGATTCCCACCCAGGACAAATGTTTGTGTGATGAGCACGATCATTTGTTCTTTGTCTGGGTGTAATTTATCTATAACATGTATGTATTTAAAAATATATATGTATGTTTATCAGTTGTCTAGTACTCATACCACAAGCTCAGCTTAGTTTGGGACTAGATGGCGTTGTGTGAAAGTTGTGGAATTTATTATTATTTATTATATTATTATTAATATGTAACAATGTACTCACAATACACTTATAAAATATTATATAAGAATACACAGGCAATATCAAAGGTACTGTCAATTTCAATAGAAATTTCTTCCAGCTGACATGGCACTGAAGGGAAGGTTAATTAACCTATCAAAGTTTTGCAATTACTTTTATAACAAAGAAGGTTTAGTTTCGTAACACGTTATTTGAATTATCGAACAATTTGTTTTTTTCGGGGGAAAATCATCAAATGATTTTTCCCACTCTAGATGTGGAGTGGAGAAGACGGGAGTATCAGACACCTGATTAGAGCATTCCCACATCCCCGGTAGGCATTGGCCTTGTCGGGCCCCATCTTTGGTATTATTACTGACTGGTTATTCGGACGCGCATGGAACACAACGTGCCGTTGACTCGGGATCAAGCAATATACCTAATTCCTATATTTCAGCTCGTTTACAGCTAGCATCTGTACTAAAATCCATATTTTTATTTGAAACATCTTGTACGTCTAGACTGCTAACTATTGAAATCTGGTTCCTAGCCTATCAATAAATTATGCCATGAAATGACGTCAGTTCTTAATTCTTGGACCTAAACATAGAGCAGGCGTGGCGAAAGAATTATCGATAAATTAAATTTTGCAGGTAGGTATTTCAATATTTACTGCAGTGTGCCGATATTGGTATAGTTATCAAATTAAAAAGTATCGACGTAACAACAAATATATTTTACTACTATTTCTCATAAATATCGCGGGCTCAAGGCAGGAGTTCAAGATTCGACTATCCATGGCTGACCGAACAGATATCGATATATCGATAAAAATGACGACACTTTTAACACTGCTGACATCCCTAATATAAACATAGACAACTATGTATCGGACGCTGTCCATTAATCTCGTGTCCAATAAATTATAATTAAGAAGGCGATTTTTGGGAGTAAGCCTGTTATTATCATTGTTAATTTGCGTATCGTTGACCAATTTGTGAATAGAAGTACTTTGTGATCAGTGGTATATTTTCAGCGTAGTTTTAGGCGTCCCCTAATAGTCTCACGGATATGTCGATATTATTTTTTTCATAAATAAAAATTTGGATCGGAATTTGTACATTAGTTACTTGCCAAAGATTTCAACATCATCTTCTCCCTACCCTTATCCCATTTACTTGATCGGCGCAATACGTTTTCTTCATACGTTCTCCGCCTCTGTCAGACGTCTTTAAGCATCATCTCCTTTTTCTTTCATATCATTCTTCACACACCCCATCCATATTTTCTTTAGCCTTCTTTCCTCTACCTCTCCATCTATCAACATTCCGAAATATTGATATTATATAACGAACACCTATGCGTTTTGAAGGAATATCAAGAAACATAATATGATTAGATACCAAGCTTCCTAAATAACTGTACCATGACAAGGTGGGTGTGGCTACATCACTAAATACCAGAACAACTCCCGTGCAATGACTCATATCGTACATAATTCGACGTTCATTGCTGCATTTGTATAAGAAAAGAAACAATCAATATTTGGCTAGCCATCAATGGAAACATTTACGCCTATACAGTGTTAAATTAATTTGTAAGCAAATAGATAGATACATAGAATATACTTTATTGTACACCAAAATTTAAACACACCTATTTAACAATATTGCTTATTCTATGGTAACAATGGCGGTTAAAACAAAACAAACTTCCGCTTGTACGCGTACCAAGAGTTAGTACTTGATGAATAGATGTTTAAATTTAGTTCAGTTTTTTTATTAACATCTTTATAAGTTGCTGATAGTGTTAGGCGTATTTTTTTATAATAGGCGTGTGACATTTGTTTTTAATTTATGCTACTCATTTGGCAGTTAGCCACTAAAGGAAACTGGGAGTAAACGCCAACCCATTTTGTTTAAGGTGTATGGAGGACAATAATTCAATTTTTTCTATTGGAAAACACTTCTGTAGTTCTTCTGTATATATTCTATCACGTCTTACAACAAGTAGACAAAGCCTTAGTTATCCATTGTCGAGCGATGCGATTGCGAAGCGATGCGACTAGTTCTGACTTTAATTTGCTACAAGCATCTGAAGATAGATAGATATACTCTTTATGGTACACCATAACAGAATTAAATTAGGGCTAAAAAGCGATCTTTTACAGACAAGCTTTGGATGGATTTGAAACAGCAGGAGAAAATAAATAGGCGGTTAGTCCATGTTGTACTTATATACGGAATAAACTATATAATCATAATATTTATGTATACATAAAAAGAAATTGAGACGTATACAAATAGTCACAAATTCTTTAATTTGTGACTAGTTGTATACGTCTCTTTAGAGAGATAGAGATCTTATACCATGTTTTTGAAAGAAGGAGGGGTTTGTGGTAAGCTGCGATAATATTTTCTATAGCATAGCATCGCTCTTTTTGGCCTAATGTCCCCTAGTTGCCATCACTATACAATGTTGAACAAGTCCACAATTTCGCTGAGCCGTCCTTGAATGCGTAAAGATCGTCGACACTGGTTTGGCTAAATCCAAAATTAGTACCGTGTTACACGTGCGTAGGGCTGCCAGAATACTTGTTTACCAAATTATAGGGTTTCCGTAATTAAGTTCTGGGTATCGATTGCTATATTCATGTTTCTGATTTGTTCTTGGAAAAGTTGAAAATGAAAGGTTTTACGGAAAGGGTTTCGGAAATTTGTGTTACGGTGTTTGTAAATGTTGGATTGGGTTTTTCATTTCCTGATAATTAATGTGCGTAGGTTGAAAACAATGTATTGAATTGGATAATATGACCTACAATGTGTTCTTTAAATTTTAAAATGGTATCTCTTATTTAGTTTTGATTTTAATTTTCAACTGTGCCATTTTATTTCTCGGTAGAATAGAATTGTGGCAAATAAATACTTTATGATTCTATTTAAAACCGACAAATTTAACTAAATAAATATAATAAAATACACCATTCAGATTTTGACAAAAAATTGGTGGTCATTGTCAAATATTTCTTATATAGGTATAATAATAAGAGAAATTAAAAAGAATAATGTGCATTCCCGCTAGGCAGCCCTACACAATTAAGGCGGTAAACACACAACCGGTTTCTTAGCTATCAGTTTATGTATGAGACGTAGTTTATAAAATTATGAATTAATATTGTAGAAACTTAGAAAGGGAGAAGTAAAATCTCCAATTTAGTCAATATTGGTAGTTATTTTCATGTGAAGTAAATATTGCAATAATTATTTAAGTAAATAAAGGGATTTAATTAGCTTTTCCTTTGAAGAACTTGACTCCCATTCGACTGGTATGTCATCAGGACCCGCGTTCAGTTCGTCTCATTATTTATTTCTAAGTTCCTTTAATAGGAACAGTACAATATCTAAGAATAACCATTACATAGATACCAACAACATGTTATAAATGCAGCCAGAATAATATTCTAAATATACTATTCGATATCACTTATTTAAATGCTTGTTTTCTAACGAGGGCAAAGAGAAATCAATTAGGTATGCACTTGTTTGGCAAACAAACAAAGAAAACCAAGTAAACATGATTGGAATATTTTTATACATCTGATAACCTTTTTATCGTTTTAAAGAAGTTTAATATCTTTTTCATGTATATAGAAAAAAATAACATGCATAAACGCCTAAAACGCATATTTCTAGTTGCACACTGCCTGATATCTGTATAGGGTTCATAGAAATATTTTGTTTTATCTATGATAGGGTTTTAATTCTCTTTGGAATTGCAATGCAATACTGGCTACTAAGAAATTTACAACTAAGTATTGACTCAACGATCAGAATGTAAAACGAAAAAAGTTGTCGAATCCGCGGATCAGTTTGATGGATCAAAGAACCATATCATGACATAAAATGATTGCGAATCCAGCATCTCTATTCTGTAACCTCAGTAATAATGTCAATCTGTTTCCACACGATCCTTTATCTGATACATTGTTTACGGTACCCACTTTGAATGAAACGATTTTAAATAAAAAAGTTTTATACAAAACACTCAGACGATTTGAAAGCGTTTACTGCCGTGACTAAATACAGACAGAAAGTGAATGGTTTTATGAAAACGAATTCAGGAAATGGAATAAATGACTGTAAACTTTAATATTTGTGTCCACGAAAATAATAATTGTTCAAATTGTAAGATATCGACAGCTGCGGGAATAAGTACAAATAATAATATATTAATCTTAAGGTCGGTATTTTTTAATCCTGTTTGACTCGCGAATTTTCACAATTTCTGAAGACTCAAGGTGAAAGTTTTACTCAGCTTATTGGTCCATTGTCCTCAAAAATAAATACGAATCAAACGTTTTCAATTAAAATCCGCGTTCCAATTACAAACATTGATTCCTACTCAGGCATGTTTATGTAATGTGCATGCGCATCGCACTTGTCGTATTTAATGAATTTGCAAAACAAACTGGGTTATAAAAACAACAAACGAAATGATTGAATCAATAGTTTTGCGTAATCTGCTGTATTGATCTATTATGATGTGTTTGTTAATTTGTCAAAATCTAGCGAAAAAATATGCGTCGCTGGTCTGATTCTGATATTTTAAGATATATTCTGAGATTTTTTCCTATCCTAAACCAGTCCTGATAAATTTTAGTACTTGTTATCTTTTATCCTTTGAATACGTGCCCTTGAAGCAAAGATAAAAGATAATTTCAGTCTGCAGACAACTGATTTATCGAATTTAATTTATATCGGAAGTGACAACCGATGAAAATTGTGTAGTTCTAAGGACGTAGCAAACTCTGATAAAGGGAGGAATATGTACTGAAACGAGAGTCTTTGACATATTCACGGATTTCTGGAATTCTGATATAAGTTAGAAGAACTTCTTTTTGAAATTAATAAACGAAAGCCTTTCTAAAAGACATTAATCTCATAAACGCATTTGGTAAATCTTGCATATTACATAACAGACATCGCTTTATTTTTTATGGCCAGTTCATGTTTTACGAGCTATCCTATAAATGTTATACCTCGTTTTATTATTTCTTGATTGAATTGACTGCACATCGCAAATCAATCATTGTATTGATCTCTTGGCTTACCTACATTTGATTAAAAATAGATATTAATTAATATTCTGCTTAATTTATTCAAATCATACATATTGACAAAAAAACACAAAGTAAATTAGCTTGATGCAATTTATGTTCATCTAAAATCGCATTTTTATAATTAGGCTCAATGCAACTGGTTTGCCCAAAATCGTTGACAATTGCATCTTATTTTGCCGCGCAGACAATTTAATTTACGAAATAAGACTGTCATAAGAAATACTGTCACTTTTTCCAACAATCACATGATAGTATTTCTTCATATCGTGTGATTAAATCGTATTTATGACGTGAACACAATACAAACAAGGTCGTTCCCATAGTGCATGGAGTCCATAAACACTGGAATGTTGTTGGGGTGGCTTTGAAGGCTAACCACAGGCGCACCTGTGTGTCCAGACACTCGATATCATTGAAAATATTGTAATGCATATGCAATTTTGTTAAACTGACGGTTATGAACTTAAAAATTTAAATAAACGAAGTATTTCAAGACAGCTTTCAGAAAGTCAAACACCATCTTGCACGTCACTCTTATCAATGATCATTACATAAAAGTTATAGCCCGCGAAAATATCGAAAGTGTGAATAAATAAAATTTAACGAAAAAGAACGAAAATTTATCCGTTTTTATCGCACTACTTATGCAAGGTGATCAAGGAAATGTGAAACAATTCTAAATTTGTACCAGGGTTGCCAACCGCAAAAGAAAATCCCTCGTACATATGCAGCTAAAAATCTCGTATTTTGACTTTCAAACCTCGTACATTTATGGTATTATGCATGCAAAACTTGCTAAAACCAAAATTAAGGCTTATTGAACTACTGGATTTAGGACTTTTTACTCGAAATAAACTATTGCAAGTTTCCTATTAAATAAAATATCACTTTGTGTTGTATTTCAAAAAATCTTTATTATTACTTAATCAAGTAAAATCACAAAAAAATTGGCCATGTACGAGTCAGACTCGTCCATGAAAGGTTTCGAAGTAACTATAATAATATAATATAATATGTATATTTATTTTTAAAAAAGCCTTACAAGTTTCTTAAAACTAGCTCATTTACATTTTGTACAACTACGCCAAATAACTTTGTTTTTCATAGTGTTTGTATGAATTACAAAGTCATATTTGCGGTTTTAGAAAATATGCTGTATCTCAAAAATTGCTGACCCGATCTCGTTCAAACCAATTTTGGTTGAAAGTTTACATTAAGATCTACAGCATATATTTTTTTTAAATTTTTCACTCCATTATTTTAGAAGTTAGGGGGGTGGGACACATTTTACCACTTTGATTGCGTATATCTTTTAAACGATTAACTTTACGAAAAAGTAGTTTTAGAAACCTTAATATCATTTTTAAATACTTGTCTATAGATACCATACGCGAATTGGTTTCATGAAAAAAAATATTTTCAATTTCAGATCCATGTATGGGGCATTCCTTTATTTTAAATATTTTAATTTTTTTTCATGAAATCGGAAAGCGGTTTACAGACTACATCTACCTACCAAGTTTCACATGTGTAGTTTTAATAGTTTCGGAATAAAATGGCTGTGACATACGGATGCCGTCCGTCCGTATGTCACAGACAGACAGACAGACGAACAGACATGACGAAACTATAAGGGTTCCGTTTTTTGCTATTCGGCTACGGAACCCTAAAAACTAAATGTGTCTATATTATTATGAAAATTTGAAAGGTAACTAAGTTTACATCTCCTCTCCAAATATTAGTCAGGAACATCTTCACTGTCATCGTTTTTTCTGCCCTATATTTTATCTGTTATCATGTGGCTTTTTGGCATGTGGCATTCCTTTTGTGGGCTAAAAATTGACGCAGTTTCCACTTTCCAGTACGAGTTGAACTTTTTGCACTCTCTGTAGCAAGAAGTGTGCCGTTCACTGTTTCCACAATTAGCCGGTTCCTTATATCTGTCTTTATTAAAATTACTTTACTATTATAGGTAAATGGTGATGCAAAATGTTCGTATGGCCATATTATCAAAATCTCGTACATAATTGTACGAGGTTGATAGTGTCCTCGTACCTCGTACGGAAGACCACAAATCTCGTATTTATACGAGGAACCTCGTACGTTTGGCAACCCTGCTTTGTACCTACTTCAATTTCATTCAGTAAATTATTTACGAATTTTAAAAATGGAAGCTGAATTTTGTCGAATTTCGAACGCAATCGATTTGAATGGTAATAGTTGACTGTAAACCGGTCTTTATTCCTCATGTATAGGTAGCTGCGTTGATAATACCAACACTAGGCAGAATGTATTGTTATTCTGGTGCACCTGGGACTCTCGAACGTGTTCCATATACACCAAAGGCTGCTATCATTGTACTAGCCCTTCACCAGCTCCATTGTCAAATGTCTTTATCTCGATCATAAACCTGTAATTATTCAGTCATTCGTTCAACTTCTGTTACTGTTACATTAATCGATAACAACAGATGAATTACATCGCTACCAGGGGCGCGGGCTTGTGAAAGTGGAAAACTACCATTGTCCTTCTACAATGGGTTAACGCAAATATATCTCTGTGAAAGTTGCTTCGAAAAGGTCTCTTAAACATACTGGTGAACTTAAGGTTTTATTTATAGACTTAAATATTGATGCTGTTCACACATTTGGTAATGTGAAGGCTAAGGTTGGATGTGACATTTGTTAATGTCTTTGCAATAAAAAAATGGTTGTAGTTTCTTAAGAACAGATTTAAAATTCTTGTTATACATATAATCTTTTTACCTAAATCGGTTTTCTGAGATAAAAAAAGTCCCTTGCTGCGCTAAAATTGTATTAAACGTAACAATAATCGTGATTTTGAAAACATGTAAACTTTACTGCTGTTAAAGATAGTTGTGCTCGGTTTACAATAATAGTGATAAGTTTCTCACACAACACATGAGTGCTGTAGTGGCCCAATTTCTCGAGTTCACTTTACGATAAGTTGTTGACATACTCTATATTAAACTTAGAATCAGAAACTTCAACAAACACGTTACAACACCTTTATTATAACTTCATTATCAAATGATTTAATAACAATTTATATTTAAAACTGATCTAATTTGCATTATCTGTGGTACATTTCGTTATCATTCACCTATATATTATAGATTTTAAATTATCGAGTTTCAAATTAGAATGCAATTGTGATTACATTCGAATTTCAAAGTTGAATACTGGCTGGTTTTTTTAGCTCTTCATACCAACGAGCGACTATTATACTGCGAACATCAGTCCGCTTGCTAGATTCCTAATTTAATTGTGTCATTGCCCTCCCGTATTCAGTATTTATCTCTACGAACCTGTTTGATAGTCTAAAGAACCATGTACCTATAGCGTTATTCTGGCTTTGAACCAGCTACTTTTAAATCATTTAATTCAATTGACGAGTTCATAATGGAACATTGACAAAATACCGATTTGAATTGGGACATGTTTTTCAACAAGTTTTATAAATAACTCTTTCCTTTTGCAGGTAAGTCACCATGACTCAATGGATTGCGGCGACATGACATCGGCGTTCACCAGTAAGTTTTTTTTATCAGAGCTCGGATGAATTCGGGTTCGCTTTACAATTATTTGGCCCGAGCAGCCGATTTAGGATTTGCAGACATGTATGTACATACTTACGACGCGTCTAAAATGCGTTCTCACATTGTTGCGTGCCACTTATCGTTAGTTTAATATAAAATGTTTTTTTTTTAATATAATTAAATAGTGTTCAATATCATAAGAATATTAACAAAGCTTTCTTAAGAATATTTCCACAAACCGGCAAAATGTATCATTATTGCTCTTACAATCTTTTGCGTAGTTTAGAAGTAAGCGAAGAAATAGACACAGAGACAGATAATAACTTTGTTTTATAATATTAACTAGCTTTTGCCCGCGGCTTCGCCCGCGTTATATTACACTTTGTCAATAATTCTTTTTGCCAATCGGTACACCTTTTTGGGTGGGCAAAAAACGCATATAAATTAAAAAACATCACCAGTGTTCATCCATCCCCAAAAACAGACAGACAGTTAGTATTTAAAATTTACCTTTTTAAAACCAAAAACGTTGATTACAATACATTTTTGTAAACTGCGTGTCTGGTTTTCCCTTCATTGGCTAAAACGTGTAAATTTTGTGGGCTTGATATTCGTGAGCACGCCACATACAGTTGCCCATGGGAAAAGCAGTGTTTTCTAAATGTACACCCGCGCCTTACAGTGTCTGTCCTTGAGCTTTGTTTTGGGGAAATTGGAGTCTTTTAAACTGGGATGGCAAATCGGTCGGGATTATGGGAATGTCATAATTATAGTTTTCGAATTGTATCTTTGTTGCTCTTTCACGCAAAAACCACTGAACGGATCTCAATGAAATTTGGTAAGGAGACAGTTAACATCCTGTAAAAACACATAAGGTAATTTTTATCCCGGAATTCCCACGGGTTTGGGATTTATATATACATTTTTGTAAACTACGTTTCTGGTTTTCCCGTCCTTGGCGTGTTGATTTTGTACGCTTGATACTCGTGAGCACGCCACATACAATTAATTGCCCATGGGAAAAGCAATCTTTTTCTAAATGTACACCTGCGACTTTCAGTGTCTGTCCTTGTGATTTGTTTATGGCCATTGCGAATGCCGCTTTTAGGGGAAATTTGAGTTTTTTGAACTGAATGTGAGGAATAAATACGTTTTCACCGCTTGCTGTTCCTGTCATAATTATTTCTTGAAAACATTGCATCCAAGGTTTGCATTTGTAGTCGCATGCCATTACAGAGCATTGGTGCACCCTGGTTACGCATCAACAGGACTGGGACACCAAGTTAAAGCCTCAAATAATGTGATGGGGTACCCTGACAATTCCAGAGAGTTGATAAACTCTACAGAGTACGACGTCACTTGCTTTGTATCCATGCCAATGTCGACGAACAGATACTCAACAACATCACAATCCACATGAAACATAATCTTTTCGTTGATCTCCCCTACAATTTCGTTAGTTGGTGCCAAAATTACTCTTTCACGCAGCCATTCTTTAATCTTTATCCCTCATATTTGTTTTCAAATCAGAATAAACGTGATTTATTAAATTATCTGTATCTTGGACTACGTTCACTATGTATGTTACTACAGTTTCAGCTTCAGTTTCAGTTTCAGCTTCAGCTTCAGTTTTGGTTTCAGCATCAGTTTCAGTTCCAGCTTCAGTTTGGTTTCAGCGTCAGTTACAGCTACAGTTCCAGTTTCAGATTCAGTTTCAGTTTCAGCTTCAGTTTTGGTTTCAGCATCAGTTTCAGTTTCAGCTTCGGTTTGGTTTCAGTTTCAGCTTCAGTTTCAGTTTCAGCTTCAGCTTCAGTTTGGTTTCAGTTTCAGCTTCAGTTTCAGTTTCAGTTTGGTTTCAGCGTCAGTTTCAGTTTCAGCTTCAGTTTCAGTTTTGGTTTCAGCATCAGTTTCAGCTTCAGTTTGGTTTCAGTTTCAGCTTCAGTTTCAGTTTGGTTTCAGCTACAGTTCCAGTTTCAGCTTCAGATTCAGTTTTGGTTTCAGTTTGAGATTCAGTTTCAGATTCAGTTTCAGCTTCAGGTTTGGTTTCAGTTTCAGTTTCAGTTTTGGTTTCAGCATCAGTTTCAGCTTCAGTTTTGGTTTCAGCATCAGTTTCAGCTTCAGCTTTAGTTTCAGTTTCAGCTTCAGTTTGGTTTCAGCGTCAGTTTCAGCTACAGTTCCAGTTTCAGCTTCAGTTTCAGGTTCAGCTTCAGTTTTGGTTTCAGCATCAGATTCAGTTTCAGCTTCAGTTTGGTTTCAGTTTTGGATTCAGTTTCAGATTCAGCTACAGATTCAGCTACAGTTTCAGCTTCAGTTTCAGCTTCAATTTCCGTTTCAGATTCAGTTTGGTTTCAGTTTCAGCTTCAGTTTCAGTTTGGTTTCAGCATCAGTTTCAGTTTCAGCTTCAGTTTGGTTTCAGTTTTGGTTTCAGTTTCAGATTCAGCTACAGATTCAGCTACAGTTTCAGCTTCAGTTTCAGTTTCAGATTCAGTTAAAGCTTCAGTTTTGGTTTCAGTTTCAGATTCAGCTACAGTTTCAGCTAAATTTTCAGCTTCAGTTTCAGCTTCAGCTTCAGTTTTGGTTTCAGCATCAGTTTCAGCTTCAGCTTTAGTTTCAGTTTCAGCTTCAGTTTGGTTTCAGCGTCAGTTTCAGCTACAGTTCCAGTTTCAGCTTCAGCTTCAGTTTTGGTTTCAGCATCAGTTTCAGTTTCAGCTTCAGTTTGGTTTCAGCGTCAGTTTCAGCTACAGTTCCAGTTTCAGCTTCAGTTTCAGGTTCAGCTTCAGCTTCAGTTTTGGTTTCAGCATCAGTCTCAGCTTCAGTTTGGTTTCAGATTCAGCTACAGTTTCAGCTTCAGTTTCAGTTTCAGATTCAGTTCAGCTCAAATAAATCATCCCGTTGATATCTGTTGCCACACGATCTTCTCCTATTTTCAAAAGGGCAAACGCATATTGCCCCGATTTTGAAATAGAAATGATTCGTATATTAACTTGATTGGTTAAAATTTAAGCGACACGGTTGGCGTAACTGTTAACTGGTGCATGACGTGGGTTCGACCCCAGCTCTAAACAAAGATTTGTATAGCCTACATGCAGTTGTGTAGTTTAAAAAAAATGTTGTGAGTGGTTCTTGAATACGCGATTTGAATGAATTGAGAGGGGGAATACAAAGTCCCAACACCCCTTTACATCCTTAAGGGATGATTTCCAGGATAAAAACTATCCTATGTCTTTTCCAGGGTCTAAAACTATCTCCATAGGAAATTTCATCCAAATCGGTTTAGCAGTCAAGTGTATTATGTGGGTGGGAAGGGCGGGGACATCATTGATTCCCTATCCAAAATTCCAACACCATTTTTACATCTTTTAGGAATGATTTCCGGGAATAAAACTATACTATGTCTTTTCCAGGGTCTAAAACTATCTCCATACCAAATTTCATCCAAATCGGTTTAGCGGTCTAAGTGTATTATGTGTGTGGGTAGGGCGGGGACATTATTGATTCCCTATATGAAATTCTAACACCCCTTTTACATCCTTTAGGAATGATTTCCGGGACGAAACCTATGCTATGGTCTTTTCCAGGGTCCTAAACTATTCCCATGCCAAATTTCATCTAAATCGGTTCAGCGGTTTAGGCGTGAAAGGTAACAGACAGACAGTTACTTTCGTATTATTATAATATTAGCTTGGAAGTATTGATGGATATGGAAGTATGGATAGTATGGATATGAAAGTATGGAGTTATATTATTAGTATTAAAGTATGGATAGCTTTTGTCCGCGACTTCGTTCGAGTGGGAGGTTTTCCCCGCGTAAATCCCAACCTCGTAGGAATTCCGGGATAAAAAGTAGTTTATGTGTTTTTACAACTGTCTCCTTTCCAAATTTCATTGAGATCCGTTCAGTAGCTTTTGCGTGAAAAAGCAACAAATATCAAATTCGAAAACTATCCTGCGGGAACCTTACATCGGGATAAAAACTATCCTATGTCCTTTCCAGGGTCCTCAACTATTCCCATGCCAAATTTCATGTAAATCGGTTCAGCGGTTAAGGCGTGAAAAGGTAACAGACAGACAGACAGACAGAGTTACTTTCGCATTTATAATATTAGTATGGATGGATAGTATGGAAGTATGGATAGTGTATGTATTAAAGTATGGATAGATTTTGCCAGCGACTTCGGTCTTGTGGGAGGTTTTTCCCGCGTAAATCCTGATCCCGTGGGAATTCCGGGATAAAAAGTAGCTTATGTGTTTTTTCAGGATGTCAACTGTCTTTTTACTAAATTTCATTGAGATCCGTTCAGTAGTTTTTGCGTGAAAGAGCAACAAAGATACTATTCGAAAACTATCCCACGGGAACCTTATATCGGGATAAAAACTATCCTATGTCCTTCCCAGGGTCCTAAACTGTTTCCATGCTAAATTTCATGTAAATCGGTTCAGCGGTTTTGGCGTGAAAAGGTAACAGACAGACAGACAGACAGACAGACAGACAGACAGAGTTACTTTCGCATTTATAATATTAGTATAGTATGGAAGTATGGATAGTATGGAAGTATGGATAGTGTATGTATTAAAGTATGGATAGATTTTGCCGGCGACTTCGGTCTTGTGGGAGGTTTTTCCCGCGTAAATCCTGATCCCGTGGGAATTCCGGGATAAAAAGTAGCTTATGTGTTTTTTCAGGATGTCAACTGTCTTTTTACTAAATTTCATTGAGATCCGTTCAGTAGTTTTTGCGTGAAAGAGCAACAAAGATACTATTCGAAAACTATCCCACGGGAACCTTATATCGGGATAAAAACTATCCTATGTCCTTCCCAGGGTCCTAAACTGTTTCCATGCTAAATTTCATGTAAATCGGTTCAGCGGTTTTGGCGTGAAAAGGTAACAGACAGACAGACAGACAGACAGACAGACAGACAGACAGACAGAGTTACTTTCGCATTTATAATATTAGTATGGATATGGATAGTATGGAAGTATGGATAGTGTATGTATTAAAGTATGGATAGATTTTGCCGGCGACTTCGGTCTTGTGGGAGGTTTTTCCCGCGTAAATCCTGATCCCGTGGGAATTCCGGGATAAAAAGTAGCTTATGTGTTTTTTCAGGATGTCAACTATCTTTTTACTAAATTTCATTGAGATCCGTTCAGTAGTTTTTGCGTGAAAGAGCAACAAAGTTACTATTCGAAAACTATCCCACGGGAACCTTATATCGGGATAAAAACTATCCTATGTCCTTCCCAGGGTCCTAAACTGTTTCCATGCTAAATTTCATGTAAATCGGTTCAGCGGTTTTGGCGTGAAAAGGTAACAGACAGACAGACAGACAGACAGACAGACAGACAGACAGACAGAGTTACTTTCGCATTTATAATATTAGTATGGATTACCGATTCCTACATAATACAATGATGAATATGAAACAAAATTTCCCACATGACTATCTCTTGGTAGTGAGAATAGAAAAGATTAAAATAAGATTAGTCACGCTTCGAATATTGTGAACATTTGCTATCTTTTAATTAAGTTTGAATAGCTTCGATAAAGGTTTTTTTTTTTATATTAAGAAACAAATTTGTATCTATTGTTCCCTAATACGACTAGAATTTTCCGACTTAAAATTTTCTTCTTTCTTTGAAAATCTTGCTTTGGAAAAGAAAAAGGTGGTAGTAAATGATAAGTTATTTTATAATCATTGTTTTGTAGAGCTGTGGTGGCCCACTGGTAAGATTTGAAAGATCTCTATCTCTCTCTATAATTTGTTACATTTTTTTTATATATATCGCAGCTTTTTTATGTATATATGTGTATTGTGTATGTAGGTTATTTATTGTATATAAGTGAACTAGCGACCCGCCCCGGCTTCGCACGGGTGCAATGTTTATATTAAATATACTATAGAATGTCTTTATATACATCGTTGACAGCCTTTTTGTCATTCGACATACATGTTCTCTTTAGTAATTACTCTTGAAAGTGACACATAATTTACCATGAGAAAAACATTCAACGCTCAAATCTAAGCAACATAGGCACGCGCGCCGTGCCACCGCCGGCACCGCGCGGCAACCGCTATGTCCTTTCATTTTAAATCTGTAATATCTTCGAAACTATTTATTTAAATTATATTCTGTAAAGGGCAATATTGATTTATATTAAATGCACAATGTATTTATGGTACTTAATTGGATAAGGATTAATGCTGTATTGCTTAAAATTGCTTCGTAAAATATGCTCGTATTCTCGTAAAAAGTAAAGGATAAAAAATGGTTGTTGTGGGTTACCTATAAGAGATAGACAGATGCCATCGAGGACATTTTTGTTGACCTTTTTAAGGTGTACAATACTGTAGTACATTATTTTGATCTATCTCGTAGGGTTCAGCCAGCGTTTGCAAAGCAAGCGCAAAAAAATGTGTTTATTTGCGACATCACACTAGAAACCTCAAAAATTATCAGTGTTCCTCTACTATATTATGCATGTTATATACTTAAAAACCTTCCTGTTGAATCACTCTTTCTATTGAAAGAAACTGCATCAAAATCCGTTGCGTAGTTTTAAAGATTTAAGCATACATAGGGACAGACACAGGGAAGCGACTTTGCTTTATACTATGTTAACATTAAGATAGTACACCATGGACGACCCGCCTATTTATTTTCTTGTGCTGTGTCAAATCCATCCAAAGGTTGTCTGTAAAAGATCGCTTTTGGCGATAAGACCGCCCATTGTAACACCATTTAGTTTTTAAGTCCTCATTTAATTCTGTTATGATGAAAGAGTATATAGAATCTATCTATCTATCATTATTTAGTGTAATTTTATCATCACCATTGCTCTCAAAACGATAAAGTGATGAATGAAAAACATCGTGAGGAAATCAGCATGTTATATATAGGATTGAAACTCCGGAGACATGTCACATCAACCCACACTAGGCCGGTGTGATGGATTACGGCCTATTGACTATCGTAGAGAGGAGTCCTGAGTTCCAGCACTGGAAACGTAATAGAATATTCTGTTATGATTTTGATACATTAAGTATCAAAATAATTTCATACAGTCATGAAACAATGATGATCAATTAGAACCACGCGGTACGCATGAATCATTTAATCGAAATTAATATGCGAAAATCACAACTGTTGTGTTCGGTAACGATTGCTATCTCAAATAGTATCGCGACTGTCACAATAGACCGCCAGTTATTCGATACCGTTATTCCGAATCGATAGTTTACTGTTAACATTATCACGACTGTAGACTGGCTTCGTGCTCGTTTTATTTTGAACTTTTTTATTGACCTTGCTGGGAACTTTTTCGTCTGTAACTTTTTAGTGATGGTTCGGTTTTTAAGGCCTGCTTTTGATCACGACATAAATAATTGAGTTGAATCAAAGGAATCGTTATTTGCTTATAAAGTATCATTTGCTTGGTCAAGATATTTTTATCCATTAACAATTATCAAGCACCTTTCCTTTTGTGAATGTTGTTTGTGAATTTCTTTGGGATTATATAAGGCATTAACAAGGATAGAAAAAGTGAAGCAGTTTTAAAATTGATAGACGTTAATTTCACAACACATACGGGGTAATCAATCCAATACTACGCAGTTTGGATCGATTAAGATTACGATGTCTAACCGGCCTTCACTGAAACATAAAGAAAAAATTATGCTTAGTTATATTGATTTTGTTAATTCCAGTCTTAAGAACATTTTAAATAGTTTTAAAGCCTTGAAAAGTACTATCAGCTAGGTATTCTAGATTCACGAGATCTATATTCAAATACGAAGGAACCGCTTGCATTCACCGAAATCGAGTTCAAGAAATTAAGATATATAATTATTTGTAAATTAACTGCACTAGTCAGCCTTTAAAAAGGAACCAATTCCTATAAAAACACTTTACGGCACCGCCGCTTTGTAGCCAATGATTAGTATTCGCCTCAACTGTATGCAATCTGAAACGTTTAGTAAAGTATGGAGATGGGACATAAAACTTTTCTTCTCAAACCTTCTTTCATGTAAATCACGAAGGCATTAATGTTGTCAAGCGGGATTTGTTCAAGTTTGTGTTAAGCCTTGAAGTTGAACGTCACGTTGCGAAGATTCATTGCTTGTGCGGTCTATTTGTCTTTGTATTGTCGTCGAAAAAGGCGGACATGCTTTTTAAAAGAAAACATAATGAAAGACTTTAAAATTAAACCTGGGGATCTTTAAGTCAAGACTGAATAGGTTACTTCTAGGTACTTCATCTTCGATCACATCATCGCTTACTATTAGGTGAGATAGTGGTCAAACACGAAACTATTAACAGTAAAAAAATTAACCGAATGAAAAGTAAATGGGCATTTTTGTACTGTTACTATTTTGTGTTTTGATCTATTTGAAAATTAGCCGTCTATACCTACTGGTTCCAGTCAGCAGTCAGTAGGTATTTGGCATTGCTCTTATTTTGAGATCACTAAGCACAGTTTTTGACATTTGTTTGCGTATCACATAAACATGTTCAATTGCAGTTCAATGAACAAAAAACAGGGTCACCTTATTACCGTGCTGAGTATCCCAACGGGCATTTTGTATTGCTTAAAATGCCAGAACTAACTTCTTTAGCAAAATAATGCTTTTAAACGTTTTTTGAAACGAATAAAAATTACTGCAACCTGCTCTTAGGATCAGCCCTGTTTTTCCCTCGCCACTACCTCAGAAAGAGACGTATTCCACTAGGTTTGAGCAAAAGAGACTGTGACGCTGCGACCTGTTTTAAAGCACATATTAAAGCATTTTTTTTTGGAAGATCCTCCGTGTAATGAGTCATTACACGGAGGATCTTCCAAAAAAAAATGCTGCTAATGACGTGTTTCTATTGAATATGAAACATCCGAACGTATTTCGTGTGTGAACTTTTTCAAGGATGCAGCTTACAGTGAATGGAATTTACAGCATTATTTTAGCAGTTATTAAAATTAAATATGTACAATAAAGGCTGTAGTAGTTACCTAAGAAACGTAACGCAAACAAAGCCGTAAGATTTCAAAATTAATTATCTCGATTTCACAATATCGAAGTGTAAAATTGTGTCTGTCTCTAGATTTCAAGATTAAATTACAGGCGCGATAACCACCACGACATTTACGACCAACAATTTCTGATAAAAAATATTTTAAATCTTTATTTCCTTGTTCACCTTCTTGTTAAGAAAATACTTTTACGACGTTTCATATTTTTCATAAAAAAAAAACCGGTCAAGTGCGTGTCGGGCCACGCGCAGTGTAGGGTTCCCTAGTTTTTATAACAGCCAAGTGTGTGTCGTATTCAATATGAAACTAGCGCGATATAACTGACGCTTAGCGCCATCTATCGACATTTCTATGGAGTTGTTCGAAATTTTCGAGTCAAATACAATTGGTCGACTATTACTCGTAAACTTGTAAAGCGCACTCATGTGTGATAGTTTTCCTTTAAACTTCGTTATATATAGGTACTACTGCCATGACATTTGAATTTCTAACTACAACCGTTTAGTTGATAGAGGGGGGGACACTTGACTCTAACGATAATTGGTACTTTAAAGCTTGATAAGTCACGAGCGGTTTACTTAATCAGAAAACGGTCTTTCTAAACCCCTAATATTTTTGAAATACCTATCCAACGATATCCCACACTATGGGAAGGACGAAAAAAAAAATATCATCTCACTTTACATGTAGGGGAGGTACCCTAAATAATTGTTTTTTTCAAAATTTTATTTTACCACTTTTTCGGCGTCATTAACGTGTATACTCATGCCAAATTACAAATTTCTGGTAGGTACCAATAGTTTTTGAGCTAAACCGTGGACAGACGGACAGACAGACGGACATGGCGAAACTATAAGGGTTCCTTGTTGACTACGGAACCCTAAAAACATTCATTAATTTAATAATTGTATGTATGTAAACCTTTATTAATTTAATAAATAAAGGTTTTAACATCTGATCTGATTTACGTCCTGAATGTCAGTTGTAATCTGGGTATGCTTAACAATTTATCCATTTTTATGTTACATGTATAGTTTTCTTGCCTAGGTAAGTACTCTAGCATTTACGCGTCATGTTAATAAATCAGTGCGGTAATCTAATACGAGTATTAGTAGATTACCTAAGGAGTGAAATATTTGAAAAAAAAAAAACAGGTACCTAGCCAAATCGTAGATATTCCAATAATAACCTAACACTTTTATCTTTGTCTTGTCACTAAGTATTAAGTAGAAATGTACTTAATTAACAACGATAGGTTTTGTTTTCAACGTTACAAGGTAATGTATAAAATAAAAACAACAAAGAGAGAAAAACAATCAAAAGTCGCACAAAAATTTTATTCCTAGCTTGACAACACTAAACGCTAAGTTTCTTCACCTTTCTGTCTGTTTTCACTAATTAACTCATTAAGCGTCTAATTAAGCGCTATTCAGGTTTAATCTACACTTATGCATGAATAAACATGTTGTTGAATAAATATTGTTTTAAATTATAGGTTTTCATAGGAAAGTTTTTTAAACTGTATCATAATTTTACGACTTCCTTTTTTATGTTGGCATTTCTCGACGATTATACGGGTTATTGTACAGTTTTATGTAAATGTATTAATATCTCTGCTTCAATCGATCACAACTACTAACACCAAAGCTTGAAAAAACTGATTCTAGTAGGGAACACCAAAGGCAATAAGTCGCGCTTTAGCCACCTTGTTCACCAACAAAGTGCACGGATCTAGCGAAAGGCTCGTCGTCTTCCAAATTTAACAAGGTCGTATGAGACGTGCTGGATTCCTATCCAGCACATTTCTACTGATGGATAGGAAACAGATCATCCGTTTTAGATGCAACCTTTATCTCCCAGTTGCGGTCTGTGTAATGTTTTATATTCTGTGGCTTTTTCCTCCCCAATGAATGAATTTTCACTGGCCAATAAAACGATCCTCTCCGTTTAAATTGAACGCATCCACAATACGAATGAATGATTAATTGTCAGTATTGTGTCCTCCTTATTGTTTGTAATGAGGGGTAATTAAATACACTGTGACTCGAATAACAATATGATTATGTGTGCAATTAAACAATCAGTGATACTGTCGGTCTGTTTTGTGGGATATGGAAAAGTAGGTGAGATTGGTTGGACAGAGAGTTGTTGCAAAAGTAATAAGATTTATTGACAATTGCACTCAAGTTCACTCAACACAAGTGATTACCAAGCCGATTATTGAGTTAACTTCAAGAAGTTAACTACTGAGCACTGGTAACCTAGGGGTTACAGACACGACTTATGGTTTGAACTCAGGCAGACACAACAGTTTGTATGATTTACACCATCATCTGTACTCTCAAAATGGTGAAAGAATGAACATGGTGAGGAAATCGGAATATTCTAGAACCTAAAAATTAGAAGAGATGTGACATCCACAAATCCATACTGGGCTCGCGTGGTATCGTGTATACAGGAAATTAACGTTATAGGCTGACTGTGTTTGATGTAGTTAATTACGAAATATTTCTGTAAGAAACTCCTGACAATTACAATAACCATCACGTACAGACATACCAGCCATCCAACAACAAGCAAATTAAACCTTGTCATCAGATTTATCTAGAAGTGCCACTTGTTTACAAAGAATGCATTTTTCGCGCATTTGACATAAGACATGATGGCACGCGGCTTTCTCACGGCCCTTCAGTATTCAGACGAGCACGTTCTGGTATTGCCGAGCTGTGAATGTGAAATTATGCCGATACTCGGACACGCATCACAATTCTACCAAACGCTTACTCTCTAACTCGCCAAGGGATATTCAACCTTGTGACAAAGCCGCAAAATCGTCATAGCTTAGAATTATAAGTTCGTGTTTTGTGACACGAATACTCATGACCACAAGCGGATTACTAAGTTGCGTCATTTCTCTGTAAAAATATTTAGTTCGGTGTCTGTAAGTGTGTATTATATTCTATGGGTGTACTAATTTGTATGGCCCATTCAAATTGCTTTATAATTAGGTGCGTGCAATGGCGTTCTCATGTGAACTATTCAAGTATTTTGGGGTTAACTTTCTTTCCTAGAATTTTTCCGGGTGTAGTGAAAATTGTGTTTATCTACGGTAGAAAGCTATGATTATTATGAGAGAGAATATTTATTGTTTTTACTCATTCTATTTATTAAAGTTTCTTTTTATTCTCTTTGATTTAAAAGATAACCTTCGCTTATCAAAAAATATTTCAGAAAAAATTATCAATATATTACTTTTTCTCCAATTTCATTTTCTTATACAAAAACCTAATGTGGTTTAATAGTGCCCTAATAAGCTTGAAACTGTACTAACTTAATAAATGAAACAACATAAGCATTTACCAACTTTGTACTTTTCACCCAGAGAGTATTTAACCTTTTCACCTAACCCGTACTTTGTACAGAATCAGCTAAAGATTGGGCTATCGACATAGCCACCCTATATTGTATCTATAAATGTATTGTATGAGGAGCTCGTCGCTAAAATAATAACTCCCGTGTGGTTCGATTTTCAAGTTTAATCCGTGGATGTGTGACCATAATAACATTTAGATTCCTTCGTGCATCGGAAGTCACGCTAAGCTGTTTGTGTTACTGGCTGTCATTAGTAACACATCTGTGACGGCCAGTATTGGTTGTCAGAAGCCAAAAACTGACACCAGACTTGCCAAGGGGCATCGTGTTACCCACTTACTGTTGTTAAATAGGCAGATGCTCAGCGTAAAGTACTATTACTCAGCTGCATCAGGTAGACTTAGGGTTGCCAACTTTTATTAGAAGAAATAGAGTATATCTGATTTCAAAGGAGGTAAATAAAGAGTACGGATTTATAACCCAGAGAACTATTTACTACAAAAAAGGCATTTTGGTAGTTTATGCAGCACATAACAAATTTTCATTGATTTTAAAAGAATTGTACGACTCCAAACATTCTAAATCTAAGTTTACATAGATCAGGAGCTCATTTTTAATAAATTTTGTTTTAAGCATAATATGCGTGACTGCACTTGTATAGTAAACATTGTGTATAAGAGTATTTTAGCGTCCTCTATTAGTGTTATAGATTATAGAGTACACCTACATGATATAGAGTACAATACTCTATTTTAGAGTACGGTTGGCAACCCTAGGTAGACTGGAAGCGGATCCTAACATAATTAGGAAAAGGCTAGGTACCTATATAATATTGTATATACAAATAAGTTTAATTCTAAACATTGGTCTTTATAAAGACAGAATCAAGCCCAATGTCAGCTCAATCTAGGCTATCGAGCGCGAATGTCGCCCGCGCATGTTACTTATGTACTCCACGTTATCGACACGAGATACCGTTTACTGACGGTAATTGAGCAATTACATTCCTTACAACATAGTTTTCACAGTACACCGAGTGTTACCGTTTTGTCGTACTCACTTTTAATAAATACAAACTACTAATTTATGCAAAAGTAACTAGCTGTGCTTGTGACTTCTTTTGCGTGGAAGACAATGTCACTAAGGCAGGTTTTTTCGAGTAAATCCCGATCCGTTGAGAATTCCTGGATAAAAAGTAACTCGGTTTTTTACGGTAGGAAAATCATCTAATGACTTCTACGGCTCTAGGTGGTGAAGAGATGTCAGACTTCTACTGACTAAAAACCCCACCGCGCGGTTGTTTGTGTTATAGTATCCTGTAAATAACAATAAGCTTGACTAGCAGAGAATGCCTTGTTGCATTAAGTTCGCCGACGCTATTGTACATAAAGTTTAAATAAATAAGCACTTGAGAAAACGCAGTTATTTGGATATCACAAACAGACTCTTCAATATTATTTAAATGTATATTTATAAATAAATCTTGTACTCTACTCTATGTCTATGCCCAATCTGTTTGGTCATCAATTAGACTGTCAATTTGCTTAAATGTGTTGATTTTGGTAATAAATATTTTGAGCTAGACAAACCTGTTCTTACAAGTTTTACATTGACATTACTGCTGGCATCTATAAATAAATTTTACCTAAATCATGGTATATATTAAACGTAGTTTATCTATTATCTCGTACTGTGGTGGTCGTGGTGGATAACAGCCCATTCCTTATCATAGAGAGGAAGCCCGTGTCCAAAAGTGGGAATGTTATAGTCTGTTTATTACGTTATGTAGTTTATCTGTGTCAAACCTCTGCATTATGCTCATACATTTAAATTCCAAATTCAAATTTCATTTATTTGCTAACATCTCCAAACTTAAACATTCATAAAAGACATTATAATATAACACCAATATACGTCCATTCTATCTTCCTATACAAGCTGTAACGACCAATAGAATACTAGTATTCTGCTGCAAACGAGTTTTAATAGAAAATAAACCAATGGCGTTAGAGCATAGCATGCTTGCCCTCTTATCGCATTCCGTGCTGGTCTGTATCTTGTACCATAGTGGGATATGAATCGAATTTTCGTAGAGCCTACATTGTCTTCGTATGAAATTTATGATTGATATGTTTATTTACTATCGATATATAGAAATTAAGTAACTTTATTATTACTGTAAATCATATATGTGGCGAAGACATGTTATCTTCTTTAACTTTGTCGAAATAGCAGTGCTACCGAAATGTCACTTGTTTATTCCTAAATATTTTGGAATTAGGTAGGTATTGCATTTTTCGTAAATAGAATAACAATAATACTTTCGAGATTCTTTTATTGTTCATAGGCTCGTGTTTGAAAATGAAGCACGCTTACCTAGAAATAGGCCTGCCATCCGTCCGGGTTTTCCCGGATTTGTCCTGGTTTGGAGAGCGTCCGGCGTCGTCCGGGGGGATTTTCCCAATAAGCGTCCAGGTAAAACCCGGACATACATTGGTGTTACGGGTACCAAAAAGCACGGTCTCTATTATTATTTTCCTATGGTATTTCATCTCATTTTTTATGTTACATACCTTTAATAAAAGGTAAAATTACAAAAGTAGGAAAGCTCTACAATGTTATCACTTTATCAGTAAATAAAAACCATAATTAAACATCGTTGTTTTTAGTTTTAAGTTAAAAAATGTATTTTTCTACGGTGTCCGGGGAAAAACTGTGATTTTACCCACATATCCGGGGTTTATAAGTTTTGTCTGGGGCCGGCAAATTTGGTGATGGCCTATAGATACCTAGAAACAACCTATTGAGTCTTGAGGTAAATACCCGTTAAAGCTATCAGGAAACTAACTATTAGCTGTACCCATAATAAAAGTATTTCCAAAACGTTTTAGAACGGCAGAAAACTCTTATGGCAACTCTATGGTAATTTTTACTTTCTGATTTGCATGTCTGTTTTGTCCCATGATAACTATATTTCATTCTCTATTTGAATTCAAGAAAATTACTAAGTAGTGGCAAGTTGCCGGCCCATTGCCTTCAAGAACACAACGGGATCCCTTTCCCTTGGTCGACTTACCCGACATGCAAGGAATGACAACTAGGTGACAGGTACATACCATGTTTTTCTCCTACAGTCAGTTTAGGGTGGGATTCGACATAAACTAACTTACATTTCTGTCATTTATGAAGCGTCTCTGTCGCTGATTATAATGAATCATAAATAAATAGGTTTTCTTATTTACATATTTTTAAATGATATAATGTAATTTACATGAAATTCCCATCACGTGTTCCATTTTATAACCATAAAATCAATCTTTCTGTCAAAATTGGTAGTGAAATTCTTTATGGTTATTATTTTTGGTTATATTATCAGGTTTTTAATTTTATGTTTTTCTGATTAATTTAACTTGTAGATTTTCCTTGATTAATTTGATCATCTTACTAGGGCTACCATGATTAAAGTTTTCTTTGGAAGATATTTTTTAAACAGTTTGGATTTAAATAAAATGTGATGAATATGAACTCACATATCGCACGCTTAATAATAAACCGAAATATGTCAAAAATTAAGGATGCCCACTTTTGTTAATAAAACGAACTAACTCCGATTGAAGAATCTATAGGTACAATCCCGCCACGCGAAACAAACCAAAATGGCCAATTATTAGATCACCCGTCTCTTTTCTACAAAAGCTCGCGACAATGCATTTCATGCGTTAGAGAATCATTCAATGATGCGGCGACCGTGATGTGAGATAGGTGTCGTTGTTTTATGACGACAGTGCAGTAAGGTGAAATAATTCGGTTTATTTTCAAACGCAGGTGAGACTATTCTACTTCATTTTTTTTTAAACTAGCATGTTCCGTTTTACTTCACTTTAGTTGAAAACGGTGTTATAATACAGCATGTACTATTTAGACTTGTTGCAGTTTATCATTAAATTATAATTGTATATATAAGAAAGATTGCGTATTAGTGCGTTTTAGTATAAAATTATTACTTTCAGTCGAGAAGCAATTCATTTTATATCACTTTATTACCAAAATTATCGGTAGATTTAAATAATACTTGTGTTTATTTCGGTTTACGTTTTAAATGATCCTAAAGCCTAAAAGTGCTCTAGCAATTGCTGCAGTTTATTATAAAATGTCCTTTCAATCTATTTTAAGTACCTAATAAAAAGTATTAAATTTCTAGTTCTATAGTTTTAGTCTTGAAGATGACGTCTGCAAATAGGAAACAGCGGTGCCAAAAACTTCTTATGATGAGTAATAATGCTGGATGTACTGATACGGATAATTGTAAAACAGTCAAAATAAAAGTAAGTAAATAACGTCGTGTTTACGTAGTTACAAGTGCAGTATCCCGACTGTAAATTTGCAAGTGAGTAAACGTAACTATCGCGTTTGCGTTAAGACTTGTATTCTTACTCTTATATTTTTAGCATTATGATATTCTCTTAGTCAAATTTTAACGCAAACAAAATAGCTGCGTTTACTCTCCTGCAAACTTACACTCGGGGTACTGTATCCATAATACCTTTTTACGTAATATTCTTTGAATTAACTGAGGGTTTTACCTTTTTATTTAATGTGTATTATTTATTTTAGAGTTTGGTCAATGAAACAGACGATAAAGTCCAGTACAGCATACACGAAGACAAGGTCTCCAGCTAATCATGCAGAAAGTCAAGGTCACCACGTATTACATCAAGATCACCACCATTCAGAAAGTCCAGGTCACCAGCGCCACAATGCAGGAAGTCCAGGTCATCGTCAAGCAGTTCTTCCAGTTCTTCTTCAGACTCGTCTTCCTCGGACTCATCTTCCTCAGGCTCATCTTCCCCAAGCTCTAATGATAACTCACGTATACCCGAAAAATCGTCTCCGATACTGTGTAATGATGACGAACGTGACAGTAATGAAATCATTGAAGATACTCCTCCACGACTTATTAAAAAAAATACCAACGTAAGGAGCAACGTGTTATTGTTACAATTAACTGTTTTATTATTATAAGTACAATAACTTATTATAATTCACTTGTTTATCTATAATTTCAGAATGAAGAAAAATTGTCACACACGCCTGCAAATGCCATTACCAAGAACTTGCTAGTTTCATATTCTGATTGTTCTTCTCAAGATTCTGACGAGTGCGACCAACAGCTAGCTAACCAGAAACGTGTAGATGTTCCTAATGAAGAGGCAAATGACATTGAGAGAATTGTGAGTCCGGAACAACAACACCTGGAAATTACAGTAAATATGTATTCAATAACATACAATAAATAATATAATAAGAGGAGGAGGGACTAATACAATTCATATATATAATATTTTATTATTTTTAAATATACATATACACATAATATATCAATAATTAGGTACTACATATAATGTTAAATAAAATAAATACGTGTATTTTAAAATAATCTAGTAAATAAATATAAATTAAAGTAATGTAAATTCAGCATTAAAACAGTATTATTTATATTTTGTGTTATTGTTTTTAGGACACAACTAGCTCAGGAGGAAATCTAAATTCCATACCAAATTATGCGATTTCTCCGTGATATTCTGATGAGAGCGATGTAGATCTGAGTGACGATGATCCTACTTACGATGTGTACACGACTGACAACAGAAACAAAAATAAACCTAAAAACTTCTTTATTCCGCCATCTGGATCGTCATCAAGTTCCTGTGACTCGGATAGGTCAAATACGGAGGTAAAAAGAGGCCGAAAACGAGTAAGGGATACTTCAAAGTGGAAACAAAACAGAGCCAAACGTTTACGTAACAGCGGTCAGTCATACACGTCTGTATCAAAAAAAGAGAATAAAAATCCAAGTCGCTGTCTTCAACCACCGTGTACAGACAAATGTAAACTTAAATGCGCAAATCAAATTGGTAATGACTCTAGATACGCGCTGTTTAAATTTTATTGGGGATTACGAGACTTGAACCTACAAAGAGCTTATGTTAAATCATCTATGGTAGATATCAAGCCAAGATATCAATATACGAACGCAGAGAATCCCCGAAAACCAAACAAAGCCTATTATTTCACTATTGACAATCAACAAATTAGAGTCTGTAAAACTTTTTTCAAAGCTACCTTGAATATTTCGGATCGAATGATATTCACCACACAGCAAAAAACAAACAGCAATAACTTTATAGAAGATGACTTACGTGGAAAGCATGGTAATCATAAAAAAATAAATCCCGAATTAATAAAAGATATTAAAGAACACATAAACTCTATCCCGCGAATGGAATCACATTACGTAAGAGCTACTACCTCAAAAGAATATATAGATGGGGGAAAGGCAATCAAAGACCTTTACAATGATTTTAAAGAAATACAAACACGAAACAAGAAAGAGACAGGGAGTTACATGACTTATTATAACATATTTACAAAGGAGTTCAATATATCTTTCTTTCGACCTAAAAAAGATATGTGCGATCTTTGTTTGTCTTACGAAAATTCAACTACGGACCAAAAACAAGGGCTTAAAGAAAAATATGACCAACATCATGAGGAAAAGATACTGAGTAGAAATGAAAAAAAGCTAGACCGAAAAAATATTACTGAAAATAACAAAATCGTAATTTACGACTTACAAGCTGTTTTACAATGCCCACGTGGTGACACGTCGGCGTTCTACTATAAGTCCAAACTCAATAGTTACAACTTGACAGTAACCGAGTTGTCTCAAACAGATAAAAAAGGCGCTTTTGAATCTGTACATAGCTACTTTTGGACGGAATCGGATGCGAAGCGTGGCGCGATCGAAATAGGTACATGCGTTTGGAAACACTTGGAGGAAATTGGTAAGGACGCACAGGAACCATTGAACATTATTTTTTATTCTGATAACTGTGCGGGTCAGAATAAAAATAAGTTTATAATGACGATGTATATGTATGCAGTTTATTTTTTTAACATCCAAAGCATCACTCATAAATTCATGATCCGAGGGTATACGCAGAACGAAGCAGACAACATACACAGTTTGATAGAAAAAGAAGTTAAAAAAATCTTAAGTCCGGCCCGATCTATACCCCAGTTCAATATATAACACTCATTAAAAACGCAAAAAAATGTAACCCCCCGATCAACATCCATGAGCTAACATTCGACAGTATTCTGGACCTTAAACTGTTGCAAGAACAATGGGGCTTTAATTTTGGTACAGATGAAAGCGGCCAAAATGTCAACTGGAATGATGTAAAGGTGTTAAGGGTCACAAAAGAAAATCCGTTTCTATTTTACTTTAAGACATTTTACAAGGACGAAAACTACAAAGAAGTTAATGTGCGAAATAAGCGAAGGAAGATGAAATCAGTCACAGAAATAACCATGAAGGCAGCATATACGCAAAAACAGGAGATAAGTGCTAATAAAAAGAAGGACTTGAAAGAGTTAATCGCGAAGGGGCTGATTCCATCTTATTATGCCAGTTTTTACAACTCAATTCTTTAACTTTTTTATACGCATCTTTTTCGTAGTATTTTTATATTATATATTTTGAGTAGTCACAACTTACAAGACTGATTAAGACTAATAAGTAAAACCTACTTAGTTATGTTGATTCTAATTATTGATTATAATTAATGTTCGTAGATGTACCAAGTACAAGTAGGTAAATAAGAAGTTTTTATTATTTTGTATTACGATGTTTATTGTTCTTTAGCATAATTACGTGAAGCTAGATCTCTTAAACATTTTGTGATGACTATGAAACTTTAATTACTATTTTGTGATTGTTAAAAAATTACGTTAATTACTAAGTACAAATGATTATAAGTTCCTACTACGACTGATTATTATAACTACTGTTGTTATTAGGTTAAGAAAGCAGTTACGATAAAACTTAAAATATAAACTTTTATACATTAACAAAAATATAAAGGTGTTTTGCGAAATATTTCTGTATTTTTATTTCCGTTTTACTTTTAAAGTGTAATAAGTATTATACATTTATAAAGATTATATTATTTATTAATACTAAACTGAATTACTAAATATTAGTTTGCACAAATTTTGAAAATTGATAATTATTTTTTATACTAAACTGACATAAGTCGAAACCTTTGAAAATAAACTTAATTTATTCAATTGATATAAATAATATAATTAAATATTATTGTCAGTTATATTCGCTATACATCTCTCTACAATTTAAGACCAAGAAAGTAAAAATAACACCATAAACACGTGAAACCATCAAGATGGTATTCAGCAAGGTAGAGACTCAAAACTTTGACGGCGATTTCCCAAAAAAGTGAAGTTTTGACTTATTCCGGTTTATTATTAAGCGTGCGATATGTCCACCTCGATCCATTAAACAGTGTTCGAATTCCAAATTCTATGTGATGTTCAATTGGTTTTTAAGGTTCCGTAACCGAATGGCAAAAAACGGAACCCTTATAGTTTCGTCATGTCTGTCCGTCTGTCTGTCTGTCTGTCCGTCTGTCTGTCCGTCCGTCCATCCGTATGTTACAGCCATTTTATTCTGAAACTATTAGGACTATACATGTGAAACGTGGTAGGTAGATGTATTCTGTGAACCGCTTTCCGATTTTAAGATAAATATTAAACGTATATTTAATATGCCCCATACATAGAACTAAAACTGAAAATTTATGTTTTCATGAAACCTATGCGTGTGTGGTATCTATAGACAGGTCTTTAAAAATGACACTGAGATTTCTAAAACCACTTTTTCATAAAGTTAATCGCTTAAAAGATATACGCTTCCAAAGTGGTAAAATGTGTGTGTCCCCCCTCTAACTTCTATAATAATGGAGTGAAAAATCTAAAAAAATGTATGTCTATAGGCCTTAATGTAAACTTTCAACCAAAATTGGTTAGAATGAGATTGGGTAAGCAGTTTTTGAGATACAGCATATTTTATAAAACCGCAAATATAACTTTGTAATTCATACAAACACTATGAAAACCAAAGTTATTTGGCGTAGTTGTAAAAAATGTAAATAGTTTTAAGAAATTTGTAAGGTTTTTCTTTTGTCAAATACATATTATATTACATTATACATATATTATATTATATTATTATAGTTACTACGGAACCGTTCATGGGCGAGTCTGACTCGAACTTGGCCAATTTTTTTAAGTCTGATTGGCGGCAACCTTTTTCCATCAATAATAAAAACGAAGAGTCTACCAAATTCTTAGCAATCATAATAAATAACATAGTGCGAGATTCGGATCATACCCAATGCTCAGCTAATTAGCGCCCTCGTTATAGTGTGCGGGACGTACCGAAGAATGTCGGTTACGTAACGTGTCCGTAACGGTATGAACACGGGCACGTAGCTGCGACTCTGTGAGTTACCGTGCGAAGACGATGACATTCTGCACTTAGCACCAACCTAAGTACAATTACAGTAAAAATAGGTTCTTCACCTTGATTTATGTATTTGTTATTCATTCACGTTTGAATCATTGAATCATTTTGTTTGCTTTATTGGTTAATATGGTATCATAACAGCAATATCAGAAAATTACACTTGCTAACACTTGCTACGTCGTAGGTAAAAATGTGAAATCAATATAGTGATAATCTTGAATTACTAGACGTTGAATTATTTATGTTAATAATATTCCTTTTTAATTGATTAAAGTTATATAATTTTTCATGCAGTATGTAATTGTAATAATTGTTCAATGCCGCTAGTTTCAACATGTGCTCAAACAGATAAGGAAGGAATCTAAAACTGACGAAGGTATTAATTATCATTAGATTGTTCTTAGCACCCTTGTTAGAAAAACCATTAAGATATATAGTATGCATGCGACATATGAGCAACAAATGAAAACACTGGCAATAGTCATCGTAATGAACATCTTTTTGTATGGGACCAACACTGAAATCTAGAAAAAAAAAATAACTGTTCAGTACATTCGGTTGATTTATGCACGCACAAATGTATAGGGCAGTCTCAGTTTTTTTAGCGATTTCCGTGTTGGCCTCATATAAAAAGTTGTTCATTATGATGAGTATTGCCAGTGTTCATGTCATTTATTGCATAATGTCGTATATATACTGTATAATAGTGCTGTATTATAAAATGTATAGAGGCGTCGTAAGGTAATATGCAATAACAACGTTATCTTGCACTTTTGATAGCTAACATAGCTTTTTCTTTTTACCCGACTGCAAAGGAAGGGTTATGTTTTTCGCGCGTATCTTGTATGTATGTATGTAATATTCTTTATTACCTCATATCTCCAGAATCGCTGAATGGATTCACATAATAGAGGTATCGTTAAATTTGTCTTAGCAGCCCAAGTATTCCTAGATAGGTGTCATTTGAAAAAATCAAACATGGCGGCTGTGCGAAGTCTTTATACATATTGAAACAAATTTTTTTTTTTCGAATACTGCAATATGGGTATCAAATTAAAGGGCTTAACACAAGGATTTCAAAAATATATATCATGTTTATCATTAGTGTAATAATAGCAAAAAAAATACAAAGAGAAAGTTTAAAAATATGGACTTAGCTCTTTCACTTTCTGAATCCGGTGGGATGCCATTGTGATACGATCGGGAAAACCATAAAAATGTTAATTAATATTTTAACTAAAAAGTTGAAAAAAAAAGTTATTTAAAAAATCTAAAAAACGTGACTGCTCAACTGAAATGCAAGAAACAAGCACATTTTTATTTTAAAAAGTGACAAGCAGGCGAGACCCAATTGTTTTTTTTTTTGAATGGGATGGGTCCCGCGGTTAAGCGATGATGGTGATGATGATGATGGTCGAATATGAAGCACGCTTGCCTAGAAGTAACCTATTCACTATTGTTTTTTTTTTCTGGGTGGGAAATATCGAATGACTTCTCACGCTCTGGGTTAAGCGGAAGGGTGTGTCAGACTTCTACTGACTAAAAACTCACCCTGTTCCTTCATCTTGTTAGAACATGACTCAAAGACTCCCAGTTACAATATAAACATATTTTGCCGTTGATACAAATCAGAATATTTATTTGTGAAACATAATAAGTAACTTAAAGATATTGGCTATTCATATTTGGGTGGTTTGCCGTGAAGGCATACAAATACAGAATGGAATGTAATTCCAATTACTTAAAAATCTAAACAAAAAACCAACTAGTCATAATTACGCAGTACATCGGATCCTAAAACTCTTGGCTTAATGATGTTATTTAGTTCAAATGTTTGAGCAAAGTTTCCGTTGATAACTCAGCTTCCTTCCTGTGCTATGTTATCATTCTTGCGCTCTTAACTGAACTAACGTAACAATATAGTTATTAAATAATACTACTGTTATCTGTTTTTATAAGACTTTTACCGGTCGCTGTTAAGATAGTTTAGAAATCTTTAATAAGTATTGTCGGCCTTTCCCGGCTTTGCCGAGGCAAAACAATGATCCACACGATACAATTATAAGATTCCCTTAAAGGGTTAACAATTTTGCTGATATTCATCTCTCTTTTTTACAAATAGGCCCATAATGTTGCCACTGCTGGAACACAGGAAAGTTCCGTAATCCATCACGCGGACACAGTACGAACTGGTGGATGTCGCATATCTTCGATCAATTTTTCGATCTCAGGGCTTACCGGTGTCCTCACGTGGTTTACTTTCTTCTATTTGAGAGCAGTGGTGCTTCTGGAAAAGTAATGTACGTGCCTGGGTTCAAAACCACGACATACAGTTCGTCAGTCGTATCTCTCATGGAATAGATGAATAAGGTTGGAATGGTAATGTGGGCGTGGCGAGCGCGCCACTATTATGATTCGAAAATCATAGCTCGACCGATTAATTCATTCACCGCGTTTAGTGCGCTTCGGACTACTTCGGGACACAGAGCTTTGCTTTAAAATGCCGTGTTGTGCAATTATAATCAGTAAAACAAAAAGTCAGACCGCAAGTATAGAGCGAGGAAGTATATCTTTCCATCGGTAAATCGAAAATACCATTTAATTACAATTTTATTTGTAAAGAACATAAAATAATAATAATAATAATATTCCATAATATTCCACGACTTTCACACAACGGCATCTATAGTGTATTCACGGAGACGAGTTAGTATAGCGCCTTCTCTATCGCACATTATCATACAAATGACAAAGACAAAAAAAACTTTTGTAGGGTCAGTGGGCGTTAACAATACCTTAGAAATGTAAATGTGCATTCACACTGCGCTTCTTAAAAGTTCGCTTAGTTTTTTACTGCGGCTTCGTCTGTCGTATAAATTGAGACATTTATTTGATAAAAAAAAATATGGGTACCTACTTTTTTATATATCTGATGGATATGAAGGAAAGAAATAAAATCGAGAGTTAATGATTGAATTTTCTTTATTATATTATAATATCTACCTATACAAGTTTATAACATATCATCATCATCATCACTCTCCGTACTATCACTATTGTCGTCGTTTCCTACATTTATTATGAATCTTTCAGTTATTGCTTCCACATTTCTGTCCACAGCACGTCTGCATAGTATAGGAACTATGAGTAGACTAAAAAGTACTCGTACTGTGTACACCGCCTTAGCGTTTATCACTGACCAATTGCAGTTAAAAAATTGTGTGAGTGAGATAGCGCTCTACTAACTCGTCTCCGTGAATACACTATAGTCCCAAACTAAGCAGAGCCTGTGCTATGAGTACTAGACAACTGATAAACATACATATATATTTCTAAATACATACATATTATAGATAAATTACACCCAGACAAAGAACAAATGATCGTGCTCATCGCACAAACATTTGTCCTGGGTGGGAATCGAACCCACGACCTATGAAATGAATATTATGATGAAATTCTGAACATTATTGCAACGAGTTACAAAAAATATACATTTCCCGATGTGTACTCGCTTAATCAACGCAATGACCAAGTCCGCTTACAATATACTGCATGCGTCGCGTCCTCAACACTTCAACCATTGACGTTTCGTCCTTTGCCCTGATTGGCCGTGATGCACGGCGCAAGTTTATCGACAGTGAGTTACAATCAGCAGCAAGCTCTCGATTTAAGTGTGTGTAATTTATTTGTGTGCGTAATTCGCATACGTAACGGGCCTCTTGCTTGTAGTGGAGCTAAAGAGTGGGAGACAAGCGGCGACACGCATTCTCATACAAATCAGAAACTATTTCCTTTCTAACCTATTTTATCTATTCTGTGGTATCTCTAACCACTGGGCGACCAGAGCTTTTCTTTGTCCTTATCACGCTCATCATCATCTGCTTACCCTTTCCCAACTAGTGTTGCCCAAATGCAAGACCAAGACGAGACTTTGCCAGTCTTGGTCTTGGTCTTGCGTCAATACACCTGGTCTTGGTCTTGGTATTACACTCCTAATCTTGGTCTTGCGCAAGAGTCTCGCAAGAGTCTTGCAATTAACTATTATCCTATTGCTATTTATTAAACGTTACTTTAGATCTTAGAATAACGTTACAGAGAAGGTACATTTTGAGCTTGAGCATTTATCCTTTACTATACTTATTTCAGCATAAGCATAGTAAAGGACAACCAAATTAATAAATTTAATAAGAAACTCGAAATATCAACTGACACAGATGAGGTCTTAACCCACGACCTCGGCAATCCGTGCCGATGCTCTAAACAACTGAGCTACCTACCATGTCCCACGAAAGTCCGTCGGTTTCTTAATAAAAGTTTACATTTAATAAGCTTGCATGTGCTAAATCTTGGTTAAAACTTAAAAAAACAAATGAATAATATTAACTTGACTGTATTTGAATATTCGTCACTTATGTCAAATTATAAACTTATCACTCCGAGAACAACCTAGCTTTGTAATTGTATACACTTAGTAATTTTGAACATACACCTATTATCCTAACTTTAATAACAATAACAATACTGTCTTTTTCTTTACATCTGTGGAGAACGTTGTTGGTTGCACATTTGTACCCTATATGTTCGTATTTTTTTTTGTAATGAATAAAGTGTAACTGTTTGTTTTCCCTAACAAATAAAATAAAACAACAAGGATTAGAGTAAAAACAATCATTACATTAAACACGAAGCGAAGCTCAATTTGGAATTACTAAAATTAAATTAAACACTCTTATTATAAGCACACGCCGTAATACCGATAAAGGACGGCATTCTTTGATAAAAATAATGATTCCTTGGAAGATAAATAAAACACATGCGTTACCAGATAGGTATAGTGTATCTACGTTGCAATAAAATGTAGATATTCTGTGTATTATGTTCTTCTTTTGATGGAATTAATCTACTTCTGTGTATTATGTTCTTCTTTTGATGATTAATTATTAATTAATAATTAATCGACCACATCATCACTTACCATCAGGTGAGATGGTGGTCAAACGCATACCTATTTTAAATGAAACAAAAAAAAAACATTAGTTAAATAAAATTTGCCTAGGTATGCCACCTACTGTATAGATATATGTAGGTACTTAATAACTACTAGAGTACGATAGAAGTTGATAAACCGACAATGCTTATCTCAATTTTTGGATGTGTGTGATTTTAAAACACAAAATGCGCGACGTGACGTCACTCATTTGGTTAGTATTGTGGAAAAATTTTACACACAAGTATTTACAATATTTTTCATATGGAAGCGCGGCGCGGTGGCGACGATTGTATGCGATATTAATAGAAGCCGCCTGCGCGTGTACTCGTAACTTGACCTTGTGGTTCCAAATAGATGCAAACTTTCTTTGAGAGGTTATAGTATCCGACCTTTGATATTGCCGACAACAAAGTCGCGCACTATCAAAGTGCCGCGATGGTCAAAACTAAGGTTGTACTCTTTTTTCTTTTAATCGATACTTTGTACAGTGTATGATTATGTTATTGTTTGTAATACGCATAAGTCGATATCGTACAAATAATACACACAAGTATTAACTAATCACGATAATACGACTTGATAAAAAATAAAAATATTATGTAATAAAATCCAATGAAAAGTGTGAAACAACAATACTGACTTATTTAATGCAGACGAGATAAAAGTATCAGTATCTGTATTTAGTTTAATTATTGAGAAAATCAATTGGCATTAATTACTCAAGTACTTATCTTAACGAAAACAAAATACGAGACGAGGTTTATGTGTATGATTACATTTTAACATTTTGATGCACTGATACCTACGCTTTAGAACTGCATAAATTAATCGATTCAAAATATCATGTCCCTAGGCAAAGGCACCGCCGCCTGCACGGCGGCTATTTTGACCTTCATTGAATATTAGGTACTACAAATCACTTTAAAATTTTAAATTAAGTTGTGCGTAAACGTTACTTCCGCACTCGGAAGTAACGTTTCCGCACAACTTAATATTTTAAGCTGATTGTCAAAGTCAGCGCATTAACGTTCTAATCGAATAATCCGGTTCTGGACAAACGATCCAAACTCGAAGAACACATAAATAGTTATTTTCAGAACTGCCTAAGTTTCATTGTTTCCCCCGCATCGCCTGCTCTTCCCCTGTGTTTTTGCAATGTAAGTTTTCTCATATTAACAATAATAACACAAAAAACGACAATCTGAACTAACTGCAAGACGCAAGTCTCCCAGTCTTGTTCTTGCTTAAATCTTGCAGGGTATGTCTTGGTCTTGCGAAAATGCAGGAACAAGACCAAGACTGCAAGACTGATTTTGGGCAACACTATTCACAACTATATTGGGGTCGGTTTCCAGTTATCTTCCGTATCACAGTAATGGCTTAAAAGTTCACGACCACATAAGTAATAGAAGACAAATGCGACATATTAATTTGTTTTCACCGCGGTTGGCCACTTACGTCCACTTCTCTACATTGTCTGTACCTCTGTATATACAAAAGTAGGGCAATATCTAGGAATAGATTAGTAGTGGCCGTTGTTCTAACAATTTATGATAAACGCGTTAGTCATTACTGTCATGAGGGTATATAATAAATTGATAAGCTACTGTACCTATATTGGCTTTATATAACTGATTTCGGCCGTTACATAATTCACATAAGCTTTACCTTCTAAAACCTATCAAAAAACTCCTTTTATTTTGACGTATCAATGCCAACGTGATTTCGTTGTGGAAAGGAATAGTGCAATGCGTGTTTTATAGTGCCGACTCTTTCTGACATTAGAAACATGAAGTTTTTAAAATTTTCATAATAGACGGTAGTATTTTGCAGAGGGTTTAATAAACATCAAATATGGTACAACTAGTTCTTTATTTCCTTTTCTAAGCTTGCTAAGTTTGCTTTTCAAATATTACTTTAAGAAACTGGGAAAAAAAGGGGGAACCAAATTCCATAATACTTCTAAGTATTCCAGTAACACGCAAGTTCACGTAACGAAGTCTCGTTAATGTTATTACCAATGGAATCCGATTAACAAACAATACATATTGGGTGAACATTTACGTAACGCGCAGCTAAAATGTAACTCTGTTGTTCTAATGGTAATTCATAATCATAACTAAGTTACGGAAATTTAGGGTAAGGCGAGCCATGAAGGTTGGGAGTGTTTTCTTTTTTTTTTCTTATGGAAAAAAGTTTGTTGCTCGAATAATTTCTAAGAATGGGAATGAACTTGTTGCTAAGAGTTTTTTTTTGAAGTTCGTTCACAAACTTCATGAAACTTTTTGGTTGATATTTAGGGCATTAAAAAGTTAGGTAGCTAGAACTTTCAGTTGCTCCTGTTTTTGGTGTATGTAACACATTAATGATGTTGAATATATCGAGTGTATTTTGGCGGAATCAGATAAGTGTCAGGTTTGCGCGAGTACTACTCATTCACTTGAAATATTCCTTTAGCTCATATAAATCCCATCAATGAAATAATGAACGTTCTATAGAAAGCCTTCTTTACCATCAAATGTCTATAAATAGTATGAAAATCCAATTTACAAGTCACAGGCGTTATCTAGTGGGCGCAGGCGGGGTAAGATATGCGGGAAATTGAGAAAAATGGACCTACCCCGACACTGCGTGGGAGAGCGTGGGATGGCATGAAGTGTGACGTCACAGGCGACATGGGCCATGGTGACCCAGCCTGTGACGTCACGCCGCGCCCTCGGTGTCACCGCTACCAACGCTGTTATTATAAAAATAATAACTTAATACATATTTATGGCCAGTCAATGAATATTTTTTATAGAGAAACTTTGCTGAAGCAATTTGATTTTTTTACTTATTTTAAAAATAGAACTGTTACTTTAACGGAGCTTCCTTTGATGTCAAATTTATTCATTTTTCTCCTGCGTGTGTGAAAATGCATAATTGTGTTCGTGATAGTGAGTAATGTCAAATCTATATTACAGTCCCTGAAATTCTGTCCGGGTATAAAATAAAATAATGTAACTAAGAAGTAAAAAGACTCATGTATTTTTACACAACCGTCTAATAAATAGTTTTTGACCATGTGTAAATAATAAATACAAGTTTTACCAACTGTATTATTTAGATATCTTATTACAGTTTTTTTTTTCTGAATAGTCAACTAATCGCAATCTCTACCGCCTGTTTGATAAAAACTAAAATAAATTAAGGAAAATGACACAAGTTTTTACGTTCATCTCTAAGAGTAATAGTGGAAGCACAAAGCCACATAGTCCAGAACAGTGTCTGTTGCGTCTGTATCAGATAACCGTGACCAGAGAACTGGAAAATTGGATGGGGACGCAAAAACTAAGTTATTTTTCAATGAAACGTGGAATTGAAAACGAGAGTGCCTTTCTATTTCTATTATCTCTTTGATTTAAACCTTTCTCGTACGTGTATTATGGAAGCTTAATATCTCTGAGGATTATATTAGGAGATAGGGGCTTTATATATTGTGCTATTAAACTAACTTAAGTGAATAAATGTATATTTAAACTTTTATATATGGCCGTATACTGACATGTCATAAAATTGCATTTTCGCTTCGTGATAAACTTAAAAAATACTAAACAGATTTTCATGCAGTTTTCACTAGTGGATAGATTTATTTATGAAAATTAACAGTACGAAACAAGGCTGGGTCGCTAGTTATAACTAACAAATTTAATCAATCATTCATAGGAAATCAATTCTAACAAAATCATATCCTTGGGCTGAAAAAAAAATCATATAAGTATCAACACAGATTATCAATTAAAAATAAAATCAACGAAAAATACGGTATCGCGTGCCCCATTTAACAATCTGATACAAAATGTAGAACAACACACGTCACACCGTGGGTGGTTGATAACACGTTATATGGAGCAGCAACTGTTAATGCAGTCACCGAGTAAGGTGTGACGTCATAGGCTGTCTAGACAAATTTTATCGTACGCACTTGATGACGTCATCAACGCCTACATTAAGGGAAGCTCATTTAGGACTTCAATCTCACGTGGAATAGAAAAAAAAAAATTAATAAATTAATATTTCAAGTTCCTTTGAGTTCGAACTTGATTATAGATTTAAAAAATCCAACCGTTGTAAATGACAGCGTAGGAGGCGATTGGCTAGTCTACGCCTTCAAATACAGTAATAAATTGTAATTATATTTACTGCTTTTCTCCTTGGACTGGGAATTGGATAAAATTATAGAAAGGTTTTGAATTTACTTACCTTTTTAATGTAGTTAAGAAATTTTGCTTGTGTGTACTATTTTTTATTTTTTTGATGAACTGTGGTGTTGATTGTAACTGATATTCCTTATGTTTTTAGTTCCATATAGGTTAATTCCTCAAATTAATGCAGGTGAAACTGCTGGGCACAGCTAGTAAATAATACTCAAGCATATTTAAACCATTGAATATCAAACTTGAGAAAATATGAGGTAAATTATTACACATTAACCATTGCTGGGCTATATTGATTCGATGTCCATATTTGTTATCATAAAGAAAGCAATGTAGAACGTTGTATTAGGAAGCTCGTGTGAGCTACTTGAAGAGCCGGGGCTGGGATGAAATTGTGTGGTGTTAAAGCAATTATATTCCATCTATTGTCTAGACGAGTAAGATGTATATTGTATGTAAGTATATCAAGTTGTCGTGTAGATACTTGGGTAAGTTTCATTTGTTTTAATAGTGTCTCATCGTTACACGTGCTGAAAGTGTTGTTGTATTGTATACTCGAATATAGAGGTACGAAAGATAAAATTGGAACTTCTTCATGTACAAACCAGTATTTACGCATTTAATTGAAAGATAGAAAACATGTTTACTCGTCACACATATACACATAGGTACAATTACAATGTACGAACAAAAATAAGGATACTAATTAAAACAAAAACTTTATGCAACACAAAATATACAAAAGCGGACTTAATGCCATAGGCATTCTCTACCAATCAACCATGGGTGTTGAAGAGATAACATGGCAGGAGCATAAAAACTAAGTAGATAATATATTCAAAGTAAAAGATTACAAAAAAGTAAAAGTATAAGTTACCTGACGCTGGTTTTCAACTGAACTTTACGTTGGGTGTGCGGTTGCAAATCAGTCTGTAAAACGTGATTAAATCTACCGTTAAATTTGTGTACATTTATGAAAAGTTTAATCTTTATAAATAAAAATGTATCACGGTTCAAGATCTAAAGTTATTAGGCATGCTTCGTTTCTAGAAAAAAAATGTTTCTAAACATTGAGTTCAATGCCTTCAATTAATTTATTTGTATGTAAACATACTATTAGCCTCAATAACTACATTACCCGACGAACCGAAAACACAATCGTACACAATCTAATACTTTAATTACTTGCTTACAGACCGCGTCGTTATATTGTTGAACCAAAAGACCAGAAATTCTCATGCTATGACTCTACTGCGACCCATTTCGCACCAATCTCAGAGTCCCACGATTGCAACAACAGATGTTAAAGTTAACAAGAACTGTGAATACTGCTGAGTAGAATGAGCTATAAAAATCAAGTGGGTTCTTACACATACAATGCTAGAGAACTACATTGCATATTAGATCATCCACAGCATAGATAAATAGATAAAACTTTTATTAGTCAACAAAAGATACAACAGACAAAAGCATATAACACATAAATTATAGAAAAAAATAACAGAACAAACGTATACATACAATCAAAAATATGATAAATGATAAAAAAAAAACTTAAAAATGTAACACGAAAAATCGGTGTGGTGTGTGTGCACCAAATGGGAGTCCAGCTCAGCATGTACCAGACAAATATGCCTGACGCTGGTATTCTGCTGGATCCCAGTAGCCGTACTTATGGACGTCGAGCAGATGGCGTCCAATAAAATAATAAAAATAACATGAGAGTGAGATTAGTGATCTGCATAGGAATTAGTCGTAAAATAACATAAAAGTTGGTATAGTTATTAATCTTGCCATCTCAATTACGAAGAATAAGAATAATTTTATATCTAAAAATTACATTTAAGTGTGCTAATTCCTGGAACTCACAATTTCTTTGTTGGGGTAGTGAGTTCCAGGATCCTTCGTTTCGTTACATAATAATATAAAAAATTCTTAACCTAATCTAATCTACTAAAATGTATACACAAATGAAAAGTAGGTTACCTAATATACATGTAATATTGTTCGTGTTGTGTGAGGGTGTGAATGCAGACTGTTCGTCGACGTTCGTATTATGTGTATAGTAGTGTAATAAAAATAAAAATATATAGTTATTACTTATGAAACTTTCAGTTTGGATGTTTGTCTTTCAATCACGCAGGATTTGAACGAATCTTTCTACACCTATAGTTTATTACCTGGAATAACACATAGACTACTTTTTATTTCGGGAATTTTCAGAAATTTTATCACGATTGAAGTCGCTAGTAACAAATATAATACATAGTTACAATTAATCAATGAGATAGCAAGAGGATGGTTATTTATTCTTGTACCAGAACAATTTGTTTCGTTTCAGCAAGCTTTAAATTTTTTAACAATCCATCATTGTCAAACTTGTATTCTTTAAGGCTTTCTTGTAATTTCAGTTTGCACTTTATGTTGATCTTTTTACCTGTTAATGCTGCCTTTATGATTGATCTAGATAAAAGGTTTTTTAGGTCAGACCTGTTTTAATAGTCTGTAAATATACGAGTACCTATAACATTAACTAACTTGAGAATTATGTGAATAGAGATACACATCTGCTTATTATATACTATACAAGCTGTGCTCGCGACTTCGTTCGCGTCGCGTATTCTGATACCGCAGGAATAACAGGATAAAGATCAGTCTTATTAAAATCGTTTCAGCCGTTTGAGAGATTAGCCCGAATAAACAAACCGATGACAGATTTACAAAAATGTTTGTTTCTGATTGTGTAATTGCGTAACTTGAGTTATTTAACATGAATTTGTTAACGCACTTGAGTTATTTTGAAATCACAGACAGATACTTTTATTTAAGTATTTATTAAAATAATTGTAGTAATAGTATTGCTATCTATTGTAGTAATTTTATCTATATGTACTCAATTTTACTTAAGTATATATTGTAAAGAAGAAGATAGATGAAGATTGACTAAAGAGCAAATAAAAACCTCAATGTGTATTCATTAATAATAGCAATGTCATTAAATTGTTACCAAGTTAACAAGAGCAAGTCAAACTGCACTGTTCGATCGCAATAATGGCCAATCCGACAACGGTACACAGTGAACCGGATGCGAATCCACTATCGCTTGGTGAAAGTAGATGTTACAAAAAATGCTCCCATTCCTTGCAGCGGTTGATACGAGTATTTCATGAGACATTTACTTGATACCAAATAGCGTGTGTGTAGCCTGTTTTGTGAACGAGATCTGGACCAACCTGATTTTTGGATCAAGAGTGGGGGAAAGGACTTGTTCTAGATATGCCTTCTTGACAAGCTTACCTCAATTTTTCAGTACCACTCTGATTTTATACTTAAAGCATAAAATCAGAGCTGTATCGAATATTGAAATTCCACAATAATGTTTCAAAATACTGCCACTGTATGCTATTTGGTCTGCAAATATGTATCTGTACTTATTCATGTTTCGTCAAAGGCATATTCTGAACCGTGCTATATTGGGATTCTACCGTGATATTTTATCACGGTCGAATCCCAATTATACATCATCCCACAAAACTCCAGGGACATAGACAAGATTTTCATCCATTTTTCATTTATTTTCTCCTGTTGTGTCAAATCCATCCAAAGGTTGTCTGTAAAAGATCGCTTTTAGCTATAAGACCGTCCATTGTAACACCCTTTGTAGTTTTTAAGTCCTAATTTAATTCCGTTATGGTATACAATAAAGATTATATCTATCTATATATAGTCAACTATACAATTCAGCAATATTTCAATGGTTGTATTTACGGTATTGTAATATATTGTGTCGGTGTCCCTCAAGGCATTTAATTGCAGAAATGTCAATACAAGACAAGATGAATAATTGAATATAAGCAGGAAACATCTTAGAGAAAAGGTTGACATACTGGTCCATAACAAACGTAGCTCTCCTCATTATAATATTAGTACGACAGCGCTACTAATAGATCACGACGTAAAGCGAAACACGAATGAATTATTTGATTCCATCTTCCATTGCTTCTCCCTGCTTATTCAGAAAATAGCTACATTTAAGTGTTTCTCACGTCTCGTGGCTCGTTTGAAAGCTACTCCGTCCTTAAGTATCAGGATGGTAGGTTAGCATGCACTGGCATGCACGACGGGCGGTTTACGGCCCACTACACTGCATGCTCCAAATTCTAGCGCATTTTGTCTTACCTATAAAGTTGCTCCACATCCTGTTGAACAAACAAATTTAATGCCGGCTAAAATAAACTATGGACTTTAGTTTGCCGGGAAAGTGTTCCGTGGTCTTTCTCCTTTATTAGAGAAGTGGACGTATTTACTATTGCGCATTCTATTAACGTCGTTGGTATAGTCTCGTTTAATACTTCAGAAAGTTCATGACAATTGTATGCTTTTGTTAAATACTTTAGAAAGTACAAATAATCAAAAGCCGAATAATTTTCACCAACTCTGTGTGGTAATATGACAATTCGATTAACATTCCCCAAAAGACAAAAAGATCGTAATCATTACATACAAATATTAACATTCCATACCAAAACTGGCGAAATAAATGTAAAAGTCCAAAGATCTTTTGGAAATAAAAACCAAATATTCAAAAAGCTACAGTGGTCCTTGCTAGTGGAGCCTGTAAGTTCATAATTATACCTAGAGATAATTTACTCAATTTATGCTGGACATTTAAAATACCAGGCGACCTTAATTTTGTTTGGATACAAGGAACATAAATGTTAATATAATGAAGCGGTCGAAACGTTTCCAATATTCGCATGCAAATGCTATGAACTTGTCTTATTTATGCATTGCACTATGAGAGACGGAATTTTATGGTTTAGTGCATAATTTGTTTAATATATTTTGGAGAACAGGATCTTAAATATTTGTAATATTATCTTAATTTTTAATAATAATAGACAACATGATTTCATTTCTCAGAATAATTTACATACAGTAATAGTGTTGCTAAGTTGGTAAATGGTGGCAAGCGGATTATTTATCTGTGTATTTATACAATTAACTTACTACTCATTTTGATTTACTACCGTTTTCTAAATTTTATATAAATTTCATTGTACTTGGTTCTTTATAACTACAATGATAACTTGACAGTTGACAGCTTAGTACCTCATTTTTTTTATTACCAGTTTACCATTCCCGTTTCTCATAAGTTCAAGCGAAAAAAATCTAAATTAATTGCTCGAAGAACAATGAAGTAAAAGAAATGTGGTTGGGACTGACTCTAATTGATTAATGTGTTTAATTTGAGGCTAGCGTTTTACTATCATCATTTGTTCTTTTCACACATGAGAATTAAGTTAAATGTTAGAAAGAGACGGGGATAGGTATAGTCAATTGTTTTCGTTGAAGCTCTCACGCGACTGTTCTCAATGAGTGAGATGATAAATAGTCGTGATAATGTTACGGCTTTGAGTAACAGTACACATGTACACATAGTTAAGTGTTTGAGGTGTTAATATATAGCAATGAGTTAATTTATGGCCTTTTTCAATTTAAAAACTACTCAGTCTTTTTATTTAATTGTACCTTCTGTTTTACTTCAGTTCGTTATTAAACAACATGTGTAGACTTCGATCAACAATGTACAATTGTTGATCGAAGTGTGTAGATACACATTTCTTGGAAATCAAACATGCTTTAAATTAATGCTCCAAATATGTATGTCCTGTGCTCTGTATAACGTAATCGAGTTCAGTTACGTTATCAGGTTCTGTAGGTAACGGCGGATGTCTGACGGAATCAAAAACCTATAATAATTACTTACTAAGATAAGTAATTAAGATAGTAATTTCTACACGATGTATATTGTTCCGAAATAAATGACTTATGACTTACTGTTCCATGGGTCCGGTGTCGCGATGGCTATACCTACATTTACAACGATCTATCCAAACTCATCTACCTAAATTTATCAATTTGCAATTTCAAATATGATACATTATGTTCTTTTTATCGTTTAATTACTTGTTCAATATTCTCAATTAGTGCGGCATGGACTGGTCTAAATCTAGCTCAATCTAAAGGTTATTGCATTGTGCTGAGATTGCTAGTGTTGTATATGTGATATTTGACGATTACGCAACCGGCCAACTTTGAGAATTGGTACGCGAACCGGTTTACTGGTCCAGTTGCATCATTATGCACATTTGACAGCGCGTGAAAGAGTATGTGTGTGTGTGTGTGTGTGTATAAAGGTGTGTAACCGGTCTAGGTTTTAATAACTTCGATTAGTTGATGAAATCAGGCTATTGTCTTGTATGATTGAGATGAAATCGGCTGATATATTTGCGTGCAGCGATAAAAACAAATTTGGATACGCTGCTGTTGAAATTCAATATTCCCTGCTAAGTTTTATTTTTACCCCATTCGCTGTTACTAACTGTCGTATTGTCTTTAACAGCATCTCGAAAACCTCACGTTTGGCTGTCTCACCTGTCAATAGCGCAACTGTTATTGATTGTCACTACTACAAGTACAGTAGCAACGGTCGTGCGCTCATTAAAATGTTTCAGTTCCCTTACGTTCACTAAAGTTTTCCTCTGTAATTGAATAATGTTTCTAAGAAACAACATAATCAGAAACATCAGAATTGTGCTGGATTCTGATGTTTCTGATTATGTTGTTTCTGAATCCAGTAGTCTATTGCTCGCAGAAATTATTAATCAGCTCATTCATCTATATGTCGTACTCCATCATGGTTTAGGAGTGGAGTCGGATATTGCTGCTAAATCTTACCTAGCAAGGAATGCATGATACGTGTTTACTACATACCTATATATGTAGGCAAATACAAATTTCGCAATAAATATTAATGCACCGACAATCTTGAGAAATCTCTCTATCTGTCCATGTCGTGTAGGTAGAGAATCGCACATGATATATGTTCTAGTATTGGCTTTGCTTGCATGAAAATCGAATCTAATCATTAAAAAAAATATGTTGATGGAACATTTTCCGGGATAAAAACTATCCACTACTTATCCAGGACATGGTATATCTGTGTGCCGATTCATATCCAAGCCTTTCTAGCCGTTAAGATTATCATGAGTTACTTTGGCATTTTTATAGCGGTATGACAATATGTTTTATGAAGGCGTTTTGATTTACCATTATGGTGGGATGATTACTACACAGTTTTCCAAAGCTTTCAGTATCTGTATAACATACATGTATACTCTTCTTAAGGAATGTTTGAGTCGTTTTTTCAGAAAAATACGAGCAGTGTTAGTGTGTGCGACTCAAATGAAAAATAAGTCAAGTTTAATTATAGCAATGTTGCAATCTTAATTGTGTACCTAAAGAGAGATAATTACGTATGTTGATAAATAAAACGTGATGTAATAGAATTATATTTACGTTGATAACATCGTGTCTTCTTGCTGGTGATAACAGAAAAAGTTTTGATATCAGTGATGATGAGTAATAAGAAATTTTTTGTTCAATGTTTTCACATGGAATACTTTTCAGGTTCAAAAATAATGGTACCTTTTTCTAAAAACTGCTGAAAACCTTGATGACTTCCAACTGAACTCGCTTGTTAATATTAAAATTATTATTAATTTCTAAGGCGAACTTAAATAGCCTTGCTTTAATACTTATAAGGATTGATGTCATTTGTTTAATTCCAAACATTTTTATGATATATTTATGTTCAAAAGTTCATGGTTTGCTGTTTATAATTGATTAGCTGTTGCCGTTATTTCGCTTGTGCAAAATTTGCAAAGGACATTGTTCCGGCTCCATACATGTCACGCCTAAGAAACGTTTGAATCGAAAATGATTTAGATAGACTCTAAATATTTTATAGAATCATAGTAAATAATTTTTTACTAACGGACACTTGAAGATACAAAAATAATCAATTCATCGAAATCAAGTCCGAAAATAGCTAGGTAGTAAGATTCACAGTCCTTTATACACAGCTGAGTCTACCAAGTATGCAATCTGATCAGAGTCCGTTATCAAGCCAAAGTTGTTAGAATAAAACCATAAAAAAAGAAAAGAACGTTGCAATAAAAATTGAAACAAAGTGAAGTATGTATTAGCACACCATTGTTACCAATTACGAAAAGCTATACACGAATGCCATGCCAGCAATTCCCAATTTCGGTTTTTATTATAATAATATTATAATAATATTTTAATAATATTTTATAATAATATTTTTTTTTAGATATTCATTTATTTATTGTCAATAATAGGATACAGTGCCTATCAGTGGCGAAGGCTCCATACAACTCGATTCCTACCGGCTTCCCTTTTGAAATATGGCAAATATTAGTCTATTATTTTATATATGAATATATAAATAGTAATTCATTATTTTCATTTAAACAAATAATTATTTACGAAGTTACAAGATTTCGAAGTCAGCCACAGGGCCACAGTTACTGGAATTCATGCATCACACTTGAGTAAGGTAAGCATGTTTTGGTCCGGCTTCCCTTTTATGAAAATTCACCATTCGCCACTGGTGCCTATTTGATTTATTGAATTCATATTATTATGTACCTATATGTGATCAACTCAAATTCAGAAATAATCAGTCAATTGAACAAACGAAGGTGAATGAATGAATGAATGAATGAATGAATGTGAATGTGTGTGTGTGAATGAGACAAAGCGTCAGACTAAAGAAGCATGGGGGATTTCCCGTCCTCAATTAGCTGACGATTATATATTACTGAAAGTGAAAAAACTGGAAAAATGTGTTGTTTTCAGACTTTTTGTAAAGTTGGCATGATAGCTAAATTCCTTCATACAAGTTCTTCAAACGAAATTCCCGTACTACCTATTGCGCTTAGCAACTTCTCTCGATTGTATAAAACCCAATTATTAGAGATTGGTAAACTGTTGAATATCACAGTCACGACTATTACCCAATAGTAATCTTCAATCCACACGACTTTAAACGTGTAATTATATATATTTTTTATATTTAGTTTAACCTTTTGTGAGACAATGAGCGACTAGTTCTGAGCTGTGTGAACATGTTCTAAATAGTTACAATTGGCAGACGACTATTAGAGACAAAATGTAGTGCTAAACCACTTTTAAGGTTTCGGCTAGACTGTGAGAGAATCATCTCTAAACTATCCTCAACTCTTACCTGTGTAGGTTCTAACAGTTTTTTGTATCAAATGCATTTTTTGTAGTTTGTCCAATAGTTGCTAATCTAGGATATTTAATGTTTGATAATACATGTATATATTTGTTGTAATTCTTACTTGGATTCTCTAATCATATTGTTTCTGAAGTCACAGCCTAGTGATAGAGGTAAAATACATACCTATAGTGTCTCGTGGGCTCAAGGTCCTAATGTTACTTACAACAATACCTATTATTATCATTAATATTCCTCGCAGTAATTTTTCACTGTCCAAAAAAAAAATCAGTAACCCAGTCGTCCTACAAGCGTTCAACCTTTTTGACGCCATCATTGAGTCACACAGGGCAGTCAATGACATCATAATTATGTACCATGTCAAGCCTTTTCTGGGAAAATTTCGAGAAACGGAATTTCACGGAACATGGTGCGAGGTAATTACTAACGACACCTAGTGGCATGTGACGGAAAACTTAATGTTTTCGGAATTATTTTGCACTAGCTAGTTTTTTTTACCTTCTTGTATATTATTTTTTTTTTCCAATATTCAACAGTTTGCACAGATATAAAATGTTTATCTCGTAATGGAAGGCCCTGTCTCCTGTAATACAGTTTCTTTTTTAACTAGCACAGGACACAGGTGATCATTTCCACTTATAATTGGTACCATGTCGCATTTTTGTTTGTATGTCCAAAACTAGTGGAAAAACTGTATCATGTATTTTAGAACAATAAAAAAAAATAATTATATATTATTAGCTTTTCCCTGCGGATTTGACCTTGGACTTTTTGAAATAAGAGCTTTGTAAGTTTCACGGATTACCGGATTACAAATATAAACATAAAGTATGCTTTATTATCGTTTAATCTTTACGCCTTTCCCAACTATTCTGGCGTCTACTTTCAGTCTTACTAGATGCAGCTGAGTTGACCAGCATAGTATATAGAGCGACTGCCTATCCGTACTCTACAACCCCGTAACCGGGTAAGACAATATTCTCACGAACTTAATTTTGAAACAACTGTCAAAGATATAGAATGGACGACCAGGCACCGAGCATACCGATACGGTATGTTCAACACTGAAAAAACAGAATTGTTGAATGTACTAAAGTAGCGTAGGTTGAGTAATGAACTGCCATAGTCAACCCTTTTCATAGTTAATTTTACGATAACAAGAGTGAATTTAACAAAATCCACTTTGTTGATTTACATAATCAACCAGTTCTATTTGGTAAAATCAACAATTTCGTGTGTAGGACCTATATAACCCGCGGATTTGATAAAATTTACGCGGAATTTAGTAAAATCAATCATTCTTTTTTTTTCAGTGAATGGTTATCTATTCTCTTTGGCAAGCGTCGCCGACCCTTAAACACCTACTCTTATAAAAAAACTGTTTTATATGATTAAGTTTCCATTAAATTCACTCTTTAAGTTTCTGCCTTACTTTAGTAGATAATTTTATCTTTACACCAACACGTAAGTAACACTTAAATATTATTAAGAACTTCACTGCCCTCATTGCTGTAGGCCGGAATGTCACTAGACTGGACCCTTGAGACAGCTAGAGAGGGTCATGGCAGACCAAGGAGAAGATGACGCGACACCTTGGATGACTTCATTGTGAATTGGTGAGAGGAAGCACACCATCAAGCCAAGTGGAAGAATTGGGGAGATTCCAAAAAAATAAAACGTGTTTAGGCTGTATGTCTCACCATACCTACAAGTTTCATTTCAAGAAAAGGTGAAAAGGAAAGCTAAAAAATAATAATTTCTTCGTGTAAAAATAAATGTTTTTGTTTAATTTTCCTTAAATAATAGGTTCGTATTTCTTTCAAATGTTAGGTACTTATAATTAATGAATTGGTGTCGTGTGAGACACCTTTACCTCCCTAATAAATTATACTCATAATCATAACATATGTAGGAACTTGCTGTACTACAATTTATCCTTACGGTAGTGTATATAGCTAAGCTAAATTTAGTCTATGGAATATGAATGGATAATTATAGAACAAGACTTTACAGCGACTCCACCCGACTGTTATGAGAAGTCTAGAAATGGGTTAAATCTAAGGAACTAAATACAATCTCTATAATAATGCAAAGGATATAATTTAATTTTTTTGCAATTTGATCGATAGAAAATCTATTCTTTCTCTAAAATTCATAACGATCAGCAAATAAAATCATCAGTCAAAATAAACAGTTAATAAAATATTGATTCTATTTTGGTCCCTTCTAGTTCGGTCAAATTTAATTAGCGTTCTCTTATCTACTATTTTATAAAAAAAATGATTTCCACAGAAGGTAAACTCAATTCTACTTCTGAATAGGGAAAAATAAAAGATTATTTCGATAAGTTTTATTCGATACCAAAAAAGGTTTATCCGACACCTGGGGTACTCAAAGGGAAGGCAGTTTAAATATCTCTCCTCTCTAAAATGAATACCCTGGAATCCAGAAGGGAGCTCTTAGATTGGAGATTCGCTTATAAGCTGCCCACAATTGTTATATAAATTCAACTTTAGAGTACCCCGTAGAACACCCCGCAAACCTATAACACCCTTAGCTCCAGATATTCGCGTAGTGTTTGGTGCTAATTTACCTGTACCCAGCATGTGCAAACTCATAAATGAACGCAGCAACCTGGCTGACGTCCACTCAGATTCAATTTCCAAATTTTTCACAGTAATTAGGAGTTAATTAAGATATTTTATTTAGAAGTAGAACTTTGTCCGCGACTGCGTCCACGTGGATTTCAAAATTATTTTATAGCTTGTAGCGCTCGCAAACGGTGTACCTTTCAACCAGTGAAAACATTTTTAGAGTGAGATAATTACTTCCAAAGAACTCCCTATATACAAAGTCTTTTTTAAATATTGGTATAAAATTTAAGTACTAACAATATTCTTTTTTAAATTATATTACCAAGAGCATATTGCTTGTGGTGTTTGCCTGTAATTAGTTGTGCAGTTATGTTTAAGACACTAATACATGTATGTTCCTATCTGTGTTATATCTGTACAACTGTTGGTGAACCTTAATTAAATAAGTTGATGAATGGTGCAAATTTGCAGGCTTAGTCAGTTTTCAGGACAATATTTTTTTCATAGAGGACTGGCAATGTGGACAGAATTCACATTACCTACTAGCAATCTTTTTAACCCCTCCAACTACTACACTACTATTACTTTTCACGTACATATTGCACCTCCCACACTATCTCTTCACCACTCATGGTTGACTGGTAGAGAATGCCTACGGCATTACGCCCGCCTTTGTACCGATGTGCATTAAGTGTAAATAAATAAACTAAGGTAAATATGCTTGTGTCTGGAGTGGGTATGATGGTATGGGTATTAGTGTAATGGGTTGGGTTCGAACCCGCGACCTCTCGATCACAAGTCAGACACCTTAACCATTAGGCTATTCGCGCTTCATATTTTTGTATATGTATTTGTTCTGCAGGATTACGTATTGTAATTTCCTTGCCTTTCCATGTATTCTTACGGATTAGATCTTCTGATATTTATTTTACGGTGGCTACAAACAGAAAGCTGATTGCTTCGGGTGTATCAATCAATCTAAAAATAAAGCTAATCAATTTGATTTGAGGACTCTTCTGTACCTAGTAACGAATGGACATTGTACATTCTGTATTATTACTATGGAATATAGTTTGTATGTTGCTACTTATACCATATTAATGTCAATAAAAACATACAAGTTAACAATCATAAATAAATTCCTTCCGAATAATAAATTGACAATTATATTTATTAGCCTTTGAATTAAGAAAGCAAATGAATTTAAATATCCAAAACTCATGAATATGAATGTTACTTTCTAAATAATTGCTAGGCAACAGTGAAAAAAATATTTGAATGCATAAGTGACGTAAATTCAATAAAGATTTAAGAATGTTTATAAACTCTCATTCTTAAAAGATCATCATTTCACATAAAAGCACGTGCAGAGAAGATAGTTTATCATCGCTAAAGATCTTATTTTAGACACGCTTCCATGATACGCATAATTTCCATTCTATTACATTCAGCGAGTCAATCACATCAGGTGTAAAGAACCTACATTCCGAACCGAATTAAAATGTTTATCACGAACAACTATTCGGTTTTCCCAAGATGACCACTTAATCACTAAGTTCAATACCCTTGAGTTTTCTAGAGATATTCTATGAAAAATAGCCTAAACACTTTAAGCTTGTTTGTAATAAAGCGTAGAGGAAGTGCAAATAAGACGTGTTTTCTTGGAAAATTCTAAATACATACGTGCAGAAAAACAGATCAACGCTAAGAAGACGAAGGATAGGTAAATGCGCTTCTTTTTTAAATATCACCCCATTATTTCAAACGTTAAGAGTCGACAAAAACACATACGTACAAAGTACATACAGGTACTTATAATATGCCTTTCTTTTGCGTCTTTCGTGGTACGTAATGTCGGAAGCTCATCAAGCAGTCGGAAGGCGTCCGGCAGAGGTCGCCGACCGTGTTCGGCTCCATGGCCGTTCATTCGCCTCCTCTATTTGTACGCTGCCTATTTACACTCACTGCCAAGGTGAGGGACACGATATTAAGGTGCACATCGATTAGAACGAATCGAGATTCGAGATGTATTTTCGCATTACGAATTTTTCGTCGATTCCGGTTTCGGGTATCAACTGAATTTTTTATAGCGGCATTTGCACTTTTTGACAAAAGAGTGCTGTAATAAAATATAGGGATAAAGAAGACTGGTTTATGGAACTAGTTTTTGGCTAGACAGTTGTATTTCGGGTTTAGTTTAAAGGTATATTGTTGAAACTATCTAGATAACCTCGATGTGCATGCGACATGTTAGGTTTCTGTCTGCTGTCTGACAGCGGAGAAAGTTCCACTCAACATTCAACTTTTAAATGATATATTTCAAATTCATCTAAAGCCTATTCATTCAGTTAAAAGTTATTGAGCTTGACGTCGTATGGGTTTGAAATGCGTGACACAAATTGACTGATTTCGAAGTCATGATGATCAAAACATCATGTCGCAGATTTGTTGGAACAAATTTACCCGACTGCGCGACGGAAAGGAGGGTAATGTGTTTATTATTAAATAATGAATACGATTGTGCTCTGCTTTCTGCATACATTTCTACATACGTGCTAAATAAACAAACGCACAGTATAAGCATTCAAATTATTTAGTAAGCAAAAACATAATTGGCTATTCACGAACTGTAATTCGGTAATCTAAAATAACGATCTAGTCTGGCAACACCTTTATAATGGTTGAATAGCGAATTATTAAGCGTTGACCCTGTGCATGCAGAGCTCTCCTTCAATGCCACACAAATTATATCAGCAATGATAATAAGAGTTATTTTCAGAGACTTAAAGATACGATGAATTCTTTTTTCAGATAAGGAATTGTCAGTTGATGACATATTTTTTTATTATCTGTACCCGCGAGTTTGTTCGCGTGGGAGGTTTTTCCCGCGTTAATCCCGATGCCGTGGAAATTCCGGAATAAAAAGTAGTATAGGCATATGTATGTAGCCCTATAACATCCTCTATCTTCCAGTAAAAGTACCATTAAAATTAAATTCAGTTTAGCTGTTTTATAGATTAACACTCAAAAATTAACAAAAAGTAGCACTTGAAAAAACAGTTTTGAAATCTCAGAAATACACTTCAATTTTATTTATTTGTATTGATAAAAATAATAGTTATTTTCAATAACTTATAAGATTCGTTGAACTCTTTTTTCAGACAACGTTTTCAGTTAATGGTAAAAAAGAAGTTGATGAAATATTTTTTGTTAAGAGGACAGACTTATAAGAATTTGCAAAAAAAGATTCAGATAATGGTTAGGAAATTATATTTCTTAAACGATTAAAAACAGGCACCTATCTACAATAAAAACAAAATATCCCTTTTGCGACTCACATCTCTACTAACATTAATTTTGTTTTAAAGTTTGAACGCGCTTATCTTCGAAAGCACTGGGTGTAGAGAGTAGAGTTATGTTTATATCGTGACAAAGTTGAATTTTGACTACTGGCGACCGTACTATGGCGTATTTTATAACTCTTCTATGAAATCATAAGAGAAAAGAATAAGATATTTCCTCGACTTTCCTTGACCAAATAGGTACTGGCACAGCGTCGTCGAATTAAAATTAACGATTTTAATTCGACGACGCTAAATAGTTTAGAGAACTACTTAATATGTTATATAAATTCACCCAACTATGTTAGAAAAAAAATACAAAAACAAACGATAATGAACTTTAAGGCGTTGCGAATACCGTTCTAAGTTTATGTTTTTTTGTTGAAAATGGCGTTACGTCTAGCAGTTTATTGACCGATGTTAGTTCACTGCCTACATACCTATGATGATCCTATATATAAGTATATAGGTAAACAAAATGGAGGCGTGGGTGGTTAAAGATATATGATGGGATGTGGACTTGTTTTCGCCAAGTTCATGGCTGTTTTGCGTCTTGAATGGCGAAAAAATATTTAGACATTTTCTTATTTACGTCTTCCAAAATCTGCGCTAATCTATACTAATATTATAAAGCAAAAATATTTTTTTGCTTTTTTAATTGCGCTTTTCTGCGAAAGGGTGGATTTGGATGAAATTTGGTATAAAAGCAGCTTGAAGCTTGATTAAGGCAAAAAACGGAACCCTTATAGTTTCGTCATGTCTGTCTGTCTGACCGTCCGTCCGTCCGTATGTCACAGCCGTTTTATTCCGAAACTATTAGGACTATACATGTGAAACTTGGTAGGTAGATGTATTCTGTGAACCGCTTTCCGATTTTAAGAAAAAACATTTAAAATAAAGGGAAATCCCCCTTTATTTTATTTTTTTTTCATATTGAACCCCATACATGGAATTGAAACTGAAAACATTTTTTTTTTCATGAAACCTATGCGTGTGTGATATCTAACTTAGTATTTACAGACAGGTCTTTCAAAATGACATTGAGGTTTCTAAAACCACTTTTTCCTAAAGTTAAAAGATATTCTATTCCAAATTGGTAAACTGTGTGTCCCTCTAAATGGAGTGAGAAATCAAAAAAAAAAAATATGTTCTAGATCTTAATGTAAACTAAAATTGGTTTGAACGAGATCGGGTCAGCAGTTTTTGAGATACAGCATAATTTCTAAAACCGCAAATATAACTGTGTAAATTCATACAAACACTATGAAAAACAAATTTATTTGGCGTAGTTACTACGGAACCCATCATGGGCGGGTCTGACTCGCACTTGGCTAATTTTTAATGGACTGATATTCCAAGGGAGCGAAGCCCCGCGTGTATTGTTTATAAATGCTAAAGTTTATATGGATGTTTGATACTCAATTACACGCGTATTCAATTTTGCTTAGGAATTTTAAAACGAACTATTTATTTCAATTAAATTATATCACTCATTGATTTGTATGCCTAAGGTGGCAGATCATGGAATGAAGACTTGTATGCAACCCATGTATCACAAATAAACGATTTGATAGATTGATTGAACTATTTACAAGCACTTTTGAACTGCCAAAATGGGTCAGTGAAATACGTGAGCTTACATTCCAAAGCGTAAATCTTTATAGAGAAGAACTCGCAAGAAACTCCATGGATACTTGAACACTTTGAAAATAAGTTTAGCAATGATGATTTAAAAAATAGCGTAATTTAAATAAGTACTAGGCAAGAATAAATTACCATATTTATAATACCTATCTACTTACCTACTGTTGTTAGTAGCGCTGTCTGAAAACCCAGTGAGGTAATGTTCGTGCATTACTGACATAGCAAAAACCAATTAGCATTCGTTCTTATTGACATGATGCACCTGTTTTCTTAGTAAAATCATAAAAGGCTGGTTTGTTTAACAGATACATAGAATGGCATTCGTTAAAACGATATATGTGAGTTGTAAAACAAATAAATAATTATGAAATGTCATAAGAAAAGAAAAAAAAAACGGAAGAGAATTCAGTAAGCAGTTCATGATTTAACTCCTACTCTTTGTATCCATACATCGTAAAACAAAATGGCCACTAGCCTAAAATCACAACTTTTGAAATATTTCTCGAAGAATTAAAAAGATTTTTCGTGACTATTAATAAAAAGAACAGGTTGACATTTCCCGTTGCCTTAGGACTGGCTTTTACTTTAGCCAGAGGCCAAGCATTGCCATACAACATGACACTGACGCCAGTCTTTTGAGCTCATTTCCTGCTGATAGCGATGAGGTCGAATTTGTTGAATTTATTTTTATTGAATTTCTTAGTTTGTTTTGTGGTTGTGACGCTTGATCTCCGACCACCGTAGGCGCGGGCTTGTAGTAGGCGAGCAGTGGTAGCTCACTCTCCAATAAAGACCAGGCCCGCCTCAAAGAGCAATCAGCAGCATTGACGGGGCCAAACAGGGCCATTGCCTGCTTCTTCTTCTTCTTAGCATGTCGATGGCAATAATGTTTTATATAAATTTGGCCCAAAATACGCGCAGAGTCGCGGGAATGTTCTAATAGGATACCGTAGCCCCGGACCACAAGGGCTAATTAAGGAACAGGATGGGCTTTAAGTCTGTAGAAGTCTGACACTCCATTCCGCCCCACCCAGAGGAGAAGGAGTCATTAGATGATTTTCCCACCGACAAAAACTGTGTTTTACTACAACACATTAAATGCAATCTATTCGAACTCAACATTGTCCTTGCGAATCTATTTCAATAAATAACCCTATTAACGTAACGTGTAAATCTTTCCAGGAGATGCAAGATGTATTGGAAGAGGACTCGGAGATGACCGACTGGCTGATCGAGAGGGACTCGAAGTCAGGAGTGGTCCTGCACGACAGGCTGATGACCGACGCCGCCCTGGGGGCCGCCCCAATCAAGACAGAACACTCCTACAGTCTGCACTCAGATGTTGAGTCTGAACCCTCCTCGCCACACCATACCAAAGTTGACGGTAGGTCTTTTGCACGTGTTAAAACTTACAGATGATTTTTGATCGCCAAACCTGTGACGAGGAGGAAGAATTATCATTACGACTATTAACTGCCATGAAAAAGAGTTTATATAAAGCGCAAAGTTTTAATACTTTCAAAAAAAAAAACTAAATCAAAAGCTGTTAATTCGTTTATGAGCTCCGAGACCACAGACAACATATACACGTCAAACTAATCTATGGTTGTGATATTGAGAATATACTGATTGATAACCTAAAAACACTTCGCCCGAACAAGGAATCGATCCCAGGACTTCTCGCATAGCAACCGCGGTTTAATTTCACATCGAGACAGAAGACAGCATCTCTATCATTCTTTGCAATTCCAATGATATAAAGTAAGTTAGGTAAAGTCAAACTTATCGTTGCATATCAAATGACAAATTAACGTAATCGCCAAATGTTATGCACCTCTGACCACAAGGTTATTACAGGAACAAGGTGGAACAATATCATGGGTATCAAGATGTAATAAGTACCGACACTCCAAATTTTATGTATGTTTTATACAATGCTATTTATATATTTACACTTTATGCACATAGGTACAAAGGCGGACTTAATGCCGTAGGCATTTTTAAATTCAAATAATTAAACTTGATTTTAGCAATTTTGAGCTGGTAATTAACAAACACGAATTATCATTTGCCAATAAGTATTTTACCAGATACTGGGATACAAATTCCCGTAATAGGCGTAAAAACTGCCAATGATCTACGAAAACAGACTGGACAACTCGAAGGACTATCGTGTACTTTTTACCCGAATGCAAAGGAAGGGTTATGTTTTTCGCGCGTATCTTGTATGTATGTATGTTATTCTTATGTTATTCTTCTTCTTATTGTTATTATTATTATTAATATTCTTTATTACCTCATATCTCCAGAACCGCTGAACAGATTCACATAGTTGAGGTATCGTTAGATTCGTCTTAGCAGTCCAAGTGTTCTTAGATAGGTGACATTTGAAAAATCAAACATGGTAGCTGTGCGAAGCCACTATACACAGTGAAAAAAAAAAATCTTTTTCTCTATTTTAACAATATGGGTATCAAATTAAAGGGCTTAACACAAGAATTTCAAAAAAAAGTATATCGTGTTTATCATTGGTGTAATACTAGCAAAAATAATACAAAGATAAAGTTTAAAAATATGGACTTAGCTTTTTCACTTTTCTGACTCCGGTGGAGTGCCAATGTGACACGACCGGTAAAACGAAAAAAAAAGTAAATTTTACACATTTTTATTTTAAATAACTTTTTTTCTTATATATTAATTATAAATATTATCCATGAAAAAGTGAAGTCTATTTATCTATTTTCATGTAAATGGATTCGGAAGGAACTTGGCAGACCACTTTATTAGCAGAATATATTCCCTTGTGTTTATTTTCGAATTTGACTCGGGCGCAGCCAGTGGCAAAAGCTGGACCATAAACAAATTCCAAAACTATATTTTTTAATTGGAACCCTACAAACCTGCCGAGTCCTCAAACACCGTATTACCCAAATTACGCAAACAAGTCATTGTAATGTAAATCGTTCGTATCCACAGCCGTGGAACAAGTATTTCAAAACAGGTCTTAATGTAATTTTCTTTTTGGTCTTTCTGATATCTCTGATATCTATATATGGGTTTTGTTGAATACGATTGTGTTAGAGAAGTCACAGTTTAGTATTAAGTGAAATATATTATGTATTTTGTTACAATTAATTTATTTTATAATGAGTTTAATGGGCCGTTTAAGTTAGAAGTCAAATTATTCAAATCAGAAAATGCGTTACTAATTCTTCCATTAGTATTTGAGAGTTTATTTATATTGACAACTGAGTCTATAATGGTAAAAAAAGTGACTGTACATTAAACTATAATTTGCATGCACATAAGATTTTTTAGGTAAAGAAACAAATGTACGCTTATGATTTTGACTAGGAGCGCTTGCTTTACATTACTTATTTTCCATACTAAAGACGTTGCCAACAAAATGTAGTTCTTAAATAAATGAGGGCAGATAGTATTGAGCTTACGGATCTTTGTTAAATTAAAAAAAAAAAACTGCTTTATATAAACTTGTTTTCATGGTGGTTAACAGTCGAAATTGAAATTTCTCGCAGCTAGTTAAACAAACTCAACTGTTATTAAGGCTTCTTTTTATTTTCCATTAAAACAATGTAATACCCAAAACCTCGACCATTGTCAACATCCTGTGACCTTGAGCTGTTACTATGAATGCGAACGACTATTGTTGTATTAAACTTTATTATTTTTTTATGTGAATTCTATCGCTTTATGGATTTTTGATATAATCAGTGCGCAGGCGTGAGAACGTTTATTACCTCTGTTATGGTGGATTTTATGAGTAAAACAACATTTTCTTTTTAATTTAGACGTAGTAAATTATATTTATTATATTTTTATGAAACGGTCAGGAAATGCAGATTCGAGAGAAATTCGAGAGAATATTACACCAATATGCTACATTTTCAGCAAGTAACATGGCTACATTAATCAAAATACATTTTCATGCAAGAAAAGCTGTGGCCATAAGCTAGTTAACAATAAATAATAATAACAAAAATATTATTATTTATTTATTAAATTCCTTAATTAAACACCTGGCTTGCTCTCGCTCTTCGCCTCTTCCCAACCTGTCCTTCGACAAAGTCCTTCTTCAAGGTTCTCCAATTGTCTCTATCCTTTGCTGTACCTATTACTACACACTATACCCCCTCTAGATCTGCTTAATAACAATTAAGCATTCAACAAACACCCATTTCTAATTACAAAATTGCATTACTCAATTTAGCACAAAAAAATGTCGCTATAGCAAAATGTCGGAAAGCACGTTCGCATCGTAAACAAATACGCGTGTTGTTTCCAATATTAATTATTTATTAATTATTTATAACATACCAATATGATCTCGTCATTGATGTCAATTTCTTTTATGCAGATAATGCAGTCACACATGTTTTTCTTGTATTTAGTGTGGAATGTGTATTGGACTCTACAGTTTTATAAAACAAGTTCTCACTGATTATTTTTAGGTATTTACATTACAGTTTAAGGGGGTCAAATAAGTTTATCTAAACATAGTATTTTTGAGTTTGATAATATATTATGTTGTTTAAATACATATTTGAATTGAACATAAACTTGTTAAGTTGAGAGCAAATCAAATTTACAAGTTCTTAGGAAAGCGGTCTTCCTCTAGGGAATGGAAAATAGACAGTCAAATATTGACTTCTGAATTGAATTGTCCTTTTGGTCGACAAAAACCGCTGAAAATTATTAGTTACGGTAGGCGGTTGTTCCATTTTCCTTTTAAGGAACAAAGCTGCGGTATTTACTATACACATCACGCGGGCCATATCAGGTTGATAGATGTCGCGTGTCTTTAGATTTTCGGTCTTAGAACTTTCCGGTTTCCTCACAATATTTTCTTCACCGTTTTGAGAGCTGATGAAGATAACATCAAATAATGTGCCTATGTTTAAACCCTCGATTTAAAACTCGTAAGTCTGACCTGTCTCCAATGGGTTACCACTGCACCTAGGTACTGACCAGACATTTATAAATAAAATAATACTTAAAAAAACACTAGAAAAACACGCTTTTATAAATGCACGTAAAAACAAAAAAAAAAATGTTTAGGTTTGTTATAACCTTGAAACCTGATCGTGTTCAAAGTCCATTACGTGGCTTTTCTCACAAGTGCAAACACGACTATTATACGATATTCCATCATGGAATGCCAGTGCCTATCTTCCGGCTTCATCATCAGACCTTGAAACCTAATTGTGGTCAAAGTTCATTACAAGACTTTTCTAAGAAATCCAAAACAGCTATGATACGATATTCCATCATGAAGTTCCAGTTCATATCTTCCGCCTCCATCATCAGATTGGTTCGACAGTACCACATTATTGTATTGTCATCAGAACTACATACAGCTGCCAATTTTCACTAGGCTGCGACCCTTGGAAGAGGGTTAAATTAGTTACCTTAAATTCCATTACATAGTTAGTTACATACAGGTCGACCTAATAAAAGCGTGGTAAAAACAAATGTGCATCGAGCGATCTTATGACAGAATTTGGAAGGTCTGAATGAAAAGTAATAGATATTTCTTTTATTGTATATATTAAGTTTGAAATAACGTCTCAATGGATTTTCTACGAAACATAGTCCACGGAAAGACCATGATAGGAATTAAAAAGATTTGATATATTGCCAAATCATGCAACGAACATCGTGGACAAAATGTTAAAGAAGATTAATTTTTGTTTTAAAAATACTCCATTATTGGAATATAATATCATGATGAATATTTCAGTAGATACACTGCTCACAAGTATTCGCAAAGCAATAGTTTTAACAGCTGGCCTGGCTTTAGAGAACAACAAATAATTACGTATGACATCATTCTTCGTAAAACGTATCTTTCGTTTTATCTCCATAATAATATTCGCGTTTTATGTCGTTTGGTGTACTGGGAACTATTATTGCGAAGAGTTGGTACTTCTTGGAGGGAAGGAAATTAACTTCAGTATCTAGTTATTTAAGGAAACTATTCATCCGATTTTATAGATTTAACTTCATCAATTTGAAGGGACAGTGATAAAATAAGTATTTCTATACATAATAAGAATATATACAGACGAAAATAAAGATAAATTATAGGGCATCGAAAAATTCGTCAACATCGCTATCAATGGGAAAAGTGCCCAGAACACTGGCCGCATTGCCACGTTGAATGGCAATGCTGATTCTCTGTCCAAAGAAAAGGCCAGCCTGGTCACCTGTGGAGTAGACTAATCGTTTGCCGATGTCACGAAAGAGTCGATGCGCACTCGGACCCCATGGTCCTAACGTTTCAACCCCAAACGGCTCAAACATATAGCACCCAATTAGGTTGTTGTATTTGCGCCGTTTGAGATTTTCTGCACCTGCAGCTGCCGCCCCAGCACTAAACTATTAAATTGAAATTACTTCGAGGAAGAAGCACGAGGTCTCGGATTTCCCGGGTCGAGCAAAAAGTACTACTGGGTTTTTCTGGAGGAATTTCTCAGTAGTGGACCGGAGTTTGGAATTTAGCGGTGAGATACCCCCGTGCCTTGGAAATCACGTTAAGCTGTTGGTCTCGGCTGTCATTTTGACATATTTAACAGTCGTTACGGGTAGTCAGAAGCCAGTCATTCTGTCACAGGTCTAGCCAAGGGGTATCGTGTTACCCAGCTATGGGGTTGTGGAGGTCAGACAGGCAGTCGCTCAATGTATAGATGACGCCATGATACGTCATACCCCGCGTCCCGCTGACAACCGCTGACACCTAAAAATCGACTTCTGCGCATTGAACGACTCTTGCCAAGTTATTTGGCGTTACCTATAAAACACTTATCCTCAGCTGGATCCGATTAGACTGGAAGTGATGATGATGTCTTCGAGTAAGGAGGATGATGGTGAAAATGAAAAATAAAACTAAGCACATATCATTGGTCTAACTATGACTGTTTATTATTTCCTTGGGCTTCTTTAGTCTTTTATATTCACAATCGACATAGAGTGCTGAAAACTCAAAGCATGTAGTGATGTTTATAATTTTGTATTACAGGTGTAAGTACCAAATTATAAATCTCTCTGAATCGGTCTGAATAAATACTTACTTACCTCTTCTCTTTCTTCACATCTTATAGAAGTTGACAGGTGCTTTGATAATACATAATTAATAGAGATGGGCCGAATGTGGTTTGAACCGAATCCGAACTTCGGCCGAACATTCGGTTAATATGAAAAGTTCGGCCGAAGTTCGGCCGAATTTCGGTTCAATTTCGCGCGCTTTCTCGAGAGCGACACGTCGTGACTTGTTTGTGCATTTACTTCAATCTCGAATATATTTATCGTCTCCTGGAAGCTCTGTATGTTCTGAGCAACTTTTATCGGAGGCAGGAAACGTATACGAAAAAAACGTAACAAACTTCTGCCAGATAAGGCAGTTTTTGGTGTTTTTGCACCTTAGCCTGCCTCTAGTGAATTTTAAATATGAGTGAGTAGATAGATGAGAAAAGTTTGTTAATTTGAAAAATAAGCACCCTTTAGTTAATGAATGTTTAGTTTGTGAATAAAAAACGTGATTTTTTAATTCAATTTACGAATTGTAATCCAGATGTTTGTTAGAAGAATAATAAGTTTTATATTTTTGTAATAGTAAGTATGTCTAATTATTACGTCAAATTAATTAGGCAGAGATTATCAAGACTAATAAGAAGAACCGATTTAATTTAAGATTTACATTTACAATGTTCGTAACTAAAGTAAATGACCATAAGTGAGTAAAAGACATAATTTTATAACAGTAATGCTATTCTAATTCTATAAAATTTTAGTCAAAATAGTGCAAGTAAGTATTATTTTTCTTGTGCCGAATGTTCGGCATCTGAACCGAATTTCGGCCGAATGCCGAAGTTCGGTTCAAGCTGCCGAAATTCGGTTGAACCGAATGTGAACCGAATTTCGGCCCATCCCTGATAATTAATCAAACTTACATGAAATTTAAAATACTTTCTTTAGAATTCAAAAAATCGGCAGAAGTTATTTATAAATCATTAAATTTCACCAAAACAAGCTATATTATCAATATCAACGTCCTCGCTATACACACGAGGTTACAAAGTTACAAACATGCGCTTATCAATTTCTCTAAAGTACTAAAGATTACAGTGTTTATTCTATGATTCATGACCATGTGCCCAGAACCTTATACATGCGTTCTAACCCTAGCATCCAATCTAATATGCTCTCTTAATTTCGAGTGATAGAGTTCAGAATACAATGAACGAGCGCAAAGTCAAGGGTGGCCATGTGTTTTGTGATAAACTTTGAAGTTTAATAGTAGCCTCGTAGTTTACAATGTTGATCCAATCACTGTGTTAGTGTAGTAGCATCGGAAAAATAAAGACTTCCTATACCGGTGACAATTTTGTAGTATTTTAGTTGAGTGCGATTCACTATGCATATTGCTAGTTTTACTTATATTTTCGCCTTTATTTTTTTGTTCGTTGATTATAACCTATCTTATGGGATATCAAATTTTTTTATAACGTCTTACCAAAATGTTATTCCTGCTCCCTTGTTTTATGTTTACTTTTCGTTTTTTTAAATATGTATAGTCTTGTTTCTAAACTAGCTTCCCACCACGTCTTCGTTCGCGTGAAAAGTTTTTTTGTTAGCCTATATCACTCTGTATTCTTTGCACATTAAAAATTACATCGATCTCAGAAATAATAACGAGAACTGTTACCTAACATATTCAATCTATTTTCTTCTTTATTGACATTCGACATTTACGCACACGTGCAGGAAACTAACTTCTTTGTAGAACCACTTACATGTATAATATATTATAGTTAGGCATGTAGGTAACTTGTATTTTGCGCATGTGACATTTACAAATATCCATATTTACAAATTTTTTGCATTTATTTAATAAAAAGGTCACTGCTGTAGGATCTGCCCAGGTTGCATAATACATAATTATGTAGGCAACCATGTTTGAAAAAAATCTTCTTAATATAATGTCCTGTTATACGAGAGCCACTAGTCGCCAATCAACTTTTGACATTTCCAAGTAAAATATTTGAACTTTAAATAAAACGAAATTGTCTGTAGAAGTCGCTCAAGGCCGTATGTAGTACAAAATATAATGAAGAACCTTCATTATAGTTCGGTACCTACATAACCTCGTGCATTATCATTTATCTGCTTGGAATGTTAATCTTTAATATTATGGCATTGTACCACAGTAAACAAATAGGTATTATAATTTCATTCTTACAATTTTGCATACTACCCATTCACAAATCACGCGTTAGTCGTTTCCATTTTTGTTATAATAGATTTTACAGAAACGTACTACTAACGTCATCTCGTGGCAAGTATTAAAAGCACTACTATATAAAATAAAATAAATATTTTGAGAAAGCTGCGATAGATAATAATCGTTTACCGTACACTTAAGCAAAATTAATAACGATGAATAATATTAGATAAAGTATCGCATTGTAAAAATGATAAATAATAGCGATAAGAAAACCGTCACAGATACGGCTGATAAATCGTGCGCTTAGTAGAAAACATCACCAATGCAATTTCGTGAATATTTGTATGCATAAAATTAAATAATCAATAGATTACTTACACCAGAAACTAAACCTAATAAACGAGAAACTAATCAAGCTATGATAAGAAAGTACATATTAACTAGCACTATATTAAGATTTAACAACTGAACAATTGATATTGAAACAAAACAAAAAAGAGAAAAACCAAAAGCTTATCATTATTATGATAAGATCAAATAATCATTTTAATGACCATCAAAATCATGAATTAACTTCGGTAATCGGTAATTGACAAAATGCACTAACAAAGATGCTATCTGAAAAATTCCATCATTACAATTTAGTTATACACACAAAACAAAAAGATAGCTACTTCGAAGTAAAAAGGTTTTAATACAAATCCATCCACAGGGTTTTATTATTTACTTTTCCATCTTTTTATAACTATCAGACAAACCGTTACATGCCGAACCAATCATTAAATTTAATCATGGCCAGTTGGTATCTTCAATTTGCAACTGATTTTGGTGAAAGGAACCACGGGTTAACGTACCACGATGGCCCGATGATGTATCTCGAAATGTCAAGTGTCTTTTTAAATCTACGGAGTCATGGTCAAGCCACTCGATAGTAACGTTTAAAGTTTATGGTAATTTCCCTATTTGAAAGCATGGAGGTTGTTTGTAAAAACTATATTAACTGGTATTGTTTTTTTAAATAGCAAAGTAAATTGACGATACGGTTTGCGGAGTGGTTGAGCGATTGACTGTGTTGCGTGCCGTGGGTTCGATTCCTGCACAGGAACAAATTTTTGTTTGGCCTATAGATAATTGTTCCACATCCTATGTTTGTGACAGTGCACAAAAATCCACACCAGTCGTTCGATCCGTCGGTGCATTTACAAGAGAAATTAGAATTACTCGCGTGGGGTAACATTTTTTAAATGCCCTTTGCTTTTAACGCCCTGCAAATGCTATCGAAGATTTTACTTAACTTATATATAAATGAACTTATCGCAATAATCGTGAATATTTAGATGTGGCAAAAATTCCCATTAATCATAAATTATTCTTAAAACATGCTGGCCTATGCAGTGTTGCACACACAGCTCAATAAGTATTGCGTTATGAACATTTCTTCTATTGATATATCAGTCGATTGTGCTATCCCGTCATACATCATCGTGACATCATCTATTATGGACGATATCATCATGTCATCTATCTCACTTGTCGCTATTTTGATAGGAACATTAAGGCCTATTACGTATTCGTACGGAACTAACGATGATTTAGAAAGACAATGCTGATAGTTATCTTTACTGTTACTTCGTTCTAAAGTAGGAGGAAAGGATAATTTATTACGCCAGATGCACCCAGAAATGTCACATTGTAACATGATTCATGTCACATTTCAAAAGCTTCTGTGCCACTACTCAAATTGAGACAATTTCCTTTTTACTTATAATAGCCAAGACAGGCAAGGGACTCCCTAGGGAAATTTCGCCGTTATGACATCAGAAACCTTTTTATCACCCAGACAGTAATGCTTGTAAAGCTTTCTATCAAATTTATTATCAGCAAAGGAAAATAGGCCTTTAATACTTACTAAGACTGATATCTGGATGATACTGACACGTAATTAATTCGATTAATTATCATTTTTATGACCAATCAGTCTGTTTATGAACAAGACATTGTAAAAAAATGGCGTCCATACCTTTTTCCTTGTTCATAACTAGGTTTTCTTCCGTGCACTTGTTAATTAAGTGAAATAGTCTTTCCTCAAATTAGTATCTTATAGAGTATGTAAAGAAAATAAATTTATTTTTGATATAACAAAGGTTGACACAATAATTGGTCTATTCTGCTATTAATTTTGTTAATTGGAAATCCTTATTTAGGAAAACGGCCGAGTAAGCTAGTGGTATAAGCCTTTAATATAGCTTTTACTTATGTGCATACATATATCCAAAATGCCTATCTTACTTTCTAGCATATAGTAAAAACAATTAAACGTAAAACATAATTAGTGAATTACAAAACTTATCGTTCGTAGGTATATTTCGTTCTAGAAATCAACTGGAACTTGTAATTAATGAGTTAATCAAGCGTTCATGTTCAATATTCAATGATGTAACTGTAAAAACTGTGGGTAAATACCGTTTAGATATACATAATGGTAGGCTTCATACGCTGATTAAGTTATAAATACTCCTTAGTAAGGAGTATAGCCTCGGACTACTTTTTATAAAGTAGATTAATAGACCTGTTAAGAATTCGCCAAATAGTGTAGAAAAGGACTGGAGTGCAGCATATAAAAACGCATAAACTGATCACAATTTATTTTCAAATTAGTGGCTGATGAAATATAGAACATGTAACATAATTAATGCACATCCTGAAATTAGTTTGTTTACTGAATCGATTTTATTCGTTTTTAATAAAAAAAATTAACGAAATTTTTATCCCAAGACAATTAAATCTAATTAAATTACAAATTACACTTTCGCTGTATAGTAAAAACAAACTAACAATGGACCGTAAATTAAAGTAGTAACTTTTTAAATACAGATTTATATAAATTCCGTCATTCAGTACACATTACAGAAAAATGAAACTCATTTAAAGGAAGTTAGTTTAAAAAAAACTGTTTAAACAAGTAAAATAAAAAATTCAGAATATGTATTATGATAATAATAATAACATAATTTTCAGTGTGCGTTAATTACGATTAGGGTTGCCAACATTTTGTCGGCGAAATATAGCATTTTTCAAAAAAAGCTTTAAAAAATATAGTACATATCAAAAAAAATAGTACATTTAAAAAAAAAATGTTATGGAAAAGGCAAAAAATAGACAAAAATATATTTGTCGAATCAAAGCTCCAGAGCCTTGAACATCGACGACGAGTTGCAAGTCTATCGGTTTTCTATTGGTTACATTTCGGGGAGTGTGCGAAGGAATTACACAATCTAATTCCACCAAGCCCGTTCCATCATCGGACTACGAGACAAACGGCGAAGCGCCATCGTTACATGGTGGACATCCCACCCATTCGCACCAAACGTTTTGGGAATACCTTCATTGTGCGTACGGCTAAGGAGTGGAATTCCCTGCCGGAGTCTGTGTTTCCCGATAGCTATAACCTAGGAGTCTTTAAGTCAAGAGTGAATAGGTTACTTTTAGGTAAGCGTGCTCCATCTTCGACCACATCATCACTTACCATCAGGTGAGATGGTGGTCAAACGCGAACCTATTCTAAATAAAAAAAAAAAAAAAAATTTGTTTCTTTTTTATTTTTATAAAAACTATATTTTTTTGCACTTCTTGCACTTTGTATCAGTTTTTGTTTAAATTCAAAGTGTCATATGCTTCATGACATTCAATTTTTAGATTAATATAAATCAAAAGCTCATTTTTTATTAATGTTATAGTACTTCTGTTTCTTTCTTCTCGTCATTTCGAATTCATAACCGAAAATATCCTTTCTGTGAATGCCGAAGTGGCGGGAATAGAGAGCAGGAATGAAATAACTTTAAATAAATTTGGTAGTTTATTTTCAGTATTTTTTACAATATGCTGCCATTTTTACGTGTAGTTTTATCAGTAAAGTCACTAAAGTCTTTTACTTTTGCAAAGATTTCATTTAATATTGTTATTTCAGAGTCATCCATTTTGATACCTAATTTTTCCTGTAAATTAAGGACTTCTAATATCCCCTCACAGTCATTAAAATAAATCTCCTGCTTTAAATTTAATTTTTGGATTCTGCATAACCAATTTCCTTTGTCAAACTCAAATCATTTATTCAGATAGTCTAAACATTTATCAAAGCAATAGCAAAAAAATATTTTGAACTTCATAACTTTCTGTAGGGGATTTTGCTTCTAATAATAGCAAAAGTTTTTTGGTCTCATATCCAAAAAAAAATTATCTTTTTTACGTTGTTCTAGCACCAATTTTAAAGTTGACATAATATTATACACATCTAAAACTGTGATGTTATTGCCTTCAAGTTTTTGAACAGTTTTATGAAAGTTATGTAAAAATGGCTTGTAAAATGCAACAAAATGGAAAATTTACGAAAGGAGATGTTCCAGAAATCTATGGAGCCTGGGCTACCATTAGTACACCACATGTAAATATTGCTGTATAATGTAGTAACCGTTTTTTAATATTAATTTTCTATGATTTCGCTTTATTTTAGTGTGATATTCAAATTAACTCAGTCGAGGAGAGCAACACAATAAATATGGCGGATCAGCCATGTTGCTATTAAACAATGATGCGAATGTCAATTTGACATGTCAGTTTGACGGATCGTGTTTTTGACGTCTCGGAGGACGATGGATATTTTTGTAACTACAATAAAATATCAACATTTAAATCCGAAAATACTTAGGATTCCTTATAGTTATACTTATAAAATAAGACCACAGGATAATTATATTACTGCTTTACGGCGGCACATCTTTTACCTAATACATATTTCAGTAGCTAAAGAATGGTTATATTTTAAACATAAAACGAAGGCTTGAATGTTACTTTGTGTAGCAAAATGTGCTGTTTCATTCTTTAGTGCTTGTCAATAATATCTGGACTTCGATAATGCATAGGAGAGCAGTGAGCTGTTCTATGAGTTGTAGATAACTATTACTCCTATAAAACACCAAATAAGTTCTGTAATTGGTGACATTAAGAGGATGTAAAACCAGCCATGAGAAGTATATAAATAAAGCAACTTGTAGAGACTTAAATATATATATTATATTTATTCCGCATCATCCCTTATCAATACTCCATCCAGGAAAAAAGCCGGTGCTTCTATGCTCTTCAAAGTATAGTTCATTTTCATCTATAACAGAGGTACACTGCAGGCACGCCATTGTACATAAACTGGAATAAATATGAGTTAAAATCTATTAGAATATGGAAAGTGGGAAGATAACATCATACAGTAATAGCATGTTAACAAAATAATAAGTAAATGCACGGGTTAAAGCAGACATACCTGAAACTGATCTTGTCATTGTAGAATACCGTAAACGACGATATCTAAATCACAGGCGAATCAAAAACCATATAACAAAGCTCAACAGAGAAGCAATCAATCAATATCTTTAGAAGTAATCTGGGTCGCAAAATAAAATAATCACTAAAAACTTCGAAAACATTCAATCCAACACAGCGAAAACACATAAAGACTCATTAGGCTTGGGTAAAAATATCGATATTTTTCATAAAATAATCGATAAATATAGACAATATTTTAAATCTCAATAAATCGATATTTTTTTAATTCACTTTAGTATACTATTGGTCTTAGTTACACTAATCTTGTCAGATCTGGGAAGTAGTCCAAATGTCGCACCAGATCGTCAGCACGTTTGCGCCATCAAAATATACACATATCTTCAGATTAGTTTTCTTTTCTTGGCCTCGCGAAGCGTAAGAGTGTTTCAATATTCTACTGACTAAAAACCCGTCCTGTTCCCTTCCAGCTGCCCTTAAGTTCCGGGGCCAAGGTATCTCGTTAGAACATTCCCGCAACCCCGGCAGGCAATGGTCCTATGAGGCCCCGTCACTGGTGCTGACAGCTCTTAGAGGCGCGCGTGGAACATAACGCGCCGCCGACCCGAACCTGGTCCTTATCGGACAGTGAGCTACCCCTGCTCGCAGTCCGCAAGCCTGCGTCTACGGTGGCCGGAGATCGGCTCGCGATCCCCGACGCCCGGTGTATCTCCCGCGGTGGCTGGAGTCGCATGTTACCCACGTGCATTACCTTTACGGAAAATATCTATTTTTGACTTGATAATAATTCATATAGATTAAAAATATCGATTCGATATTAATCGATGTATTTTTTTCACTTGCCCATCTCTACGGCTCACAGAAAGACACCAAACGTCATGAAACTTAAATCTGTCAAACACGACTGTCATGGCTGCCCTAAAACAAGGGTTGTCATAATAAAAATCTTCCCAAATAATAATTTATCACAGCTCTACCCGTCTCCAAATAATTTTTTGAGTATTTTTATGGTAATCGCTATTATTTTTTCTATTTATCTATGTGGTGTACTAATGGTAGCCCAAAATGAAACATCTCCTTTAATTTGAATATGGAGAGGACACTCCTCCCCTAAAGTAACAAAATAGTCACTCAAAGGCTTCCAATTCAAAAGCACGTTATCCACACAAGGTAGCAATGAAAGCCACCTAGTAGCAACATGTCGTTTCAGCTCATGCCATTCACCTTCAACAGCAGCAACAAATTGTTTAAATTCTACTCTACGGACAGCAGAAACGGAGAAATGGCTGTAGATTTTTAAAATTATATTTTCAATATCAATTCTTAAAAAAATTATTGCATGCTTGACTGTGTTGCGAACTATGTGTGCACACATAGTTCACAACACAGTCAAGCATTTTTGGTGAATTTGGTGAAGGGCAATTGTCATGACCATTGCCCTTCACCAAATTAGGAACTACTTGTTCAATATTTTTATAAAGAGAATGGTGAATACCTAAAAATCGCATTAGTGTTATCCGCGCTCAAACCAGACACTCTATCAAAGGGAATATTGTGGTGGGATAGTGAACTGATAATTGAATGAATTGTATTGAATGATAAAATAGCATTAAACATACCATTTGCAGATTCATCACAATTTTCATAAAAGTCTAATCATTTATTTTGTATCCCATTCTCAACATCAAAATATTGAACAACTAAAGGAAATAGTTTTATATTTTTCCTATTAGATGAATCAGTTTGCAAACAAAAATATAAATTAGGGGCATTTAAATCATTTAGTAAAGTTTGTAATGCATAATACATTATGACATTGACAAGTTCGGAATGCATGCGTTCGGATACATACCAGCTAGCTAGGAATCTAGGATTCATAATCATAACAGTCAAAAGTAAATTTTAAGGCGCGTTCATAAAATTTTTAAGTGAAGGATTTGTTTGTTATATTTCGGTATTGAAAATATAGTATTTTTGCGTACTATATTTTTCTTCAACAGTATATAGTACGCAGACCCGAAATATAGTACAATACTATATATTATAGTACGGTTGGCAACCCTAATTACGATACATGTTGTATATTTTACTTCACTCGAATTACGAATCACCATCTGCTTAGCCTTTACCAACTATGTTGCGGTCAGAAACACGATATGTACCCCTTGGCAATACTTCATATTATCCCTTCATCCCCCTTTTACTACCGCAGGATACCATCCACACTTGCTCGATATACCGTCTTGTCGTACTAAGCGCTTTTCCTCAACATTTATTGTGCGCACAGCCAACTCTCTGCCGGCTTCCGTGTTCCCTGCCACGTATGACCCGTCAGCCTTTAAAACAAGAGTGAATTAGTACATTGTTCACCGAGAGGAGAAAGTGACCGATTACCGTCGAGGGTGTCGTTTGAAGCCCGAGCCGTAGGCGAGGGCTTTAAAACACCCGAGATCGGGAATCGCACTTTCTCTCGAGTGATACATAGTGCTTTATACTACACCTACGAGGAAAATAAAAAACTAAATCTTTACTAATTGAAATTTATATTGAAATTTTTGCAGTTAGTGAAGCTTAATGTAACACTGTTTTCACAAATGGCGCCAATGGCGTCTGCAATTTTCACATGTTCTTTTTTCAAATTGTTTATCCTGCCGCCGCAGGGTCGCACTGCCAGCCCGACACCATCCAACACACAGCTATAATAGTGGCCAGTGTCATTTTGCGAACTTGGAGATAAAAACTCACTGTAAAAACTTTTTGGCTTTTGATATTTAGGTTACCGGCGCATAGTCTTACCCAAAATTAAAAAAGTAAAACCACGTAAGAAATGGATTTTCATACACTTTTCTCTCCCGCTCAGATGCGTTTTCTCCCCGCATATTTGTTCGATATGCAATGACGTACTTTCTACCGTAAATTTGATAAAGTATCAAGGTACTTTCCAAGCAGGTGTAGTATAAAGGTATTTTCTGGGCTCGCTCGTTCGACCGTAGACCTGATTTTACACTTACCATCAGGTGTGATCGAGGTCCAGAACGGGCTTATTCGTAATAATAGTAGATTAGTAGAACTTTCAGGCAAAATATTGTTAATTGCTGCTTCAGCTTCCATTTTCATTGAATCGGGAGTGCAGCTTATATCTTCATCACTTGCAGAACTCATATTTTTTCCTAATTAGCACGTAATTATAAAAAAATCCCAAAAACAAACAATATTTAAAGTAAAAGTTTTCTATTCCCGCCTTTTTTCTTCTTTGTTTGTTTAATATTTTTTTTCAAGAATGAAATTGAGCTTCGCCGTTCGATATTTAAAATTGATGACTATTATACTCATACGAAGACAAGGCTGAATAGCGAAGCGACCTCTTTTGTCATTGGGCTGAATGCATGATGTCTATTGCCAGTATGATGGTTAGATGTACGCGAACTTTTTGAAAGAGTGAAGAGATTTTTTTTAAATTACTTACCGCCCTAGGGCTTTTCTAGCTACATTATTACCCTAGAGCGCTAATTGGTTACCTACAAGCCCCATTTGGGGGTAATAAGGACCTACTTACCGAATATGAGAGATGTAAAAAACAATTACTACCCGTAATGGTTGCCAAAGATGTACAAATGGAAGTCGCAACCAACTGCTTAACGTGTTTTCTAATGGTGAACGCAGACCTAGCCGCACCGCAGTTTCTACAGTCCCCGCAGTCATCGCTTTTTGTTAATGGCCTCGCACATCTATCCGCGCCGCAGTCGCTGCAGTCGTTCCCGTCAGTGTTGCCAGATTTTTGAAAGCTTTATCTATCCGAAGATTTAAAAAATCTGTATAAAATCTGTATTTGGTATTGGTATTTTGCTCTTTTGTGTAATTTTATCTGTAGGTGCTATAATAGGGAATAAGCCAGTAATTATTTATACGAGAATAAGTAATTTTATTATAAACCGTTGACAGAGATTCTCTGTCTACTTTATAACTCTGGCAACACTGCACGCCGTGGATGCGAATGACGTGCGTCATCCGCGCTGCGTGCGGGTGACGTCATCAGCTGCGGCTAGGGGAGTTCGGGTCGTTTAAGGGACTGCGGCGACTGCGGCGCGGGTAGGTGTGCGAGGTTGCATAGAACTTCATATAAAGAATTCGAATGCAAAGACTGCGGCGCGTGCGGTGCGGCTAGGTCTGCGTTCACCATAAGGCTCGGAGGAATCTCGGTATGTCAAGGTCACTCATACACACTGACCTCGTTAACCGTTGCTTAACCTTGAAGATCAACCCGTGCGTATTCGAATGAGCCCGCTCTTGACCTCGATCTCGCCTGATGGTAAGCGCTAGATGAGGTCTACGACGTGACGAGCGAGCCCAGAAGATACCTATTTACTCTTGCTTTAAAGGCTGAAAGGTCATAAGTGGCAGGGAAAAATGCAAAATGCCTCTTATACAATTTAAACAGAAAAGATAACATGGAAAACGTAATTTTCATCTTTTCAAACAACAATAACAGACCTATGCTGTACAAAAATAGCTTCCAAAAAAACCTGTATAACAATATAGTAGGCAAGTGGTACATGAGGTGCATCCCACGCAAACTATTACAGTCAACTGAGAGAAATTAGCGTTGAAACTGAAACTCGTGGGCGGTTGAACAATGGGGCACTACTTTTAACCTTTATGGAGGGAAATATTCTATTTTTGTAACCTTTTAGTTCCGCATATAGGTGTTTGTATTAAGGACTATTCAGGAGTCACTTGAACTTTTAGATATGTTGTTGATATCTTCAGACTTTTCGTCTTAGTTTACAAGGACATTTAGTTCTATACAATGTGTAACGAAAACCCCATATCTATCCAAAAGGGCTGAAGGCAACATCTGGTATGGAGTCTCTATGCATAGTTTCAGCTCAAAATAACTGACTCAAAGAATTGATACTAAATTATCAGTTTCATATATTTCTTGAATACCAATCATAACAAACGTGTCACAGCACTACGAGGGTCAATAACTTTCCACGCCACTTGCCAATAACACGATAATTCTCTTCGCTCTTCTTAATTTGAAAAATTCGGTCTCTGGTATCAGTGTATTGGTATTTGTAATAAGTTCTACACACGTAGACTTAGGATTACAAAACCCTTGCCATATCGTTTGTTATCATCCAAAGAAGCCATGCACTTGGTATGTATATACCCTTTAAATTACACGTTGTATAAATGCAATTTTTGTCGAGGTGGAATTCCTCATGCATGTCCTTCGACCTAGGGTAGGCAAAGGGGTCTGTCAGATTGAAACTATCCAAATCACCCCATGTTCTTTCACACATTTTCGCCGGTGGCTGCGCAGGTACTTAATTTCCCTTGAGCGCAGCTTCCGGTTGGTGGACATCAACTCGAAAAATTGCTGGTTAAACGGGAACAGTGGGGTTTTTGATTCCCCGCGCCATGTAACAGGGACGCGCGAGTTACGTAGTAACTATTAAGTAATCTGTGGCGCGAGGAACAATACGCGCCGCTACCGTGGCCTGTTATAGGTGACGGCGAATGGCTCCGAGTCCGCCGTCCTGGGACCCATTTAGGGAGGCCACCGGAGGGTTTTACAAAAGCTATGTGCTAAATAGATAAATATGTGCCTGTGGAAAAATAATAATCTATATCGACAACACCAAACAAAATTACTTAAAGTTCAAAAAAGTCCGTTTATGAGCCATGTTTATTTACATTTCGGAGAGTGTACGATGGAATTGCACAATCTAATTCCATCAAGCCCGTTCCATCATCGGACTACAGGCCAAACGGCGATGCGCCATCGTTATATGATAGACAGCCCATCAAGGGATGTACACCACGGGGGTCTTTAAGTCAAGAGGTTAACTTCTAGGTAAGCGTGCTTCATCTTCGACCATATCTTCGCTTACCATCAGATAAGATGGTGGACAAAAACGAGACTATAATCAATAAAAAAGTTGTCAAAATAATAAATTGCCAACACTTTTTTATTGCTCAGAGACACTCGAAAATTATGCAAGTCAAAACAACTGTTGATAAGGTGAAATATTTAATTACATTGTATCAACACAGCTTAAAACAAATGACATCTCAATGTAAGAACGTTTTATTGCGTCTTATCCTCGTGTTAATCATTTTGTACTCGTATTTATACGTAAGGCGATATTTATGGCGGTATCAAAATTCATGATGAGATGTTGTGATGCGGTTTTTCAAGATGTTGTAGAAAATAGGTAAATCTTTATGTCGTATTTAAACATGAAGTTTGAGAGGCAATAAGATAACATCCGCGTGAAAGTAACTTCAATAAGAGTCACAGTAAGTGGGTAGGTAACAAAGACGGTGTTGTATAATTTATATATTTTAAATAGGAATTTCTCCTGTTAAGTGAGTGATTTTTTACAATCACACTGGTCCAGGACAGCTATTTGCTGACCTTACAAACATTTGTTCTGTGACACGCAGAGCAACAGCCAATCGCTCAAGCACTGCGCCAACCGTGTTACAAACTGTAGAAATGTAACCCAAACTGTTTGAATCTCTAATATCCATTTGGGAAGCCAGACATCAATTTCCAAATGAATAATTACCGTGTAAATGCTACTATCACAACCAGAGAGTATATAACCACAACTTAAACCTTATACGAATACGAATATGAATATATCTGTAATCCCAAATAACACCTTACTTATTCTACCGAATCAATTAATGTGGAAACGCTACAAGCTGTAATCATCCGCACGAATGGCGAGGTGTTAAAATCACGCAACGGTCCAAACGCACTTCCCACCGAAATGTTCCATTCCGTTACCTGCATACTGCTGTTGCAATACGGTGCACATCAGTGAATTGAAGCGATAGAAAGTAGCCGTTTTAAATTTTTCACTTATTTTTATTTTATGACTGCTTCGTTGATGCGTTGGTCTCATAGATGAAGTGTTATTGAGTTCGTAGTTTTGTGTTATGAACATGTTTTTGAAATTAACGTTGAATTTGTGTTACTACTTCACAAATGCTGAAGAGAACAGAGAAAGGCAGATGAACAGCAACATTAGTCTATAGCCACTCACCACACACAGCACTCACAAATAATGCACAACCCAACCAATGAAAAAAGATTTTGAATTGGATCCTGACATACAAATTTACAAACAAATTTTACCTCTTTATAATATTTGTATAGATTTGTACAACCTAATTGCTAATCGTAAATCATATGACAACTTAAAACTATCATACTCATACATCACAAACGATAGCATACCCTGATTCAAAATTGCTCCTTAGTCCTATGATTGGTTCATCGACCCTTTACTTATATTTCACCTCATTACTTTCAGACATGGAAGATGAATGCTACCCAGCAATGCCTGCGAGCGCGTGGAGCAGCCGTCGAAGGTCCAGTGACTCCCCCATTCGGGAAGTGAAGGCGGAACCGAAATCTGAACCAGAGTCCCCTGCGTCCTCCTGCCCCCCCTCACCTACCCCTGGCACACCTGTAACACACCTCGACTATGTTATTGACCATACGGTAAGGAAGTTCTTTATATTAAGACCTGAAATATGTAATTCTGGTCTTTAGATATTAGGTATAAAGGCCTGAAATGCCGTGGAAAAAAGAATTGTACATTTTTTGAGGATGCTTCACAAGTTATTGCAGTCGAATGCTTTATTTTTCTAACTCAAATACAATAACATTTATTTCTTAGACTTAAGTAGACAAGTGTCTAACACTCCAATTTAAGATGAATGACTCTTATAAATTGCATAACATTCATGATTTTATCGATTTTAGCAGTTTACAATGCATGTTCTGTTGTGTTTTGTACACAAATATATATTTATAACAGTATTTTATCAACATTCTTCATTTATTACCAAGAATCAGCAATAGAATTTCATCATTTAATTTTTAAATCATTTTGTTAAATTACGCGCACGCGGGCACGCCTTCTATCGATAAATCATGACGATCATTTTTTTCTATCTAGATAATAAGCACGAGCTGATAACTCGCTTGAACTTAAGGTCGCTAGACTTCAAATGTTTCGTGCACTTCACTTCGCGGCTTTCACCTGTACCACATTTATATGTAAACGGGGCTTTTTGAAATGGCCATAATTTTAGGATTCCGTGCCGATGATTCCGATGGTGCAGAGCAAAAATTTTAACCTCATGATTTAATTTTGAAACTCTAATCCTTTCTGTTCAATGTATCAACCAAATGACTTTTGAAACAGAAAATCAGTAACTATAAGCAAAACAGCTAAAGAAATTGAAACCTTATACCAAATAGGGTCACAACAAAGCGTAAAACTGCAGAACAACGTACCCGAAAATGATACGGAACTAAAACATTTATTCTCCGCAGACACGCACTTAGCATATTTTCCATAGCGTGCGTGAGCACTTCAGCAATTACGGGATAATTATTATCTTTAGTCGTACTCTCGGGTGGTTTTCGTTGAACACCACCGCCGTGGAATCTTTAACGATTATTTTACAACAGTAAGCAGTCGCTACAATGCAGTTTGCATTCCTACACTTGAGCCACTTCACTTGTGTGTCATTTATAAACAATCTTGCCTTAAGTTTTGAATGTTTAGTGTTTCTTGACTACCATTTACGTTCATCACATAAAAGCGGTAGAAAAGATATCGATGTGACTAAGACAGTGTCAGAGCTGTCACCGAGCCTACTAATCTGTAGTCCTGCTGTAAGGATATAAATTCATTCTCAACTTCTTCTAGTTCATGATCATCGTTCTATTCATAATTGTTTTTCTAAGTAAAGGGTTCGTCTTTACCCCTCCAACTAAGCTAAATATGCTTGTCTGGAGTTGGTGAGTGGTGGGGGTTGGTGGTATTGGTTGGGTTCGAACCTGTGATCTCTCGATCACAAATCATCTTAGCCATTAGGCATTACGATTTTAATCTATCTCTGCATCCACCAACTTGTCTAATCAGCTCAATTACATTGCAGACTGGAACAATCCACATGCCACAAGCAGTTCTACAGAAAGTTGGCGCGGCGGGCATGCCACAACTGTTGCTCAGTGCTGCGCCTCGTCTCGCCACCTCGCTCAACTCTAACAAACTCTCCATCAAAGTCACCTCCAGCTCAGGAGCTTCAGGTAAGCATCGTATCTTCTTGTATCCAATATGAAATCTATTTTGTAAATAAAGATACAGCTACAGATATTCAGGGCGAGGTGAATTCTATATCAATTATTCTGAATTGCGTGAAGCTCATCTACATTATCCGCTTTTAAAGAAAAATAAAAGCTTAAAAAATGGGGTGAAACCTTATAAAATTATCAGCATCACACTAGCAGGTGTCGCTGAATACTCTGATTTTGCTACGGTACTTTTTAGTATATTGCAACGACTATAAAATGCATTGATGCCAGAACGTTTATAGTTTGATGATGATGAGCCCGCTTTTGACCTCGATCACGCCTGATGGTAAGCAATACATGAGATCTACGATGGTACGGGTGAGCACAGAAGATACCTGCTTAATCTTTCTTTAAAGGCTAACAGGCCATATGTGCTAGGGATCACAGAAACCGGCAGAGAGTTTCACACCTTATCTATGCGCACAATAAATGAAAATGAAATAAATAAATAATAAATGGTATATCGATGTGTGGATAAACCGGTAGTGAAAGGGAGATGGTAGAATCAAGTGATATGGAAGTACAATCTGTAGAAGACTAGCACCGTTATCTCTGACAGCGGTTCTGGAAAGCACAAATTCTAGTTATTGATTTCTTTCCTTCCAGGTTTCAATCTCCCTCCAACACCTCCTTCCTCGTTGTCATCTTCGGACAGCGAGGGAGCGCTGTCCCCCGCGCACGAGGCGTCGGCCGCACCGCTGGCGCCACCGGCTGCGCCCGCGCGTCGTTCGCACCTCTACGTGTCGCACCACACTCGGCAGCCAATCAACACGCCGCTTATTAGCAGTCAACCGGTAAGAATCCATGCAAGTTGGAAAGAAAAGGTACTTACAGGATGATGTAGATTATGAATCCCTTCGATATGAGTACCCAGCGCGCCAGTTCAGACGATATTTCTTCCAAGCTTCACGAGAGGAGAGAGAGTTTGAGGATTCACAAAACCATTAGTTATCACTTTTTAGAGTTTTAACGTAGCGCGAGCGCACGTTGATACCTGTCGCCAGTTAGCGGGCGGATTTGTGAGTGGGATGAGGGAGAGGGATTGTTCGCAATGAACGGAACAGATTAAGCGCAATACCTCAGACACCCCAATTAGAATATTAAATTATTAGTCTAAAACAACATCCATACCTAAATAAATTGAAACCAAACCCAGGCATTTTTTATAAAATAGTTATCCTTACTAAACGCAAAACGTATGTGCGTCATACAATATCCTTAGGCAGACGCATACACTCATGCAATAATTATTAGCGGCCGACACGCCCACGAGCGCATTTCCTTGAATTCAGGATTGTATTAATTTGTCATGATACTGTGTTTCCATTTTAAGTCAAATGAAAGATTTTTCAAACAAAATTTAACACCTATTTTTTATGACGGAAATCGATTTAGAAGTCGATTCTGAACCAACTACTTTCAGGAATTGCGTTTATTCTGTTATACGTTGTATAACAGTCTTTCGGCCCGAAATTTGCTAGGAATTAATCTTTCATGTTCCTTATGTACAGTTATAGGAGCTCGTGGCTCGTGGGTAATAGTGGCTGCCGCACGTGTCGATTTTCCAGGTTAAGCAACGCTTGCTGAGGTTGGTCTGTGATGGGGATCTTAACATACAGAGATTCCTCCATTCTTCGAAAAGCACGTTAAGCCTTTGGTCTCTGCTATCATATCGTCAGATATAGTTGAGTATTAATGTTTTACATAGAACGACTGCCTATCTGACACATTGACTGACTGATATACACTTTGGCATGACTGCCGACTAACGACTGTTGAAGATACGCATATCGTTGTTTAAGTTCTATCATCACGTAAGTCATTTTTGGCGGTTTTGACATTTTGATGCCATTCGCTAGAGAATCGAAAGACGCGTCGTTTCGACTAATCAGAATCAACGTACAACCAATAAAAACTTTTAAAATTACGAATAAAATACTAGATTTGGCAAAAAAATATGTCATCATGGTGTAAGTCATGATATTTGATGATATTAGGGTAAATACAAGATTTTTACTGAAAATTCATGTTTTTATTGTTGAAAAAATTATTTTGAAGTATACTCAAAGAAAAAATGGAACTATAGATGTGTCTATACAAAATTAATCAGATTTTGTCTCTCCTGAAAAGTTGCTAAAAGTGACTTACGCGGTGATAGAACTTAAACAACGATATGCACATCTTCAACAGTCGTTAGTCGGCAGTTATGCCAAAGTGTATATCAGTCAGTCAATGTGTCAGATAGGCAGTTGTTCTATGTAAAACATTAATACTCAACTGTATCTGGTTAAACCAGAAGACGATCCCAATCTAGTTAGGGAAAGGCTAAGAAGATGTATTTATGTACAGATGGAACACAACATGTCCTATTGAATTGGATCTGTTCAATTACTCCTATAACCATTTTATTGCAGCAGCTTTCAGAACGAATTTAAATTAAATTGAATATTTCAAAGGAAGTCTAACGTACATTTCCTTTGACGTCAAATTGCATAATTTACAAATGACGAGTATATTCACCGATGGCCGGGTGAATATAGGCATCAAAATGCGGTCAATGAACGGCATGCTATCATTCTCTGAAATGCAATAACCAATTGAAATCTAAATAGCTAATTTGAACGAAAATTTACTATTATAGAAACATGATTATTTTCTCTACTGAATTGAACGGAATTTAACTGACCAAATTATTTGCCAATATTCACGAAACCGATTCTAATACTGACATTAAAATGTCTGATAAATACCTACGTATGTATATGGAAGCAATAAATGTGTCCCGAAGATTGACGACCTCAGAATATTAACCACAATGCCCACCGTTTCGGGAACAAACTTGTGATGCATGCGATGAAATATTCATTAACTGTAGATATGTACATAATTATTATTAGAATTAATTGGTCCCGAAAGACGAGGTTGCCATTTGAACAGTTAAAACTCTCACATTAAGTTAATAGCCGCAGCCTATTTATTATCTCAAAAACAAGAGAAAGGAATAAATATTTTTATGAAAATGTATGAGATTATTCAGTTTACCACAACTTTAATAAAAGCGTTTTCTCCGTTTACAGAAAGGCTCTACTGGCACACTCGTGCTGACTGAGGAAGAGAAACGCACGTTACTTGCTGAAGGATACCCCGTCCCGACGCGCCTACCCCTCACCAAGGCAGAGGAAAAATCACTTAAGAAGATCAGGAGGAAAATTAAGAATAAGGTACATATGGTAACCACCAGAGAATGATCCGGATTGTTCTTTCTTTGGTCTTAAAACGAGATTAAAAAAAAACTAAATTCTTCTTCCAGATTTCAGCACAAGAGAGTAGACGCAAAAAGAAGGAATACATGGACCAATTGGAGAGGAAGGTCGAGATTCTTATATCTGAGAACACAGACTACAGGAAAAGGGTAGAGACCCTCGAGCAGAAGAACGCGAGTCTGCTGAGCCAGGTGGCCTCCCTGCAGGCCATGGTGGCGCGCGGCGCCCGCAAGTGACGTCACTAGGCAGGCTCGCCTGACGTCACACCGCGCGCTCCACTGCTGACGTCACAGGTAGCTCGCTCCGCTCGCGCGGCGCGGCCCGAGCGCTCGGCCCGCTCGACCCGCTCGACCCGCTCGGCCTGCTCGGCCCGCTCGGCCCGCTCGCGCCCCCCGCGCGCTCCGCTCGCCTGTGAGACCTCTCACAGCGCATCGTCTGTCAAAGTATGACGCTGTCCCTTAACGGAATTAATGTATATTTTGGATGTATTTACAATTACGTCGCGTACACAAGTGTCCGGGGAAAGAACTGTCAGCGTTTGAATGGTTGCTCACTGTAATTGTTAGTAAATAGGTATTTTGTGGTGCTGGATCGATATACCCGCTACGTCGGTATACAAACTGTCAAGTGCCACACTAGATATTTATTTTATACAACTCTGAAACAGTTTTCGTTCGAGACGCGAGGGATGACTTGATAACAGGGAATTATAGTACTGGGGTTTAGATAAGTATCTATAGTTATTTACGCGTGTTGTTTGAAATCTCGTAATATATTATTATAGCGCTGTAACGGCGATAAATAGATTGTAAGTTTTATTTTATGCGTATTTTCATTGAAATGTGCAATTAGGTTAAGGATTTATTGTTACCCAAAGCATACATTTTACTTGTGTGGGCTGTCCGTTGTGGAACTCGCCTGCATGTGGCCTAATGAAGTAAATGGTATTTTGACACTAGATTAAACAATAGACTACTTATAGTTTTGGACATAGCGTATACAATATACCTATGGAACTGAGATGGCGTGTCGCGGTGCGTAGTGTTATCGGGAATCTTTGTAGCATAATAATGTAAGGCGAGCAGTGTACCAGCGTCTGTCTTACCGATTAATATTGAATTCCATGAATTTGCATTTATAGCGAAATGTGTATTGTCCTAGAGATTTTACCTTGTATTTAAGATAAAGTTAGTTATGTATCTAATAGTGGACCTATTTAAAACCGATTTGTGTGACAAGTGTTTTCGGTTAATGTCTAGTCTATTGTAGAACCGTCGGGCCTCGGGCCTCCATAGCAACATTAGCTGTATTCTCAGTTCAGCGCTCTGTCGACAAGTACAAAATAATGGCATGCCTTCAACGAGAATAACGTAACTAACTAGAGCTAATTCATTTATTTACATGCAGTATTTTAACTATAAGCAGGTAGCCGTACAAAAATGGAGACAGAAAATGTGTTAGACAACCAATGGTACAGAGATAATATTAATGCAACACCCTCAGGTTGTTTGACAAATCTCTTCTTTATTGTAAGGCACCTAAGAGCTTAATAAATAATCTTTTCAAATAATATTTTCTAGCAGAATCTCCAGAGAAATAGTCGTTGCATAGTGTATTCGTGGTCTTGCCAATTCCTACTTTACTTTACACCGGTTCAGCGTGATAGTTCCATATAACAAGCTGCTAGTGATGATCTTTCTAACATTCTTTTTAAAACTAAACATTCCATTTCTTTAGTAATATGAGTGACTTAAAAGTGAGCTCGAGTACTTATTACAACTAATTGTAGACTTTAGCGCTTAAACACACTTTAAACTTTTGTTTGCAGCGACATTCCGATTCACGAGCGGAAACAGATAATTGTTCAAAATAAAAATAAAAATGGTTCTAGCAATACTACCATCATTGCTTTTTATAAATCAATAATCTATTCAAATCTGATCTGTAAACGTAAACAAACGTTTCCAGTGCGTCTCAACTTTATATAAACTATTTATATAAACTTTTAAACAAAATAACACAATTTAATACACATATACATTTTACTACAATAAAAATATACTTAAAATATTAATTGGAGTAAATTTAAGTGAGTAGCCACCAATTTTAGTTTTTCAAAATTTTAACGTCGATTTTCAGTCTTTGTATATAACCTGAACATTTTCGTAATATTGAAAATAATATTATCAAAAATCTTTTTTAAATTAGGATACAAAATGATTGTATCTTAATCGAGATGTTGTTTTCTACACAATGACTTGAAAATCGACGAAATTTGTAAATATCGTACATATAAAAATTATATTTACCTGAATGCCTGTATATAGGTAATATCATTGTTTCGCATTAATATTTCACTGTTTGTGCAATTAATTTGTTCTCTTATACACTCGTAAATGTTCTTCCTACTTAGTCGTTTAAGAAAATGTTCTATTTATATAGCGCTGCGTTAATATATCGACATTATTATAACCCTGTCTCATCGGGGACTGTTTAAAGAATTGAGATATATTTTAAGAGATTTTTTCTAAGAAAATTTTAGATATATATATATATATATTATAAACACTGTTTTACATGTCTTTATCACTATACAAGTTAGGTCTCTAGATAAAAGTATGGTTAGTACCTACGGTCCTACATACAAGTTTATTATTGAAACTGCAGTGTGCCTGCCTATCAACTATTGATTTAAAGGGATAAGCATCGATAGAGAACTATCCTTCATAGAAGATATAATTATATGAAATATTCAATTCCTAATATGGCATTTACCGTCTGCAAAAGTGATTTAATAGGAATTATGATGAATTAACTGACCTTAGTAATATATTTAACTTATAATGGAATTAATATATGAGAGAGGTGCGTTTGCGCCGGGCTTTTTATGACATAATAACTTGTAATGTAAACGAAATGCCAAACATACTTACTTTTATATGTTAGTATGCACCATACATATTTGGGTGACAATGTTACGATTCATTCGAGGTTTTTAAAGATTGCATGTAGGTATGTTTGTTCTGAGACGAATTGTTGATCTCTGATGGATCGTAACCTGTGCGCATGCGCGAGCCCAGTCGCGTCTTGTTATTCATTAAAGTAATTTTATTTGATAGTTTTATTTGTTATAAAACTATACGTTACCTTGAGTCATGATTTGTTAAATCGTTTGTTTTATTATTATTTTTCGATGACTGGATTTCAATGAATGGATTTTACTGTCACCCTTCTAATAAAGCGTCAGATATTGTAATATCAATTGTTTCTTTTATCTTACCTACCTATTTACCTAAGGCTCTTATTACATACTGTGCAGCATTTGCAACGTTCCATACGTTGCAAATGCTACTGCATTGCCAAACGCTGTCGTTACGTCACACAATCCATCCCTTATATTTTGACATTTCGATTTGGTTTGAATATCAGTTCCTCTAGACTTCTAGATCCTCTAGTACACCTCCATTCTATTCATTTACGATTCTATACTATGGTCGTGTTATTTCGTGAAAATAATCGTATGCATCAATTCTGTCAACTTATTTAAGTAAATGTATTTTGGTCATGCAAAATGGCAATATTTATACGAAAACTTGACACAGACATAGTTTATTTAATACATGGAATAAGACGAAAGGCTACTTTTATTCCGGTAAATAGGAAGTGAAATTTTGAGCTTGGGCTTCATGAGTTAAGTTTCAGGGCAAATTAATCATCATCTTCGGTTTAGCAACCGCTCATAATATCAGCCCTCGAAATACCAAGAGGACAGAATTACGTAGACGTATTTTTGGAGCTAAGCGACAAAAGGACGGTGTGAGGGGTTTGTAAAGCACTAGTTTCTTATAGATTTTTTTTGGAGAAAGTTAAATCATATTGAGTTTATATTTACTATATTGAAGTAAATTGATGGAAAACTTAAACATAACATCGACATACAGGGTGGCAGGGACATCGACGCGCTACCGCTTACCATGGATTCAGTACATGATTCTCGACGCCCCGCGTTGGTTTTTTAATCGGCTTTTTTTAATTTAATAAAATTAAGAAAAATCCGACGGACAAAACAAAACAGTAAATTCACTTGTTTCACTTAAAACAGCAATGTAAATAAAACTCGAAATTGCTACCTGACCTCGCAAATTAACCCTAGCAAAACTGCTGACCAGGTAGCCCTTTCGAGTTTTATTTACATTGCTGTTTTAAGTGAAACAAATGAATATTATTTTTTAATTAAAATCTCATTGGGTTAGATAGAAAAAATGATTTTATACAGTTCTCAGTAAAAAAAAAATACTGAAAAATGAAGAAAAAGTCGACGAAAAATGCCTACGCAGGGGGTCCAGAATCGGGAGTGATATGAAGATTCGAATGACGTTATTGCGACGCACGCTATTTCGAAAAAAATAAAGAGTGGTACGCCAGTTCAAAAACACATTAAGTCGAAAACCGCTATATCGAATGACGTTGTCGCGAATACGCTGATTCGAAAAACTGTTTTAATGGTACGCTACCAAACTTTATTTTTTTCGAAATAGCGTGAGACGCAATAACGTCATTCGAATCTTCATATCACTCCCTCCAGAATCATGTACCGAATCCCTCGTTTATGCGTCGATGTCCCTGCAACCCAGTATAGGGAAAAATCAAATAACTTTCATTTTTAATCATTTAATTTTCTTATCAAGCTTACTTATAGTCGCTCTCACATACAAATGTATAGACATAAGTCCCAAATACGCAATTCATCATCATATTCCTGCCAAATACGCAATTAAGACTAGATTTTTATATAATTAGTTCAATAAATGTGAAAACCAAAAGATTACATTGAGAACACTATCGGAGCACCTATGGTTTTTCTATCGCTCAGTCTTGGTTTAGATATCTACACTTAAATTATACTTAATTCCTAAGATACAAGTGTCCAATTATAATAAAATTATTAGAGTAGAATCTCAATACAATATTATGAAACAAAAATTTAATGTAGCTTAGGTATCTAACTAATAAAAGGCTATTTCGATTTCCCTATCCTTTACAGAAATTGTTCATATTTATTGTTTTGAAACTTTTGAAATTTATTTAGCAAATGTAAAACTATAACTATAACGTACAAAATACAACTTGTAAATTATACAAAGCAAAATTAGTAACAGTAGGAGTACCTACTGTTAATTGTCTAATAAAATGTCTAATAAGTATATTAGACGTTTTCATGTAACAATCCTGTCTTATGTTAGAAGTATAGTCATTCTCATCTCTGCTTGGGAAGAATACTAAAGTAAATAAAATCAATTCCGTAAAATATTTACACATCTACTCAAAGCGTAATAAACACTTTCTTTTTCGCCATAACATGGGCGATGATGACCCATAGGGCTGTCCCCCAAACGGCTTCAACAAGGCTGATCGCATGGGTTCGCATATTGGGGACCCGCCAATGGAAGGGGAAGAGATGAGCGCAAATGGAGTGGCCGATGTAGAGGGCAATTGCGTTCAGTCCTGGGGCCCTGAAGGGACCACCGCCCCAGATCCTCCAGGCGTCCGTGAGGGTGTAGCAGAAACAGAGGAGGACGAGGCAGCATGCTGATGTTACTAAGACGAATGACATTGACCTGAAAATAAAAATATAGTAATTATAGGACCTGATCATTGTTCTAAGGAACAATGTTGTAAGGATCAAACCAATCAGGCATTGATTGATTGAATCAGGCTGTGCAAGCAGGAAATGATAGACGAAAGACAAATGATAGAAACCTTCCGGGCCTGCATTACAGCTTAACCGGACGCACAAAACACAGCCCATTTCTTTTATATGATTGGTCGGTGGTTGATAGTTTAGTAGCCTCATAAACATCACACACACTTTATCTTATTTGAGAAATTTTGCTAATGTCTCTTACCAAAGGTTCTTATTGATGGGTATAACTCCATGTTCTCTTGAAAATCCAGCCAATAAAGCCCCAGCGAGAGCGAAGACCAGTGCCCACGCGAGCCAGCGGGAGATGCGGGCTTTGTGGGAACGCTGCAGCAACACTGTAGCACCGGCTTGCACCCCCAGGAGTACTTGCACAGCTGATGTGAGGCATCCTGTAGGGAAATATATACGTATGTTTAAGGAACTTTTATGTAATGTACAGATACGTATCAAACAAATTGAAATGAACAAACTTTTAAGTAGTTGGTGTAACTGGTCAAAAACCTCAGAGGTTGTCACGATAAAAAATTAAGTAGAATTGTGTATATTAATGTGTGTGGTTTGGACTTCAATCACCATTTAAGAGCGCGTATAAAGCAAAATTACCAATTTTCTATTTGATTTTACATGAAAAATTCCAGACCAAATCTTAAAATAAAAATATATGAATAACTACATCATATTTTCAAGGGCTCTCTCTGATCAAAAACATAAAATAATAACATTTCCTTGGTAGAAAAAAATCACGAAATAACCTCTAATTCTCATGTTTTTCCGTTTTGTACTCGATATGGTAATGCCTATTGCGACAAAAATTTGATAAATAATTATATTTAAACAAGAGTAAAGGCTTTGCTTAGGCATTTTATGTAATTCCTTTTAGTTTTGGATTTATTACGATAAAACACTTTTGGCGCATACTACGTCTTTATTCCGCGCAAGAAGTCATCTTCCGTCGCTCGTTGCGGGAGCTTCAAGCATATTTCTATTTCACACATCAGTCGCTACCGCTCTGTTGAGACGAGAGGACTACGCTCAAGTGTTTTAGCTGCGCCGAGTTATAATCATTTCAATCGTAATTGTTGTTGTTGTTCGAACTAAATAGTGAAATGGGAAACAAAAAAAAACATTGAAAAGAGAACTAAAAAAGTTACAAATTGACAGGATGGCTAATTGTCGAAGGTAAGTTTGTGAGTTACTTGTTTGTTATATACTGAAAAAATAAAAATACATTTTATACTTTCGAGAAAGTATATGCAGGTGATTTTAGATTTTATTTTGAGAGACCCAAGATCTAAATTCGTTTACCTACGCACTTTCGTGGGCCGAGTAGGTAACTAGACATAATAATATGTGGGGACATTTCACACACGGCTGTCTGACCCCAAACTAGGAAGACCCTGTACTATGGGTGTCAGACAGCTGATATACATATACAAATACATTTTTAAATACATACATTATATAGATAAACAACACCCAGACACGACTATATCAAAAATTCGTGGTAGGTACTTTATTAGATTATTAGGATAATAGGTAATAAATTACATTCATAATAGGTAGCTATTTACTTTTGCTATTTTGTTATGTTATTCTTCACGATACAATTTTATGATCATTTTCCCATAATGTAGTTATGAGATCTTCCAAAAATCTAGATACACGGATGGACAACAATAATGATCTTGCGAGTATCCTATATAAAAAACTCACCACTACACTCCACTTCTTATTTAATATTTCTATGGTCACTCGTAGTCGTAGGTAACGCGGGCAGAATAGTATATGCAAAATAAACACAAGCTTTTAGTTGGTATCCGTGTTTGTTCGATGAAATATATTTATATCGATTACGAACCTATTTAAGTATGCCCATTAGGTATTTAAACCCTATTTTTGTAGATCAATTTATTGTGGACGTGATTGTATAACAAGGAATTTGTTTTGAAATAATATTTTATTTTCAGAATGTGGCCACCTCGCTCGCCAGATTTAAACCCATTGGACTTTTTTACTGGGGCTGTTTAAAGGAGGTAGTTTATAAAGAAGAAATCACTTCAGTTGAACAGCTGCGACAACGCATACGTGCGGCTGCTGACGAAATATCGTCGGCAGGATTTGCGCGCCGGTTGAGACGGTCCTTCATAAGAATGTGTAGAGCGTGTATAGCAGCTGAAGGAGCCCACTTCGAACATCTTGTATATTTTCTTTTTCAATAAATTTGTTTAATTACTAATGTCTTTTATGGTGTCAAAAAACCCATAGTGATCAAATTTTAAGGAAATTCTCATTCTCTTTGAGTCTAAAATTAGTTACAGCAGTGTTAAAGTAATTTAATTTTGAAATCAAATTTGTATAAAAATTCTCCTTTAAGATTCGAACAGCAATAACTTTGTACTTTATCAAGATACTGGTTATTATTATACCATTTTAGAATTTACATTAAATAGGCAATTATCTATACTTATAATAAATCTGTAGAGAGGTCAATTCTGTACATGAAATATATTTACAAAATAACTATCAGGGGGTGATTAGGGATCGATACTGATGCCAAAAATGCAATCAGTAAAATTTTTGTCTGTCTGTCTGTATAACCGTTATAGAAACAAAAACTACTCGACTGATTTTAACGAAACTTGGTACAAATATTTTTCATACTCCTGAGCTAGTTATAGTATACTTTTCATCACGCTACAATCAATAGGAGCAGAGCAGTGAAGGGAAATGTTGGGAAAACGGGAGAAGTTACTCCATTTTTAAGCTTCCGTCGCGTGTGCAACCTTAATGGTTAAAGCTACACAGAAATCATTTATGACGGAAATGTTCTCCATAAAATTATATAAAAAATATCCCAAGACAACATATATCTATCTTTTATGGTTGACTCACAATAACACGTGTAACTCCCAATAGCTTAGCAGTTCGAAGCTTTCTGATTATTATTCTGCTCCGAAATTTAAAACCACCACAACTTTGCAATGGAACTCGGCTAAAAGTAACCCAGTTGCAACAAAATATAATCGAGGCTTAAATTTTAACAGGTTGCGGTGCAGGAGAAACCGTCTTTATTCCCAGAATTCCCATAATACCAAATAATTTTCCATTCTAATATAAAAGAACGCGATTCCCAGTATCGGTGTGTTATGCAATGAAAATTAATAAGACTCAAGGGCAGACTTTTCGTGTTGCTGGAGTAGATCTCGGTGTCAGTTGTTTCTCGCATGGTCAGTTGTACGTCGCGCTTTCCCAGGTTAGCAGTTCTAGAAATCTTTATGTTCACGTGCCGGACGGGTCAACTTTCAACATAGTTTACCCGGAAGCTTTGCGCTGAAGTATTGTCGTTCTATACGTACTTAAGCCTCATGTGAACGTGATCTAAACAATATTACCAATACATTAACTTAATAACACACAAGGAGTTACACGCTGACGGAGTCGCGGGCACAGCTATTAACAATAATATTGTGCGGTTCGGTATTGCGATATTTTTCAACAGTATTATAGATTGACATATTATATTTCCCTACTAAATTACGAAAGTTAATCTGTGTGTTACATCTAAATCACTGAACCGTGAGGAAGGACATAGGCTACTTTTTTTTTACGAAAAACGACGGAAACGTGGACGAAGTCGCGGGCAACAGCTATCTATGCTAATATATAAGGCTGAAGAGTTTTTTTGTTTGTTTGAACGCGATAATCTCAGGAACTACTGGTTCGAATTGAAAAAAATATTTTTAATTAAATAGTCAATTTATAGAGAAAGGCTATAGGCTATATATATCATTACGCTAAGGCCAATAGGAGCGGAGCACCAATGAAAAATGCTTCAAAATCGGGCTTAAATTTAACGTTAGCCCAAAGTAACTATTCCACGCGGACGAAGTCGCGGGCAAAAGCTAGTCTAAAATAAGCCACCGCAGTGTAGTAAATTTTTTTTCGATATAGTCTGGCGGGAATAATTCCGAATCATTCCCGTCGTATACTTCGGAAGTATTCCGAAATATTCCGAAACTTTGGGAATATTTCAACTGCCAAAAGAAACCAGGAAAATCGACCTTGGAAGTCGGTTAATATACCAAAACCTGCTCCTACCTAAGTATAACAAATACTTTTCTGAAAACCGCATCAAAACGTGTTTGCTTGCAAGGTTTGCCTTTAATTGTTTTTATTGGCTGGGCTATTATACGCGTTAAGTAGGTAGGTAATGATTAATACCTACCTATGCGACTCGCGAATACTCGCGATGCGTACAGAGCTACATACAAACTAACCAAAAACATAGGTAACCCTTTTTCAAAAAACAAATAAAATATGCTAGGCCTGGTTTTTTATTCAACTACTGACATTTATAAAAATAGCATTCAATTTCGAAATAAGTAGAGTACCTACCTAGAAACAAAAGAATAAAAATCCTGTTAATCGCAGGCTAACATATCTACCTATAAAAATATCAACATATACTTAATCAATCCCATTTATAATAAAACTAGTCCTCACGCGGGGCTTCGCTCCCGTGGATTCTATCACGGTAAAAACATAACTCTCCTTTTTTGCAGTCGCGTAAAAAGTAGCCTATAACCTTCCTCAAGCTTCAAGCTATTTCCATACCAAATTTCATCCAAATCCACCTTACTACTACTTTCGAAGTACTTTCGAAGATTAGCGCGTTCAAGCAAACAAACAAACAAACTTTTCCGTTTTATAATATTAGTATAGATAAACATTTATATTTTACTCTTGTATCGTACGTAGTCTCGCACTGAACAATAATTAACCCACCCACCACACAACAAACAAACACGTTAATTTCGATTGAATTATTCGGGCGAAATATTCGGAAACATTCGATTGCGGGGTACGAATCTTTCTCGCGGGGGGAAAACTTCTCCGGGGAGCATCTCCCCTCTTACCGCACCCCGCACCGCCATCGCAGCGCGGCGGCAGCGGCCGGCGCACAGAGGGCTTTATTTAAATTCATTTTGAATAATTCTGATTTAAAGAAACTTTCCCAGAAGTATTCCGGAATTATTCCGAATTTTTCAGAAGTTTTGCAACTATAGATACAGGGGCCCAAAATTGCGTAATTCCGTAGAAAAAAATGTTAAAATTTAAGAATAAGTATTTTTTGCAATATTGATTTAGAATGTAATAAAAAATCTTGATACTGATCTGATAATACAAATATTCAGGACTGATATAAAAAAAAAAACAAAATGAAAAAATATCACCAATTTTAGAAATGGTACCTAATTTTGTAAGAGTAAGTACGATTTTTATTTAAAATATTAAAAATATCAATAATTTGGTCATCCATGGGCATATGACGATATAAGTGGGGTAAATGATAGATGATAATCTGGCCAATCGACAGTTTCAGAGTTATCCATTATTTACACCACACCAAAATCACGCGCCAAAATAATATTATATTATACATAATATAATATTACCTTTTGGTATTGATTTTATATTGATTCGTGTTCAGTATCAGTGGTATAGTCACCTCCTACTAACTTACTATTTACGTATTATTCGCGTACACATAATAACATTTCGTAATATTGTATAACGCAGTCATACTTTGAATACAGTTGTTTCATCTGAATATTATACGTATACTTACTACAGAAGATACGCGTCGAGCGAGCGCGTAGGTACACGCGCGATCGTATTCGATGTGAGGAGCGGGTAGGACAGTGCGGGTGAATTCTAAAATTTTGCTGGCTTTAGGCGCGCTCTTAAGCAATCCCACCCATTCGCACAAAGCGTTTTGGGAATACCTTCATTGTGCGTACGGCTAAGGAGTGGAATTCCCTGCCGGAGTCTGTGTTTCCCGATAGCTATAACCTATGAGTCTTTAAGTCAAGAGTGAATAGGTTACTTTTAGGTAAGCGTGCTCCATCTTCGACCACATCATCACTTACCATCAGGTGAGATGGTGGTCAAACGCGAACCTATTTTTAATAATAAAAAAAAAGAAAATTTGTACTGTAATGTTAGGTTACTTCTCTTGGAGATAACATTAGCTAGAATTAAAAAAGTATCAACTTATCGCTGTAATGTAACCCCAAAGGATTGATAAAGGAGAAGGATAAGTAAAGGCTGTGTACTAGTAACTAGATGACACTATAAATTCGCTTCTATTCTGATTCGCGAATACATAGTGTAGCATTTATATACTGAGCTAAAGTAAGCCGTCTTTGCGAAAAGGCAACGCTTAAGGTCGATGGAGGCAGTCAATCATCAAGTAACGTACCTAATAGTCCCTCAGGGTCCGTAGGTTCTCCTCCATACACACGGATAGCATCACTCCTCTGGAACACATGTGACCTGCCCAGCAACATGCGGTCTAGGTAGCCAGCTGCACCACCGGAACAGTTTGGCGCCACCCAGTCATCGTGAAGACCACCAGGCCCTAAGTAGCCCCTGGAGAGAAACACCAGATAAATAGAGCTATAGATTAAAAAAGAGAACTAAGGATGCGGGTAGAATTACTAGCAATCTTGTCAACCCCTCCAACTAAGCTAAATATGCTTGTGTCTGAAATGGGTTCACAGCAATGGAGTAGTGGGTGGGGTTAAAACCTGCGACCTCTCAATCACATGGCTGACACCTTAGCCATTGGGGTATTGCTAGTTCAAGCAGAGTCTCCCAATTTGGGTGAAGCGGGTGTGTCAGAATTTTACTGACTTAAACCCATCCGTATTCCGTCATTTGCCCTTCGTGTTCCGAGGCCGCGGTAACTCTTTCGAACAATTCCGCAATCCCGACAGGTAACGGCCCCCTAGTGGGCCCCGACAATTTTGCTGACTCTCTTTGAGGCGCGCGTGGAACACGACGCGCCGTCTACACGAGTTCTCAGTTAGCTTAGTGTGACATTTCTTAAGTGAATGTCTCCTTCGTTCTCGTGCTATCTACGAGTAGTAGTGCTATATCAGTCTGTCTCTGAATCGCCTATAATGAGGACTTTTTTACTGTTAATTTATAATATTAAAGTAATAATAATTAATATTAATAGTAAAGTCCTTCCAAAGGTTGTCTGGAAGATATCGCTCTCAGCGATAAGACCGCCATTGTAACCATTTTTTTTACAGTATTGTTATTTATGTGCGTGATTCAATTATTGGTGTACAATAAAGTATATTCTATCTATCTATCTATAATAAGGTAGTTAGTTTATAATTATATAAATGTTTCCTTGAATGTGAATAATTAGTGATAATTATGTAGCTTAGCAACGAGCCCTTATCATACTCTTTAATAGTTTAGTTTTATATACCTTACTGATATGCATTATATGTAGGGAAATAGGGTTTTTCTCGCAAATTAATTAGAAAAAAATACTCCATCATCTAATTGACAGTGTAGTAGGTCGTGATTCATTGCGTTATGTTAGAGATCACTGAGTGTCTGAGAGAGTGTGAAAATAAATGGCGGCATTTTTATCACATCGCTTAATATTCCCTCTTTACCGTAAATATAAGAGAAACCAAAATCACACCACCTATAAATAATTACGAAGGAAAGACCGCCTACAGTTACCTACTTAATTTAGAAGGTAGTCACTTAAAAAGTTAAAACACGTAATTTAATATAACGTAATTTAATAATAAACAAGACAAACGGCGATGCGCCATCGTAACATGGTGGACATCCCACGTATGCGCACAAAACGTTTTGGGAATACTTTCATTGTGCATACGGCTAAGGAGTGGAATTCCCTGCTGGAGTCTGTGTTTCCCGATAGCTATAACCTAGGGGTCTTTAAGTCAAGAGTGAATAGGTTACTTCTAGGTAAGCGTGTTCCATCTTCGACCACATCATCACTTACCATCAGGTGAGATGGTGGTGAAACGCGAGCCTACTATCAATAAAAAAAATGGACACCGATTTTACAAGTTTTATTCAGTTTTTTTTCGGTGGGAATTTCATTTTTTTTTTAATTACGAATGAGCCCGCTCTTGACCACGATCACACCTGTTAGTAAGTGTAAGATGAGGTCTACGATCGAACGAGCGAGCCCAGAAAATGCCTATTCACTCTTGCTTTAAAGGCTGACGGGTCATATGTGGCAGGGTGACGGGTTATAATGCCTCCTCCAGCTCTGGGTGGAGTGGAAGGGAGTGTCAGACTTCTACTGACTAAAAACCCACTGTGTTCCTTCAACTGCCCTAACGTTCCGAAGCCACGGTATCTCATTAGAACATTTCCGCAACCCTGACGGTAATACCCCTCTCGGGCCCGGTCATTGCTGCTGACTGCACTAAGGCGCACGTGGAACACGACTCACCATCGGCCCGGGCCTGGTACTTACCGGACGGTGAGCTACCTACCCCTACTCGGCGCCCGCAAGCCCATACCTACGGTGGTTCTCAGTAGACCTGGAAATGGGTTACCATTTGCAACAGCTTGCAACTCACATTGGACAATCAGGATCGTGAACTACGAAGGTGATGACACTGTGTACTGCCACCAGTACTCCCGCCAGCACCCAGCACCATACGCACGATAGCACGTCTTTCAAGGCCTGGCCGCAAGCGCCCTGTGGAAACAAAAAATATAAAAAAACCGTCACGTATAAAGTTTAATGCAGGAACAATCTTTGATTCCTTCCTTGTTCAACAATTTTTAATTGCTTCGAATCAAAGACTTCTTTATCACATACTAGCTTCGGCGGTTTCACTCGCGTGAAAATGTTTTTTTTGCGAAATTAAAGTAGCCTACGGTACTTGCTTATAAATAATAATGTAGCTTTATGTCGGTGACAGAATTTTAGAAATCGGTTCAGTAAATTTTATATTTATACAATCGAAAAATTTTTAACAACAATAAAACTTTTTAATTTTTTTAAACTTTATTTTATAATATCAGTGTACATTTGATTTGGTTTTTTACTAAAAATACAAATTTGTAGTTGTCAATAAATCTCCTTTATTTATTTTTTCATGTATGTTGGGGTCCGCTGAGTACTGGCTTAGATAGTCAGTAGCCAGAATATCCAAATCAATGGCATCCTGTGTACCAGAGGCTTTACGTGCTTTACGAGGCACGAGGCTGCAATGGCAGGTCACGCATCCATGGATTGGTCTCTGCAAGGACTGCATTACCCCCAATATCGACCAATACAGCTAATTTATTCATTAATTTAACCACTCTATTGATAATTACGTACATACTTACATGCTCTATGAAAATTAAACTAGACTGACTTAGATTGCATTAACAAAAAACAGCATGCGTATAATTTTCTTACGAATAAGCTTTGATAACTGAATCCAACTTCGTATTCTGTACTATACAGAATACAAAGTCGAATTCAGTAATATTTGCAATATTATGTTCACAAATAGTTCACTTGCGTATATGTACTTCGAATAAATTCTTCAACAGATTGCAAGACTTCTTTAAAATTGCTGCCAATATTGCGGTTATTTCAGAATACGGATATTTACAGTTCACTAAAAGGCATATCGTAAATAATTTATCTATAACAACATCTAGTGCAGTATGCTAACAGTTGAGAATGCTAATTACAGCGAAAGTGAACGGAACCTTGACTTCGATAAATCTAATGTGTTCATAACATGTATGATAGATAAACCTTGTTTTCCATGCATCCTTAGTACCTATCTCATATAAGTTTTTAAGCTAACATGGTCACTGACTGTGTCATTAGAACTTAAAACGGGATATTTACTATGTGTAAATGTGTGCCGAAATATCGAAAACTTGAAACAAAAGATACACAAGATAAATAAAATATCACAAGGTGAAACACGTCTGAATTCATTTTTTATTTCGATATTTATTTCTAACATAGTCGTGTACCTATTAAAGCAGGTCAGAGGATAATAAGTGTTAAAGGAAGAAAAATCTACAAAAGATATATTAATACGAGAAAGAAAACCTTTCTATATCTTTTTATGAATATAAGGTGGACGGAGTAGTATAAAATTTACAGTTAATATGGAGAAAGAGTGCAGAAATAGTAGGTTGTTACACGAGGGTCGAAAGAAATCATTTCCCATACGAGGTATTTAGACTATAGTCCGCTATAGTCCAAGTAGGAATTAATGTCTTTCACCCGTGTTAAGTACTCTACTTTTCATTTCGAATATAATAAGGAAAGTTAAAAATTTTAGTTTTTCTAATATATTTATTGATAATAATAACATGAGTAGTACCTATTTAAAATTAATTGAGAAGTTAGAACAATGGAGACTCCAGTATTTGATTAGACGGTGGAATCCATGACGCAGACTCCCTTGAAGTAGTTGGTTGAGGCGAAGTGCGGCGTAAATTTATAGTCTCAGTTAATTTATTTGAATTTTTTGTTTTATTTTGGACAGAATCTTCAATGTAGCCTTCCGTGACTGTGTTGCATTTCCATCCTCCATGTCTTTTTAACACAGACAAGTTTGCACCGAATCGGCTAACAGTGTCGCTGACGTTCTTCTATAACAATGCCCGGTATACTGTTCACAGTTTGCTAAATTCAAATATGTTGCTATTTGCTTCGGCGCATACCTGAGATTTTATTTTTACCAATCACTTGTATATACCATTTTCCCTTTTGGTAGTTGAGAAAAAAGCGATATTTTTTACCATTTGTGTAAACTCTTCTCGTACAATGAAAACGTGAAAAAACGTGCGCTCAATATTTGTTTTTGTTTTAGTCAATTTTACGACTAATGACTGGCTTTGATTTTCAAAGTCGTTAATTGTTAAATTTGTGAGTTCACTGCTTCTGCAGGCGCCGCTTATACCGAGTATCAATACCACCTGTGAAAAACATGATTTCTTCAATTACTATTAATCTTTTAGGTACCTATGTAGATAAAATAACAAGCAGACATCTTTTACTCCAGAAATGCACGCCAATCCAACGTCTTTACTCTCAATTTATGCAATCTAGTCACTGTGTTTGATTGTTATGATTGCCTCTTCTTTTGCAAACCTATCTATAATACATCAGAGTAAATTCTTTGGGATCGATGTTTATTTTTAGAGTAAAAGACCTTTCCCTACCTAGATAAACGTTTATAGCTTACCTTCACGGCATATATCTCGTCAGGGGCTTCATTTAAAAATGTTTCTACTTCGTAAGAGGTGAAAGAAAACCTTAGATTTTTTGCTCTTGAACCCCTGGGACTGTCTTTTCAGAAACGATGTTAGATTATGGAATCTTTTCAAATCGATATTGTGACTCTTGGGCATTGAATACCTGCTCCATAGCGTAGTAGAGTTTATTTTGGCAGATAGTCCATTGAAGTATGTAAGAAATACACTTTTGGAAAACGATTTTATTTTCTTATCTGCTCACCACTTCATAGAGTAATTGTATGTATTTAAATATCTTTCCTTTTAAATTTCTGGCAAAAGATTTTCGATGACTGTATTTGCCTCGTCTTTAACAGAATCTGGGATCAACATTTCAGATTCATTTGAACTCATTTTTAATAAGATATTAGTCTAAATTTAAACCGAGATTTCGATACAGCTTATAGAGTTAGTATCCCGCCAAATTATGTAGTCAATTTAAAATTTTAACTATGGAACACACCGCGTCACTGCCGCGGGCGGAACCGCTTAGTTTTTTTTTTAAATTCACACTGGCTGTTTATGCACTCGCATGACCGCAGCATTTTTTTTCTTAATTATGTTAGATTTTTTGCAGCCGACTGCCTAACCAAATTTAGTTCTATTTTTAAAATTTATTCCCACCCTAGAGAGGGAAGCAATTACTATGAGTCTTTCCAGCCCAAAGGTTGGAAGTGGCATCTTCCACTCGCTACTCGGATCCAACAAACACTACTTTCCAAATATTAATCATATTTGGAAAGTAGTGTTTGTTTTGTTTGTTTGTAATGAAAAGTTATGTTTTTTTTATAATATTGCATTTCAAATCATTTAAATGATGGTCTAATATCGATCACCAAGCGACCTCTGGTAGGTCTGATACGTATGTACTTATTATGTATAATCTTAAGTCGAATAATATCCGTTTTTAGAGCAAATACTTAAAAACTATTATTATGAACCCTCGCTACTGATTGAGGGTAGAAATTAGCGAAAATACGAATTGGCGAAAGGACGTTTGATAAGGTTGAACTCGTTTCCTATTACCTACCTACCCAAAATAAAGCACGATAAGGTGACAATAAAATCAATGACAAAACTCAACGCATAGCTAAGCATAATCACTACACGTACATTTTTACAATCCACCAAAACCCGCATCTTTTGAACAAAAGCATAAACAAAATCGTGATTTCTTACACTCACCCGCGGAGGAGTGTAGTACTTCGGCGCGGTGAGGGCATAGAACCCGGCGGCGATGAGGTACGACACCGCCAAACGCTGCAGGACACCGAAGATACGCAGCTCGTACAACATGTTGGATCCGTAGATGGTGTTCAAGGACATACCCAGCAAGAACATCATCACTGAACGCTGGAAAAAAGGTTACAGGTTAAATCATAAAGAGTTATATTTAATTACTTGAAATTGTTTGTGTTTAGGCTTTCACTGTGCATTTCTTCGAAGCTAGGGTCCCGCGTGCCCCGTGGTTTGACCCGTGTTAATCAACATCTCAACAATACAAACTTTCATCCCCTATTTCAACCCTTTATTTTTAATATAAGTACGGATTGCCTAAAAAGCCAACAGCACAATAACCAAGATATGTTGCTAAGCATTTCTTAGGCTTTGTTTAGGACTTTGAATTGGACTAATGAGTACAAGAAATCATTGAAATCCAACGCACCATTTCTGTGAACGATGATGCGGTCTACATAAAACATAACACGTCCTTCTCACCCTACTGTAAGAAACAAAACTAAATTAAGTTAAATTTAAAGCTTGTATCTATCGCAGTTGAAGCGACAATAGCTATGGCGTCGGACTTGTGATCGAGAAGTTTCAGGTTCGTACCGCACCCATTACACTATTCCATAAACCCACTACAGACACAAGCTTATTAAACTTTGTTGGATAGGTTAAAAAGAGTGCTAGTAATGCGAATTCTTCCCTCCTTTACTCTTAAAAAAAAGTTTCAGCAAAGTTTAATGGCAGCAAGTCGATGACCTGTCATGTTTTTTAACGTGTCAGGCCCGTATGTGGATTTGTTTGTACTGCATCGGTTATCAAACTCACAGCAATTACTAAAACAGTTGTTTAATGCATGCAGTTTTTGTAGAGAACAAAACACGTTCCCATATCGATTCAGAGATTCAAATTGACATGTTTTGCCTGGCATTATTCAGAATTTTACTACAATAGAAGTTCATCTTTATTGCAATTCAATCTTTAGCGATTGTATTTGGAGTTAGATAATTGCATAAGCATTCAATGGGAATGATTGACAGGCTCATAAATTAAATCAACTATAAAACTGCGAACAATAAATGTTTTTTGTCTAAGAGTCCATCCAATCTCTTGGACTTGATTGAGCTACAGTCAAAAAACTATTTTCACAGTTTCTTGAGAAATCCAAACTATTAAAAGTATCAAAATACATTGTTACTACGTTTCTAAAAAGTAACAATATTTCCAACCGTTTCAATATATTATTTACGAATTAAAAGATCTAATTTATCTGTATCAATAAATACGCTTTGTATTTCAGTTGACAATAGTTTGATAAGAAATACTGAAAATTTTATTCGACTACAATGTTTTTGCTTGTATAACACTTGCGTAAACCTCTTGAGAGCAGCTACTCTTAGGCACAATCGAATTACGTGGTACTAAGATAAATGGCGATCACACTGTCATCACATTCCGCTTTGATGATATGCCTGAAGATAAGTCTATAGGCTCGAAAAATTGTATAACTTAAGAATAAAAATGAAAAAAGTTATAATGGTTGTTGCAGTCGCAAAGTAGGGTAGACTGGGTACGATTGAAACAAAGGACGGTTGAAACAGAGCTAATATCTCGTAAACGGTTACGTGTGGAGTGAGAGGTGCAAGAGGAAAACGAAGCGGACGACAGGTCACTATGTTGATAAACAACAAAATTATAAACGATAAAAGCTAAATTGTTTCAACCGTACCCAGTCTACCCTACCTTGTACATAGACTTTGCGGCTGCAAAATCTATGTACACTATTTATCAAAGTATCTACCTAGATACTTTGATAAATAGTATATACATATGTAATGTACAGGGCATATCCTGTGTTGAAAAATGATTATTTAATTTCGTCTGCCAAAAATTTACAAAGAACCGTGGGGGCTTGTGACGTTATTCGTTGGCTTGAATGTAAATGACAGCGTGACGTCACGTAAAATTAAAACTCACTGTAACGTCTTAATTTTTAATTAGGTTAAAAAAAACCTCATTACGTAATCTACGTAACGGACTACATATAATATTTCAGGAAATTACCCTGTCCATGACATGATTTTTTTGACTGAAGCTGCTGTTATGTGTTCATATGATCTAATTTTTGTATAATAATTCTCTAGACTAAGGTTTTATTTATGCTTATTAAGCTCTTGGCATTCCATATAAATAAATAAATTAAAAAAATCCGAGTCACTTTACAGCGTAGTGGGATGATTCCATATTAATGATTGTGAAAAACATAACAGACAACATTCTTCAAATCATCAGCAAATAAAGCAAAACCATCTGCTTACACGAACGATTCTAACACAAGCATAATAATAATATGAACAAAAGTGGACTAATTGTAGACAGACCAATTAAAGGAATAGCCGTGGATGATACGTCTTGATTAAAGAGCCTACAACTGCCAAATAACAGACATTAAAACTAAATGCACTAATCACGTGACATTGGTACTTGCCGATTGTTCTACACGAATTTTAATAGCCTCTTCTACGATCTAAACCAGGCCATGTCCGTTACTGGGTCACTATATTGAACCACTAACGACGCTTTCAGTATAAAATGTTCAGTTCCCGTTACTCTCACGCATGTGATGTACATTGACGGTAATAATTACTCAGTAAAGAAAAATAAACGAGTAAAAGACGATATGGATGAAGTGGACAGCGATGTTGTAGATTGAGGTGGAGAGAGCTATCCAGATGTTATCACGCAAGCAGAATTTCCAATGAAATATGTAGCAAAAAGTCGACTTAGCATTAGTAGTGGGTGCACCGATGTGCCACTTGTAAGCATTGGAGATCTGATCAAGGTACACAATGAGACAAAACGCGGAAGTCTGCCTGATGCAACGAAAGTGAACGGATCGCGTGCGGTGAATACAAATATCTGTGTTTCTATTGAAGAGCACATTAATCACTTATATCGCTATAAGTGATTAAGTGTGAGATCATTTTAAGTTCCTTGTTATTTAACTGCTTTATTGCTTAAGAAAATCTGAGCAAGAACGTGTTACTTCTGGCGATTGCACTGTTTAACGACTATTTCAAATGAATGTTGAATAATTTTGTTTTTATCATCGTTTACAAGTTAATTAAAAGTCCTACCTACCTATCTAACAACGCAATTTTAAAAAGTCTGGTTTCGCGTGACTTAAGTGCTGGCTAGTATTTTGGTCAAAGGCAAAGCATTGCCATACAACGTGGCAATTCTGCCTGTCTCTTGGGTGCATTACTAGACAACAAGTTTGAACATACACTATTTTTCATGGTATTTGTAGTTTAAATTACGTAAATTGAAAAAAAAATGAAATGAAATAAACTTATACGGCCAGTGTTCTGGGCACTTTTCTCATTGATAGCGATATTGACGAATTTTTCGATGCCCTATAATTCCTTTTTATTTTCGCTTGTATAAACTTATACTGACTTAAACAAAAACTGAAACAAACCAAAATCCATATTAAAAACGTTTTTGAATATATTTTCCTTTTACAAGCTAGTGTTTATCTTTACCGTCACAATAATATAGTAATCATTATATTATCAACAGAGACAAAAATATGTGTAAGTGGGCAATGCTTCTTTCTCACAACTCGGAAGCGTGTCATGTAATCGACGCACCTCTTGATTTCGACTCGCCTACTTTTATCTCTAGTACGAATATCTGCATCACAATCACAATGCAGTAATGCCTTTCACAATATAGCGACGTGACCTCATGCTTAGGGATCACTTGTTCTTGAACCGCCCGATACATACCTAAATAACCTCCTGCACATTAGCTTTTGTCCTCAATTTCGAGCTAGTAATTCTTGTAGCACAAAAATAAGGATTTATAACATCTCACATGCATGCTATTCAGTCAGAGATTCTTTTAAAATCATTACAATAATTAAGTCAATGTTATTAAGTCTCCAATTATTCTACCGAATAATTCAAAACGCATAATTGGCAATGTTAAATCATTCACTGAGAGGAAAAATCCGATTTCCTGCCCCTATTTTATTTTTATACATATGTTTAATTGTTTTCTCTTGTCCTTGTTTTGGAATGTCAATCATGAAGACCTTGCAGAATTAACTCTTCATGGAATAAAATAAAAAAACAAAATGAAGATTGATAAAAGCTAATCGCGTAATGCTGTGGCTAACTTCTATTTTAAGCACGCCACAAAATGAATTCTTATGGGACTAAAACAATAACGAATGCTTTATTTATTTAAGGCACTGCAACGACTTATTCACTAATACATTTTTGGGGGTACTGTAACAATCGAACTTAAAGTCTACATTGTTTTGAACTGAGATATTTTTAATGCTAATAGCTGTATTTTTGTTGATTTAGTATAACTTGACAGCACAAAGCAAGCGCATACGCATCGATCCGCGTAACGTTTACATAACGAGACTGGTTCTATAGTTTGACCTTAAGCACCCCTTTCACAGTTAGCGCGCCTGTCGGCTGGCTGCTTACGTAACTGTTCTGTTACAAGTATTACACCATATGATTATTAAATAATGGACCCTTATAAAACAATGAGAATGAAAATTTCTTAAAATAATGATTTGGTTTCAATTGTTTGTTCTCTTCGATTGTTACGTTAAAACTGAATTATGAAACATGGATTAGAGTTCATCTTCTTGTTATTTATTTTTATTTAAAAAAAAAACATGTTTTGTCATTGTTAGTGCGTTTAAAAACATTTTTAAGACTTACATGCTCAATCATCCACACCTATCATCAACCGAGTGATTCCTTGAATACCGTAATGTTTTACCAAGAAATATTAGGGTATTCAAGGAATCACAGTAAACATGACTGTCCTACTCATCTTATTTAATAACGCCTTTCACCGTTTAACTAAAATACAAATTTAAGCGACAATAGCCTAATGACTAAAGGTGTAGGACTTGTGACCGAGAGGTCCCGGGTTCGAACCCCATCTATTACACTATTGACGTAAACCCACTCCAGACACAAGCATATTATATTATGTTATTAGAAAAACCTTCCTTGTGAATTATGCTTTCAAACAACGAAAATGCGATCGAATTCGGATCAGTAGTTTTTGAGAAAATCACGGATATACAAACATACATACATATATACATACATATATATATAGATACATGCATACATACTGGTCGAATACAGAAACTCTTTATTTTATGCCGGTTAAAAAAATGGTCCTTATAACAGAAACTTACCCTGACAATATGCATTACGATCTTCCATCGCGGAACGCCTTTGGCGAAGGCGCTCTTCACAGAGAGGGGTATGCAGACCCCCATGATCCAGAGGAAGGCAGGGAACACCAGGTCTCCAGCCACGAGGCCGTTCCACGTCGCATGCTCGAGCCACCAGTACCCACCAGCGCCGTCGTTTACGAAGATCATGAAGACGATAGCCATGCTGTATATAAAATCAATTAATTATAGCAGATACTAAAACACTTATAATTTGGGTAAACCAGTCATTATCAATGGGATAGGTGGAATATACTAAACAAGCGACTCGACCTGGGAGTCACGCAGTCTCATTCAGCTTATTCAATCAAAACCTTAGTAAATTATACGTATAAATCTTTCTATTCAGTTATTCTTGAGTTAAATGCGAACAGACAGGCAGACGTGGCGTGAACTCTACTCTTATAATTTGTCAGTATGTATATAACATCGCTAGAAAGGGGTCTTCGAAACTTCAAAACATACGCCTGGTATTGAAATTCTTTATTTTAAAATCACTTTGTGTTAGTATATTGAAATATTTAAAAGTATATTCTTAAATGTATCATAATAAGAAAGGGGTAATTAATCTTATGAATATAAAGCATTATTATTTTACAAACTATTTAAGCTAAACTTAACAACTCGCTAAAATAAAGCATTATACATGTAATATCCGACATTATAATCATGACATTACATCTTAATGAATTTTATTGACATTTATATACCTAATTTTTTTTATTATTTATTAACTGAATTTATATTGTATAATTGTTTTGAATTTTGTTATGTTAGATTATTATAATTATTGATATTAAGACTAATAATGTTGGGACCAATGTATTGTGTAGCTAGTGTTTGCTTTATGACGACTATTTAATTTTTTATATTGTAACATTTGTAACCACTGTTCGACACAAATGTAAATTTGTTGAGAAGAATAAATAAGTTAAAAATACGTCCTTAACGCTGTCGGCTGAAAATGTAACCAAGAGACAGGCGGCATTGCCGAGTTGTATGGCAATCCTTAGAGTTTGGTCAAAGTAACAGCCAGAACAAAATTGGTTTTAAAAGGCTGTGAGAACTTCGGCCGCAGCGATGCGAAAGTTTCACCCCCAAATGGCTCAAAAATATACTTACCTCAGAGGTTACTACATTTGTGCTGCTTGAGGTTAACGATTATTGCACTATGCTTAAATTGCTAAGTAGCCCAAACCATTATACAGGACCGACAAAAAATCATGTGAATAGGGCTATTCACACGCATAGTCTTTCTGGTCGTGCTAGATTCCAAATTATACATCAAAACTATACATAATGACTTTTTATTTTGTAAATGTTTCTTTTAATCTTCTCATTGATGAATCTCGAAACTCGAATCTTGAGGACTCGGAAAAATGAAACTGGGTACCTTCGTATCATTGTATCATCATCTGCTCAGCTTTTTCGGTTCGGCTTTCAGTCTAACCGAATGAGGCTATGTTCTAGTATTTTAGACGTCTATATCTGACCTCCAAAACCCAGTAGCTGGGTAATACGATACCCCTTGGCAAAACTGTTGCCAAATATTCATGTACGTCAGAACCGCGGGTGTACTTTTCAGATCTTTATTTATTATCTTTATTATTTTGCAGCAACCTGACAGTATTTTGTTTATTTAATACTTGTTTCTGCAGGTACACAAGAGGTACCAAATCTACTTATAGAGTGTACTTAGCTACATATATTGGTTAGTAGTACACTCGCGGTTCTGACATCAGGATGGCGGGTGTACCTAATTTTTAAAATATCACTGTACCGGTGTAGGTACACAGAAGGTACCAAATAATTGCAATAAATTTAGGCAGATCTTAAAAGTACACCCGCGGTTCTGACGTACATAAATATTCTGTCTTCTAACTACCGGTACGTGCTTCGGAGGCACATAGGCATCTCGACATATTAAAATGATCACTGCTGATGGTTGATTAAGAACATCGTAACGTGCGACTGTTATTAATTTGGCCACGAGCTCTTCGGCGTACTATTGTGTCTTATATCCGTACTTACTATTATTAACAATAAGAATAACTTAAACTTAGGTACATGACATAATTTATGCTGCTACTTATGTCCTTTCTGCCTTTAAATCAATAGTGAACAGGCATCTTCTGGGCTCGCTCATTCATCGCAAACCGCATCTATTGCCACATATCCATTACCACCAGGCGAGGTCGAGGTCAAAAGTGGGCACATACGGAATTTAAAAATATGTATAAAAATAATCCAAATTTTGAGTTGATTTGGTTTAGGCCTAGCGATATGTATTTATGTCAGTTTTAACTCACCCTCTAAAAGTATCGAGCGCTCGCAGCCTCTGCTGTATCGCCAGCTCCTTGTCTCCATATCTCAGCTTGCCAGTCCTCCTCACCCGGGACATGATGAGCTTCACGATGCCGTACAACACCCAAATCGCCAGCAACACACCCAGTAACAGCAGAAGAGCTGGTGACAGAAACGATTTCCTTTTTACAAATTTTTGATTAACTTACAATGTACTGAATGAACATATGTATGTTTGAGTCAAATCCTCAGCCAATAAGATGAAATTATGCAAACACGATATCAGTTTCAATGCTGATGGAGAATTAAACGAAGGCCAAAGAAAAGACGGATGAATTGTGTGGGAAATTTCAAGAAAGAAAAAGGTGTGAATGATACCATGACGTCTGACACGAGAAATTGGAAGAAGAAAACGTGTTGCATCGACTCCAAGTATATGGAATAAGGACAGGAAGATAGTGTTTAATTTGAACAACGTTTATGTAGATTTATGTATTTTTAGGATAAAAAATTACCTATATCAAAAATGATAACAATCGATTCAGTAAACGATTCTAAACAAACTTATTTCAGGAGGTTCATTAATATTGGTACATGTTGTATATCGATGTCATGATTCTCTATCGTTCAAATGGGTCGTCTAATAACCGCAATGAACGAGCTAATATAAATTTTAGGTTCATTCCACCACTCTATTCTCAACCACTGCTCGTCGAGTTAATGAATCTCGACGACTCATAATTATGTTGTCGATCCCATAAAGAAATAATGTGACAAAAAGCGGAGGAGTAAGAAAAACCTTACAGTAGTTACCATACAATAGGGAAATATTGGTAATTTTGGATTTTTTATGTATAAAGTTACGAGTATATATGTTTTTGAGATTATCGGTTAAGGGGTAGAGGATTCGTATGCATTTCACTACTTCCTTTGAGGCTTTGACCCAGTTTACACTATTATTCGAGCAGCACGTTTGTGTAATGAATGTGTTACAGAAATGCAGGGAACTCAAACGTTCGAAAAAAACGTCAAAAGAGCTATAATTATAATACCCCTCCTTTCTCCATATCTAATAATTATGTATTCGATATTTAGTATACATATATTTAACATAACATAATGAGGATCATGCTATAACGTTCCCAAGGACGGGACGCAGTCCTAAATACGCCGGAGTCGATGAGAGGGAATGGGCCGTAATCCACCACGCGGGCCTAATACGGGTTGGTTGATATTTTATATGAAATAATAATAAATAATAAAAAAAATATTAAGTTTAATCAATGCATAATTATTCGTATTAATGTTATTGGTACACTGACAGCCCTACATTTATCTCTGTTCATTCTGTCCATCCAAAGTTTGTCTGTAATATATTGCCTTGGCTCTGTAGGATAAGAGCGCCCATTGAACATAATTTAAATATATAACACAAATTAATAATTTCACAAATATAAAGTATACAATAACGAATAAACATTATGGTGATAATCTTGTCCGCGTCGTGTCCGACGATGGCGACTCTGGCTATCTCCTGGCGTGTGCTCGTATGTGGCTGGCGAATTCAAATTTCGTATTGGATACTCGGTTGTAAGTAGAACAATAGAGTTTGCCCTCATTGTTGAAAGTGTAGTTATAGCAAGGTTTAGGTCGGTTCTTACGGATCTGACGCTTAATAATCCAGGTCTGACGGTCGAGCGTTTTCAAAATTGCAGACACACTTTTTAACGCACCAACACAAATACTAAACATCGGTAAGGTAATGAATATCATGTTATATTCATCAGGTTCGTAGCAACACGCATGTTCGTTACTACCTACGAGTACCGTTTTTAAAACAGCAACACATTTGTTGACTTATCAACCCATTCCTCTTCACAAATCTTTCACCAATCACAAACATTGTGGTTTTCATCCTTATGACAACAGATCATTATCTGCAGTTGTTTCAACAACTGCTTTGTCGAGTCTAAACATTTCTATAGAATCGATAATTTTCCCATAAGAAATGTTTGACATTGCAATTGAGCGCTACCATTAAAAAAGTTTCTTTTAATTGTTGATATACTCCCATTTGACCACCATCAAACCTGATGGTAAGCGATAATGTGGTTAAATATGAAGCACGCTGGTCTAGAAGTAACCTGTTGACTCTTGACTTAAAAGCCCCGCCCCGGGTCATAGCTATCAGGAAACATAGACTCCGGCAGAGACTTCCACTCCTTAGCTGTGCGTACAATGAAAGTATTCCTAAGACTTTTTGTACGTATCGGTGAGATGTTTCACTTTGTCCAATAGCCAATTAATGTTGTCAGTGCGTATTTTTATGTTTTTGCGAAGGGGTCTGTCAAAGTCTGACTAACTAAAACCATCCGAAGTTCCTCTGCACACTTGCATCGCGGGCTGCAGGAACACTTGAATATTCTTCAACGAAGCAGGTACCGGCTCGCCTCTGTGGGCCTCATCTGGTCAGCCAGATTATACTCGTATGCGTCGACCAATTGTTGTATCAAACTCATTAATTTATTTTCCGAGTAAAAACCTTGCAACCGTCCACACCCTTTCCATTGAGCTATTGTCGATTCAAACGTTTGTGTCATCAAAATATTCGGAATTTAGATTGACCTTCGTATCTCTTTCATCCTTATGTTCCATCCTTTATTTGGAATACTCCTATATATGGTAGTCGATGGCATTTTCTCGAACGGCCATAATCCGTTTCTGTGCCAGGGTCAGTTAAATTGCAACCTGCAAACCTATATGCAGATATAAAAGATCGATGGCAATAACAATAAAATTATCGAATTTATGAAGGTCGCATACTATTTGGGCATGCAAATGAGATCGACTTTGTGTGGATATTATGCAATGCTCTAGTAATAAAGATTGTATTATGATAATATCTTGATATTATTGTGAAAGATAAAGTTAACATTGTTTTCACTTCACTCTTCTTGTATCTATGTTGTATCCTTTTTTGATTTTATTTGACATATGTACACAGAAATTTTTGATATGGTGCATTATTGAACACCACATTGTTTATGTTTCGCAAAATTTATGTAAATCACCGAGATTAACACCGCCAAACAACAAAGGAGTAAAAATATTTATCTTCCCTTTTATCGTGACGTAGCCTATTCGCTCTACCAATCCGATAAACATAATCCAAATTCATCTCATCGAAAATGTCCAGATAAAATAACTATATAACGATAAACTCTCTCATTTGACACCAGTATTTGTAAGATATTCGAAATAAGAAGAATTCTGTTACATCAGAATGAAGAAGACTCTCTTGTGTGTGTTAGTTTTTGTGGCCAGTGTGTTTAGTGAACCGAGGGTTGATCCCTTGGTCCTGGTTAGCAGCCAAGGTTTAGTGAGAGGCCATAGAGCAACTGATGGAGACTATTCCATGTTTCTGGGTGTACCCTACGCCCAAGTGGACCCAGAAGATCCTTTTGGCGTAAGTAGAATGTTTAAACCTAAAGATTTAGCACAGCGCGGCAGCGCTTCACCGACGGATATTACCAGCCATTCAATGTCAGGCCCAAAATAGAAATAGGATTTCAAATAGAGAACGTAGTTATTTTATTTGTGATTGAATTCCTTTCATACCAGCTAGGTTAATGAGAATCTATTTTAAAGGCTGAATAAAAGCAAATAAGCGGACAGAGGCAAAGACAGATTACATCGAAAGATCCGCAAAATTTAATTAGAAGTGACAACATTTACACCTTGAGTGTTTACTTGCATTTAAAACAAAACATTCGAAACATAATTAAAGACGAACTTCTAGAAAAGGCCACACATGATTTACGTTAAATTCATTATAACTTTAAAGTTGCAGTTAAATAGTAATCCTTATCATTTTCTCCTACCACTGCCCTCATTTTTGTCATCAATTATAGTATGCCATAGATATTTTTACGTTGTGTGCGTACTGATCTACTTGTAAAGACATTATTGATAGAAGTAATGAGAACATCGACCCCAGTGCAATGGAAAGTGTTTGTTTTTTAATCAAAAAAGTCGTATGTCATCTTGTTTATAAATGTTGTGTTCATACCAGCGATGTATTGCTTCATATTCCGTTAGTACAGTTTTTACAAGTTGTAAGCAGGAAGGATTTTAATAAATCCTTCCTGCTTAATTAATAATAAATATCTAATAATTAATAATAATCATCTAATAATTAATAATTATCTAAGTGAGTTCTTGTTCGAGATTAAAACCTAGATAGTGTAATAATCTATACTTATAATAAATCTGTAGAGAGGTCAATTCTGTACATGAAATATATTTCCAAAATAACTATCAGGGGGTGATTAAGGATCGATACTCATGCCAAAAATGCAATCAGTTAAATTTTTGTCTGTCTGTCTGTCTGTCTGTCTGTCTGTCTGTCTGTCTGTCTGTATAACCGTTATAGAAACAAAAACTACTCGACGGATTTTAACGAAACTTGGTACAATTATTTTTCATACTCCTGAGCGGGTTATAGTATACTTTTCATCACGCTACAATCAATAGGAGCAGAGCAGTGAAAGGAAATGTTGGGAAAATGGGAGAAGTTAATCCATTTTTTAAGCTTCCGTCGCGTGTGCAACCTTAATGGTTAAAGCTACACAAATCATTTCATGACGGAAATGTTCTCCTTAAAATTATATAAAAAATATCCCACGACAGCATATGTCTAACTTTTATGGTTGACTCACAATAACACGTGTAACTCCCGATAGCTTAGCAGTTCGAAGCTTTCTGATTATAATATTTGTCTACTCTTACGTTTATAACACTCTCAGTCACCCCTAATTGAAAAAGTTAACATTATTAACTATTCCATAAAAAAATTGGCCAAGTGCGAGTCAGACTCGCCCATGAAGGGTTCCGTAGTAACTATAATATAATATGCAAATTTATTTGACGAAAAAAAAACCTTACAAATTTCTTAAAACTAGCTTATTTACATTTTTTACAACTGCGCCAAATAAATTTGTTTTGAAAAAAAAAAACCTTACAAATTTCTTAAAACTGGCTTTTTTACATTTAACATTTAAAAAACAAATTTATTCGGCGCAGTTGTAAAAACTGCGCCGAATAAATTTGTTTTTCATAGTGTTTGTATGAATTACAAAGTTATATTTGCGGTTTTAGAAAATATGCTGTATCTCAAAAACTGCTGAACTGATTTCGTTCAAACTAATTTTGGTTGAAAGTTTATATTAAGATCTACAGACATATATTTTTTTTAGATTTTTCACTCCATTATTATAGAAGTTAGAGGTTGTGTCCGCCACACACACATTTTACCACTTTGGAAGATTATATCTTTTAAACGATTGACTTTATGGAAAAGTGGTTTTAGAAACCCCGATGTCGTTTTTAAAGAACTGTCTATAGATACCACACATGCATCGATTTCATGAAAAAAAATATTTTCAGGTTTAGTTCCATGTAAGGGGAGACCCCCTTTATTTTAAATATTTTTTAATTTTTTTCTCAAAATCGGAAAGCGGTTCACAGAATACATCTACCTATCAAGTTTCACATGTATAGTCCTAATAGTTTCGGAATAAAATTGCTGTGACAGACGGACGGACGGACAGACAGACAGACAGACAGACGGACAGACATGTCGAAACTATAAAGATTCCGTTTTTTGCCATTCGGCTACGAAACCGTAAAAAGAATCATATAAATCGGTATAGAAACACCAAAGTTATACATGAAATACGCTTATAATAATAAGCCATCGCGCGTGAATACTGAATCATGCTATAAGGATTATTTTTGAGAATCGGTCGCCGCGCTCGACGCGTCTCGCGGTCGAAGCGTTCTCTAGGTACTTAAGCCTCATGTGAACGTGATCTAAACAATATTACCAATACATTAACTTACGCTGACGGAGTCGCGGGCACAGCTATATTGTATCATTACGCTAAGGCCAATAGGAGCGGAGCGCCAATGAAGAATGCTTCAAAATCGGGGTTAAATTTAACGTTAGCCCAAAGTAACTATTCCACGCGGACGAAGTCGCGGGCAAAAGCTAGTACAAAATAACAATTTTATAAATACTTCTGTGGACGCTTTTATATGTATTATAACGCTTCGGTGGACAATAGAAGTAATAAAACCGTTCCAGGAAAAGACTTCATAGTCATGCAAAACTACAAAATGAGAGTCAATATACAACTTCATCAAAGTCAGACCTTTTGTGACTTAAAAACTATTTCAAGGTCCTATTTGCATTCCTTGAATGATGACGTAATACCACTCATAACAGTATCAGTCAAAGATAGCTTGCAGCTGATATCTATCTCAAGCCAAGACATATCTCCGAACAATCATATTGAGTATATAGATAAGTTTTGAAGTCAACGATCTGGTTCAGAGTTAAGTAAATAATCTAGAAAAGAGACAAGTAAATTCATATAATCCGAATGTAAAATGATTTCAATTAAAATATAATAAGTAGCGTTCGTTTCATATAAAATATTTAAAAAAAATTAGCTTTCTGCGCTTCTTCTTTGACTGTTCATGTAATTTTATAAACTTTTTTGTAATTGTAAAACTGGGTATAACATAGCTTCACGTTTAATAATTATATATATATATTTTTATTTTCTGAAGCGTTTAAAATAATCATCATCATCTGTTTAACCTTTTCCCAACTACATATTATGAAAAGGGCTTGCTTATTTACCCATAGCAAATTATATTAATAAAGATTTCTTTTTTGTTTTCAGCCATCTCAGCCCAGGCAGCCATTTCAAGAAATTATCTTCGATGCTAAGGATGGCACTACCAAATGCCCACAAGTGGGATCCTCAAACAGTGAAACTTTAGATTGCCTGCGTCTAAATATTTTTGTGCCATTTAAAGCCAGTTCTAATAGCCCTCTACCAGTTCTGGTTTGGTTTCATGGTGGAAACTTTGTTCGAGGAAGTGCAGGAGATTACGGAGCCAAGAACTTAGTCAGACATGACATACTTGTCGTAACTGTTAACTACCGCCTCGGCGCATATGGTTTTATGTGCCTTGATAACCCTAGCGTCCCTGGTAACCAGGGTCTGAAAGACCAGTATGCAGCGCTGGGTTGGATCAGAAGTAATATTGCATCCTTTGGTGGTAACCCTTATAACGTTACTATTGCTGGTCAAGAAGCTGGAGCTGCATCAGTTCTTCTACAATTGTATGCTGATAATACTAAATTATTCCATAAAGTTATTGTTGAGAGTGGCACACCACAGAGTGAGGGCATGTTTGTTAATGCTGATGTAAATGCAGCTGTCATGATAGCTCAGCATTTAGGAATGAACACAACTGACACTGATGAAGCCCTGAAGTTCCTTATAAGCACCCCACATGATTTAGTAACAGCTGCTGCTCACGAAGTAAATTTAAAATTGGGGCCTTGCAAAGAGAAATCGTTTAGTGGTATTGTAAACTTTGTAGAAAATGACCCCTACTCGCTAACCAACACGAGGAAAGTGAGAAACACGCCTGTACTGATCGGTTACACTAACCAGGAACGTGACTCGCTAAGTAATGATTACTTTGATACGGATCCATTTTACGAAAAATTGAGAAACAATTTCAATCTCTATGGACTACAGTTACAAAACGCTGCTACGTTTGTGAGGCGATTCTACATAGGATACGATTCTGTATCGGAAGCCGTGGCGCTGGAGTTAAAGAACTTTGAAACAGATTTTGTTTTTAGTCATCCTTCAGAGAGAATAGTTACAGGGCTGTTTGAAGAAAATGTTGGACCTATCTATGAATATGTGTTTAGTTATGGTGGAAGTTCAGGTGCTCTCGGTGCAGGGCATTCTGCTGAACTAAATTATTTGTTCGACGTTGGAGGTGATAACCTGAAGAGAAGTGAAGATGACCAATTGATCACTGACCGCATTACGACATTATGGACGAATTTCATAAAATATGGGTTAGATTCAATTTTTTTATTTATTTGCGAAATTGTGTGAAAATGTTATAATCCGACCCGATCCCGCAAAGATGAAGAGTTGCCTAGATGCTGCCTTATAACCAAAGTTGTAGTCAAAAATATCAAAAATATTTTATTTTGCATAGGCTTACATGGGCACTCACAAAATGTCAGGCACCAACCTCCTTTATCATTAGCCCAGACAAACAAAAAAAAGACAGAACGACGGACACAGAAAAAATTAACCCCAGACAGATCACTTTTTTTCTACATGGTTTCATACTTTTATTTAGTTCCTATTTTTTTTTCAACTACAATAAAGCAACAACAAATTTGTCCTCAATGCTGTTGCCTGGTAACTCACCCAAGAGACTGACGGCTTCCATACTTAGTTATTCTTAAGCCTGCGCCGAGTAAAATAACTCAAAACCGTCTTCACAACTAAAGGAATATAACCTATAATAGTACTTTAATTACCATACAAAAATATGTAATGAACACTAGAATAAATGTGTTAGCAAACATAGTTGGCAAAATTTAAAAATATTTTATAGTTTATTAAACAAAAATACATAAAGTTGGACAAAAATCCTTACAAAACATGCTCGTGCGTCGCTGAATTTTGATAGTAAACTGTTGAATTTTTTCATAAACTTCAATTCATATTATTCTCTAATTATCATACTATCATTTACAGCTTTAACATTTCAAAAATGTCGCTTGGTTGTTTTAATTTTAATTTTTTCTTCTAATTTGCGCGCTATTTTGAACCATACGCAACGTACACCGGTCGAAAATTCAGTCGTCCACGGGAGCTCAGAGAGGGGTCACGTCTCATCGTGGAGCGTTTCGCCGGTAACGATAATTCGCGATCTATTGTGTACGTATGTATTACAGCAATCCGTTGAATAACATAAGTCATATTTTTTGTTTTTTTGAGTACGATTTATTATGCATACCCAACAATTACTTTTTATTGCTCAATATATATTTCTTTAACATTTTTTTTTCAATATTTGTTTTATTATGGGAAAATGTAAAAAAAAATATTATTAGAAGAAAGTTGGCGCAAATTTTCGAAAAAAAAGCCATTCTCATAAAAAGTACGTATTTCTATTTTGTGATGTTATTATTGCTTTTTAACCGACTTCAAAAAAAAGGAGAAAGTTCTCAGTTCGTCTTAAACTTTTTTTTATGTATGTAACCTCAAACTCGAAGACGGCTGGACCGATTTGGAATTTTTTTTTCGTTTGAAAGGGTATACAAAGGGTAACAATGGAACCAACTAGAAAAGTTGGTTCCATTGTTATGAAATCAGGATTTGATGACGGGATCCTGGAGAAAGCGAGGGAACTCTTTAAATATTATAGGCACACCTATAGCGTTTTGGGTATTTCTAATAGTACCTTGTGCAGTTGCTCCCGAAAAGCACCATTTGAGGAAGTGAAAGTGATGATGAAGACTTTTTTCATCAAACATTCGATATGGGTGTCGTGTAATGGGTTTTTGGGGGTGGTGATTGCAAATCTGGAATTTATTTTTAAATTCAAGATGGCGTATGCAACTTTTTCTCACAAATTCGATATGGGTACCGTGTAATAGGTTTTTGGGGGTGGTGATTGCAAATCTGACATTCATTTTAAAATCCAAGATGGCGGATGCAACTTTTTCTCAAATATTCGATATGGGTATCGTGTAATGGGTTTTTGGGGGTGGTGATTGCAAATCTGGCATTCATTTTAAAATCCAAGATGGCGGATGCAACTTTTTCTCAAACATTCGATATAGGTATCGTGTAATGGGTTTTTGGGGGTGGTGATTGCAAATCTGGCATTCATTTTAAAATCCAAGATGGCGGATGCAACTTTTTCTCAAACATTCGATATGGGTATCGTGTAATGGGTTTTTGGGGGTGGTGATTGCAAATCTGGCATTCATTTTAAAATCCAAGATGGCGGATGCAACTTTTTCTCAAACATTTGATATGGGTACCATGTAATGGGTTTTTGGGGGTGGTGATTACAAATCTGGCATTCATTTTAAAATCCAAGATGGCGGATGCAACTTTTTCTCACACATTCGATATGGGTATCGTGTAATGGGTTTTTGGGGGTGGTGATTGCAAATCTGGCTTTCATTTTGAAATCCAATTTAAAACCTTAAACCTTTAAAACCTTCAAGGGTTTATTGCTAAGTATAATTAACAAAGTAACGTAAGGGCTAAAATTATCGCTAAATGATAAAAATGAGTGCACCCGGTTGCTGTTCGAAATAAACTAAGCTCGCGGCGAACTTAGTGCGACCGCATTATATCGCTTGCTCAGCAAACGTGGTCGATTGCAAAATATTGCATCAAACATCGAGTAATAGGTTTTTGGGCATACCGATTGCAATCCTGACATTCATTTTAGAATATTTACGACGAAAGTTCATTGGCTACTTTGTTAGCTTACAATTTACACTGGGTTATTGACAATTTAACTGATCCTAGGTTAAGTGACTATTCAGTATTATCTAGGGTATCTAATAATACTGAAATTAATTGTTTTAACCCTTAGATGTGACAAAGGAGAGTTATAATAACACAATTTTACTATATCATCAGAATATAAATCGTTTCTCCGGCAAAATATTAGATGAGGAAATGTTAATAGATAAATATGATATATATATCTTATGCTTTTGTGAAACCTGGCTAAAACCAGATAGAATGTTGTTTAAAATTAATATTTTTCTGTTACTAGTGCATACAACAGGTCCTCAGTAGGAGGTGGTACATTAATATTACGTAGTAATTCTCTTAGATATAAGGAACAAAAATATATCACCGCTTGCTCTGTTGATTGCTTGTGTGAGGTAGCATGTACAGAAGTTGAAGGCCAAACTTTCTTAAGTGTTTATAGACCACCAGCATCAAACTTGTCATCATTCTTATTGATAATGGGAGAAATTTTTAGTAACTAAGCTTATAAGAGATAATAAATTAGTTTTCGTTTGTGGTCACCTAAATATTGATTTGTTAGTAAATTCACCTGAACACTGCAAGCTTACTTCATTGTTTGGTTCATTTAACTTAAAATGCACATACAAGGAAGCAACAAGAATAACAGCAACATCAGCTCAATGCATAGATAATATTTATACTAATTGTGCCATAAAATACTCGTCTCAAATTAGTGGAGTTAGGTCTGACCATACAGGTCAACTAGTATCCTTTGAGTTGGTTAAAAAGCAGCAATTAAATAAGACTATTAAGTTTAGGCCACTAACTAAAAATAAATTAATGTTTTTAATGATAACATGTTAAGTAATCTTTCAATGGAAAATTTTGACTCCCATGACCCCAATGAAAATTACAGGATATTATTTTCTTCACTATGCCACGAATTTAGTAAGGCATGTCCGGTTAAAAAATTTCAAATGAGTAATAAATCTAAATTTAATGAATGGGCCACTGCTGGAATAAGAATAAGCTGAGACAATTTATACAACTTATACCATGAAAAATCATTGACTTCCGATGAAGCCTTCCATAATTATGTAAGAAACTACTCAAAGATATTTAAAAGAGTATGCGCCCTAAGCTAAATCTAAATCAGAAAGTAATAAAATTAGCATTTCTAACAATAAAATAAAAACTGTGTTGAAGGTGATAAACAAAGAAACTGGAAACACAAACCAACAGGGTTAGAATTATTTGACTTTGAACATCGATGATCAGGTCATCTCAGATAAGTCAAAAGTAGCTGAGAAGTAGGAAAATTACTTTACCAATATTCCAGTAGAGGTTGCTAAATCTCTACATTCTTCGCCATTATTAGCAGAATCTTTTTTAAAGGAAAACTTCAATAAGGATATACCAACATTTTCATTTAAGCCCATTTCTATTGATGTAATTAAAAAGCTTCCAAAGTCTTAACATAACAAACACTGATGACTTATGGAGTGCATCTGTTAGGGTTCTTGGTAATATTATTGACTCAATTGCTGCTATCCTAACAGGCACATTTAATTAATGTATAGACAGCGGTAATTTTCCCGATTTAATGAAACATAGTAAAGTAGTACTAATTTTTAAGTCGGGTTGTAAGAGTGATCCCTCTAACTATAGACCGATATATGTGCTTCCAGCATTAAGCAAAATATACGAAAAAATCATGCTGGACCAGATGCTATCATATTTTAACTCAAATGGAATTCTGCATAGTCGGCAGTTTGGTTTCACGAAAGGTAGGTCAACAACAGACGCAGGAGTAGCGCTCATCCGTCACATTCTGGAATCTTGGGAGAAATCTCAGGATGCAATTGGCATATTTTGTGACCTCTCCAAAGCTTTTGATTGCGTTGACCACAAAACACTGATCTGTAAATTACACCATTACGGAGTTCGTGGATTCGTGTTCTGCTGACCTTGTTCTTTCATATTTATCAAACAGGCAACAAAAAGTTATTGTTAATGGAGCGATATCTTTAGGATCCCTAGCCAAGATGAGTGCTCCGCAAGGTTCAATTCTTGGCCCTTTCCTTTTTATAGTGTATATCAATGACATACATGATGACCAACTTATCGGATATTTTTTATTTGTAAATCCATTGTGCTGTATTAATTGGTCTATACGACAGTTTAGACCAAAGTTTTAAATATAATTAAGCATATCTTAGAACTGGAAACATATCTTACAACTATATAATAATATAGGTTATCCATCAGAATTCAGACAGGCTTTAATTTATAATCATATTGTGGGAAGTACTAATTTCACACGGGTTCCCGTTAGTATATGCTTAAACTAGACTTATGGTCTCATGGTGCGTGGTGCGCTGGTTGCACGCTACTGGCATGATTGCTCTATGTTATCTCTTAAAAAATAGTAGTAGAGATACCTACTACTGTTTCTTGTGATTTTTTTTTATTTTTGGCTCGCGTTTGAATTTTAAGAAAAAAATTAATTCAAACTCAAAATGTTTTATTTCACATAGGCTTACATGGGCACTTATAAAACGTCAGCAGTTTGGCGCAGGGCACGGTTCGAAATTGGTCGTTTTCTATGGAGAAGATCCGGCAAGAAACTCCACAGTTACTCTTTTAAAATATCATTCTTACAATGTATCTATAATACAGGTTAATTAGGTATGAGAGGACATTAAAGCCTGTCTGAATTCTGATGGATAACCTATATTATTGTATAGTTGTAAGATAGAAGATATGTTTCCAGTTTTAAGATATGCTTAATTATATTGAAAACTTTGGTCATTACAAGATATTTTCTAAATTTAAACCCACGACCTACGTCATTTAAATTTAAAAGTCAATTATCTGAAATTAAGTATTTCAAATGGCGGGAGACTTTGTTAAACATAAAAAACACAGTGATACGACGTCAATGTGGAGCTATTTTTTAGTTGCGAAGGATAGGAATAGTGCCAAATGTAACCGATGCTCAGCCATTCTCAAGACTTTGGATGGATCGACTAAGGGATTACATACACATTTGTTATCAAAACATAACATCAAGCTTATATCAGCTTCAACAAGTCTAGATTCTAATAATCTGAACACAGCACCGCCGCCAGCCAAGCGAAAGTTAAATGATTATTTTACTAAAAGTGCCGACGATAGCATCGATGATGTTTTGGCAAGAATGATTGCATTAGATGGATTTCCATTCAGTATATTCATAACTTCAGATGATTCGAGAAAATTTGTCTTTGCAAAATACACGGATTTACCAAAGTCAGCCGTCACCATTCAAAAACGTGTCATGAATTACAGTGAAAAAATCAGAAAGCAAGTAACTGCAGAATTGAAACATTTGAAAAGTTCAGGTGAAAGATTTAGTCTTTCTTTCGACAAGTGGACTTCAACATCCAATAAACCATACATGGCTGTCAACGTTCATTCATATAAAAAAAATTGGAATTTAGGACTTGTTCCTATTTATGGAAGTATGAAAGTATGGCTGAAAATTGTCTTCGTATATTGAAAGAGCGTCTAAGTATATTTGATATTTCCCTGGATACTGGCTTTATGAAAAACATAATTATTTGCAAGGCAGCTCTACCTCAGATGATACTATAAATGAACCACCTGTGGCTGTTGATCATATGGACGACATCCATGATGATGAACATTTAGAAGACTTAGACAGTCCAGAATCAGACTTAATCTTAATGTCACAAAATGACCTTGCGCTATAACACATACCAGAGTTAACACAAGATGAAAACATTAATGAGCTGATAAAGAAAATCCGCAAAGTTGTAGAGTGTATTACAAAAGATCACCATTGAAAAATGAAACAGTACTTCAAAAATAAATGAAAATTGAACATGGAAAAGAGCTGTCACTTCTTCTGGACTGTAAAACCAGGTGGAATAGTCTTTTAACAATGTTGGAGCGATTTTATCTTTTAAAAACCTTAATTCAAAAAGCTCTTATAGATCTCAATCATCCGATTCGTTTGGAAGAAGTTGATTTTGAATTGGTAAATAAAATTGTTGATGTGCTGACCCCAGTTAAATTGACAGTAGAAGCAATCTATCGGCGAGATGCTAATTTATGCACAGCTGATTCCGCTTTGAAATTTCTTATAAAATAGCTATCTAGCATAATCATTTTTTGGCAAGTGCTGACACTTGCAAAAAAATTAAAACATCCTTAGTGGAACGTATGAAGCAACGACGAAGTGATGATTTGACTGGTGTGTTGAATTAATTACAAAATCCATGAAAATTTGATGAAAATCAGTTATTATCGGATTTGGAATGGCATGACTTATTTCCAGTTTCTACACAGGCTTTAGTTTGGAAGCAAATAAAGTGTATTGTTAAAAAACTTAAAAGTCGAGATGACACGGAAGAAGAAGAAGGAAGATCAGGATCACAAAGAGATGATGAGTTAAGGCCACAAACCTCTCAATCCCAACCCCAATTGACACTAAAGGAAAAGTTATAGCTGGAAATTGATAAGAGTATGAAATCCCCAGATCGTGAAGTACAAATACAAAATCAATCGGGGTTGGCAAAATATAGTATTAGACGTGAAATAAGCCTGTTTGAAAAAGGAGGAATTAGTGGATATCACTTAGAAACAGCATATAAGTATCTATTGTCTATTCCTCCAACCAGTGTAAAACCTAAACGAGCGTTTTCAGCTGCTGCTTATGTTGGTAATAAACGAAGCAGGCTTGGAAGTCAAACCTTGGATGCATTGATATTTCTACGATTGTATTTTCAAAATTCGAAATAAGTTTTATTGTCTTTTTATTTCTTACAAAGTATAGTATCTTTTTTTCATTTTTTCTTTTCTTACTATACTGTGATATGTGTAGTGTACCAAAATTAAAAATATATATTTTAAGAAATTACTCGTTTTTTAGAGTTCAGTTGCCGAATGGCAAAAAACGGAACCCTTATAGTTTCGTCATGTCTGTCCGTCTGTCTGTCTGTCTGTCTGTCTGTCTGTCCGTCCGTCCGTATGTCACAGCTATTTTATTCCAAAACTATTAAGACTATACATGTGAAACTTGGTAAGTAGATGTATTCTATGAAACGCTTTCCGATATTGAGAAAAAAATTAAAAATCATTTAAAATAAAGGAACATACTACTACCCCATACATGGAACTAAAACTGAAAAATTTTTTTTTTCATGAAACCTATGCTTGTGTGGTATTTATAGACAGGTCTTTAAAAATGACATGGGGGTTTCTGAAACCACTTTTTCATAAAGTCAATCGTTTAAAAGATATAAGCTTCCAAAGTGGTCAAATGTGTATCCCTCCCTCTAACTTCTATAATAGTGGAGTGAAAAATCTAAAAATATATGTATCTGTAGATCTTAATGTAAACTTTCAACCAAAATTGGTTTGAATGATATCGAGTTAACAGTTTTTGAGATACGGCATATTTTCTAAAACCGCAAAGATAACTTTGTATTTCATACAAACACTATGAAAAACAAAGTTATCTAGCGTAGTTGTAAAAAATGAAAATAAGCTAGTTTTAAGAAATTTGTAAGGTTTTTTTCGTCAAATAAATATACATATTATATTATATTATTATAGTTACACACGGAACCCTTCATGCGCGAGTCTGACTCGCACTTGGCCAATTTTTTACGTTTGAGACCAATTAGAAACCACATAGTCTAATCCGGGGATAGCCCCAGGGTCCCAGGATTCAGCATCAAGAATCACGTAATCCCGGGATTGAAAAACATGCTCGGGATTGTATTCTCTAGTTGCAACTAAGAAAGGATTTCTATCGAAATTCTATTTTAGTTGCCAAATGTGTCGAAAAAAATAGAATTAATAAATTGTAAAGAACCAGATAGATAGCCCTACAGACCTCAATCTGAACGATAATTCTGTAAGCAGTTTCATATCGATAGGAGCCGGGTTTTCTGGTTTAGAACAAGTTTCAGCTTCCTTTGACATTCCCTCTATGTCCGACAAATTATACGCCAAGTGCCATAACAAGGTCTGTCTACTACGGGAATTAGCCAAAGAAAAATTGGCCAAGTGCGAGTCAGACTTGCCCATGAAGGGTTCCGTAGTAACTATAATAATATAATATGTATAACTACTACAACTACTAGTCTGTCTGTCTGTCCATCCGTCCGTCCGTATGTTACAGCCATTTTATTCCGAAACTATTAGGACTATACATATAAAACTTGGTAGATTGATGTATTCTGTGGACCGCTTTCCGATTTTAAGAAAAAAATTAAAATATATTTAAATTAAGTTAAAAAATATTTGCAGTTTTAGTTTCATGTATGGGGAGCCCCCCATACATGGAACTAAAACTGAAAATATTTTTTTTTTCTCATGAAACCTATGCATGTGTGGTATCTATATACAGGTCTTTAAAATGAGATTGAGGTTTCTAAAACCACTTTTTCATAAAATTAATCGTTTAAAAGATATACGCTTCCAAAGTGGTAAAATGTGTGCCCCCCTCTAATTTCTATAATAATGGAGTGAAAAATATAAATATATATATACAACGTGTAACGGAAACCCCATATCTAACCAAAAGGGCTGAAGACAACATTTGGTATGGAGTCTCTATGCACAGTTTCAGCACAAAATAACTGACTTAAAGAATTGATACCAAATTATTGGTTTCACATATTTTTTGAATACTAATCATAACAAACGTGTCACAGCACTACGAGGGTCAATAACTTTCCACGTCACTTGCCAATAACACGATAATTCTTTTCGTTCTTCTTAATTTGAAAAATTCGGTCTCTCGTATCAGTGTACTGGAATTTGTAATAAGTTCTACACATGTAGACTTAGGATTACAAAACCCTTGCCATATCGTTTGTTATCATCCAAAGAAGCCATGCACTTGGTATGTATATACCCTTTAAATTACACGTTGTATATATATATATATAGGTATATATATATATCTCTATAGATCTTAATGTAGACTTTCAATCAAAATTGGTTTTAAAGAGATCGTTTAAAGAGAGTCAGCAGTTTTTGAGATACAGCATATTTTCTAAAACCGCAATATAACATTAGATTTATAGATTTCTTTTATTTTTTTCTTTTAAATTATGTTACACTTGATACATATATTGTTATTAAATAAATTACGCTTATATTTTCTGCGAAGTAAGTTCGCTAGACAGCATTAATGAAAAAATGTTTTTTGGTATGACCCCACGTATATATATATGTATAATAAAGTACCGAATGTTATTAAAAATATGACAGTACATCAGAATTTAAACGAGCACTAAACGAAATTTTAATAAACAAAACTTATTTCAGTCTGGTTTTATTATGACATTACATAATTATTTATTTTTATTTCGTACTGGTTTTATTATGACATTACATAATTTTTTTTTTTTTATTTCGTACTGGTTTTATTATTCAAATAAGTACTGCATACCCATCTACCCTAACTTGCTACTTACCCAGTTTCGAAGCGCCAATAGCCTAATGGATAAGGTGTCGGACTTGTGATCGAGAGGTCGCAGGTTCGAACCCCACCCATTACACTATTGACGTGAACCCACTCCAGACACAAACATATTTAGCTTAGTTGGAGGGGTTAACAAGATTGCTAGTAATGTGAAATGTACCCACATTGCTAATATTCTTTAAAAAAAAATCTGAGGAGTTTAATATATAAAATAAAAGTTTTATTGCAATAGGATGAATAGTGAGGGAACGGATAATGTATTACTACAGTAAAAACAAACGTTAATGTTTATATAATAGGTATAATTTATTAAATTTATATTTGTGATTTATTTACGTACCTACTTGCTTCATTTAGATCCATCCAGCCGTTTGAGCGTGAAGAAGTAACAAACATGCAAACAGACACATTCATTCACAAACTTTCGCCTTTATAATATTAGTGTGATAAATAAAACCATCTAAATAATTAATATTCGTTTTTCAAGTTTATTCAACATAACGACAAAAAATTAAAAAATGCAAAGTTAGCAAACTTCGTCGTGCAACGGCAAGCGGGCCTCGAGCGAACTTGTCATTGTGTGTGTAACAACGCACACGACTAGCCCGCTGCAGTAAATACCTATTTTCCGCGCGTCTCGTAGGCTCGACACCCTCTTAAGCGATTTTTATCACAAATCGTCACAAGAAAAATGAAAAGTAATCAAGTCTTCGGTTTTGGACGAACGCAATAACATAGTAAATAAACAGGCTCTTGTTTCCAAATTTGAAGAAAAATGCTGCTTAAATTACTGTTCTTATTTCCAGAAACCCAACCCCACGAACCACTGACCTCATCCCAGTAAATTGGACACCAGTGACTGCTACCAGCAGACCGGCCTTGGTCATTGACACCGATATCAGGATGGATAGCCGCGTCGAAAACCAGAGGATGGCTTTCTGGGACCTCTTCTATTCAATATATGGTAGTTACAGCAACTTGAATCGAGAATGTGTATTCACTCAGTGAATTGAGTGATGAATATTGTTATTTTTATTTATTGTAGTAAGTTTTTAATTGATTGATTGCTGTGTAAATAATGTAATTAAATTTTGATTTATGATAGCTCTGATTTCTTTTTCTACAACCAATACAATGGAAGACTGCAACATGTCTGAAAGCTCAAATTTTTTACTTCATGAGCAATACAATAAAAGAGTGGCAAATGGTTATTTATTAATGTTGGTATTTAAAAGCCAAAACGAAGTGTCAAGATTGAAATCAACAACATTTACATTCAAAACGGTATTTATTTGATACTTATAATTCACCAGTACAATGGAAGTCAGTGGCTCTTTTCTGGGTCGTTCGTCTCCAACGGATGATGCTCATCAAGACAAATCGACTTCACAAAGTATTCGGGCCAGCTTCACCTCACGCCCACTGCTAACAACCCACTTAGGTTCACTTGATCGCGTGTCGTGATTCTTCTTTTTTATTAAACTACATCTAATTTGATGATAGCTTGCAAAAATTGAGGATGTCCCAATGAACAGCAGAACAGTTGCCAATTTTGTCTTAAGGGACAGGTTCTATGGAGCTTTAACACTTTTGTAAGAATGGAGGAAAGTGATATGCAATAAAATACGCGATATAAGCGTGTTTTCTTGGCCCTGCTATTTTTCCTCACGTAATGCATCCAACCTGAAGTCCATGACATGGACCTTGTATTAGCATCTCATCTAACAGCTAATAATAAAATAGTAAACTAATTAGAATAAATAAGAAACATTGCAGGCCAATTGTACGTACATACTTCTACGGTATACATACAAGGCCTGCTTTAATACTAAGTACAAGCTTATGCAAATTATATGCTTAATATAAAGATGTCCACTAGACATTTGCCAGTGGATAATTAAATTGTACCATGATCAAGTAATTAATAAAAGAACTGTAGCAATAATCTGGAACCATGCAAATAGAAATAACTTACATTTTGTTTTTTTTTTATATTTTTGAATTTGACATACTGGAATTTGACATATCCCATATTGATATTATTTTGGTTTTGTTTACTTGTATTTTAGATTAACACTAGCTGCTGCCCGCAACTTCGTTCGCGTGAGAGGATTTCCCGCGTAAATCCCAATCGCGTGCGAATTCCGGGATAAAATATGTGTTATTCCAGGATGTCAACTATCTACTTACTAAATTTTATTAATATCCATCCAGTAGGTCCGGAGATTAGCGTGTACAAACAAACAAACAAACAGACAGACTTTTTTTGCCGTATTACCGTTTCTTAACCCACCTCAATATATTTTTGTATAAAATTTAAATGTACAGACACACTTTTTTACTGTTTTATTATATGTATAGATGAAATAAACAGCCTACAGTGTTCCCACTGCTGGGATTTACGGCCGTTAACCACCACGCAGGGCTAGTGCAGTTTGGTAGACCGGTATTTTATATTATGTACCTATTATTTTTAATTCATATTATTTATGACGTCTGCACACTGGCAGCCTATAAGACCGCCCATTGCACATTTGTTTTTATAATGTTAACCTGTCTACATTATGAGGTGTCAAATAAAGAAATAATAACTAAATAATAGACGATCGTAAACTACGGTTACCATAACTTATACCAATGAAACTATTGGAAACCCGCCTATAATAGAACATTTACATCGGAATCATTATTTCCATTAGCAGTTCGTGGTGCGGTTTCCTCACCACTTTCCTCGCTATATCGGAGGTAAAACTAATCAAACAGCAATATGACTTCGGTGCTAATCTTACTTTCACTAACAAGCCCATCGTCGCAAATACAAAATATTAGTTACGCCATTTTCTCCAAGTTTTAGTGCGTGACTGTTTCGAGCTGACTTATCAATTTATTATTAATTCATAAATCTGTGGTCGTCACCATTTCTTGCTTTGCTTTCATTTTTTAAATTTATATTGAAACCCGATCAGATCGGGATAAAAATATTCCAGGTGTTTAAAGCCTATGTCTTATTCCAGGATGTCAACTACTTACTTACTAAATTTCATTTAGATCCTTTTAGTAGTTTTTGCGTGAAAGAGTAACAAACATACATACATCATCACAAACTTCCACATTTATAATATTAGTAAGAGTAAGATAAGATTGAATACAACTTAGCGTGTGTGCTCTGTAGTCAAATTCTCAAAACGGTATTCACGCAATTTATGAATGAATATTGACTGAGGAGCATGTAACAAAAAAGTTATTATAAGAAAGAGTATTTATGAATAAAAAAAATAGTAAAGGGTCTTTCAAATAGGGCGGGTCGATGTTGACAGTTTGTGGCGGCCATGTTGTTTTGGCGGCATCTGTCAAATGCGTTGTTATTTCTTCAGTTAGGTACTGATTAAAACATAGTGTATTACATTCTCTTTGTTACTGATGCCAAATCACCATGGCAAGTTACACGATTGAGCAGCACGTCCAAATGATAAAACTTATCAAAATGAGTGTTCATTAGTGCAAACGTTGCGCGCATTACTTCCATTTTACGGCAAACGCTTCAAAGTCGACTCTCCAACGTTTGGTGACCAAATTCGAGACGACTGGTTCGGTAAACAACCAACCAACACCCTTACGTAAAAGGAACGCCAGATTGGCCGAGAACATCGCTGCTGTCCGTGAGAGTATGCAGGAGACTCCGAGGCAGTCGTTTTCTCACCGTGCACAAGAACTCGGCCTTTCGCAGACTTCAACTTTGCGAATTTTGTGTCGAGACTTGGGCCTACACCTGTACAAGATCTAACTGACCCAGGAGCTCAAAGTGAATGACCATAGACAATGCCGTTTGTTCGCTGAATGGGCTACAGAACGATTGGAAGAGGACCCCGATTTTGGCCGAAAAATCATCTTTAGCGACGAGGCGCATTTTTGGATGAATGGTTTTGTTAATAAGCAAAATTGCCATATATGGGACGACCATAACCCACATGAGGTTCACCAGGTGGTAATGCAACCACAAAAAGTGCGGTGCGAATTTTGGTCCGGCGGCGTTATTGGTCCGTACTTCTTCGAAAACGATGATGACGAGGCCATTATCGTTCGAGGATTACTGTCAACGGCGAGCGCTACAGATCAATGATTAAGAATTTATTTTTGCATGAATTGATATGGACGAGTACAACATGTGGTTCCAACAAGACGGCGCTACGTGCCACACAGCGAGCGACACTATGGACATTCTGCATGAACGGTTCGAGGGTAGGGTTATCTCTCGCAGAGGTGACGAGAATTGGCCACCAAGATCGTGCTATTTGACCCCGCTTGACTTTTTCTTGTTGGGTTTTCTCAAGTCGCAGGTCTATGCCAATAATCCGCAATCAACCGATGCCCAAGTCAACATAACGCAGGCCATCGCTCAGATTCAGTCGGATCTATGCAGAAGAGTAATTGAAAATTGGACCTCTCGGATCCGTGACACCATTCGAAGCCGCGGTGGACATTTAAACGACGTCATATTTCATAAATAATAGCATAAATGGGCCTTTCAAATAAAAAAGAATTTCTTGAATTAGTATCTCACATACAGCTTGTTTTATTTAATTTCAACATCGACCCGTCCTTGTTAAAAGACCCTGTATAACGAATGTATTCTTCGAAAGATGTTATTTATAGACAGAAAGTGATCTTGACAGTTGATATAGGTATAAACAAAGGGTAGGAAAACACTTATCTGGTTTTATTTTTAAACTGGTCTAAACTAGATAAAGAAATAATGTCATAAAGTTCACGCAACGATCACAAGTTCCCAATATTGACCTAATTTTTTAAATTGACTTCTGTTTTATTGAAACACAAATATCAATCGCCACTATATTGGTAATACGTTCCAGTCTGTTATAACAACATCGTCAATTGCTCCTTGGAACATCTTACACACTTCATTATTTTCTACTATCAAAATTTAACATGAATGAATACTTATTAGATGTTATTTAAAAATAACAATTTGATAAAAAAGTCGCATCTCTTTGGTTTTAAAAATAAAACTAGTAAAAACTTAAATAGTTTTATAAATTCTCTAAACCAGCGGTTCTCAAACTTTTTTGGGACGGAACCCTTTGGGAAAGCAAAATACTTGACGGAACCCTACAATAAATTCATGGCATTAAGTCCGCCAATTCTACTTTTCTTTTGTGCCATAAAGAATAAATAAATAAAGCAATGGTTTTCTAAATACATTTAGAAAACCATTGCTTTATTTATTTATTCTTATTAATAAGCATGTACAATATAACAGTTACTACTTATTACTTACTTTACTTAGTAAATTACTACATAACAAGTGTAATAATAGAAGAATAATAGATATTAAAAAAGAAAAAAAAACTAACTAATGGGAGATATAAAACTGTTTTTATTTTTCATCAATTAGTTGATATTAGGTTTGATAGAAGACAGTTCGACAAGCCTCATATCAGGTTCGGTGTCCAGTCTATTGCGGTTTTTTTTTTCGTGGTTGCATAGGTTGAGAATCATGTTTCGCACAAATATGTTGTTGGGAATGGGAGAAAAATATTCAGTGCCATTTTGGGAAGCATTGGATATTCATCACGGATTCTGCACCAAAAATCGTTGAGAGGCATCATTTTAAACAGAGACTCCATACTTCCTCGTTTGACGTAGTCTAGTAGGTCTGTCTGTCTGTCCGTCCGTCTTTATGTCACAGCCGAAACTATTAGGACTATACATGTAAAACTTGGTATGTAGATGTATTCTGTGAACCGCTTTCTAATTTTAAGAAAAAAAATAAAATATATTTAAAATAAACGGGGGCAGTTTCAGTTCCATGTTTCCCATACATGGAACTGAAATTTAAAATATTTTTTTTTTCATGAAACCTATGCATGTGTGGTATATATAGACAGGTATTTAAAAATGACATTAAGGTTTCTAAAACCCCTTTTTATAAAGTTAATCGTTTAAAAGATATACGCTTCCAAAGTGGTAAAATGTGTGTGTCCCCCTCTAACTTCTATAATATAATGCAGTAAAAATCTAAAAAAATATATGCTGTAGACCCTAATGTAAACTTTCAACGAAAATTTATTTGAACGAGATCGGGTCAGCATTTTTTGAGGTACAGCATATTTTCTAAAGCCGCAAATATAACTTTGTAATTCATACAAACACTATGAAATACAAAGTTATTTGGCGTAGTTACCCCTTCATGGGCGAGTCTGACTCGCACTTGGCCAATTTTTTGAAAGATCCGCCATAAAAGACGGTGCAACCAAGTTTTATCATACAAACGGTCTTTCGAATTAAAAGAAGTATCTGAAAGAAACATTTGTAACTCGGCTCGTAAATTCGGCTGCGCCTCATGATACGACGCGCAAAAATGTTCGACCAGAGAGAGGTGTTTTTTATTTTTTTTCTAAATTCTCGCAGAACCCCTACAGGGGCATCGCGGAACCTTAGGGTTCCGCGGAACACACTTAGAGTATGGCTGCTCTAAACAATATAAAAAATAAGTATTATGAAATGATTTACCTTAAATAGTTGTTTCTCCTCGTTATTATATCTACTGACCGTGATATTAACATATTGAGGAAAAATAACCTACATTTGGTTTTGTGGCCTCACAAAAATAAGTCTTGACAAAGGCATACGGACAGACCACACAATATAGTACGTAACTACTACATTTATGTAGAATAATTTAGACCTACTCCGCATTCGCAAGTTAGATACGTATTAAATGTGTGAGTTATGAGTTTATTATTATGGCTTTAAACATATTCATGTCTTTGGGATTGGTATAGGTAACGCCAAATAACTTGGCAAGAGTCGTTCAATGCGCAGAAGTCGATTTTTAAGTGTCAGCGGTTGTCAGTAGGACGCGGGGTATGACGTAGCGCCGCTCCGAGCACGCGATTGGTGCGTCAGTAGTTCTCGTTCAATTTGCTCCCGAATACACTTGCGTACACGAAAGTTGTACCCTTTGTTTTTGTTACGAGTTGTTGTTTTAAATTTATTTTTTTGTTACCTTGATTACAATGCCAGGACCAAATACGCAGACTATTAAAACGTCAGAAAGAACAGTTAGACACTATAGTTAAGGAAGGTTGAAATTCCGAATTCGTTACTGTCTTTAAGACACCGGGAAAAAGAAGAATAAAAGGTGTAGCAGTTTTATTAACTAATTGTGACGACGAGAACATATTATTTTTAATGTTTTTCTAAATACATTTTTTTTTCACTTTTAAATTTATTTATGTATTTATAATACCGAATTAACGAATGAATTCCTCTTCTTTCTTTAACATTCTTCTGAACAGATGTGATTAAAAATAAATGAATACTGTTCAGGACTACAAGAAGCCAGTGCAACGATAACTGGGGTGTCCGAAACTTGTCCACGGTTCGTGGAGCCCTACCGTTGCTTTCAACAACAATAAACAAAACTACAGGCTCTTGGGCCCTACCAATAAATAGTAGTTCTAACCACTTACCTTCTGCACTGGGTACACCAACTTCGACCTTCCTAGGCCACGCCCAAGTGTGGTACGTACCTATGTAAATATGAGGTGAGTAAATGAAAGTGTGATGTAAGTCAAGTGTTCTGAACGGTCACAAGGCGTCAGTCTCCAGATGGCGCGGTTCAGATCAGCATCACAGCCCTAACTCGCACCGGATTGAAGCTATTTATCACTACTAATTTCCAACAAATGCGCGTGCCACGCGGTGGCATCAACCCGGCGATAAATCCAAAATTATCCCAGGGTTTTCGTCAAATGGGAATTACAACTTCAAACAATAGTTAATCGCGACCCAATTATCGGTTGCAAACGGCGATTCCAAACGATATTTTTCCAAATAATTAACTCAACAGGTCCCAATCGGACATTTTTCAACAAAGAAGCAAAGTCTATCTGTCAAGTCAAAAGTTATGTCAAGTGTCAACATCAAAAAGAGAATAGAATGTTGCCACACCAAAAAGATCGTTCAAAAATACATTTGGGACGCAACAAATACTATACATCCTTTCATCTTTTTAAGATAAATAATACGTAAAAATTGCAAGTACCTAAATGACGACTTCTAATGAGAAAATCACCGAAATTGAAGGCGAACAATACTGTATGTATATAGATGTGATAAACAAAATATGTATAAGATACCCGCAGATAAGCTCATCAAAAGGAAAAGGCCAATAAGATTACATTGTATGTCAAGGGTTTTACTCCGATATAAGAAACTTGTTTGTATTGCATCCAAAAATCACTCATTGTTCTTTTTGTGATTAAATTAAAGAACGGCTGGTACTTTATGAGATCACTCAATATCTCTTCGATTGATATCGCATTAAGAAAAAGAGCTGACTGAGATTACGACTTCTGCAGAACACATAAATATTTGTTATGGTATTCACATAAGTATTTAAAAAGATAATGATTTATTATAATGATTTATTTCAATTTGTCAACAACTTTGTTTGTTTTTACTGCATTACACTAGCAATTCTTCATATATTGTGAGTGCCTTTTTCCAAACCATCAGATATGGAACAACTATTTGTAGGCCATACAAACATTTGTTACGGTGCAGGAATCGAACCTGCAACACGCAGCGCAGCAGCCAATAACGCAACCTCTAAGACAACCGTGTCATCACTTGAAAATTTATTAAAGTCAACATACTAAAACAGTTCGATAAAAATATAGTTAACATTCCTACAGAAACTCATATAAGCAAATAAGGATCATCAGTGAATATTAAAACTAGGAATAAGCTTAGATTGTAACAAATATCCTAATTGATATGTCACCTCAAAATAAGACCAGACCTCTGACAGTTCTTTTGACATGCGCAGTTTTGAACACATACGCGAAGGCTCAGCAATATTTATGACGCTTACCACAACGCGAGGTCATATCTGGACATTTATAGTAAACCAAGGGAATTTCATAAAACTTACGTAAGTAAATATCGACGGGTTCCCTGGCAGTGCGGATGTCACATCCCTCGGTTGAGGCGTTCAGCTTGTACACGCCGAACTCTCCCATCTCTGGCCTGAGCTGGCACAGCAACCCTCTGAATTAAAAACATAAGATTTTTTTAAATTTGCAATTTCAATTTGGCATGTTTAAAAACATCGACAATTTAATATATGTGTATTTTGTGGGAGATCTCTTTGTTTCTCCTCACAAAAAATAAATTTATTTTATAGAGAATAAGATTATTTTATAAAGAAAACTAGCAGTGTGGGTTGAATTCACATTACTAGCAATCTTGTCAACCCCTCCAACTAAGCTGAATATGCTTGTGTTTGGAGTGGTTTACGGCAATAGTGTAATGGGTAGGGTTCAAACCTGCGACCTCTATCACAAATGTGACACCTAAGCCATTAGGCTATTGTCGCTTCAATTGCAGAGGATGACAGGATTTGAGCCTTAGAGAGCAGGGCCTATGCCTGCCGGGATTGCGCGAATGTTCTCACGAGATACCGTGGCTCTGGAATGCGGCCAAAATGCGGCACAGGGTGGGTTATTCGTCAGGCAGGACTAACACTCCCTTCCGTTCCACCCAGAGTGGAAGAGGTCAATTGATGATAATCCCCCAAAAAAAGAGCCTTTAATTATAGGTATAATGAAATGAAGTAATGATGTTTATTTTGCAAATCCTTACTAATATTATAAATGCGAAAGTAACTCTGTCTGTCTGTGTCTTACGCAATTACGCCTAAACCGCTAAAGCGATTTAGATGAAATTTGGCATGGGAATAGTTTAGGACCCTAGGAAGGATCCCACGGGATCGGGAATTACGCGGGAAAAACCTCCCACGCGAACGAAGTCGCGTGCAAAAGCTAGTAGGTTATAAATAACACTTTCACACGTCTTTTTTTCCTAAATGTAAACTAGATCCTCATCTAGTTTACATTCCAGTGTTTCCTAACTGACTACTCTGAGAAGAAACGTTGGCCAACAGTATAATTTCGGTATCCTCATAGGTTTCAATATGATAATTGCATGAAGAGTTAACAGTACCCACGCGAACTTCACGAGGAGGAATTCTGGCATGTCATGTGTGTAGTAAGAGCTCTGCCGCACCGGAGATACAATATCCGATTGTTGACTAATAACGTCAATGGCCTACTAGAGTCTCCCACTCCGATTTCTAAGAGCTCGAACTTAGGAGTATGGGTTAGAATACAATACACCAAGTTTTCTGTAGCTTGGAAAAGAGGTCTAAGCCTTTGCGACCGTTTCTAATTCGAACTTCTTTGACATTCGTTATTGATAGTCAGAAGGAATAAAATCTTGCGAAGGAATTTAGTATTTTTACATTGACCTATGTGACCAACAATTCAGTAACTGGTTTATACCGTATTTCTTAAAAAGATCTCAGACTGGAAGCGGATCCTAAAATGGTTAGAAAAAGCCAGAAAGATTGATTGTTTTCAAATTGATTGTAATAGTTAGACAATTGACAAATTACCTACTTCTCTAGACAAAATTTGATAAAAGAAGCTATTAGTGTATTATGACAGTTAATGGCGAAACATGTATGTAATGAAAATATTTTTATTCTTTACTGTTTGTGCAATCATTTTGGTTCAATCATAAGATGCCACTCCATAAATAGTCCAGACTACCTGGAATTTTTTTAGTTGTCTTACACGATTGGATTTTCGATACAAGTTTTTTAGGATATTATTTCTATGCACACTTTCGCATAGGTTTAAAGACAAATTTGTTTCACATAAGAACATTATGGTTCACTTAAAATGAGATACAAAATATTACATATATTCGAATATATTGACACTACCTGCTTCTAATCCTCCTTCAGACCATTGTACAACCCTGCAAAAATATAATACATCCACCCACTATCCACATCCAGTTTTCACACACAGTCACATCGAGTTTTTATTTTTATCTGTCAAACTCAATCATGCCGTAAACTTTTAATATTTTCTAAAATAAATGCATTTAATAAACACGACAAAGACATACTATATCATACTAAAGCAATGACATATTCAAATATTCGTACTGATAGAATCTCACCAAAACTTCACTGTCTACAACAGGCATTGTATTTAAAATTTTCTAATTATACACTATTCTTTGACAAGAGTACATCGCTCACAAACGCCAATAGTACCTACAATCACACTCCCACGATTTGCTGGTAATTAAGCAATTATTAATACGCTACGTATGTTTTTTTCTCTATACGTAGGTCAAGGAGCTCTATAGTTACGTTACATTATTATCCAGAGCACGGTTTTCACACATTTTCTTTTTTGTTCGATACTTGTTTATTGACTACATAAAGAGTTTGATCCAATGTGAGCTTAAACGTGTTTTATCGTCCAAAAACAAGGTGAAATCAAATTTATTCTTCATAAACAAAATGGCTACAAATCATGCCAATTTAAGGCCAATAAAATTGTAATTATCTGTCCATTTACCTAGTATAACTGCGTAATGTTTTAATAATAATATTATGGTGATTTTTCTTCTGACCAATGATATTAATTCTAGTTCATTTGACTGATTATTCTTCAATCTACGGTACAGCTCAGTAACGCTAGAAAGTTCCTAACCAAAATCTTTGTCAGTTGGTCCTAAATTATCTATAATTTAGGATCAACTGAACTAGTAAGTAACTCACTTGCTATGTCTACATAGCAAGTGCGTTACTTAGCAGTAAAACCAACCCATCACTAGCATTTCAAAGAATTTACTTTACGGTGTTAACCAATTACTGTTCACAGATCCAGTATACCTACATAACAGTACGCATTTGTAAATATTGAACCAACAGCTCGTTTTCCTGTCGCAGTCGACTTCGTTGTCACTTTAAGGCCGTGCGCGCATTACGTTGCGTTTTGGAAACGCAAAATCTGTAAAGTATGGAGTGTCATAGAAGTGCGCGCACTGCGGTGGAATAAACGCGTGCGGTAGTCACCGGTGGCCCCGGTCATTCTACCGGTGCAGTAGAACTATTGCAATTGCGGCCACCGCAAGGCAGTGCGCGCACGGCCTAAACATAAGTAAAGAGCACGTATGACTTTCTCAAGACCGTATGTGGTGAATAAGATATCAAGTCCGCAAATATTTCGGCTCAGTACGTGTTTAGCCACCCGCCCATTACCTAACCGGAGAAAAGTTAACAGGACAATGTTCGCTGATTATTGCGTAATGAACTCTCGATTTTACTTCGGTAGATTTACGATTTTATACGTGGAAGAGAGAATGGTTCAATGCAGTTACTTTATTATTAACAACAGTAGACCTACATGTATAGTCCTCAGTGTTGATAAAAGGAGGTTATGTATTATCTCATTATAAGAGCAAGGTAAAAAAACTTTTTATCAAAAAATTAAACCGACTCCCAAAAAACACTGCAAAGTGAAAAATAACTTTAATTTCGGTAGTCGGTGTCTTTAGTTTTGTATTTTCGTTTTTGGCACCGACTTCCAAAATTAAAGTTATTTTTCACTTTGCAGTGTTTTTTGGGAGTCGGTTTAATTTTTTGATAAAAAGTTTTTATTTCACTCTTTTTAGTTGGTCGATTTTTAATTTACCTAGTTTCAAGAGCCTAAATTTCAACTACTTATAATCATTTACAAATATTGCTTTTCCCATTGTTGGGCCGTTAATTGTTGAAGAGTTCTCCTGGTACTTCACCATCAGATTCACTTCACCATATGCATTGTGACGAGCATATTTTGCTTAATAACCACATTCAAGTAATCGAAGCGGAACACATGAAATACTTATTATTCCTACTTATATATTGAGTAGTTCCAGTGGCCATCTGTGGTCTTCATCATCAGGTCCACTTCACAAATGGTGCTTTTCGAATGCAACTACACTAGTTACTATAAAAAATAATCAATACTCGATTTCTCCAGGATCCCATCATCAGATCCTGACTTGGTGACCAATTTCCAATTCTTTTTTTTTTTTTCAAACAAAAAAGAATTTTCCAAATCGGTTCAGCCGTCTTCGAGTAATCGGTGATCATACATAAAAAAAAGAACAAAAAAGAATATACGCGTCGACTTGATAACCTCCTCCTTTTTTGTCGTCGGTTGAAAAGAGTCTCAACCATTGAAAAATAAAAAGACCAAATAGCTGTAAACTCTTACTATTTATATGCTCTAATATTTTATATTGTGCTTTTAGTTACACATCATTAAAATTTAATTTAATATTTCTACCGGCTGGCCTGCCAAAAAAGGCCACCTCTGCAAATCGAGCTTGGACTCTTTTTTTCTTGAGTAAAGTCATCGAATGACTATTCCGGCTTTCAATGGAGCAGAAGAGAGTATCAGACTTTTACGGACTATAATAAACCCACGCTGTTCCTTCAGTTCAACCCCAGTCCATCTTGAACCTTTAGAATCCAATTAGTTTTGGTTAAATCAGAGCCTAAAAACAAACCAAACTAAATATGGTGGTCAAGTTGGAAAAGGCCCATGCCCAGTTGCCAAGTTCCCTACGAGCTCTTCAGGACATATTTGTAGGATGACCAAAAATAGTTGGACAAAACGATTAACGGAATTAACCCTAGAATCAGGTGATATAGGAATGGTACTCACGAGGTATCCCCAGCAGTGACATATTGCTCTGTAGCATTGGCGTAGACCCGCCATGTTGACCGGCGCGCAGTACTGGCCACCCAGGACTTCTCCACGCCTACCGATATGTTCTCCTGCAGCTTGAAGGGACACTGGAATAGGAGGGTGAAATTAGCTTATCGATAGTAGGTATTTTAGCAGATGTTCGGCTGAGCAGATAATGCGTAAATGTTAAAGTATGCGACTACCCATCCGGAACAAAAATAATTCTTTATTCTTTGCAATCAAATAAAAATTTAATTATTAAAATGCATGTTTGATAATATAATCTATGCAATATATTCTCAATATACCTACTAGATAATTATTCCAAGGACCTAAGATTCACTGTTAAGAACCAGTAAAATTAGTATGTCGCAAATTCTTTGCTTAAATGTCATTACCTACTGTAATTAGTATTTTATCACTTTCTCATTACTTAATCATTAAAATTGCCTCAAAATACGAGTTATTATATAATGCAGGAAATAACAAAGTTGGTATTTTAAAGTTGGTAACCTTCATTTCAATTAACTACCTAATTACTCGTACCTATCACTTAATTCATGTGAGAATTTCTTAATTACAAATGTCAGTATAACAAAACATAATAACTCTTAAGTGTTGAGTTGTTATTTTGTATGGGTCCATCCATCTATTACGTAAGACATTTTTTCAAGTTTTGGAACCCCTGTTTCATAATTATTACGGCAGAAGCTAAAGGATAAATACAACTTGCGATTATTTTTATATTTCAAAGAAACAGTTTGAGGCACGCTTGGTTTTTTAACTTGTAAGTACTAATCATTTATATGTTTTTTTTTTATTACGGATGGGCCCAATCTTGACCTCGATCTCGCCTGATGGTAAGCAATAGATGAGGTCTAAGATGGGACGAGCGAGCCCAGAAGATGCCTATTTACTCGTGCTTTAAAGGCTGAAAGGTCATAAGTGGCAGGGCACACAGAAGCCGGCAGAGAATTCCACAGCTTGGCTGTGCGCACAATAAATGTGGAGGAGAAGCGCTTGGTACGACAAGACGGTATATCAACCAAGTGTGGGTGGTACCCAGCCGAGCGTCTGGTAGACCGGTAGTGAAAGGGAGATGGAGGAATCAGTCATGGCGCTCCTGCGCACAATCCCCGAAGTACAATCTGTAGAAAACCGACAGGCAAGCAGCGGTTCGCCGATGAGCCAGGCTATGAAGCTTGTCCACCAGCACCTCGTCGCCTATAAGCCTTTTAGCTCTGCGCTCGATCGAGTCCAATGCAGCAAGTTGGTACTTAGCAGAGCCATCCCACAAGCGGCTGCAATACTCCACGCAGGAACGGACCTGTGCTTTATACAGATTTAGAAGCTATCCAGGCGTGAAGTACCGCCTCACCTTGTGTAGGATTCCCAGCTTTTTTGCTGCAATCTGAGCTCTGGACTCGATGGTTGAGCCGAAGTTGAGGTCTGACGTCAACTCCATGCCCAAAAGCTCCAGGCGATTGGTAACTGGCACAGATGTACTTCAGAACTTTTAAATTGACCCCTACTTAGGGGCCTGTATTTTCAGAGCGTTGAATTTGACCAGATTGTCGTCACCCCATCGGGAAACGAGATTAAAGGTCAAATTCATGCGCTCTACCATGACCTTTCTGAGAGTGGCAATTTCGTCCCTGTCAGCTCTAGAACTGGATAAGTATCTCTCTGAGACTGTGCTGTCATCCGCGTACCCAACTGCTCCCAGCTGAAGTAGGTCATTGATATGCAGCAGAAAAAGAGTCGCAGAAAGAACAGATCCTTGAAACAACAACAAAAAAATCTGACACCAGTCTTGCCAAGGAGTATCGTATAATTTAGCTGGTTATGGACACGTTATGGAAGTCAGATAAGTCGTCGCTTCAAAGCTGCATCCTGTTAGACTCTAAGCCGAACGCAAATTAGTTGGGAAAACCCTAAGCTGATTATGACGGTAGTAAACGACTTAGGTTTTATTTTACAGTTTTTCTTTAAGTTTATGAAATTAAATTTTGATGATTGAGGGCACGAGGTAGCGCCTGCGCACTCGCGTGTAATTCCGTGCTTTTTCAAAGTAGGTAACTGCGCTCTTTTGTGATCTTACGTAAAAACTACCTAGATTCCTTGAACCTAATGATGATGTTTCCCGTTTCAAAAAATCGACTAATGTTAGATTCACATCTTATGCTTATTCTTCTAGTGAAAACCTAACCTACATGGCTTAAGACCCGCCAGAAGCGGTATAGGTTAGGCTATGCAAGTTAGGGATAGGTTCAAATTTACCGCTTTCTATGCAGAACAATCGATAAGAAACTTAAAAAACTCATCATGGTGTAAATCTGATAGAAATAGTCCATTAAATTTACAAAAAAATAGGTATGATTAATAGTGTTATTTATAAGCAATTTACAAAGTAAATATCATTAATCAATTTTTAATAATTTATCATTCTCAGTCAAAGGCAAAATTACTCATAAACAGATAATAATAATTAATGTTTCCTAGACTACTAAAAACATCATCAACAAAAATAAAGTCGCAATAACACTTCATTATAAACGGTTGATAAGTTGAACTTTCTTACAACAAAAGAACAATAACTAAAATGACTCATAGGTTTGTACTGCATCTGCGTACAATATGACTAATTCCACCCTTTTAATATGCAGTGGCTTAAAGCACAGAGCACGGAACCGCGGTACAGGCAGCGATGAGAGACGCCATTACCAATAACATTCATGCCAACGTAATGTGTGCTAAGCGCAAGTTTGGGCTGTAAAAGTTATATGCCTAAATTATACTACATTTACATATCTCAGATCATAGACAAGGCTTGTTCGTGTTTTGTTGTTGTCAGTTGTTTAAAACCTTTGCAAAATAGAGACAGCGCTAATTACATAATTATGTTGTCATCCGCAAGTACCGCAATAGTGTAATTTATGCCATTCAATACATATTACATTTTGTGTTACAAGGACAGTAAAATAACTTTAATACTGTATATTTTCTCCTTTTTTCCACAGTTTTGATTTAACTTGACACTGGCTTCGTTTATAGTAACAGTCGCTAGGACGTTTCCTTGCTCTGTAACATTAAAAATAGCCGAGCCAGAGCTTCGTCTGCCAATAATTGTCAGTTCATAAGATCAATTATTTTGAGAATAGAGAATTTGTCTCGCATATTTGTTATACTGTGAACAATGTGTTTTCTTGGTTACCCTAGACAGGCCCCTGGGCTAAACATTCATGATTAAAAAGACCAAGCTCACGTACGTACGTACTGCGTTGGGACAAGTATTTCCCTTAAATTCGTTTAAGCGTAACATATGCGTCTACCTAGTTATCAATTCCACTAATAGGTATACATTTCATTGCTTCCTATTGGTCGGAGCTCTTTCCAACTTTCATAAAGTAGATAGTTTTTTTTAAGTTATCATCGAGCCACTTTTGCACTAATTTAATTGTCAGCCCGAGCTAGTAATGAACTCAGTCGTAGACTCGTAGTAGAAGTATTTGCAATGCTGTACGCTTCGCTACTAAATCACTTGAAGCGGTAATTTCTCTAACTGGCTGGCCGGTGTACGCGCGGAATACTTGACACACATAGCGTAATATAATAACACCAAGATTTTCAATGTTTACTACTGTTTTGCATATTGTTATGTGATTGTGGTAAATACATAATATTCTAATGATTGGCTTGTGACCTTTAGGAGAACCATTACAATATAATATTTTATGTATAGTTTGCTGGATGCGCGGCCTTTGCCTAACAGTGGACATCTCTTAACTGATGGTAGTGATAGTTTTATAAAGCGTCAGCCATGTTCTACTTATAAGTATTTTTCATTATTCAATATTTGGTGACCTTTCTTCAGTGAGAGTGGTGAAGGCGATTGTCTAAACGTCAAAAATGTATGGGTACATTACGACAATCGCATCCACTCAGCGTTTTTCTTTTTCTTATTGAAGGGATTAACAAGATTCCTAGTAATGTGAAAAAAAAAGAAAAGGAAGGCACGCTTAGGTTTCCTGTCAATCTAAATGAGTAAATATAGTTTCACAAAGTCGGCCCAAAGCTGGTTAGTTGATCTTCATGGCTTGTCTATTTACTTTTGATACGGTACATTTATAACTACACCGTAATATAATTACGGTAAATGGTTGTAATATATTACCTATATGTAGTAAAATTAATATCTATCTCTTTCCGTTTATTTAGTAATAGTATATTCTGCAGTATATTTTGATTCAAAAGGGTAGTAATCGTATATCGGTCTTCCAGAGGTTATTATATCCATTATAAAAACTATTTAAACCTCTTTTAACTGTTTCTTTAGTTTGTAAACAGGTTATTATACCAACTGAGCGTTTTTTTTTTTTAAAGGATTTTGTGCCAAAGGGCGTATCGTAATGCCAGCAAATTGTACAAGTCACAGACATAATGTATTTATTGTAGGTACCATACAAACTTCAAATGCTTAATTCAAAAATCGTAAATCAGTTTCATCCTGTTTGTTATAATAATCATTCGAGTACCTATTACGTGTTCATTTATTATATACTCGCTAACACCATGAACTTCGTACAGTATTTTGTTTTTCATATTGTCTCGCCTTTTATATTTTCCATGGAATTCCACTAATGAGTATTTTGAAATCAAAATTATCTAAATCGGTCCAGCTGTTCTCGACTTTTAGCGAGACTAAGAACGGAAACGAAGACGAACAGAAATAGATTTTTATATAAAAGAAGATTATTTTTTTATTTTTATTTTACATATTTTGATTAGTTTATTTATAATATTTTAGATTTATTTATAGTTTATATTGGCATAGTTGCCTGAAATATAGAATATATATAATGTATATTATTATTACAAAACGCACTTATCCATAATTGTTTTCCTTCTATTAGTTTATCAGACGTCATAAGAGTATGTCATTTGTGTAAAATTAATTTGATGAATCAATATTTCAATGTGTGGTAGTTAAAACTGACAGTCACGAGGAGGAAAAACAATTTATAAGTATCCCAATATCTCATAAATTGTTTATATTAAATAAGTAAAGTACTCTAGTAAAGTAATCTATGCATTCGCTTTGTTTTCGGTCTTCGAAAGTATGACCATGTTTCTCACCTTCGCAAGCAACTCAAGTGGCTCCCAATCCGTCTTCGCAGGAACACTAGGATTTTGTCTCCTCTTCAACATTCTACACAACCCGTCTTACCCTTCCTACCTCTGTGTCTGATGGGAAAGGAGGAAACGCCTGGGTGTCACCACTGCGAGGGTCGCCCTGAGGACACCGTAGAGCACACGGTGCAAGACTGCCCCGCTTGGGCAGAGCACCGACGTTTCCTCACGGCGGCGATAGGCGGAGACCTCTCGCGCCCGGCATTGGTCGAGGCCATGCTGCGGGGCGAGAGGGAGTGGGCAGCGGTCGCCTCCTTCTGCGAAGCAGTCATGCTTCCGAAGGAGGAGGCGGGCCGCGTGAGGGAGAGGATGGCGTCCTCCCTCCAGCCCAGCCGCAGTGGTAGACGCCCACGGCGTCGGACGTCGGCCGACGATCTCCGGCCACCGTAGGCGCGGGCATGCGGACAGCGAGTAAAGGGCAACTCGCTGTCCGACCATGGACCATGCCTGGGTCGACGGCGCGTCGTGTTCCACGCGCGCCTCAAAGAGCGTCAGCAACATGACGAGGCCCCCTCTGCAGAGGGCCGAAGCCTGCCGGGGTCGTGGGACTCATCCCGTTACCGTGGCCCCGGTATGTAAAGGGTTATTGAAGGAACACCGTGGATTTTAGTCAGTAAAAGTCTGACAGTCCCTCCCACCCTGCCCGGAGTGGGAGGACTTATTTGAAAATTTTACCACGTTAAAAAAAAAAAACCCTTCCTACCTGCGTGAGCGTTTTTCTTACGCTCGTTCTAGCGACGTACCATGTAGATCACACCTTAGATCCCTCCTTAAATCTCATCCTCATAAAACTAGCTACTACTCTTATTCCTTCTCTGTCCATGCTGTAAGATTGTGGAACTCACTTCCGCCTAGCATTCGTGATTTAAAAACTATATCTCTATTCAAATGTCGATTAAAAGAGCATTACCTTTCCTCTTAACTGTGTTAATTAGTTATGTATATATTTATATTATATGTTTATTACATTATGTATTTATTTAAGTACATGTTATTTTTATTGCTTTGTAAGTATGTGTAAGTATATTTAATATTTTAGTTTTAGTTTTAGACTTCACATATTCATATTTATTTCTCTTCTTGTTCTCACACACTATTGTCTACATTTCTTTTTCACTTCTCCTTTCGCAGGTCTGCTGGAAGAAATTTCTTAAGAAATAAGCAGTACCTTTGTACTCAGATATTATAATTATGTTTATCTTAATGTATTTTACTGTGTGTACATAAATAATAAAATAAATAAATAAGTTTCAACTGTACCTAATACATATAACCAGGTATGTAACGTTTAATATTGGAAATTATTTATTATTGACATAGGAAGGCACATAAGGAAATATATAATTGATATACGGACAACATACACTTAATTTAGATTTGTTCTGTGTACATTTAAATTGAATTAACACATTAATGTAATACAACCAAACTAACCAGATTAACAGTGTCAGTAAGAAAATAGTTAAGTGTGGATATGTTTGATGAATTGTCTTCAAGTTATTTTAATGTTAGAATAACTCAAACTCACAATCTACGTCTTTCAGCGTTGGAACTGGTTTCTAATACATATAACTGTTATGTAGTCTACGGACACCCAACAAATCCAATTAGACTCAAGAGCCGGAAGAGATTTCGTCAATGCACTCAGTCCATCCAAGACCAACCTTAATAAGCAAGAAAAGAGATGTAGGAAAATGCTACCTAACTTTGTTCGGCCCCAGGAGCATCTGCCACCCGCAAGTGACCTGCAGTGGCCAATTTGAAAAGCTACTGCGAACCCAACTAGACCGCTGTTAATGAAACGATGGATCATAGAACACAATAGTATCCAGTGCAAATGCATTTGAAGACCTGGCTGATAAACGCCAATGACGGTCGCAACTAGCGTGGCTGCCTACTGGGCCCAACATAATAATTAAAGCAACGATTTATTTATTATATACTTTATTGTACACCTCACAATATTTCTATGGATACAAAAATTTAAACTAGTGTTCAATGGGCGGTCTTATCGCACAGGGCGATCTCTTACAGACAACCTTTGGATGGACAAAAATTAAAGGAGACGGATTAAAGGCTGTCAGTGTATAAACAACAAAAATAATATTAATTGAACATAATAATATAAAATACATACATACATTACAAAAATCATATACTAATAAATATTACATGGTTCTATAATTGAGAAAGAAGCGGAAATCTTATAGGGAGAGTTAATGCTCCTTCACCAATCTTTTGAACGTTGGTAGCGTTTGAGCACGCCTCACTTCTAAGGGTAATGCATTCCACAAACGAGCTGCTTGAATAGTGAAAGATTTGTCAAAGAAAGAAGTGGAATGCATACGAATACTTAACTCTAAATTTTCCGATGATCTCAGGGATCTAGAATGTGTGTCACAGAGGAACTGAAAGCGTTCCTTATGATAAAAAGGAGTAAAAGGATTAAAGAGCACATTATAAAGTAGAGAAAGTAAGTGAAGATTCCGGCGAAACCTAATAGGAAGCCATTTGAGCTGAGCGTGGAAATCAGAAACGTGGTCATAATTGCGCAAGCCAAATGTAAATCTGATATAGAGATTTTGAAGTCGCTCTAGCTTGTCTAATTGGTCTTGGGTCAAGTCGAGATAGCTGGCATCAGCGTAGTCCAGAATAGGGAGAAGGAGAGTTTGTGCGATTGCAATTTTAGTAGAGATGGGAAGAAAATTACGAAGGCGTCTCAAGGAGCCTGCAGAAGCAAATACTTTACGACTAACTTCTTCTAACTGTTTAGTCCAAGAAAGGGTGTCGTCATTGTGTATTCCCAGGTTCTTCACAGTGTAACTAAAAGGTACGAAGCTGTTATTGAAAGAAACCCGTCCAATCAATCCTAGAGATAGTACGAGAGCTACCAACAACAATAACCTGAGTCTTAGCAGGATTGATTTTCAGCCCAAACTCAGCGCTCCAGTCACCAATTCGAGCGAGGTCCAAATTAATAGCTTCAATGGCATCAGCTAACTCTACGAGTGGAGCTTGGGTGTAAATTTGAAGATCATCAGCATACAAGTGGTAGAAAGAAGATAGTCGTTGAATAATAGCATTTATAAAAAGTACGAAAAGTAAAGGAGATAAAACACCACCCTGCGGTACACCGGCAGAGGTATCACACCAAGAAGAAAAAGAGTCCTCATTGGACATACGCTGCCGGCGACCAAACTGGTAGCTTCGAAACCAGTCAACTACCGATGGAGATATGTTAAAAGAGCATAGAATGCCGAGCAAAATGTCGAAGTCAACAGTATTAAACGCATTACTAAAGTCTAGTAATGCAAGTACTGTTAACTTCCTCATCTCCATGCCAGACCTTATATCGTCCGTAATATGAACTAGTGCAGAGGTAGTGCTGTGACCAAGACGGAAACCAGATTGGAAGGGATTCAGGAGATTATATTTAGAGAGGAACGAGCTAAGTTGTTGGTGGACAAGCTTTTCAAGGACTTTGGATAGGAATGGGAGAATAGAAATGGGTCGGTAGTCAGAAAAAGATTCAGGACGATTTTTTTTAGGTAAAGGGATAATTTGGGCGTCTTTCCAGGCTTGTGGAAAGATTCTACTAGAAATTGAGAAATTTAGAATATATAAAATGACCGGAAGAACGTTATCAAGGATGGGAATGATCATCTTACAGCTGACACAGTCACTACCCACAGCGTTGGACGTAATCGACATAACACTCTTTTTAACATCACAAGCAGTAAATTGACTTATGACAAAAGGAGAATAATCAGGTATTGGAAGGTTAGAAAGAAAACTTAGAGTAGCAGTTTTAGTAGCCCCATCTATTACAGGCGAAGTAGAAAAATGACTATTAAGTAAATTTAATTCAATGTCTTTATTCAATGTCTATAGGAATCGTTTCATGAGACTTTTTCCCGATACCCAATGATTTGAGAAATTTCCAGATCTTAGCTGGATCACTACTCTGAACCGAATTATGGATATGTTGGCGTTTTGCATTTCTACACACCTTGCTGCAGTGATTTCTAATTGAGATAAATTTCTCCCTATTAGTGTCACTGGGTGTAACTTTGAACTTAAATTTCGCCGCTGCTTTTTTATGTATTAAAAGTTTAATTTCATCCGTCAACCAAGGCGCCGGAAGATGCTTAACCCTCACAGCTCGAATAGGTGCATGTCTGTCGTAAAGCTGAATTAGTTCAGAAGTCAGAAAATCAACCTGTTCGTCGACTGATGACGAAGCAATCAGAGGAATCCAATCAATGTTGTTGGCATCCTCTCGAAGACAATCAATGTTCATCCCATCAAAATAGCGAAGCAGAATAGTTTTGGACTTATGCTTAGGGGGCAAATTTACCATCGACTCTAAGAGATACTATACTATACGATTACTCTAGACTCTCTTTTTCATTGACGCGGTGACAGTGACGCAACAGTTACGTAGACAAAAATCACTAGCGCGCGCGTATTATGAAATTTTCTACTGCCGTTTTCTTTTACTTTAATATAGTATAATGTCCAGATTTTTTATGATAATATAATTATAGCCAAAGTTTAAAACCAAAAGTTCAACCAAACAGCAATTTTTTGCATAATTCTTGTATGTGCTTGATAGCTGAAGCCCGAATACATACTAACCTATTTCTGTATTTTATAGTTACAAACTGTGACAGGAGAAACCTTCATATCTCTTTCTAATCAATTCAATATAGCACCATTACCTGTAACTGAATTCAAAAAAACATATTCCAACACAGAAAGTCGTGTATTATCACTTTGATTCCGTCCCCATTAGAATTCCTTATTAACTGATGACAAATAATTTGATATTTACTTTTCAGCAAATTAGTCATTAAATAACACTTTTAGACTTCATTTTAACTCTATCACAACATCCACAATATCAAGAAACCCACATAATTAGCTTGCTATCTACCTGTATGTTACGATAGCAAAGTATGTTGAACCCTTCAATTACCGACATGCGGGCCTTCCCTAGGAAATCCCGGTGACAAATTGATCGATAGGCCAACCATATTGAAGTTTGACGAAGGACGGAACTAAATAGTTTCAAGCCGGTGTTATGCGCTTACTAAGACCATTTTCTACACAAATAAACATAGTTTAACAAAAATAAAACGTTTTTAAACTGACATGGACATTAACAATATCATTTTCTCATGGTTATTTACCACGTCTATGTAAGGCACGACTTACGAATTGTAGGTTGGGGATTTGAACCCAGACGAGTAGGTAGGTACATTTCTTTGTGTAATTTTCATCATAAGCACTGTTGCACGGTGAAGGAAAAAGTCTTGAGAAAACTGGCATGTGTTAGGATCGACCCCGCCCTGGGCCCGCTTGGTGGATTAGATACGACCCATTCCTTCTCCTAGACAGGAGGCCAATGAACGGTCTATCCGTGATCATCGCACATAATGGCGCTTACAACAGTACCGAATACCGGAAACTCGAAACAATTCACAAACATGGTAAATATATCGTTTTAAGTTCAAAAAAATACTGGCCGTTACTAGTTAGTTTACAAATATTTAAATGCACTTGCACAAACACCCACACCCGGGCCAAGTATCTGTAGCCCATAAAAACATTTTGACTTTGATTTTGATTGGTTGACTGGTACATAATGTATAAAGTCCGCCATTGTACCATTTTGTGCTCCATAAAGTTTAAATAAATAAATAAAACTCTTTGTTCCGATGTGGGAATCGAACACGCGACACACATATCAACAACCAATCGTTCTACTAACGCGCCAACAGTATCAGAATCAGAATATTTATTTGTGAAACATAGGTAACATAAAGGTCTTTGGTATACATAAATATTTGAGCACTATGTTTTGCCGTGAAGGCGTACAAATTTAGTATGGAATGTAATTCCAAATATGTACTTAAAAATCTAAACAAAAAAACTAACAAAAAGAAAAAAATGTAATACTTACAAAATATAACAATATACTATTTTAAGCTAAATTAAAAAATAAACAAAATCAATAATAGAAAAAAAAACAAAGAGAAACAATCTATTTGAAAAATGAAAATAACAAATATATATATTATATATATACGTGTCGAATTGATAACCTCTTCCTTTTTTGTCGTCGGTTGAAAAATTATCATTCATATAATAATGGCATATTTTTTATTACATCATGATGTACAAGGTGTCTCAAAAGTAAGTTCACATTTGCTTATCTTATTACGCGAAAGCAACTATTCTGAGGGGCGCGGGGGGTATGTCAGTCGGTAGTCTGGCTCTTGGGAATTTAGTCGCTATGGAGCGTTTCTCTGGTGCGGACCGTGCGTTGTGCGTACGTGAGTTTTACAAAAACGGTAATTCGGCGACTGTAGCGCGTAGAAAATTCTGCAGTATTCGACATATTCGTCACTTAAATGATGCGCCTAGCACTCGTCTCATTGCAAAATGGGTTGAGAAGTTTGAAGAGACTGGGTCAACTCTGGAGAAACCAAAATCTGGGCGACCAAGGACATCAAGATCAGCCGAAAACGTGGACAGTGTTACTCAGTCTCTCAGTCGAGATGATCCAAACCTCTCGATTCGGAAGCGTGCTGTTGCTTTAAATGTGCACAGATCTTCATTATGCCGCATTTTACACAAAGATTTAAAGCTGCACCCGTACAAAATTCAGTTAGTGCAAGAACTGAAGCCTCAAGATGCTGGTCAGAGGCTTGCCTTTGTAAATCAGATGATTGAGCGGTTTCCAACGTTCACCAACATCTTGTTTTCCGATGAAGCCCATTTTCACCTGAATGGGCATGTAAACAAGCAAAATTGTCGTTACTGGAGTGCAACCAACCCAAAACAAAAACATCAGAAACCGCTACATTCACCCAAAGTCACCGTATGGGCAGCGATGTCGGCGCGAGGAATTATCGGCCCTTACTTTTTTGAAGATGGAAGGGGACGCACACTCACAGTGAATTCAGAGCGTTATGTGGAGATGTTAGACGAGTTTTTCGTACCCCAACTACAAAACTTTCCTGGTTACAACCAAAGAACATGGTTCCAGCAGGATGGAGCAACTTCACACACGTCCAACAGATCTCTGCCTCGAGTTCGAGAAATTTTTCCGAACAAATTAATCTCCTGGCGAGGTGACATAAATTGGCCTCCACGGAGTCCCGATTTAACGCCTATGGATTTTTTCCTGTGGGGTTATGTCAAATCAAAAGTTTACGCTAATAAACCGACTTCCCTGGCACAATTAAAAGAAAATATCCGTCATGAAATGGCAGCCATCACGGAGACTACCTGCCGAGCTGTCATAGGCAATTTTAGTGCCCGACTAAATGAATGCCGAGAGCGCAACGGTTTACTTTTGGACGATCGTATTTTTAAAAAATAAATTCCCAAACAATGTACTTCAATATAAAATAAACATTTTTTCAATAGAGCTAAGACTTTTCTTTTGAAAAAAGATTTAAATGTGAACTTTCTTTTGAGACACCTTGTATTAGGCTATCGTCAAATAATTAACTAGATAAATGTTTAAAGGACTGGACACTTAAATTCTCTAACTCTAGAGTTTTATTAATATTGTAACTGTAAGATGAATTGATTTTATAAATATAAGATCTGAACATAAAAAATAGTGAATAAACTAATAACATTTTTCTAACATTTTGAACGGATTCAACACGTATTTATAGCTCTTACAATCATTTCCATTAAAGAGTTTTTAACCACTTTTAAAATTATCCATAGAACGTTTATATTAAGAACCTGCTATTACGGTTAAAATAAATTAAGTTGGACTGTATGTATTCTTGCATAAAAAGCTGTAAGCTATAAAATATAGCATCTTTATATCTTCTGTTAAAAGTAAAAATGCATGATTTCTTTAAGTGGTTAAATACTATTTTTTTAATCAATTTACCTCTTTATTCATGCTTCTATTTTCGGGTGAGTTACGTAGATCTCTACATTACACCCTCATTTTGTCAGGTATGCGGTATGCCCAATACCATTACCATAATACGGGTCTAGAATCTGAAAGTCCATAAAAAACAAGTAACACTTTTTACCGAGTCGGAAATCAAGCATAGGACCTCAATTTCAGTAGTATTGACTTATTGTAGCCACGAGGCAACTTAAAAAGTCATTAACTTATTAACTTAATTAACTTGATGTACATAGACACCGTATTTATCATCGTTTCATATCAAGTGAAAGACTAATTTAATGGCAATAAACACGAACTAAATATTGATCTGGGAAGCGACAAAGTTTCTGCAAACACGACAAAAGGCAAAAAAGATAAAACAGTCTCAACATAAAGAAGCAGTTACGTTACAGTCGCTGCATTTGCTGCCATAAATTTTAATAGCACTTTACAAAATTTATGATTGACAATGAAAAATGGGTAAGTGAATGTTATCGATTGACACTGTTTGATCAAGTGAATCTGTACCCAGTTATTGTTCCAGTGGTAAAAATATAATAATATATATATATATATATATAATATATATTTTTACAACATTCACACAACGCCATCTAGTCCCAAACTAAGCAGAGCTTGTGCTATGAGTACTAGACAACTGATAAACATACATATACATATATTTCTAAATACATACATATTATAGATAAATTACACCTAGACAAAGAACAAAACATTTATCCTGGGTGGGAATCGAACCCACAACCTTGCGCATAGCAGTCAAGGCTTAATGCAGGAAAAATAATCTGTTTACATAATAATGACGCTCAAACGAGCAGGTAAAGCACATTTCAATGCTGGATATCTATGAGCAATATTAGAACTTCACGTTTCCTTGTACAATTTTCCCTGATAAACTCACATGAAACGTTTTCATTGACACCGTCTAATTTTTTTGTGCCTGGGTCTCGAAAGTTAGCATATATGGTATTCATCTGCTTTTTCATTTCATTTCATTTCATTTCATTTCATTTCATAACCGGACTTGCCTGTGGCGGCTTTAATTATAATAATTAAAGCCTCCACCCGGGGCTTTTAAAAACACAAACTAAGCGACTATATTCTACCTACAGCCACAGTTTATAAAGTCCTTAAAGCTCAGGGCATGAGTTGTCATACTCACATGTGTCACCCTAGATTTCATATTTAACATACATGAACTAAATGATAATAAAAAAAAATATACATTTCAAGGATAAGAATACATAAATGTAAAACGGTGTTGGAGCTCACACCCAAAATCTGTATAGTGATAAACCAAAATACTCTTTAGGCGAACGTAGCCTCGAGCTATTACTGCAGTCAGTATTAAAATTATTATTAAAATTAAAGTAATTAAAGATATTACATGTATAAGTATCAGCTAAATTACTTATTGCTCAACTGGTTCTGCATAACCTAGATTCTTTTGAGATAAATGTAGCGAGAAATTGAAAAATAAAAATGCTTTAGAATTTAATTATTAAGGGTCTTATCTAACGTTCATAACTCGAGTATGTTGTAATAGAGTATATTGTGTTTACTATTCTTTCCGGGTTTTAAAGAAAGGCTTAAATAGCTTCCAATTGATTTGTGATGCATAATCGCGCCTGAAGTGTTATTAAGCCTTGGCATACTTAGATAGTAATAACTTGTGTCTATGTCGATTGTATCAAGAGATTTGGAGACGATAAAGATTTGTCAAAATGGAGCATGCATAACCTATGTTCCACAGCTTCGTAAGAAAAATCATTATTGGCTGTTAGGAAACGCGTCATGCACCTAGCACCTAGCAAGTTCTAGGAATAATTTTCGTTGATGTATCTCAGCAGAGGTGACTACCCCGTTAGTCTAGTGATCGCAAGTGCGACTGCAGAGCATGAAGTACTTTCATTGTGCGTACGGCTAAGGAGTGGAATTCCCTGCCGGAGTCTGTGTTTCCTGCTCGCTATAACCTGGGAGTCTTTAAGTCAAGAGTGAATAGATTACTTCTAGGCAAGCGTGCTCCATCTTCGACCACATCATCACTTACCATCAGATGAGATGGTGGTCAAACGTGAGCCTATTATCAAAAAAAAGTCTCGGATTCGATTCCCGATGTTAAAGAAATTTCTCGATAGAGTAGCCCGGAGTTTGGAAGCTGGCAGTGTGATACGACCCCCGTACCTTGGAAATCACGATAAGCCGTTAGTACCGGATTTCATTTGGACATCTTTGACAGTCTTTACGGGTAGTCAGAAGCCAGAAAATCTGACACTGGTCTGACCAAGGGTAAGGGTGCGTTTCCACCAGAGATGTGCGATGGAAATGTGTCGTGCGAGGATGTCTAGCTGTGCTGTGAAAATGTGTGGGGGTTTCCACCAAAGCTGTGCGATGAAAATGTGCCTACGAGGATGTGTAGCGGAGCTGTGAAAATGCGCATTAATGTGTGGTGCGAGGATGCGCAAACCTCGCAACACATCCTTCTCAACACACATTCCTCGCAACACATCCCTCGCAACACATCTCTCGCACACATCCCTCGCACACATCTCTCGCTTGTTTTGTATGCGCAAAAATCTAGCTCCGCTGAGCCGTTTCCACCAGTGCTGTGCTGACCGAGGCGAGGTAAATGAAGCGATTCTATTGGTTCTTTACAAACACATCCCTCGCTACGCATCCTCGCACATCTCTGGTGGAAACGCAGCCTTATTGTGTTACACAACTCCTGGGTTGTGGAGGCCAGATTCGAGTCGCTCCATGTAAAACACTAATACTCAGCTGCATACTAATACTAGACTGAAAAGGCTTAGCAGATGATGATGATGACCTCAGTAAATGTACGACGCCAGCATATGAAGCTACCCGAAACTGTCAAATTTTCCCAATCAACCTTGAACCTAATTTCTACAGCAATAAAGTTGAAAATCTATTAAAGAAATTTGACAGATTGTTGTTACACTAAGAAATTTGTAATGCAACTTTCCTGCATTATTCGCATAGGGAATCAAAGTTTCTTGTATATGAAGTCATGGGCTTCACGAATAAAAACTACTACTGTTTACAATTTTTTACTTCATTTACTAAACGCATGCAGTTTGGAAACAGCGTTTTTCAACGCGTAAACACTTCGTGAGTGCAATGTTGTGAAAGGGAGCAAAGACCTTTAATGCAGTATTCTTAAATAAATTTGCAAGGCACGTATTTTTTTCTTATACACGAACGAAAAGTTGGCTGGTAGGTATTAAGCGTGCCTTTTTGGTAACACGATACAGTACCTGCACGGTAAAACAAATGTCACCGAAGTCGCAAAAAATATATAAGTCCTTCCAGACTTTATTTAAATCAACTCCATAATTACATTATTTTGTATTTATTATCACATTTTTGTTTTCCTGGAAGTCACAGTCAAAATATGTAAGTTCAATCAGGAAAAACCAGTTAGATATAGGTCTCGGAACTCGTTTAATAACCGCAACAAGTGGGATATTATAAGAAATCCCACTTAGTCATCCTTTTAAGCACAAGTGCTGTTAAAAAAGACAAACTCTCTACCAATTAATATCTCTTCGCGACCACTTAATTTTATTCTTAATGCTAGTTTTACACTCCAGTACTCACTCGAAAGCAATCATCAGAGACAGAGTAGACTCCAACATCAATTTCCGATACGCCGACCATGTAAGCCTGGTCCATCTTCAGGGCCGTCATGTTCAGCCCCTCGTGCTCCTCTACTCCTGGGTCCTCGAGCCATGATCTAATCACTTCCCGATACCACTGCCAAGTGTCATTCGATACCCCCACAGAATCATTCATAATTGCGCAGTCCAAAAACGTTTCAGACTTCTTCAAAGAGCGAAGTAGTCAAAACTGCACTTTTAAAAATCGAATATCATTTTATAACTTAACTTTTTTTAACCGGTTGAGATAGCGACTATACGGCCGTGTGGCCAGTGCGTGACTGAGCGGCAAACCGGTGCGGCGTCGCGTCGCCATACAAGAGCATAATAAATAATAAGCTTTCTGCAATGTGATCTGGAAATCTTCACAACAATTAGATGAAAGCGCGGCAGGCTGCAGTGCGTTTACCTGAGCATCGTCAGCTTCCCACGATATGTTTGTTTTAATTACCTTTTGATGTTGATTAATTTACTCACTTGTAAAGGTCACTTAGTCAACACGGTTGTAAGAACCTGTCGAGGGATACCCGAACATTTACTTAGCCTTTTCTATAAAATGTTGGGGTCGGCTTGGATGCAGCTGAAAACACTAGTGTTTTACATGGACTGACTGCCTATCTGGGCTCCACGACTCAGTACCTGGGTAACACGATATATTTTATACACACTGTTGAAGGATACCTACATATTCAAAAATACATACATATTATATCATCAGTCTATCGCTTGCCTGTTTCAATTTTATAGTAGTTATGAAAACAATCAAAAGTTCCAGAATCAGTTATTCCGAAACTTACGAAGAAAAAAATTGTGTGTGAACTGAATCATCACAATTTGGTTCAAGTGGTGTTTACCTACCTATAAGTAATTATTGCACTGTATTAAGTTTAAAAGATATGTGTTTTGTAATAAAATAAAATCACTTTCTACTCTCATAAAGTTCCAGTTCCATTTCAATGTTTAAGGCTAGTGCTCCTTATCCAAATAAGGCACAATCTCACTAACAGGTCCGAACCTACTCAGGTCTCCTCAAGCTACATAAACCTGCAGAATGATTTCCTCCACTTCCTGTGTTAATTCTCTCAAGGCTTAGAATGTTTTCTCATGTGAACGTTGTTCTGGGAACGTCATCGATACATGTTTAACTAAAGATTCAACGAATCAATCAGTTGCTATCATTTTGTGAAGTAGATACCAAGTCATGCAATTGCTCCAATAGTCCAATATGTATTATTAATTATTATGTTAAAGGAAGATATAAAATGTATAGAATGTTTTGACATTAGCGATCTTACTATTGGATACTGTATAGAAGCATGTGCATGTAAACTACCAAAACAAAACCTTTTAATTGTTACTGTGTACTGGAATAGGAGAGAGGAAGAAACTTTTTTAGTCAACTTAAACAAATATTGCACATTATAAATAACAAATATAAAAAAAATACGTTATAAAGAATAGGAGGCGATTTTAACATGAATATTTTAGAAAATAGCGCAAATGTAAACCAATTTATTAACCTGATGCTTGAGTATTTTGTACAACATGTAAGGGAACCTACGCGTATTTCACAGACCACGTTAACATGTCTAGATCTGATTTTTACCAATTTTAATGACAGCAAAATGTACACAACTGTCGAAGAATTAGGATTTTCAGACCACTGTGGAACAATAGTGCACATGATTTGTAAACAAAAAACTAGAGAGCCCATATGGTTTACCAAGAAAAGACTATTTAACGTAACTAACATACAAAAATTTAAATCTAAACTTAATTTACAAAACTGCAACAATATAATACAGCCGAATAAAAAACTTAACGAAAACTACCAGTCGTTCCACAACACATTAACGGATATGTTAAACGAATGTATCCCTATGCGTAAAATTAAATTAAAAGCGTCAAATCATAACTAAATACTGTTGGTTTAAAAAAATCGTGTAAAAATAAAAGACTATTAAAAATTCTATCCCTAAAAATAAATAATTCAGTACAGTTTACAAAATACTACAAAACATATGAAAAAATCTTGAAAAAAGCAGTATTAACAGCAAAAAAACTACATTACATAAATAAAATGCATAAATCGACTAATAAAGTTAAAACGATGTGGAACATTGTAAAAGAAAGAACGAACAAAAACATTAAAAAGGATAAACAAAATATAACTCTAAAAACGACGAGTCCAATAAGCGACTCTAAACAAGTAGCTAGTTTTTTTTAATGATTTCTTCACATCAATTGGGGAAAACACCTCCCAACCATCCGGCTTTGAACGATCGAAAACATCAGTGATTAACCCTACACTAAACACGATGTTTCTTAGCCCAGTGGATGCATACGAGGTAAATAAAATTTAAAAAATCCTAAAAACTAAAAACAGTCAGGGTATAGACGAACTCCCTCCGACTCTTTTAAGACAGTGTGCTGACGAACTTACCTTGCTATTTTATAAGTTAATTAATCAATCATTCGAAGACGGCAGTTTCCCTGATCAATTAAAAATAGCTTTAATTAAACCCATACATAAGAAGAATGCTAAAACATACCCAAACAATTATAGACCAATCGCTCTCCTGCCAACTGCATCCAAAGTCTTTGAAAAAGCAATGTGTGATCGCGTATATTCTTTTTGTGAAAAGTATCATATATTTGATGAATGCCAAAACGGATTTCGCAAAAATAAGTCTACAACTTTAGCAGTATACAAATACATTCAAGAAGCTTTAAACATAATTAATAAAAAACAATACGCAATAGGAATATTACTTGATATGACTAAGGCCTACGACAAAGTGCAATTTCAAACAATACTTAATAAGTTATATAGAATAGGGATACGCGGAAAATCTCACGAATGGTTCGTATCATATTTAAAAAGTAGAAAGCAATTGGTTGAGGTTGAATACTACAACACTAAAACAAAAGAAACTCAGCTCATAAGATCGGATATTACACCAATACAAGCTTTGATTCCCCAGGGAAGTGTTATAGGATGCCTCCTATTCCTCATTTACATTAACGACCTCCCCAAAACTATAGAAGGACCATGCGTACTATTTGCAGACGACATATCAATTCTCACCTCATACCAAAAAAACTCAAATCTTAACGAAATACTTAAAATAATATTCTTAACAAAATAATAAACTGGATGAGCGAACATAACCTTGAAATTAACTTTTCCAAAACTAAATTAATAACTTTTTATCCTCGCCAAAAACCTCAAGTCAATATAAATTTCACTTTTGATAAAAATAAAATAGAAGTAGTTAATGAATTTACTCTTTTAGGCTTAACAATAGACACACATATAAACTGGAAATCTCACATACAGAAGCTGAAATCCAAAAGTTCAAAGTTTTCATACGCCCTCCGCGAAATAAAAAAGACTACCGATATACAAACCGCAATAGTCACCTACTATGCGTATGCCCACGCTTGGTTCACCTATGGTATCATTTTATGGGGAAATAGCACCGACGCTCCTTCTTTATTTATTCTACAAAAAAAAACTTATATGTAGGTATAATAACGAATATTGAACAAACAGATAGCTGTAAACCGTACTTCATAAAACATAAAATTCTCACCTTAACTAGTATATACATTTTGGAATTGTGTAAATTAGTCCGTAAATATCCTGATTCTTACAAAACACGAGAGGATATACAAACAAACCATTCGTTGCGTCATAAGAATAGATTAAATTTGCCTCGGTCTTATCTCAAAATGCACTCTTCTAGTACATACTCAATATCAATAAAAATCTATAATAAATTACCAGAAAACAAAAAACAAATTGAAAGAACCAATATATTTTTAAAGAAACTGAAACAATTCTTAATCAATAAATGAATTTCTAACTGATCAATTAAGGGATTGATTTTGACTGGAAAAATACCTAACTGACTTAGTTCATAATAAATTCATTATAATTAATTAAATAAATAAATAATCATTTCAATAATAAATAAATATGACATACCTAATTATACAATAAAAATACACGATATAATAAATTAATTTTAACATATACTGACTAATTTGAAAGGAAGAATACCAAACTGACTTAGGTCCGCCTATAAACATTATTACATTGCATATTAAACTCATAAAAATATAATAATATAATGCTCAACTCAATAATAAATAAGTATGACATAACTATTGACTTAATTAATAAACAAGGGAAATAATTATTGACTTAAAATAATGAATGTGTATGAATCCATTAACTTATAAATTAAAAATTGAAAAATATTATGGGTATTGTAAAACATGCAATATCAACATTAATGTATAATTAAATCAAAAATAGATGTTACAATAAAAATAAATGAATGATAATAATAACTACATATATTATCCCTAATAATTTATATACAATATAAAACACGGATATACACAATTATACGCAAAAATAACTCATTTTCAAAAAAAAGTTCAATTGTGGAAAAACAAACGAAGCGCTCTTCCTCTCTCCTAACTATTATAAATTTTGCTGTGCCCGACAGGGTCCATAATTGTTTCTTATATTTTTATTCCACCTGTATGTGTACATTATGGATTGCAAATAAATACTTGAATACTTGATTATTATTTTTAATGTTTCATTTTTTTTCTTTTCATTTTAGGGACTTTTATAACACGCAGCGTATGAACATTATATAAACTATAAAAACAAGACAATGCAAAACGTCCTTATGCTTTTTTTTTATGTTTAGCCTTTTCCTACCCATGTCGGGTCGGCTTCCAGTCTAACCGCATGTAGCTGAGTCTAACATGGAGTTTTACACATTATAAACTTAACAAAACAAGGCATCAAAATATTCGTCCACAAAGCTGTCGAATGGTAATATGTACACAAGAGAATGGCGACATTGCCAAGTTGTATGGCAATGACAACTTGGCAATGCCGCCAAGGGCTAGATATTACTTAGGGCAAAGACTTAGCCCTTCTTTTTCCCAAAGTAATATCCAGCCCATGGGTCACAGGAAGTGTCAACCAGCCTTTTCGAAATTTTATTGAAAAAGTAGCGAGCGTACAGCACTAGAAGATATCTATTGGTTTTAGACTACCTTACAGCATGCTGACTGGCACAAAAGTAGTTTTAGCTGGTTCTGAAATTCGAACATTGACATTTCAAACCAGAGGTTTTAGGCAATGTGCTATTCTATCAGTGACTGTGTTTGTCGTTATGTCAACATATAAGGAATTATTCACTTGATATTTGGACTGCCTCATATACATATTTTTGACGTTCTGACAATCGCCTTCGTGAGGCGAACGCTGCAGAAAGGTTATTTGTCTAAGACTACTTTTGTATACCTAATAAAATATGTAGCACGAAAAAATGTACGTGTTTGTAAATTTTTTTGTAAGTCCTAGACAGATTTGATTTAGTCGTTAGGATAATTATTTTCTTATTAAATCAGCCTTACGTTTCTTCACCATAACAAGCCTATACCGTATCCACAGCTTTGACGCAGGCCTTCTCTCTATGAGAGGGAATGAGCCGCTATAATCTGCCAAGTGGGCCAAGTGCTGTTGCTGAATGTCGAATGACTTCAGATTTTCCTGATGTTTTCCTTCACCGTTATGAAACCAGTAGTAATAATGAAAGTTTTAGAATTAATGCGCCTGCCTGGATTCGACCCACAACTTACAATGCGCCACAGTGCAGGACCACGATTGGCCATTACTGTAGGTTTCTTTAGTAAACTATTAAAACCCTAAAAACAAGTCCTATAAAGCATATCGAATATCTTCTAAAGTACACACTTTTGCAAGTTTCTTTTTTTTTTCAGTAAAATTTGTCATATACATCACTCACTCCTGTCAGTCTGCGACAGAGTTAAGATTCATGTGAGGTACCAAACTATAAATTCCTGTTGCCACTTTAAAACTTCGACTTTTAGAAATCGTACTAATTTGACGACACAATATTATAATGTTATAAAAGTAGTTCATAACCATCGGTGTTGCGAGTTCACACACTGAAATATTGCTAATGCTCTACAAAGAACTCTGTTTACTCTTAGATATTACACCAGACTAATGGTACTAGTTAATAGAAAGTCCTCAAATTAGCCACTCATCTAATAGTAAAAAGGTTATTGATATTTATTTTGCAAATTAGTGGATGCCGATGTTTCCTAACTAACAACCCTGAGAAGAAACACCGAAACAAACTCAGAGGACAAAGATTCTTTTGAAGTCCATACAATCTGTACTGGTCAATTACTATTATCGGGAAATGTTTTCTATTCTATTAGATCATTCACTTCAACTGTACCTTCTTACTTAGAACATTCTACAACAAGTCTAGTCTAACTTGTCTAGCTAGTATTAACTGATACCTACGATTAGTGGAAGATAGAAGGAAAACCAGTACAGTTGTGTTATTACCATAAGCTAAGTATTAGTAGCATAAGCAACTATTTACCTACCACTGAGACTGGTATTTTACCTTAAATATAACGAGTCAATTTTCCAATTCTATGTACATTGACTTGAATAACATTACATAGATTTTATTTATAGTATCATGTTTTGTTAGGATCAACGTCATTTTGGATGACATAGACTTTAATATAGTGCTCAATACCGATGCATTATGCCGATGCTCTCGTTCGACGCGACGACGTAATATAATAGTTGTATATTACCAATCCCTCTCAATATGATAAACGCAAAAATAAGTCAGTCTGCCTGTTATACTTCCACGTCTAAACCATTTAACCGATTTTTAAGTACAGAGATAGATAAGACCATTTTTTCGCTGAAAAGAGCGGCATAAGCCAGTTTCTAATATAAATCTTGCAAATATTCAAGAAGGCTGAAGACTCTTCGAAAGCTCTCTATAGAATTAAATCATCTTTTATGTTCTATAAGTAGGTGCATATTTTTTGTAATTTTTTTTTTCCTTTGATAACTGCCGTGCGCTCAAGCACGGCACGCTAAGCACGTGCCTAGTTTGCCTTAGAGATAATCCGTTTGTGATTGTGGCCATGGCTCACAGCGAGAGCGATTACTAAGTCACCGTCACCTTCTTTTTCGAAGAAGCCATTGTATCGAAGAACGCAGCGAGAGATCTCGAGAGCTCTCCGTATTCATAGCAGACGCACCAAGCATCGTTGGACGTACAGCAACCTCCGGCTACCATAATGTGTGGTCTGCACACAGGCTTGTGGAGCCAAGAATGGCAAGGCGCCTCTCTACAGGAATAGCGACTGTATGCATCTTCAGATGGTAACGAGATTCGCCTGAATCCATCACCGTGTTGGGGAAGCATGACGAAATTCGCTAACATAACAGTCCTCCGGCCAAAAATACCTACAGAACATCGGATGATTTTAGTCAGTAGGAGTCCTACAGGCACTTGCACCCGCCCGGGGATTGCGGACATCCACTTGGATTTCTGGAAGTTATGAAAAACCTCAAAATGTGCCAGTTTAGTAAATTTATTTTTATCCTTCATTAGCACTTTGCCCGTGACTTCGTCCGCATGGATTTCGAAATAATTTATAGCCTACAGAACTCGCATATAATTCACCTTACTACCAATGACAAACAATTTGAATTGTATCGTTGGTTCCGGAGATTACCCCCTTCCTTCCCTTTGCCAATTTAAGTAGATTTTCATTTTCATTCCGAATCAATTACGTTTACCAAATTCGAAATAATAATAATTTATGATGATAAATGTTCTGTTAAAGCCCGTCTGGAATAACAGACAAGCAGACAGACCTTTAAGTAATACAAGGTTTTATTTTTCTTAAAAATGCGATAGTGTTTATGACACAACTTATCAGTAATTAAACTGACAATAAGAATAAAAATAATATGTTTCATAGAGACGGAAGTAGTAAAGATTTTATATCACCGTCAAGTTACAAATAATTGTGTCATTGAACTGACAGAATCAGAGGTTCAAACAGGATACACTAACAAGCATTTAATCAAGTACGCAAGTAAGCCAATCGTACTAAGTAATTAAACGCATTGGATTGCAATTAATGTTTCAAAGTACGCATCATAAACACCAAGTAAGATGGACATTGTAACTTTCAAAAATATCTACGAGTTACTTGGGCAATAATCACGAATGTATTCTCCAAAAAAGATATAAGACGAAGTTATGTTACAGCAGACAAAGATTTTAACATAGTGAATATTATATCTATTATATTATAGGGAAGTTTAATTATATACATATACCCCAGCCAGCCAGCCAGCCAGTATCTGAGATACTACAGTACTGGAAAACAAATCGAACTTTTCCCAAACTGTGGATCTTAGTTATCTATTATGTGTAACTATATATAAGAACACCTGTCAGTCATTAACGTAATGATAAACTATTATTGAATACTAGCTGTGCCCACGACTTCGGCCGCATGTGATGGTATTCTCCGTGTAAATCCCGTGGGAATTCTGAGATAAAAAGTAACCCCCTTTCCCCAAAAACCTTTTCTATCTTTCAGTGTAACTTCCATCAAAATCGGTTAAACCGTTCCAGAGATTAGCCCAGACAAACAAACAGAGAGGCAGACAAATAAATTAAAAGTTTGTTTGTGTTTTAGTATCGTGTAAGTAAAACAGTTGAGGAAACACTGTTACTTTGAAATTACAGATATACAATTCAGTTTAATTAATATGTACAGAACTATGAATATAAATAGTGCCACGCGAACTTTGTATTTAGTAATGACTCGTGCAGGATATAGGTATTTATCTCAAATTGACTTCTGCTTGTTTAATTGCAAGCAACTAGTATTCTTAGGTTTAGTATTAAAGAACCTGACCAAGTGTGCCACGCACAGTATAAAAGTTCGTAGTTGCATAGGCATGTAAATAACACCCATTGCATGACAAGAAACGTTTTTCAACGTTTTATATGGAAGAGGGAAGTGACTCAGGACTTCAACATAAAATACCATTTCATTATTTTTTTCGGGGGAAAATCTATACTACTACTATATCTATAATACTATTTACAATTTTTACAACTACGCCGAATAACTTTGTTTTTCATAGTGTTTGTATGAATTACAAAGTTATATTTGCGGTTTTAGAAAATATGCTGTATCTCAAAAACTGCAAACCCGATCTCGTTCAAACTAATTTTGGTTGAAAGATTACATTAAGATCTATAGCATATATTTTTTTTAGATTTTTCACTCCATAATTATAGAAGTTAGAGGGGGGACACACACATTTTACCACTTTAGAAGCGTATATCTTTTAAACGATTAACTTTATGAAAAAGTGGTTTTAGATACCTCAATGTCATTTTGAAGACCTGTCTATACAACGTAACGGAAACCCCATATCTATCCAAAAGGGCTGAAAACAACATCTGGTATGGAGTCTCTATGCACAGTTTCAGCTTAAAATAAGTGACTCAAAGAATTGATACCGAATTATCGGTTTCATAATTATGTTTCTTGAATACCAATCATAACAAACGTGTCACAGCACTACGAGGGTCAATAACTTTCCACGTCACTTGCCAATAACACGATAATTCTCTGTGTTTTTGTTAATTTGGAAAATTCGGTCTCTGGTATCAATGTATTGAAATTTCTAATAAGTTCCACACATGTAGACACAGGATTACAAAACCCTTGCCATATCGTTTGTTATCATCCAAAGAAGCCGTGCACTTGGTATGTATGTACCCTTTAAATTACACGTTGTAGATACCACACACGCATAGGTTTCATGAAAAAATATTTGTTCAGTTTCGGTTCCACGTATGGGGAGCCTCCTTTATTTTAATTTTTTTTTCATAAATTCGGAAAGCGGTTCACAGAATACATCTACCTACCAAGTTTCACATATACAGTTCTAACAGTTTCGGAATAAAATGGCTGTGACATACGGACGGACGGACAGACAGACAGACAGACAGACGGACAGACACATTGAAACTATAAGGGTTCCGTTTTTTGCCATTTAGCTACGGAACCCTAATAAGACAAATGATTAATCTGAAGACTGCAATGGTTGCTTACCATGCTTATGTAGCATCTGTACTCAGATATGATCTTATAATTACTGAAACTTAAACTCAGTAGACGTGCAGAGAGTTTTTAAAGGACAAAAATGCTTTCGGCACGTTTCCAGTCTCTAGTGAAAGGCGAAACAGGCGTTACAAGATTGGAGTTCTTAGAACAATTGCTGCTATCACGTCAAGATTACGCAGCACTCTACGGACGTCCTTCTCATGGATGCGAATGTCCGACATACACGTCTCGCATCCAATAGGAGCATCAGGAGGATGAGCGCCACTACCATCCAGACGTTAAGACTCCGCAAAGAGAGCGGCAAACAAGTTTGCTTTTTCCACAGCGGAGTGGGCCAGAGACCCGTCAGGTTTGAGCAGTGATGGTAATGAGAGGCGACAGAAGTTCGATTCGACCGACTTTGCACCAAGGACCCATTAATCGGATTAAAAGGTTAACCGGTTAGACGTTTAACCCATTTGTTTGATTAACCTTTATACGGGTTAACCTGTATACTATAAAGGTTAATCTATAAAATATTGCTGATTAATCTGAATGAAAGAGACAGAACCTGTAAGTTGCACAATCTCGGCTGCGTCGCGGTATCTTACGTCACACGCGGCTGTTTGTTGCTCCGGTTTATTTGTCGCTCTTTTGTTGAATTTTGCACTTATTCAAAATTATGTGCGTAACCACGCACAGTGGAATGAAAATGTTTGGTAGGTAAGTGTATGGTGAACATTAAAAATTCAATGACAAAAGCAAATTGAGAAATGTAGGCAGGTAAGTAGGTAGGTGTCTTTTAACCGACTTCAAAAAAAGGAGGTTTACAATTCGTCTTGAACTTTTTTTTTTTATGTATGTTACCTCATAACTCGGAGACGACTGGACCGATTTGAAAAATTCTTTTTGCGTTTGAATGGGTATACTTTCTAGTTGGTCCCATTGTTACGAAATCAGGATCTGATGATGGGATCCTGGAGAAATCGAGGGAACTCTTCAAATATTATAGGCACACCTATAGCGTTTTGGGTATTTCTTATAGTACCTTGAGTAGTTGCTTCCGAAAAGTACCATTTGGGGAAGTTGAACTGATGATGAAGACCACAGAGGGCCACTGAAACTCCTCAATAATAAGTATTTCGTGGATTGCAATTCGATTACTTGAGTACGGACGTTAAACACTTTACGCTCGTCACAATACATATGACGTTCCGTAGAGCTGATTGTCAAATACCAGGAGAACTCCTCAAAAATTAACGGCTATGCACAGGGACAAGCAATATTTTGTAAAAGGTGATAAGTTGTTGACATTATGGCTTTTGTAACTAGATAAATTACAAACCGACCCACTAAAAAGAGTGAAAAAAAATTTTTTTGCAAAAAATAGAACCGACTTCCATATCAGCTCGAACAGCCTTCTGAGAGTGTTCGTGGGCCGCTGGGACTCACCGATGTGGCGGCACTGGATGCGACTACACACTACGGGTGGTCGTGTCCAGGGTTTGCCATAAACTGGCACCCCTGTGCGGTACCACCTTACGGTTACTTTTATTTTATGTTATTTTTTTTTTTTTTTTTGTGTACTAACAATAGCTTTATAAGATTTGTGTTACTAACAGAATATGGACAACTCGTCTGAAATAAATGTCTTATTATTATTATTATATCAAAACACTACAAAGGTAAAAATAACTTTAATTTCGGAAGGCGGTGTCTTCAGTTTTGTATATATTTTCGTTTTTGACACCGCCTTCCGAAATTAAAGTTATTTTTACCTTTGTAGTGTTTTGATATGGAAGTCGGTTCTATTTTTTGCTAAAAATTTTTTTTTAGTAAGTAGTTAGACGGTAGAACAGCTTAGGTATCTTTTTAGGGTTCCGTAGCCAAATGGCAAAAAACGGAACCCTTATAGTTTCGACATGTCTGTCCGTCTGTCTGTCTGTCTGTCTGTCTGTCTGTCCGTCCGTCCGTATGTCACAGCCATTTTATTCCGAAACTGTTAGAACTGTACATGTGAAACTTGGTAGATGTATTCTGTGAACCGCTTTCCGATTTTATGAAAAAAAATATTTTTAAAATAAAGGGGGCTTCCGATACATGGAACTGAAACTGAAAATATATTTTTTCATGAAACTTATGCGTGTGTGGTATCTATAGACAGGTCTTCAAAAATGATATAAATGTGTCTAAAACCACTTTTTCATAAAGTTAATCGTTTAAAAGATATACGCGTCTAAAGTGGTAAAATGTGTGTCCCCCCCACTATAACTTCTATAATTATAGAGTGAAAAATATGAAAAAAAATATATGCTATAGATCTTAATGTAATCTTTCAACCAAAATTGGTTTGAACGAGATCGGGTCTGCAGTTTTTGAGATACAGCATATTTTCTAAAACCGCAAATATAACTTTGTAATTCATATAAACACTATGAAAAACAAAGTTATTTGGCGTACTTGTAAAAATTGCAAATAAACTAGTTTTGAGACATTTTTAAGTTTTTTTTTTTCAAATAAATATATTAAATTATATTTATTATAGTTACTACGGAACCCTTCATGGGCGAGTTTGACTCGCACTTGGCCAATTTTTTTATTTATTTTACTATATTTATTGGTTTACTTTGTTCTGTATATTACACACCTGAAAGGTGTTCCGAGGTGGGAATGTTTTACCCGTAAGTATACAACATTATGTTTAGAATATGCGAAATGTGAATATAGTTCGTTCGGAATAAGTAACTAAATCGAATCTAATATTTTATAAACCTTTTTTGTTTTTGCCCCAAAAATATTTAAAAAGAAGTTACAAGTTGGACACTTAGTAGCATATATACGCAATGATATGGCGCACAACACAGGTCACGCAGCACGCCACTAGACGCGCACGGCGCGACGCACTATGGGACCAACCGGTATTTTCCATCTCAAAATTAGTTGGGACAAAAGTTGTGTTACTGAAACTGTTTTGATTGTTTTACATTCTAAGATGATAAAGCCACCCGATATAATAGTAAAAAAAATACAAAAATTTTTTAGGTACATTACATTACACCCAAACTTTATACTTTGATAATTTGATATTAACTAGACTACTCGTTATGGAAGTTCAACTTAAGATTTCTAGTTTATAACTACGTTATTTTGTGATGAAAAATATATTTTCGAATTTTTTAATATAATTTTTAATTGTCATAAGGAAATTTTACGTCTATTTAATTTTCAAGTTGAGGTTTCCTTGTTACCGATGGCTCCCGATGTCAAGTTAATGACATGTTTAGATACCTTACCTATTCAGTAATACAAAAAAAACCTGCGTCATTGCTGCGCCATTTCGAACTAGAAGCAAAAATGTCGACCTAAATATATTTTCACACGAATTTTTTTTTTTGCGGTGACCATTTTAACCACACGTGTGATAAAAATCATGTTGCATAGTTCTTATCTGTTGTTGTAATTATAATAAGTATTAGTGTGAAAACTGTTTTTATCAATTTTGTTATTGGTTTTGCACAAGTTACTGAAACTAGGGTCCTATAAATACTCGGGTTTGCAGCGTGTTCATCAGTGTCCGGATTAGTGTTGCAAAAAACTCGAGTCTTCGAGTCCTATATAAACGGACTGGATGATGAATTACAAGACTCGACTCATTACAACAGTGGGCCTAGACAAAATCCATTTTCTGTAAGCGTTAACGCCAACAGAAAAATTTAATTGTATGGAGTTGACATTTGCTAACCACATGTCACGTGATTGTCACGATTGATTGATTGTTTGATTGATTGATTGATTGATTGTTCATTTTAAGACTCGAGTCCTTTTGTAAGACACAAGTGGTTGTTAAATGAACCGGACTCGGCTTGACTCTAGACTCCGAACCTTTTTAGCACACCGAGTCTTGCTTATTTGAGTCGAGTCTTTAAAATTAAGACTCGAGGACTCGAGTTTTTTGCAACACTAGTCCGGATACCTTCCTTCGGTAACTGTGAATTTGCTGAAAAAAGTTTAAAATGAGTGAATTTGTGTGTTTTCGACGCGATATATGTGCTCAGATAATAAGCGGGAAAAGTACTTCAGATATTGAAAATATTTGTTGGACAATTTCAATTTATCAACAACAGATGTGAGCACGGTTATGCAAAGTATTCAAAGAAATTTGATTACGATTTGTAACCAAAAATGGGTGAAAGCTCAAAGAAAACAAGATTGCTTCGAGAGCCAGAACACAAATTGGTTAAATGGCGAGTTTAGAGTACGTGAAAAAAAAGAAAATCCTGACGTGTTCGGAGAGTACGAAAAAAACGTAAAAACTTGGAATTACTCTAGGAGTATGGAATGGAACATGTGCATTACGCTTATGTTCAAGGTTTACGATCTATGGGTGAAAATGATGAAGCTTCGATTGTGAGTATTACGAGAAATACAGAAAAGGAGGAGAAAAAGTCATTTTACGAAGTCCAGATGGTGTACCTTCCCATACCAAAGAAGAAGCATTATGTATATATATTGAAACCGATCTATCCAAAGCTCAATATTCCTTCCTGAGGCTGAGACTTGTTGAGAAAAACTTATTTTCGGTATTTCCATCATACCAAATTTTGGCTGAAGCAAAGAAGGATCGCTATCCTCTTGCGTCAAGCATATCCGTAACGAATATAAGTGCTAAAGTGAACCTTCCTGTCGTATTTTAAAAATAGACTCGGTTTCGAAAAAGTTCACCCGTCTCAAAATGTATAGCAAATGGGGTTGCGATGGATCCTCGGGACAAAGTGAGTATAAATAAGTTTTACCGGAAGAAAATGAACAAATATCGGATGCTAATATGTTTATAGTTTCACTTGTACCATTGATACTAGTGGATGAATAAAGTAAAGTAGTTATATCGCAAAATCCAACATGTTCTTCAGTTAGATATTGCAGACCCATATCTCTGGAATTAGCAAAAGAAACTCCTGAAAAAACTACAGCTGCTGTAAGTGAACTTGAAGCAAAAATTAATGAATTAAGTCAAACGCGAACGCCTGCAGCAAAAGAAGGTAACATGAGTAAGACATGAGCTGTTTATGACAATGATCGACGGGAAAGTTGCTCAAGTGTTAACGCAGACTCCATCGAGTGCTTCATGTACTGTTTGTGGAGCAACTCCTAGACAGATGCACAATATAACAAAAGTAACTGCAAGAATTGAGAATGAAGATACGTTTAAATACGGGCTGTCTACCTTACATGCTTGGATAAGATGTATGGAAATGATTCTGCATATTTCTTATAACCTAGGATTTGAAAAGTGGGCTGAATCGACTCCAGAGAATAAAAGATTAAAGAAGAGAAAAAGAAGCACGTTCAAACTCGCTTCCGGAAATTGCTTGGTTTACACATTGATAAACCTCGTCAAGATTCTGGAAACAGCAATGACGGAAATACGGCAAGGAGATTTTTCCAAACCTATCAATGTTCTGCAGAAATCACGGGTATCGATGAAGAGTTGATCAAGAGATTATACATAATTCTGCAAACCATGTCATCAGGATTTTCTGTTAACGCAGTAAAGTTTGGTGAATATACGCTGAATTTGCTTGACTTCTGTAGACTTCCTCTGTCGCTAAAGTGCGTATAATTATAATGCCGTTTTTAATATATTGTACCTTTATGCCCATAAATGCACGGTGACTTGGCCGTTGACTTCGATGCATTAACTAGTAAAAAAAAGTGCACAGAGTATGTTCAACGGCCGGTTACATAAAATCTAACTATATTAATAAGGAAATCGCAGTAAAGATCCTTAGACTTGGCTTCGCTTTGCTTAGAGATTTCATTACTTTTTATAGAGAAACAAGCAGCTTAGGCGAGGCTTGGCTAATTTTTTACAGGATGTTTTGGTGGGATTTTATATTTTGTACATTGATTGTGTTAGCTTGGCCCTTATCTTGTAATGCAAAACTAGTAAGCAACATAGCCGCCGAGCGCTACATCTAAGCTAACGACCAATAATTGATAGGCACGCGGTGCCGTCCCACTGTGCAGCCACAAAATAGATAGGTTCAGAAGTCAATCTACATAAAAAGCGCGCTCGAGCAACGCACTCATAGACACCGCTCACGGAGATGATATCTTGGCGCAATGCAGCTCAATGCGAGCGCGGGTACCTAATAATAATAATACCAGCTGTTTGCAGCGAGAAGAAATGTACCATAATTCCGTACACAGAGAGTTAAGATTGTTTTAACCGCCGCGCGACCCATGAATGTGTTAGGGTTGTACCCATAAACATAATATTATATTTCTATGGTTGTGCCTATGCTGATATTGGTAAAAAAACGAATGTTGTAGAAAAACAATTCTTTTTTTATTTGTTGATCAAATATGTTTCAGTTTAATAAAATGATAGATGCATTTTTCCTTCCCTGGTTTCCCGATTATATAAATTTTAACGTCTAAAATATCCGAAACCGCGTAAATAATTGTAATAAATAAGTAATCAAAATGGAAACAGTAGCAAAGCGGAGGAAAATCAATTGTTTTTAGGTCGATCCATTATGACGTTGTCAAAATTATTTAAAAAGGTTCAGGCAGTCGTGCGGCAGCCCACTGTCGGATGTACCGACAGCGATACGCGAAGCGGAAGGCATATAACGCGTGGCCTTGAGCGAGTGACGGACGCCTGGTTTTAGGCATACTTAATCAGATCACTATAAGTTCACGTAGGTATAAAAATAAAAAAAAACATGTGGGCAATTCACACGTGGTAGAAGTGAAACCTTCAATGTTGGCTTTTTATTTTCTTATGAATTTCTGTGTCAGTCTCTTTTTACTGTCACTTTTTTGTTTCATAAACTTTCAAATCACAACGATGCAAAAGAAGTTTTGACTTCAAAACAGGTTGGTAATAACGCTACTTATGTATGTGCTAATTATGAGATCAAAAAATTTTTAGCAAAAATTAGAACCGACTTCCATATAGAAATTAAAGTTATTTTTGGCTTTGTAGTGTTTTTGATATGGAAGTCGGTTCTAATTTTTGCAAAAAAAAATTATTTTCACGCTTTTTAGTGGGCCGGTTTGTAATTTATCTAGTTACAAAAGCCATAATGTCAACAACTTATCACCTTTTACAAAATATTGCTTTTCCCGATGCATAGCCGTTAATTTTTGAGGAGTTCTCCTGGTACTTGACCATCAGCTCTACATCACCACATGTATTGTGACGAGCATAAAGTGTTTAACATCCGTACTCAAGTAATCGAATCGCAATCCACGAAATACTTATTATTGAGGAGTTTCAGTGGCCATCTGTGGTCTTCATCATCAGTTCAACTTCCCCAAATGGTACTTTTCGGAAGCAACTGCTCAAGGTACTTTAAGAAATACCCAAAACGCTGTAAGTGTGCCTATAATATTTGAAGAGTTGCCTCGATTTCTCCAGGATCCCATCATCAGATCCTGATTTTGTAACAATGAGACCAACTAGAAAGTATACCCATTCAAACGCAAAAATAATTTTTCAAATCGGTCCAGCCGTCTCCGAGTTATGAGATACTTAGAATACATAAAAAAAAATGATCAAGACGAATTGAGAACCTCCTTTTTTTGAAGTCTGTTAAAAATAACAAAGTTCTACTAAGTACCTACGACAAACGACGATATGTACAAGTACAAACACTCACAATTCAACCGTGTCGGTCGGTGAAATGCGCTAGAATCGAAATATTATTTTTAATATTTTAGCGTCGAACATTAGTCAATATTAAAAACAGTATTGTGCAACATTAATAGGGCTCAAAGTTCAATGCATTCTACGCGGTGACTACGAGAGTCATGTCGGTACACGATCAAACACCGCGTGGTAGTTATCTCTGTCACTTTCTTGCAGATGTATTGTGTGCTAAAATGCACCTTATGTCGAAACCGGTTCTTATAGGCTGATTAACCCTATAATACGGGTTAACCTTTATTGAGGGTTTTGTAACCTAATCCTAAAAATTAACCGGGTTAAAACCCTCATACGGGTTAACCTTTCGGTCCCTGCTTTGCACAGGACCAAAACGCTTTGCTGCCAGCAGAGTATGCAGCAAGTTTGTTCCCAATTCGGCTAACGTGGTCAAATATAGCCCTCCGCAAAACCTTCTTGCAGGAATTGGCAGCCCTATTGAAGGCTCTCTTCTTCTGATCCACGTCATTTGCTTTGCAGTTTCGAGCATCGATCCATGCTAGGTACGCCGCGATGATTGCAAAATAAAAAGGAAAGAAACAGGTAAATACATGTCCCAATACAACGAACTTCTAATCCAATACTGCACGCGTCAGCTTTCAAAAGATTTTTACTGCATATTAAATTATGCCATGTTGAGGAGCACAAATATGTATCTGTAAATTTATTACAATGTAAGCCTCTACAGTTAGCCGAAAACGCAAGAATTCAAACTGCTCCTGTAATAAAGATATCTAAGAAAATATGTGTATATTGAAATTGCCCTAAATAAATTCAAACAATGAGATTCCCTTCTGCATTACTGGTGTATAGCTAATCTGATTGAAATAAGAAATTTTATTCCATTCAGTATTCTCCTATTGTTTTGTCCATCTTCAAGACATGCCAATGGAACTGCGGAGAATTTGTTTAAATTCACAAAAGCAGGTGATATATGTATATATTATGATAAATAATTTTTATTGTAACGTTATTAAATGTTATTGCGGTAGGTATAGAAATAAATCTCTAGTACAATATGCATGAAAGTTTGCTATCATTGCTGCCGTGATTCTTTAAAAGGCAGTCTGACAATTTACCGATTTTGAGTTAAACATTGAGCGACATCAGGAAAAAAGGCGCGTCGACCTATCTAACCCCTTTTTCTGAAACTTATTTAGCTTTTGAGATAACTTTTTCATAAAAAGCGGTGAAGTGGTTTTGATACCAGTGCCAAATTTATAAAAACTCAAAAGCGGTAAATTTCAGATGACTGTCTTTTAAAGAATCACGGCAGATTGCTCTATGCTACGACGACGTTTCTATTTGTCGTTACCACAGAACAGATAAAAGAGGTTAGAAAGGAAATAGTTCCTGAATTATTCGTTATTCGCGCCATAGAAAGCCATCAGTTAAAGCTATTACGTAAATAAATGACACAAGTAAAAAGTACAATAATCTTTTAATAATGAACAATAATTCAAACTAATTTCAATGCAGATTTAATATTAATATCCGCAAAAATTATCCAGGTTTTGATGTCATTTAATGTTTAGTCTTTAAGTCAAGAGTGAATAAGTTACTTCTAGGCAAGCGTGTTACATCTTCGACCACATCATCACTTACCATCAGGTGAGATGGTGGTCAAACGCGAGCCTATTATCAATAAAAAAAAAGTTTTATAGAATAGAATATAATTTACACACTACTTACTGCAATATTTTTGTGTGGAGAAGTTCCTGTTTTTAACTATCTATTGCACTTTTTTTATATAATCATTTTCTGCAAAAATTTCAGACCAAATTGTACTACATTTAGTAGATATCATACTATCCATTCATTACTACCGGTTGCCTCTATCCACAATTTTTTTATACCTGGATCTGTTGGAAACCTAGCAATAAAACATATGTTTATAAACAGCTAACCTCAAACAAATATTTTGACGAAAACAAAGGTATTTTCATTAAAATAATACTGATAATAATCATTTGAATACATTCGCTATATCGACAGTGTTTACAACTTAGTACAACACTATCGATACGCATGGAATTTCTCGGTATTCAAGCATTGGCTCGGCACACGCGACTCTCGCAACGAACGCATTATATTGCGCGATCACTCCCGTAGTACAAGATGGTACCCATGTATTGCAAGCAATGTATGATTTTGCATCTGTTCGCGATTGTGTCGTTTTTGTCTACAAATTACATAATACTATTGTAATAATTACAAATATCACTCTTATTTTAAGGTTTTTGGGACTTACCGGTGAAAAGAAATTCCTTCTCGGGTTACACTACACACCTGGCTTCTTTTGTGACACGTTATGACAGCGCAAGACGGCATAATGATTTTTTTCGCGGAGTTTCGTTCGTCGTCACAATAAAAGTGCGACTATTGGCCGGTGAAGATAATTTTGGTTGAAGTATGAGCGTTCAAACTATGAGCGGCGCGCCTGCCCCGCCCACAAGGCCCTTCTAACCTCTTTTATCTGTCTGTTCTGTGGTCGTTACGTTATTCCTTCGTTATCACTATACATAATTGCTAAGACATTGGTATGAAACAACTACGTTTGTTCTTGCGATGTCAATACCAAAACATGTCACGCACAATTGGTTTTAGGACTGCTTTGTTGAAGAAAAGTGTTTCTGGTATGGCACCGACAATTATTAACTACATTCCTAATGCCATAAAAGAGGAATCAGTATCTACTAAGTCTAAGGTCCGTATTAAGCCGGCTCTACACGTTGGCCAACACAGTGGCGAATGTAGTGGCCAATGCCTATTGGCCAACGTGTAGACGGGGTGTTTGTGCATGTTGGGTGCACAAACACCCCCTCTACACGTTGGCGAATAGGCACTGGCCACTACATTCGCCACTGTGTTGGCCAACGTGTAGAGCCGGTTTTACAGAACGTCACTCAAGTCCAGTTTGAACTTAATTCACTCGATCTTAGTTTATATATAGAATCTGCACTCGAGCATTGGCCTTATTCCAAAACGGTAATCAAACTACACTCAGATTCAAATCGAGCCTCAAGCAGAGAATATCTAATTGTCTATGCATCAGTCTGTTTTCGTTTACGTTTTATTTTCTTCGTCTCCGCTGTTCCGATCTACGAATTATCGTAAATAATTCAATTTACTTTGATACCAATTTTTTAAGAATAAAAAATATGTATTGCACGGTTTCACTATAGAAATTACCTTTTAAGAATTTGTGAAAGCAAATTCTTGAAGGTAAAAGATGTTAAGGCAATATTTTCTAAGATATAAAAATATAGCAAGAGTAACTTGTTCGTGGAACGGAGTGGATCCTAAATAATGTCTGTGACAGTGTTGTTATGAATTGCTCATTAATTATATAACAAATAATATTCAAATAAATAATGGTTTGGGAACAACGATCAATAAAAATATTTAAAGAAAACAAAGTTATAGTTAAAAAAAACAGAAATGCATATTTTTTACCAAATCTGGGTCAATAGATGGCAGTATTACAAATTGTCAAAAATCTTCATCTTGTGAAAATCTATACGTTTCTTAAAATAATTATTAGCAGAATTGTATGGGCCCTTCACATGGAACGCTGAAGTTCTCTTTCTCTGTTCAAATCATCGGTGAAAAAATAATTGTTATAATCTGTTTAAGTTAGAAAACACGGGATTCATCTAGTAACTAAAAATGGCAAAAAATTACGTGTTATTTGTAACCAATTTGCAAAATAAAATGTGATTTCATCATCATTCACCAAAAATTACCATTTTTATATCAAATAATAAACTGAAAGGCAAATAGTTAACTGACAAGGAAATCTCTGCTCAAGCGTGGTGTCGACCATACTTGGGTGATGAATCTATAACTGAGTAACGATCTAGAATAAAGCCGTACCCGGCTGAACTATGATCGATGAATCTATACTTGAGGAACATTCTAAAATTAAATTTTGACTCAAAACTAGTTTTAAATAGAGATCAGTGCTCGAGTTTCGTTCTGTAATACGGGCCTAAGTCTTTAAATAAACTTCGTACCCAGGTTGATCGTAGCAAAGAAAATCAGTTCAGATGGAGATTTATCGATGATTCTACCAAATCTGTTACCTACCTACTATTAGCTACCAGTTCTGCTCCACAAACCATGGCACACTTAATTTCCTGTCCTGCGTGCCCTGTCAACTATATAGATAGTTTTGGACTCAAACAGAGCAGACGTGTTTGTAAGCAATATTACTAATTAAATGACTTGCAATTAATATTCGAGTAAGCAGTGACCTAGAAACCGAATCGCGTTTTTTCTGCTAAATTTGTGATTTACCTCGGTGAATAACAAGTACCAAATTATAATTAAGAATTCAATAAATATATCAATTATTGAAAGCAGCCCTCGGAGTATCCCATCATCGAGCAGTCCTAGGAACAAATCGCAAAAACCTGACCATGTGGCAGAAGGAAGACTCGAAGTAGTGGAAACCAGTGTTATCAGTAACTGGTTGATCTCCATCGAAAAATGCCTCAATGAAGTCTGCGCCATTGCGCAGGAAGGAAAGCTGAACTCCGAACAAAAGCTGAAGATCAATTCCCTATCACGTAAGGTAGAACATAACGTTTCACAAATGGCACTTTACTACCAGCACTTGAAATTAAAGGCTAAAGAACTTCAAAACTCTACTGTTATATTGAGAGAAAAATGTGACCTCACGGATTGCCTCGAAACATTCCAGAAAACAGTTGAAGCTAGCATTCAAGCAAAATGACGACAGAAACAGTGTTGTTCGCCGATATGGTTAAAACCAATAAGAATAGTTACTTGCGCCCAAATAACCTCAGCTCTATTGCAATTTATCCAATAGATAAACTAAAATCTAGTGACGACACAAAATCACTAGTCAATAAGATCATATGCCCGGAACAAATGAAATTGCACGTGAGAGGGTTGCGGAAAACAAGGAACAGTGGCGTTATTAGCAGCACGGAAACAAAAGACGACATTGAAAAACTAATGAAATCAACTCAGCTAAACAGTTCCAGCTTGATAGTGGAAGAGTCCCATAAGAGAAGACCAAGAATTCAAGTTATTGGAGTTCCAACCTCTTTAAGTGACCAAGAAGTCTACGAAAATTTATAAGCAAAATATAGCTGACAAGCTGCCTAATTTATCCCTTGATTCTTTTATGGCCTCCATTCATTGATTTAAATAGTAAAGATACGGTCATCAGAACGTTTGACGGACGCGGTCGCCCTACAAAACACACTAGCGCCATCTACTATAACTAAGATGTCAATCGGCGTGGTCTGCTCCTAGACGTAGCCTTGTAAGAGCGGGGTGTGGTATTTTTCGAGGTACAAAGAAATAAAAAAATCCTTTTAGTTTCTGAATTTTATATTTGTTGTACATAAAAATACATTTTAATTTGCTTTTAATAAAGAATAAAAATTAATTTTGTAGATAATTTAATCTTATAGTAATATTATTAAACCTTTTTATTTCATCGGCTGCATCGCGCGCCGCTGCAAAGTTATGTCTCACTTTTACGCGGCTTCGCGTTGTCTATGCTAAAAGGTTGAGACAAACAAGAAAGAAAATTGTTTTAAATAATGTTAGAAGTTGATATATGACATATTTTTAACTTATCAGTGATTTGAAATGTTATATTTTGTTTTATTCTGCTTTATGTCGTAGTTCACGCAACCCTTCACGACACAATTTGGTATTTTTGCTTGTAAAACTGACGACTCCTCCCGAAGATAGCCAATCGCGTTCTAGTCACAGAACATATTTTTTTGACCGCTTTGGGACCAAGTTCGAGGCGTCATTATAATATGCGGTCCGCCCAGTCCTTATAATATATATGTCAATGCCTCCATTAAATTAAGTCACAAGTCGGGTAAAAAGGAAGGACCTACATGCAACTTTCTCCTTGAAGTAACAGCAAGTATCAGAAAGGCACTTATAAACCAAAACCGAGTGTACATTAATTGGACATCTTGCCCAGTGAAGGACTATACACTAGTGACCAGGTGCTTCAAATGTCAGCAGTACGGACATGCTGCCAAGACCTGTTGGGAGACTGCTTATACGTGCGAGCGATGCGGAGAACATGGTCATCAGATTAATGAGTGCCCTAAAAATCCTGAACCAGGTTCAGCATGAGCTTGAGATTTCAAAAACCAAGCAACCACAAAACAGGCGATCAAGAATGCCCTGCTAAAAAAATGCCTGCAAGATACATCAATTCCATTGATTACAATGACGACACATGAGATCGCCGTTCTTATGGCATACGTTTGTTTTAATATTTTGCATTGTTTACTCATAAGTTTATTTTTAAGTTTACATAATAACACACATAAAAATATCATAATTATGCATTCTTTAAATTTTGTACTTGGCTGACATGACAGTACAAGGTAATTATGACCTAAGTAGTTTTTATGTTATGCATTAGACATAATTAACCGACTTCAAAAATAGGAGGTTCTCAGTTCGTCTTGATTTTTTTTTATGTATGTTACCTCATAACTCGGAAATGGCTGGACCGATTTAAAAAATTCTTTTTGCGTTTGAAAGGGTATACTTTCTAGGTGGTCCCATTGTTACGAAATCAGGATCTGATGATGGGATCCTGGAGAAATCGAGGGAACTCTTCAAATATTATAGGCACACCTATAGCGTTTTGGGTATTTCTTATAGTACCTTGAGCAGTTGCTTTTGAAAAGTATCATTTGAGGAAGTTGAACTGATGATGAAGACCACAGATGGCCATTGAAACTACTCAATAATAAGTATTTCGTGGATTGCGATTCGATTACTTGAGTACGAATGTTAAGCACTTCATGCTCGTCACAATGCATATGATGATATAGAGCTGATGGTCAAGTACCAGGAGAACTCCTCAAAAATTAACGGCTATGCATTGGGAAAAGCAATATTTTGTAAAAGGTGATAAGTTGTTGACATTTTGGCTTTTATAACTAGGTAAATTATAAACCGACCCACTAAAAAGAGTGAAAAAATTTTTTTTTGCTAAAAATAGGACCGACTTCCATATCAAAACAATTTCGGAACGCGGTGTGAAAAAAAAGAAAATACAAAACCAATAACACCGACTACCGAAATTAAAGTTATTTTTGGCTTTGTAGTGTTTTGATATGGAAGTCGGTTCTATTTTTTTCAAATTTTTTTTTTTTTTGATGTAGCTGTGTTCATAAGTTATATACTAAGTATTTGTTTAAGAAATTTTAGATACTATTTACTTATGTCAGCACTAGAGTGATTTACCTGAGATACCGGTTTGTTTTAACCTAGTTCAGGTAGAATATATTTATTATATAGGTACTTTTAGTTCTAAGGCCCTAATATAAATACTTCGTATAATTATCAATTATTTCAATAAACAATTTCAATTTTATTTAAATTTCAACTGCTCACTGCAGGACTTGATGCAAGCTACCGACGGTGCCAAATTTGTTGCCCAGTTCTGGGCAGACTACATCTAGCTATTTGGTATCGACACGCTAAGAATATAATACTTATAATACTAATATAATATATATAATACTTTCAAAATAACTAACTGTATTTCTATTAAATAAATATTACTACTCCGTATTGGAGTTTATAACTGATAAAATTTTGTTTAGTATTAATCAAAAGTTCATCATCAAACATAAGTACAAATTATCTATATTTAATGATGAACTGCATCAATGTTTGCATGCCAAAATTGTAGAATATACAAGGATTCCTTTATAATATTGTCACCACCTTATTGTAAATACCTACTTACTCCGATGAAATAAATGATTATTTATTTATTTATTCTTACGCAGCGGAACACTCAACAAATCTTGCTATGTTATGCAACCCCAAATTAACTTCATTGAAATTTAAATAACAAAGAAACAAAAACAAATATTTATATAGAATATCATTATTTGCACTATTAAAAAAAACAATTACTAAGAATTTCAACCAATGTTATTTCGCGCTTTAGAAATCGCAGCTCTATATCATTGCTGTGAGTCATTCAAATAAATTTTAAAATAAGCATTAAAATTGTGCGTCGTCAATGTTCCCTATTTTCCTTCTAATCATCCACTTAAGTTGGGAAGGATACAATAATTGTTTCGTACCAAGAACCCAGACTTGCCAGTTATCCTTCGGAAATGATTAGATCTGCTTCGTCCGTCAAGAAAACGATCGTCTCTTATGTACTCTTATGGCAGTAGCTGCCTTTTTTCTGTGTTATTTGATTTGATAGATAAGTAGAGACTATTATAGAATCCCGCCCGTTTTCAGAGATATTTCAATTGATTTTTTTTTTGTGGTCTTCATTATTGGGTTTTATCAGATTATGTTTCTAATTTAGCCTTCATCGCGTTGTCATTTATCAAACAGAACTTATTGTATTGCGGTATGGTTATGGGAACACCGGCCTCATCTATTTTTATTTATTTTATTTGGGAAAACCAACAATTGTACAGTGTGTCTTACATCTAAATACATATTAAAACTAGGTTAAAGTGCATACAATTCACATCGTTTCCACAGGTTACAATCTCACTAAACAAAAAACGGCCAAAAAATGACGTGTAAAATTGTTATTTATATATAACCAATTTACAAAATATATCGACAACAACTTAACCCAGAACATAATAAAAGGGCATTAAGGCTTTTAAAAATGCCGTTCTAAATTCAAGTATGTTAACTAACACATTTTAACTTTTTTGGAACGCAAAACATTAAAAAAAATATTGTACTTGATTAATTACATGACAATTTAACATAATATTGTGTCAGATTTCATCAACATTCTGTGGCAAAGATAATGATTAGGTAGATACACATTATGTTATACCTAAGGTGACCATAAATTCTTTGACTCAAAACGGGACTGCTTATTTAGGGCAATTAACAGGTAGATGGTGAAAAAAAAACACTTTTTAACCGACTTCGAAAAAGGAGGAGGTGCTCAGTTCATCGGATGGTTTTTATGTATCCTCATGTTATCTCATAACTCAAAAACGGCTGGACTGATTAAGAACATTCTTCTTTTGTTTGAAAGGGCTTCTAGTTAATCTCATTGTCATCACGTCAGGATCTGATGATGGAATCATGGAGAAATCGAGGGAACTCTTCAAATATTATAAGCACACTTGTAGCGATTTGGGTATTTTTTATAGTACCTTATGCAGTTGTTCTCGAAAAGCACCATTTGGTGAAGTGGAACTGATGATGTACACCACAGATGGCCACGGGAACTACTCAATATTAACTATTTCGTGGATTGTGATTCGATTACTTGAAAATGATTAAATTAAGCACTTTATGCTCATCACAACGCATTTGGGGAAGTTGAGCTGATTGTGAAGTACCAGCAGAACTCCTCAAAATTAATGGCTCTGCATCAGGATAAGTAGTTGACATTTAGGCTGTTGTAACTAGATAAATTACAAACCGACCCACTACAAAGCGTGAAAATCTTTAACACCGACTACCGAAATTAAAGGTATTTTTGGCTTTCGGGTGTTTTAAGATGGAAGTTTTTTTAACCGACTTCTAAAAAAGGAGGAGGTTCTCAATTCAGATGTTTGTGTTTTATTATGTTTGTTTGGGCATAGCTCCGTCGCTTGCCAACGGAATTGAAAAATTTTGTTGAAAAGGGTATACTTTCCAAATAGTCCCATGAAAATTTTATCGAAATCGGACAAGCCGTTTCTGAAAAATCAACAAAAGTCTAAAAAAATATTTACGTTGATGATCTTTTCGTTTACTCTGCATTGCGTTTTTTGTTCGCGCATAACTCCGTCATTTAGGAACCAATTTGGAAAATTCACTGACCCACTAAAAAGCGCGAAATTAAAAACTTTTTTGCAAAAAATAAAACCGACTTCCATATCAAAACACTACAAAGCCAAAAATAATTTTAATTTCGGTAGTCGGTGTTATTGGTTTTGTGTTTTCTTTTTTTTCACACCGCCTTCCGAAATTAAAATTATTTTTGGCTTTGTAGTGTTTTGATATGGAAGTCGGTTTTATTTTTTGCAAAAAAGTTTTTTTTTAAGTTATATTTATACAGAATTTAATTTAATATAGGTGATTGATGAAGGAATTAAACTCTTGGCATGCATTTTATTTTTACCTTAATTCACCTTAAACAAATTTTAGATCTAAAGGCGATGTTGACAAGATCGCCCTGGGTTTTTCAGATGTCCACAATTTATTCATCATAAAAAAACTGGAGCATTTATAGCCGGCAAACATAACATATATAGTTTACATGCTGAAGATTGTTGGCTTGAAAAGGTTTGAATACTTCCACCCAATGAGTTTCTGTAGAAACATTTAAATTATTCCATTCGGTTACTTTCTGCGATGTAATGTAGTAAAAAAATAAAATAATTAAAATTCGTCTGAATATGTAATAGAAAATTCATCTTTGTTACAGTCAACATATTCCTTTCAATAAATTATTATAAAGGGTCTTTCAAATAGGGTGGGTCGACAGTTTGTGGCGGCCATGTTGTTTTGGCGGCATCTGTCAAATGCGTTGTTATTTCTTCAGTTACTGATGCTAAATCACCATGGCAAGTTATACGATTGAGCAGCATGTCCAAATGGTAAAACTTTATTATCAAAATGAGTGTTCGTTAGTGCAAACGTTGCGCGCATTACGTCCATTTTACGGTAGACGCGGTGGCCCGTCAAAGTCGACTCTCCAAAGTTTGGTGACCAAATTCAAGACGACTGGTTCGGTAAACAACCAACCAACACCCTTACGTCAAAGGAACGCCAGATCGGCCGAGGACATCGCTGCTGTCCGTGAGAGTGAGTAGGAGACTCCGAGGCAGTCGATTTCTCGCCATGCACAAGAACTCGGCCTTTCGCAGACTTCAACTTGGCGAATTTTGCGTCGGGTCTTGGGCTTACACCCGCACAAGATCCAACTGACCCAGGAGCTCAAAGTGAATGACCATAGACAGCGCCGTTTGTTCGGAAGAGGACCCCGATTTTGGCTGAAAAATCATCTTTAGCGACGAGGCACATTTTTGGATGTATGGTTTTATTAATATGCAAAATTGCCGTATATGGGACGACCACAACCAACATGAGGTTCACCAGGTGGATGCATCCACAAAAATTTACTGTTTGGTGCGGATTTTGGTCCGGGGGCGTCACTGTTCCGTACTTCTTCGAAAATGATGATGGCGAGGCCATTACTGTCAACGGCGAGTGCTACAGATCATTTTTTTTTTATTTTATTTTTTACTTATATATTCTGCAAATTGGCAATATGTGTAGTAGTCACAATGAGCCATTCAGTTGTGGATTTTGTGGCTTTGTATTTTCTGTAGGAACATGTTCTTATTCCTATCAAATGCTGTTGAACCTCGTGGCTAGGGTAGGTACACTATGCCGTTTCAGCCGGGAATATGTGACACTTCCTGTGCCTTTAAGTTTCGAAGCGAGTTCGTTTATGTGTGTAGATATTCTCGACTGATAGTTTTTACTGTATCTAGCAATTTCCTGTTTGACCGTGTTAAGCTTTAAGTCCTCATGTATATATTTGTTGCTCACGTAGAAAGGTATGTCAAGCATGGCTCTCAGTGCTTTACACTGGAATCGTTCAAGGATCTCGATGTTACTGTTGCTGGCTGTACCCCACAGCTGGATACCATAAGCCCAAATGGGTTTGAGGATAGTTTTGTATATAGCTATCTTGCTTTCTCTTGACAGTCTTGACCTGCGTCCTATTAACCAGTGCATTGACCTGAGTTTCGTATCCAGCTGTTTGCGTTTTGTCCATATATGTTTTTTCCAAGTAAGCCTTCGGTCCAGATGCATGCCCAGGTATTTGGCGTCCTCAGCCTGTGGAATTTCCTCATTATGCATTTTTATTGGGGGACAAGTCTGTTTTCTTAGGGTAAAGGTGATATGAGCAGATTTACCCTGATTTGCTTTAATGCGCCAAATATCGAGCCACTTCTCTACTTTATTGACATGGTCCTGTAGTTTGGCCGACACTATAAGCGGGTCATCGTGTACAGATAAGAGGGCTGTGACGTCAGCGTATGTGGCCGTAAGGGTGTCAGCGTGTTGGTAGATCTGCAGTGTAAATCAGATACATTACAGGACCCAAAATACTTCCCTGTGGAACTCCTGAGCGAATAGCGTTTAGCTGTGAGGTCTCATTCTTAAATTTTACCTCAAAACATCTGTTATCTAAGTATGATTGTAAAATCGGGAAAAACAGAAGTCCTTCGTGCCAAACCCTATCAAAAGCTTGGCTTATGTCCAGGAATATAGCAGAACAAAACTGTTTACATTCTAAAGCGCGACTTATTGTGTCTGTAAGGCGATGTATTTGTTCGATGGTTCCATGTTGTTCCCTGAAGCCAAACTGGTGAGCAGGTATTGTCTCCGGCAGATAGGTGCGCATCCTGTTCAGTGTTTTTCCAGGAGTTTACCTAGCACCGGGAGCAAGCTTATCGGCCTGTAGGAGTTTACTTGATAGAGTGTTTTGCCTGGTTTGGGTACCATAATAACCTGGGCGATTTTCCACTGGGCTGGATAGTGGGCAAGTTTTAAGCAGGCATTAAAAATTGCAGCAATGTGTATTATTCCTTTTTTAGGTAGCTGCTTTAAGCGTTGTGCGTCGACTGAATCGTAACCTGGTGTTTTACCCTCTGGTAGTTTCAGGATTTCTTTCCACACTTCTTTAGGACTTGCACTTTTCAGCGGTAAGCACATTTGCAGTGGGGTATCAAGGTACTCATAAATATCTTTGTCATATTCAGGGTGTTTGCTGGGCAGAGGTTGGAAGACATCTTTAAGGTAATCTGAGTAAACTTGTGCCTTTTCAAGATCTGTTCTTGCCCATTTGCCATTGTCAGTTTTCAGGGGTGGTATGTGGACTTTTGGTCTCTTCAGTCTTTTCGTTATCTTCCACAGTGAATAGTTGGTGTCTTTATTGGGAGTAAGGTTGATCAGTTGATTTTGGAGACGTTTGTTATCAGCTTCGCAGATCATGTGTTTGAGTTCTTCTGAGGCTCTGTTAAAGGCTTTTTTGTCGCAAGGATATCTTGTAGAATGCCATTTTTTCCGAAGACGTCGTCTCTCATTAACTTTTTCTTTTATTAGCTTAGAATAGTGAGATTTTTGTGTAGTCGGTCTCTGGATGGGTGTAGATTCTTTTGCCGCTCGATGTATGAGTTTGTTAAAAGATTCAATAGATGTTTCGAGATTTTCTACGCTTCTAAGTGGCAAGTTTAGATTTATTGAGTCCTTGATTTTTGTCCTGTAACAGTTCCAGTCTGTTCTGTGATGGTATAATCTTTCTGGGTAGTCTATCAGTATTGCCTTGCAGTGAAAATTCATTATTATTGGTGTATGATCTGAAGATAAGTCAGCACATTCCTCTGTTTCTATCTGGCTAGATGCTATATTTTTAGTTATAAAGAAATCTAGTAGGTCTGGTACTTTATTAGGATCCGAGGGCCAGTATGTAGGAACACCATGTGAAGCAATTTGAAGATTAAGTCCGTTCATGGCTAAGTAAAGTTGACGGCCTCGTGGTAAAGTGAGCCTGGAGCCCCTCTGCACATGTTTGGCGTTCCAGTCACCTCCACAGATAAACCTGTTGCCGAGTGTATTAAAATAATCCTTGTAGTCATCACTTATAATAACGTGCCTTGGTGGGCAGTAGATTGCAGATACTGTTGTTTCTGTTTTGTTGTCGACTATTTTGACCGAAGTTGCTTGGATTTTTTCAGTTTCGTACTTTTGTGGAAGATAGTGTTTGATGTTCTCTTTTATTATCATGGCAGTACCTCCATGTGAATTGCCAGAGGGGTGGTTTGTAGAATACACTGAAAAGTTTTTAAGGCTAAAGTTTGTTTTCGTTGTGAACCTCGTTTCAGATATTAATGCTACGTCAATTCTTTCCGCCTTCAAGAAGAGTTCAAGTTCCTGCCAGCGTTCCGTTAACCCATTGGAGTTCCACGTTATAATTCTTAAGTTTAGGGGTGCTTAATGAGGCTTGCAACTAACTGGACCATTCGATCCATCATTTTGTCTAACATGATGGTCATCATGTTTTGAAATTTATCGATAATTACGTCTAGTAATTCGGAAAAATTATTTGGTTCCTTGCTGTCGCTTTTGGTTTCCTTTTCATTTCTGTGGTTTAATGCTTGTGCGTAAGTGAAGTTTGGTTGTATGTATTTGTTGTGGTTTTTGTGTTGGTTTTTTCTTTGTTCTGATTCTATAGGGTGTTCTTTTTGTATTATATTATTTGTGTTTTCTTTTATGTCGTTAGTTGTTTTTGTTTTGGTTTTGTTTAAAAGATCTCTGTACTGTAGCTTGCTGGGTGTTTTTCTTGGCAATTTGCACAGGTTGCGACAGTATCAGGACGTTTTAAGCAACTTGTTGTAGGATGATCCTCCCCACATTTTACGCATCTATATGGCCTATTGCATTGATTTTTGGCATGTCCAAATCTTTGGCAACGTTTGCATTGCAAAATTTCTTGTTTTTTATATGGGGCTTCAAATGTAATTTTAACCCTTTTGATTTGTTTGATTTTGAAAATTTCTTTGTTATTGTGTTTGGGTTCCAAATCTACATAGTATAATGGGAGTGGGCTTTTTGTGTTTTTATGTATTACATTTGTGATTTGCCTGACTTCGTATCCCAGTTCAAAGAGCTCTTGTTTTATTTGTTCAGTATCCTCAGATGAATGTAACCCACGTAGGACTACTCTGTAGTCTGTCTCTCTCTCTGGCTCTTTCGCTTTTCAGTTTGTATGTATAATGACTAACATCGTTAGTTATGAAGTTAGCTCTTATGTGTTTATATGTGTCTACATCAGTCGGCATTATTTTAACGATGTGAGCAGACCTCAGAGTAGTCATGGTGTACTTTTCAGATTCTATAATCGTAGAGAGAAGTTCTTTTAACTTTTTTATATCAATGACTCCCGTGAAGAATATGTGTTCTGGTTTTGGCGGTTTAGGTTCCTTTTGTAGTGCGTTTGATTCCTCGTTATTTACTGTTTCCAGGATCTGATATCTGTTTTCTGTTGCTATCGCATAAGTTGTTTTTGTCAATTTACTGGTTTTGTTTACCATTTCAGGACTTGATTCTGCTTTCCTTTTTGTAGGTGCCTGATCGTATTGCCAGGTTATGTTAGGTTTAGGTTTTCCGGCCGTGCTGAGTACTAAATGTGTATTGTCACTTGTATCAGTCTGTGTTTGTGCCTCTGGAGGCTGTGTTCCTAGAGAGTTACTTCTTGTTCGAATGAACATGCTTTTATGAAGTAGTTGTTGTGTCAGTTTAGGTGTTTCAGATTTTTCTATTTCATTTTGATTATTTATATTATTCATTTTGTTCCCACGAGTTAGGACGACTTAAAAAGTCACTTGAAGGGTGACGCCTATTCCCCCAAGAAGGCACGATACATCAACGTTAGCCGGGTCCGTTGAAGTTGGCGCTTGAGACTAGTTCCCGACTAGCCGCTCATTTAGCTGTTTATGAGTATCCTTTTGGCACGTTTCCCACCGTAGGATAGGGTTTGGCTTAGAACATTTTTATAGAGGTCGAATTTCACTTAGGAAATTCTTCCTCGCAGTCCGGGCGGTTAAGCCAAGACCACCATTCCTACTACAAAAGCAGGTTTATGGTTTGTGGAGATCATTTCCTACCTCCACTTGGCAGAATGTAGTCCTGCAGGCAGGTAGAGTGTCTGTCGCCTGTGGCTCTGTATTGAGTTACTCTTTTAGCACCACCCGGGGGGCACGTGTAGGGTGGGCCTGGATAAGGTGGTAAATCCTACGGACGCGAGTAACGGAAACAGACACACTACAGATCAATGACTAACAATTTTTTTTGGCCTGAATTGAACGATTTGGACGTGGACAACATGTGGTTCCAACAAGACGGCGCTACGGGTCACACAGCGAGCGACACAATAGACATTCTGCATGAACGGTTCGAGGGTAGGGTTATCTCTCACAGAGGTGACGTGAATTGCCCACCAAGATCGCGCGATTTGACCCCGCTAGACTTTTTCTTGTGGGGTTTTCTCAAGTCGCAGGTCCATGCTAATAATCCGCAATTAACCGATGCCTTGAAAGTCAACATTACGCAGGCCATCGCTCAGATTCAGACGGATCTATGCAGTAGAGTAATTGAAAATTGGACCTCTCGGATCCGTGCCACCGTTCGAAGCCGCGGTGGACATTTAAACGATGTCATATTTCACAAATAATGGCATAAATGGGCCTTTCAAATAAAAAAAAATAATTTCTTTAATATCTCACATACAGCTTGTTTTATTTAATTTCAACATCGACCCGTCCTTGTTGAAAGACCCTTTATTATACATATTCGGCCGGCCGGCTCGACTACTCAAATTTTCGCATGGTTCCAGAAAACGGGACAATTTTGCGTCCCAGAGTTCATTTCGAGGACACCGGGACTTGTAACTTTAAAAAGGGACAGTCCCGTTCAAAACAGGACGTCTAGTCACGTTAGTTATACCCATCATTACTCAGCCATGGCAATATATGTAAGGTGGGCCATTGACACCTAGACTGAAAATCGGAGCCATCCGGTATACCACATCTATGAACTTTGTCTGCTATCAAAAATCAAAGAACAATAATCACTACTGATAATACTTATATTAATACTTAATCAAACTATAGCTATATTAAGCACGTGTATTCATTACCACAAGTCCGTTTAAATCGTAGGTCAATTATATGCACGACTATATTATTTTGGCCTTAACAGAGGAAACTTGATACTTCGCCGAGTTAGTTCAATGATCATCTGGTAGTGGGTCACACGCACACCGGACTGTGTTATCAACATGTTGATTTAGTGATTCATTTTTTGTTAATTATGAAAGTATTCGTGTTTTTGTTATTGTGTTGGTTGTATGTGAGAGCGGAAGATACTGGGCAGCCGGCTGGGTTGATGGCTGAATGTAAGTTGAATGAAGCTTTTATAATTTATTTTTATTTATTACTCATTTCTTATAATATACTCGATTGTACATACACTTATTTTTTAAACTAGTGTCCAATGAGCGGTCTTGTCACACAGGACAATCTCTTACAGATTTAGGGATGCCAGTGTATACAAACATCATCATAAATAGTATTAATTAAACATAGGCTTAAACGTAGGTACAATGTAACCGCCCATTGTACACTAGTTTAAATTTTTGTATCCATAGAAATATTGTGAGGTGTTCAATAAAGTATATTATAAATAAATAATAAAACTTAAAATATTAAATAAACATTAACGAGGTGAAAGGTATTTTGAACATAATTTCTAAAAAAGCTTGTTTTTTTACTGTATAAACAAATGGTAAAAAAATGTTTATAACCACAATGCAAAACTAAAATACTTAAAATACAACCAAGAATAAAGCGTCAAAAAATTCATCACCAACGCTGTCGGTGGCATTGCCTCGTAGTAACTAGGTAGATAATTAGTTTTACAGTAATTTATTTTACATTTATTTTTTTTAACTGAAAATTAGCTTGCGTCTGTGCAAACAAGTCGTAATACAAGGTTGAATGTATGTAATATTCGCTAGTTATTTTTCGCTTATGAGTTATTTTCTTGGTCAAATATTTGCCTTGAATGTTTGTAGTATGTTTGACTAAAATGATTCTTTGAATGATTCAGACAGTGTTAAATATTTAGAACCTCTAGAATACTTTTAAATTAAATTGAATGGAATACCGGGAATTCAAATATACCAGCCAGCCCAGCCCCTGGCCGAAATTTGACCGTCATCTAAAAAATTAGTTTGAATACATCAATATGCAAAATAAGCTTTTCACATTCAGTAGCTCAAACATGTAGGTTTTCTGCCTGAAATGAGTGAGACAATAGTTATTTGTTATACAAGATTGCAAAGTTGCTTTTTAACCGCGTGCTCAATTTTGATGACCGAGCAAGCGAAGGATTCTAAAATTGAATCACGAGTGCAGCGAGTGATTCAAACAGAATCCTGAGCGTTAGCGAGGGAATCAAAAGAGCACGAGGTGAAAAATCTTTGCACTCGAGTGCAACACGTAACTTTTCATCCCACCTCAGCGAGGAAATGACTAAATGCAAAAAAAAATGGTGCGCAAAGCAAATTAAAAAAAAGTAAGTACACCAAAAAGGTTCCAGTCTGAGTTTTTAACAAATTAAAAAAGTTGTATGATAAATTCGGCCCCATGGAGGTAGAAGTAAATAGGTTTAATGATGTTTTGAATTCACAAACTTAGTACACACGATGTTCTAAATTCAATTTACTTTATCCTCTAGCGGATAAAAACGGCTTTTGCACCAACTTTTGCACTCGGATATCGAAGAGCAAAAATGCTCTTTCCGAGATGGGGGGATGAAAAGTAACTTTTTAATTTTTGTTTTCAGAAAGCCACGAATATCTTATTCAGCCTTGGGTTAATCATACAATTCGAAACATTCACACTCTATCGCTATCCCGCCAATAGAAAAAGAGTGAGACAAAGACCAATCCTTTCGAAGTTCCGATTTTGAATTCGACCTCAAAGACAAACACGTTCGGAATTTCGTACTAACTAAAGAAATTTAGCAAAAAGATAATTATGTCTTTTAATGTAATTTATTGAATTTTTAACTTATTGTTGTATTTCAACGAAAATAAGTATTTACTGCTAATAAAACTGATATTTAACCTGTAAATATTTATTATTTCTAGTTTTAATAATATTATTCAAAATATATTAATTTTGAATAATAAAATATCATGGGTGCTACTTCCGAACACGCCTTAATTTAAATAAAAGAGCGGGAATAAATTTTCGTGGCTGGCGTAAAGAGTTGAATAAGTTAAAAAATATTAAAATAATCGTAAAATATGAGTGAAACTACCGACGAGAACAGTATTTTAAAACCGGAAGAGTTAAAACAACAACTTATTAATGCAGAATTAAGTTTCCTACCTGAGAAGTCTCGCGAGAAATATCTGAAAGCATACCATGTCTCCAATGAATGGAGACTTAAAAAGGACGCAAGCAGTTTTTCAGAGGTGTTGCTATCTTATTTTTTAGATTTATCACAGACGAGGCGACCATGTGGAGTATTTACTCAATGTTGAAAGCAAGCATATTGAAACATACGCGAATCTCGTATCTTTTCTAAAAAGAAAGTCAGTTGGGCATAAGGCTAAAACGTCCAAAATTTTCACGGCCCTTAACATAGAAAAAAATGTTAATAAAGCTCCGGACTGCAATTTTCTTGTAACTAAAGTAAGTGGTACCTATAAATCTATGTTGTTAGTTATGTGAGTAGACTGTTATGTATAAAGGTACTTACTGCCTACTACTAATTTTTGGAGTCGCAATGAATCATAGTCTGGCTTAGCAATACTGTTAAAATATTATTACGATATTTAAAAGATGCTGTAAATGTTAAATTATACATATTAATTATGTAATATTTTCATTACAGGTTGTACTGATCATAGGAATTAGTGGAGCGTGTCGCAATAACGAGCTATTACAGCTAACAGTAAATAATATCGAAAAGCATTCAGATAAATTACAGAAAGCCGATCAGAGTCACCAACGTTCACCGTTGTTCCTTCTCAATCCGCCTCCGAAACAGAAACCTTAACCCCAAATAATCAAACTCAACTCAATGCAACTATAACGTTGCCAAATAAATCTGTTACTTTTAATTTGCAAAATTGCAGTAATTTTACTTTTAACTTTTAAAATGTTCCATTTTATTGAATTGGTACCTCTACCTACAATGTTGATTATTTTGATTCACGATAAATACTTATTTCAATCTATTCCTGTTTATTATTTTATCTCCTAAAGTGTTCTCGCTGCTGAAGTGAAAAGTTATGTGTGTTACACGAGAGCAAAGTTTTTTGCATCTCGTGCCTATGAATCCTTCGCCACACTCAGGATTCAAAATCAGCACTCGCAACAAAAAACGACTTTGCTCTCTTGTTGCACAAATAACTATTGCCTTTATCTCCATATAAACTTAAACTTCCTAAAAAAGTCCATAAAGTCCTTATTTATTTTACTGTTATGGTGTACAATAAAGAATATATCTATCTACTAGCTTCTGCCTACGACTTCGTCCGCGTAGAAGTCGAAAATATTCCACGGGATCCCGTCCCCGACTTGCTTGACAAAGATTATAATAGCTCGGCTAATATGCGTGATATAAAGATAATTTATAGCCTATAGCACTCAGGAATAATGCAGCTACAAAAAAGCGAAAGAATTTTTAAATCGGTTCGGTAGTTTCAGAGATTACGCCATACATATAAAATTACAAACTTACAAATTTTACCTCTTTATAATATTAGTATAGATCTATCTATCATACTCCTCCTTCGTCTTCGTAATTTTCGTTAAAAGGGAAACAAAGTTTTTACTTCACGTATTAACTACAAGAGCAAAGAACAGAGACTTTGTTCTTATTTTATTTCCTTAGCTAATACATAAATATATTTCCTTGAGTATGCTATAGACGTAGTATATAAATACCACATTTTAACACATTACTATGGGCTGACGTGAACTGTGTTCAAAAGCCCCTTAAAATAAAGATGAAAAAAAAAACACATTACTACATCTACAGTACTACATTTTAATGCAAATGGGCAAACTTTGTCATTGTAACTGAGACATAAAAAGATGCTTTAAAAGCCGAAAGTCAAGTCGTTATAGAGCCAAGATATTACATGTTATACATATTACACTCGCGAAAAAATTTTTTTTTAATAAACTGCACACCTAAGCGGTCACTGGTTTACACGCCTGTGTGTCTTTTCAACCGACGACAAAAAGAGGAGGTTATCAATTCGACGCGTATATATATATATTTTTTTTTTATTATTTTTTATGTATGATCATCGAGTACTCGAAGACGGCTGAACCGATTTGGAAAATTCTTTTTTTGTTCGAATGGGTATACTTCTAAATTGGTACCACTATCACCAAAATCAGGATCTGATGATGGGATCCTGATTTTGGTGATAGTGGTACGAGTATGAGCCCAGAAGATGCCTATTTACTCTTGCTTTAAAGGCTGAAAGGTCATAAGTGGCAGGGAACACAGAAGCCGACAGAGAATTCCACAACTTGGCCGTGCGCACAATAAATGTGAAGGAGAAGCGCTTGGTACGACAAGACGGTATATCAACCAAGTGTGGATGGTACCCAGCCGTGCATCTGGTAGACTGGAAGTGAAATGGAGATGGAGGAGTCATGGAGCTCCTGCGCACACTCCCCGAAGTACAATCTATAGAAAACCGACAGGCAAGCAACGGTTCGCCGATGAGCCAGGCTATGAAGCTTATCCACTAGCATCTCGTAGCCTATAAGCCTTTTAGCTCTGCGCTCGATTGAGTCCAATGCAGCAAGTTGGTATTTTGCAGAGCCATCCCACAAGTGACTGCAATACTCCACGCAGGAACGAACCTGTGCTTTATATAGATTCAGAAGCTGTCCAGGCGTGAAATACCGCCTGGACAGCTTCTAAATCTATATAAAGCACACATTTATTATTCACAATTATTCGAGAATATTTTTCTATTATATAATTCATACAATTTTTTATATGTATAATATAAGATACACCTACATCATTGTACTATGTAATATCAAATATAATCTGAACATCACATGATTGTGAGAAACAAAAATAATTTGATGACAGGAAATCTGGGGGCACGGCAGTGCCCCCGCCAAGTCGAGCAAAAAAGCGGCAAGGCCGTACCATTCTTTTCTCGAAGCAATTCAGGCCATTTTCGACCCCCTATAACTTCGTTGTGGATAAAACTAGAAGCCTGAATTTTCAGTAACCAAACAGGCATTGTATAAACACGGTATATTTCAAATTTCATTCAATTTGAACCAGTAGTTTAAGAATTATAACGAGTCAAAGTTCCTTAATTTTGTAAATTTTGTCACTCACTGACTGACCGATCATCAAAAGTCTAAAGCACTTCTAGCAGACATAGAAGCCTCAAATTTAGAATACAATTAGTGTTTAGTATACAGAATCAAGGAAAAACTATAATAAAAAAAAAATAAATAAAAAAAAAAAAAAAAAAAATGCATTTAATTCAAGTAACTTAACTCATATTATAAGATTAACAACACACACACCAAATATTATTTTCAAAGAATTAATTAAAATTAAAATGACAATTACAAAAAAAGAAAAGAACTAAAGGAAATAAAAATGTCAATAAAAAAAAACAATAAAATGAATAAAATAAAATGGTCATAATAATTTTTTTTCTATAATTAAAAATGCTATAATTTAATAAAAAAAAAGATATACATTATTAATTTTAAATAAATAATTTTAAAACATAATCAAATTTTTAGTTATATGTAGATCTCCGCAATGTTTAATATACGGACAATCTACCCTGTCGGCAATCATCCTCAGGACTGTGTTAGTGCTGCCCCGCAGCCTGCGCACTAACGAGGCGGCGCGCTTTCTCATTATAGTGTGGAAGTTGTCCACGCGCGCCTCCGTGAACATGCCTGAGGCGCTGCAGTAGCGAGGCAGCCCCATCACCGCCCTGAAGGCGTTATTGTACTGGACGCGGAGTGCGCTGTACGATGCCTGAGTATATCTAGCCCACAGACTGCACGTGTAGAGGGAGGTACAGTACGCTCGAAAGAGCGTAACTTTCACCCCCTCGGAACAACGCGCAAATCGGCGAGCCAGCATATTCGCTAAGATCGACAGCGCCTTCCGCTCCCGTTCCATATCGGCATCGTCTTTGAGGTCGGACGTCACTATGTGGCCAAGGTATTTGAAATGCCTTCCCCTTTCAAGTTTCGCCCCATTTAGAAATACATCCGGCACGCTCCAGTTTCGTTCCAGTTTTCTAGATACATCAACTGCATAAATAACTTTGTAATCCCATATAAATATATACGATTACAAAGTTACATTTGCAGTTAATTAATCAGTGTACCTGTATAATATAATGAAATAATAGATGTAGATGGGTACTTTTTTTTTTTTGGTGAAATATATCATCGAATGACTTCTTCCGCTCGGGTGTATCAGAATTCTACTGACTAAAAACCCACCCTGTTCCTTCGTAAGCCCTAAAGTTCCGGGGCCGCGGTATCTCGATGGAACTTTCCCATAAACCCCGACAGGCAATGGCCCTATGAGGCCCCGTCACTGGTATTAACAGCTTTTTGAGGCGCGCGTGGAACACAACGCGCCGCCGACCCGGGTCTGGTCCTTACCGGACGGTGAGCGACCCCTGCTCGCCATCCGCAGGCCCGCGCCTACGGTGGCCCGAAATCGACTCGCGATCCACGACGCCCGGGGCGTCTCCCCCGGTGGCTGGGGCGCGAGGAAGAGAGTTGCCTCTCCCTCGCACGTTAGGCCTCCTCCTTCGCTAGCATGACTGCTTCGCAGCAGGAGGTGACTGCATCCCATTCCCTCTCGCTTCGCACCATGGTCTAAACCAGAGCAGAGCGCGAGAAGTCGCCGCCGCCGATCGCCTCTATGAGGATACGACGGTGCTCCACCCATGCAGGGCACACCTGGACCATATGCTCCACCGTGTCTTCCAGTGTAGATAGGTACCTAGATATAATATTTATGCTCAAAGGTAACTTGTTAAATGGTCAACGGAATAAAAAAGCAAGAATTGTTAAGAGTATTGGGGAGTATTAAGTAGAGTAAATTGCCCGAAATTGCATAATTACTTACTTATCGTTTGACGAGTGCGGCATTAATTATTACTAACTAATGCAAAAGACGTACGTGCGTATCCATATGTGCGTATCAAAGCCTCCGAAAAAAACCCATAGAGACAGGGAGTGGGCTTTGAAAAAAACTTTAGCTGAAGTTCAAGAAGTAGTACCGGAAAATTAAAAAAGGAAGGCTACCTACAAAAATAAGAAAAGCTCATAAGACAGAGAGAGGGCTTTAAGAAAACTCGTTGTTGGTATACAAGAAGTAGAAGGTACCGGAAAGGAAAAAAGTAGGACTTTCTACAAAAAGCAATGAGATCCCATAAAAAACAATATTTGTCAAAAACCCAAGTCTCGCAACTTAGTTGTTCTACCGTAAAAAGTTGTGAGATCCATGTAATACCAAGTCGGTTATTAATTTATTCAATCCCTACTTAAGGGACCTTCTGCCTTAAGTTGTTACGTAATTATCTAACCTAACGACATCTTATAGTGACCATATCAATATTAAAAATCTTTACCGTTTTAAATAAATAGATTGACTTGGCAATCGCAATAAACAATTTAATTTATATATGTATTACTTGTGAGATATATTGTGTTTTCATGCGATGGCCAAGTCAATCTATTTATTTAAAACGGTAAAGATTTTTAATATTGATATGGTCACTATAAGATGTCGTTAGGTTAGATAATTACGTAACAACTTAAGGCAGAAGGTCCCTTAAGTAGGGACTGAATAAATAATAATGGCATAAACTTACTTTAATCACAGTCAACAAAAATGATTCCCTATTTTTAAAATAAACTCATATAAAAATCAAAATAGTTTATATCTTATAGCTTTATAAGCAATTCACTTAACTGAAAGAAAAACTTACTTTACTTATAATTTTACTTTATCACAATGCAAAGGCAACAATTAAATGTCGATTAAAAGAGCATTACCTTTCCTCTTAACTGTGTTATTTATTTATGTATATATTTATATGTTTATATATTCTAACATTATGTATTTATTTAAGTATATGTTATTTTTATTGCATTATAAGTATGTGTAGGTATATTTAATATTTTAGTTTTAGACTTCACATATTAATTTTTATTTCTCTTCTTGTTCGCACACACTATTGTCTACATTTCTTTGTCACTTCTCCTTTCGCAGGTCTGCTGGAAGAAATTTCTTAAGAAATAAGCAGTACCTTTGTACTCAAATATTATAATTATGTTGTCCTATTGTATTTTACTGTGTGTACATAAATAATAAAATAAACAAACAAAAATACTTCTTCGCCTTTAAATTAAACTCCTATAATCAACTCAGTCATCAATAGACTTTCATTCATCAGTCTTGCAAAATACGAATTGGAGACAGACTCGATAAGTCTGTCTCCAATTCGTATTTTAACTGGTCGATTTCAAAAATCAAAAAAAGGATATTATTATGTAAAGACATAATAATATCCTTTTTTTGATTAAAGTTGGAGACCCGATCTTCTGCAGAACATCTTTCCAGGAGTACAACTGTTCATCCTTGATTACTGGTCATCTCCAGGATTTTATGCCCCTTTTCATACATTTTACTAAAGCCCCTTCCTCACAAGCTGAAATTATTTCACCCAGGTAAACATCTTGGTCCCATCTTATAAGAACATGATCACCTATATCGTACTTCAAATAGTAAAAAATAGTCAAATCATTGTTCACTGCAGCAGAAATATTATTTGAAGAATTTCCAACACACGACCGCGTTTCTTTTGTTTCTGGTTTTTGTTCCAATATGAGAAATTTTAGAAGATGAGTAAAATGCCAAGTGAAAATGTCGACATTTGTCAGTACAGTCACAATAAGAAAGGCTTCTAAACTCCAGCACATCACCATTGTAGACAAACTGCCGAATTTTTTGAGTTCCACGGAATGTATCGATGGAGTCTGACTGTTTGACTAAAGCTTCTATCTTTTCAATGTTAGCTGTAGTTACTTTATAGAAACTACTCCTTTACTTGACCTTTCTCCTTTTTATTTAAATACTTAATTCTTTCTTTTTCACGAAGTTTCTCGAAACTTTCAGAATTGGATTTCGTTTTCTCTCTACGCTTACTACCATATTCTTTTTTTTTCAACTTAGCTTCTGATTCAGACAACTTTTTTGCCATTGTTTGGCTCTAAAACAAGAAGACAATGTGAAATTTAGGTGATAAGCAAAGAAACAATGAAAACTACATTAGAAAAGTCATTCCTTCGTAAATCGTCATTCCATCACTACAAATTTAAATGAGGGAATTACGGTGAGGGAATGACGAAATAAATAATAATAATATTAATTTATTCAAATAACATGTTTACAGAAAAGTACATATAGTCCAGAACATAAATATATTTAATAGTTCTTAAAGGGTAAATTTAAGTGCTTGAAAAACATTGGTAAAGTGGTGATTTATCTTATTTTCAATAGAGGTCAAATATACTGCTTACTATAATGTAACCTGCCTGATGTAGGTTTATAAAAAAAACCTGTGTTTCAGGCCATCACTTTACATCGATAATATAGAAAAACAATATATTAATTAATCGCTAATTTAAAAAAAAAAGATACAATAATTACAGTGACTAATGGATTAGGAACTAATACTAAATTATTTCAGGATTTCTAGTAGTTTTTCCGTGTCTGTATAATTGAGTTTTGACAAATATTCCGAAACTATTAAATTACACCTATTATAACTTAAACTATACACTGTTAGCACTCTGTTAACCTTGTTATACAAATAGGGTCCTAAAAATAAATAAAATCGTTTAGCAAAAGCATGTTTAGTCTGAGAGTTAGGACAAACTAGATCTTTTCGCCTTCTATCTGAAGTAACTGGATTAAAATCAAGTTCAGTGTGTTGGAGTAAAACTATATTTAGAAAAAATAAAACATAACAAAAAAAAAATCTCACAACTTAGTCATACTTTCGACATACGTTTTTGTGTAAGTTTATTACTCCCAAAATCCCACATAAACTGTATCATTTAAACTTTGCTAAGAACTTAGCTCTTCTTTTTCTTCAATGTGATGTAATGACGCCCGAATGTGTAAACTTTTAACTAATATAAGTTAAAATTTTTTGCAAAAGACACTTTACGACCACGAGGTGAATTCGCCATTTTGGTATATTAGCAGTATTGCAAACTATAAATAACTAATGAGAACTTTCAGGAACATTTAATGATGCGTTCATAAATCGACTGTTGGTAAAGGTGTGAGGGAATGATTTTTTTTTGCGAGACATGTAAAAATAATAAAATTGACCACTTTTTCTTAACTTTTTACTATATAAAGGCAGTAGGTTTTCGAAGATTCGTATATTCGTGAGGGAATGATTTTTAGAATTTTATTTATGTTTATTTATTTAACTTGCGCATATATTTCACAAATTGTAACATACATTGTTAGCAACAGTAATATACTTTGTAAGGAAAAACTGGTAACCTTTCTAAGTCGGTTAGATTTTTTGATATATTCAAAGGACTGTAATTTCGAGATTTGGTGATAACTACCCATGCATTGTATTGGACCATAGATAGAAACGATGTGGTGCACTTGTTTGATATTTTACCCAACTGCGGCGAAGCAAGAAGGAGAGTTATGTTTTTACCGCGTATGTATGTATGTATGTCCGTTCCTTTGTTCCCTCGTAACAATTAAAACCGTGAACGGATTTTGATAAATGATACGTCGTTGGATTTGTCTTGATGGCGCGAGTGTTATAGGGTAGACTAAAATAAAAACAAATCACCACATCGACAACCAGGTGCCATATCGTCAAAAAAAAATTAAAAAATCGACAAATTATGTCAAGGGGTACCATTAAATAGATCTTTAAAAATGATTTTGAGATTTCTCTAACCATTTTTTATTTTTAGCAACGGTTTAGGAAATATAACGTTTTAAAATGGAATTAACTACTAAAAAAAAAGCTGAAAATACAAAAAAAAAAAACTTATTTAAATATCTAAAAAACCCGACTGCTCAACTGAAATGGAAGAAGCAAGTACAATTTTATTTAAAAAAAATGCCAAGAAGGCGGGACCCATCCCATTTTTTTAATTAAAATTATATTAGGTTCAATTGGGTCCCGCCAGCTTGTCACTTTTTAAAATAAAAATGTGCTTGTTTCTTCCATTTCAGTTGAGCAGTCGGGTTTTTTAGATTTTTCAAATAAGTGTTTTACTAATTCATAATTTATTTTACAATTCATTATTTTTTGTTATGTGTTTTTGTTGAAACTAAACGCAGACTCAAAACGTATCGTTCTCGATAATGCCGGTAGCTTGGCGCAATGTCTAGTAGTTACAGGAACAAAATTAACGAGAATCACAGATTATTAATACGAGAACGAGTAATTTTACTATAAACGGTTGACAGAGATTCTCTGTCTACATTATAAAACTACTACTTAAGTCTGTATAAAAAAAAATTGAAATGTTAAAAATCTGTATAAATTTCACTCTCAATTTTTATCGGTATGACATGTTGAAAATCTGTATGGATACCGCGAAATCTGTATATCTGGCAACACTGGCTGAGAGTTAAACCGCTCCTTTGTTTAAAATTTGCGTTTTATTGAGAATGGGGTATAAGAGAACTTGCGGCACAAATGTAATAAAACACTGTGTAAAATTTACACCTTACACTGGGGGTAGGTAATAAGGTGCATTTTTCGAGTACGAGTTTGATTTATACAAGTTTCTTTTCATTGACTCTTTCAAGTTTTTTACGTCATGTTCGGCTTCATTTGAATTGTACTGTACAGGCCAGGAAGGTCTCTGTTATGAGACTCTCGTTACCAAATGATGAATAGTAGACAGCATAGTCGAGTAGTAGTAAATCACGTAGTCAGAAATAACAATGCATATCCTAACAGTATTACACATTTTTTTAATCCGTTTCCGTATCCCACTTATAGGAGTTGCGCGGGGCTTCGAACAGTGGATCTTATTACAAAAAACATAACCCTCCTTTTTACAGTCGGATACACAGGATACACAAGCTTCAAGCTACTTTCATACCAAACATCAAAATCTACCCAGTACTTTCGAAGATTAGTGCGTTCAAACCAACAAACAAACAAACTTTTCCGCATTATAATATTAGTATGTATATGTATTTCATCACGGATTATATGTGTACCTAAGTATACAGGGTGGCAGGGACATCGATGCACAAACGCTTACATTTTTGTTGCGTTTGGCGTTGAAATTTTTCGTCGGCTTTTTCTTAATTTAATAAAATTAAGAATAATGCGACGCAAAAAAAATAAAATTCACTTGTTTCGCTTAAAACAGTAATGTACATAAAACTCGAAAGGGCTACTTGATCAGCTATGTTGACCTCGCAAATTAACCCTAGCAAAACAGCTGATCAGGTAGCCCTTTCGAGTTTTATGTACAATGCTGTTTATTTATTTATTTAACTAAGGTTCACCAACAGTTGTTACAGATATAACACAGAACATACATGTATTAGTGTCTTAAATATAACTGCACAACCAATAACAAGCAAACACCACAAACAAGTGTTTTAAGTGAAACTAGTGAATTTTATTTTTTATATAAAATCTCATTGAGTTAGATAGAAACAATGATTTTATACAGTTTACAGTAAATAAAAAATACTGAAAAAACCTGAAAAATTAAGAAAAAGCCGACAAAAAATTCCAACGCCCCCTGCGTTCAGGTCCAGAATCATGTACCGAATCCCTGGTAAACGTTTGTGCGTCGATGTCCCTGCCACCGTGTATATATCTTAAGAATATGAATTAATGTATCTTCTTAAAATAAAGCTTACTTAATTACATAAAATATATCAAAATACAATGGAACTTTTCGATTCCTACTTCGCTTCAAGGAATACTAAAGACTTAATATGTTATGTATTAATGTGCCATCGACAACGTTGAAAAAAAAACCAATACATATTTATCTAATCACTTTGGATGACAAAAAAGAAAGGATATGTTTGATTTTTGTCAGGCTAAGGTGAATTCCGTAAGAACCTTGACAATTCTTCTTTAGAATCCATTGATAAATTGATTCGATATCAGTTAAAGTAGTTCTAGAAATATTACCAAAATTTATTGCAAAATAATTTCTTTTGTCTAGGTCCAGGAATGAACCGCACAACCAAGCTCTCAGAAGAAACAAAGCGATCCTTATCAGTGGTGGTAGCAACCCCATCTTCCGGTCTCTTCGGCTACCGCGAGAGAAGATGTAAGCTGAGCGCACAGGGCGTCACCTGCGCAGCTAAGCATCTGGATCTTACGAAGAGGAAAACGCAGGTGATATTTATTAGAATCAGCTGTTGTGTATATGAACAGTTCAATGTCAGGAAGAAAAAGAATAATATTTAAGAGGTATGTGACTATCTGTAGACAATAACAACTGGACGGGATGATCTTCTTGCTTGCCGAGGTTGATGCTTGCGTGGTTGTATATCTTAATATTTCGGGGATTCCTCCATGTCTTGGAAAGCACGTGGCGTTGGTCCCGGCCGACATTTATACATCTTTAACAGTCCTTACGGGTAGTCAGAAGCCACAAAATCTGACACCAGTCTTGCCTATCGTGTTACCCAGCTACTGGGTTGTGGAGTTCAGATAAGCAGTGGCTCCAGGTAAAATACTAGATCCAGCTGCATTCGGGATGGGAAATCATCCTATGACTGCCTGCCGATCTGGGCGAAGCGGGAGAGTGTACCCATCCGTGTTCTATCATATGCCCTTCGTGTTCCGAGGCTGCGGTAACTACTTCGAACAATTCCGTTACCCCGGCAGACTACGGCCCCTTTATAGGCCCCGACAATTTGCTGATACTCTTTGAGGCCCGCGTGGAACACGGGCCTGGTTTCAGTCGGGCGGCGGGCTACCCGTTTTCACATCATACCCGCAGGCGCGGGCCTGTGAGCCGGCGGCCTACGGTGACTGGAAGTCACCCTGTGACTCCCGACGCCCGGAGCGTCTCCTGCGGCGGCTGGGGCGCGAGGTCTGTGAGGGCCTTGAGACTCTCCTCTCCCTCGCGCGTCCCGCCACCTTCTTCGCTTGCATAACTGCTTCGCAGAAAGAGGTGACTGCTTCCCATGTATCCTCGCTCCAGACAATGGATTGAACCAGGGCCGGAAGCAAAAGGTCGCCGCCTATCGCCCCTACGAGGACACGGCGGAGCTCTGCCCAAGCGGCGCAAACCTCCACTGTGTGTTCCACCGTGTCCTCAGGGCGATCCTTGCAGTGGTGACACCCAGGCGTTTCCTCCTGCCGAATCCGGCACAAGTAACTCCCGAAACAACCGTGTCCGGTGAGCACCTGCGTCATTCGGAAGGTGAGGACGCAATGACGCCTCTTCAGCCACTCCTCAAAGAGGGGTTTTACCGCCGCTATTGTGGCGTGCCCAGCGCTGGGTTGCGATAGCCACTCTTTCACACACACACACACGCGCACGCACCAAGACACAGTCATTTAATACTCCCCATGCACACTTCTTAATACTGTATAATAATGTTAATCTTATAAAAAAAATATTTCCTACATGTTTGTTACTAGTGAATAAATTGTAAATCCGTAATTGGCTGTAAGATTAGATTTAAGTTACTATAAAACATTGTTTTAAGAGCTGTGGATTTTGTTATAAATAAATAAATAAATAAATAAATAAATAAATAAATTTCCATGTTGCCATGATCTCGCGCCGGAGCTCTGTCCGCTGTGTCGCAACAAGTTGCGTAGCAGAGATTCGCCCCAGCACCCTCGCACTCCTGCAAGCTCCTCGTTCAGGAGCGCAAGGGCTCTCGCTTCTAGGTCCCATGGCGGCAATCCGGCAAGGAGGTTTGCCGCCTCGCTGGAGACCATGCGGTATCCCCGGATCACCCTTTGGGGTTTGGTTAGCCACCGGACTTGGCGCCTCTGTAATGTAGGCGCCCACACCGGGAACCCATAAATGGTTATTGACCGCACGACCCCCGCGTAAAGCCTCCGGCATAGATTGTAATCTGACCCCAACATAGTTGGGAAAAGGCTTAGCAGATGTTTATGACTAACACAAGAATAATTATCATCATCATTTTAGGCGAACGAAGGCAACTTCGGTCGGCACACCCTTTTTTATTTTTATTGAAAATTGGTTCGTGTTTGACCACCGTCTCACCTGATGGTAAGTGATGATGTGGTCGAAGATGGAGCACGCTTACCTAAAAGTAACCTATTCACTCTTGACTTGGTTTTAGCTATCGGGAAACACAGACTCCGGCAGGGAATTCCACTCCTTAGCCGTACGCACAATGAAGATATTCCCAAAACGTTTTGTGCGTATGAAACACCCATTCATCACCAGGTCAAACGCTTCTAATCAATCACATCCCAAAAACCCGTCGGCTCGCGAGTCGGCCTAATATCTTCCAACCTCATAGACCATCCGGTGCGTCTCAAAGTTTGTAAATGCTAATAATTAAGTTTTATTGTGCGAACAGCTAAGGAGTGGAATTATCTGCCGGAGTCTGTATTTTCTGATAGATATAACCTGGGAGTCTTTAAGTCAAGAGTGAATAGGTTACTTCTAGGCAAGCATGCTTTATCTTCCATCATATCATCGCTTAACATCAGGTGAGATTATGGTCAAACACAAGCCTATCAACAATAAAAAAAGAAAAAAAAACCATGCTATGTTGTTAACCTCGGTTTGATATAAACCTTGGCGTAAATTACACATAAACTTTAAAATAACATCTAACGTCCGCCGAACTTGTTGAGGTCGTGAGATTAACTGGATGCGAGAACCGGTCGATGTGGTAACACTGGGAGGAGGCTTATGTCCAGAAGTGAACACCTTTCTGTTGTAATAATGATGACGAAGCTTCAAAGCAGACATATAAATAGAATTACATTGCCTGCCTGTGATGACAAAATAGCTTTATTTTCTCAAGTGCTCATAGTAATTGACACGATACTAAAACAGAAACAAACTTTTTAAAAGTTTGTCTGTCTGTCTCTCCTTTTGTCTAGGCTTATCTCTGAAAGGGCTGAACGAATTTTTATGAGACTTTCACATGAAGATAATGGAAGTTATAGTATACTCCCACCCAAACGAATTCAAATAAAAAGTATCAGACTATCAATGTGTGATACCAATAAACAATTTGAAGGAAATCGAAACTAATAGCAACTTTGTTAGAACACGGCCGTGAGACTAATATAGTAGATTAAATAGTATGTATGAATAAGCTAATGTTTATTCACGTTAATGATCAAGGCTTCAGTAAATTTAGTCAGATTGCAAAATTCAAATGCATTTTAATGCCATCTTCGTTTGGTGCACATCGTTAATAGTCGAAGATCCCAGAGCGCCTACTAGACGTTACAGATTATTTCAGTAATAAAACTTATGCGATGTGTTATACTAGTACGTAAGTGTTTTGTGCATGCGCATACGTGCCAGCTTGGGCTTACTTTTTACATACGATTATGTAGGATATATTTATAAAACCAGGAGGAAAAATCATGACAATTTATTTATGTATATTAATATTTTAAAGCGGAAAAGTTTGTTTGTTTGTTTAAACGCGCTTATTATCGAAAGTATTGGGTGGATTTGGATGTATTTTCGTATGGAAGTACCTAGCTTGAACCTTGGGGAAGCTTAAATGCTACATTTTTGCTCGACTGCAAAAGCAGGAAGTTTTGTTTTTATCGTGATAATGTCCACGGGAGCGCAGTCCCGAGTGACTTTTAGCTTTATACAGGGTGGCCCAAAAGTCGTGGATCAAACGCAACTAGGGGTTAGATGGGGTCATCAGCTGCAAAAAGTTGTTCTACGGGAGATCCTTAAGGTCAACCCCTGCAGAGTTATAATTTATTTTGTGTTTTTATGAGAAAATTTACTTTTTGACGTGACAACGTCTTATAATTTGATGAAGCTGGCTGCACGCACGAAAATACATGACTCATGCGGCGTTACCTCGCTCTGATGCGTTCCATTTAAAGCTTGAAGTGCAAGCGAGAGCGCGGAACGAGCGACAAAGAGGCACAATCGACCTCCGCGTTCGGCAGCGTTCGACATCTGTCTCTTTCCTACTTGAGTGAGCGATGCATCCGCGTGGACAGCTGCTATACAATAATACATTTACATGTTTTCGTCAAGTATGAAGTGCAGTGAAAAGTGAATGTGGTGTCAATTGTTTATAGCAACGATAATTGCGGCGATAAAGGTAATGATTCTTTCGATATTATTTATTTATTATTATTATATACTTTATTGTACACCTTACAATACACTTAAGGATAAAAATAATAAAACTAGTGTACAATGGGCGGCTCATTAAATATATGTTCAGTGATATATTGTCGAATAAAATTTGTAAAACAATTGCTCAAAGCACATTCATACTTGTAAAAACTATGTACATTGTTAAAAAAAATGACATAATTGTATTTATGCGTACAAATAAATGTAACTTGATCAATTCAATAGTGATTTCCAAATACCTCCTTCTCTATATCCATACAAAATATATATCAAACAAATAAAATTAAAATTTCTTTTGAAAAATGCAACCATTCCATCAGTATTTTCTTATGACGTTGTCACGTTCAACTATCGTCAGTAAACCGACTTTACAGACAACCGATTTTTATTTTAACTAATTCTTATTGAAATTCGAAAAAATCTACATTCTGTATTGTTTTTTATTTTCACTAGATTGGTACTGATGAGTCCTTGCGTTAGACATGCTATTTATGGTTGTTTATTGGGTGTGTTGAAGATAATATTAAGTTTTACGATTTTTTTTTTCTCAAATCATAACTTTTTATTTACTTCGGACCCCACTGTGAAAAAGAAATACTCTACCGAAAAGTGACCCTGTATTACAAGTTTTGACGCATTTAATAGGGATACTGAAGAGGTATTACACATGGCCATGAGTGGCTCTAATATTTTTCTAGGACGAAAAAAAAAAAACAACGATTGTGAAATAATTGTTTTATTAAGCAAAACATTTTACAATAAATGCTCAAAATTCCTGCCTCTGACCGTAATACATAATCTGCACCGTCTTATAAAATTCGTACGTAACTAATTCGAGCTTTTGTCGTAGTTCTTGTTCGCTATTCTCTCCTTGGTAAACTATTTCTTTAAAATATCCCCAAAGAAAACAATATAATGGATTTAAATCGGGCGACCGGGGTGGCCACGCAATATGTCCGCCTCGACCAATCCACCGGTTGGGGAAGCGCTCGTTCAAATGATCTCAAACTGCTCGAGCGTAGTGAGGTGGGGCGCCATCATGTTGCAGCCACATTTCTGCTATTCTTTCTTCTGGGCTCAATCTGTGTCTAGCCAGCTTGAATTTACGTATAAAACTTCTGGCTGGCACCTCCGACTCTCAATAACGGGAGCGTTTTCGAATATGGTTCCTTTCTGTCTGTCTGTCTGTCACACATTGCGTAACTAAATGTTAGTCATTTAGTTACGCAATGTGTGACAGTAATAACATTTGATTTATGGTGTCACATGTAAGGGTTTACGAGAAATCAATAAAAACTTAATGTCCAGCTAGCCTGAGTTCAAGCTGATTGGACACATGTATCTCCCCTGCCTGATCTTCGGCCTTCGAAATGTGTTAAAATTTTTGTAACGGGGACGATAATGATAATTTTTGTGACGGAGAAACTTTAAGTTGTTTAAAGATATTGATCATTTAAATTTTCCCATTACTCAAACATCTGCTTTGATTTAGAAGCTTCTTACTTATAAATATATACAAAAAGTGAGGCGATACTTCACACCTGGACAGGTTTTGAATTTATATAAAGCACAGGTCCGTTCCTGTATGGAGTATTGCAGTCACTTGTGGGATGGCTCAGCCAAATACCACCCAAGTAACACAGACGTGCTGAATAAAGATTGAGTAAGAGCAATCATCTAGAGTATATGCTGAATACTAAGCTGAATAACGTCTGAGTACCGTCTATTCAGCAGTTATTCAAGCAAAAAGGGCCCCAATTTTGAATGCTTAACTCTGAATAACAGCTGAGCAACATCTGAGTAGGAGCTTAATAACGTTTCAATTAGCTTAATAACTTTTGAATAACAGTTCACATTGTTTTTATTAAGCTCTTACAACTGAGTTATTCAGCTTAGTCGAATTGGTTATTGTATTCAGAATTTATAGAGCATTTAAATTATTGTTTACATTTTTGCAAACAATATTCATACATATTGTCAAAAAACAATGGAATAAATATTATAATGTCGATGTCGAATGGTGTTGATTTAACATGGCCGGTGAAATTATAAAAGCGGTAAGTAAATTTTAATTTACAAGTAAGAGGTCTGCTACATGTTAATTGTTAGTGCGCAAGTAATTTTGTCGTGAATAGTATGTGATTTTTTTTAGTATTTATTAGGCGCCGCGTGAATAATCAAGATAACTGATAGTAAATAGTATTTTTATACATACAAACTAGGTCTAACAAAAGTACTTGCGACGAAATAGCTAATACTAGCGATTATAAACCAACAAAATAACATGAATCGAGTTGAAAATATTGTAGTTGTAAGATTAAGCATTTTGGTGATCTCTTAAATTCCTTGTAAGTATAAATTACAAAATTTTTGAATGGCAATCGAAGTTTTGCTTTATAATGCTGAATAAAAGTGCACACATGTCTTGTTACTGAGCTATAACTTGAAAAAGAGTAGTCTCATTGCAATAACTTCTGAATAACAATTAGATAGTTGGCCACATTTCTACATTACTCAGATTTTTAGAGTTCTCTAATCTAACGCGTTGGGCCTACGTTGTCCACTTACATAGGTACTAATGCTGTAACAAAATAATCATGTCATGTGATGATGTGACTCATGTGAACGAAACTCGGCTTGTAAACAAAAAAATCTATGAACTGATAGTAACTGAATCATACGATATAGGTATCAAATTGTTCGTAAAAATGTTCAGTGTAAGGTACGGAAAGACGTGCGGTGCGCGGGAGTGGTGGTGGTGGCGGTGTGAGTGGACAAATGGAATAAACGGCCCGCTCACTCTCACTCTTGCGCCCAGTCAAACTCCGCGCTCGCCCCCGCGAGTGGTAGCGAGCGCGCGGCTGCGGGAGTGGGGACTCCCGCATCCGCGCGCTCGCTACCACTTCACAGTCGTGCGTCACACCAACTCGACCGACTGCCAATTTCAAATCAGTCAGTCGGTCGCGTTGGTTGCGAGCTTTCGGTGACATTCGCTCACGCGTCATGCAAGTCCCTACCAAACGGTAAACAATAAAACTAACGACGCAATAGGCTAAACTTTGCAGTATGTGTTCCGTTTTTTATCGAGGAAATTTATTATGTTGAACCGACATTAGAATACCTACGTATCATTGCATCGTAACGATAATTTACATTCATTTCGTTTCAGGACAATGTCTTTTAAAATAATTTCAACACGTCGCGTGGTAAGGGTCGCACAGAATTGTGTACTGTACCATCCTTATGGGAGAACAAAGGACAACTTCGATGGCCAAGATATAATGCGGATTTACTAACTAAAGGCAGCAGGGTCCAACCTCGCGCAGGTTGACGGCTTACAATGAGTTGTACTCTAAAACAAAAAACTTATGAAGAAGCTGAAGAAGAATTATCGAAAATGCTAAACTTAACGGATACTGACACTGATCTTGATCAGATTGAACCTTCATTTTGTAACTGTGATTTGTAGCTGTTGATAAACAATTTTGTAGGTGAAATAAATGATTAAACTTTTTGAATTAAATTATTTATTTTTAATTGAACTTCGAACTTAGCCTATATATATTTAGTGTGCAATTAAGATACGAAATACAACTCATTCCTATATTCATTACACACAAACTTGAATTTTACATCTTGAGGAGATAGGCATATTGAGGCGCGTGTTTCAGTTGGCATTTTAGATTTAAATATATTAAAGTAACTTGATTTTACTGGCTGATCAAAAACTTCAGTCAAACCTGAAACTTCGAAAATGTATAAAAATATATTGTCATTTTATTTAAGTATTTTCTCAATTTCCATAATGTCATTTTGGTATATACCAGTCAGAAAATTTGATAGGCTTTGCTAATTGATTTTTCTGGGGTACGGAACCCTCTTCATTGCACGGCAACCACGCATGCTGGCCGGGTTCAATTTTGTATAAACTATTTTCATTAATCCTTTGATGACCAGAAACACTTGGACAGTTTTTTTTTTTTTTTTTTTCGATCGAACGCAGAGCTAAAAGGCTCATCGGTGACGAGGTTCTGGCAGGCAAGCTTCACAGCCTGGCTCATCGGCGAAACGTTGCTTGCCTGTCTATCTTCTACAGATTATATTTCGGAGAGTTTGCGCAGGAGCTCCACAACCTAGGTTACGTGTTTTACGTTTGTACACCTCATTTTTTACTGTGCCCCATAAGAAGAAATCCAGTGGTGTAAGGTCTGGAGAGCGTGCTAGAAACTCGATTGGCCCCCTGCGTCCTGTCCACTGGCCCGGCAAATTTTGATCCAGGTAAGCACGTAAACCACGTAACCTAGACATTCTTTGGAATGAGATTAAAGCCGTGTGTAGAGAAATCTCATTGGACGTTTTGATACGATGTACAGAATCAGTGGTGACTCGTACTCAGAATTGTATTGATGCTGGAGGTCACCAATTTGAACAGTATTAACATTTGTTATTTATGTTTCATTTACATTGGACTTTCAGCTTTCTAATTTCCTGAAATTTAACTTTGTAGAACGGTAAATAAATTTTCTATGGATGTTCACAGTGTGTATACATTTTTTGAAGCATCCTGTATATAGGTATATATAAGACAATACAATACATAAATAAGTATAAATAAATATATGTGTTTTTTATATATAAATATGTCATAAGGAGATAAATACAAGGTAAAATCAAAGGAGTGTATAAAAATTATTGACAACAGAGCCTTTAGTACCTACAGGTACTTTTCCTATCTCAATGCATTCCACAGACGAGTAGCCTGCACCGTATACGATGAATCATAAAATTTTGTGGAATGTGCACGCATTGAAAGTGTCAAATTTACCGATGATCTCAAATCTCTAGTATGTGTCTCATGAAGGAACTTAAAACGTTCTTTGAGGTAAAGGGCAATTCTTGGATTGAACAGAATATTGTAAAGTAATGATAAAATATGCGCATTCCGGCGAAGACGGATAGGCAGCCACGTGAGCTTAATACGAAACTCAGAAACATGATCATATTTGCGCAAACCAAATATGAATCTGATACAGAAATTTTGGAGTCGCTCAAGCTTATCTAGCTGCACTTCAGTGATGTCTGGAAAACTTGCATCAGCATAGTCAAGAATAGGAAGAAGGAGAGATTGGGCGAGCGCAGTTTTAGTGGCAGTTGGCAGGAAATTGCGCAGTCTACGCAAATACCCCGCAGATGCAAACAGTTTGCGACTCACTTCTTGTAACTGGGGACCCCAAGACAAGTCCTTATCTATGTAAATACCCAAGTCTTTCACTACATCACTATAAGGTATTACTGCACCATCAAAAACAATTTGGGGAAGGTTCATCCAGACAATTTTGGATCGCATTCCAGAGCTGCCAACCACAATGACTTGGATCTTCGCAGGATTAACCTTCAAACCATGATCCAAGCTCCATTGAGAAATACGTGCTAAGTCATTATTCACAATGATCACCGCCTCAGACAGTTCATCTACGGGAGCTTGCGAATAAATTTGCAAATCGTCAGCATAAAGGTGGTAGGATGAGAGAAGTTCATTAGAAATAGAATTTATAAATACAGCGAAAAGAAGAGGAGAGGGAACGCCGGCAGTGGTATTGCACCAAGAAAATGATGAATCTTCAATGCGAATACATTGTCGGCGGCCACACAGGTAACTTCGAAACCATCAATTGCTGTTGGAGATATCTTAAGAGAGCGAAGTATACCGAGCAGGACATCGAAATCGACAGTATTAAAAGCGTTGCTGAAGTCCAGTAACGAAAGGACCGTCAACTTCCCATTATCCATACCTGATCTGACATCGTCAGTAATTTTAACAAGAGCTATGGTAGTGCTATGTCCTGAACGAAACCTGGATTGGTACAAATTTAGGAGTTGGTTTTTACAAAGGAAGGCACTAAGCTTACTGTGGATAAGGCGCTCGAGGACTTTGGGTAGGAATGGTAAAATGGAAATAGGGCGAAAATCAGAGAAAGAAACAGGATTACACTTTTTAGGGAGAGGATTTATCTGAGCTTCTTTCCACAAAGATGGGAAAATACCTGAGGATATGGAATAATTGGGGATATGGGAAATGATAGGAAGAATTTCGTCCAGGATAGGGAGAATCAACTTACGACTAATACAGTCACTACCAACAGCATTTGAGGTTACAGATAGCAAGCTTTTCTTAACATCACAACTAGTAAATTGATTAAAAATAAAAGGAGAATAATTGGGAGTAGGAAGTGATGAAAGATTATGTGAATGAGTTTTAGCTTTAACAGCCCCGCTGAAGTTAAAAGAGCTAGCAAAATATTAATTGAGTGATTCAAGGTCTACATCTTTAGGAATAGACTCTTGGCGTGATTTTCCAACTCCCATTGTTCTAAGAAATTTCCAGACTTTAGCCGGATCACCATTTTCAACAGACTTATGAATGTGGCAGCGCTGGGCATCCCTACAAGCCAAGTTGCTGCGATTGCGGATAGCGACGTATTTTTCACGAGTTAAGTTGCTAGGTCTGCTCTTGTATCTTGATTTTGCTGCTACCTTTTAATCCAAAATAATTTTCAAGTCATCCGATAGCCAAGGAGCAGGCAGATGCTTGATCTTAACCAGCCGAACAGGCGCATGAATATCGTACAACTTGTTTAGGTAGGAATTCAAAATGTTGATTTTGTCATCAATTAATTCCGCATCAACAAGAGCAGACCAGTCAATATTATTAGCATCCTCACGAAGACTTTCGAAGTTCATTCCACTAAAACTGCGCTGTAGAATCTTTTTTGGTTTAGACTTTGGAGGTCGAATTTTGTAAGAAAGGAAAATTAAATCATGGTAAGAGAAAGCGTCTGCTGAGCATTGTCCATGCTTAGCGACATGTTGAGTGGAAGAAACAAAATTAAGATCAAAGAGCGAAGGAGTACAGTTAGGGAAATGATGAGTTGCACCTAATGGAAGAAGAGATAAATTGCAAGAAAGAGAAATAGACTGGTGCAAGGAAGAGCGCGAATCGTTTTTGAGTAGGCAAGTGTTGAAGTCCCCCATCACAATCATGTGCCTGTAAGAGGGCATAAGATTTACCAATAGACTCTCAAAAGAGGAGAAGTAATCGATTCGCAGAGATGGACATTAATAGACACCCAGCAAAACCTTCGAATAATGTAAATCAAGTTCTAAAAAGAGATGCTCGCCAGAATTTGACGGTGATGGCTGTGGTGAAGCATCAATAATGGTAAAAGTAATATTTGCACGCAAATAAATAGCAACGCCACTACCGCAGTAGGCTGTGCCATCATTCCTAATTAGTTGGAATACAGGAAAACTTGACCAGTATAGGTCGAGGCTTTCCGGCACTGCTCTGACTGCCCATTCTGTGGCATCGACGAATAGCAGCAATGGTAAAGGTGTCAATTTTCAACTTTTCACGGAACACTTCAGCAACCACTAATGATGTCTCCTCTTTGCTGACCTCTGCAACACCGTGGATAAGGAGCATCTTCCGACGACCCCTCATCTCCAGTGAATCAACATCTCTGGCAAGGGCAGCCATTTGACGCTGGAGACAGCCAAGAAACTCCAAAACAAACTTCTAGAATGCTGTGTACTCCTCTGCAAGACTGTCCGAGCTGCTGCTGGATGAAGTGTTGGGTGTTGATTTGGTCAACTCAGCCTCAAATTTTGACATTCTGTCATGGAATTGTGCCATCAATTCAGTGCTTGACCCCTTGAGTGAATCTATTTTTGTGTAAGTTAGTTTTGATAATAATAAGAGTGCAATGAAGGAAATACAGACAGCTAGCAGGTAGCAGTAGATTAGTAGGCTCTATTATTCATTTAAAATTGTGCAGAATAACAAAATATTATAATAAAAATCGATTTTTGTAACAGATAAAAGTTATTTGTGTGTCAGTCTACCAACTACCTTCCAAAGCAACATTTATTGTGCGCACAGCCAAGGTTCACAGTCAAGGTTTGGAACTATCTGCCGGCTTCTGTGTTCCCTGCCACATAATTATGACCCATCAGCTTTTAAAGCAAGAGTGAATAGGCTTTATCTGGGCTCACTCGTTCGATCGTAGACCTCATCTTACACTTACCATCAGGTGTGATCGAGGTCAATAGCAGGCTCATTCATAATTTAAAAAAATGTTGAATATCCTCAGGTGCTGATCAGCGGCTACATGGACAACTCGTTCTCTCCGATGGTTCGCTCCTTCATGGCGCTGTACCTCGGTCTTGGGCGAAACGTCATCGTGTTGGAGATATTCCCTGTATTGGTGCGATCTTATCCTATGTAAGTAATGTACGATCATATTGTCAACTAGCAGTTGCTCGCGACTTCGTTCGCGTGGGAAGTTTTTCCCGTGTAAATCCCGATCCGGTGGGAATTTCACAAAATCCTTTCTTAGCGGATGCCTACGTCGTAGCATGCCAAATTTCAGCCCGATCCGTCCAGTGGTTTGGGCTGTGCGTTGATAGATCACTATGTCAGTCAGTCAGTCACCTTTGAGTTATATATATTTAGACTAGTACTCACGCGGGGCTATTATGGTAAAAACATAACTCTCCTTTTTTGCAGTCGCGTAAAAAGTAGTACTCTCGCGGGGCTTCGCTCCCGTGGATTCTATCACGGTAAAAACATAACTCTCCTTTTTTGCAGTCGGGTAAAAAGTAGCCTATAACCTTCCTCAAGCTTCAAGCTACTGCCATACCAAATTGCATCCAAATCCACCCAGTACTTTCGAAGATTAGCGCGTTAAAGCAAACAAACAAACAAACAAACTTTTCCGCTTTATAATATTAGTATAGATTAGGCGTGATTGTTTGTTGAAATGCACTCACGACATAAGAGAAATTTCTAATGCCCGGCAATGTAAAAAAATATAATTCATTTTTACCCGTTATCTGTTTAATGTAGTAAGTAGCCTTCGTTTCATTACCTAATCAATAAGGATTTGAGTCAATTTCAACAACTTGATTTTTTACCTAATTTCCATGGACATTTTCATTTTCAGGTTTTGTAAAAAACTTTAATAATAAAGCGCAACATATCCACATTATAAACACATTTTCTAAAAGGGGATTACATAATTATATTACTTAGAGAGTTATTTAGCTCACCGAAATTAGCGAGCCACAGAAATTTTATTATTGCCACCTAGCCACCGAAATTGTATTGGTGACACAGAAATTGTGCGTGTGCACTGAAATTGAAAATTACTAATTTACAATTTACATCACTCTTTACAATTTAACGTTGCAATTGTAACAAGTGATGTATCTGTCCATATGTATAAGGAAATGATTTTTTGTTCGTCTAGCAGCTAGCTAGTCATTACAAACTTTGTTTTTTTGATCTCAACGGATGGTAAGCGATGATGTGGTCGAAGGTGAACTCCGTAAGTGTGTAGGTTGGTGGTCTCTCTCTGAGGGTCAGGCAGTTTTCATAGAATTTAACATCTGCAATTTTTCAGTAATAACAATATATAAGTAACATAACTCCTCACGCGTGTAATTAAGGAACACGCCAAGGTAGGAAGGAGTGAAAGAAGCAACCTACAAACTGGTTAATGACTACACACTGTATGTTTTTTTTCTGAATCTTAAACCTGTTTAAGCTTTTTTTAAACAACCTTTACTTACTGGTTGCCCGGGCAACATCTATACTTATAATAAATCTGTAGAGAGGTTAATTCTGTACATGAAATATATTTACAAAACAACTATCAGGGGGTGATTAGGGATCGATACTGATGCCAAAAATGCAATCAGTAAAATTTTTGTCTGTCTGTCTGTCTGTCGGTCTGTCTGTCTGTCTGTCTGTCTGTCTGTATAACCGTTATAGAAACAAAAACTACTCGACGGATTTTAACGAAACTTGGTACAATTATTTTTCATACTCCTGAGCTGGTTATAGTATACTTTTCATCACGCTACAATCAATAGGAGCAGAGCAGTGAAGGGAAATGTTGGGAAAACGGGAGAAGTTACTCAGTTTTTTAAGCTTCTGTCGCGAGTGCAACCTTAATGGTTAAAGCTACACAGAAATCATTTATGACGGAAATGTTCTCCTTAAAATTATATAAAAATATCCCACGACAGCATATATCTATCTTTTATGGTTGACTCACAATAACACGTGTAACTCCCGATAGCTTAGCAGTTCGAAGCTTTCTGATTATTATTCTGCTCCGAAATTTAAAACCACCACAACTTTGCAATGGAACTCGGCTAAAAGTAACTCAGTTGCAACAAAATATAATCGAGGCTCAAATTTTAACAGGTTGCAGTGCACGAGAAACCGTCTTTATTCCCAGAATTCCCATAATACCAAATAATTTTCCATTCCAATTTAAAAGAACGCAATTCCCAGTATCGGTGTGTTATGCAATGACAATTAATAAGGCTCAAGGGCAGACTCTTCGTGTTGCTGGAGTAGATCTTGGTGTCAGTTGTTTCTCGCATGGTCAGTTGTACGTCGCTCTTTCCCGGGTAAGCATTTCTAGAAATCTTTGTGTTCACGTGCCGGACAGGTCAACTTTCAACATAGTTTACCCGGAAGCTTTGCGCTGAAATATTTTCGTTCTATAGGTACTTAAGCCTCATGTGAACGTGATCTAAACAATATTACCAATACATTAACAACACACAAGGAGTTACACGCTGACGGAGTCGCGGGCACAGCTATTAACAATAATATTGTGCGGTTCGGTATTGCGATATTTTTCAACAGTATTATAGATTGACATATTATATTTCCCTACTAAATTACGAAGGTTAATCTGTCTCTTACATCAAAATCACTGAACCGTGAGGAAGGACATAGGCTACTTTTTTTACGAAAAACGACGGAAACGCGGACGAAGTCGCGGGCAACAGCTATCTATACTAATAATATAAGGCTGAAGAGTTTGTTTGTTTGTTTGAACGCGATAATCTCAGGAACTACTGGTTCGAATTGAAAAATTATTTTTTAATTAAATAGTCAATTTATAGAGAAAGGCTATAGGCTATATATCATTACGCTAAGGCCAATAAGAGCGGAGCGCCAATGAAGAATGCTTCAAAATCGGGGTTAAATTTAAGGTTAGCCCAAAGTAACTATTCCACGCGGACGAAGTCGCGGGCAAAAGCTAGTAAATAATAATTATACTGTTGTCATATTGTTTGAATGACATATACTTACTACGTATGGCATTTAGAGTTAGAGTTGCGGAAATTTTCTGGAAGCTCTTTTAAAAACTGTAATGTTGTACTGTAACGTTTAAAAAAGTTATGATTACAAATAAATAAAAATTTGGCAAAATAAATTAATCAATCTTAATGAAAACTGAAATTGGATTTGTTGGGATGTAAGACCGCCATAAATGTTCTTAAAAGTTTTCCTTAATAACTTATAAATACCTACGGGTTATCAAAACGCGTCACATCAGTGATTGGCTCTTGGGACTCATGTGCGAGGCAGAGCCTTATTACTGGGCTAATATTGCTGGTGACCTCTCACTAAATTATGCTTTTTTTCTTACTACTTAATTAGCATCAAAAAAGTTGGCAATTTTGGCAAAGGTGAGACGGTACTTCACACCAGAACAGCTACTCAATTTGTATCAAGCCCAGGTTCGGTCGTGTATGGAGTAGGTACTGCTCTCATCTTTGGGATGGATCTGCCAAATACCAACTGGACGCGCTTGAGTCTATCGAGAAAAGGGCCAAGAGACTCATTGGCAACGATTCACAGGTTGATAAACGTTTTGGGAATACTTTTATTGTGCGTACGGCTAAGGAGTGGAATTTCCTGCCGGTGTCTGTGTTTCCCGATAGCTATAACCTAGGGGTCTTTAAGTCAAGATTGAATAGGTTACTTTTAGGTAAGCGTGCTCCATCTTCGACCACATCATCACTTACCATCAGGTGAGATGGTGGTCAAACGCCAACTTATTATCAATAAAAAAAATACTCCTCTGATCTTTTCTGATTAATTTCTTTGCAGGAACCAAGACAGTTTGATAGTTTCTCAAGCACTTGGTGTTCTTCTTGTAGTTGCCATTATTGATTCTGGCTCTCAGGATTTGCAGTGGTTTGCAATATTGTGGTGGGATTACGTAGACTTACGAGGCTCTTGGTGAAGGCATCAAGTACGTGTTTGACATTTCTCTTTATCCTATACCACAAAGTATTACACTTGCTGCAATATAGATAGCTTTTAGTCACCACTTTTTAGAGCAGTCTTTTTGCTGACTGTTGGAATATTCGCTACAAAATGATTTGATAATTTTTCTCATTAGTCCTATCGCTATAGGCAGACAGTGAGACAAGTATATAGCCCTATAAAGCGTCTTACATATGGCGCATCTCCCGGCCGGTAGCACGCTATATTCTGCCTCCACATGCACACGCAAAAGTAAACGCGTAATTTGCCGTCTCGAGGCACTCAACTTGTATTGAGATGGATATGCATGTTAAGTGACAGTATCCTATCATACTCATTGCTATACAAGAGTTTTTAGTCAATATCGTGTGGTCGCAGGCACCTATCGTGTTCGTGAAGGTCTGTAAAAAATCTCATCGCCTTCACACGATATGAGAGAGTTTTAAGTAAAAAAAATACCTTTGAAACGTTTTATTTAGGTAGATCCTAACATGCTGGTACAACACGAGAGCATAACAACTAATTCAAAGAAATCATGATGATTAAAAGTAGTAAAAGTAGTACGAAAATCTTATTGTATAACAGTCTTGTACGAAGTATTTTGGATTACTGTAGTGTTGTGTGGAGACCACACTATGCGGTCCACATACTACGTATTGAGAGGGTTCAAAAACGGTTTGTATGGCATCTTGCGTACTCGGTAGGTAAAGCCAAGCATCTTTTCTCCTATAATAGCAGGCTTCAATATTTCAATATGCATTCACTGGCCTCTCGTAGGGAAGCTTGTGATGCACTTTTTGTTTTTAAATTACTCAGGAACAAAATTGATTGCTCCCATTTGCTTAGTTTCCTAAGGTTCCGCGCTCCCTCAAGAAACCCCCGTCAACCAATAACGCCATTGTGTCCACCAATACGAAGGACTGTCTTAGGTGCTAACTCCATAGTGCCCAGACTGTGTAAAACTTTGAACAGCTACAGTGATGTGACTGATGTGCACAATGATAGTGCTGGTCAATTCCGTAAAGCCATTCTTAATAACATCCACAAGGAAATTATTACTGTATAGCATAAAGGTATATAGTGTCTGTATTTTTGTTGTAATTATTATAGCCATTTTTACTGTGATATATTTTATCTTTAGTTAAGAAAATAATTTTGTAACTGAGCCATATAATTCCATTCCCATTTAGTATTTGTTAATTATCCATAATATATTGTATCATTAATCGTTTATTTATTTTAGTTTCTACCTTGAAACTGTCTCAAATGTTAATTTTAATGTAATTTTAATGTTCTAAATAATAATATTGTTAACTTTGTAATATGCATGCTGTGTTAGCCTATAAGTAATTATTATACTCGCACATGTTTTAATGTTTTTCTGTAAATTGTGATGCTGTAGTGTAATAATTGTTGGTTAACCTTATTAAATAAATAAAATAAAATGATTATTTTGTTTTTCTCGTACCAAAGTGGCGTTTTGTATTTGAGGGGGAATACTCAAGATGCAAAACGCCTAAATGTTTAAGTAATAAAACAGGATGTGGGAACAAGGTGGTTTTAGACAATAGAAGTCTGACGCTCTTTTCCACGACACCTACAGCGTGAGCAGACATTTGATGAGTTTTTCCTCCAAAAAAAGAGGTCTTATAACTGGTTCACGATACCTAAATATTAACAGCGTGATTAGGTATCAATATCTGCAAGTTCTGTCCAAAAGGTTAGCGTCTCCAAACCAGCGTTAAAAGAAAATAACTCAGCTAATAACAGTTTGTGCTCTACATTCCAGAGCCGCTCGCATCACGAAGCCGCTGGGCGAGTTGCTCGGCGAGTTCCTGGCCGCGCTGACCTTCCAAGGGCTATCTCCTCGCCGGCTGGAGCTGGTTGGCGCGAGCCTGGGCGCCCACATCGCATCCTTTGCATCCGACACATACGCGGAGCTGACCGGCCGACGACCCGCTAGACTTACCGGTTTGTAGTTGAACGATTTAACACGAAGGATATATCGATCCCTCCAACCAAGAACTCGGTAATGTGCTATTATGGGCATGCTGTTCTGTCAAATTCGCCATCTTTGGACTGGAATACATCTTAGCATTTTTTTTTCAGATTTCTCCTTATAATATTTTCAAAGATATAATTTTTCCTTTTTTTGTTGGTTTTGCAAAAAAAATCTTTTATTTAATACATCAACTTCAATAGTCCCACTTGTTGAAAACATATTTGATAAAATCAGTAAATATTATCTCCTGTAAAATTTAGATTTTTCGATTACCATGTTATTGCTTGGGAGCGTCGATATGTTAAACAGAAATGTTTTTGATAATAAAAGATTCTTTAAAGGCACTAACCATATCTACAGTACAACATCACCGTTTCTAACCTAATAATAAGCCGAGTACTTACACTGACCACTAAGCATAGGAGTATAACAGTTTATCCAACTACATACCTAAGTAAAAAAATATATTATTTTTATTTATTTATAAACATTAATTACAAATAACTTATAAACTAAGCCCCACAAAACCGTGGTAGTGGTTTGACTGTGGGGTCGATGAGTCTCTATAATATACTATACACTTAAAACTAATAATTATTTATTTATTGGTAAACTTATTTTTAAAACTCTCTTTTAAAACTTTTCTTACAAAGCGAATAATAATTTATTTAATGATAGCACTTTAGCATATTTCTAAGTAATATTTTTTAACTTATTTATTAATTTGTTTTTGTTCTTTTCACTCCTTATGTCCGCTGGCAGACTATTTAAATGATATGGTATTCGTTTTTTTAGGGTTCTGTCACCATAGTAATTCGTGACTCTGGGTATAATGAATTTGCCAGCAGTCATAGATCATGTGTTATGGTTGTTGATTACATGAGTCAGTTTATGCTCTTAGGTAGGTACCATGATGGTTCACTGTTAAAATATACTTTTGTTTATAACTAATCTTTCACTATCCAAGCAGTCCGTTTATGGAATGCATTGCCCATAGATGTGAGGCGTGCTCAAACATTACCTACTTTCAAAAAAATGGTGAAAGAGCATTACCTCTCACTATAATTTAATTTTTCCCCTCCTTTCTCTATTATGATTTTGATACGTATTAGTATATATTATATTTATATTTATGGTATGTATTTTATATTATTATGTTTGATTAGTATGATGTTGTACACTGACAGCCCTAAATCTGTCTCCTTTCATTTCTGTCCATCCAAAGGTTGTCTGTAAGAGATTGCCTTGTGCGATAAGACCGCTCATTGTAGACTAATTAATTATTTGTATCCTTAAGTGTATTGTAAGGTGTACAATAAAGTATATAATAAATAATACTTAGGTAAAATTATACATATTTTAAATAGGTTTCTATAGTTGGAGATTACTCCTTTACAATTATTTTTAGTTTTTTGAGTAACAAGTAGTTTTAAGAATCGAATTTGAAGAGCTTCTACTTTATCCAAGTTACTTTTGAACGTTAATCCATAGCTGTCAAGAGCATAACTCATAATTGAATCTACTAATGACATATATATACATCTTAATATGTTTATAGGAACATTAAAACTTAGGTGGTACATTTTACTTAATAATATAATTCTTTGTAAGCATTACAAACGTTTCAACAAATAAATACATTGATTGATTGATTGATTGTGGGAATCGAACTCACGACACGAAGCGCAACCACTGCTCTGTAGTTTTGTATGTCCTACATTTATCTTTGTACTCTCATAATATTTGGCAAAGAAAACAAAAGATTAGATGCGAAACGAGATTCAAAAGCGAAAATTTTTAATGAAACAGGTTTTACTACTTGGCAGTTGCCATCAAGGTCGAATTTAACTTTGTTCGCTATGGTACCTACGTTATTCGCTGATTTATCTACGAATATTTCTCGTTCGTGTATAAGTTGAAGCAACAATAGAATAATTGTTTAGGTGTTGGACTTGTTATTTATTGAGTAGTCGTGGGTTCGAACCCCCCCCCCCCTACCTATTGCCGTGAACCCACTCCAGACACAAACACATTTTGAGCTTGGTTTGAGGGGTTAACAAGATTGCTAGTAATTTGAATTCCAATTTAATAAAATATGCCCCCACATTGCTAGTCCTCTTATTAAACAAAATGATTGTAAATCTGATCATCAAACGAAAAGACAAGACCTGAACCATTAAATGCACTTATCCTACCTACCTAGGCCTAGATCCAGCCGGGCCGTGCTTCCGCAACGTGCCGCCCACATCCCGCCTGCACGTGGACGCGGCCCATCGCGTGGACGTACTGCACACTAACATCGATGGCTTCGGCATGGCAAACCCGCTGGGACATGTCGACTTTTATGCGAATGGGGGTAAGTTGTAACCACAGATCATAATTATAGTATGATCTGTGGTTGTAACACGCACTTAAGTAACAAAGTTAATGGCTGCTTGGAGAGAAGTTGTAAACCTGCAATTTAAGGCATAATAGAACTATAATCTACATTTAGAAGCGTCAGTAGCCTAATGGTTAAGGTGTCGGTCTTGTAAAAAAGGGATCGCGGGTTCGAACCGGTGGGGTTCAGATTCAGATTCATTTATTTGCTTAAACATGTGTGTGTATATACATAAAAAGTGCATACAGGATGACAATATAGATAAAGTGCAGACATGTTTGTCATAACGTGACGTGCAAAATGGTACAAAATTACAATAAGAAAAAATTAAAAAATGTCAAAATATATAAAAAAAAATGTTACAACGATTAATATAATTATGTCAAGTTACAATATACCTAGTCAAAGTCAAACAAAATAATTCAATCTCCAATTAGTCTAATTATGCAAGTCAAATTCATGTCAAATGCACGAAGTTTAATTTTAAAAGTTGATTTAGGTAATTCTTTCCAACTTCTCGGCAATTTGTTATATATGACCGGTGCCATGCAGTAATTTTTTTTTTATCGTTTATTATTTAAAACATGCGAGTACATTTTTAACAAATATAAACATACCACCTAAACCATCGAGGGTTTATCTGTGGTATGCTAGCCGCGGCAACTCGATGCCACACCACACATACATACATCATTAAAAGTAACACTTTAACTATGCATCGAAACACCTTCTAGATCGTAGTACTTTCTAGAAAGTGTTTTTTTAGCACTTTACAGCAGTTCTTTGGAGTTAATTTTTTAATAATATTTACAGGCATGTCATTTAAGAATGATGGTAGCATGCATTCCCACGTCCTTGCACCATACACATTATTGTGACTTGGTATTTTATATGTGGGTAAGTAGGACAAACAACGTAACGACTGCAACCTTTCGTATTTCTGGATATTACTAATACTGTAGAAGTTATCGTTAATGACGCGTAAACGAATCTTGTAGGGCCGTCCTAGCGGGTTGCTAACAAAGTTGACTATTGTCACGTCTGTTGCGTGGAAATGCGTCAGCTAGACATTTATAGTAATGCTTTTTTTTTATCTTGGTAAAATTATCAAATAAGTCCTCCCACCCCGGGCAGGGCGGGAGGGACTGTCAGACTTTTACTGACTAAAATCCACGGTGTTCCTTCAATAAACCTTTACGTTCCGGGGTCACGGTAATGGGATAAGTCCCACGACCCCGGCAGGCTTCGGCCCTCTACAGGGGGGGCCTCGTCATATTGCTGACGCTCTTTCAGGCGCGCGTGGAACACGACGCGCCGTCGACCCGGGCATGGTCCATGGTCGGACAGCGAGTTGCCCTTTACTCGCTGTCCGCATGCCCGCGCCTACGGTGGCCGGAGATCGTCGGCCGACGTCCGACGCCGTGGGCGTCTACCACTGCGGCTGGGCTGGAGGGAGGACGCCATCCTCTCCCTCACACGGCCCGCCTCCTCCTTCGGAAGCATGACTGCTTCGCAGAAGGAGGCGACCGCTTCCCACTCCGTCTCGCCCCGCAGCATGGCCTCGACCAGTGCCGGGCGCGAGAGGTCTCCGCCTATCGCCGCCGTGAGGACACGTCGGTGCTCTGCCCAAGCGGGGCAGTCTTGCACCGTATGCTCTACTGTGTCCTCAGGGCGGTCCTCGCAGTGGTGACACCCAGGCGTTTCTTTCTTCCCCATCAGACATAGGTACCTCCCGAAACTTCCGTGTCCGGTGAGGACCTGCGTCATGCGGTAGGTCAGGACGCCGTGACGCCGATCTGGCCACTCCTCAAAGAGGGGTCTTACCGCCGCAATAGCGGCGTGCCCGATTTATAGTAATGCTGTCGCGGAAGAGTACAATAACTCGATTTTGGACGATTTCGAGTTATATATATATTCGGAATCAGCGAATCGAGATCTATTAATCTCTCTAAGTAACTTTTTATAATTTCTTCAGGAAACCGATTTTTCAGTAAGCAAGAATACAATAACTAAAACTTCATTACAATTGCACTAATCATAAATACAACAATCATTCTTGGGGTGACATCAGGTTTGAACTACGCTTAAATTACTAGTCATAAGTACAATAACTGTTAGTTGTTCCACTTATGTTATGTAGGACTCAGAATTTTAAAATTTTGCTTTCTAGTCATCAATACAATATCTTTGAGTTATTTTGCTTATTATTAGTATAACTAAACTATTTACTGAGATAATACTGAGACTTATTGCGTTTATTATTAGTAAGACTATGCAACGCGGGGCTCAGCGGCGGTGATACAGGGTGCAAAGGGGTCAACCGGATCAATAAACCGGTCAACTGGGGATCTTCTAGCGTATGCTATTCATATCTGGAGTGAGGCCATTAAGAAGCAAGGGGAAGCACTTGCTGTTTCCCTCGATGTCTCCAAGGCTTTCGATAGGGTGTGGAACGATAGCCTTATTGCTAAGCTTCCTTCTTTCGGTTTACCCACTCAACTTTGCGTTTGGATTGAAGACTTCCTGAGGGATCGGTCCATTCGAGTGGTCATTGATGGCTGCTCGTCTGGCCAATTGGCAATTAACGCCGGGGTCCCTCAGGGGTTTGTTCTCTCAGCAACTTTATTCTTGCTACACATTAACGATCTGCTAATGCCCGGTACCTTTGGGTATGCAGACGACAGCACAGTTTCAGAGAGATATGTGTCCAGCGCTCGAGCTGGTGGGTCACAGATCCAGTCTCTCCGTGAGGACATGGTTGGGCGCTTGATCTTGACCTTGAAGGCTGTCTCCGCAGCTAAGACCCAGGTGTGTCTCTTCTCCGCAAAAAGGAGCCAATTCGAACCGTCTCCTACTTTCCGTGGTGTAACCGTGCCGATAACCGATCATATTGAGCTTCCCAGTGTGACTTTAACTTCCACACTCAATTTTGGCCCGTTTATCGAGGCTAAGGCTCAGTTAGCATCCAAAAAGTTGGGAATCCTAGCCAAGGTGAGACGGTACTTCACACCGGAACAGCTGCTCAATTTGTATCAAGCCCAGGTTCGGTCGTGTATGGAATACTGCTCTCATCTTTGGGATGGATCTGCGAAATTCCAACTGGACGCGCTTGAGTCTATCGAGAAGCGGGCCAAGAGACTCATTGGCAACGATGCACTGGTCGAGTCAAAGCTCCAGAGCCTTGAACACCGGAAGTGTGCGACAGAATTACACAATCTAATTGCGCCAAGCCCGTTCCATCATCGGACTACGAGACAAACGGCGAAGCACCATCGTTACATGGTGGACATCCCACTCATAAGCACAAAACGTTTTGGGAATACCTTCATTGTACGTACGGCTAAGACGTGGAATTCCCTGCCGGAGTCTGTGTTTCCCGACAGCTACAACCTAGGACTCTTTAAGTCAAGAGTGAATAGGTTACTTTTAATGGTCGGACGTGATTTATGCAGTAAGTAAGCTTTCCTTTGACATCATCTTATTATGAAGAAAAAAAGTGCACTGCATATTAGGGTGACTGCTTATTAGTGACTGATACTGAAACAAGTGATTGTACTCATGATAACAAAGAATTTTCTGAAAGAACCACATAGTAAAGCTTTGGTTTCCTAGGATAGCGGTGCCGTCATATAGCGGCCGTGAATGACGTCAGTAGAACGTTGTCTATGTAAACAAAATGGCGCGGTTTCCTAGAGAGCGGTAACTGACCTTTGACTTTGACTTTGACTGAACGTCAAAAAGCGGTGCCGCCATTTGCATGACGGCCGTCTTGTCAGATGGTTTCGTGAACGTTTCATTGATAGCGATGAAGCAGACTGTGTTAAAACGGCCGTGGAACTTTCCACATGTCGTCACCGTAAAGACGGCCGCCTTTTTGCGTCCGTAATATTACGGCCGCTATATGACGGCACCGCTTTCCTAGGAAACCAAAGCTTAAGACAAAATGGCGTCACGTGGCTAACAGTTAATAGTCTACGGAGCTTATTATTTTAAGACTTTACAAGTGATCTCTGATTATCTAGTTTAAATGTTAATGAAAAACTTTATGAAGATTTTTTAGGACAAATAATGTTATTTGTTATGTTAAAAGTTTATATGATAATAACTCTTATTACGTTCGGCCTCTGGGCGCGATTCATAGTCTGATTTTATCTTTATCTTTTAGGTATATTTATAGGTAAAAATATCTATTAAATATTGTCCAAGAATATTGCTATGACTAACTTTAAGTAGTTAAGTGTCTAAAAACGAAGTTTAATTAAATTTAATTATATGAAGTAAAACAGACTGTTGTTTTTAAAAAACTTTAGAAAAAGTTTCTTAGTTAAATAGACTTATATTATGAATATTTTTGGTTTGATTTTAAACATATTAAACGTAAAATGGTGTTTTATTTCATTGGGATTACCGACTGTTACACATTGTTGATTAATGCAATAACTATTTCAGTTATTGTATTTGTCATTAGAAATTATCGAAATTATTTATGTAAGTGTTTACTTAGATCTGCAACAAGTAGGTTTGCCAAAGATAAATACAATAAGTATTGTAGTTATTGTATTTATGACTAGTGATGATAGGTTAATCATTTTAACATTCCTAATTATAAGCATTATATCCACGATTAAAGGCCAAAAGCTTTAAATTGTTCACATAATATGTGTTTGAATCCATTCTTTATTCGTTTTCCTTTCATTTGGTATAAGTTTCATTTAAATTAAGTTTCATTTCATCATTTTTAATTAATTTAAATTAAGTTCAAAACTTTGAGCCCGTTTTTCTCGAATGCAGCAAAATCGAGTTATTGTATTCTTCGTTAGCGCGGCAGAATGCGGGTTCGACTTAACAAACACAGCTACTTCTAATATGTACAAGCACGGTAACGTTAATATTTTGTAATTTTTAAAAAAGGGCACGCAGCTATCAGTTTTCTCAAGTCTAAATATGGCTCGTAAACATCTTTTTTGAGACTTGAATGCTGTTTCTTTTTCCGTCGAGTTACCCCAAAATATTAACCCATATCGTAGATGGGTTTCTACTAAACCGTAGTATGCTGTTAGTAGACCATCCGTATATAATGTGGATGAATGTGTGTGTAGTGCGTATGCGGATGTGCTAAGTTTTTTACATAAAGTTTCGATATGCGCTTTCCAGTTTAGGTTTTTATCAATCTGAAGGCCAAGAAATTTTGTCAAGTTTACATCTTCTATGTTTTCATTACAATATTCTATTTTAATATTCATGTTAGGTAATCTTTGGGTAAAATGCCTTCGTTTTCTTTAGGTTTATTTTTAAATTGTTATCCTGCAACCATTGTATAACTGACTTTAGGGAATTATTAATGTCAATCTCATATGTCTCTAAAGTTTTACAAGGTATTATCACGGTACTGTCATCTGCGAATAGTGTCATTGGTTTTTCTATGCATTTAGGCAAGTCATTAATGTATAGTAAAAATAGATATGGGCCCAATACGCTTCCTTGCGGTACTCCATATTCTACTTCACGTCGTGATGATCGATATATCTCTTCTTTCTTGTTTAAGATATTGATATGTCTAATTTCAGTAATTTGTTTTCTATGTCTTAAATATGATTCAATTAGATTGAGTCATTTCCTCTTAAGCCATAAGCTTCCAACTTTTTTAGTAGTAAGGATAATGTACATATTCAAATGCCTGGGTCATGTCACAGAATATGCCGCAGACTGGGTTTCATTTGTCAATATTGATCATAACATTATATAAAAAGTCATATATAACCATATTAGTTGTCTTATTTAGTCGAAAACCTTTTTGTTCGTCACATAAAATATTACTTTTTTTATAAATTCTGACAGTTCCTTGTATATATATTTCTCAAATATTTTGGACATGACTGGAATGAGCGTAATAGGTCGGTAGTTTTCCATCCGATCTCTATTTTCTTTCTTAAAGAGAGGCTTTATTATAGAAGTTTTCAATGCGGATGGATATACACCCGCGCTTATACTTAAATTTTGATATGACTCAAATGAGTACATATGTCTTCTGATACAAATTTTATTACTTTAGTGGAGATTTCATCATAACCTACGCTGTCTGTATTGTTTAATGAAATTATAATTATATGTATGTCTAGTGGAGCGCTGGGTGCCATGAACATGGATATCGTGTTCCTCTCAAATTTTAGATGTTTGGGTTTACTAGAAGCATGCATTTGAGGTTGGACTTTATCAATGAAATAGTTATTAAATGCCTCAGAATTTTTTGGGGACATGTTAATAAGTGATTTTCTACTTTAATTTTATGTATGTTATGTTTAGGTATATTATGTTTAACACGATTAATAACTTGCCAGGTGCTTTTAGATTTATTTTTCGATGTTTTAATAAAATAATTGTTTTGGGCCTTTTGTGTTAAGTGTATAACCTTTCTAAACAGTTTGGAATAATTGTTGAAAGAAGTTTTATTATGAGTATTCGGGTTTGATCTAATTTGCCATAAAAGTTTCCTTTTCTTTCTACTACACAATTTTATTCCTTTGGACAGCCATTTTTGTTTTTTTTATTTTATCAATTTTAAATCGTTTTTTTTTTTGGAAAACATAGATTGTATATCAATTGAAATATGTCAATGAATTTGTCATAAGCTATATCAGGATCATTAGTCTCATAGATTTCCGAAAACGATAGGCTGCTTATATAATTTTTAAATTTAACTAAATTATCAGTACTGTAGTCTCTTCTTATCGTATACCAGTAGCTTATAGTGTATAATGTTTGTACGGGGCAGTGAAGCAGCTGTGCTGTGTGGTCGGATAAGGCAAACTCCATGACATCGGTCTTACATGTTTTATCAAAATTATGGGCAAAATTATCTATACATGTTAGACTAGCCATGCGTGTGGGCTGTTTTAATGCTAACTTCAAATTATAGCTATTTAATAAACATTTAAATGCGACAGAGTGACTAGTCTGTTTAATGACATCTATGTTAAAATCACCACATAATATAATATTCTTGTAGCACTTTCGTGATATTTTTCGCAACATTATTTCTAATTTATCCATGCAATAGTCAAAATTATTTGCATTCGGCACTCTATAGATACAGATTACAATTATTTTATACTCAGTCAGTTCTATGGCACAGCATTCAAATATGCCCGGGGTTGACAAATTCGATATTTTAAATAAATCTTTAGATTGTATACCATTTTTAACTAAGATACAGGCCCCTCCTCTCTTTTGCTGCTTTCTACAATAACAAGAACCCAAATGATAATTCGGTATATACACACATCAAAAGTGTCTAGGGATCAACATATATTTTTGCAATAACTTTTCTCCTGATTGATATTAATTAAAATTTTCTTTAAGGATTCATCAAATAAAGTGTTTTCGTTTGTCACAGTAACGATAAACCAAGTCACCTTTGCATTAATAAAGAAATTTGCCATTTTCCTAATAAAGGGATTTTTGACATTTGAACCACTAACATTAAAGTTCGAAAAAAAGACTGAAATAACAGTTTTCTTTAAAATTTTATTGGGTAACTTAAACAATTAATAATCCGTGTTTCTACCGCGAACACTAACAACACAAGAACATCGGTTTGGCATACTCAAAATGAGTTCATCCAAATCACGCTGTGGAATGGCCGCCCATGTTCGTTGCAACAACAAAAAAAGGTCTTCTTGCGACTGGATACCCTCCATATTCGGCAGAGCTCTTCTCTGTAGCATATCCCATGCATGCTCAATCGGGTTCAAGTCTGGCGACTGAGCAGGCCAGAGCAGGACATTGATGTTAGCTGCGGCGAGAGTCTGTCTTACAACTCTTGCGGTGTGCGGTCGTGCATTATCATGCATTAACTGAAATAAGGGACCGATTTGCACTTGTAGAGGAACGATGACGTCAGATACAATCGTCTCAGCATAAATTTGAGCGTTGAGGTTGCCTCTGATCCAAATCAACTCAGTTCTTCCGCCGATCCAAATACCCGCCCATACCATGATGGTTCCACCACTATAAGGATGGACTTCCTGGCAGGATTTTAATCGCTGTTGGCGTCCAGGGGTTCTCCAGTGTCGTATACGTCTTGTATCCGGTCTCATACCAAAACGAGACTCATCAGAAAAGCACACGAAACGCCATTGTTCTTCTGCCCAATTTCTGTGTTCAAGAGCCCATTGATATCGAATCCTACGATTGTGCATTGCTATAGGTGGTACCCGTAGCGGTCTTCGGGAATGAAGGTTCACTTCATGCAAGCGGTTTCTGACTGTTTGGTCGCTAATTGAGTTCCCTGAAGAGTGATGAAGCCTCACGGCTAACATCATGGCGGTTATTGTTGGAGCTCTTCGAGTTAAGATTTGAATGTATCGGTCTTGTCTCCGTGTGGTGCAGCGATACCGTCCTCCATGGTGCTCAGCCACGGTACCAGTGCTTCGGTAACGTGTCCAAAGTCGACTGATAACACTCTGACTTGTATTCTGAGCTAAAGCCACAGTACGTTGCCGGGAACCAGCTTCTATCATTCCCACGGCTCTGAGCATTTCTTCCCTGCTTGAATGACGTCGCCGCTCCATAATAACGTTGGTTTTAATCAGTAGTAGGGAAACAGTAGCACTAATAATGTCTTCAATGCGTTGTATGTTTTTATAGGGAAAATATTGACAGCTGATTTTCATCTTTTACTCGAATTTGATTAACAGTTCCTGTTTCAAATTATGAAATGCACCAAAAAGGATCCATATAAATTTATAAAATCATAAATTTATTACAAAGCCACATCTCAATCTCAAGAAATCCGCATAAAAATGCTTGATCCCTAGACACTTTTGATGTGTGTATAATTGATTTTCGAAACCTTCCATAATAAAATGCTCTGTGATACATAATACATCTACATTAATTTGTTTTTCGGATAGCTCAGTCAAACAAACAGTAAGATTATTTGATTTATTTATTGAATTGAATACATTTATTTCAGACTACAAAATTGTCCATATAATGTTAGTAACAAAGGTATTATAAACTATGTTAGTGTTCATGTCATTTTTGTCTATTCTCATACTAATCAAAATAAATAAAATCCAATAAAAAATCCAATAAATGTCAAAAAATAAAAATAAAATAACAATAATATAGGCAGATAAACAAAAATAAAATAATTAAAAACATTGCGTCATCTCTTCACGTGAAGCTGAATAAGCCTTCCTAACACTGCAGACTCTGGCCTTTCTGATATCATTTTCAGAATTCCGTTGGCGCTCCCCCGGATCCTACACATCAGAGATGCTATTTTTTTACGCATTATGGCATAAAAATCGTCAACTCTTGCGTTAGCAAACATGCCTGAAGCGCTACAGAAACGTGGGAGCCCCACCAGAATTCTGAAAGCATTGTTATATTGTACGCGAAGAGCGTTGTAGGCCCGTTGCGTGTTGCTGGTCCATAGAGCACTGGTGTAAAAGGTTTGGCAGTAGGCCCTGAACAATGTCACTTTTACCTCTACTGTACACTTTGCAAATCTATGCACCAACATATTAGCACGAACCGACAACGCCCTTCGCTCCCGCTCGATATCTGTATCATCTTTAAGAATCTCAGTTACTATGTGTCCTAGGTACTTAAATTTAGAGACACGTTTTAGAGCTATTCCGTTTAAACGGACTGGGGATTTATCAACCCAGCAATATTCTGATGCATTATTTAATATATTTATTCGTTACTAATTTATCTTGACATTCGGTATGGAAACGAGTAACATTCGGGTAAATCAGTGTATAATTAGCATCAGTCACGAAAAAAATCAGTGCTTTCATTATTTACATTTGAATTCATCTGAGTTGTGTAGTTAATTGTGGAATTATGATAATAGTCTATGTCAATCTTAATATTTTCCATAATTTTTCTATAAATATGTTTAATTGCATTGTTATTAATTCTACCTGTGATGTCGGAAAACATGTCAAAGCTTAAATAAGAATTTGTGTCAAAATAGTAAGCGTAAGATCGAATATTTATTTTTTTAGCTAATAGGTTATTAAATACGTCCACCTTATAATTATATATAGGAGATCCCCGAATATAAGTACGGCTACACACTATTACATTTGTATCAGTTATATGCTCTAATGATTTCGTAATTGTCTCTACTATATGTAAGCAGTTTGAGGAAGTTCTAAGATCCTTCTCTCCCAATAAAATTATGCAATAATCATCTAGGCCGAAATTTAGCAATTTTTTATCAATATTTTTCAAATGGCGTTCAGTACTACAGTTTGGAAACATGTAATGACAATAAGTGAAGTTCTGTCCAAACATATCTTCTATGACCTGAACTCCATTGCGTGATCTAATATTGCTAAGGATACAAAGTTTGTTCTTCTTGAGATCAGATGGGTTAACAACAACAGGGGAGGTTTCATAGTTCTTTGCTGGCAATGCTTGCGGAAATTCATTATGAGCTTGGCTTGGTCCATGCTTTGTAGTCTGCGTACCTTTAGTGTTCATGGTGCTTATTTGGTTTGCTAATGATGTTTTTTTCAGTGTTTTCATTTTTAGTTTAATAGGACTGTTGGTAATTTTTTTATAGAGTTCCTGTTTCTCATGCTCCGATTGCGTGCGTGTGCATCGAAAAGTTATGTTTTCTAAGAAATTCATAATTTTAGATTTCCTTTGTATTATTTATTTAATTTTAATAAGTTTCTTTTTTAAATAAATAAATATTTTTGTTGATAAATAAATAATATTGAATTTCAAATTACATCAGTTGTCTAAAAACTTTTTTATTTAGTAGATTTTTCAAATAGTCGATTTTTAGTCAGTCTGAAAAGACTCGTATCTACGATTATGAATTATATTTCCGAACGATACTAGTTGTGTCACATCTTTTACTATCGTCCAATTGGTCACTTTACGTGTTGCGTCAGTTAGTGCAAAGGTTTGATTAATTTTGAATCAAATTGAATCAAATTGTTCTCTTACCAAGATGTTGTAAGGGTGGGATCCTTTATGCAAATAAAGTGCTTCATTCAATCATTTCACTGCTTTTATTCCATACTAAAACTCTTTACAAAATGCTTAATAGATTCAATACATGTTTGGTATAATTTGATAAAACAGCTCTAAAAATCTACAACATATGATCGACCATATTCAACTCAACTACCACGACTTCGACTTCGACTCAAATATTTTCTTACTTGACTTTTTTTTTCGTCTCTCTTGTCACATTCAAAAAACCTTCCTAACAACATTTGGTTTTAAAGGCCATAGACTTTAAAACCTGCCAGTAATCCATAGACATAAAATTCCATAAAACCAATATTACAACAAAAAACGGATTTATCAAACCTCTGATTCCAGATTTTCGGGATAATATAACACCGACTTGCCAATTCTTGCCACCAAACGTTATTTGAGCATTCATTCGTCAAGGACCGTTTTGTTATTTCCCACTACGAATAGTAAGTTTAAATCTCACTCATAGGTTCCTTTGTACACAAACAACACAGTTCTCAGTATCAAGTACTAGTACTCTCGCGGGGCTTCGCTCCCGTGGATTCTATCACGGTAAAAACATAACTCTCCTTTTTTGCAGTCGGGTAAAAAGTAGCCTATAACCTTCCTCAAGCTTCAAGCTACTTCCATACCAAATTTCATCTAAATCCACCCAGTACTTTCGAAGATTAGCGCGTTCAAGCAAACAAACAAACAAACAAACAAACAAACAAACTAACAAACTTTTCCGCTTTATAATATTAGTATAGATTACAGTACTTTTCCGTCTGAATACCAATAGCACTCACTAACTGTGCACTCCAGTCCATAACTTAACTATTAACGAGTCAATCAATACACAGTACTTTTCTATTTATAATAAGTAAGTTATTAAGGAATCAATGTTTACTTCATGACAGTGTTGCCAAGACTTTTTAAGGGTTAATTACACTATTGCCGTAAACCCACACCAGACACAAGCATATTTAACTTAGTTGGAGGGGTTAACAACATTGCTAGTAATGTGAATTCTACCCACATTGCTTTTAATAAAATAAGAAAAAAATATACAAGGCAAATATAATAGGCAAGGCTCTTATATATCTTGCGATCCATGCCGCTTAGTTGCAGTATTACGTAGGCTTATGAACATGCCCGAGCTTTTACCAAATCCTAAAACATTTAACATGGTATAGGTCTAAATGCTAGCTTAGCTGGCCAAACATAACTCGTGTCATGTTTTCTACGAATACGGCACTCATATTATCATTTAATAAACATATTATCCCTAAATAAACATTTTCCTTTTCCTCCAGGTGAATACCAACCAGCTATAAGAGAAAACTTCATACTACCATGCTTCCAACTATGCAGTCACGTTCGATCAGCGTTCTACTGGCTCCTATCGTACAACAACCCTGACAAATTCATCGCAGTCCAATGTGAATCGGTAGCAGACGCAAGAAAAGGCGACTGCTATGAAGAAACCCTAAGGACGAATGCACTGGGGCCGAAAACAAACTTCAGTAGTCCTGGGGTGTATTATTTACCTACGAATGCTCAGCCACCTTACTATATGGGGGTGAGTGGTTTGAAGAAGAGGAAGTTTGGCGTCAACGATTATTTGATGATGCCAGCGCCTGATGAAGATATGATCATATGAATGATATGAATGACAATATGTAATTGGATAAGAGTAAATTTATAACATTGGAAAGAGATATCGTAACGTAATTGAACACAAAATTATGATCTGTCCAGTTAATCAGCGGCAATAGTAGCCGGCCATTACTGTTTAAACTAGTTATCATCCAGTAGTCGTATTTTTTATTGGTTTCACAGCCATATCGCTAGATTACGGAACAAAGTAGGTAACCTGCATTAGAGATAACAGTCCAGACATTTAAGTATATCAGTAATTATAGCTTTTTGCACTCCGACTCCATATAAACTTCTGTGTCCTATATACTCCTTCGTCCACGGAATTTTGGTTATTTTGCTTCACGTATTAAAACGTCTAAAATAAAATACTTTTAAGGAGCATATCGTTCCATTTTTGTCGAGTATTAGGAACTTATAGATTCCGTCCGGTCCGATTTTTGTATGAATACATTAACACAAACATACCAATTTAAACTTTGTAAATACTTGCCTTTTCCTGTTCAACTAAATCTCATGCATATTTACTGATCAGATCAAGCAGTAAAATGATCTGAATTTAATGTACAAACATGTTCAGTCGCGATACATACATTTAACTTAATAAGCAGTCAGCGAAATTAATTGTTACGCTATTACACCAATAAGCCGTGGAAAAGCCTTTGCAAACTACTGTCTAAGAATGTCTGTGAAGTCATGATTTGAATGTAACAGTATACCGTGACATTATAAATTGTATTGTAGGTTGTAAGTTATCATGTAGGTTGTGTGTTGACTGGAAGCCAAATAAAACCAATAAGTAATACAAGAGCAATTTTATTGTAAATTTCATCACAATACGCATTAACAACAACTACTTATTATGTTCCAGTTAGGCCGACAGACTGCTTCGGTACAAAATCTATCTACCAAAGTATTATGTACAATACGCTGCTTTAGTTCAATCAAACCTGTTGCGTAACCGCAACTTTGGAAGCCATGCATACTAACATTACGATACAAAAACTAATATGAAAATCGTGTATTAAATTAATTGATATCACCTTAAAACTGGTTGATTTCAAATAAAATTCATTATTTAAAAAGTTCACTGTAACACAAAATACCGTTAATTAATTTGCGCAAATCAAAATATGTATAGAAAAATAATATCATAGCATTCCCACAAAATATATCTTAAATAAATCGATCATTATTACATTTTCCAATAAATAGTTAATCTATAAAAATAACCTATTAAGAATAAATAATACAGATATAATTATGAATATTGTAAAGTGTTATAATTCATCGACACCAAGCAATAGTTATTGACCGTAACAATCCATTCAGATCTCTAAATCATAATAAATTATTATAAAAATAATTGTAAAATAAATCTTTATAAAATAGTGTTTTTATTCTTAGTGTGTTTCTAATTTTATAGTGTGTGTATACTACCGCAATTCGGTATATATGACGTGAACCATTTTTAGGCGACGCACATGCACCAAAGCAACGTATTCGTTATAAAAGCTTCATAAAATAATCTAAATATTGTCTATCGGAAAGTGGTTCACAAAATACATCTACCTACTAAGTTTCACATGTATAGTCTTAATAGTTTCGGAATAAAATGTCTGTGACATACGGACGGACGTACAGACAGACAGATAGACAGACAGACAGACGGACGGACAGACATATTGAAACTATAAGGGTCCCGTTTTTTTTCATTCGACTACGGAACCCTAACAAAAGCAGGCGTGCTGATATGCACCATAAAGAAATTATGATTTTTGGTATAATCAACACTATCAGTTAAATCACGGTTTATATATATTTTTTTAATAGCAAACATTCTTTGTCATAATCAATACCAGCATCTTTTTTAGAAGATAAGCGCCGACAAACATAAAGACATCGACTCGTCCTCATTTGGTACTCTCATTTTAGAAAAGTGTGTAATAAATAAATCGGAACATTCTACTTACATTTATATTATATTATCTTACACGTAAAATGGTTTAGGTAGGTGGGTCATACACAAAAAGTGAACATTAAAAAAATATTTTTAATAAAACTCTGCGATTTTTTTGAAACGTTATATTTATTTAAAGTTAAGTTTAATTTTAATTCTTACAAAAATATCAGAAGAGATCAGTCTTGGATATTTTAAGCATAAATCACGTTTTTAGTTTTTTTACGTCTACAGAAGATATTGTGTTGTCTACAGAAAAGAACAAAAAATGGTCTAAATAATCATATCAATGTGAACAAGAATAGAAACAATAGAGAAAAATCTTAAAACAAGGTTCTGTTGAACCCTTAAAAAATCATAATAAAAAATCTTTACCGATTCAGCACAAAAAAATATTCAAAATTTGTCCACAGAACAGACATTATACTTCTGTGGACATACAAAGGAACAGAATATTAAAACATATTATCCTCGTCAAAACTGTCCCACATGAAATTCTTCGGCCATTTTTTTCTGTGGTGAATCTTCAGAGGCTTCAGAGTCATCTGAATAGACTCTGTTCTTCTGAGTTCTATGTCTCTGGTTCAATATTTCGATAGAAAGGATCAGGTGGAAAAGATCAGGTGTCGTTCTATCTGAGAGTCCTGGTGAATTTAGCTTAGTCGGAGCCTCTGGAGTAGCTGGAGCCACATGAGAATCGCAGATAAGCATATGCTAATCCACGATTCTCCTATCAAGATCACCAGACTTCTCATCTCGAATATACTCCGATGAGGAGTCTGGTGATCTTGATCTTCCTCGGGCAATCAGAAGACAAATAGTACAAGGATGAATTAGGAGTAACTATGGTTCTAGATGTCATAGGAAATAGGCATACCAGTCTTATGCAAAAAAAGTGTGTTATTTAAAAAGCAAATTTGTTTCTTGATCTTTCTTTTTGTGAGTGTGTTTTTTTTTCCAGATGCCAATCTACTATGTTCATCTTGAAGTAAAAAGTTATGGATTGCTTTTCTTATCTTTTGAGTCTTCATCGTTTTGATCGTTCTTTTAGCATGTTCTTCTTTATTTTCTAGTTTACTACGTGTTCTTATACATCTCATTCTACATTTGGCCATTTTGTTATTTTTTATTATTTTTTATCGCTCCCTATCCCTTCTTCTTCGAGGGTTGCGTCGTCCATTTTTACCCGAGCACCCAGTTTACTTAGTTTTTTTTTCTGCTTGCGCATGGGTGGCATAGTATCTGAAATAAAATACCCCAACCATCATGTGCTGCAAGCGACACAATGAAAAATAAATAGCAAGCAGCCTATCAAGCTCTGCATTCCAAAAAAATAATAAACAACTGAAAGTGAACAAAATAAATTATGAAATAATTAAATAAGTTAAAAAATATAATCTTATTAAGAACCTGAATAGTTTAAAAAGCGAGTTACCCAACTGCTTTTTTTTCCAAATGTAGTGAACATCAACATTGCTTATTACATGTCTATAGTAAATATGTCTACAGGAAAGACAAATTTTCATAAATCAAAGATGGCATCCTACAATTACGAGGTAAGAACTTAAGCAATGTGATATTAGCGTACCCCGCCCGTACATACATGCGATCATGAAGTTTTTATTTATTTGTAAAGGCTACTTACTCAGGTATCCTTTGCACAGAAAAGAAGCACTGATCTCGACCGAAAACTTGTGTAATGAAATAAAATCGGGGATATTCACTTCACACGCTCTTTACGTAAAATTACAATCGAGCAAATGACAGAGAATACAGTGCCAGCAACATAAAAAACAAAATAATAACGATGCGTTCATCTTTGACAAATTTTACGCGTCTACAGGAGTAGACCTAAAATCTGTGAACAGCATGTTTATATGATTTATTTCAAAATTTGGAACGATATATTTTTTAATAGGTTAACTTACGCATATTTAATGATATATCATTAAATGGTGTAATGAAACGAAACAAAACTATCGAAATTATGTGTATATATTTTTAATCTTCACTTAAACTCTACTACTTGGCATCCGAACAGTCTACAAAAGGAGATTTTTTCAAGTTCAAAACGGAAATATTAAAGTCAATTTCAGTACTGTGCGATTTTTTTTTATAAAACATGATAAGTTTCAATATGAACTAACTATAAAATCTTTTAAATGTTGTTACAACATTTCAATATTGGTTTTACGCTGCATGAACATTTTTTTTTTTCGTTTTTTGTGTATGACCGTGTATATATATACCGTACCTTTTCCATGTCCTTGGTTTAGTGATATAAAGTCTAACACAACGGCCGCACTTAGTACAAGCTATAAGAAATATTGTGTAAAAATACGTCCTCGGAAGGACGTCGCAGGGCTTACGTAACGGGTCCTCGGTTGGCTTGCACAAAGTCCTCGTATGTGCACCGCTGGTTACATTTAGCTGTGTATTTCAGATCCTCAGTATAATAGCCGAAATTCATACAGAAAAATGTTGAGATAGCATTTTCTCAATAAGCTCATCACTATAGATTTACTTACCTATCTCTTTCTATCTTATTCTAAAAGGCCAACGAGGTATTTAAACCGGTTTTTTGGAAGGTCCTCGGTTCCGTCAAGAACTAACAAGGTCCTCGTAAGGGTGTCTGTACAAACAAGGGTGTGCGTATGGGTGCCTGTAAATTATTAAACTGGGATCACTAAGAGGGATTCGGTGTTCTGATAACTTAAATCTAGGAGCCAACTAGTTACCTTCGTTTTGCATTTTATTTTGTTGAGTTTGTATATTAAAAATAATCTTATTAACTTTATTATAAATGTAACGACCAAGGTGACAGAAGTAGCGCTTTCAGAACTTGGTCAAGAGCCAACCGGGTTATACCGCCTTTTGTCCTGATAGAGTAAGGGGTAGTAGGTTGGGTTACCATGCTGCCTCAGTATTACTTGCTGAATAAAAAGCTGTTGTACAGTTAGTACCTTTGATTCCTTATATAAGAGCGCAGTAAGGTACCTAGTAAACGGTAGCAACGAAGACACCTTTAGAATGGCCCTCTGGGCTCTTTCTAATTCCAGCAATGTGTACTTGGAGCACCACCCCAGGAGGTGATGCAATAAGTTAATAGGGATTGGGCGAGGGCATAATAAACTGTTCTCCTCAGTTTATCGCCTGCAACCGGTCTTAAGATCTTAAAAATGTAAATCAGTTTACGAAGCCTATTGCTGAGAATGTTAATATGCGTGTGAAATCTTAACCCTACAGTGCACGATTTTTTTTTCGGCTTCAAAAAAATATATTAGCTAGAAAATATGATACTATGTCTCGGAAAAATATTTAAAAAAATCGCAACTCAATGAAAACATTACTTATGTAAGCTTTTCCGTATGGCCCACATTTGTCACATCATGCAATAAAATCTAAATCTTTACTATGTATTAGGAACAGGTATGAATGAAATAAACTCATAATAATCAAATTTTATTCATGAAAATAATGTATTATATTAACTAATTTAGTCTTTGGTTATCGAACCTTACAATCAAAATATTTGTACTTATTATAATAGGAACTTTTAGGAAAAAAATAGGAACTTTTAGAGAAAAATTTGATTATTTTGTGAAAAATAAAGACATATAGAAGAACAAAATCATAAAAATTACGAAACTACTAGTGGAATGACAGAAAACTGTTCTTGTTTTCCTGTGCCTGGTTACATTTCTGGCAAATCACAAAAGATTTCCCCTTACAAACAGGTGACTTACGCCGCTTCCTAACGTTAGACCAAATAGGAAAGTGTTCAATTCCATCGATCCTGACATCCTTAGGTGGTACATTGAGTTTTGCTTTCTCTTCATTCTTTCATTAAGCATGTCAGTTACAAATGACGACGGTCTTCCTCTCTTCTTTATCATTGACGGTCCACACCATCACAAAGCTTTGGCCACCTCCAGTCTAAATTCTCGTAACTTATCTAGTTTTGTCTCATTTATATAAAAGCCAGCTATTTATCAGCATCACATCTAGCAAATGATAGAAGATTCTCATATACCACTTTCTTGTACGCATTTTTATGAAGAAAGGAAGGAAGATGAAATGAAGCGAGGAGTATGTACTGCTTGAGGTCGTGATGCTACTTGGCTGGATCTAGGATTTGCTTGCTTGGAAGTACTAAGTTGTGGTGTACCGTTGGCTATGTTAGAAATACTGGTTGTTAGCTGAGTCACTAACATACTACTGCTTGACCTTGGACTTGGTATGCTCACATTTTCATCGAAGAAGTCATCCTGTACTAATTCTGGGCACGTCTCTACTTCGTTTATCACCAAATCCTGGATTCTGATCAAGTCGTCATCGCTGTCCTCATCAGATAGTTCCAGGTCATCTTCACTACCTGAGGGAATTTCAAGAAAGTGTTGAATATCATTGGAATTCATACTTTTCCTTCAGCTCATCTGCAAGCAATATAGATATTTTGAGGACACTCATTGCACGGTGTGCCACATCCGTCACATACAAATTGTTGTATTTCTATGTGCTATTCATTTATGAAATTACAAAATAATAAGTAATATAACAAATAGAAATATAAACTTACCTCCACTAATTATTTCTTATCCAAACTAGTCAAATTTATCAGGTTTTTTTATTTTTTACACGACACTTGTTGAAAAATTTCGAAATACCATCGGTTTTAAACAAAAAGTAAACAGACAGTCATACAATGACATCTAACCAAAATTTTTGGTACTAAATTCGATTAACCAATCTTTCATAGTTAGTTGACTTTTTACTAGATAACGCCAGCTAATTCAGGTGTTGAAATATAAAGGTTTCTTTGGTATGTGCCACATGTGTGGCACTATGCGCTGTAGGGTTAAGGTACTATCAATTGTTTCACCCAAGTATTTGACAGTATCAGCTTTCTGGAGACGAGTGCAGGTGGTGACGAGTGCTGATCTGGTTTTTTCCTATTTATCAGACAGACAACAAAAAGTTAATGTAAACGGAGCGATATCTTCAGGATCTTTAGTGAAGATGGGCGTGCCACAAGGTTCAATTCTAGGTCCTTTCCTTTTCCTTGTATACATTAATGACCTACCTCTCATGATGTCCAAGTTATGTAATATAATTCTTTTCGCCGATGATACTTCACTCATTTTTAAAATAGCTAGAAGAGATACAGATGTTTTACAAATCAATGAAAGTCTGGCTGTTCTCTCGAAATGGTTCTCAGCTAATAATCTCGCACTTAATGCGAATAAGACAAAATGTCTCAAGTTTTCACTACCTAATGTACCACAAGCTGGACTCAGTTTGATACTTGACGGCAAACAAATTGATCTTATTACTGAAACTGTATTTTTGGGTGTAACTGTTGACTCAAAGTTGCAATGGGGCCCTCACATTAGGACTCTTTCAGGTAAATTAAGCTCAGCTGCATATGCAGTAAGAAAAATTAGGCACTTGACTGATATAGCTACAGCTCGGTTAGTTTATTTCGCTTATTTCCACAGTATTATGTCTTATTGTATACTACTGTGGGGATCCGCAGCTGACGTAGATTCAATCTTCATATTACAAAAGAGGGCAATCCGGGCAATTTATAAAATGGGTCCCCGCGAATCCCTTAGAAATGTATTTAAAGAAGTAAATATACTGACTCTGCCTTCTCTTTATATATTAGAAAGCATATTGTATGTACGCAAAAATATAGGACTTTTTAAGATTAGAAGCGATTTCCATACAATAAACACGCGCAATAAACATGAAATTGTTATACCCAAATGGAGATTAGCCAAGACAAACAAGTCATTCCTTATAAACAGCATACGCTTTTATAACAAGTTGCCAAAGTATGTGACAGATCTTAGCGAGGGAAAATTTAAAACCCATATTAAACGTGTCCTTTTGAAAAAAGCATATTATAAGATTAAGGACTACGTTGAAGATAAGACTGCTTGGCAATGATTCCTTCTGCACATGTGGCTTCCCTGGCTTATTGTGACTGCGTTATTGTATAAAGGTCTATTAACAACCCCACTTTTTTTTTGTGTTTGTTATTATTTGTTTTTATTTTGTTTTTTTTTTATTTTTTTTGTTATTTTTATTTTATTTTACTTGTATATAATTTTTATTTTTATGTCATTTGCTTTAGTTTATTTGCAGTTTAGTAAAGTTAATTTTTAATGTAAATGTGTGAACACTATAGACTGAGATTCATTTCTGTTTAGTTATATTACATTTTATTATGTCAATTAGTCTATACTGTCCTCTCATACCAAAAAAATAAATAAAAATTGTATCTGTTATGCAAAGATTGTGAAACACAAGAATTTTTTAAAAAGAGTGACCGTGGAGTTTCTTGCCGGTTCTTCTCCATAGGAAACGACCAATTTCGAACCGTGCACTAACTTCTGACGTTTTATGAGTGCCCATTTAGGCCTATGTAAAATAAAAACAATTTTGATTTTTTTTTTTTTTGATTTTTTGGTGCACGTTGTGCAGGATGGTGATGGACAATTGTGAGCTGTGATGGAAGGTATTGATGTTGATGGTGCAATATTTTTCAGCGAGAATGTAATGTAGTGTGTTTTGTCCGCATTTAGAGTAAGGATGTTATACCGCAACCATTCTGCAACAATGTCAAAGCCTGCTTGAGCATACTCATGGACTTCACACCACGTAGCAGCACTAAACAAAAGCGCAGTGTCGTCAGCAAAAGATACGATTTTACCCCTGGGAAGAGAGAGCGAACTAACATCATTAATGTAAATGAGAAATAGTATCAGACCGAGAACACTCCCTTGGGGTACGCCGAAAGTGACTTGACACTCATCACTGATGTCAGTGATGAGTGTGAAGAGTATATACTCTTCTACCTGATCAACCTGAATACGCTCACTCAAATAGTCCTCAAAGAGCTGGAACTGTAATAATGTTATGTAAGGGTATTTTTTTGTGCCTGAATTAAATATGATCCTTGTAAGGTCGTCGATGTTTGTATCTGAGCGAAGGCGCGAAATAAATCTAATATCTTAATTAGTCTTACAAAAATATGTTAGATAAATACATCTCTCAATATGCTGAACTTCTAATCCATGTTTTCAATACGGCTCGCATCAGTAGTTCGAAAAAAATTCAAGACCGCCACAATATCTATCTGTAAATTTATTACAATGCAAACCTAAACAGTCAGCCGAAAATGCCAGAATTTAAACTGCTCCTGTAATACAAATATCTAAGAAAATAAGTGTATATTGAAATTGCCCAAAGAAATTCAAACAATAAGATACCCTTCTGCATGACCGGTGTATAACTAATCTAATTGAAATAAGAAAATTTCATTCCACTCAGTATTCTCCTATTGTTTTGTCCATCTTCAAGACATGCCAATGGAACTGCGAAGAATTTGTTTAAATTCACAAAAGCAGGTGATATATGTATATATTATGATAAATAATTTTTATTGTAACGTTATTAAATGTTATTGCGGTAGGTATAGGAATAAATCTCTAGTACAATATGCATGAAAGTTTGCTATCATTGCCCTATGCTAAGAAACAACTGTTACGTGAAACCCGGGAGCTGGCTAAGAAATATGAACATAAATTCGTAAGGATCAAACACGCTACCATTCTTGTTAAACGATCCGAAAACTCGCCTACTATAGCTATAAAATCTGCAAACGACCTGTGTAAAATTAAGTCACGCAATGATATTTAGATAAAAGTTCTGTAATAGTAATTTTCTTCAAACAACTACAATGGCTACTAACGTGAACAACTTTAGTATATATTATCAAAATAGTCGTGGTATACGTACGAAACTTAACACTTTATTCATGAACATTTTATCTAATTGTTTCGATGTAATTATTTTAACTGAAACATGGTTGATACCTGCTATAAACAACAATGAATTTATTGACAGTCGTTATGTTGCCTTTCGTTGTGACCGTAACATAACTGCAACCAACAAATCTGACGGGGGTGGAGTGTTGATAGCTGTCCTGCGAGAATACAACCCTGTCTGTATATCTCTCCCATTGCAGCTTGCACTAGGCAAACATATTGAACAGGTAGTTGTTGCTATTCCTGTAAATAATTATGACGTATACGGTCTCATAAGTGCGGTATATATACCGAATAATACGTCTCTAGAAGTTTATAACTTGCACTTTGAGAGTATGGATAGATTAATTAGCTCTATGAATATTGATAGCTTACTGTTGTTTGGTGATTATAATATGCCGACGGCCAATTGGATAAATTCAAATCCCTCACTTAATTTTCTGACCTGTATGGGGACATCAGCCATATGTAATCGTTTAAGACTGTTTCTGACTGTACATGATGTCAAACAATACAACTATTTGACGAATTCAAATGGGCGCATTCTTGATCTTTGTATTTCTAATGCTAACTGCCATGTTTTAAAACCTAATCAATACTTACTTCAGGCGGATAACCATCATCCTCCGTTCTATAGCTTGCATTCATTGAATATTAACTTAAATTTTATGAAACGTCCACGGAATTCCAAGTATAATTTTCGTAAAGCCGACTTTAACCTCATTAACAACGATATAAAAGAAATAGACTGGGATACAGTATTGGATGGTATGTCGGCTGAAGTATGTGTTGACACTCTCTATAATTACTTATATGGTATTATCAAAAACAGAGTTCCCCTATCAAAACCAAAAAACTCTAACTTTCCCGTATGGTTTTCCAAAGGGCTTATACACATATTTAATTACAAAAAGAGAGCTTGGTCAAAGTGGAAAAAGTATAAAAACCTTTGCGATTATGAAGTGTTTTCCTTATACAGAGCCCGTTTTCAAACGGAATGTGCGAAATGCTATCGTAATTATATTAAAAGTATAGAGGACAGTATTCCCAAAAATGTGAAACATTTCTGGACATACGTTGCCAATCGACAGGGCAAGTCTGGGGTCCCATCAAACATGTATTATAAAAATGAAAAATCTACCGATCCACTTGGAATATGCAACCTATTTTCGTCATTTTTTCAGACTTTTTTTGAACCCTCTGATCTTACTCCTGACTGGCATCCAGCAGCGGAACAATCCAACAATAATGACACATCCCTTGATAGTATACATTTTAGCCTTCCTTTGATTCATAAGCAATTAAAGATGTTAGACGTCACTAAAGGGGCGGGGCCCGATGGAATTCCTCCTTGCTTTTTAAAATGGACAGCAGACACAATATGCACACCGTTGTTTATCATATTTAACAGATGTATTAGCACTGGTTTATTTCCCTCTATCTGGAAATCAGCTAACGTAGTGCCTGTCCACAAAGGAGGCTCCAAACAAAATGTCTAGAACTATCGTCCAATTTCTCTTCTTTGCAGTCTAGCAAAACTGTTTGAAAGACTTGTCCATCACGAAATATATCCATTTTTACAGCATAATTTAATTCCAGAGCAACATGGCTTTGTAAAACGCAAATCAACTGTTACAAATTTAATTATTTTCATTAATCACTTGTTTAATAATATGGATAATCGAACCCAAACCGATACTGTATACACCGATTTTAAAAAGGCATTTGACAGAGTGGACCACAAAATCTTATTAAACAAAATCGCATTCAACGGCATCAGAGGTAATCTGCTGCGTTGGTTTCAGTCCTATATTAGTAACCGTAACCAAACTGTTGTGAGTAATGGATACCAATCTAATACATTTCCAGCTACATCTGGGGTACCGCAGGGATCTATATTAGGTCCCTTATTACAGACATTAGCAGCTGCTTTCATAACAGCCATTTCTTGCTGTACGCTGATGATCTTAAAATTTTCAAGAAAATAAAAAGCATAGAAGATTTTTATCTCATTCAAGATGATTTAAACAGACTGTCTGCCTATTGTGAAATTAACAAACTAAAATTAAGTATCCCTAAATGTAAAATTGTTACCTTCACGAAAAATAAAAACATAATCAACTTTAGTTCCTCCTTAAAGAAAATGAAATCCGTGATCTTGGTGTACTTTTGGACAGTAAACTTCATTTAAACTTACATATAGAAAAGATAATTGCTAAAGCTTTCCAAATGTACAACCTAGTCATCAGATCTTCTACTGATTTTAAACGCCAGGCAACATACTTGCATCTGTTTAACAGTCTCGTACGCCCACAAGTGGAATATGCCTGCGTGATATGGGATCCATATTACGCAAAATATGACCATGGCATTGAGCGAGTTCAACGAAAATTTTTAAAGACGATGCAGTCTAAGTGTCGCTTGGGCCGTCTTTCATATGGGAAGTCATTGCAAAAATTCATGTTATTGACCCTAAAATCAAGGCGTCTATTACTCCAGGTCATGTTGTTACACGGACTTATACACAACCAGTTTGAGTGCTCTGAACTTGTTAATAAGATATCCTATATTGTGCCCCGAACTGTTAATAGACGAGAGGCGCGCGCTTACCCGCTTTTCGCTACGAATACTAGTCGAACAAATGCGGGTGAACGAGCGCCCCTCCAAAGATTAGTAAAGAGCTATAACCAATACTTTTGTAAAATAGATATATTTGCAGAATCTCGACATAAGTTTAAGAAAAGTATTGTAAAGATGTTACAACCAAGTTAGATTATATTTTTACAATAATATTTAGTTGGTAAGTAATATTAATAGTCATAATAAGCCACATGTACTTTTAATATCGATTGTAATCTGTGGAAACGTAGTGAATTGTACTTTAACCTATTTTTTTTAATGTATTTGGATGTAAGACACATTGTACAATTGTTGGTTTTCCCAAATAAAATAAAATAAAGTATGCTACGACGACGTTTCGATTTGTAGTTACGTTATTCCTTCGTTATCACTATACATAATTGCTAAGACATTGGTATGAAACCACTACGTTTGTTCTTGCGATGTCAATACCAAAACATGTCACGCAAAATTGGTTTTAGGATGCTTTTTTGAAGAAAAGTGTTTCTGGTATGGCACCGACAAGTTTTAACTACATTCCTAATTCCATAAAAGAGGAATCAGTATCTACTAAGTCTAAGGTCCGTATTACAGAACGTTCCTCAAGTCCAGTTTGAGCTTAATTCGCCCGATCTCAGTTTAAATATAGAATCTGCACTTGAGCATTGGTCTTATTCCAGAATGGTAATAAAACTACACTCAGATTCAAATCGAGCCTCAAGCAGAGAATATCTAATTGTCTATGCATCAGTCTGTTTTCGTTTACGTTTTATTTTCTTCGTCTCCGCTGTTCCGATCTACGAATGATCGTAAATAATTCAATTTACTTTAATACCAATTTTTTAAGAATAAAGAATATGTATTGCACGCTTTCACCATAGAAATTATTTTTTAAGAATTTGTAAAAGCAATTCTTGAAGGTAAAAGGTGTTAAGGCAATATTTTCTAACATATAAAAATATACCAAGAGTAACTTGTTCGTGGAACGGAGTGGATCCTAAATAATGTCTGTGACAGTGTTGTTTTGAATTGCTCATTAATCATATAATAAGTAATATTCAAATAAATAATGGCTTGGGAACAACGATCAATAAAAATATTAAAAGGAAACAAAGTTATAGTTAAAACAAAACAGAAATGCATATGTTTTACCAATTCTTGGTCAATAGATGGCAGTATTACAAATTGTCAAAAATCTTCATCTTGTGAAAATCTATACCATTTCTTAAAATAATTATTACCAAAATTGTATGGGCCCTTCACATGGAACGCTGAAGTTCTGTTTTTCTGTTCAAATCATCGGTGAAAAAATCATTGTTATAATCTGTTTAAGTTAGAAAACATGGGATTCATCTAGTAACTTAAAATGGCAAAAAATTACGTGTAAAAGTGTTATTTGTAACCAATTAGCAAAATAAAATGTGATTTCATCATCATTCGCCAAAAATTACCATTTTTTAAATTAGTTAAATTAATTTATCGCCAAAAATTAGCACTTTAAATTGAAGGCTAAAGAACTTCAAAACTCTACTGTTATATTGAGAGAAAAACGTGACCTCACGAATTGCCTCGAAACATTCCAGAAAACAGTTGAAGCTAGCATTCAAGAAAAATGCTTTAAATCGACTACGACAGAAATAGTGTTGTTCGCCGACATGGTTAAATCAATAAGAATAGTTACTTGCGCCCAAATAACCTCAGCTCTATCGCAATTTATCCAATAGATACACTAAAATCTAGTGACGACACAAAATCACTAGTCCATTAGACCATATGCCCGGAACAAATGAAATTGCACGTGAGAGGGTTGCGGAAAACAAGGAACGCTACCGGTGTTATTATCAGCACGGAAACAAAAGACGACATTGAAAAACTAAGAAAATCAACACAGCTAAACAGTTCCGGCCTGATAGTCAAAGAGCCCCATAAGAGAAAACCAAGAATTCCAGTTATTGGAGTTCCAACCTCTTTAAGTGACCAAAAAGTCTATGAATGCATTTAATAAGCAAAATATAGCTGACAAGTTGCCCAATTTATCCCTTGATTCTTTTATGACCTCTATTAAATTAAGTCACAAGTCGGGTAAAAAGGAAGGACCTACATGCAACTTTATCCTTGAAGTAACAGCAAGTATCAGAAAGGCACTTATGAACCAAAACCGAATGTACATTAATTGGACATCTTGCCCAGTAAAGGATTATACACTAGTGACCAGCAGTACGGAAATGTCAGCAGTACGGACATGCTGCCAAGACCTGTCGGGAGACTGCTTATACGTGCGGGCGATGCGGAGAACATGGTCATCAGATTAATGAGTGCCCTAAAAATGCTGAACCAGTTTCAGCATGGGTTTGAGATTTAAAAAACCAAGCAACCATAAAACAGGCGATCAAGAATGCCCTGCTAAAAAAATGCCTGAAACAAGATACATCAATTCTATTGATTACAATGACGACACATGAGATCGCCGTTCTTATGGCATACGTTCTTTTTAATATTTTGCATTGTTTACTCGTAAGTTTATTTTTAACTTTATATCATAACACACATAAACATATCATAATTATGCATTCTTTAAATTTTGTACTTGACTGACATGACAGTACAAAGTAAATATGACCTAGTTTTTATAATACAATTTTATAATTTAGCTGTGTGCAGTTCACAAGTTATATACTAAGTATTTGTTTAAGAAATTTTAGATAATATTTATGTCAGCACTAGAGTTATTTACCTGAGATACAGGTTTGTTTTAACCTGGTTCAGGTAGAATATATATTTATTATATAGGTACTTTTAGTTCTAAGGCCGTAATATAAATACTTTGTATATCAATTATTTCAATAAACAATTTCAATTTCATTTAAATTTCAACTGCTCACTGCAGGACTTGATGGAAGCTACCGACGGTACCAAACTTGTTGCCTAGTTCTGGGCAGACTACATCTAGCTATTTGCTATCGACACGCTAAGAAGTATCTACTTACTTTCAAAAGGACTAACTGTATTTCTATTAAATAAATATTACTACTCCGTATTGGAGTTTATAACTGATAAAATTTTGTTTAGTATCAATCAAAAGTTCATCATCAAACATAAGTACTAATTACCTATGTTTAATGATGAACTGCATCAATGTTTGCATGCCAAAATTGTAGAATATACAAGGATTCCTTTATAATATTGTCACCACCTTATTGTAAATACCTACTTATATTCTGATCAAATAAATGATTATTTATTTATTTATTCTTACGCAGCGGAACACTCAACAAATCTTTCTATGTTATGCAACCCCAAATCAACTTCATTGAAATTTAAATAATAAAGAAACAATAACAAATATTTATATAGAATATCATTATTTGCACTATTCAAAAAACAATTACTAAGAATTTCGACCAATGTTATTTCACGCTTTAGAAATCGCAGCTCTGTGCTGTGATTTCTGTATGTCAGTCTGTTTATTGTAAATATATTTATTGTAACGACAACACTGAACGATTCACCTACTATGAGCGCTTTCGCTACATAGCCGCAGAACGATAATGCTACGTGATTGCTACGACTGTGCTACGTGCCTGTACTACATAATAAACTAACGCTTCTACTACAAAATCCCTAAAGGCGGGTCCGCTGCGCCAATTTTCTAACAAAACATGTTATCAAAACATGTTAGCAAAACATGTTAGTAAAACCGCCCGTCCGCTGCGCAAATTGTTGTAATGTTTTTGTTTAGTTTTAGATGTTCAGAAAGTGATTATCAAAAGCTGTTATCATTAATTTTACCAGATATAGAGAAGAAAACAAAGTATTAAAAGACAAAGTATTTTCTTTATTCCATTCCATCACAAACCAAAGACAATTGTCATACACAATCAACACACTCTTCGAACGATTCCGTCTTCCTCTAGCGAGCACGAAGCCGCGAACACAAAATGCGTCACTTTCCCTTCCCGCAGGCGACCGCGGGGGATGTTATCCATTCGAGACGGCAAACATGTTATTGTGTTTTTGTTAACCAAACTGTTAAGCCACGCCTATATTCGGTTAGCAAACAATGTTATACTGTTTGCAAACACGAAAACACGTCGCAGCGGACCCGGCTTATGAAGTACAAACTAACATATCCTTATTGCTATGGGTTGGCGCTACGACAACGCTACGCCGCGCTGTGCCTGCCTACTTCACTTTAGAGTGCGTAACGACGTAAATGTTTGAGTTATTAGCTAGTTGGTAATGACACAGAAGTTCACAGAACAACTCCTATTTAATTACCATACGCCTCATAACAGTCATCCAAATTAATTTTAAAATAAGCATTAAAATTGTGCGTCGTCAATGTTCCCTATTTTCCTTCTAATCATCCACTTTAGTTGGAAAGGATACAATAATTGTTTCGTACCAAGAACCCAGACTTGCCAGTTATCCTTCGGAAATGATTAGATCTGCTTCGTCCGTCAAGAAAACGATCGTATCTTATGTACTATTATGGCAGTAGCTGCCTTTTTTCTGTGTTATTTGATAGATAAGTAGAGACTATTATAGAATCCCGCTCGTTTTCCGAGATATTTCAAATGATTTTTTGGTTGTTGTGGTCTTCATTATTGGTTTTTATCAGCTTATGTTTCTAATTTAGCCTTCATCGCGTTGTCATTTATCAAACAGAACTTATTGTATTGCGGTAATGGTTATTAAATTCTTCTCAGAGTAGTCTGTTAGGGAACACCGGCCTCAACTATTTTAATTTATTTTATTTGGGAAAACCAACAATTGTACAATATGTCTTACATCTAAATACATATTAAAACTAGGTTAAAGTACAATTCACATCGTTTCCACAGGTTACAATCTCACTAAACATAAAACCACAGATAAAACGGCCAGAAAATGACGTGTAAAATTGTTATTTATTTATAACCAATTTACAAAATAAATATTTCATTACAAATATATCGACAACAACTTAACCCAGTACATAATAAAAGGGCATTAAGCAAGGCATTACGGCATTTAAAAATGCCGTTCTAAATTCAAGTACGTTAACAAACACATTTTAACTTTTTTTGGAACGCAAAACTGATGGTCAATTGTGTCGCTTAACGTCAAACTCGGACAAATCCACTCTAGCCTCTTAGGAGATATTTACAAAAAAGTGATAATAGTCTTAATTTCATGAATTAAAATGCAGCATTTTGTTATTATGGTAACATGTATTGAATAAAATGATCCTGTTTAGTAAATTCAGTATTTAACCCATTTATTCTTTCAATGCTATATTTAGATTGGATTTACCTTCATTTGATATAATGGAACCAATGATACTATAAAATATCATTATATCATTGAATGGAACGCAATTTATCTATCTTTGAAAAAACTTAGTGTGGATTTATAGAATCTGGATTTATCTGGATTTGAAAATATACGATCAGAACTAGTCAAATTTTGTTAGCTAACTGAATAATACAAACAAAGTAAGGAAATCTAGTTTTATTTTACAAAAATAAGATGTAACCGATTAAAATTATTTTAAACAAAATTCAATATTTCTTCTGAGTCAGTTTCTTCAATTTCTTGTTTATCACATTTTCACTGTTAAGCACTTTTTTATAATGTTTTAATTCCACCAACGATGCCCAATCATGGTCAAAGTGCGTTTGCATTAATTTACGAACTACAATTTGTTTTGCTTCATGAACCTGAATTTGATCAAATTTTGATCCTGTATACCTACACAAATCTGACCGCACAGTTCTAATATGTACTGAATATTATATCCTTACACTAGTACTCACGCGGGGCTTCGCTCCCGTGGATTCTATCACGGTAAAAACATAACTCTCCTTTTTTCAGTCGCGTAAAAAGTAGCCTATAACCTTCCTCAAGCTTCAAGCTACTTCCATACTAAATTGCATCCAAATCCACCCAGTACTTTCGAAGATTAGCGCGTTCAAGCAAACAAACAAACAAACAAACTTTTCCGCTTTATAATATTAGTATAGACCGCTTTATAATATTAGTATAGATACTTATTATGTCCAAATTATTCTATTATTATTATTTTTTTTTTTTTAACGTGGTAAAATTATCAAATAAGTCCTCCCACCTCGGGCAGGGTGGGAGGGACTGTCAGACTTTTACTGACTAAAATCCACGGTGTTCCTTCAATAACCCTTTACATACCGGGGCCACGGTAACGGGATGAGTCCCACGACCCTGGCAGGCTTCGGCCCTCTGCAGAGGGGGCCTCGTCATGTTGCTGACGCTCTTTGAGGCGCGCGTGGAACACGACGCGCCGTCGACCCGGGCATGGTCCATGGTCGGACAGCGAGTTGCCCTTTACTCGCTGTCCGCATGCCCGCGCCTACGGTGGCCGGAGATCGTCGGCCGACGTCCGACGCCGTGGGCGTCTACCACTGCAGCTGGGCTGGAGGGAGGACACCATCCTCTCCCTCACGCGGCCCGCCTCCTCCTTCGAAAGCATGACTGCTTCGCAGAAGGAGGCGACCGCTTCCCACTCCCTCTCGCCCCGCAGCATGGCCTCGACCAAGGCCGGGCGCGAGAGGTCTCCGCCTATTGTCGCCGTGAGGACACGTCGGTGCTCTGCCCAAGCTGGGCAGTCCTGCACCGTGTGCTCGACTGTGTCCTCAGGGCGACCCTCGCAGTGGTGACACCCAGGCGTCTCTTCCTTACCCATCAGACACAGGTACCTCCCGAAACTTCCGTGTCCGGTGAGGACCTGCGTCATGCGGTAGGTCAGGACGCCGTGACGCCGATCTAGCCACTCCTCAAAGAGGGGTCTTACCGCCGCAATTGCGGCGTGCCCGGCCGTCGGTTGCGACAGTCGCTCCCTCCATACTGCCCTGAGATCGCGCCGGAGCTCTTCCCGCCGCGTCTCGACTTCTCGAGGCAGCGGGGATACGCCCCGGCGCTGCGCCTCCACGCGCCATTCATAGACGCGCTGGAGGGCAGTCGCCTCCAGATCCCAGGGCAGCAATCCGGCAAGGAGGTTGGCCGATTCGCCGGCGATCGTGCGGTATCCCCGGATCATTCGGATAGCCATGACCCTCTGGCATGCGACCAACTTTAGTGGTCGCGTCCGGATGCACAGGGCCCACACTGGGGACCCGTAGAGGGCCATGGACCGCATGACGCCGGCGTACAGCCTTCGGCAGGAGGCGTTTGGCCCGCTGAGATTAGGCAGGAGTCGCCTGAAGGCGGCTGCTGCCCGGTTCAGCTTTGGGGCCAAACTCAGGAAGTGCTCCCTGAAGTTCCACCGGCTGTCGAGGACGAGTCCCAGGTACTTCATCGTCCTCCCAACGCCGATGCGAACCCCCTCCACCGTTATGTGGGACTCGGACCGTGGCGCGTTCCGACCGCCATGAAAGCACATGGCCTCGGTCTTGTGCAGCGCCACGTCGAGTCCCAACTGCCGGATCCTATGAACGACTGTCGCAACCGCTTGCGTCACCAGGTCGGCCGCCGCCTGGTGCGACTCTCCCTGCGCCAGGACGAGCGTGTCGTCAGCGTAACATACTACGCTGACGCCGTCAGGGAGGTCGCCGCGCAGCACCCAGTCGTATCCGATGTTCCACAGGGGCGGCCCCAAGACCGATCCCTGTGGGACACCGCACGACATCTCTCGCCGGTTCCACTCTCCCCGGTGACCGGGGTAGATGACGGCTCTGTCCGTCAGGTAGTCCTCGACTTTGCGACGGAGGTAGGTCGGCACCCGGTGATACCGTAGTGCCTCCCTGATGCAACTCCAGGGCAGGGTGTTAAAGGCGTTGGTGATGTCCAAAGACACCGCCAAGACGACCCTGCCCCGGGATACCGCGTCCCCCGTCGTGAGGGCTCTCACGCGCATGATGGCATCCACCGTCGAGCGCCCCCTGCGGAAGCCAAACTGGCACTCCGCAAGATCCGGGCCCACCTGATTCAGGTGCCCGAAGAGGCGGTCTGCAATTACTCTTTCCAAGAGCTTGCCCGCCTCGTCGAGCAGCACGATGGGCCGGAATGCGGACGGAGAGTCCGCAGGGCGCCCGGCTTTCTGGATCAGGACCAGCTTTCCCGTCTTCCAGCGAAGCGGAAACTGGCCCCTCTCCAGGCATGCGCTAAAGAGCCCCCCTAGTCGAGGCCCGAGAGTCTCCGAGGCCAGGACCCACGCTTTCCCTGGCAAGCCGTCGGGTCCTGGGGCGGTATTTTTGGCCTTGAGCCGTTGTACCGCCACTCTCAAGTCTACCTCGGTCACCTCTGGAGCGTCGTAGACGTCGTCGTCGCTGTGGTCCGCGTTTGCGCCAGCTTCAGGTTCCGTCGGAGACGGAGCCATGGGCGGGGGAGCGTGCTCCCCTCGCGATGGGAACAGGGCGCTCACCACGTCCTCCAAGAACTGAGGCTGGAGACTCTGCGTCAACGGGGGAGCCCAGGGGCGGAGCCTCTTTCGCACCCACTTGTAGGGGCGGCCCCATGGGTCCCCGTCCAGAGTCGCCAGCATCTCCTCCCGGGCCAGTTCCTTGGCCCGCCAGATCTCGTCTCGGAGGACGGCCTTCGCTGCCCTGTAGCCCTCGTACAGCTCCGCCTCTACAGTCGCCGCATCCGAAGGTCGGGTGCGGCGCCTGCGGAACCTGGTGTACCGGCGTCGCGCCGCAACGCACGCTTCGCGCAGCGCTGCTAGCTCGCTCGACCACCAGTACAGCTGACGCCGGGCGCGTCCTTGCCGGACCCGGGGCATGGCCACGTCGCAGATCTCCGACATGGCCTCCCGGAACCACTCCGCCTCGTCGTTTATGTCGGCAGGCCTGTCCGGGGGTGACCCCCAGGCCTGCACGATCGAGGCTTCCAGGAATAGCTCCCGGTCCATCTGCTTCAGCGCCCATCGCGGACCACTCAGGTCCCGTCGGACCGGCGCGTCTGGGGTCTGGGCGGAGACGTCGAACCGGTTATACCGGTGGTCGGAATAGGTCTCCACCTCCTCCACAACGCGCCAGTCGGTGACGCGCGGTGACAGGCTGGGGGTGGCGAACGTAACGTCCACCACCGACTCACCCGTAAACCGCACGCACGTGGGGACAGAACCCCGGTTCTCGATTACCAGGCCCTGCGCACGGGCCCAGTGCTCGAGCATCCTGCCCCGCCCATGGTCCATGGACCGGGAACCCCAAGCCGGATTTTTGGCGTTGAAGTCCCCGAGGACGAGGGCGGGGAGGGAACCGAGGGCGACGACGACGTCTCCCAGCTCCGTTAGGGAGTTCTGGAACTCGGCGAGAGTTCGGTTCGGGGAGAAATAAACGCCTACTACAGCGATCTCCCCGAACCGTGCCGCGACGATCCCACGCCCTCTCTTGACGCGATCGAGGGGCGGGGTACCGGCGGCGGCCGACGAAACGAGGGTCACCGAGCCGTCCAAGTCCGCTACCCAGTCATTCCTGGGCAGGACAAAATACGGCTCGGCGACCACGGCGACGTTGATCAACCACTGCGCCATACTCTGGAGCAAAAGTTCCTGAGCAGCGGCGCAGTGGTTGATGTTCGCCTGGAGGAAGCGCAATGGGGCCATTAATCGGGATCCATTGCAGCCTCCTCCAGGGCCCCTCGCGGGGGTTCAGCCACGACGGCGACAGCGGCGGCAGTAGCGACGGCGGCGGCGGCGGCGGCGGTGGCGGTGACGACGGCGGCAGAGGGCCTACCTCTGCGCCTGGCTTTGGTGGGTGGGGCGCAGGACTTGCCCCCCGCCCGGTGATCGGCCGGCTTGCCAACCGCCTCACATGCGAAGCAGTGAGGCGGGGCGGAGCACGAGCCGGCCTTGTGACCGGGCTGACCGCAGCGGAAGCACCTATCGCTGCGGTCTACCTCCGAGGTGCACACGCATGCCGCATGGTTGCCCACTTGGCAGCGGAAGCACCTCAGGGGTCTGGGATCCAGGACTTTCACCTGCGCAGACACCCAACCAACCAGGAGCCTTCGGCCCTCCTGGATCTTTTTGACCGCCGGGACGGGGCAACTAACCGTAATGGTTTGCGTCCCCGTGAAGCCAGGACGCAGGGCGCCCGCCCTCACCTGATCGGGAGGGCACCCCCCAGTCCTGGCGACGGCGGCCACCACTTCCTCGGCCGTCACGGAGTCATCCAGACCCAATATGCGCATGTCTGCGCGCTTGGTGGGTCTGGAGACTCGGGCCTCCTCCGCATTTAAGGACGCTCTGAGCCGTTCGGCGAGAGCGTCAGCGGCAGGGCCACTGGCCGCGCCGGGGATCTCCAGCATCCGAGCCCCCGTTGCAGTGACCCGGTGACGGAGGCCGCCGACGATGCCGAGCTCCGTGATGTCGATCGCCATCCGCCTGTAACAGTACCTACAACAACAAAATAATAATAATCGACAGTAGTTAGCACAACACTAGTGCTAACCCGGGATTCCAAACGACGCTTAGGTATAGGTATTTCAAAACTACCGAATTTTCGCTCTTTCCTCTTTCTTACGGCGAAATTTTATATCAGGCCGCTTGCGGGCTTTACTTGGTGACACAATTTAAACAGAATATCCATGGGAATTGGCTAAATAACAAAAAGAAACAATAATAATGCAGGAGGGTACCGTGCTACTATCGCAATGTTTACGTCGACTGACGGCCATGTTGAACAAATGCAATTGGCTGATTGGCTTTCATGGACTTAACTACATTTGAAAAAAACTGTCTCATGGATCTATCTGATTTAGATAAAATATTATGATTTTAACGGTTTATTTCTCATGAACCACGCGGATTTATACTCAACTGATAAAATTGTTTAAAAACCTTTTTCCTTTTTTTTGATACCAAAATCTTAAAAATGTTCAGAATTGGATTTATCCGAGTTTGAAGTTAAGCGACACAATTTAACTTATTATGTCAGATTTCATCAACATTCTGTGGCAAAGATAATGATTAGGTAGATACACATTATGTTATACCCATCATTACTAAGCAATGGCAATAGATTGATTGATGTAAGGTGGGCCATGGACACCTAGAGTGAAAATCGGAGCCATCCGGTATACCACGTCTATGAACTTTGTCTGCTATCAAAAATCAAAGAACAATAAAATTATCACTACTGATAATACTCATATTAATACTTAATCAAACTATAGCTATATTAAGTACGTGTATTCATTACTACAAGTCCTTTTAAATCGTAGGTCAATTATGTATATGCACGACTATATTATTTTGGCCTTAACAGAGGAAACTTGATACTTCGCCGAGTTAGTTCAATGATCATCTGGTAGTGGGTCACACGCACACCGGACTGTGTTATCAACATGTTGATTTAGGGATTCATTTTTGTTAACTATGAAAGTATTCGTGTTTTTGTTATTGTGTTGGTTGTATGTGAGAGCAGAAGATACTGGGCAGCCGGCTGGGTTGATGGCTGAATGTAAGTTGAATGAAGCTTTTATAGTTTATTTTTATTTATTATTTATTTATTATATACTCGATTGTACACTTATTTTTTAAACTAGTGTAAAATGAGCGGTCTTGTCACACAGGACAATCTCTTACAGATTTAGGGATGTCAGTGTATACAAACATCATCATAAATAATATTAATTAAACATAGGCTTAAACGTAGGCAGTAAAATTTAAAATATTAAATAAACATTAACGAGGTGCAAGGTATTTTGAACATAATTTCTAAAAAGCTTGTCTTTTTTACTGTATAAAAAATGGTAAAAAAATGTTTATAACCACAATGCAAAACTAAAATACTTAAAATACAACCTAGAATAAAGTGTCAAAAAATTCATCAACGCTGTCGGCGGCATTGCCTCGTTGTATGGCAATTGTATTACCTACATGTTAATATAAAGTAACTATGTAGGTAATTAGTTTTACAGTAATTTATTTTACTTTTTTTATCTGAAAATTTGCTTGCGTCTGTGCAAACAAGTCGTAATACAATGTTGAATGTCTTACTCTTCCTATTTGTGAGGATGGATACACGTTTGTTACTCTTTCACGCAAAAACTACTGAACGGATCTGAATCAAATTTGGTAAGTAGATAGTTGACATTCTGGAATACCACATAGGTAGTATTTTATTCCGGAATTCCCACGGAATCGAGATTTGCGCGGGAAAACCTTCCCACGCGTACAAAGTCGCGGGCAGAAGCTAGTATGTAATATTCGCTAGTTATTTTTCGCTTATGAGTTATTTTCTTGGTCAAATATTTGTCTTGAATGTTTGTAGTGTGTTTGACTAAAATGATTCTTTGAATGATTCAGACAATATACATATAGAACCTCTAGAATGCTTTTAAATTAAATTGAATGGAATACCGGGAATTCTAATATACCAGCCAGCCCAGCTCCTGGCCGAAATTTGACTATCTTCTAAATTAGTTTGAATACATCAATATGAAAAATAAGCTTTTTGCATTTCTTCCCTATATAAACTTAAACTTCCTAAAAAATGTCCTTAAAGTCCTTATTTATTTTACTGTTATGGTGTACAATAAAGAATATATCTATCTATCTATCATACTCCTCCTTCGTCTTCGTAATTTCGTTAAAAGGGAAACAAAGTTTTTACTTCACGTATTAATTAGAAGAGCAAAGAACAGAGACTTTGTTCTTCTTTTATTTCCTTAGCTAATCTATACTTATAATAAATCTGTAGAGAGGTCAATTCTGTACATAAAATATATTTACAAAATAACTATCAGGGGGTGATTAGGGATCGATACTGATACCAAAAATGCAATCAGTGAAATTTTTGTCTGTCTGTCTGTCTGTCTGTCTGTCTGTCTGTCTGTATAACCGTTATAGAAACAAAAACTACTCGACGGATTTTAACGAAACTTGGTACAATTAATATTCATACTCCTGAGCAGGTTATAGTATACTTTTCATCACGCTACAATCAATAGGAGCAGAGCAGTGAAGGGAAATATTGGGAAAACGGGAGAAGTTACTCCATTTTTTAAGCTTCCGTCGCGTGTGCAACCTTAATGGTTAAAGCTACACATAAATCATTTATGACGGAAATGTTCTCCTTAAAATTATATAAAAAATATCCCACGACAGCATATATCTATCTTTTATGGTTGACTCACAATAACACGTGTAACTCCCGATAGCTTAGCAGTTCGAAGCTTTCTGATTATTATTCTGCTCCGAAATTTAAAACCACCACAACTTTGCAATGGAACTCGGCTAAAAGTAACCCAGTTGCAAAAAAATATAGTCGAGGCTCAAATTTTAACAGGTTGCGGTGCAGGAGAAACCGTCTTTATTCCCAGAATTCCCATAATACCAAATAATTTTCCATTCCAATTTAAAAGAACGCGATTCCCAGTATCGGTGTGTTATGCAATGACAATTAATAAGGCTCAAGGGCAGCAACCTTTCATGTTGCTGGAGTAGATCTCGGTGTCAGTTGTTTCTCGCACGGTCAGTTGTACGTCGCTCTTTCCCGGGTTAGCAGTTCTAGAAATCTTTATGCTCACGTGCCGGACGGGTCAACTTTCAACATAGTTTACCTGGAAGCTTTGCGCTGAAGTATTGTCGTTCTATAGGTACTTAAGCCTCATGTGAACGTGATCTAAACAATATTACCAATACATTAACTTAATAACACACAAGGAGTTACACGCTGACGGAGTCGCAGGCACAGCTATTAACAATAATATTGTGCGGTTCGGTATTGCGATATTTTTCAACAGTATTATAGATTGACATATTATAATTCCCTACTAAATTACGAAAGTTAATCTGTGTGTTACATCAAAATCACTGAACCGTGAGGAAGGACATAGGCTACTTTTTTTTACGAAAAACGACGGAAACGTGGACGAAGTCGCGGGCAACAGCTATCTATGCTAATAATATAAGGCTGAAGAGTTTGTTTGTTTGTTTGAACGCGATAATCTCAGGAACTACTGGTTCGAATTGAAAAAATATTTTTAATTAAATAGTAAATTTATAGAGAAAGGCTATAGGCTATTGGAACATTTCTTTTTTCAGATTCATTTAGAGGGGCAATGCTTTAGTCGAAATACTTCTGCAACCCCCCCCTAACCCCCCCCCGTTTTTATTTTTTTTCACAAGCACGCGAGGTGCTTGCACCTCGCGCAACACGCAAATACCAATTTCTTTTTTCACAAGCACGCGAGGTGCTTGCACCTCGCGCAACACGCAAATACAACATAAAGCCAAATTACCACTGACTGACTGACTGACTCAGGGACATAATTGTTCTCCCAGATGGTGGATGAGGAGGTGGGTATATTTTGACAGATTCGTAAACAAGTAACTCTCAAACCTACGGGAAAAGTGCCAAACCTCCCCTTTTTACCCCCCTTCTCCCCCCTCCCTATCGTATCTCGGAAACTACGAGACCCGTATTTTTTTTTACGGATTCGTATAGAGGGGGCTCGGTAAAGTAAAAACCATTTATCAAAGTCGCCCCCCCCCACCCCCCTTCTCACCCCCTTTAGGCGGATCTCGGAAATAAAGAGACTTGGAACATTTTTTTTTTCAGATTCATTTAGAGGGGCAATGCTTTAGTCGAAATAATTGTGCACCCCCCCCCCCATCACCCCCCCCCCATGTTTTTTTTTTTCACAAGCACGCGAGGTGCTTGCACCTCGCGCAACACGCAAATACTAGTTATTATACTATATAAAGCTAAATTACCACTCACTGACTCACTGACAGAATTGTTCTCCCAGATGGTGGATGGGGAGGTGGGTATATTTTGACAGATTCGTAAACAAGTAACTCTCAAACCTACGGGAAAAGTGCCAAACCCCCCCTTTTCCCCCCCCTTCTCCCCCCCCCCCTATCGTATCTCGGAAACTACGAGACCCGTATTTTTTCTTTTTACGGATTCGTATAGAGGAGGCTCGGTAAAGTAAAAACCATTTTTCAAAGTCCCCCCTCCCCGCCCCCCTTCTCCCCCCCTTTAGGCGGATCTCGGAATCTAAGAGACTTGGAACATTTTTTTTTTCAGATTCATTTAGAGGGGCAATGCTTAAGTCGAAATACTTGTGCAACCCCCCCCCCCCATCACCCCCCCCCCTCTTTTTTTTTTTATTTTTTTTTCACAAGCTCGCGAGGTGCTTGCACCTCGCGCAACACGCAAATACTAAACCCCTCCATCAACCCCCGCCTTTTTTTTTTTTTTTTCACAAGCACGCGAGGTGCTTGCACCTCGCGCAACACGCAAATACTAGTTATACTATATAAAGCTAAATTACCACTGACTGACTGACTGACTCATTGACATAATTGTTCTCCCAGATGGTGGATGGGGAGGTGGGTATATTTTGACAGATTCGTAAACAAGTAACTCTGAAACCGACGGGAAAAGTGCCAAACCTCCCCTTTTCACCCCCCTTCTCCCCCCTCCCTATCGTATCTCGAAAACTACGAGACCCGTATTTTTTTCTTTTTACGGATTCGTATAGAGGAGGCTCGGTAAAGTAAATACCATTTTTCAAAGTCGCCCCCCTTGCCCCCCTTCTCCCCCCCTTTAGGCGGATCTCGGAATCTAAGAGACTTGGAACATTTCTTTTTTCAGATTCATTTAGAGGGGCAATGCTTTAGTCGAAATACTTCTGCAACCCCCCCCTAGCCCCCCCCCGTTTTTATTTTTTTTCACAAGCACGCGAGGTGCTTGCACCTCGCGCAACACGCAAATACCAATTTCTTTTTTCACAAGCACGCGAGGTGCTTGCACCTCGCGCAACACGCAAATACAACATAAAGCCAAATTACCACTGACTGACTGACTGACTCAGGGACATAATTGTTCTCCCAGATGGTGGATGGGGAGGTGGGTATATTTTGACAGATTCGTAAACAAGTAACTCTCAAACCTACGGGAAAAGTGCCAAACCTCCCCTTTTTACCCCCCTTCTCCCCCCTCCCTATCGTATCTCGGAAACTACGAGACCCGTATTTTTTTTTACGGATTCGTATAGAGGGGGCTCGGTAAAGTAAAAACCATTTATCAAAGTCGCCCCCCCCCACCCCCCTTCTCACCCCCTTTAGGCGGATCTCGGAAATAAAGAGACTTGGAACATTTTTTTTTTCAGATTCATTTAGAGGGGCAATGCTTTAGTCGAAATAATTGTGCACCCCCCCCCCCCATCACCCCCCCCCCCATGTTTTTTTTTTTCACAAGCACGCGAGGTGCTTGCACCTCGCGCAACACGCAAATACTAGTTATACTATATAAAGCTAAATTACCACTCACTCACTGACATAATTGTTCTCCCAGATGGTGGATGGGGAGGTGGGTATATTTTGACAGATTCGTAAACAAGTAACTCTCAAACCTACGGGAAAAGTGCCAAACCTTCCCTTTTCCCCCCCCTTCACTTCTTTTTTTACGGATTCGTATAGAGGAGGCTCGGTAAAGTAAAAAACATTTTTCAAAGTCGCCCCCCTTGCCTCCGTTCTCACCCCGTTTAGGCGGATCTCGGAAATTAAGAGACTTGGAACATTTTTTTATTCAGATTCACTTAGAAGGGCAATGCTTTAGTCGAAATAATTGTGCAACCCCCCCCCCACCCCATCACCCCCACCCCCCCATGATTTTTTTTTAAAGTGAACACGCGAGGTGCTTGCACCTCGCGCAACACGCAAATACTAGTTTATTGTATATAAGTGAATAGTACCTACACCATGGACTACCCTTGTATTTATTTTCTTCTGCTGTGTCAAATCCATCCAAAGGTTGTCTGTAAAAGATCGCTTTTAGCGATAAGACCGCCCATTGTAACTTCCTTTGTAGTTTTTAAGTCCTTATTTAATTATGTTATGGTGTACAATAAAGAGTATATCTATCTATTATGTTTACTATATATCTTAAGAATACAATGGAAGTTTTCGATTCTTACTTCAAGGAATACTAAAGACTTAATATCTTATGTATTAGTGATATCGACATTAATAAATAAAATCAATACATATTTATCTAATCACTTTGGATAACAATGAAGCAAGGATATGTTGGATTTTTTTTCGGGCTAAGGTGAATTGCGTAAGAATTTTTTTTGCGTGCGAATTGCTTGACAATTCTTCAGTAGAATACATTGATAAATTGATTCTATATTGCAAAATAATTTCTTTTGTCTAGGTCCAGGAATGAACCGTACAACCAAGCTCTCAGAAGAAACAAAGCGATCCTTATCTGTGGTGGTAGCAACCCCATCTTCCGGTCTCTTCGGCTTCCGCGAGAGAAGATGTAAGCTGAGCGCACAGGGCGTCACCTGCGCAGCTAAGCATCTGGATCTTACGAAGAGGAAAACGCAGGTGATATTTATTAGAATTAGCTGTTGTGTATATGAACAGTTCAATGTCAGGAAGGCAAAGAATAATATTTAAGAGGTATGTGACTATCTGTAGACAATAACAACTGGACGGGATGATCTTCTTGCTTGCCGAGGTTGATGCTTGCGTGGTTGTATATCTTAATATTTCGGGGATTCCTCCATGTCTTGGAAAGCAGCTTCCAAATCTGTATAAAGCACAGGTCCGTTCCTGCGTGGAGTATTGCAGCCACTTGTGGGATGGCTCTGCAAAGTACCAACTTGCTGCATTAAACTCGATCGAGCGCAGAGCTAAAAGCTTCATAGCCTAGCTCGTCGGCGAACCGTTGCTTGCCTGTCGGTTTTCTATAGATTGTACTTCGGGGAGTGTGCGCAGGAGCTCCATGACCTGATTCCTCCATCTCCTTTTCACTACCGGTCTACCAGACGCACGGCTGGTTACCACCCACACTTGGTTGATATACCGTCTTGTCGTACCAAGCGCTTCTCCTCCACATTTATTGTGCGCACAGCCAAGCTGTGGAATTCTCTGCCGGCTTCTGTGTTCCCTGCCACTTATGACCTTTCAGCCTTTAAAGCACGACTGAATAGGCATCTTCTGGGCTCGTTCGTCCCATCTTAGACCTCATCTATCGCTTACCATCAGGCGAGATCGAGTTCAAGAGTGAGCTCATCAGTAATAAAAAAAGAAACATTGTAGCGTTGGTCCCGGCCGACATTTATACATCTTTAACAGTCGTTACGGGTAGTCAGAAGCCAGAAAATCTGACACCAGTCTTGCCTATCGTGTTACCCAGTTACTGGGTTGTGGAGTTCAGATAAGCAGTGGCTTCAGGTAAAACACTAGATCCAGCTGCATTCGGTTAGATTGTAAGCTGACCCCAACATAGTTGGAAAAACGCTTAGCAGATGTTCATGACTAACACAAGAATCATTATCATTTATTTATTTATTTATTTATTTATTTATTGACACACCAACGACTTATTCACTAGTCATTTAACAAATAAAAAAAAGACTCGAATGAAATAGTTTGTGGTAAATTCGTCACTTATAGGTGTGCACAGCACTTGTATAAAGAGTAAATTAAATTAAATTAAAAATTAAGAGAACATTAACGTTAAAATCTTGAGCTAAAGTTGCATTGAAACAAAGCAAAGATAACATTGGAATTTCAGTGAGTCGGAATACAATAAATAACACTAAATTATTACACTATCATTAAGTTTGATTAATATTAATTATAAAATTAACAGAAAAAGTAAAAAGAAAGAAATTAAAACATATGGAAATAATTTATCTTTATATATATATATATATTTCCTAATAATTATCATCATAATTTTAGACAGACGAAGGCAACTTCGGTCGGCACATCCTTCTTTTTTTAACACACTTTTATTAGGTCGACCTGTATGTAACTAACTATGAAATGAAATCTAAGGTATCTAATTTAACCATCTTCCAAGGGTCGTAGCGTAATGAAAATTGGCAGCTGTATGTAGTTCTGATGACAATACAATAATATGGTACTGTCGAACTGATCTGATGATGGAGCCGGAAGATATGAACTGGAACTTCATGATGGAAAATCATATCATAGCTGTTTTGGATTTCTTAGAAAAGTCTTGTAATGAACTTTGACCACGATTAGGTTTCAAGGTCTGATGATAAAGCCGGAAGATAGGCACTGGCATTCCATGATGGAATATCGTATCATAGTCGTGTTTGCACTTGTGAGAAAGGCCACGTAATGGACTTTGGACACGATCAGATTTCAAAGTTATTATAACAAACCTAAAGAAAATCCGTTATCAGTTTTCTTAACTTTTTTGAATTACCGCGTAATCCATAGATTAATTTTTTTATAGATGTCACTTTCAAATCCTCTGGGGTGATCGAACGTTTAATTGTTCACTACTCGTGGGAATAATATGGCAAAAACTACAAAAAAGAAACAGTAACACAAAGAAAACGAAGTCAACAAAAAAAAAGGAAAAGTGCAAAGTGTGTGGTCAAACACAAGCCTATACAACAACAAAAAAGAAAAAAATATCGTGCTATGTTGTTAACCTCGGTTTGATATTGTAGCATACGTAGCATACCCTTCACTTTGATAACCAATCGCTCATACAATGCACAAAAGAATATTATTATTAATACTATAAATTAAATATAATGTAAACAGACATACGAGACCTGTGCCACAGCCCGTGCCCTGAGAGCGCGCTCACACAGTGACCACTGTTTAACTTATGTAAACATTACCAATTATATATTAACCATTCTATTTCAATAAAGAATCCCCGCCCGATCACTATGTTCGGCAAGCCAATCCCTTGGGAAAAGCGAGCCAAATACTTAGGTGTGATCCTCGACCAGTTCCTTAACTTCAGTGAGCACATAAAGTCGGTTCGCTCGCGAGCCGCTTTCGCTCTCGGTAGGCTCCACGCCTTGCTGAATAAACACAGTAAGCTCTCCCTTAGATGTAAAATCCGAATCTACACGACATGCATACGTCCTATCATGACGTACGCCTGTCCGGTGTTTGCTCATGCCAGTCCCAATCAGATCCATAGGATGCAAGTCATTCAGAACCGTTTTCTCCGAAAGGCCACGGGCGCGCCCTGGTTCTGTAGGAATGAGGATCTCCACGTAGACCTCAAACTCCCGACCATAAAGCAAGTGTTGAAACGCATGTCACTGCGTTACTTCACCTCTGCTGATACTCACACAAACCCCCTGATCGTATCGGCCGCCCGATACAGACCCTCCAAGATTTCTCGGGTTCGTCGCCCGCGTAACGTCCTAGACGAGCCTGACGACCCCACCACCATCCGACAAGAGAGCAGTAGGGAAACCAGCACTCTTAGAAAATACAAATACAAAACGCGTTCCTTATTCCGGCCTCGCCGACGAGTCTCATCACGACGTCCGCGTACTTGTAATGAAAATCCTCCCTGACCTTTGCCAAACGAGCCAGCCCGCGATGCTGAGCCAGTAGCAATAAATACTCCCGTAAATAATATGACCCAGCCTGTCCCTTTGCTGCCCTCCCAAAATGACCCCGCTATGCCGAGGCCCGTACTCCACAGGGAGTGCCCTTAGCGTGCGGTCATTAGTTTTTAAGTATATTTTAGTTTGTAAGCCCTGGCTGGGGGCCTTTAATTTATTAGAGGTCACCACAGGACAGACCGGTTAAGTAGTACATTAGCCGTATAGAGCTAAACTACGAGTGGCCCTACCTAAAAAAAAAAAAAAATCAATAAAGAACATTCATTCCACATTCATTACTGCGACTTCACGCTTGTCATTGCTCTCCCTAACTTATTCTCCGAAGTGCTATCTAAAGTAAATCTTTGCTACCTTCAAACATACCACTAAATATAGTGCTCCAACTTAGCACCAAAATATAAACCTTGGCGTAAATTATACATAAACTTTAAAGTAACATCTAACGTCCGCCGAACTTGTTGAGGTCGTGAGAATTAACTGGATGCGAGAACCGGTCGATGTGGTAACACTGGGAGGAGGCTTATGTCCAGAAGTGAACACCTTTCTGTTGTAATAATGATGACGAAGCTTCAAAGCAGACATATAAATAGAATTACATTGCCTGCCTGTGATGACAAAATAGCTTTATTTTCTCAAGTGCTCATAGTAATTGACACGATACTAAAACAGAAACAAACTTTTTAAAAGTTTGTCTGTCTGTCTCTCCTTTTGTCTAGGCTTATCTCTGAAAGGGCTGAACGAATTTTTATGAGACTTTCACATGAAGATAATGGAAGTTATAGTATACTCCCACCCAAACGGATTCAAATAAAAAGTATCAGACTATCAATGTGTGATACCAATAAACAATTTGAAGGAAATCGAAACTAATAGCAACTTTGTTAGAACACGGCCGTGAGACTAATATAGTAGATTAAATAGTATGTATGAATAAGCTAATGTTTATTCACGTTAATGATCAAGGCTTCAGTAAATTTAGTCAGATTGCAAAATTCAAATGCATTTTAATGCCATCTTCGTTTGGTGCACATCGTTAATAGTCGAAGATCCCAGAGCGCCTACTAGACGTTACAGATTATCTCAGTAATAAAACTTATGCGATGTGTTACTAGTACGTATGTGTTTTGTGCATACGCATACGTGCCAGCTTGGGCTTTTTTACATACGATTATGTAGGATATATTTTTGTAAAACCAGGAGGAAAAATCATGACAATTTGTCTATGTATATTAATATTTGAAAGCGTAAAAGTTTGTTTAAACGCGCTTATTGTCGAAAGTATTGGGTGGATTTGGATGTATTTTGGTATCGAAGTAGCTTGAAACTTGTGGAAGCTTAAGCCTGCGCCGAGTAAAATAACTCAAAACGGTCTTCACAACTAAAGGAATATAACCTATAATAGTACTTTAATTACCATACAAAAATATGTAATGAACACTAGAATAAATGTGTTAGCAAACATAGTTGGCAAAATTTAAAAATATTTTATAGTTTATTAAACAAAAATACATAAAGTTGGACAAAAATCCTTACAAAACATGCTCGTGCGTCGCTGAATTTTGATAGTAAACTGTTGAATTTTTTCATAAACTTCAATTCATATTATTCTCTAATTATCATACTATCATTTACAGCTTTAACATTTCAAAAATGTCGCTTGGTTGTTTTAATTTTAATTTTTTCTTCTAATTTGCGCGCTATTTTGAACCATACGCAACATACACCGGTCGAAATTCAGTCGTCCACGGGAGCTCAGAGAGGGGTCACGTCTCATCGTGGAGCGTTTCGCCGGTAACGATAATTCGCGATCTATTGTGTACGTATGTATTGCAGCAATCCGTTGAATAACATAAGTCATATTTTTTGTTTTTTTGAGTACGATTTATTATGTTCAATATATATTTCTTTAACATTTTTTTTTTCAATATTTGTTTTATTATGGGAAAATGTAAAAAAAAATATTATTAGAAGAAAGTTAGCGCAAATTTTCGAAAAAAAAGCCATTCTCATAAAAAGTACGTATTTCTAATTTGTGATGTTATTATTGCTTTTTAACCGACTTCAAAAAAAAGGAGAAGGTTCTCAGTTCGTCTTAAACTTTTTTTATGGATGTAACCTCAAACTCGAAGACGGCTGGACCGATTTGGAATTTTTTTTTCGTTTGAAAGGGTATACTTTCTAGTTGGTTCCATTGTTATGAAATCAGGATCTGATGATGGGATCCTGGAGAAAGCGAGGGAACTCTTTAAATATTATAGGCACACCTATAGCGTTTTGGGTATTTCTAATAGTACCTTGTGCAGTTGCTCCCGAAAAGCACCATTTGAGGAAGTGAAAGTGATGATGAAGACTTTTTTCAAACATTCGATATAGGTATCGTGTAATGGGTTTTTAGGGGTGATGATTGCAAATCTGGAATTTATTTTTAAATTCAAGATGGCGTATGCAACTTTTTCTCACAAATTCGACATGGGTACCGTGTAATGGGTTTTTGGGGGTGGTGATTGCAAATCTGACATTCATTTTAAAATCCAAGATGGCGGATGCAACTTTTTCTCAAACATTCGATATGGGTATCGTGTAATGGGTTTTTGGGGGTGGTGATTGCAAATCTGGCATTCATTTTAAAATCCAAGATGGCGGATGAAACTTTTTCTCAAACATTCGATATAGGTATCGTGTAATGGGTTTTTGGGGGTGGTGATTGCAAATCTGGCATTCATTTTAAAATCCAAGATGGCGGATGCAACTTTTTCTCAAACATTCGATATGGGTATCGTGTAATGGGTTTTTGGGGGTGGCGATTGAAAATCTGGCATTCATTTTAAAATCCAAGATGGCGGATGCAACTTTTTCTCAAACATTTGATATGGGTACCGTGTAATGGGTTTTTGGGGGTGGTGATTGCAAATCTGGCATTCATTTTAAAATCCAAGATGGCGAATGCAACTTTTTCTCACACATTCGATATGGGTATCGTGTAATGGGTTTTTGGGGGTGGTGATTGCAAATCTGGCTTTCATTTTGAAATGCAATTTAAAACACATACGATATCCATATTGAATGTTGGAGAATTCAAACAAACATTCAATATGGATATCGTGTGTGTCTACTAAGTTAAATACACTGATAACCTTCAAGGGTTTATTGCTAAGTATAATTAACAAAGTAACGTAAGGGCTAAAATTATCGCTAAATGATGAAAATGAGTGCACCCGGTTGCTGTTCGAAATACACTAAGTTCGCGACGAACTTAGTGCGACTGCATTATATCGCTTGCTCAACAAACGTGATCGATTGCAAAATATTGCATCAAACATCGTGTAATAGGTTTTTGGGCATACCGATTGCAATCCTGACATTCATTTTAGAATTTACGACGAAAGTTCATTGGCTACTTTGTTAGCTTACAATTTACACTGGGTTATTGACAATTTAACTGATCCTAGGTTAAGTGACTATTCAGTATTATCTAGGGTATCTAATAATACTGAAATTAATTGTTTAAACCCTTAGATGTGACAAAGGAGAGTTATAATAACACAATTTTACTATATCATCAGAATATAAATAGTTTCTCCGGCAAAATATTAGATGAGGAAATGTTAATAGATAAATATGATATAGATATCTTATGTTTTTGTGAAACCTGGCTAAAACCAGATAGAATGTTGTTTAAAATTAATATTTTTCTGTTACTAGTGCATACAACAGGTCCTCAGCAGGAAGTGGTACTTTAATATTACGTAGTAATTCTCTTAGATATAAGGAACAAAAATATATCACCGCTTGCTCTGTTGATTGCTTATGTGAGGTAGCATGTACAGAAGTTGAAGGCCAAACTTTCTTAAGTGTTTATAGACCACCAGCATCAAACTTGTCATCATTCTTAATGATAATGGGAGACATTTTAAGTACCTAAGCTTATAAGAGATAATAAATTAGTTTTCGTTTGTGGTCCCTAAATATTGATTTGTTAGTAAATTCACCTGAACACTGCAAGCTTACTTCATTGTTTGCTTCATTTAACTTAAAATGCACATACAAGGAAGCAACAAGAATAACAGCAACATCAGCTCAATGCATAGATAATATTTATACTAATTGTGCCATAAAATACTCGTCTCAAATTAGTGGAGTTAGGTCTGACCATACAGGTCAACTAGTATCCTTTGAGTTGGTTAAAAAGCGGCAATTAAATAAGACTATTAAGTTTAGACCACTAACTAAAAAGAAATTAATGTTTTTAATGATAACATGTTAAGTAATCTTGCAATGGCCAATTTTGACTCCCATGACCCCAATGAAAATTACAGGATATTATTTTCTTCACTATACCACGAATTTAGTAAGGCATGTCCAGTTAAAAAAATTCAAATGAGTAATAAATCTAAATTTAATGAATGGGCCACTGCTGGAATAAGAAAAATCTGAGACAATTTATACAACTTATACCATGAAAAATCATTGACTTCCGATGAAGCCTTCCATAATTATGTAAGAAACTACTCAAAGATATTTAAAAGAGTATGCGCCCTAAGCTAAATCTAAATCAGAAAGTAATAAAATTAGCATTTCTAACAATAAAATAAAAACTGTGTTGAAGGTGATAAACAAAGAAACTGGAAACACAAACCAACAGGGTTAGAATGATTTGACATTGAACATCGATGATCAGGTCATCTCAGATAAGTCAAAAGTGGCTGAGAAGTTGGAAAATTACTTTACCAATATTCCAGTAGAGGTTACTAAATCTCTACATTCTTCGCCATTATTAGCAGAATCTTTTTTAAAGGTAAACTTCAATAAGGATATACCAACATTTTCATTTAAGCCCATTTCTATTGATGTAATTAAAAAGCATTCCAAAGTCATAACATAACAAACACTGATGACTTATGGAGTGCATCTGTTAGGGTTCTTGGTAATATTATTGACTCAATTGCTGCTATCCTAACAGGCACATTTAATTGATGTATAGACAGCGGTAATTTTCCCGACTTAATGAAACATAGTAAAGTAGTACTAATTTTTAAGTCGGGTTGTAAGAGTGATCCCTCTAACTATAGACCGATATATGTGCTTCCAGCATTAAGCAAAATATACGAAAAAATCATGCTGGACCAGATGCTATCATATTTTAACTCAAATGGAATTCTGCATAGTCGGCAGTTTGGTTTCACGAAAGGTAGGTCAACAACAGACGCAGGAGTAGCGTTTTTCCGTCACATTCTGGAATCTTGGGAGAAATCTCAGGATGCAATTGGCATATTTTGTGACCTCTCCAAAGCTTTTGATTGCGTTGACCACAAAACACTGATCTGTAAATTACACCATTACGGAGTTCGCGGATTCGTGTTCTGCTGACCTTGTTCTTTCATATTTATCAAACAGGCAACAAAAAGTTATTGTTAATGGAGCGACATCTGCAGGATCCCTAGCCAAGATGAGTGCTCCGCAAGGTTCAATTCTTGGTCCTTTCCTTTTTATAGTGTATATCAATGACATACATGATGACCAACTTATCGGATATTTTTTATTTGTAATTCCATTGTGCTGTATTAATTGGTCTATACGACAGTATAGACAAAAGTTTTAAATATAATTAAGCATATCTTAGAACTGGAAACATATCTTACAACTATATAATAATATAGGTTATCCATCAGAATTCAGACAGGCTTTAATTTATAATCATATTGTGGGAAGTACTAATTTCACACGGGTTCCCGTTAGTATATGCTTAAACTAGACTTATGATCTCATGGTGCGTGGTGCGCTGGTTGCACGCTACTGGCATGATTGTTCTATGTTATCTCTTAAAAAATAGTAGTAGAGATACCTACTACTGTTTCTTGTGATTTTTTTTTATTTTTGGCTCGCGTTTGAATTTTAAGAAAAAAAATAATTCAAACTCAAAATGTTTTATTTCACATAGGCCTACATGGGCACTTATAAAACGTCAGCAGTTTGGCGCAGGGCACGGTTCGAAATTGGTGGTTTTCTATGGAGAAGATCCGGCAAGAAACTCCACAGTTACTCTTTTAAAATATCATTCTTACAATGTATCTATAATACAGGTTAATTAGGTATGAGAGGACATTAAAGCCTGTCTGAATTCTGATTCACCTATATTATTGTATAGTTGTAAGATATGTTTCCAGTTTTAAGATATGCTTAATTATATTGAACACTTTGGTCATTACAAGATATTTTCTAAATTTAAACCCACGACCTACGTCATTTAAATTTAAAAGTCAATTATCTGAAATTAAGTATTTCAAATGGCGGGAGACTTTGTTAAACATAAAAAACACAGTGATACGACGTCAATGTGGAGCTATTTTTTAGTTGCGAAGGATAGGAATAGTGCCAAATGTAACCGATGCTCAGCCATTCTCAAGACTTTGGATGGATCGACTAAGGGATTACATATACATTTGTCATCAAAACATAACATCAAGCTTATATCAGCTTCAACAAGTCTAGATTCTGATAATCTGAACACAGCACCGCCGCCAGCCAAGCGAAAGTTAAATGATTATTTTACTAAAAGTGCCGACGATAGCCTCGATGATGTTTTGGCAAGAATTATTGCATTAGATGGATTTCCATTAATTTTCCATTAAATTTCCGAGAAAATTTGTCTTTGCAAAATACACGGATTTACCAAAGTCAGCCGTCACCATTCAAAAACGTGTCATGAATTACAGTGAAAAAATCAGAAAGCAAGTAACTGCAGAATTGAAACTTTTAAAAAGTGCAGGTGAAAGATTTAGTCTTTCTTTCGACAAGTGGACTTCAACATCCAATAAACCATACAAGGCTGTCAACGTTCATTCATATACAAAAAAAAATGGAATTTAGGACTTGTTCCTATTTATGGAAGTATGAAAGTATAGCTGAAAATTGTCTTCGTATATTGAAAGAGCGTCTATGTATATTTGATATTTCCCTGGATACTGGCTTTATGAAAAACATAATTATTTGCAAGACAGCTCTACCTCAGATGATACTATAAATGAACCACCTGTGGCTGTTGATCGTATGGACGACATCCATGATGATGAACATTTAGAAGACTTAGACAGTCCAGAATCAGACTTAATCTTAATGTCACAAAATGACCTTGCGCTATAACACATACCAGAGTTAACACAAGATGAAAACATTAATGAGCTGATAAAGAAAATCCGCAAAGTTGTAGAGTGTATTTCAAAAGATCACCATTGAAAAATGAAACAGTACTTCAAAAATAAATGAAAATTGAACATGGAAAAGAGCTGTCACTTCTTTTAGACTGTAAAACCAGGTGGAATAGTCTTTTAACAATGCTGGAGCGATTTTATCTTTTAAAAACCTTCATTCAAAAAGCTCTTATAGATCTCAATCATCCAATTCGTTTGGAAGAAGTTGATTTTGAATTGGTAAATAAAATTGTTGATGTGCTGACCCCAATTAAATTGACAGTAGAAGCAATCTGTCGGCGAGATGCTAATTTATGCACAGCTGATTCCGCTTTGAAATTTCTTATAAAACAGCTATCTAGCATAATCATTTTTTGGCAAGTGCTGACACTTGCCAAAAAATGAAAACATCCTTAGTGGAACGTATGAAGCAACGACGAAGTGATGATTTGACTGGTGTGTTGAATTAATTACAAAATCCATGAAAAGACGATGAAAATCAGTTATTATCGGATTTGGAATGGCATGACTTATTTCCAGTATCTACACAGGCTTTAGTTTGGAAGCAAATAAAGTGTATTGTTAAAAAACTTAAAAGTCGAGATGACACGGAAGAAGAAGGAGGAAGGAATTTTTTTCATGAAACCTATGCGTGTGTGGTATTTATAGACAGGTCTTTAAAAATTACATGGGGGTTTCTGAAACCACTTTTTCATAAAGTCAATCGTTTAAAAGATATAAGCTTCCAAAGTGGTCAAATGTGTATCCCTCCCTCTAACTTCTATAATAGGGGAGTGAAAAATCTAAAAATATATGTGTCTGTAGATCTTAATGTAAACTTTCAATAAAAATTAGTTTGATTGATATCGAGTTAACAGTTTTTGAGATACGGCATATTTTCTAAAACCGCAAATATAACTTTGTAATTCATACAAACACTATGAAAAACAAAGTTATCTAGCGTAGTTGTAAAAAATGTAAATAAGCTAGTTTTAAGAAATTTGTAAGGTTTTTTTCGTCAAATAAATATACATATTATATTATATTATTATAGTTACACACGGAACCCTTCATGCGCGAGTCTGACTATCTGACGAAAATAGCAATATAACATATCTAATGTTATATTGCTACTAGTATTTGCGTGTTGCGCGAGGTGCAAGCACCTCGCGTGCATGTGAAAAAAAAAAAAAAAAAGGCGGGGGTTGATGGAGGGGTTTAGTATTTGCGTGTTGCGCGAGGTGCAAGCACCTCGCGAGCTTGTGAAAAAAAAATAAAAATAAAAAGAGGGGGGGGGGGTGATGGGGGGGGGGTTGCACAAGTATTTCGACTTAAGCATTGCCCCTCTAAATGAATCTGAAAAAAAAAATGTTCCAAGTCTCTTAGATTCCGAGATCCGCCTAAAGGGGGGGGAGAAGGGGGGCGGGGAGGGGGGACTTTGAAAAATGGTTTTTACTTTACCGAGCCTCCTCTATACGAATCCGTAAAAAGAAAAAATACGGGTCTCGTAGTTTCCGAGATACGATAGGGGGGGGGGAGAAGGGGGGGGAAAAGGGGGGGTTTGGCACTTTTCCCGTAGGTTTGAGAGTTACTTGTTTACGAATCTGTCAAAATATACCCACCTCCCCATCCACCATCTGGGAGAACAATTCTGTCAGTGAGTCAGTGAGTGGTAATTTAGCGTTATATAGTATAATTTTCGTCAGAGATAGATTTCTTTTATTTTTTTATCTTTTAAATTAAGTTACACTTGATACATATATTGTTATGAAATAAATTACGCTTATATTTTCTGCGAAGTAAGTTCGTTAGACAGCATTAATGAAAAAATGTTTTTTTGGTATGGCCCCACGTATATATAATAAAGTACCGAATGTTATTAAAAATATGACAGTACATCAGAATTTAAACGAGCACTAAATGAAATTTTAATAAACAAAACTTATTTCAGTCTGGTTTTATTATGACATAATGACATTACATAATTATATTTTTTTTATTTCATACTGGTTTTATTATTCAAATAAGTACTGCATACCCATCTACCCTAACTTGCTACTTACCCAGTTTCGAAGCGTCAATAGCCTCATGGATAAGGTGTCGGACTTGTGATCGAGAGGTCGCAGGTTCGAACCCCACCCATTACACTATTGACGTGAACCCACTCCAGACACGAGCATATTTAGCTTAGTTGGAGGGGTTAACAAGATTGCTAGTAATGTGAAATGTACCCACATTGCTAGTATTCTTTAAAAAAATCTGAGGAGTTTAATATATAAAATCAAAGTTTTATTGCAATAGGATTAATAGTGAGGGAACGGATAATGTATTACTACAGTAAAAACAAACGTTAATTTTTATATAATAGGTATAATTTATTAAATTTATTTTTGTGATTTATTTACGTACCTACTTGCTTCATTTAGATCCATCCAGCCGTTTGAGCGTGAAGAAGTAACAAACATGCAAACAGACACATTCATTCACAAACTTTCGCCTTTATAATATTAGTGTGATAAATAAAACCATCTAAATAATTAATATTCGTTTTTCAAGTTTATTCAACATAACGACAAAAAATTAAAAAATGCAAAGTTAGCAAACTTCGTCGTGCAACGGCAAGCGGGCCTCGAGCGAACTTGTCATTGTGTGTGTGACAAAGCACACGACTAGCCCGCTGCAGTAAATACCTATTTTCCGCGCGTCTCGTAGGCTCGACACCCTCTTAAAAGGCTACATTTTTGCTCGACTGCAAAAGCAGAAAGTTTTGTTTTTATCGTGATAAAGTCCACGGGAGCGCAGTCCCGCGCGACTGCTAGCTTTATATGGGTGAATTTCAACATGAGATTTTTATTTGTCATTTCAGTGGGATTTTTTTTATTCCAATGCTATCTACATATTTTAGTGACAAATAAAACTTTAGCCTATTTCATAACATTGTGCGTGAGTGGACATCAAATTTCATCAAAACTTACATAAATATTTAAGGATGAATTTTTAAGAGTCCACTGAAATGAAAAGTGTCTACCGAACTGATAAAAATTACCACTGAAATGATAGACTGTGCACCGGAATGAAATAAATCCACCGAAATTATACAGCTAAAAACAACCGTGCCGGGCAGCCAGGGTTCCGTACTTTGTTAGGTTTGATTTTCACAAATTTTAGATAATCACTGAGATAGGACAGTACACAGTTATTTTAATATCATCATTAATATACAGATATTACAGTTAGTATTACATATATCATTCTTTGAGGTTACAATAACCTCAAAGAATGATATTAATGTAATGTAATGTTTATTATGATATGAATGAATTGTTTCTTTACTTACATAACCTTTGATAATTTTTCTGGTTGTTGTTGTGTGAAAATGTTGGAAAACTTTATCGTAAATGCTGGTTTATTTTTTAGTTAGATTATCGTTGAGCTGAACAAATGTGTATCTAAAGTATATACATGTACTAACTACATAGATATATGTATATATTATATATCGTAAACATAAATATTAAACAACAAATATACCCGAATAATCTAATCTAAACTCTAGGTAAAAGTACATTACAAAACTATGACTTTGTATTAGACACAAGGATCTCTAAAACTATATGGTTTTATCATTTCGGAGATACGTTTCATTCCGGTGGACTGTAATTGGTATAACAATCTACCGAATCCACTGAGATGATAAAATAGAGGTTAGTTCTACATTTAACTCCGAAATAAAATTATTAAAAAATTATGAACACTACTCAAACAAAACAGTACTTACGGCGAATTTAATACAAAATTTAGAAATAAATTAAACGAATCTAGCACGAGTTATAACAGCCACATAAATGAAACTATTTTTGTCCCCATATTACTGAAATGATAAACTGACTTTTTTTGCGGGAAACCGCAAGACGTTGGGATCGATGCGTTCGCGCCGAAAGCTTGAGCTGGACTGATCCGAAGTAAGGAAAGGTGAGAAGGGCGTAACAACGCAATGTTGACATGGCTATTCTACTAAAACTTACTGGCTTCTGAAATGATAACTTTTTTCAAGACAAAAGTTGACTGCCTGCCAAATCCATGAGAAAAAAGATAAACAAACGAAAATAGTTTTATTTGATCGAATATTTTATTATTTAACGATAACAAAATCGATTTAAATCCATATTACGAATGTATTTGCAGGAGAAGGTATTTTATGAGCGGAATTGGGTTCAGGACAGGCCACCGTGATGATAAAATAACACTTTCTAATTTTTTTTTGGTATATTAGAGGGTAGAAATCAATGATTTGTTTTGCCAAGGTAGAGAAGTACTTAAGTTGTTGAGAAAAAATATATAAAATTAAAAATCAGTACATTGCACTACCGTTCTCAGGTTTGCCGTGTATTTTTTGCTTGCGCAATTCACCCATATAAATGCCTTGTAACATTAGTGAAAAATTCCACCAAAAACGAATTGTTTGAGTTTGAATTCAATTTGCAGCAGAACGGTGGGGCACTTTATGTGACGGCTAAACACCCTTATTTCAGAATTTGTGACGCTACAGAATCTTAGATTTCAATCGATCAAAAACGTGTCCAGCCAGCTTAAAAAACCCCATTTCGCTGGTCTCTCAATCTCGGTAACGGAAGTGATTTTTACGAATTTTGCATATCAACGGGCGTCACATAAATTTGTGACAAGCATCGAGCTAAAAGTTTTGTGATACTGTTTAGTAGCAAATGCAAAAATCTGTGTCTATCCAGCTTGAATTTACGTATAAAACTTCTGGCTGGCACCTCCGAATCTCAATAACGGGAGCGTTTTCGAATATGGTTCCTTTACTAACATTTAGTTACGCAATGTGTGACAGTAATAACATTTGATTTATGGCGTCACATGTAAGGGTTTACGAGAAATCAATAAAAACTTAATGTCCAGCCAGCCTGAATTGAAGCTGGTTGAACACATGTATCTGCCTGATCTACAGCCTTTGAAATGTGTTAAAATTTTTGTGACGGGGACGATAATGATAACCTGAATTTGTGACGGAGAAACTTTGAGTTGTTTAAAAGATATTGATCATTTAAATTTTCCCATTATACAAACACTGTAGTAGGGTTACTGCATCGGCTTTGATTTAGAAGCTTCTTACCTACTTATAATTATTTTTTTACTTATAAATATACAGAAAGTGAGGCGATACTTCACACCTCGACAGGTTTTGAATTTATATAAAGCACAGGTCCGTTCCTGTATGGAGTATTGCAGTCACTTGTGGGATGGCTCAGCCAAATACCAGCTAGCTGCACTTGACTCGATCGAACGCAGAGCTAAAAGGCTCATAGGTGACGAGGTTCTGGCAAGCAAGCTTCACAGCCTGGCTCACCGGCAAAACGTTGCTTGCCTGTCTATCTTCTACAGATTGTACTTCGGAGAGTGTGCGCAGGAGCTCCACGACCTAGTCTCTTCATCCCCCTACTGCGGGACACCATCCACACTTGGTCATACCGTCTTGTCGTACTAAGTGCTTCTCCTCTATATTCCCTGTCACATAATTATGACTCATCAGCCTTTAAAAAAGAGTGAACAGGTATCTTCTGGGCTCGCTCGTTCGATCGTAGACCTCATCTTACACTTACCATCAGGTGTGATCGAGGTCAATAGCAGGCTCATTCATAATTTAAAAAAATGTTGAATATCCTCAGGTGCTGATCAGCGGCTACATGGACAACTCGATCTCTCCGATGGTGCGCTCCTTCATGGCGCTGTACCTCGGTCTTGGGCGAAACGTTATCGTGTTGGAGATATTCCCTGTATTGGTGCGATCTTATCCTATGTAAGTAATGTACTGATCGTATTGTCAATTAGGCGTAAGTGTTTGTTAAAATGCACTCACGAGAAATTTTAAATTAATTCATTTTTACCCGTTATCTGTTTAATGTAGCCTTCGTTTCAGTACCTAATCAATCAAAGGATTTACAATTTACATCACTTGTTACAATTTAACATTGCAATTGTAATTGTAACAAGTGATGTATCTGTCCTTATGTATAAGGAAATGATTTTTTTGTTGGTCTAGCAGCTAGCTAGTCAATGCAAACTTTGTTTTTTTTTTGTTGATAATAGGCTCGCGTTTGACCACTATCTTACCTAATGGTAAGCGATGATGTGGTCGAAGGTGAACTCCGTAAGTGTGTAGGTAGGTGGTCTCTCTCTGAGGGTCAGGCAGTTTTCATAGAATTTAACATCTGCAAGTTCTCAGTAATAAAAATATATAACATAACTCCTCACGCGTGTAATTAAGGAACACGCCAAGGTAGGAAGGAGTGAAAGAAGCAAGCTACAAACTGGTTAATGACTGCACACTGTATGTTTTTATTTCTGAATCTTAAACCTGTTTAAGCTTTTTTTAACCAACCTTTACTTACTGGTTGCCCGGGCAACATAAATAATAATTATACTGTTATCATATTGTTTGAATTATTTACTTACTACGTATGGCATTTAGAGTTAGAATTGCGGAAATTTTCTAGGAGCTCTTTTAAAAACTGTTTTCAGTGCCTATTTATTTATGAAAATTTGGCAAAATAAATTAATCAATCTTAATAAAAACTGAAACTGGATTTGTTGGGATGTAAGACCGCCATAGATAGATATTGTGTTCTTAAGTTTTCCTTAAATAAATATGATTTATTAGATATCTAAACATTAATTAAAGTTATGGAATAAGGTAAATATATACCTAAAACAGAAAAGTGGTTTATTAGGCCCAAGTATGACCTGTACCATAACAATAGATACAGATTAATAACTTATAAGTACCAACGGGTTATCATAACGCGTCACATCAGTGATTGGCTCTTGGGACTCATGTGCGAGGCAGAGCCTTATTACTGGGCTAATATTGCTGGTGACCTCTCACTAAATTATGCTTTTTTCTTACTACTTAATTAACACCAAGTTGGGAATTTTGGCAAAGGTGAGACGGTACTTCACACCGGAACAGCTGCTCAATTTGTATCAAGCCCAGGTTCAGTCGTGTATGAAGTACTGCTCTCATGTTTGGGATGGATCTGCCAAATACCAACTGGACGCGCTTGAGTCCTTTGAGAAACGGGCCAAGAGACTCATTGGCAACGATGCACTGGTCGAGTCAAAGCTTCAGAGCCTTGAACATCGACGACGAGGTACAAGTTTATCGGTTTGCTATCGGTTACATTTCGAAGTGTGCGATGGAATTACACAATCTGATTCCGCCAAGTCCGTTCCATCATCAGACTACAAGATAAGCGGCGATGCGCCATCGTTACATGGTGGACATCCCACCCATACGCACTAAACGTTTTGGGAATACTTTCATTGTGCGTACGGCTAAGGAGTGGAATTCCCTGCCGGAGTCTGTTTTTCCGATAGCTATAACCTAGGGGTCTTTAAGTCAAGAGTGAATAGGTTATTTTTAGGTAAGCGTCCTCCATCTTCGACCACATCATCACTTACCATCAGGTGAGATGCAAACGCGAACCTATGATCAATAAAAAAAATACTATTCTGATCTTTTCTGATTAATTTCTTTGCAGGAACCAAGACAGTTTGATAGTTTCTCAAGCACTTGGCGTTCTTCTTGTAGTTGCCATTATTGATTCTGGCTCTCAGGATTTGCAGTGGTTTGCAATATTGTAGTGGGATTACGTAGACTTACGAGGCTCTTGGTGAAGGCGTAAAGTGCGTGTTTGACATTTCTCTTTATCCTATACCACAAAGTATTACACTTGCTGCAATATAGATAGCTTTTAGTCACCACTTTTTAGAGCAGTCTTTTTGCTGACTGTTGGAATATTCGCTACAAAATTATTTGATAATTTTTCTCATTAGTCCTATCGCTATAGGCAGACAGTGAGACAAATATATATAGCCCTATAAAGCGTCTTACATATGGCGCATCTCCCGGCCGGTGGCACGCTACATTCTGCCTCCACACGCACACGCAAAAGTTAATTTGCCGTCTCGAGGCACTCAACTTGTATTGAGATGGATATCATACTCATTGCTATACAAGAGTTTTTAGTCAATATCGTGTGGTCGCAGGCACTTATCGTGTTCGTGAAGGTCGGTAAAAAATCTCATCGCCTTCACACGATATGAGAGAGTTTTAAATAAAAAATTTACCTTTGAAACGTTTTATTTAGGTAGCTCCTAACATGTAGGTCCAACACGAGAGCATAACAATTAATTCAAAGAAATCATGATTCTTTTGATTTTCTCGTACCAAAGTGGCGTTTTGTATTTGAGGAGGAATCCTCAAGATGCAAAACGCCTAAATGTTTAAGATAAGATAAGATAAGATAAGATAAGATGTATTTATTTGCGTAAAACATGGTATAAATAGGTCTTACAGTACAAGAATAGAGCAGACATGTTTTGCCAAGATTAAGCATAGCATGCAAATGTATTTGTAATAACAATTTTCTTAGTAACCTAAATTATTATTATATTTTAAGGACACTACTTTTGTTCTAGGTAGGTATTGTTTTATACTATAGAAGTTGTTATTAATTAACCATTCATACAATTTCGATTTAAATGCATATCTCGAGTTTAACATTTTCAGGTGACTCGGTAATCTGTTATAAATACATACACACATACTTAAGCAGTTTTTGTTGTACTTAACAAGCCTGGGAACACTGTTTAGCACGAGTCTATGCGGATCTCGTCGGCTTCGAGGATTTAAATCGTTTGCTACTTGAAATAATTCTTTATGTTTCCATACAAACATTGAAATTTCATTAATATACAGATAAGGTAGCGGTAACAAACCAAGTTTCTTAAATACTGGTTGACATGATTCCTCCGGTTAAAGTCCGTATATAGCCCTAATGCATTTTTTTGAGCAATAAGTGCTCTGTTTTTGTCAGTACCCCATATTATCAGTCCATAACGTAACATGGATTCCACATACGCACGGTAAGCTAATATGACTGTTTTAAGATTGGTACTTTTTTTACTTGTTTTAGGGCATACACGAATTTATTTATCTTACTTGAAACACTGTCTTTATGCACTTTCCAATTTAGATCTTCATCAATAGTAACTTCCAAGAACTTTGTATGTGTTACTGGTTTGATTTTTGGGTATATTTAATTTGATATTAAATTTATGATTATTAGATTTATGAAATTGTATATATACGGATTTATCAAGGTTTAAGTAAGTTATGTACATAAAGCCAATTAATTAAAATGTCAAGTATTATTAATGTCAGTTAACAGTTTCGTGGTCGTGAGATTTTTTTTTTTTATTTGATGTCACAATAATAGAGATGTCATCAGCAAATAATACGCATTTATGTTTCGTTATTTTAATAATGTCATTTATATATATCAAGAATAAGATTGGCCCGAGTATACTTCCCTGTGGGACACCAAACCTGTTACATCTATATTTCGAAGAATGTTGCGTAACTACTTTATCTTTATTAATGTTTGTTACGGTAACGCATTGTTGCCTGTTATCAAGATATGATTTTATCCACTGCTAATCCCGACTGCTTCTAACTTTTGCAGTAGTAGATCGTGTGAAACTAGGTCGAAGGCTTTCGACAAGTCAAAGAATAATCCCGTGGTTAGGTTGTTGTCATTAATATTAGCTAATATAACATTTATGAGGGCATAGATTGCTAATGTTGTAGACTAGACCTTTTTGAAAGCCATACTGTTCCTTTTGTATTATGTTAAACTTTTGACAGTAATTTGCAATTCTTTTGTACATACATTTTTCGAATATTTTAGACAAGATGGGTATTAAGGTGATAGGACGGTAATTGTTTAGATCATGTCTGTCTCCTTTTTTGTTCAGTGGTTTAACAACGGAAACCTTTAAAGCTTCTGGAAAAGTTCCCTCGTAGAATGAAAAATTGATCAGGTGTGTTAGTACTTCAATAATTTCGTCCGAACAGATTTTAATGACTTTTGTGTTAATTTCATCGTACCCTTCAGAATTTGTGTTATTTAAAAGCATTATTTCCTGCTTAACTTCTGTTGTCGACATCGGTTTGAGGAACATAGAGCCAACAATTATATTATTGATAGTGTTACCTTTGACGCTCCGGGGCACTGATTTGTAAGTAGAATCGATATAAAGGTTATTAAAGGCAGACGCTATATCTACTGGATTGGAAATGAGTGTTTTGTTATATTTGAGATTTTCTATATTATGTCTGGAGTTTACATTATTCAGCTCGTCTTTTATAACATTCCATGTTTAGTATATTAAGTAATAAAACAGGATGTTGGAACAAGGTGGTTTTAGACAATAGAAGTCTGACGCTCCTTTCTACTACACCCACACAAGGGCGGATCCAGGGCGGGGGGGGGGGGGGGGGTTATGGGGTAATGGGGATATGACCCCCCCCCTGGGCTGGGTCCAGGACCTAAGTGGACCACTAATTAAAATTTTTAAACATTGTTACTAGTAAGTTAATACTCCAGTTTCTGTCGTTGTAAATGAATATCACCCACGGCGTGAGCAGTCATTTGATGAGTTTTTCCTTAAAAAAGAGGTCTTAAAACTGATTAACGATACCTAATTATTAGCAGCGTGATTAGGTGTCAATTGAAGAAAATTTCTACAGGTTCTGTCCAAAAGCTTAGCGTCTCCAAACCAGCGTTAAAAGCCAATACCTAACAGTTTGTGCTCTACATTCCAGAGCCGCTCGCATCACGAAGCCGCTGGGCGAGTTGCTCGGCGAGTTCCTGGCCGCGCTGACATTCCAAGGGTTATCTCCTCGCAGACTGGAGCTGGTGGGCGTGAGTCTGGGCGCCCACATCGCATCCTTTGCATCTGACACATACGCGCAACTGACTGGCCGACGACCCGCTAGACTTACTGGTTTGTAGTTGAACGATTTAACACGAAGGATATATCGATCCCTCCAACCAAGAACTCACTAATGTGCTATTATGGGCTTTATGCTGTTATGTCATATGTCAAATTCACCATCTTTGGACTGGAATACATCTTAGCATTTTTTTTTTTCAGATTTTTCCTTATCATATTTACAAAGTTATAATTTTTCCTTTTTAAATACGTAGGCAAATTGCTTATATTTAATACATCAATGACTTCAAAAGTCCCATTTGTTGAAAACATATTTGATAAAATCAGTAAATCTTTCTCCTGTAAAATTTATATTTTTCGATTACCGTGTTATTTGCTTGGGAGCGACGATATGTTAAACATAAATGTTTTTGATAATAAAAGATTCTTTAAAGGCACTAACCATATCTACAGTGCAACATCACCGTTTCTAACCTAATAATAAGCCGAGTACTTACTCATACCACTGAGCATAGGAGTAGGACAGTTTCTCCAACTACATACCTAAGTAAAAAAAATATGTGTATGTAGTATATTTTTCAATTTTTTTTTTACTCTTTATGTTTCCTGTATAGTTGTAGTGTTTCCGGCATTTGTACAACGGTTTTATTTATTTATAAACATTAATTACAAATAACTTTAGACTAAGCCCCAAAAAACCATGGTAGTGGTTTGACTGTAGGGTCAGTGAGTCTCTATAATATACTATAAGTACATTTAAAACTTTTTTTTTTTTACTTAAAAACTAATAATTATTTATTTATTGGTAAATTTATTTTTAAAACTTTTCGTACAAAGCGAATAATAATTTATTTAATGATAGCACTTTAGCATATTTTTTTTAATAATATTTTTTTTAACTTATTTTTAAATTTGTTTTTGTTCTTTTCATTCCTTATGTCCGCTGGCAGACTATTTAAAAGATATGGTATTAGTTTTTTTAGGGTTCTGTCACCATAGTAATTCGTGACTCTGGGTACAATGAATTTGCCAGCAGCCATAGATCGTGTGTTATTGTTGTTGATTACATGAGTCAGTTTATGCTCTCAGGTACCATGATGGTTCACTGTTAAGATATACTTTTGTTTATAACTATTTTGTCCCTAATAAATAAATAAATAACTAATCTTTCACTATCCAAGCAGCCCGTTTATGGAATGCATTGCCCATAGATGTGAGGCGTGCTCAAACATTACCTACTTTCAAAAAATGGTGAAAGAGCATTACCTCTCACTATAATTTAATTTTTCCCCTCCTTTCTCTGTTATGATTTTGATTTGTATTAGTATATATTATATTTATATTTATGGTATGTACACACATCAAAAGTGTCTAGGGATCAAGCATTTTTATGCGGATTTCTTGAGATTGAGATGTGGCTTTGTAATAAATTTATGATTTTATAAATTTATATGGATCATTTTTGGTGCATTTCATAATTTGAAACAGGAACTGTTAATCAAATTCGAGTAAAAGATGAAAATCAGCTGTCAATATTTTCCCTATAAAAACATACAACGCATTGAAGACATTATTAGTGCTACTGTTTCCCTAATACTGATTAAAACCAACGTTATTATGGAGCGGCGACGTCATTTAAGCAGGGAAGAAATGCTCAGAGCCGTGGGAATGATAGAAGCTGGTTCCCGGCAACGTACTGTGGCTTTAGCTCTGAATACAAGTCAGAGTGTTATCAGTCGACTTTGGACACGTTACCGAAGCACTGGTACCGTGGCTGAGCGCCATGGAGGACGGTATCGCTGCACCACACGGAGACAAGACCGATACATTCAAATCTTAACTCGAAGAGCTCCAACAATAACTGCCATGATGTTAGCCGTGAGGCTTCATCACTCTTCAGGGAACTTAATTAGCGACCAAACAGTCAGAAACCGCTTGCATGAAGTGAACCTTCATTCCCGAAGACCGCTACGGGTACCACCTATAGCAATGCACAATCGTAGGATTCGATATCAATGGGCTCTTGAACACAGAAATTGGGCAGAAGAACAATGGCGTTTCGTGTGCTTTTCTGATGAGTCTCATTTTGGTATGAGACCGGATACAAGACGAATACGACACTGGAGAACCCCTGGACGCCAACAGCGATTAAAATCCTGCCAGGAAGTCCATCCTTATAGTGGTGGAACCATCATGGTATGGGCGGGTATTTGGATCGGCGGAAGAACTGAGTTGATTTGGATCAGAGGCAACCTCAACGCTCAAATTTATGCTGAGACGATTGTATCTGACGTCATCGTTCCTATAAAAGTGCAAATCGGTCCCTTATTTCAGTTAATGCATGATAATGCACGACCGCACACCGCAAGAGTTGTAAGACAGACTCTCGCCGCAGCTAACATCAATGTCCTGCTCTGGCCTGCTCAGTCGCCAGACTTGAACCCGATTTAGCATGCATGGGATATGCTACAGAGAAGAGCTCTGCCGAATATGGAGGGTATCCAGTCGCAAGAAGACCTTTTTTTGTTGTTGCAACGAACATGGGCGGCCATTCCACAGCGTGATTTGGATGAACTCATTTTGAGTATGCCAAACCGATGTTCTTGTGTTGTTAGTGTTCGCGGTAGAAACACGGATTATTAATTGTTTAAGTTAAAATTTTAAAGAAAACTGTTATTTCAGTCTTTTTTTCGAACTTTAATGTTAGTGGTTCAAATGTCAAAAATCCCTTTATTAGGAAAATGGCAAATTTCTTTATTAATGCAAAGGTGACTTGGTTTATCGTTACTGTGACAAACGAAAACACTTTATTTGATGAATCCTTAAAGAAAATTTTAATTAATATCAATCAGGAGAAAAGTTATTGCAAAAATATATGTTGATCCCTAGACACTTTTGATGTGTGTATTTTATATTATTATGTTTGATTATTATGATGTTGTACACTGACAGCCCTAAATCTGTCTCCTTTCATTTCTGTCCATCCAAAGGTTGTCTGTAAGAGATTGCCCTGTGCGATAAGACCGCCCATTGTACACTAATTAATCATTTGTATCCTTAAGTGTATTGTAAGGTGTACAATAAAGTATATAATAAATAATAAATAAATAATACTTAGGTAAAATTATACATATTTTAAATAGTTTTCTATAATTTCCTTTACAATTATTTTTTGTTTTTTGAGTAACAAGTAGTTTTAAGAATCGAATTTGAAGAGCTTCTACTTTATCCAAGTTACTTTTGAATGTTAATCCATAGCTGTCAAGAGCATAACTCATAATTGAATCTACTTATGACATATAAGTATATACATCTTAATATGTTTATAGGAACATTAAAGCTTAGGTGGTACATTTTACTTAATAATATAACTATTAGTATGCATTACAAACGTTTCAACAAATAAATACATTGATTGATTGCGGGAATCGAACCCGCGACACGAAGCGCAACCACTGCCTTGTAGTTTTGTATGTCCTACATTTATCTTTGTACTCTCATAATATTTGGCAAATAAAACAAAAGATTAGGTGCGAAACGAGATTCAAAAGCGAAAATTTTTAATGAAACAGGTTTTACTACTTTGCAGTTGCCATCAAGGTCGAATTTAACTTTGTTCGCTATGGTACCTACGTTATTCGCTGATTTATCTACGAATATTTCTCGTTCGTGTATAAGTTGAAGCAACAATAGAATAATTGTTTAGGTGTCGGACTTGTTATTTATTGAGTAGACGCGGGTTCGAACCCCCCCCCCCCCCCCCTACCTATTGCCGTGAACCAAATAATTGTAAATCTGACCATCAAACGAAAAGACAAGACCTGAACCAGTAAATGCACTTATCCTACCTACCTAGGCCTAGATCCAGCCGGGCCGTGCTTCCGCAACGTGCCGCCCACATCCCGCCTGCACGTGGACGCGGCCCATCGCGTGGACGTACTGCACACTAACATCGATGGCTTAGGCATCGCAAACCCGCTGGGACATGTCGACTTTTATGCTAATGGGGGTAAGTTGTAACCACAGATCATAATTATAGTATGATCTGTGGTTGTAACACGCACTTAAGTAACAAAGTTAATGGCTGCTTGGAGAGAAGTTTTAAACCGGCAATTTAAGGCATAATAGAACTATAATCTATATTTAGAAGCGTCAATAGCCTAATGGTTAAGGTGTCGGTCTTGTAAGAAAGGGATCGCGGGTTCGAACCGGTGGGGTTAATTACACTATTGCCGTAAACCCACACCAGACACAAGCATATTTAACTTAGTTGGAGGGGTTAACAACATTGTTAGTATTGTGAATTCTACCCACATTGCTTTTAATAAAATAAGAAAAAAATATACAAGGTGCTCTTATATATCTTGCGATCCACAGAACAGATAAAAGAGGTTAGAAAGGAAATAATTCCTGATTTCTATGAGAACGCGTGTCGCCGCTTGTCTCCCACTCCCACAGCTCAACTACAAGCAAGAGGCCCGTTACGTATGCGAATTACGCACACAAATAAATTACACACCCTTAAATCGAGAGCTTGCTACTGATTGTAACTCACTATCGATAAACATGCGCCGTGCATCACGGCCAATCAGGCCAAAGGACGAAACGTCAATGGTTGAAGTGAGAGGATGCAATACATTGTAAACGGACTTGGTCATTGCGTTGATTAAGCGAGTACACATCGGGCAATGTATATTTTTTGTAACTTCTTGCAATAATGTTGTTAATGTTCGGAATTTCATAGTGACCAGAATATTTTTATGTTTTTTAGAAATAAAATTGTAATTAAATGTTATTTTCAACTTACTGATGGAAAGATATACCTCCTCGCTCTATACTTGCGGTCTTACTTTTTGTTTTATAGGTTATAATTGCACAACACGGCATTTTAAAGCAGAGCTCTGTGTTCCGAAGTAATCCGAAGCGCACTAAACGCAGTGAATGAATTAATCGGTCGCGCTATGATTGTCGTATCATAAATGTGGCGCGCGCGCCACGCCCACATTACCATTCCAACCTTATTCATCTATTCCGTGTTGCGATCCATGCCGCTTAGTTGCAGTACCTATTACGTAGGCTTATGAACATGCCCGAGCTTTTACCAAATCCTAAAACATTTAACATCGTATAGATCTAAATGCTAGCTTAGCTGGCCAAACATAACTCGTGTCATGCTTTTTTTTTTATTAAAAATACGTTCGCGTTTGACCACCATCTCACCTGATGGTAAGTGATGATGTGGTCGAAGATGGAGCACGCTTACCTAAAAGTAACCTATTCACTCTTGACTTAAAGACTCCTAGGTTATAGCTATCGGGAAACACAGTCTCCGGCAGGGAATTCGACTCCTTAGCCGTACGCACAATGAAGGTATTCCCAAAACGTTTTGTACGTATGGGTGGGATGTCCACCATGTCACGATGGCGCTTCGCCGTTTGTCTCATAGTCCGATGATAGAACGGGCTTGGCGGAATTAGATTGTGTACAATACGGCACTCATATTATCATTAAATAAACATATTATCCCTAAATAAACATTTTCCTTTTCCTCCAGGTGAATACCAACCAGCTATAAGAGAAAACTTCATACTACCATGCTTCCAACTATGCAGTCACGTTCGATCAGCGTTCTACTGGCTCCTATCGTACAACAACCCTGACAAATTCGTCGCAGTCCAATGTGAATCGGTAGCAGACGCAAGAAAAGGCGACTGCTATGAGGAAACCATAAAGACGAATGCACTGGGGCCGAAAACAAACTTCAGTAGACCTGGGGTGTATTATTTACCTACGAATGCTCAGCCACCTTACTATATGGGGGTGAGTGGTTTGAAGAAGAGGAAGTTTGGCGTCAACGATTATTTGATGATGCCAGCGCCTGATGAAGATATGATCATATGAATGATATGAATGACAATATGTAATTGGATAAGAGTAAATTTATAAGATTAGAAAGAGATATCGTAACGTAATTGAACACAAAATTATGGCCATTACTGTTTAAACTAGTTATCATCCAGTAGTCGTATTTTTTATTGGTTTCACAGCCATATCGCTAGATTACGGAACAAAGTAGGTAACCTGTATTAGAGATAACAGTCCAGACATTTAAGTATAAAAGTAATTATATAAGCAGCTTTTTGCACTCCGACTCCATATAAACTTCTGTGTCCTATATACTCCTTCGTCCACGGAATTTTGGTTATTTTGCTTCACGTATAAAATAAAATACTTTTAAGGAGCATATCGTTCCATTTTTGTCGAGTATTAGGAACTTATAGATTCCGTCCGGTCCGATTTTTGTATGAATACATTAACACAAACATACCAATTTAAACTTTGTAAATACTTGCCTTTTCCTGTTCAACTAAATCCCATGCATATTTACTGATCAGATCAAGCAGTAAAATGATCTGAATTTAATGTACAAACATTGTTCAGTCGCGATACATACATTTAACTTAATATACAGTCAGTGAAATTAATTGTTACGCTATTACACCAATAAGCCGTGGAAAAGCCTTTGAAAACTACTGTCTTAGAATATCTGTGAAGTCATGATTTGAATGTAACAATATACCGTGACATTATAAATTGTAATGTAGATTGTAAGTTATCATGTAGGTCGTGTGTTGACTGGAAACTAAATAAAACCAATAAGTAATACAAGAGTAATTTTATTGTAAATTTCATCACAATACGCATTAACAACAACTACTTATTATGTTCCAGTTAGGCCGACAGACTGCTTCGGTACAAAATCTATCTACCAAAGTATTATTTACAATACGCTGATTTAGTTCAATCAAACCTGTTGCGCAACCGCAACTTTGGAAGCCATTCATACTAACATTACGATACAAAGACTAATATGAAAATCGTGTATTAAATTAATTGATATCACCTTAAAACTGGTTGATTTCATATAAAATTCATTATTTAAAAAGTTCAGTGTAACACAAAAACCCGTTAATTAATTTGCGCAAATCAAAATATATCTTAAATAAATCGATCATTATTACATTTTCCAATAAATAGTTAATCTATAAAAATAACCTATTAAGAATAACAAATAATACAGATATAATTATGAATATTGTAAAGTGTTATAATTCATCGACACCAAGCAATAGTTATTGACCGTAACAATCCATTCAGATCTATAAATCATAATAAATTATTATAAAATAATAGTAAAATAAATCTTTCTAGTGTGTGTATACTACCGTAATTCGGTATATATGACGTGAACCATTTTTAGGCGACGCACATGCACCAAAGCAACGTATTCGTTATAAAAGCTTCATAAAATAATCTAAATATTGTCTATCGGAAAGCTGTTCACAGAATACATCTACCTACTAAGTTTCACATGTGTAGTCTTAATATTTTCGGAATAAAAAGGCTGTGACATACGGACGGACGTACAGACAGACAGACAGACGGACGGACAGACATATTGAAACTATAAGGGTCCCGTTTTTTTTTTTCATTCGACTACGGAACCCTAACAAAGGCAGGCGTGCTGATATGCACCATAAAGAAATTATGATTTTTGGTATAATCAACACTATCAGTTAAATCACGATTTATATTTTTTTTTAATAGCAAACATTCTTTGTCATAATCAATACCAGCATCTTTTTTAGAAGATAAGCGCCGACAAACATAAAGACATCGACTCGTCCTCATTTGGTACTCTCATTTTAGAAAAGTGTGTAATAAATAAATCGGAACATTCTACTTACATTGATATTGTATTATCTTACACGTAAAATGGTTTAGGTAGGTGGGTCATACATAACGTGACCAGACGTCCCGTTTTGAACGGGACTGTCCCTTTTTATAATTACGAGTCCCGGTGTCCCCGCAATGATCTCTGGGACGCAAAATTGTCCCGTTTTCTGAGCCTGCGTCATCGGACTCATCGGTCGATGCGAAGATAGCCGAGAATGGCCAAGACGTCGCGTCGTCGCTCGCGCTTTGTTGACTATTTATTTGACAGATTTTTCGTGCGCCCACTTCTTGATATTTGTTTTGTTGTTATTTAATGCTCGTGTACCTAGTAAATAACTTAAACTTTTTGTTTTGGAATATTTTCTGACTTTTAATGGTGGGATTTGTATTTATTTATTGTTTACGTAGTTTATATTTGACATTAACATTCATATCTGGAGTGAGGCCATTGAGAGGCACGGGGAAGCACTTGCTGTTTCCCTTGACATCTCCAAGGCCTCTGACAGGGTCTGGCACGATAACCTTATTGCTAAGCTTCCTTCCTTCGGTTTACCCACTCAACTTTGCGTTTGGATTGAAGACTTCCTGAGAGATCGGTCCCTTCGAGTGGTCATTGATGGCTGCTTGTCTGGTCAATTGGCAATTAATACCGGCGTCCCTCAGGGGTCTGTTCTCTCAGCAACTTTATTCTTGCTGCACATTAACGATCTGCTAATGCCCGGTACCTTTGGGTATGCAGACGACAGCACAGTTGCTGAGAGATATGTGTCCAGCGCGCGTGCTGGTGAGTCACAGATCCAGTCTCTCCGTGAGGACATGGTTGGGCGCTTGAACTTGTCCTTGAAGGCTGTCTCTGAATGGGGCGATGCCAACTTGGTCAAGTTTAATGCAGATAAGACCTAGGCGTCTCTTCTCCGCAAAAAGGAGCCAATTTGAACCGGCTCCTACTTTCCGTGGTGTAACCGTGCCGATAACCGATCATATTGAGCTTCTTGGGATGACTTTAACTTCCACACTCAATTTTGGCTCGTTTATCGAGGCTAAGGCTTAGTTAGCATTAAAAAAGTTGGGAATCCTAGCCAAGGTGAGACGGTACTTCACACCGGAACAGCTGCTCAATTTGTATCAAGCCCAGGTTCGGTCGTGTATGGAATACCATTTTTTTTTAAAGATAACTAGTAATGTGGGTAGAACTCACATTACTAGCAATCTTGTTAACCCCTCCAACTAAGCTAAATATGCTTGTGTCTGAAGTGGGTTCACGGCAATAGTGTAATGAGTGGGGTTCGAACTCGTCACCTCTCGATCACAAGTCCGACACCTTATCCATTTCAACACGGTATTAAAATTGTTTATAAAATAAATTAAATGAAATATTAAGTTAAAATGCCGAAACGCAAGTCTTCGTTCAATGTTTATTTATTTATTTATTAAATGACACACCAACGACTTATTCACTAAATCGAATACATATAAAATAGTAACAAATACTAATACTGTAGTGAATTCATCACTTATAGGTGTGCACAGCACTTGTATAAGTAATTAAAAAAATATATATTAAGCAAATTGAGATCATGATTACATTAATTTAAATTACATTGAAAAGAGTTAAAAAAATACATTCAAATTAATTAATTAAACATAATAATGGAATGTCAACCACTTAAATTAAAATACAATAAATACGTATCTCTCAGAACATAATGCCAATGAAAAATATAAACGATAATTTTTCTATTATACAAATTAAATTATTATCAATACAGATTAAAAGTAAAAATAAGCTAGGTAGGTCAAATTACAATACATCAAATTCAAAGGGCAAATTATACAAGTAGAATAAACAGGGTCATATTTAATTTAATAAATATGACCCTGTTTATTGTTGACTTACAAGCAAAATATCCGTTCATCAAGCAAATAAATACTCCCTCAGATGTCAGATGTGAAATGTGTCATACAGAATTTAGTGTTGCTCACAGTTGTGCCAGTGATATTGAATAGCATTTCATATTCTGAAAAACATAAAAATGCCGCCACCGCGCCGCTTCGAGTTCTTCGATGTTAAACTTTTTCATGAAATTGGACCCGCCAACTTCTAAGGATTTGGATATGGTCGCGGCAGAAGGTGTCTGGGATTATCACATTATACAAGAAAACCACAGCTTTCGGTCTAATGATTGTGCATCGAAATTAATTCAATCATGTTTTGATCGCGCGTACGAAATAATTATTCTGAAGATTATATATATTTTTATATTTACACGATTCGATTGAAGCTCTAAATGAGTTTTGAACCGAAACTGAAACGGCATATCAACAAATGCTCGGCTATAGCAAAGCCTCATATGCCTTGCCTTGGAAAGAGTTTCAAACATGTATCAGCCATTAAAAAACTACTTTTTGAGTACTTATTGAAAAATAAAAATATTGTTACTAAAAAAACTTTTTTGAAGATTCCACATCCAAAGGCTTTATTTTTTACACGCTCAGTCAGCAAGTTTTCATCAAGCTTTCAAAAAAGGTCCCCGCGTGGGAAATTGTTCAAAAATTGTAGACATCTGAGAAAACCCAGTTACAAATTTCAATTCTAACGGCGATGTTGATAATTAAGGTGCATATAAAAAAAACGTGCTAAGAATTTCATTCTTGCTTAAAATCATCACCCTCTACGCTATATTAAAGCAAATTTGTTCATCTGATAAATATAACTTAACTTTTCGGGTACTTATATATATATATATATTAAATGAAATTTTTATTTTTCATTGAGAACCTGTTAAATGACCTTAATAATCCAATGTCCCGTTTTGAGACAAAAAATAAATGGTCACGTTAGTCATACACAAAAAGTGAACATTATAAAAATATTTTTAATAAAACTCTGCGATTTTTTTGATACGTTATATTTATTTAAAGTTGGATATTAATATTCTTACAAAAATATCAGAAGAGATCAGTCTTGGATATTTTAAACATAAATCACATTTTTAGTTTTTTTACGTCTGCAGAAGATATTGTGTTGTCTACAGAAAATAACAAAAATTGGCCTGAATAATCATATCAATGTGAACAAGAATAGAAACAATGGAGAAAAATCTTAAAACGGGGTTCACAGAACCCCGTTTTAAGATTTTAAAAACCCCTAAAAAAACCTTAAAAAATCACAATAAAAAATCTTTACCGATTCAGCACAAAAAAATATTCACAATTTGTCCACAGAACAGACATTATAGTTCTGTGGACATACAAAGGAACAGAATATTAAAACATATTATCCTCGTCAAAACTGTCCCACATGAAATTCTTCGGCCGTTTTTTTCTGTGGTGAATCTTCAGAGGCTTCAAAGTCATCTGAATAGACTCTGTTCTTCTGAGTTCTATGTCTCTGGTTCAATATTTCGATAGAAAGATCAGGTGTCGTTCTATCTGAGAGTCCTGGTGAATTTAGCTTAGTCAGAGCCTCTGGAGTAGCTGGAGCCACATGAGAATCGCGGATAAGCATATGCTAATCCACGATTCTCGTATCAAGATCACCAGACTTCTCATCTCGAATATACTCAGATGAGGAGTCTGGTGATCTTGATCTTCCTCGGGCAATCAGAAGACAGATTAGTACAAGGATGAATTAGGAGTAACTATGGTTCTAGATGTCATAGGAAATAGGCATACCAGTCTTATGCAAATTTAAAAGTGTGTTATTTAAAAAGCAAATTTGTTTCTTGATCTTTCTTTTTGTGAGTGTGTTTTTTTTTTCCAGATGCCAATCTACTATGTTCATCTTGAAGTAAAAAGTTATGGATTGCTTTTCTTATCTTTAGAGTCTTCATCGTTTTGATCGTTCTTTTAGCATGTTCTTCTTTATTTTCTAGTTTACTACGTGTTCTTATACATCTCATTTTTCGTTTGGCCATTTTGTTTTTTTTTTATTTTTTTTTATCGCTCCCTATCCCTTCTTCTTCGAGGGTTGCGTCGTCCATTTTTACCCGAGCACCCAGTTTACTTAGTTTTTTTTCTGCTTGCGCATGAGTGGCATAGTATCTGAAATAAAATACCCCAACCATCATGTGCTGCAAGCGACACAATGAAAAATAAATGGCAAGCAGCCTATCAAGCTCTGCATTCCAAAAAAATAATAAACAACTGAAAGTGAGCAAAATAAATTATGAAATAATTATATAAGTTAAAAAATATAATCTAATTAAGAACCTGAATAGTTTAAAAAAAAATCGGTTGTCTGTAAAGTCGGTTTACTGACGATAGTTGAACGTGACAACGTCATAAGAAAATACTGATGGAATGGTTGCATTTTTCAAAAGAAAATTTTAATATTATATCACTATTACTGCACTCCTCATGACAATGGAAGAATCCCTACACAGCGACGTCATCTCTTAGCGTTTTATGATAGACTAGTACTTGACTCGTTGAGTCATACATAAATGTCAACTTGTAGATCCAATTTGATTTGCTTTGGAACGCTGTCACGGTTTACTTACCTACCTACTTAATTTATAAATATTTAAAACTATTAAAAACTCAAACTATCTATGATGAAAATAAAAATTAATTAATGAACAAACGGACACAGCAACTTCTTGTGGCGCGCGGTTTTATATATATTTTTAAAATCCCTACCTCTCACCTAAACGATGCGCGAGCGCGTTTCATTCCGCGACGGCAGCCGCCAGTGGCACTCGACCGGCTATCGAGGAATCACGCGCACTAAATTTTCTAAGCAGTACCTACCTATCTCTGCGCCCTCGTACTCGATATAAGTATAGTACTATTAACCAGACAAAATCCCTGAAAACTTATTTGAATCGGAGAAATACTTGGTTATTCAAGGAATTAATAAGTGTGAAGTGTTCTTCCCGTACTGGGAATTCATACACGGCTGAAGATCAGCGTAGCTGGACACTTGGCGGCACCTTACGCCGAAGATCAATATCCTGCTAGGCGGACTACGAAGCCATCACCGGCGCCACCGACTCCGGCACCAAGCAGGAGAGTGCGGTATCAACGGCCACCTACGTGGTCCGACCTTTGACCGGGCCTTACCTGCTTCTACACTCTCGTTTTTTTCTTATTTTTAAACTTCTCAAATATAGTAGCTTTTCTGATATTTTATCGTTTTATTTTAAAAATCGTTTTATTATAAAAAAGGAACGTGACAATGGCGCCCAACGTGGGGCGTGAGACTTTCTTCATTTAACTTTATTATAAAGCATAGACGGGGAAAAGATCATATAATACCGGATACATTATCTAGATCTATACCATTGGCGCAAATTACGTCAGACCCATCCCCCATATCTAGTACAAAAGATGAATGGTATTTAAAAATTTACAAAGGTTGCCTCGAAAACCCAAGTAGTTTGCCAAATTATCGCGTAGAAAGCAATACATTATACAGATTTATGAAAAGTAGTAATACACTTCAATCAGAATTCGAATGGAAAACGGTAATTCCATGTGAGTCACGCAAAGAAGTTATATCTAAAAACCATAATGAGCCTATATCTGGTCACTTCGGCGTGTTCAAGACGTATAGAAGACTTGCACTTCGTTATTATTGGCCGGGTATGCGTCAAGACGTAATTAACTTCATTTCCAATTGTGAAACTTGTTTGGCATACAAACTTCCAACACATGGTACCTTGGGGAAAATGGGTAGACCTAAGGACTGTTCTAGACCATTCCAAGTACTCTCTATAGATTTAGTGGGACCCTTACCAAACAGTAGGAAACAGCATTCCTATATATTCGTTGTAACATGTTGTTTCTCCAAATATTGCCTATTATTTCCTCTTCGCAGATCTACTGCAGATTTGGTTTCTAAAAATCTAGAAGACAATGTTTTCCTTGTACATGGTATTCCGCAAACAGTCATACTTGATAATGGATGCCAATTCATAAGTCGCGAATTGGACGAACTTTTCTCTAAATATAAGGTCCCAAGCGTTCATTTCACGCCAAAGTACACTCCACAAATTAACACTGTGGAAAGGTATAACAAGACCGTTGTTACAGCAATCTCTGCTTTTGTCGAAGAAGATCACAGATCATGGGACCTCAATTTACCAAAGATCCAGTTTGCGATGAATAATTCTGTCAACGAAACAACTGGTTTTACACCTGCATTTTTAGTTCATGGTAGAGAACTCGTAACTTGTGGCTCACATTATTTGGAGAATACTACACCTAAAGATTTAATGTTTTCACCCCGTGATAAATATGCTGCTAATTTGGGTCACCTCCGTAAAATATTCAATGATGTGCAGACTGCTTTATGGCGAAGTCATTTAAAAAATACGCGGCGTTATAATTCGCGACGTAAGGATGCTGAGTTTCATGTAGGAGACATAGTTTGGAAAAAGTGTTACTTTCAAAGTGATAAGGATGCTTACTTCAGTAAAAAGCTCGCTCCGAAGTTCCAAAAATGCCGAATAAAGGACAAACGCTCGCCTTTAGTATACATATTAGAGGATATGTCTGGTCGCGACTTGGGAGCATGGCATATCAAAGATTTGAAATCGTAATTACGTTAGATAAGGATTTTTTGCTAAGGAAAAATCCTTGTCTCGGAAGGGGGGTACTGTCACGGTTTACTTACCTACCTACTTAATTTATAAATATTTAAAACTATTAAAAACTCAAACTATCTATGATGAAAATAAAAATTAATTAATGAACAAACGGACACAGCAACTTCTTGTGGCGCGCGGTTTTATATATATTTTTAAAATCCCTACCTCTCACCTAAACGATGCGCGAGCGCGTTTCATTCCGCGACGGCAGCCGCCAGTGGCACTCGACCGGCTATCGAGGAATCACGCGCACTAAATTTTCTAAGCAGTACCTACCTATCTCTGCGCCCTCGTACTCGATATAAGTATAGTACTATTAACCAGACAAAATCCCTGAAAACTTATTTGAATCGGAGAAATACTTGGTTATTCAAGGAATTAATAAGTGTGAAGTGTTCTTCCCGTACTGGGAATTCATACACGGCTGAAGATCAGCGTAGCTGGACACTTGGCGGCACCTTACGCCGAAGATCAATATCCTGCTAGGCGGACTACGAAGCCATCACCGGCGCCACCGACTCCGGCACCAAGCAGGAGAGTGCGGTATCAACGGCCACCTACGTGGTCCGACCTTTGACCGGGCCTTACCTGCTTCTACACTCTCGTTTTTTTCTTATTTTTAAACTTCTCAAATATAGTAGCTTTTCTGATATTTTATCGTTTTATTTTAAAAATCGTTTTATTATAAAAAAGGAACGTGACAACGCCTCAGAGCGATGGAACGCCTCAGAGCGAGGTAACGCCGCATGAGTCATGTATTTTCGTGCGTGCAGCCAGCTTCATAGAATTATAAGACGTTGTCACGTCAAAAGCCAGTAACCCAACTGTTTTTTTTCCAAATGTAGTGAACATCCATTGCTTATTACATGTCTACAGTAAATATGTCTACAGGAAAGACAAATTTTCATAAATCAAAGATGGCATCCTACAATTACGAGGTAAGAACTTAAGCAATGTGATATTAGCGTACCCCGCCCGTACGTACATGCGATCATGAAGTTTTTATTTATTTGTAAAGGCTATTTACTCAGGTATCCTTTGCACAGAAAAGAAGCACTGATCTCGACCAAAAACTTGTGTAATGAAATAAAATCGGGGATATTCACTTCACACGCTCTTTACGTAAAATTACAACCGAGCAAATGACAGAGAATACAGTGCCAGCAACATAAAAAACAAAATAATAACGATGCGTTCATCTTTGGCAAATTTTGGCTTATTTTACGCGTCTACAGGAGTAGACCTAAAATCTCTGAACAGCATGTTTATATGATTTATTTAAAAATTTGGAACGATATATTTTTTAATAGGTTAACTTACGCATATTTAATGATATAACTGGTGTAATGAAACGAAACAAAACTATCGAAACTATGTGTATATATTTTTAATCTTCACTTAAACTCTACTACTTGGCATCCGAACAGTCTACAGAAGGAGATTTTTTTAAGTTCAAAACGGAAATATTAAAGTCAATTTCAGTACTGTGCGATTTTTTTTATAAAACATGATAAGTTTTCAATATGAACTAACTATATAATCTTTAAATGTTGTGACAACATTTCAATATTGGTTTTACGCTGCATGAACATTTTTTTTTCGTTTTTTGTGTATGACCCAGGTACCTTTTCCATGTCCTTGGTTTAGTGATATAAAGTCTAACACAACGGCCGCACTTTGTACAAGCTATAAGAAATATTGTGTAAAAATACGTCCTCGGAAGGACGTCGCAGGGCTTACGTAAGGGGTCCTCGGTTGGCTTGCACAAAGTCCTCGTATGTGCACCGCTGGTTACATTTAGCTGTGTATTTCAGATCCTCAGTATGATAGCCGAAATTCATACAGAAAAATGTTGAGATAGCATTATCTCAATAAGCTCATCACTATAGATTTACTTACCTATCTCTTTCTATCTTATTCTAAAAGGCCAACGAGATATTTAAACCGGTTTTATGGAAGGTCCTCGGTTCCGTCAAGAACTAACAAGGTCCTCGTAAGGGTGTCAGTACAAACAAGGGTGTGCGTATGGGTGCCTGTAAATTATTAAACTGGGATCACTTCTTAGTGATCCCAGTTTAATAATTTACAGGCACCCATAATATATATATATATATATATGGCACTCCTAGATTTAAGTTATCAGAACACCGAATACCTCTTGGTATTCGGTGTTCTGATAACTTAAATCTAGGAGCCAACTAGTTACCTTCGTTTTGCATTTTATTTTGTTGAGTTTGTATATTAAAAATAATCTTATTAACTTTATTATAAATGTAACGACCAAGGTGACAGAAGAAGCGCTTTGAGAACTTGGTCAAGAGCCAACCGGGTTATACCGCCTTTTGTCCTGATAGAGTAAGGGGTAGTAGGTTGGGATACCATGCTGCCTCAGTATTACTTGCTGAATAAAAATCTGTCGTACAGTTAGTACCTTTGATTCCTTATATAAGACCGCAGTAGGGTACCTAGTAAACGGTAGCAACGAAGACACCTTTAGAATGCTCCTCTGGGCTCTTTCTAATTCCAGCAATGTGTACTTGGAGCACCACCCCAGGAGGTGATGCAATAAGTTAATAGGGATTGGGCGAGGGCATAATAAACTGTTCTCCTCAGTTTATCGCCTGCAACCGGTCTTAAGATCTTAAAAATGTAAATCAGTTTACGAAGCCTATTGCTGAGAATGTTAATATGCGTGTGATATCTTAAGGTATCAATTGTTTCACCCAAGTATTTGACAGTATCAGCTTTCAGGAGACGAGTGAAGGTGCACGTTGTGCAGGGTGGTGATGGACAATCGTGAGCCGTGATGGAAGGTATCGATGTTGATGGTGCAATATTTTTCAGCGAGAATGTAATGTAGTGTGTTTTGTCCGCATTTAGAGTAAGGATGTTATACCGCAACCATTCTGCAACAATGTCAAAGCCTGCTTGAGCATACACATGGACTTCACACCACGTAGCAGCGCTAAACAAAAGCGCAGTGTCGTCAGCAAAAGATACGATTTTACCCCTGGGAAGAGAGAGCGAACTAACATCATTAATATAAATGAGAAATTGTATCAGACCGAGAACACTCCCTTGGGGTACGCCGTAAGTGACTTGACACTCATCACTGATGTCAGTGAGGAGTGTGAAGAGTATATACTCTTCTACCTTAACAACCTGAATACGCTCACTCAAATAGTCCTGAAAGAGCTGGAACTGTAATAATGTTATGTAAGGGTATTTTTTTGTGCCTGAATTAAATGTGATTTTGTAAGGTCGTCGATGTTTGTATCTGAGCGAGGGCGCGAAATAAATCTAATATCTTAATTAGTCTTACAAAAATATGTTAGATAAATACATCTCTCAATACGCTGAACTTCTAATCCATGTTTTCAATACTGCCCGCATCAGCAGTTCGAAAAAAATTCAAGATAGCCACAATATCTATCCGTAAATTTATTACAATGCAAACCTAAACAGTCAGCCGAAAATGCCAGAATTTAAACTGCTCCTGTAATACAAATATCTTAGAAAATAAGTGTATATTGAAATTGCCCAAAGAAATTCAAACAATAAGATTCCCTTCTGCATGACTGGTGTATAACTAATCTAATTGAAATAAGAAAATTTCATTCCACTCAGTATTCTCCTATTGTTTTGTCCATCTTCAAGACATGCCAATGGAACTGCGAAGAATTTGTTTAAATTCACAAAAGCAGGTGATATATGTATATATTATGATAAATAATTTTTATTGTAACGTTATTAAATGTTATTGCGGTAGGTATAGGAATAAATCTCTAGTACAATATGCATGAAAGTTTGCTATCATTGCCCTATGCTACGACGACGTTTCGATTTGTAGTTACGTTATTCCTTCGTTATCACTATACATAATTGCTAAGACATTGGTATGAAACCACTACGTTTTTTCTTGCGATGTCAATACCAAAACATGTCACGCACAATTGGTTTTAGGACTGCTTTTTTGAAGAAAAGTGTTTCTGGTATGGCACCGACAATTTTTAACTACATTCCTAATTCCATAAAAGAGGAATCAGTATCTACTAAGTCTAAGTCTTTAAATAAACTTCGTACCTAGGTTGATCGTAGGAAAGAAAATCTGTTCAGGTGGAGATTTATCGATGATTCTACCTTGAAGTGTATATGTGGTTCTGCTCCACAAACCATGGCACACTTAATTTCCTGTCCTGCGTGCCCTGTCAACTATATAGATAGTTTTGGACTCAAACAGAGCAGACGTGTTTATAAGCAATATACCTAGAAACCGAATCGCGTTTTTACTGCTAAGTTTGTGATTTACCTCGGTGTAAGTACAAGTACTGAATTATAATTAAGAATTAAATAAATATGTCAGTTATTGAAAGCAGCCCTCGGAGTATCCCATCATCGAGCAGTCCTAAGAACAAATCGCAAAAACCTGACCATGTGGCAGAAGGAAAACTCGAAGTAGGAGAAACCAGTGTTATTAGTAACTGGTTGATCTCCATCGAAAAATGCGTCAATGAAGTCTGTGCCAATGCGCAGGAAGGAAAGCTGAACTCCGAACAAAAGCTGAAGATCAATTCCCTATCACGTAAGGTAGTACACAACGTTTCACAAATGGCACTCTAATACCAGCACTTGCAATTGAAGGCTAAAGAACTTCAAAACTCTACTGTTATATTGAGAGAAAAACGTGACCTCACGGATTGCCTCGAAACATTCCAGAAAACAGTTGAAGCTAGCATTCAAGAAAATTGCTTTAAATCGACTACGACAGAAACAGTGTTGTTCGCCGACATGGTTAAATCAATAAGAATAGTTACTTGCGCCCAAATAACCTCAGCTCTATTGCAATTTATCCAATAGATACACTAAAATCTAGTGACGACACAAAATCACTAGTCCATTAGACCATATGCCCGGAACAAATGAAATTGCACGTGAGAGGGTTGTGGAAAACAAGGAACGGTAGCGTTATTATCAGCACGGAAACAAAAGACGACATTAAAAAACTAAGAAAATCAACTCAGCTCAAACTCAGCTAAACAGTTCCGGCCTGATAGTGAAAGAGCCCCATAAAAGAAAACCAAGAATTCCAGTTATTGGAGTTCCAACTTCTTTAAGTGACCAAAAAGTCTACGAATGCATTTAATAAGCAAAATATAGCTGACAAGCTGCCCAATTTATCCCTTGATTCTTTTATGGCCTCTATTAAATTAAGTCACAAGTCGGGTAAAAAGGAAGGACCTACATGCAACTTTATCCTTGAAGTAACAGCAAGTATCAGAAAGGCACTTATGAACCAAAACCGAATGTACATTAATTGGACATCTTGCCCAGTAAAGGACTATACACTAGTGACCAGCAGTACGGAAATGTCAGCAGTACGGACATGCTGCCAAGACCTGTCGGGAGACTGCTTATACGTGCGGGCGATGCGGAGAACATGGTCATCAGATTAATGAGTGCCCTAAAAATGCTGAACCAGTTTCAGCATGGGTTTAAGATTTAAAAAACCAAGCAACCACAAAACAGGCGATCAAGAATAAAAAAAAATGCCTGAAACAAGATACATCAATTCCATTGATTACAATGACGACACATGAGATCGCTGTTCTTATTGGCATACGTTCTTTTTAATATTTTGCATTGTTTACTCGTAAGTTTATTTTTAACTTTATATCATAACACACATAAACATATCATAATTATGCATTCTTTAAATTTTGTACTTGGCTGACATGACAGTACAAAGTAAATATGACCTAGTTTTTATAATACAATTTTATAATTTAGCTGTGTGCAGTTCACAAGTTATATACTAAGTATTTGTTTAAGAAATTTTAGATAATATTTATGTCAGCACTAGAGTTATTTACCTGAGATACAGGTTTGTTTTAACCTGGTTCAGGTAGAATATATATTTATTATATAGGTACTTTTAGTTCTAAGGCCGTAATATAAATACTTTGTATATCAATTATTTCAATAAACAATTTCAATTTCATTTAAATTTCAACTGCTCTCTGCAGGACTTGATGGAAGCTACCGATGGTACCAAACTTGTTGCCTAGTTCTGGGCAGACTACATCTAGCTATTTGCTATCGACACGCTAAGAAGTATCTACTTACTTTCAAAAGGACTAACTGTATTTCTATTAAATAAATATTACTACTCCGTATTGGAGTTTATAACTGATAAAATTTTGTTTAGTATCAATCAAAAGTTCATCATCAAACATAAGTACTAATTACCTATGTTTAATGATGAACTGCATCAATGTTTGCATGCCAAAATTGTAGAATATACAAGGATTCCTTTATAATATTGTCACCACCTTATTGTAAATACCTACTTATATTCTGATCAAATAAATGATTATTTATTTATTTATTCTTACGCAGCGGAACACTCAACAAATCTTTCTATGTTATGCAACCCCAAATCAACTTCATTGAAATTTAAATAATAAAGAAACAATAACAAATATTTATATAGAATATCATTATTTGCACTATTCAAAAAACAATTACTAAGAATTTCGACCAATGTTATTTCACGCTTTAGAAATCGCAGCTCTGTGCTGTGATTTCTGTATGTCAGTCTGTTTATTGTAAATATATTTATTGTAACGACAACACTGAACGATTCACTTACTATGAGCGCTTTCGCTACATAGCCGCAGAACGATAATGCTACATGATTGCTACGACTGTGCTACGTGCCTGTACTACATAATAAACTAACGCTTCTACTACAAAATCCCTAAAGGCGGGTCCGCTGCGCCAATTTTCTAACAAAACATGTTATCAAAACATGTTAGCAAAACATGTTAGTAAAACCGCCCGTCCGCTGCGCAAATTGTTGTAATGTTTTTGTTTAGTTTTAGATGTTCAGAAAGTGATTATCAAAAGCTGTTATCATTAATTTTACCAGATATAGAGAAGAAAACAAAGTATTAAAAGACAAAGTATTTTCTTTATTCCATTCCATCACAAACCAAAGACAATTGTCATACACAATCAACACACTCTTCGAACGATTCCGTCTTCCTCTAGCGAGCACGAAGCCGCGAACACAAAATGCGTCACTTTCCCTCCCCGCAGGCGACCGCGGGGGATGTTATCCATTCGAGACGGCAAACATGTTATTGTGTTTTTGTTAACCAAACTGTTAAGCCACACCTATATTCGGTTAGCAAACAATGTTATACTGTTTGCAAACACGAAAACACGTCGCAGCGGACCCGGCTTATGAAGTACAAACTAACATATCCTTATTGCTATGGGTTGGCGCTACGACAACGCTACGCCGCGCTGTGCCTGCCTACTTCACTTTAAGAGTGCGTAACGACGTAAATGTTTGAGTTATTAGCTAGTTGGTAATGACACAGAAGTTCACAGAACAACTCCTATTGAATTACCATACGCCTCATAACAGTCATCCAAATTAATTTTAAAATAAGCATTAAAATTGTGCGTCGTCAATGTTCCCTATTTTCCTTCTAATCATCCACTTTAGTTGGAGGGGATACAATAATTGTTTCGTACCAAGAACCCAGACTTGCCAGTTATCCTTCGGAAATGATTAGATCTGCTTCGTCCATCAAGAAAACGATCGTATCTTATGTACTATTATGGCAGTAGCTGCCTTTTTTCTGTGTTATTTGATAGATAAGTAGAGACTATTATAGAATCCCGCTCGTTTTCCGAGATATTTCAAATGATTTTTTAGTTGTTGTGGTCTTCATTATTGGTTTTTATCAGATTATGTTTCTAATTTAGCCTTCATCGCGTTGTCATTTATCAAACAGAACTTATTGTATTGCGGTAATGGTTATTAAATTCTTCTCAGAGTAGTCTGTTAGGGAACACCGGCCTCAACTATTTTAATTTATTTTATTTGGGAAAACCAACAATTGTACAATATGTCTTACATCTAAATACATATTAAAACTAGGTTAAAGTACAATTCACATCGTTTCCACAGGTTACAATCTCACTAAACATAAAACCACAGATAAAACGGCCAGAAAATGACGTGTAAAATTGTTATTTATTTATAACCAATTTACAAAATAAATATTTCATTACAAATATATCGACAACAACTTAACCCAGTACATAATAAAAGGGCATTAAGCAAGGCATTACGGCATTTAAAAATGCCGTTCTAAATTCAAGTACGTTAACAAACACATTTTAACTTTTTTTGGAACGCAAAACTGATGGTCAATTGTGTCGCTTAACGTCAAACTCGGACAAATCCACTCTAGCCTCTTAGGAGATATTTACAAAAAAGTGATAATAGTCTTAATTTCATGAATTAAAATGCAGCATTTTGTTATTATGGTAACATGTATTGAATAAAATGATCCTGTTTAGTAAATTCAGTATTTAACCCATTCATTCTTTCAATGCTATATTTAGATTGGATTTACCTTCATTTGATATAATGGAACCAATGATACTATAAAATATCATTATATCATTGAATGGAACGCAATTTATCTATCTTTGAAAAAACTTAGTGTGGATTTATAGAATCTGGATTTATCTGGATTTGAAAATATACGATCAGAACTAGTCAAAGTTTGTTAGCTAACTGAATAATACAAACAAAGTAAGGAAATCTAGTTTTATTTTACAAAAATAAGATGTAACCGATTAAAATTATTTTAAACAAAATTCAATATTTCTTCTGAGTCAGTTTCTTCAATTTCTTGTTTATCACATTTTCACTTTTTTATAATGTTTTAATTCCACCAACGATGCCCAATCATGGTCAAAGTGCGTTTGCATTAATTTACGAACTACAATTTGTTTTGCTTCATGAACCTGAATTTGATCAAATTTTGATCCTGTATACCTACACAAATCTGACCGCACAGTTCTAATATGTACTGAATATTATATCCTTACACTAGTACTCACGCGGGGCTTCGCTCCCGTGGATTCTATCACGGTAAAAACATAACTCTCCTTTTTTCAGTCGCGTAAAAAGTAGCCTATAACCTTCCTCAAGCTTCAAGCTACTTCCATACTAAATTGCATCCAAATCCACCCAGTACTTTCGAAGATTAGCGCGTTCAAGCAAACAAACAAACAAACAAACAAACAAACAAACAAACAAACTTTTCCGCTTTATAATATTACTAGTATTCTCGCGGGGCTTCGCTCCCGTGGATTCTATCACGGTAAAAACATAACTCTCCTTTTTTGCAGTCGGGTAAAAAGTAACCTATAACCTTCCTCAAGCTTCAAGCTACTTCCATACCAAATTTCATCCAAATCCACCCAGTACTTTCGAAGATTAGCGCTTTCAAGCAAACAAACAAACAAACAAACAAACTAACAAACTTTTCCGCTTTATAATATTAGTATAGATAGTATAGATACTTATTATGTCCAAATTATTCTGTAACAGTACCTACAACAACAAAATAATAATAATCGACAGTAGTTAGCACAACACTAGTGCTAACCCGGGATTCCAAACGACGCTTAGGTATAGGTATTTCAAAACTACCGAATTTTCGCTCTTTCCTCTTTCTTACGGCGAAATTTTATATCAGGCCGCTTGCGGGCTTTACTTGGTGACACAATTTAAACAGAATATCCATGGGAATTGGCTAAATAACAAAAAGAAACAATAATAATGCAGGAGGGTACCGTGCTACTATCGCAATGTTTACGTCGACTGACGGCCATGTTGAACAAATGCAATTGGCTGATTGGCTTTCATGGACTTAACTACATTTGAAAAAAACTGTCTCATGGATCTATCTGATTTAGATAAAATATTATGATTTTAACGGTTTATTTCTCATGAACCACGCGGATTTATACTCAACTGATAAAATTGTATATATTTTTTCCTTTTTTTTTGATACCAAAATCTTAAAAATGTTCAGAATTGGATTTATCCGAGTTTGAAGTTAAGCGACACAATTTAACATATTATGTCAGATTTCATCAACATTCTGTGGCAAAGATAATGATTAGGTAGATACACATTATGTTATACCCATCATTACTAAGCAATGGCAATAGATTGATTGATGTAAGGTGGGCCATGGACACCTAGAGTGAAAATCGGAGCCATCCGGTATACCACGCCTATGAACTTTGTCTGCTATCAAAAATCAAAGAACAATAAAATTATCACTACTGATAATACTCATATTAATACTTAATCAAACTATAGCTATATTAAGTACGTGTATTCATTACTACAAGTCCTTTTAAATCGTAGGTCAATTATGTATATGCACGACTATATTATTTTGGCCTTAACAGAGGAAACTTGATACTTCGCCGAGTTAGTTCAATGATCATCTGGTAGTGGGTCACACGCACACCGGACTGTGTTATCAACATGTTGATTTAGGGATTCATTTTTGTTAATTATGAAAGTATTCGTGTTTTTGTTATTGTGTTGGTTGTATGTGAGAGCAGAAGATACTGGGCAGCCGGCTGGGTTGATGGCTGAATGTAAGTTGAATGAAGCTTTTATAGTTTATTTTTATTTATTATTTATTTATTATATACTCGATTGTACACTTATTTTTTAAACTAGTGTAAAATGAGCGGTCTTGTCACACAGGACAATCTCTTACAGATTTAGGGATGTCAGTGTATACAAACATCATCATAAATAATATTAATTAAACATAGGCTTAAACGTAGGCAGTAAAATTTAAAATATTAAATAAACATTAACGAGGCGCAAGGTATTTTGAACATAATTTCTAAAAAGCTTGTTTTTTTACTGTATAAAAATGGTAAAAAATGTTTATAACCACAATGCAAAACTAAAATACTTAAAATACAACCTAGAATAAAGTGTCAAAAAATTCATCAACGCTGTCGGCGGCATTGCCTCGTTGTATGGCAATTGTATTACCTACATGTTAATATAAAGTAACTAGGTAGGTAATTAGTTTTACAGTAATTTATTTTACTTTTTTTTAACTGAAAAATTGCTTGCGTCTGTGCAAACAAGTCGTAATACAATGTTGAATGTCTTACTCTTCCTATTTGTGAGGATGGATGCATGTTTGTTACTCTTTCACGCAAAAACTACTGAACGGATCTGAATGAAATTTGGTAAGTAGATAGTTGACATTCTGGAATAACACATAGGTTACTTTTTATCTCGGAATTCCCACGGAATCGAGATTTGCGCGGGAAAACCTTCCCACGCGTACAAAGTCGCGGGCAGAAGCTAGTATGTAATATTCGCTAGTTATTTTTCACTTATGAGTTATTTTCTTGGTCAAATATTTGCCTTGAATGTTTGTAGTGTGTTTGACTAAAATTATTCTTTGAATGATTCAGACAGTATTAAACATTTAGAACCTCTAGAATGCTTTTAAATTAAATTGAATGGAATACCGGGAATTCTAATATACCAGCCAGCCCAGCCCCTGGCCGAAATTAGACCATCATCTAAATTAGTTTGAATACATCAATATGAAAAATAAGCTTTTTGCACTTCATCTCCATATAAACTTAAACTTCCTAAAAAAAGTCCTTAAAGTCCTTATTTATTTTACTGTTATGGTGTACAATAAAGAATATATCTATCTATCTATCTATCATACTCCTCCTTCGTCTTCGTAATTTCGTTAAAAGGGAAACAAAGTTTTTACTTCACGTATTGATTACAAGAGCAAAGAACAGAGACTTTGTTCTTCTTTTATTTCCTTAGCTAATACATAAATATGTATATTTCCTTGAGTATGCTATAGACGTAGTATATAAATACCACATTTTAACACGTTACTACGGGCTGACGTGAACTGTGTTCAAAAGCCCCTTAAAATAAAGATGAAAAAAAAAACACATTACTACATTTACATTACTACATTTTAATGCAAATGGGCAAATTTTGTCATTGTAACTGAGACATAAAAAGACGCTTAAGCCGAAAGTCAAGTCGTTATAGAGCCAAGATATTACATGTTATACATATTACACTCGCGAAAAAAATATTTTTTGGCTGTGTGTCTTTTTGTATTACGTATGGGTTCGCTCTTGACCTCGATCTCGCCTGATGGTAAGCCATAGATGAGCTCTACGATGTGACGAGCGAGCCCAGAAGATGCCTATTTACTCTTGCTTTAAAGGCTGAAAGGTCATAAGTGGCAGGGAACACAGAAGCCGGCAGAGAATTCCACAACTTGGCTGTGCGCACAATAAATGTGGAGGAGAAGCGCTTGATACGACAAGACGGTATATCAACCAAGTGTGGAGATGGAGGAATCAGGTCAAGGAGCTCCTGCGCACACTCCCCAAAGTGCAATCTATAGAAAACCGACAGGCAAGCAACGGTTCGCCGATGAGCCCGGCTATAAAGCTTGTACACTAGCATCTCGTCGCCTATAAGCCTTTTAGCTCTGCACTCGATCGAGTCCAATGCAGCAAGTTCGTATTTTGAAGAGCCATCCCATAAGTGACTGCAATACTCCACGCAGGAACGGACCTGTGCTTTATATAGATTCAGAAGCTGTCCAGGCGTGAAGTACCGCCTGGACAGCATCTAAATCGATATAAAGTACACATTTATTATTCATAATAAAATTCGAGAATATTTTTCTGTTATATAATTTATACCATATTTTATATAATATAAGATACACCTACATCATTGTACTACTTACTATGTAATATCAAATATAATCTGAACATCACATGATTGTGAGAAACAAAAATAATTTGATGAAAGGAAATATGTACTTACCCAATGATGTTCAATTTATTTTGTAAAGTATAAGGAAAACAAAAATGGGACCATGCACTAAAAAGCGAAAAATAATAATTGGATGTCTAATTTCGTTTATAATGAGGGCTAGGTACCTCCTGGTTGAAGTCGGTGCCGAGCCAATGAATACTTTTGATAGCTACGTATGGTATTCATTCCCACCATTCCGGGCCACCCGCGAGCAGATAAAACCTCCTCCTTTTTGAAGTCGGTAAAATAATAATGCAATAATGATAATGATGTTTATTTTGAAAATAGGTTATAAATAACACTTTCACACTTCATTTTTCTTTCGTAAATTTTAACTAGATGAGACCGGTGTTTTCTAATTGACTACTCTGAGAAGAAACACTGAAACAAACTCAAAGACACTGAAACAAACTCAGAGAAAACGGGTTTGCACCTCCGTGCTGAGAGTTAAACCGCTTCTTTGTTTAAAATTTGCGTTTTATTGAGAATGGGGTATAAGAGAACTTGCGACACAAATGTAATAAAACACAGTGTAAAATTAACCGGACTCTAAACCTAACACTGGGGGCAATAAGGACCATCTTTTGAGTATGTGTTTGAGAAGTTTCTTTTTATCCACTCTTTCAAGTTTTCGAAGTCATGTTTGGCTTCATTTAAATACTGATCAGGCCAGGAAGGTCTCCGTTATGAGACTCTTGGAACCAGAAGATGAATAGTAGACAGCGTAGTAGTAGATGACGTAGTTAGCAATTACAATGTATATCGTAACAGTAATACATATTTTTTATCCGTTTCCGTATTTCACTTATATATTATACAAGCAGTCGCGCGGGACTTCGCTCCTGTGGACTTTATTATGAAAAACATAACCCTCCTGTTTTGCAGTCGGGTAAGAGAAAAGAAAAGACTGACGGGCAGCGGAGTCTAAGTAGTGGCGTCCCATTTTTACCCTTTGGGTACGGAACCCTAAAAACATACAAACTTTTCTGGTTTATAATATTAGTACAGATGTATTTCATTAATCCTTGACAACGTACGTTGTATTATCAGTTAATTAGAAATGATCGTGCGCGTGGTGGAGGAGGTGGTGTTGCCATATATCTTCGTCCGCAGATTCCTTTTTCAATTGTCGATATGTCAACACAACCTCCGCCACAAAATGCGGGTGAGCATCTCTTTTTGGAAATTAACCTAAATCTTGTGAAAATCCTTCTTGGTATTTATCACAGTCCTTTTTCACGTGTAAATTTCTTTTCCTCCTTTGAAAAGATCCTTGAAGATTTAACTCCTTCTTACAGTCATAAAATAATTATGGGGGACTTCAATACTTGCTTATTAAAAAATGATTCTTGTTCTTTATCATTTCAGTCAATACTTCAGTCGTCAAACATGGCTGTCCTTCCTTCAAGTGCCACACACCACTTCCCAAACTGTAATCCCTCTCTTTTGGATCTTGTAATTGTCTCCTCTACACATCATGTCAGTAAGCATGGCCAATGCACGGCTGACATGTTTTCCTATCACGATTAAATATATCTTTCCTACAAGATTCGCCCTTCCAAGGCCAAGCCTAAAACTCTTCTGTTACGCAGTTTTAGTGGTATGAATGTTGATAATCTCCAGGCGGGTGCATACAACATTGATTGAACCCCTCTTGTCGCTGTTGAATCGGTCGATGACAAAGAGACCCTGCTTACGGATAATCTTGTAAAAGTACAATACTCATGCTCCTATTCGTGCAGTCAAATTAAAGCATCTTCCAGCACCATGGTTGACAGATGAAGTGAGAGCTGTCATGCACAAGAAAGTAGTATGTAAGTAAAAATTCAGAAGCCGACCCTCACCATTAAACCGTGTTTGTGAATGCACGCAATCGCAGCAATAGGGTGTGTAGGGATGCAATGCGCTGACATATTCGTGAATCTGTTGAAAACGGTGATAAAGTCTGGAAATTTCTCAAATCAATGGGAGTTGGAAAATCACGCTAAGAATCGATTCCTAAAGACCTAGACATTGATCTATTGAATCAACACTTCTCATCCTCGTCCTACTGCAATGGGACATTGAAGGCAGCTACTATAAATTATCTTTCTAACCTTCCAACTCCGGATCACTCCACATTTAATTTTAGTCAATTTTCTGATTGTGATGTTAAGAAGAGCATACTTTCAATTACATCTAACGCAGTTGGCAGCGACTGTGTCAGTTGGAAGATGATACTTCCTGTCCTCAATGAAATCCTTCCTATCTTGACCTACATCCTTAACTATTCTATGTCTAATGGTGTCTTTCAATCGGTATGGAAAGCGGCCAAAATTACTCCTTTACCCAAAAAATCAAATCCTACCTCTTTTTCAGAATATCGACCTATTTCCATCCTACATTTTCTCTTTAAAGTCCTTGAACGCCTTGTCCATAATCAGCTTAGCGCTTTTCTTTGCAAGAATAGTCTGCTGAATCCTTTCCAATCCGGATTTCGTCCTGGTCACAGTACTACTACCGCGTTAGTTAATGTAACTGATGACATACGGATGGGCATGGATAAAGGAAATATGACGGTTCTCTGCTTGCTTGATTTTAGTAACGCTTTTAATACCGTCGATTTCGATATTCTGCTCAGTATACTTCGCTCTATTAACATATCTCCAACAGCGATTGACTGGTTTCGTAGTTACCTGTATGGCCGCCGGCAACGTATTTGCATAGATGAGTCCTGCTCTTCATGGTGTAGTACTGCAGCCGGTGTTCCTCAGGGTGGCGTGTTATCTCCTTTACTCTTCGCAATATTCATAAATTCTATTTCCAAAAAAACTTCAATCCTCCTACCACCTTTATGCTGATGACTTGCAAATTTACAGACAGCGCCTTATACTGATTTAGATGCTGCAATAAATATGATAAACCAGGACTTGGCTTCAGTTTGCAAATGGAGTGAGGCACATGGTTTGCAGGTTAACCCGTTAAAGACCCAGGTCATTGAAGTCGGCAGTTCTAGGTTGGCATCTAAGGTAAACTGGTCTCAGCTACCTCAGGTTATTTTCAACGGCACAGCTATTCCACTAAGCGAGAAAGTTAAGAACCTTGGGGTTTGGTTGGACAAATATCTTTTGTGGGGTCCCCAATTACAAGAGGTGAGTCGCCAATTATTTTCTTCTGCCAGTTCCCTAAGACGGTTGCGTAACTTTCTGCCAACTGCCACTAAAATTGCGCTAGCACAGTCTCTTTTACATCCCATCCTAGACTACGCTGATGTCAGTTATCTTGATCTCACAGAGACACAACTTGATAAACTTGAACGACTTCAAAATTTTTGCATAAGATTTATGTTTGGTATATAAATATGATCACGTATCCGAATTTCATACGAAACTCAAGTGGCTTCCTATACGTCTTCGCCGGAACTTACACATCTTGTCTCTGCTCTACAGTATTCTGTTCAATCCTAAGACCCCCTCTTATCTTAAAGAACGTTTTAAGTTCCTCCATGACACACATGCCAAATTTCTGAGGTCATCGGAAAACTTGAGGCTAGAGGTACCGAGTCACTCCACCAAATTTGTGGTAAGTCGTTCGCAGCTCAAGCAGTAGAAATGTGGAATACTCTTCCCATGTCAGTAAGACAAGCACAAACCCTTCCTTCTTTCAAAAATATGGTAAAAGATCTCTATCTCTCTCTTTAATTTGTTACTATTTTTTTATATAACTCAGCTTTGTTCTTTTTATGTATGTATATGTATATGTATATGTAGGTTATGTTATATTGAGTATGTAGGTTATTACTTATTATTATACTATATAAAGCCAAATTACCACTGACTGACTGACTGACTCACTGACATAATTGTTCTCCCAGATGGTGGATGGGGAGGTGGGTATATTTTGACAGATTCGTAAACAAGTAACTCTCAAACCTACGGGAAAAGTGCCAAACCTTCCCTTTTCCCCCCCCCTTCACTTCTTTTTTTACGGATTCGTATAGAGGAGGCTCGGTAAAGTAAAAAACATTTTTCAAAGTCGCCCCCCTTGCCCCCGTTCTCACCCCCTTTAGGCGGATCTCGGAAATTAAGAGACTTGGAACATTTTTTTATTCAGATTCACTTAGAGGGGCAATGCTTTAGTCGAAATAATTGTGCATGTTTTTTTTTTTTTAAGTGAACACGCGAGGTGCTTGCACCTCGCGCAACACGCAAATACTAGTTTATTGTATATAAGTGAATAGTACCTACACCATGGACTACCCGCGTATTTATTTTCTTCTGCTGTGTCAAATCCATACAAAGGTTGTCTGTAAAAGATCGCTTTTAGCGATAAGACCGCCCATTGTAACTTCCTTTGTAGTTTTTAAGTCCTTATTTAATTATTTTATGGTGTACAATAAAGAGTATATCTATCTATCTATCTATTATGTTTACTATATATCTTAAGAATACAATGGAACTTTTCGATTCTTACTTCAAGGAATACTAAAGACTTATTTATTATTTATTTATTATATACTTTATTGTACACCTTACAATACACTTAAGGATAAAAATCATAAAAACTAGTGTACAATGGGCGGTCTTATCGCACAGGGCAATCTCTTACAGACAACTTAATATCTTATGTATTAGTGATATCGACATTAATAAATAAAATCAATACATATTTATCTAATCACTTTGGATAACAATGAAGCAAGGATATGTTGGTTTTTTTTCGGGCTAAGGTGAATTGCGTAAGAATTTTTTTTGCGTGCGAATTGCTTGACAATTCTTCAGTAGAATCCATTGATAAATTGATTCTATATCAGTTAAAGTACTTAGTTCCAGAAATATTACCAAAATTTATTGCAAAATAATTTCTTTTGTCTAGGTCCAGGAATGAACCGCACAACCAAGCTCTCAGAAGAAACAAAGCGATCCTTATCTGTGGTGGTAGCAACCCCATCTTCCGGTCTCTTCGGCTTCCGCGAGAGAAGATGTAAGCTGAGCACACAGGGCGTCGCCTGCGCAGCTAAGCATCTGGATCTTACGAAGGGGAAAACGCAGGTGATATTTATTAGAATTACCTGTTGTGTATATGAACAGTTCAATGTCAGGAAGGAAAAGAATAATATTTAAGAGGTATGTGACTATCTGTATACAATAACAACTGCACGGGATGATCTTCTTGCTTGCCGAGGTTGATGCTTGCGTGGTTGTATATCTTAATATTTCGGGGATTCCTCCATGTCTTGGAAAGCAGCTTCCAAATCTGTATAAAGCACAGGTCCGTTCCTGCGTGGAGTATTGCAGCCACTTGTGGGATGGCTCTGCAAAGTACCAACTTGCTGCATTAGACTCGATCGAGCGCAGAGCTAAAAGCTTCATAGCCTAGCTCGTCGGCGAACCGTTGCTTGCCTGTCGGTTTTCTATAGATTGTACTTCGGGGAGTGTGCGCAGGAGCTCCATGACCTGATTCCTTCATCTCCCTTTCACTACCGGTCTACTAGACGCACGGCTGGGTACCACCCACACTTGGTTGATATACCGTCTTGTCGTACCAAGCGCTTCTCCTCCACACTTATTGTGCGCACAGCCAAGCTGTGGAATTCTCTGCCGGCTTCTGTGTTCCCTGCCACTTATGACCTTTCAGCCTTTAAAGCACGACTGAATAGGCATCTTCTGGGCTCGTTCGTCCCATCTTAGACCTCATCTATCGCTTACCATCAGGCGAGATCGAGTTCAAGAGTGAGCTCATCAGTAATTAAAAAAAAAAACATTGTAGCGTTGGTCCCGGCCGACATTTATACATCTTTAACAGTCGTTACGGGTAGTCAGAAGCCACAAAATCTGACACCAGTCTTGCCTATCGTGTTACCCAGCTACTGGGTTGTGGAGTTCAGATAAGCAGTGGCTCCAGGTAAAACACTAGATCCAGCTGCATTCGGTTAGATTGTAAGCTGACCCCAACATAGTTGGAAAAACGCTTAGCAGATGTTCATGACTAACACAAGAATCATTATCATTTATTTATTTATTTATTTATTTATTGACACACCAACGACTTATTCACTAGTCATTTAACAAATAAAAAGAAGACTCGAATGAAATAGTTTGTGGTGAATTCGTCACTTATAGGTATGCACAGCACTTGTATAAAGAGTAAATTAAATTAAATTAAAAATTAAGAGAACATTAACGTTAAAATCTTGAGCTAAAGTTACATTGAAACAAAGCAAAGATAACATTGGAATTTCAGTGAGTCGGAATACAATAAATAACACTAAATTATTACACTATCATTAAGTTTGATTAATATCTATATCTATACTATAATATTATAAAGCGGAAAAGTTTGTTAGTTTGTTTGTTTGTTTGTTTGTTTGTTTGCTTGAACGCGCTAATCTTCGAAAGTACTGGGTGGATTTGGATGAAATTTGGTATGGAAGTAGCTTGAAGCTTGAGGAAGGTTATAGGCTACTTTTTACCCGACTGCAAAAAAGGAGAGTTATGTTTTTACCGTGATAGAATCCACGGGAGCGAAGCCCCGCGAGAGTACTAGTTAATTATAAAATTAACAGAAAAAGTAAAAAGAAAGAAATTAAAACATATGGAAATAATTTATCTATATATATATATATATATATATTTCCTAATAATTATCATCATAATTTTAGACAGACGAAGGCAACTTCGGTCGGCACATCCTTCTTTTTTTAACACACTTTTATTAGGTCGACCTGTATGTAACTAACTATGAAATGAAATCTAAGGTATCTAATTTAACCATCTTCCAAGGGTCGTAGCGTAATGAAAATTGGCAGCTGTATGTAGTTCTGATGACAATACAATAATATGGTACTGTCGAACTGATCTGATGATGGAGCCGGAAGATATGAACTGGAACTTCATGATGGAAAATCATATCATAGCTGTTTTGGATTTCTTAGAAAAGTCTTGTAATGAACTTTGACCACGATTAGGTTTCAAGGTCTGATGATAAAGCCGGAAGATAGGCACTGGCATTCCATGATGGAATATCGTATCATAGTCGTGTTTGCACTTGTGAGAAAGGCCACGTAATGGACTTTGGACACGATCAGATTTCAAAGTTATTATAACAAACCTAAAGAAAATCCGTTATCAGTTTTCTTAACTTTTTTGAATTACCGCGTAATCCATAGATTATTTTTTTTTATAGATGTCACTTTCAAATCCTCTGGGGTGATCGAACGTTTAATTGCTCACTACTCGTGGGAATAATATGGCAAAAACTACAAAAAAGAAACAGCAACACAAAGCAAACGGAGTCAACAAAAAAAAAGGAAAAGTGCGAACAATTATTTTGTTTTTACGTGCATTTATAAAAGCGTGTTTTTCTAGTGATTTTTAAAGTATTAATTTATTTTATTGAAAATAGGTTCGCGTTTGACCACCATCTCACCTGATGGTAACTGATGATGTGGTCGAAGATGGAGCACGCTTACCTAAAAGTAACCTATTCACTCTGGACTTAAAGACTCCCAGGTTATAGCTATCAGGAAACACAGACTCCGGCAGAGAATTCCACTCCTTAGCTGTACGCATAATGAAACTTAATTATCGCGCTGGAGCGAGTACAAAATAAGTTTGTAAGGCATTTATACTTACGCTTGTATGAAGTATATCCCTTTTACCCATTAATGTACCCAAATTTATTTATTTTGGGTGTGGTAGGATACAACGAGCTGAGCGTCAGGAGGGAACTCGCACTCATCTCGTACATATTCAAAATATTTAGAGGGAAGGTGCATAATAATAATAATAATAAGAGTATAGATTGGCTCCGCCTGAACTTAGACCCCGGCTACCACGGTTACCCATGCACAAAAAAAATAGGGCGCTGGTGTGTGCTTTGGACTCGCTGTTTGAGAATATTTTTGAGAGCAGCGAAAACCTCGTTGATACGCACTCAGTCCTGTATTGCGGGGCTGTTGCGGCATGTCGCTTAGCTAACGTCAAATTCCCGTCACGTTAACGTCAAAGCTATTCGACCAAAACCTGCTGTACCAGCCTGGCAGTATAGGATCGAGAGGCGTATCGATGAGGCCAGAACACTCATCGGCAAACTATACTGCTTCAAGGAAGGCAATGCACGCCCACGTGTAATGCGTTTTGTACGGCGGGCTTTCTCGGGGACTGGAATCAGCCCTCGAGAATACACACCCCACATTACGGAGCGCATTGACTTCCTGAAGCAGAAAATTTATGCATGGGCAAGCCGTATCCGATGGTTTAAGCGGCGGGTTGAACGGTACTCACAGAATCGCATGTTCCAGAGCGATGAGAGGTGGGTATACAGAGCTTGGGAGCGACCCAATCAAAATGTGACTGACGTGTGCCGCCCGGATGATACCGCCACGAATTTATTCTGGCGCAACATCTGGTCGGTACCCGTCTGTCATGTTGAGGGTGACTGGATGCGTGAAGTTGAACGCGTATGTGAAGCTATACCACAAATGGATAAAATAACCATCAATAAGTCTGATGTAGCCAAAGCAGTTCATCCGTTACCAAACTGGAAGTCTCCAGGACCGGATGGACTGCACAACTTCTGGCTCAAGTGGTATAGCAACTCGCACGCGCTTTTAGCTTCTCAATTCCAGGCATCCTTAGAGGCTGGGTCTCTACCAGAGTTTCTTACGACTGGCTGTACCCACCTGCTCCATAAGAGTGGTAGTCCCATGGAACCCAAAAACTATAGACCGATTACTTGTTTGTCTACGGTCTATAAGGTTCTTACGTCCATTCTGAGAGTGAAAATAAATATGCACATTGAGTGCAACTCAATTATGTCCGCTTCTCAGAATGGATGTAGGAAAGGGTCCCGTGGCACTAAGGAGCTACTCCTCATTGACATGGCCATTAGCCAACAGGTTCGTCGATCCCGCAAAGATCTATCAACATGCTGGATAGACTACAAAAAAGCCTATGACTCTGTTCCTCATACCTGGCTCATGAAGGTGCTAGAGCTTTACAAAATAGATCCAACTCTACGCACCTTCATTGAGTCATGTATGAGGCAATGGAAGACGGTACTTCTCTATCCAGGATGTCGACCGATCCGAGGGAATGATGAGCCTATATGGATCAGACGGGGAATATTTCAGGGCGACAGTTTGAGTCCACTTTGGTTTTGCTTGGCCCTGAATCCTCTAAGTACAATGCTAGAGGAGTCAGGCCTGGGCTATCGGTTGAGAAGAGGAGGTCAAAGTATATCCCACCTCCTCTACATGGATGATTTGAAACTCTTTGCCCCCAACAACTTGCAACTGATGGAACTACTGAAGGTAACTGAAACTTTCAGTAGCGCCATCAAGATGGAATTTGGTGTGGAAAAATGTGCAATCATGCATGTAAAACGAGGAGAGATTATGGAATCTGAGGGAATTCAACTTTCAGATTCCATACACCTTAGATCTCTCTGCTTAACCGAAACTTATAAGTATTTGGGTATGTCGGAAGCTTTGGGCATTAATGTTACTGACATGAAGCAATCGCTGAGGGAGCGCTTCTTTGGCCGCCTGACAAAGGTATTAAACAGCCTTTTGTCGGGAGGAAATAAGGTGCGCGCTTTCAACGGTTGGGTCATGCCGGTGTTGATGTATTCTTTCGGCATACTCAAATGGACTCAAACCGAACTGGACGCCCTGGATAGGAGGGTCCGTACACTGCTAACCGCAAATCGGATGCATCACCCACGATCATCGGTGATGAGACTGTATATCCCGCGGAAATGTGGAGATCGAGGCTTTTTAAATGCCAAAACTCTCCACAACCGCGAGATTTGCAGTCTCAGGGAATATTTCCTTAAAGCCGATGTGGGTATGCACCGAGATGTGATTGCAGTGGACAAGGGACTCACCCCGCTGACTATGGCTAAAGAGAACTGGCACAAACCTGTTATACTTACCCCAGATGACCGCAAGGAGGTATGGAAAAGCAAGGAACTTCATGGTCGCTACTATCGGGCTCTTTATGGGTCCGATGTAGATTTGACAGCTTCGGTTGCCTGGCTACGCTTCGGGGATCTCTTCGGAGAAACTGAAGGTTTTGTCTGTGCAATTATGGACGAAGTTATCTTGACGAATAATTACCGGAGACATATTATGAAGGACGGGACGATTGACGTGTGTCGGGCATGCCATCGTCCTGGTGAGTCCATCAGACATATTATCTCCGGTTGTTCTCGTCTAGCTAACGGCGAGTACTTGCATAGACACAACCAAGTAGCCAGAATTATCCACCAGCAACTTGCTTTGAAATACAAACTTGTCGATTCTGAGGTACCGTATTACAAGTATGTGCCCGACCCAGTTCTCGAAAATGAACATGTCACGTTGTACTGGGATCGGTCTATCATCACTGATAGGACTATTGTTGCCAATAAGCCTGATATAGTGGTGATAGACCGATTAGTGCGCCGCACAATGATAATCGATGTTACCATCCCACATGATGAGAATCTCGTGAAAGCTGAGAAAGAAAAACACATTAAGTATCTCGACTTAGCTCATGAGGTTGTTGACATGTGGGATGTGGACTCGGCTGTCATTGTGCCGATTGTCATATCAGTCAATGGGCTGATAGCTAAAAGCTTCGACGACCATCTGTCGAAGCTGGCTTTGCACAGCTGGATAAAGGGCCTGATACAGAAGGCAGTTCTCCTCGATACAGCTCGTATTGTGAGGAGGTTCCTTTCTCTGGAGACCTAACCACCGGTAGCTTGGACCCCGTTCCCGATACCAGTGGACTGCCATTTTTTATATTTTTAAATGTCTTTTTATTGTCACTTTTTTATAGAAAAATATTTAAAAATGTAATTTTTGAGAGGTATATAAAATAAAGGAGATAATAATAATAATACGGCGGAGGAGCCGTTGACGCGCGCGCTCCGCACTTTCAACCTCATTGCAACCGTTTTGGACTTATTCTGTTGTTCACTGGGTGAATTCACTGGGAGTGCTTTATTTGTAATTTGTTACAAAAATAATTAAATTATTGTAATACTAGAATAGGTACACTATGCATTAGGTTACCCTGTAATGATAGATGTAAAGTGGATAATAAATAAATAAATAAGCATTTCCAAACTTTAAGACGGACCAGATGGTCTATGAGGTTGGAAGATATTGGGATTATTACTCGCGAGCCGACCGGGTTTATTCGGATGTGATTGATTAGAAGCGTTTGACCTGGTGATGAATGGGTATTTCATACGCACAAAACGGTTCGGGAATACCTTCATTGTGCGTACGGCTAAGGAGTGGAATTCCCTGCCGGAGTCTGTGTTTCCTGATAGCTATAACCTGTTAGTCTTTAAGTCAAGAGTGAATAGGTTCCTTCTAGGCAAGCGTGCTCCATCTTCCACCACATTATCGCTTAACATCAGGTAAGATTATGGTCAAACACAAGCCTATACAACAACAAAAAAGAAAAAAATATCGTGCTATGTTGTTAACCTCGGTTTGATATTGTAGCATACGTAGCATACCCTTCACTTTGATAACCAATCGCTCATACAATGCACAAAAGAATATTATTATTAATACTATAAATTAAATATAATGTAAACAGACATACGAGACCTGTGCCACAGCCCGTGCCCTGAGAGCGCGCTCACACAGTGACCACTGTTTAACTTATGTAAACATTACCAATTATATATTAACCATTCTATTTCAATAAAGAATCCCCGCCCGATCACTATGTTCGGCAAGCCAATCCCTTGGGAAAAGCGAGCCAAATACTTAGGTGTGATCCTCGACCAGTTCCTTAACTTCAGTGAGCATATAAAGTCGGTTCGCTCGCGAGCCGCTTTCGCTCTCGGTAGGCTCCACGCCTTGCTGAATAAACACAGTAAGCTCTCCCTTAGATGTAAAATCCGAATCTACGCGACATGCATACGTCCTATCATGACGTACGCCTGTCCGGTGTTTGCTCATGCCAGTCCCAATCAGATCCATAGGATGCAAGTCATTCAGAACCGTTTTCTCCGAAAGGCCACGGGCGCGCCCTGGTTCTGTAGGAATGAGGATCTCCACGTAGACCTCAAACTCCCGACCATAAAGCAAGTGTTGAAACGCATGTCAGTGCGTTACTTCACCTCTGCTGATACTCACACAAACCCCCTGATCGTATCGGCCGCCCGATACAGACCCTCCAAGATTTCTCGGGTTCGTCGCCCGCGTAACGTCCTAGAGGAGCCTGACGACCCCACCACCATCCGACAAGAGAGCAGTAGGGAAACCAGCACTCGCGCGTTCCTTATTCCGGCCTCGCCGACGAGGCTCATCACGACGTCCGCGTACTTGTAATGAAAATCCTCCCCGACCTTTGCCAAACGAGCCAGCCCGCGATGCTGAGCCAGTAGCAATAAATACTCCCGTAAATAATATGACCCAGCCTGTCCCTTTGCTGCCCTCCCAAAATGACCCCGCTATGCCGAGGCCCGTACTCCACAGGGAGTGCCCTTAGCGTGCGGTCATTAGTTTTTAAGTATATTTTAGTTTGTAAGCCCTGGCTGGGGGCCTTTAATTTATTAGAGGTCACCACAGGACAGACCGGTTAAGTAGTACATTAGCCGTATAGAGCTAAACTACGAGTGGCACAACCTAAAAAAAAAAAAATCAATAAAGAACATTCATTCCACATTCATTACTGCGACTTCACGCTTGTCATTGCTCTCCCTAACTTATTCTCCGAAGTGCTATCTAAAGTAAATCTTTGCTATCTTCAAACATACCACTAAATATAGTGCTCCAACTTAGCACCAAAATATAAACCTTGGCGTAAATTATACATAAACTTTAAAGTAACATCTAACGTCCGCCGAACTTGTTGAGGTCGTGAGAATTAACTGGATGCGAGAACCGGTCGATGTGGTAACACTGGGAGGAGGCTTATGTCCAGAAGTGAACACCTTTCTGATGTAATAATGATGACGAAGCTTTAAAACAGACATATAAATAAAATTATATTGCCTGTCTATGATGACAAAACAGCTTTATTTTCTGTGCTTATTTCTCTAAGTGCTCATAGTAATTGACACGATAGGTACTAAAACACAAACAAACTTTTTAAATGTTTGCCTGTCTGTCTCTCCTTTTGTCTAGGCTTATCTCTGAAAGGGCTGAACGAATTTTAATGGGACTTTCACATGAAGATAATGGAAGTTATAGTATACTCGACTCCCACCCAAACGAAGTCAAATAAAAAGCATCAGACTATCAATGTGTGATACCACTCCCAATAAACAATTTGAAGGAAATCGAAACTAATAGCAACTTTGTTAGAACACGGCTGTGAGTCTAATATAGTAGATCATAATATAGTATCTATTAATAAGCTAATGTTTATTCACGTTAATGATCAAGGCTTCAGTAAATTTAGTCAGATTGCAAGATTCAAATGCATTTTAATGCTATCTTCGTTTGGTGCACATCGTTAATAGTCGAAGATCCCAGAGCGCCTACTAGACGTTACAGATTATCTCAGTAATAAAACTTATGCGATGTGTTACTAGTACGTAAGTGTTTTGTGCATACGCATACGTGCCAGCTTGGGCTTTTTTACATACGATTATGTAGGATATATTTTTGTAAAACCAGGAGGAAAAATCATGACAATTTGTCTATGTATATGAATATTTGAAAGCGTAAAAGTTTGTTTAAACGCGCTTATTATCGAAAGTATTGGGTGGATTTAGATGTATTTTGGTATCGAAGTAGCTTGAAACTTGTGGAAGCTTAAAAGGCTACATTTTTGCTCGACTGCAATAGCAGAAAGTTTTGTTTTTATCGTGATAAAGTCCACGGGAGCGCAGTCCCGCGCGACTGCTAGCTTTATATGGGTGAATTTCAACATGAGATTTTTATGTGTCATTTCATTGGGATTTTTTTTATTCCAATGCTATCTACATATTTTAGTGACAAATAAAACTTTAGCCTATTTCATAACATTGTGCGTGAGTGGACATGAAATTTCATCAAAACTTACATAAATATTTAAGGATGAATTTTTAAGAGTCCACTGAAATGAAAAGTGTCTACCGAACTGATAAAAATTACCACTGAAATGATAGACTGTGCACCGGAATGAAATAAATCTACCGAAATGATATAGCTAAAAACAACCGTGCCGGGCAGCCAGGGTTCCGTACTTTGTTAGGTTTGATTTTCACAAATTTTAGATAAACACTGAGACAGGACAGTACACAGTTATTTTAATATCATCATTAATATACAGATATTACAGTTAGTATTACATATATCATTCATCAAAGAATGATATTAATGTAATGTAATGTTCATTATGATATGAATGAATTGTTTCTTTACTTATATAACCTTTGATAATTTTTCTGGTTGTTGTTGTGTGAAAATGTTGGAAAACTTTATCGTAAATGCTGGTTTATTTTTTAGTTAGATTATCGTTGAGCTGAAAAATGTGTATCTAAAGTATATACATGTACTAACTACATAGATATATGTATATATTATATATCGTAAACATAAATATTACACAACAAATATACCCGAATAATCTAATCTACACTCTAGGTAAAAGTACATTACAAAACTATGACTTTGTATTAGACACAAGGATCTCTAAAACTTTATGGTTTTATCATTTCGGAGATACGTTTCATTCCGGTGGACTGTAATTGGTATAACAATCTACCGAATCCACTGAGATGATAAAATAGAGGTTAGTTCTACATTTAACTCCGAAATAAAATTATTAAAAAATTATGAACACTACTCAAACAAAACAGTACTTACGGTGAATTTAATACAAAATTTTGAAATAAATTAAACGAATCTAGCACGAGTTATAACAGCCACCGAAATGAAACTATTTTTGTGCCCATATTACTGAAATGATAAACTTACTTTTTTTTGCGGGAAACCGCAAGACGTTGGGACCGATGCGTTCGCGCCGAAAGCTTGAGCTGGACTGATCCGAAGTAAGGAAAGGTGAGAAGAGCGTAACAACGCAATGTTGACATGGCTATTCTACTAAAACTTACTGGCCTCTGTAATGATAACTTTTTTCAAGACAAAAGTTGACTGCCTGCCAAATCCATGAGAAAAAAGATAAACAAACGAAAATAGTTTTATTTGATCGAATATATTATTATTTAATGATAACAAAATCGATTTAAATCCATATTACGAATGTATTTGCAGGGGAAGGTATTTTATGAGCGGAATTGGGTTCAGGACAGGCCACCGTGATGATAAAATAATACTTTGTATTTTTTTTTTGGTATATTAGAGGGTACAAATCAATGATTTGTTTTGCCAAGGTAGAGAAGTACTTACGTTGTTGAGAAAAAATATATAAAATTAAAAATCAGCACATTGCACTACCGTTCTCAGGTTTGCCGTGTATTTTTTGCTTGCGCAATTCACCCACATAAATGCCTTGTAACATTAGTGAAAAATTCCACCAAAAACGAATTGTTTGAGTTTGAATTCAATTTGCAGCAGAACGGTGGGGCACTTTATGTGACGGCTAAACACCCTTATTTCAGAATTTGTGACGCTACAGAATCTTAGATTTCAATCGATCAAAAACGTGTCCAGCCAGCTTAAAAAACCCCATTTCGCTGGTCTCTCAATCTCGGTAACGGAAGTGATTTTTACGAATTTTGCATATCAACGGGCGTCACATAAATTTGTGACAAGCATCGAGCTAAAAGTTTTGTGATACGGTTTAGTAGCAAATGCAAAAATCTGTGTCTATCCAGCTTGAATTTACGTATAAAACTTCTGGCTGGCGCCTCGGAATCTCAATAACGGGAGCGTTTTCGAATATGGTTCCTTTACTAACATTTAGTTACGCAATGTGTGACAGTAATAACATTTGATTTATGGCGTCACATGTAAGGGTTTACGAGAAATCAATAAAAACTTAATGTCCAGCCAGCCTGAGTTGAAGCTGGTTGAACACATGTATCTGCCTGATCTACGGCCTTCGAAATGTGTTAAAATTTTTGTGACGGGGACGATAATGATAACCTGAATTTATGACGGAGAAACTTTGAGTTGTTTAAAAGATATTGATCATTTAAATTTTCCCATTATACAAACACTGTAGTAGGGTTACTGCATCGGCTTTGATTTAGAAGCTTCTTACTTATAATTACTTTTTTACTTATAAATATACAGAAAGTGAGGCGATACTTCACACCTCGACAGGTTTTGAATTTATATAAAGCACAGGTCCGTTCCTGTATGGAGTATTGCAGTCACTTGTGGGATGGCTCAGCCAAATACCAGCTAGCTGCACTTGACTCGATCGAACGCAGAGCTAAAAGGCTCATAGGTGACGAGGTTCTGGCAAGCAAGCTTCACAGCCTGGCTCACCGGCAAAACGTTGCTTGCCTGTCTATCTTCTACAGATTGTACTTCGGAGAGTGTGCGCAGGAGCTCCACGACCTAGTCTCTTCATCCCCCTTTTACTACCGATCTACCTGACGTACTACGGGACACCATCCACACTTGGTCATACCGTCTTGTCGTACTAAGTGAGTAGTTGAAATATAGGGTATTCAGATACAGATCTACGATCTGAATACCCTATATTTCACAGTTCGACTATTCAGTAAGAGTAACCCCCTTAATAATTTTAGTTATTCCTCTATAACTCCCATAATATATTGAATTATTCAAAATGTTCATTTCAGTTTATGCCTCTGTTTTTAAATCTAAGTCACTTGTAACCATTATTTCTTCGTCAAGTCATAAAATGATCAACTAACAATATTCTAGAGTTGCCTATTCAATAACATTTTTAAATTAAAATCCTGTTAGTAGTAGTAGTAGTAGTAGTAGTAATAGTAGTGTAGCATACTCATCAACAGCATCTGACCAGTTCAGATGAACAGATCAGTTCAGTATGAACTGCTTATTATAACAAGCTGTTCAGTATGAACTGACCATTATAACAAGCTGTTCAGTATGAACTGCTCATTATAACAAGCTGTTCAGTATGAACTGCTCATTATAACAAGTTCAGTATGAACTTTCGATGTCGAACTGTTACATGTAGTTAATTGTTATATTAATACTGCTAGTGTATAAGAAATAAAACTGATAAGTAGGTCAAGTTTAAATATTTATTTCTACATAATTATAAAAATATTATTTAGTACACATTATTTAATCATATACATTTTTTAAAAAGCAATGAAACATTTCACACATTACTATTATTTACATTTTCTCTGACCTAAATAATAGAATACAGGTAAGTTTATAGATTAGACATTCACACTTCGATTTATAAGTAGGTTTAACATTCTATAATCATTAATACGTAAACTAGAATCGTTCTTGTCTTACTGATAAAACACTTTATTTTCTTCACACCATTTATTCAGGCAAAACACATTTTTTAAGGCACATATATTGGTATGATGCATACAAGTTATAATGTCAGATGAATCTGAATAATTGTTATACAATGTTACCAAACTTGGACAGTTTTTACTTTCTAAATTGTACACATTATTAATTTGAAATAAATCTTTTAACCATAAAACTTTTTCGTTTCCTTTAGTGAATATAGATTTATTTTTTAGTAAATTGCATAAGTTTGCTTTATAATTAAAATATGGTACAAAGCCTTCGTCCCACTTTATTCCTCTGTTTTTTTCAATCCAAGCCACTTGTAACCTTTCTTTCCTCGTCAAGTCATAAAATGGTCGAGGTGGTTTTATCAGCAGTACTTGTATATGTCTTTTATACATTATTGCTATTTCTTTTGGAATAAACTCGTTTCCTTCACTCTTAAACCCTTGAACATCTACAATGACATTCATGATAGTTTTCTCACAATATTACTCAACGGCTTGTATTCGAACAGTCGATCGTTTATAATTAAACAATAGGCGGATGTATTATCTTGAATATCTTCAGAACATTCAATTTCTAGTCGCACATCAACTGGTCCAGTTTTAAGAGAATCGTTTTGTCTTGAGCAGTCAATCACAAAAAGTGGAGCAATCTCTTTAAACTGATTTAAGCTAAGCAATGGATCAAGGCCGAAGTTGTAATACGACTGGCGAAAATTAGCATACATTTCATATAATATACTGTATTTACCTTCATTAAATTTCAGATTAAGTGAGTCATACGGGTAGTATTGAGAATTCAAATATAATTTAATATTGCTTACATTGCAGTGATCAAATATCGAAGAACTTCTAGTTTTATTATTTTTTCGAGCTGTTTGTAAACCAAATATAACAAACCTCGGTTTTTCTAGCTGGGAAGTCGTCTTTACTGACGATGAATGTTTCGTTGTTCTTGGTAGTAATGGATATTCATACAAATCCCAATTTCTAAATGCTATCTGTATAGAGCGATCTCTCTCCAAGCTTTTAAGCAATAACAATTTGTTACGATCAGACACTTTAATATGTGGCACACGCCATTGTATTTTTTGTATATCTATTTCTACGTTATCATTTTTGTCTATAAGCACACAGTTCAATGCCGAGCTGCTTCGTTGTAATATAAGTTCATGTTTACAATTGATTATTATTTTGTTATAATCTTCTGCAAATCCCAATATTCTGTTCAATGGCATGATAACACTAAAATATTCGTGTTTTAATTTTGTACCACCTAAGTTCCATCCCCAGACTGCTGCAGCTTTACTTTCACCCTCATTCATAGAAACATACGATTTTAAGGTTGTTGTAATACCAACATTTTTAATGCGATCGATTTCAACACCATTTATTTCGTACCTAATATCTTGAAACAAATATGAAATTGGATTATTTATAAAATCAACATCTTTTTTTACTAATTTTCCTGCTGCATCTCTAGTTGACACATTTACATATCCTTCTATATAAATGGAACTACCTGATGGCAATATATATAAATCTTGCTGTTGTATTGGTATTCTAATTTCATCATTTTCTTTAAAGCTATTATTATATGGATTGTAGCTATGGATCTCATAAGCCTCAACAGAGGTCTCATATTGTGGTAAATCTGTAATTTGAAGCATGTTATATTTTAAAACCAATACCTTGAAGAAATCTTTTGTTTTCCTTTGAAACTTTTTTAATTTTCACTGCATTGACACGTCTCACTTCTTTGGAAATTGGGAGTCTTATGTTGCATTTCCCTCTCTCATTAGGAGTTTTATGAATAACTAGCATAATATTAGTACGAATAAAAGGGAGGAGGTTACTTTATTAAATAATAAAAATAAAAAATACTTTTACAACACTAGTGATTGTTATCACCAACAACCAAAGAATGCACATGCATGAACTAGCAATGTCATTTATATTTTTCTTGTTTAACAAAATTTGGAGTCGTAAGAAATAAAAATCACTCAATTAATTAATAAGTTCCTTTATTACTTTTCCAAAATGACTTAAGAAATTTTAAACATAAGTGTCCACAATTATATAGGTGATCATGTTGTACATTTTCATAATTATACTGAATATTGTTTCCTAAATATTTTATAAATTCTTTGGGTGGTTTTAAGTTACCATAACTGTCAAAGTATTCAATGTGATCGTATATTTTGGCATAGGCTACCCAATGAGTGCCAGAGTTTTTAGAAATATCAAGATTAATCACCCCACATTCTAACGATAATGGGTCATCTGGTAATTCATCTCTCATAAATACACCTCGAAAGAAGGGGACACTATTTGAATGCTTCAATATATCAATATTAGTTAAAGCTCTATTGGGTAGGCGACAATTTAGTTTTTTTTATTCTTCGTAATATAAATTCCTAAACCTTCTTTATACGGCTTAAGATGTAATCCTTTTCCAATCATTACAGCTTCAATTTGCTTGTTGTGACGTTCCGATTCAAGCAACTGTTTTTTAGCTGTTTTATATGTATTAATAGCTTTCGCAATCCCAGCAGCACCCCCAGCCAAACTTCCAGCGGCAGATAAACTAGCAAATATTGGTACTAAAGGAAGAAATCCTCCAGTTTTAGGTACTGGTATAATTCTAGGTAATTTTATGGGTAAATCAGATGCAAATTCTTGAGCTGTAGCGTAGGCTAAATCCATTAATGCTTTCTTACAGGTAGGTTTTAGTTTCTTGATGTGTTTTTTGGTATGTGATACAATATTTTTTAAGAGTTTTTTTCTAAAACCTGCTCCAGATTTTACGTTGCTCATTTTGACAGATGATAAACTAGACATTTCTTTATTGCTTGTAGATCGTCCTCGTACTCTTTTCATTGTTATTTCTTATTTTATTTAGAATTTTTTTTACATAAAATTGGATGATATACTATGTCTTTATTGCATTAAGAACAAAGTGGAAGTGAATAGATATTAAATTGTAAAATGCTTAAATAACTTTCAGGACTTATAATACATTTAATTTATCAATCCAGCTATTTTCACTGGTCGGCAGGCCTAGCCATTTAACGTATACTCGCTTTCCTTTTCGTTTCAAAACTTTTTCAACGAGGTATATGTTAGGATGATTAGTTTTTTGAAGTTCTTGTGCATAAAATGCGCCTAGTATTGGTCGACATTTATCATCTTCTATTAAATAAGTAGTTGGATTTGTTTTTTGGATTTTTTTTATTTTAAATATTTCAGTGGACCAGTTTGGATAATAACCTTTATCAAAACATCCTTTATATTTACTTATTCTCACAAAATCTCCTACACTAAATTTCTTACACCCCACTTTTTTTCGAGACTGAGCTGCGTCAAAGTATTTTTGAAGTATATTTGTTTTATTTCTTTGATTTATTGAAGCAGGTGACTGACCGACAGTTCTATGTATATCATTATTGTATTCATGTACCTTTTTTTCTAACATACTGACTTTTTTTACTAATGATTAATTTTATACTTACTAACTAAACTTTTAAATTGATCATTATAAAACTCTTTCCCAAGATCGGTTTGCATTTTTTTTGGAACACGTCCTTTTTCCATTACTGTTTTAAATGCTTCTGATACCTGTTGCTTAATTTTTTGTTTTAGTGGAATTGCCCAAGCATATTTTGAAAAAGTATCTATAATCACTAGTATGTATTTATAACCCGCATTCACTTTTGATATTGCTTGCATATCCATCAAATCTGCTTGCCAAAGGTCATCTATATCTTTAAGTATTACATTTCTTCTTGGAAAATTAACTCTAGCGTTTTTATGGATTTCATTTATGACGTTTATTTTGCTCATAATGCTTGCTTAACTTCCCTGCTAATTCTTTTAAATCAATGGTCTTTTCAACTTTATTTAATCTATTATTTAAACTAGTAATTAATTTGTTCAATTGTTCTATTTTTATTAATATTTCAACTTGGAATTTATCAATATCTTTGCAGTATTCAGCTTCGGTTGAATTGTCTAAGATCTCAATATGCTCAGAGCTTATTTCGTTAAAAGACAACGATGTTTGTTTTGTATGAACCTTCATGGTCTACATGCTTTAAATAACTAAGTATAAAATTAGCTACAATGCATTTTTATTCTTTTATAACACCAGCTTCTTTTAACTCTTCAACAATTGATATAATTTCATTGTCATGATTAGTATTACCGGCGTTTTTTGAAGCAATTAACAGTCTTAATCTATCTATTAATTCATTAGGGTCATCCCAATAAACGTAATCTGTATTACTCTTATACTTTTTTTTCAATTTAGGTAAGTGGCCGCCACTTTTTGACTTAGTGACATGTTCTGCATGTTGAACATAATTTTGTTCAGAAAATAAAGGTTTAATGATTTGACGGTATTTCAAACCTTTGTCACCTTTTAATTGACCGTTTGGATTAAAGTCGCGTTTGTGAGCATTTGTATCATTGAGCATATCTTTGTAAACAATTTTATCAGTTTCAGTTACCAGACTGAGGTCAGGTCTATTACGTAGTATAAGTTCTTTTAGTCCAGGAGTTATTTCATAATGTCTGCCATTAACTGTGGCTATAATTGATTGATTCTTTGTAAAAGAAAATGATACTTTAGAGTTTCCCATCATCAAATTTTTGTTTTCACTTCGAATTCCAAATGGTACATTCATATTATTATCATAGATTTCAATCATATCTTCTTTATTAAGTGACATAAATGAATTGTTGTCGCTATCATTACCTGTGCAGCTATCGGATACAGAATCGTCATTTGAATGACTCTCTATAAATTCTTTAAAATTTTCAAAATCTTCGGTTTTGCTACATCTTCTCATTATATTATTGCCACCTTTACTTGTATCCAATATGGTTATATTCTTATCATTAACTTTAATTAAAGTCTCTAGAGTATCCGTTATTGGCTTGAAAAGTTTCTTAATTTTGAAATTGTCAGCATCTTCTGCATTTTGTATTGTTTTAATTTTATTTTTTATACTATCTACTGATTTTATCAATTGCTCTTTTATATTGACCTCCATAATGATTTCAGAAAATATCCAACCGTTATTTACAGACAGTAAACTACGATTGATATTTTTTTTACAGTAATATGGTTTATATTACGTATGTTCAAAAGTTACGAATATGTCAAAGCCCTGTCTATATCTGCCTTCATTTAGAGAACAATGCTTATTTATTAATAAAAAATCAAACCGATCTTGCCAAATAGTAGAGCAAAGTTTTTTAAATTGAAGCCACTCCATATCAGTATTTACATGTTCATTATATAAATGTTTTAAATTTATGTCGTCTTGTTTAAAGATTAACAAAAGATTAACGTTATCTCGTATTAGTTGCTTAGGTATTTTAGAATAGGTTTGTGATAAGTAAAAGCAATCTATCTGTTTGTGTCTCCCCATCGCGAAGTAGTTACGAATATTTGTTTGATTTTCACATGCGACATCATCGAAAATCATTATTGAATTGGATAAGGCATCATTAGGATGTATAACTTCTTTATTATCATGGAAGATAAATAAGTTGGCATTGGGTATGCAACGGATGACTTGTTTTAAAAAACAATATTTCGGCTGGAAAACTGTCTTCGAGTATAAATAAATATTCTTGAATTTTACTCCATTTTCATGTAATAGTAAATTAAGCATTATATTAGTTTTTCCGCAGTTAGATGGACCGCATATAATACATCTGATAGTGTTAGGTAAGAGTTTGCTATGTCTCACTTTTTGTGAATGGTTTTCTAATTTTATATTATTAACTTTAAAAGTCTGTGATTGCTTAACGAACTTCATTGTGAAATGTGAGCTAATAATAAATGACCTGAGTATATATACTACTTATTTTTCTAAAAGGCGCTATGTTTTATTTTATACTATTTTCTTAACTTGTAAGTAACGCATAAAGAATATTGTGTAAATGTAAATTAAAATAAAATGCTCATAGTTATTATTACACATTAAACATTTATTAAACATAAATTTTATATTAGTAGGTACATAGGTAGGTAGGTTACAGCGAAGTAAAAATTAAAAAATAATTTGTGTACAAACAGCGTAAAATGGTTTACTGTTAGTAATTAAAATTACACATCACTAGAATAATCAACAAACATAGAATCACAATGCCCCCAGGGTAATGTACGAATTTGATCCTGTAATACTTGAACTTTGTCATCGTTTCTTTCTAAAACTCGTTTATCTACTTGCTGAGTGTATAAAACATGTTTAATTGATTTTATCATATTCATTTTACATCTATACGCTTTATTTGTCAGCAGTACATTGTTGTAATCATTTAATTTTAGGTTACAAGTTACAGACTTAGAAACACCTTTGGCTTTTTTAATTTCAGTCTTCACACTGTTTATAAAATATAACTTAGCTCTTAAACCGGTAAATTCTGTAATTAAATCGTCACCAACTTCATGTTTCCATAATCCAGGAATTTTTGCATTAAGTTGCGGTATGTGATATGGATTATTCATTCCAAAATTACTGGTATCAAACTTCGTAAGATCATCATGCATATCATGATAAAAATCATCTGTATAAATTAAATACAATAGGCTGTCAGTATCTGTATAGCACAACTCAGCATTGTTTTCGTATTTATTTTTAATAACGTCATAATGAAATTGGTATAAATGTTGCTTCGAATATTCCAAAACGGTAAATCCAATATAAATAGGTCTATCTAAAACGAGCTTTTCACGGCACAATTCCACAGCGACAAAATTTTCTGAAAAAATTGATATACTTTTTAAATTTGGTTTACATATCAATTTTTCAGCGCCAAGATGCTTATTTGTTTTATTTCTGGTATCTGTCCATTTTGTTACTAATTTTACATCGGCTTGCTTACGTTTATTTTCGATAGTTTTACCGAAGATGGCATTATTCAATAATTTAAAAAAGTCCTTCTCGAACGCTGTTTTGGAATTTTGACGAAGAATAGTATTCAGATCAATGTATTTTTTGAGAAAGCATTCTTGTCTGAAGCTAAGTATACGATGAATCTTTTTTAAAATCAAACCTTTTTTCAAACATTCTGTCAAGTGAACATAATGAATTACATAATTTCGCTTATCATAGAGATTTGCAACCAATTTTACTGATTTTCCATAAGGAGGTACCATTTTTTCAACTGCAAAGGGTAAGTCTTTATGCTTGTAATGTAAATAATTTGGATAATTTAAGTCTACTTCCAAAATATAACCATAATCATTATCATCTGACACATCATTTACATCAAACTTGCTAATTTCTTTCAGACTCAAGAACTTAAATTCTTTAATAGGAAGTTTCTTCATCATAGCATAGCCATATAGATTGTTACAATCAAGATATATTAAATAACTACTTGGTTTGAACTCATTAAAATGTGGTAAATATTTATTGTTTGCTACAGCATGACGTAGAGAACACTGTGCTAGCCCACCACGAATTCCTTTTTCTAATAACTCATATATTTGTAAATCACTTATCAACTCAAGTTCAGTGCCGGTATATAGAAGCATTGCATCCCAACTTAAACTCGGTGACGTTACATAATAAGCTGGATCCAACTTATAGTAATGTAAGCTGGTTTTTCTAAATTTTTCAAATATATCGCATAGTAAAAGGACATCACATTTTATGTATAAATCTGTATATTCACCAAGAGATTTTATTTCAAAAATATTCCAAACTGTTTGAGCGTGTAAATATTCTTCATTAGTTATATGTTTTTTGCACAGACTGTTATAAAAATTATACTTCAAGGGAAGACTCGTCTCATCAAATTTAGACCAAGAATCAATATAATCATATGGATAAACACCTTTTTTTTGCATTAAATCAAATTTTCTTTTGTCAGTAAATTCTCTTGATAAGTTTAAAAAATCGTTTTCTGATAAACTTTTACTTAGTGCATCTAGACTAGAACTAAGAAACTGAAAGGAATCAATAAATTTTATTTGTATATGATTACCACCCATACGCACCAAACGTTTTGGGAATACCTTCATTGTGCGTACGGCTAAGGAGTGGAATTCCCTGCCGGAGTCTGTGTTTCCCGATAGCTATAACCTAGGAGTCTTTAAGTCAAGAGTGAATAGGTTACTTTTAGGTAAGCGTGCTCCATCTTCGACCACATCATCACTTACCATCAGGTGAGATGGTGGTCAAACGCGAACCTATTCTAAATAAAAAAAAAAAAATAAAAAAAAATATGATTGTTTTTTTCCGTATTTATTACTTTTATTATTGAAAGATATTTTTCTTTAGTTTTCGGTATTATATTAATAGAACCTTCATACTTTGCTAACTCTTCAATAAATAAATGCGAGTCATATCCAGACAAATTATGAAAGACAACAGGAATGAATGAACAAACTCTATACATCAAATTACAATGGGAGTGCGCTGCCCCACGATACACAGATGTAATATGATCATGATCTCGGACTTTATCATTCAATAATAATTGTTTGCATATGTGACATGTAGTCGAATTTCGATAATCCATCTCTTGTTCTGCTGATAACGGGGTCATTGGCTTTTTTCTACTTAAAATCTTATGTATATATTTAACGTCTTTTATTAAATATTTAACAAATATTTCCACACAATCTGTACCTCGATATGTAACATACTTGTTTAATTGATCATTATGTGTGCAACAAATATAATAAGCGAAACATGAAGGTTGGTGTGTTTTTAGTTTCTGAGTATTCGAAGAGTTACTTTCATTACAGTCTATTAACATACATTCAAAATCAGCATAAATTATGAAATTTATTTTTTGCTGCCTCTCGTAATGTTTGAACTTTAGTAACGGAATTATTTTCAGGTAATATAGTCAAAATCTTAGAGCAGTTATGAGTCTTGTGTCTATTTTCGTTACTGAATAGTTTTAGACATGCATCACATAAATAAAGTTTTCCTTTAGAACGAGTCACTTGACGTCGCACTAGATGTATTAAATCTTTAATTAGACAGTAGTGTCCGATAGAATTTTTTTCGATATATAGTAAATTAAAATGATTTTTTCTTTTATTTTGTGTTACATAAAGAGGTCCAGTCACAATATTATTTTGTATACCATATATATTTAAACTGATGTTGGAATTATTTTTTTCTAACGATTTAATATCATTTATCGTAGGAGGAAATGACATTCCCTCAATATTTAAAACAGAGGTATAATGGGGGTATGAACTAGTTTTGCATACATTATTTTTAGCAGGGTATAATCCAGCAACTATACTCCATAGTAAACAACAATTATCCTTATTTTTAATATTTATACAACTTTTCGAGTGCTTAATAGCTGACGGTAGTTCTATATAAGACCCACCTCTCATAGGGGAATACTTGTTTATACTAATTTCGAGATGACTCATAGAAACAAATGTCCAACCAGATTGACAGTGTTGGAACTCGGTTAATTTATTATTTAGTTTATTTATTACTTTGGTCAATAATTCATTCAAATCAGTGTTCTTGTATATAATTTCATATTTGGTATTAAACGACTTTAATTGTTGTTCGTCTGATTTTGATAACATAAAATAGGCAAACAATTCAAAACTCAATTTTATGCAATTGTGTTCATTAAGTGACATATTTATCAATTCTGTTATATTTATTAGATGATCACCCAGGAACGCCTCTAAACCGAGGTACTCGTCTTCCTGAGTGACATTCAATCTGTATGTCATTAATCTGTTTTTGAATGCTGTTGCAATAATATGAATATCTGTGAACTTGGTATTCAATAAACAATTTGCTTTGTGTATATTAGTTCTCATATGATAGGAATACTGATTTTCTGGTATTTCAATTTTACATTTATGACAGGTTATTGACTTTCTAGATCTCGGTTTGCTATTGAGGTGTGTAACTGTAAAAAAAACAATTACGATATTAGTTACTTAGGTATATAATATTTATTTATACTACAACATCATACTTATAAAATATAGTAGGAACATATATATAGGAAGACATATTATCTATGTAGGTGAATACAATTCAAAGAAGATACAATTTAAACTAAGTAGGTATAAAAGTGAATATTGACTGACACCTAGTTAATTAAATAAAGTCATTAAGTATCATTCATAGGCACCCATGTGGGTGATAGGACAGTTTTTAAAATCATTTTGAGTTGCTTTAACAAACTCCTTTAAGTGGGCCCAACACTCTTTATTTTCGTCTAATTTAATCTTGATGGTGGTTATGGCCGAGCGCCATCTATTTATAGGCATTATATTTTTTATTTCTTCCGTATTGTAAATCTTCAGTTCTACATAATATTTTCCTTCTTTAGTCTCGCTTATTTGTCGAGAATATCCTTTGGCCATCCTTCTAGTAAAATATGAGTATAGTGGGGGTATATTACCAGTTTTGTGGGATCTCTGTGTTGGGGTGACGCTTTCTTTATTATCGCTGTCTTCACCGAATAATTCACCAGCTGTAACTCGAGCTGGTGGTGTTACTGGCGAAACGATCAGCTTCGATTTTTTTGCGCTTGTTAACTCTTCACTCGATTTGCTGGACCTTTCTCGTTTCATTTTTTTCTCCTCTGGCTTCCTCTTCGGCCTCGCCTCTTCTTCAGAGTCATCACTGGAGAGGAAAAGGTCGTTGCTAAGTAGTTTTGACCTGTGGACAAAAAATAAAATAAAATATTAGTGCGTTGCAATCAATCCGTTTCCTTCATAACTCCTACATCTTTTTAAAATGATAGTGATCGTGACTAAGATAAAATAATTAACAGATATAAATATCGTTTGATTTGTGCAGGATTTGAATCCGTAAAAATCGATCAGTCACCCACTGTGCTGACCATGTTGAAAAAATCTATTTTTAATAGATGAAATAATATACTTATAGCATTTGATCTATACAGGAATCGAACCTGTAGCATAGAAAAGCATCACTCAATCTCTGAACTAAGCACGCTTACTATTGACGGTTAAACATTTTAATACTTGAATATATCAATAAATACATTGCTCTGATCATTCAATAGTTAGATATGATTAAGAATAGGTACTTACATTCTTGATTGATGCTTAGACAGGTATCTTGATTAGGAGCTCGGAGCGTTGATTCCTTGCTTAGAGGATTCGTTCCAGAGAGGAATTGTGTCGGAGACTAATTTACTATGCGTTTTCATAGGCCTAAAATCACGTCATACAATCCAAATTTGTAAAAATGCATACTTGCAAAAATTGTTATTTGCGTACACGAGCGTACAAATTGTAGCGTTTAAGGTTTTAAGTTAAATAAAAAGACAATAAAAAAGGTTAAAAAGACAAATGATAAGTTGTTTTGAATATTATGTCGGTAGGTAAATCAACAATAGGTGAATTAGAAAAAAAGTTTGTAGGTTTTTTCTGAATGTTTTCGACGTCGACGCGACGGTACAAACGCTGCGGTTTGCACGCTTGTATGCACCTTTTAATGGAGAAGTGGAGATATGACAAGTCAGAAGCTCATATTTCGGTGTATAAGAATAAGTTTGTTTTTATTTTATAATTTTGAACCTTATTAAAAAAATAAAATAAATCTGAACAAGTATAAAACCAGTACAATCTAGATGAAAAAAATCATAATCTAGTAAGCGTTTCTTCATTAATAATGTCGGTAAGTAAATACATTTTTATTAAATTAATTATTTTTTCCCAATGTCTATGATAGCTTATTTCAATCTAATTTTAGTTTTTATGAATTTAGAAGAAGTTGGACAGCTAATATTAATAATCATGATTTAATATTGGTACTTATCTTATTTATTCTTATTTTCAGGAATCCGAACATCTTTTCATTTCAAGCCCGTCATACTCGCCTAATCCAGCAGTACAAGAATTACGTCAAAATGTGATGAATTATTTGGAAAGAGAGAGACCGTTTTCATCATATTATTCTCCAATTTCACCACCATAGTATCAAAATGGGCAGAGGGTAACCCCACCCCAGTTAGAAGAAAGGTTGAACTGCGCCAATACCATTAGCAACATCAACAATAAAAGACGAGGGAGCGAAATGATCTATTCGTATGTTAAAAAATATGTAAAGGGGCCACACCGTAAAATAATACGTATTCAAATTTTTGATGGCGAAGAACTCAATGGTTCTAAATTATGCAATTGTAAAGCTAAAATATGTGCTCAGCATATTGTTGAAAATATATTAACTGATGATATATACGTGTGTGCTAAAGATATGATAAATAAAATTCAAAAGAAAATATAGTTAAGTTTGTAAATAATATACATTAGACATAATTATTGTAATGTCACATTATCTATGTATTTTTTTACTAAAGTAAATGTAATTAATTAATTAATAATATATTATATAGATAATAAATAGTTAAACTAATTTATGTCTTTTATTTAACATTATAATACTATTTAGTTATAATATAGTAAGTAAAACCGAGCGTAGCAATAGTATGTTTATATCACAAAATAATTAGGTATTGAAAGCCTTATGTTTCCTATAACGAGTGATACCTCACGCACACTTAGATGTGTGGTTTTGATTGATCTCCTTATAAAGAATTACTTACATTGCAAAACTCATGATTAATAGTATACTACCAACATACGATGAGTTTGCCCGCCACAGTGAACAAAAATATGTAGTATTCATTTTATTAATATATATTTAAAATAAACAATAAAATATTAGACACTGAGATGTCTGGGATTTCCATTTCATCATACCATTTTCGTTCAGGATATCAACATCTAACAAAACATGCAACTTTGAACTGTATAGAATAAAATAGAGTAATAATAAAGATCGAATAAAATTCTTAAAATCCATTAGATTTTCTAAACCTGACTGCTTAGTGTTAAATATCAAAATTAGACTGTAACTACAATAATTATATTTAAAAAAATATAGGATAATAATATAGACCATTAAAAAGTTTTACTGTATTGATTCGAAAACAATATAATTATATCTACACACGATGCTACCTATATATGGTGTCAGAGGATATCATCTTTGCACATTCCACTCCTAACACGTTGATAGCTGAATAGACTATTCCTACTGAATTATTAAATCATTAATGAATGAAATCAAGGTATGAACTGACTGCTCTTTTCATTCACATGAACAGATGCTATTAAATGTATCAATACTTATGCTTTTAATTAATTTAGTTAGACTCATTTCGAATAGTGAAATATATAATACTCGAATGGTTGAACTATGAATACGATCTGAATATATAATACTCGAATGGTTGAACTGTGAAATATAGGGTATTCAGATCGTAGATCTGTATCTGAATACCCTATATTTCAACTACTTAAGTGCTTCTCCTCTATATTCCCTGTCACATAATTATGACTCTTCAGCCTTTAAAAAAAGAGTGAACAGGTATCTTCTGGGCTCGCTCGTTCGATCGTAGACCTCATCTTACACTTACCATCAGGTGTGATCGAGGTCAATAGCAGGCTCATTCATAATTTAAAAAAATGTTGAATATCCTCAGGTGCTGATCAGCGGCTACATGGACAACTCGATCTCTCCGATGGTGCGCTCCTTCATGGCGCTGTACCTCGGTCTTGGGCGAAACGTTATCGTGTTGGAGATATTCCCTGTATTGGTGCGATCTTATCCTATGTAAGTAATGTACTGATCGTATTGTCAATTAGGCGTAAGTGTTTGTTAAAATGCATTCACGAGAAATTTTAAATTAATTCATTTTTACCCGTTATCTGTTTAATGTAGCCTTCGTTTCATTACCTAATCAATCAAAGGATTTACAATTTACATCACTTGTTACAATTTAACATTGCAATTGTAATTGTAACAAGTGATGTATCTGTCCTTATGTATAAGGAAATGATTTTTTTGTTGGTCTAGCAGCTAGCTAGTCAATGCAAACTTTGTTTTTTTTTTTGTTGATAATAGGCTCGTGTTTGACCACTATCTTACCTAATGGTAAGCGATGATGTGGTCGAAGGTGAACTCCGTAAGTGTGTAGGTAGGTGGTCTCTCTCTGAGGGTCAGGCAGTTTTCATAGAATTTAACATCTGCAAGTTCTCAGTAATAAAAATATATAACATAACTCCTCACGCGTGTAATTAAGGAACACGCCAAGGTAGGAAGAAGTGAAAGAAGCAACCTACAAACTGGTTAATGACTACACACTGTATGTTTTTATTTCTGAATCTTAAACCTGTTTAAGCTTTTTTTAACCAACCTTTACTTACTGGTTGCCCAGGCAACATAAATAATAATTATACTGTTGTCATATTGTTTGAATTATTTACTTACTACGTATGGCATTTAGAGTTAGAATTGCGGAAATTTTCTAGGAGCTCTTTTAAAAACTGTTTTCAGTGCCTATTTATTTATGAAAATTTGTCAAAATAAATTAATCAATCTTAATAAAAACTGAAATTGGATTTGTTGGGATGTAAGACCGCCATAGATAGATATTGTGTTCTTAAGTTTTCCTTAAATAAATATGATTTGTTATATTTATTACTAAAAAAGTGGTATTTATTTTAAACAATAATGGAATATACACTTAAATAAAAACCCTAAACTACATAATTATATACATCTAAAAATAAACTAAAATATGGCGTCCAGAAATTCGTACGCATCGCTGTCCACTGGTAATGTGCCCAAAAGACTGGCGGCATTGCCACGCTGTATGGCAATGCTTAACCGCTGTCCAAGGTAAAAGCCAACCTTTGGGTCACGCGAAGTGTCAACTAGGCGTTTGGATAGATCTTTAAATAATCTGTGAGCACTCGGACCCCACGACCCCAAGGTTTCAACCCCAAACGGCTCGAAAATATAACTACCAACAAGGTTATTATATTTCCGCCGCTTGAGGTTTTCAGCAGCCGCAGCGGCAGCGCCAGCACAGCAAGACGAGCTAGGAAGATGGGATGGCGCAAGAGTATCGACACAAGTTGCGTCCCACACTAAAGGCCTACCCATCTTCCAAGGAAATAAAGACATGCCGTCCGGTCATTGGCCATCGTCGCGTGCCAGGCCATTGGGTTCTAATACAGCTGGAACGCCGACGGTGACAAGAGCTCGTCGGATGATGTCGTTAATATTCGCGTGCCGTGCTATGCGACCCGCACTGCGGCCGCATGAAAGGCCGTGGTGACCGAGGCTGTTGACACCTAGTTGACACTTCGCGTGACCCAAAGGCTGGCTTTTACCTTGGACAGCGGTTAAATATGATTTATTAGATATCTAAACATTAATTAAAGTTATGGAATAAGGTAAATATATACCTAAAACAGAAAAGTGGTTTATTAGGCCCAAGCATGACCTGTACCATAACAATAGATACAGATTAATAACTTATAAGTACCAACGGGTTATCATAACGCGTCACATCAGTGATTGGCTCTTGGGACTCATGTGCGAGGCAGAGCCTTATTACTGGGCTAATATTGCTGGTGACCTCTCACTAAATTATGCTTTTTTCTTACTACTTAATTAACACCAAGTTGGGAATTTTGGCAAAGGTGAGACGGTACTTCACACCGGAACAGCTGCTCAATATGTATCAAGCCCAGGTTCGGTCGTGTATGAAGTACTGCTCTCATGTTTGGGATGGATCTGCCAAATACCAACTGGACGTGATTGAGTCCTTTGAGAAAGGGGCCAAGAGACTCATTGGCAACGATGCACTGGTCGAGTCAAAGCTTCAGAGCCTTGAACATCGACGACGAGGTACAAGTTTATCGGTTTGCTATCGGTTACATTTCGAAGTGTGCGATGGAATTACACAATCTGATTCCGCCAAGTCCGTTCCATCATCAGACTACAAGATAAGCGGCGATGCGCCATCGTTACATGGTGGACATCCCACCCATACGCACTAAACGTTTTGGGAATACTTTCATTGTGCGTACGGCTAAGGAGTGGAATTCCCTGCCGGAGTCTGTTTTTCCGATAGCTATAACCTAGGGGTCTTTAAGTCAAGAGTGAATAGGTTATTTTTAGGTAAGCGTGCTCCATCTTCGACCACATCATCACTTACCATCAGATGAGATGCAAACGCGAACCTATTATCAATAAAAAAAAATACTATTCTGATCTTTTCTGATTAATTTCTTTGCAGGAACCAAGACAGTTTGATAGTTTCTCAAGCACTTGGCGTTCTTCTTGTAGTTGCCATTATTGATTCTGGCTCTCAGGATTTGCAGTGGTTTGCAATATTGTAGTGGGATTACGTAGACTTACGAGGCTCTTGGTGAAGGCGTAAAGTGCGTGTTTGACATTTCTCTTTATCCTATACCACAAAGTATTACACTTGCTGCAATATAGATAGCTTTTAGTCACCACTTTTTAGAGCAGTCTTTTTGCTGACTGTTGGAATATTCGCTACAAAATGATTTGATAATTTTTCTCATTAGTCCTATCGCTATAGGTAGACAGTGAGACAAAAATATAGCCCTATAAAGCGTCTTACATATGGCGCATCTCCCGGCCGGTAGCACGCTACATTCTGCCTCCACACGCACACGCAAAAGTTAATTTGCCGTCTCGAGGCACTCAACTTGTATTGAGATGGATATAGTACCCGATCATACTCATTGCTATACAAGAGTTTTTAGTCAATATCGTGTGGTCGCAGGCACTTATCGTGTTCGTAAAGGTCGGTAAAAAATCTCATCGCCTTCACACGATATGAGAGAGTTTTAAATAAAAAATTTACCTTTGAAACGTTTTATTTAGGTAGCTCCTAACATGTAGGTCCAACACGAGAGCATAACAACTAATTCAAAGAAATCATGATTCTTTTGATTTTCTCGTACCAAAGTGGCGTTTTGTATTTGAGGAGGAATCCTCAAGATGCAAAACGCCTAAATGTTTAAGATAAGATAAGATGTATTTATTTGCGTAAAACATGGTATAAATAGGTCTTACAGTACAAGAATAGAGCAGACATGTTTTGCCAAGATTGTAAAGCATGCAAATGTATTTGTAATAACAATTTTCTTAGTAAACTAAATTATTATTATATTTTAAGGACACTACTTTTGTTCTAGGGAGGTATTGTTTTATACTATAGAAGTTGTTATTAATTAACCATTCATACAATTTCGATTTAAATGCATATCTCGAGTTTAACATTTTCAGGTGACTCGGTAATCTGTTATAAATACATACACACATACTTAAGCAGTTTTTGTTGTAGGTACTTAACAAGCCTGGGAACACTGTTTAGCACGAGTCTATATACGGATCTCGTCGGCTTCGAGGATTTAAATCGTTTGCTACTTGAAATAATTCTTTATGTTTCCATACAAACATTGAAATTTCATTAATATACAGACAAGGTAGCGGTAACAAACCAAGTTTCTTAAATACTGGTTGACATGATTCCTCCGGTTGAAGTCCGTATATAGCCCTAATGCATTTTTTTGAGCAATAAGTGCTCTGTTTTTGTCAGTACCCCATATTATCAGTCCATAATGTAACATGGATTCCACATACGCACGGTAAGCTAATATGACTGTTTTAAGATTGGTACTTTTTTTACTTGTTTTAGGGCATACACGAATTTATTTATCTTACTTGAAACGCTGTCTATATGCACTTTCCAATTTAGATCTTCATCAATAGTAACTTCCAAGAACTTTGTATGTGTTACTGGTTTGATTTTTGGGTATATTTAATTTGATATTAAATTTATGATTATTAGATTTATGAAATTGTATATATACGGATTTATCAAGGTTTAAAAGGATATTGTTCCGGCTCCATACATGTCACGCCTAAGAATCGTTTGAATCGAAAATGACTTAGATAAACTCCAAATATTTTATGGAATCATAGTAATTTTTTTTTTACTAACAGACACTTGAAAATACAAAAATAATTGCGAGAATAAAAACCTAACTAAAACTACCATTACTACATAAGAATCTTAGCCTTAAGCCTAAAAGTTATAGTAAGATATATCAATAAGAATAAAAGAGGTTTTCTAGCATGGGCAATAAAAACAATATGTATATTCAATACAGTTTTTTAGTCATCAATATTTCTCACTAATAATATTATTATTATTACTTAAGAAAGATTATCTTTGGACTCGATTCAAGGTCGGAAATTTGAAGCAGGTACGGGTCTAAGCCAAGTATTCTGCTTCAGTTTGTATGGCTAATTATTATTATTATTATTAATATATATTATTATTAGTATTTTGAACTCCCTGCACAGTTCTTAGATGATATCATCTAAGAATTGTGCAAGGGGTTCAAAATACCCGAAATATTCCGAATTTTATCAATTTCTGATTTAATGCCGACAACCTTCTGTATTTCCCGACATCGGGTAAAAATCCCGTAAATCGTCAACACTAGATGGCAAATAGACATTTTTTACGGCACCACGCATTCGTCAATCGTGACCCAACTTTTTATTTTGAATTTATTTATTTGAAGTGTCCGTGGAATACTAAAATATGCTTCAAGCAGTATAAAAAGAAATGCAAATTATCATGTAATTTATATTCACATCGGTTATATAGGCCAAAATCGAACAATGTCTTTTGTAAGTTATGTACATAAAGCCAATTAATTAAAATGTCAAGTATTATTAATGTCAGTTTCGTGGTTGTGAGATTTATTATTTTTTTTATTTGATGTCACAATAATAGAGATGTCATCAGCAAATAATACGCATTTATGTTTCGTTATTTTAATAATGTCATTTATATATATCAAGAATAAGATTGGCCCGAGTATACTTCCCTGTGGGACACCAAACCTGTTACATCTATATTTCGAAGAATGTTGCGTAACTACTTTATCTTTATTAATGTTTGTTACGGTAACGCATTGTTGCCTGTTATCAAGATATGATTTTATCCACTGCTAATCCCGACTGCTTCTAACTTTTGCAGTAGTAGATCGTGTGAAACTAGGTCGAAGGCTTTCGACAAGTCAAAAAATAATCCCGTGGTTAGGTTGTTGTCATTAATATTAGCTAATATAACATTTATGAGGGCATAGATTGCTAATGTTGTAGACTAGACCTTTTTGAAAGCCATACTGTTCCTTTTGTATTTTGTTAAACTTTTGACAGTAATTTGCAATTCTTTTGTACATACATTTTTCGAATATTTTAGACAAGATGGGTATTAAGGTGATAGGACGGTAATTGTTTAGATCATGTCTGTCTCCTTTTTTGTTTAAAGCTTCTGGAAAAGTTCCCTCGTAGAATGAAAAATTGATCAGGTGTGTTAGTACTTCAATAATTTCGTCCAAACAGATTTTAATGACTTTTGTGTTAATTTCATCGTACCCTTCAGAATTTGTGTTATTTAAAAGCATTATTTCCTGCTTAACTTCAGTTGTCGACATCGGTTTGAGGAACATAGAGCCAACAATTATATTATTGATAGTGTTACCTTTGACGCTCCGGGGCACTGATTTGTTAGTAGAATCGATATAATGGTTATTAAAGGCAGACGCTATATCTACTGGATTGGAAATGAGTGTTTTGTTATATTTGATATTTTCTATATTATGTCTGGAGTTTACATTATTCAGCTCGTCTTTTATAGCATTCCACGTTTAGTATATTAAGTAATAAAACAGGATGTTGGAACAAGGTGGTTTTAGACAATAGAAGTCTGACGCTCCTTTCTACTACACCCACACAAGGGCGGATCCAGGGCGGGGGGGGGTTATGGGGTCATGAGGACATGACCCCCCCCCCTGGGCTGGTTCCAGGACCTAAGACCACTAATTAAAATTTTTAAACATTGTTACTAGTAAGTTAATACTCCAGTTTCTGTCGTTGTAAATGAATATCGGCAGTGGATGGCCAAGTGGCAGCGGAGTCAGGAAATACAAATTATAACTTCTTGTGACTGATCACGATTATGTAACCCCCCCCCCACCCCCCGGCACCAAAGCTGGATCCGCCCTTGCACCCACGGCGTGAGCAGTCATTTGATGAGTTTTTCCTTAAAAATGAGGTCTTAGAACTGGTTAACGATACCTAGCAGCGACAGCGTGATTAGGTGTCAATTGAAGAAAATTCTGGTTCTGTCCAAAAGCTTAGCGTCTCCAAACCAGCGTTAAAAGCCAATAACTAACAGTTTGTGCTCTATATTCCAGAGCCGCTCGCATCACGAAGCCGCTGGGCGAGTTGCTCGGCGAGTTCCTGGCCGCGCTGACATTCCAAGGGTTATCTCCTCGCAGACTGGAGCTGGTGGGCGTGAGTCTGGGCGCCCACATCGCATCCTTTGCATCTGACACATACGCGCAACTGACTGGCCGACGACCCGCTAGACTTACTGGTTTGTAGTTGAACGATTTAACACGAAGGATATATCGATCCCTCCAACCAAGAACTCACTAATGTGCTATTATGGGCTTTATGCTGTTATGTCATATGTCAAATTCACCATCTTTGGACTGGAATACATCTTAGCATTTTTTTTTTTTCAGATTTTTCCTTATCATATTTACAAAGTTATAATTTTTCCTTTTTAAATACGTAGGCAAATTGCTTTTATTTAATACATCAATGACTTCAATAGTCCCATTTGTTGAAAACATATTTGATAAAATCAGTAAATCTTTCTCTCTTTCTCCTGTAAAATTTATATTTTTCGATTACCGTGTTATTTGCTTGGGAGCGTCGATATGTTAAACAGAAATATTTTTGATAATAAAAGATTATTTAAAGGCACTAACCATATCTACAGTGCAACATCACCGTTTCTAACCTTTAGATGGATTTGACACAGCAGGAGAAAATAATAAATATAATCTCCTTTACAATTATTTTTTGTTTTTTGAGTAACAAGTAGTTTTAAGAATCGATTTTGAAGAGATTCTACTTTATCCAAGTTACTTTTGAATGTTAATCCGTAGCTGTCAAGAGCATAATTGAATCTACTAATGATATGTATATACATCTTAATATGTTTATAGGAACATTAAAGCTTAGGTGGTACATTTTACTTCATAATATAACTATTAGTAAGCATTACAAACGTTTCAACAAATAAATACATTGATTCATTGATTGATACAAACAAAACAAAAGATTAGGTGCGAAACGAGATTCAAAAGCGAAAATTATTAATGAAACAGGTTTTATTACTTTGCAGTTGCCATCAAGGTCGAATTTAACTTTATTCGCTATGGTACCTATGTTATTCGCTGATTTATCTACGAATATTTCTTGTTCGTGTATAAGTTGAAGCAACAATAGAATAATTGTTTTTTTTTTTTTTTTTTGTGAGTGGCATCTCGCCGGTCAACCTCTGAGGTTGTCGGCTGCTTAACCGGGCTTGCCTGTGGTTGCCTTAATTAATAAATTAATTAAAGCCTCCAGCCAGGGCTTATTAAAAAAACTTACAAACTAGGCGACTACACGCTAAGGGCACCCCCTGTGGGGTACGGACCTCAGCTTAGGGCGTCGCAGGGGGAGGGCAGCTAGGGACAGGCTGGATCATATCATTATTATTATTAATAAGGGAATTTAAAGCTACTGGCTCAGCGTCGCGGGCTGGCTCTGGCAAGGGTCGGGGCGGACTATTACGGGGACGTCGCGGCGGGCCTCGGCAGCGAGGACGGAAAGACGGTCGATTTTTGTTTTTGTAAACTGTGCTGGTTTCCTTACGGCTCTCTTGGAGCAGGGTGAGTGCGTCATCGGGAGTGACTAGGGTATGCCTTGGTCGGCGAATCTTAGAGATACGCGAGGGTTCGTATTGGGCGGCCGATACGATAAGGGGATTCCTATGTTGGATTGCAGTATCAAAGAAACGCTTGGAGACACGTTTCATGAATTGCTGGATGGTAGGCATCTTGAGGTCTACGTGAAGAAGCTCATTTCGAACATAAAAGGGGGCTCCCGTGACTCTACGGAGGAATCGGTTTTGAAGGGTCTGCATCTTATGGAGGAGGTAGGGCTTTGCGTGTGCGAAAACAACGCAGGCATAGGTCATGATGGGACGGATGACCGCGGTGAAAATACGCAGCTTGCACCTGAGTGATAACTTGCTGCGGGAGCTAAGAATGAAGTGGAGCCTACCTAGAGCGAAAGCGGCGCGCGAACGTGCCTGCTTTATGTGCTCAGCGAAGGAAAGGTGTTTATCGAGGACCACACCTAAGTATTTGGCTTACTTTTCCCAGGGGATCGGCTTGCCGTACATGGTAATCGGACGGGGGGAGGGTGGGTTTATCCGCGGCTTAGAAAAGAGGACTGCCTGGCTTTTGTCTGGATTGACTTCGATTCTCCATTTCCGGAACCACTTGGCCAGAGTGTTTGCGGAAGTTTGGAGAGTGCGAGCGATGGCATCGGGTTTAAGACCGGTATAATAGATAGCCGTATCGTCGGCAAATAGGGCTAGCTGAGTATTTTTATGGTTGGGGATATCGCTAGTGAATAGCGTGAAAACGAAGGGGGATAGTACGGAGCCTTGAGGAACTCCTGCGCGAATGGGATGGGGGGAGGAAAGTTCCCCCTCAATTCGGTAACGAAAGGTGCGATTCGATAAAAAGACGCGTAGGATGAGCACGAGACGGTCAGGCACGCCGAGTTGGTATAGCTTATAGATTAAGCCATTGTGCCAGACTTTGTCGAACGCTTTCGCTATGTCGAAGAATAAGGCTCCCGTTATTGCGCCCCGTTGGAAGCCGGCGCTGACGTGTTCTATGATGCGGTGGACTTGTTGGATACATGAGTGTTCGGTTCTAAATCCAAACTGCTCATTGGGTATAAGACTCTTTGCTTCGGCAAAATCTTTGAGCCGCTTATATATAAGCCTTTCATAGATTTTACCGAGGACGTTGAGTAAGCTAATGGGACGGTAGCTAGACGGGTCAGACTTGGGCTTGCCTGGTTTGGGAATACCTATGACGGTGGCCTGTTTCCAGGTTGCGGGGAACATATTATTGCTCAATGCGCCATTGAAGATGGCAGTCATTAGCACTATAAGCTGGGCGGGGAAAAGTTTGAAAACCCTATTGGTGATGCCGTCGGAGCCAGGGGCTTTTCGCGGTTGGAGACTTTTAATGATATCCTGGACCTCATCAGGAGTGATGGGGGCCAATGGATTATCGGGATCTTCGACGGGCGGAAGGGAAGTTCTACGTTCGACTTCGGCGTTCACCATATCGAGGTGGGCTTAGTCTACTGGTTGAGAGCTGGGAGAACACTGGGACTCTAGGCTGTCGGCTAGGCATTCTGCTTTTTCAGAGTTATCGAAGGCGACACTCTTATCGGGACGAATGAGAGGAGGCATTGTGGCCTCTTCAGTGGATCGTAACTTCCTCTGAAGCTGCCAGAAGGCAAGATGGGTGGGCTCAAGTTCGCTCAGCATCTTGTCCCAGCTCGCATTACGCTGCTCGGCAATGCATTTCCTTACAGCACGCTGTAAGTTGCGCATGTGAGCTTTGTTTGCGGCGCAGGGAAAAGCGCTGTATGCACGGATGGCTGCGTTCTTCTCGGTTATCAGATTCCGTACATCGTCCGGGAATTTCCAGCGGTGGTCTACCGCTACTGGAACTTCCCTTGAACAATCGTTCAGGACGGATTGTACGTGATCTGTAAGCGAGTCGATCGCCGCCGTCGTGTCAGCGACTGAGACTATGTGGTCAGGAATGGTGTCTAAGTGAGGCGACGTGGTGGATTTCAGTTTTTCACTTACTTTCCTCCAGTCGGTGATCAATTGGATCGGAGGAGGTTGGGTAGGATCATGGTTACCCGAGCGGGAACCTAGCTGTAGGATAACGGGACGGTGATCCGAGTTGAGTTCGTGAAGCGCTTCTATGGAGTGTAAATGGAGGTTTACATTCTTTAGGAGCGCCACATCGAGGACATCGGGCCTATGGTTGTGGTCGTGTGGGTAGTGGGTGGACGTCATCGCCATGACGTCATAGTTTAGGGTCGCGCCTAGGTTATACACGATTCTGCCTCTGGCATTTGTCGTGTTGCTGTTCCAAGCGGGGTGTTTGGCGTTGAGATCGCCCGCTAGTAAGACGGAGTCACTCAGGCCAAAGAGAGTCGTGAGATCGTTGGTGAGCGCGATAGGATCGTCTGAAGCAAGAGACGCGACCGATGGTGGGGGATGGTAGGCAGAGATGATGGTTATCGGAGGATGACCAGTCCTGCCTAGTCGACAGGCAGAGTACTCTAGGTGAGAGAGAGACGTGGGTGGGGTCAGAGGGATGCAGTATAACTCCTTCCTATAATAAATAAGGGTACCGCCGCCGTGGCAGCGTGTTCTGTCATTGCGAACTAGACGGTAATTCGCAATTTTGGGGTCAGCGCGGTGGGGTTTCAAAAGGGTCTCCTGTATAAGGAGGACGTCTAATTGGTGGTCGCGGAGGAATTTAGTTATTTCGGCGCATTGGTTGAAAATGCCATTGGCGTTGAAAAAACCTAATTTGAGGGATCGAGGCCTAGTGTGGTTTGTGCGTTGGGAATCCATTGGATCAGTCCATCGCATCCATCTGGTCGAGGCCTAGCACGACATCACTGTGTGTGCTGAATATTTGGCTGTACATTGCCGTCGTAATTTTGCCGTTATTCTGCTGCTCGGCAGCCAGAAGGGCATCGCGGAGAGACCTGGCTTGGCGGGTCATAAATATTCTATAGTGGCGCAGTAGAGTCTGGCCGCAAGACTCGCCGTGCGCGACAGGTGAGGGATTGGGCGGTTCTTTGGCTGCAGGAGTAGCAGTGGTTTAAGGCTCGGGTTGGGGACTGGCTGTGGCCTCTGGAGCCACGGCTGTAGGCAGGATCTGCGCTGCGATGGGTATATCCATCAGTGCCTGCAAAGATTTGGCAGTGGCCAAGGAGGGAAAGGCTTTTCGTGGTTTAGCCTGTTCCACGGGGATGGTCTCTGAGGAGCGAGACGTTGGGGAATTTGAGAGGAAGGTGCCTCTCTTTGTTGGCGGGCGTTGGCGCGCTTCGCTAATTTAGGAGCGAGTTTGGGGGCTTTGGGACAGCCGCGGTAGTTTGCCGGGTGACCGGTCTGGCCGCAGAGAACGCAGCTGGGTGGTTCCGAACAGAGGGTTCGGTCTTTGGGCCGAGGGCAGTCCGCAGTGCTGTGCTCGCCCAGACACTTGACGCATCTGGGAGTCGCATAGCAGTTGCTCTGCGCATGGCCATACAGTTGGCAACGGTGGCATTGTCCCACTGTTGCGGTTTTGTAGGGCTTTTCAATTGAGATACCGGATAGGGAGCAAATGGACTTAATCTTGAAAATCGGGTGATGACCTTCGGTTGGTTCACAAATGACAAGAACCATGTCGTACAATTCACCGCCTCTCGCTTTATGTAAGCGATGGACGGCGATCACTGGTATACCTTGATCGGTAAGGTCGTCTTTAATATCCTGTACTAGGATTTCTTTAGGGACACGTTTAATAATAACACGAATGGGCGTGTCCTCGGGGAAGGAGAAAGTGTGAAAGGAAATATTCCTTTCACGGAGGGCGCGATATAGTTCCCTATAGTCGTTCGACGTAGGGACGGTGACTTTAATGCCATTTTGGCAGGCACGCGCGTTTGTGTAGTTGATCTTTCGATCAACACACATCTTGGACACATCAGTCCATTTACCCTTGTCCTGGATGTAAAAGGGGGGCGGAGGGCGTTGCTTCCTTTGGGCTGAGGAAGTTTGGGCTATCGGGCTGGGGGGATGACTATTCTGCGCGAGAGCAGAGGTAGTTGGGACGGGGCTAGCGGGTCGAACGGGCGTTTGAGTTGGGGACGGGGGCGACGCGGTGGTCTTTTTGGCCTTGCTGGCCTGGGAGGTTTTCCCTTTCTTCCTCTTGCCACCGGTGACGACTTGAAAGTCGTCTTCCGAGGACGAGGGGCATGATGACAAATCATTGTCGGAGTTGTTATTGGACACAGGTTCGGTGGTGTCCATTTCACGGAATTCAACTGCAGCGCACACCTGCGCGGCGTCCATTGTTTTATGAACAATGGGATTAGTAGGTGGGCCGGAAACAATGGATGATTTCGGGAATTGGGCGGTCGGCACGACATTGTCGGCGGTCGGCACGACATTGTCGGCGGGCGGGAGCGATAGAGGGCTATCTACCTGGAAGTCGTTCGTTGTTCGATGAACAATGGGATCGGAGTTGATAAACACTTCCGTGAATTGACCAACCGGAATGCCTTGATCAGCAAACGGGGGAGATAATGGGCTGTCAAGCGCGTCACTAAAATCAGCGACGTTGGCTTCGGTAGCCGGAGGACAGTTAGCGATTTCACGCTGGATTATTCCGCCATATTTGGCGGAAATAGCAGGGTTTTCCTTAAGGATTTTTAGCAATATCTCCAAAATATTGGAGTTTGTCATGATTGGCGAATGGATCAAAAATTTAATGGGGAAATTTTGGAGATTTCTCTTCTGCGGGGGCCCTATTTAAAGCCTAACTGACCTAACTCCCCGGATGCATGGGTCCGGGGATGTGTAACCCTCCCAGTCGGGTAGAGACCGGGAGGTGAGTACCTAATGGTGAGCCCTAAGCTTGTAACCGGTCGCCAGTCTTATTGTGCGAACCGGGCCCTATTGGGTCTAGTGCGAAGGGGTAGACACACCCAACCGACACTAGGTGTGTAGCTGAAAAGGAAACTCAGTAACTAGGTTTGACTAGGAGATCCCCAAGGCCAAAACCTAGCACTCGACTCCAATTGACTGCTTCACCCTGAAGGGGATCAGCGGGTGCGTCGGGTCAGCACCCCCTTGGTATTGTTGACACCGTGAGGTTTCCAACCAAGGACCACGAAACTGTGGTTTTACCGTGAAGGGGCCAAACCAAATTGTTTTTGACGATACTCTGTTATAGAAACAGGAAATCCTTCACCGCCTCGAAAAAGGCGGATCCGGGCCAGGCGTCGTAGTCGGCGACTACGAGTGACGTCACGGCGGGCGTGACGAAGCGTTGCGATGACTCAGGCACGGAACGATCGAGAGCGCGGAGCGGTACGACCGTCGCGGGCGAGCGTCGGAAGCGGAAATGAATAATTGTTTAGGTTTAGGTAGGGCCACTCGTAGATCAGCTCAGTAAGGCTCCGTAACCGGTCTGTGTCGGACTTGTTATTTATTGAGAAGACGCGGGTTCGAACCCCCCCCCCCCCTCCCCCCTACCTATTGCCGTGAACCCACTCCAGACAGAAGCACATTTTGAGCTTGGTTTGAGGGGGGGTCGGTAATAAAAAAAAAAAAAAAAGTTAACAAGATTGTTAGTAATTTGAATTCCAATTTAATAAAATATAATCCCCACATTGATAGTCCTCTTATTAAACAAAATGATTGTAAATCTGATCATCAAACGAAAAGACATGACCTGAACCAGTAAATGCACTTATCCTACCTACCTAGGCCTAGATCCAGCCGGGCCGTGCTTCCGCAACGTGCCGCCCACATCCCGCCTGCACATGGACGCGGCCCATCGCGTGGACGTACTGCACACTAACATCGATGGCTTCGGCATGGCAAACCCGCTGGGACATGTCGACTTTTATGCGAATGGGGGTAAGTTGTAACCACAGATCATAATTATAGTATGATCTGTGGTTGTAACACGCACTTAGTAACAAAGTTAATGGCTGCTTGGAGAGAAGTTGTAAACCGGCAATTTAATTTTATTTAATTTTATTTTATTTTATTTTTAATAGCCTAATGGTTAAAGTGTCGGACTTGTAAGAAAGGGATCGCGGGTTCGAACTGGAACCCACACCAGACACAAGCATATTTAACTTAGTTGGAGGGGTTAACATTGCTAGTAATGTGAATTCTACCCACATTGCTTTTAATAAAATAAGAAAAAAATATACAAGGTGCTCTTATATATCTTGCGATCAATGTCGCTTAGTTGCAGTACCTATTACGTAGGCATATGAACATGCCCGAGCTTTTACCAAATCCTAAAACATTTAACATGGTATAGATCTAAATGCTAGCTTAGCTGGCCAAACATAACTCGTGTCATGTTTTCTACGAATACGGCACTCATATTATCATTTAATAAACATATTATCCCTAAATAAACATTTTCCTTTTTCTCCAGGTGAATACCAACCAGCTATAAGAGAAAACTTCATACTACCATGCTTCCAACTATGCAGTCACATTCGATCAGCGTTCTACTGGTTCCTATCGTACAACAACCCTGACAAATTCGTCGCAGTCCAATGTGAATCGGTAGCAGACGCAAGAAAAGGCGACTGCTATGAAGAAACCATAAGGACGAATTCACTGGGGCCGAAAACAAACTTCAGTAGACCTGGGGTGTATTATTTACCTACGAATGCTCAGCCACCTTACTATATGGGGGTGAGTGGTTTGAAGAAGAGGAAGTTTGGCGTCAACGATTATTTGATGATGCCAGCGCCCGATGAAGATATGATCATATGAATGACAATATGTAGTTGAATAAGAATAACTTTAAGACTGGAATGAGATATCGTAATGTAATTGAACATAAAATTATGATCTGTCCAGTTAATCAGCGGCAATAGTAGCCGGCCATTACTGTTTAAACTAGTTATTATCCAGTAGTCGTATTTTTTATTGGTTTCACAGCCATATCGCTAGATTACGGAACAAAGTAGGTAACCTGTATTAGAGATAACAGTCCAGACATTTAAGTATAAAAGTAATTATATAAACAGCTTTTTGCACTCCGACTCCATAGAAACTTCTGTGTCCTATATACTCCTTCGTCCACGGAATTTTGGTTATTTTGCTTCAGGTATTAAAACGTCTAAAATAAAATACTTTTAAGGAGCATATCGTTCCATTTTTGTCGAGTATTAGGAACTTATAGATTCCGTCCGGTCCGATTTTTGTAAACTTTGTAAATACTTGCCTTTTCCTGTTCAACTAAATCCCATGCATATTTACTGATCAGATCAAGCAGTAAAATGATCTGAATTTAATGTACAAACATTGTTCAGTCGCGATACATACATTTAACTTAATAAACAGTCAGCGAAATTAATTGTTACGCTATTACACCAATAAGCCGTGGAAAAGCCTTTGAAAACTACTGTCTAAGAATGTCTGTGAAGTCATGATTTGAATGTAACAGTATACCGTGACATTATAAATTGTAATGTAGGTTGTAAGTTATCATGTAGGTTGTGTGTTGACTGAAAACCAAATAAAACCAATAAGTAATACAAGAGCAATTTTATTGTAACTTTCATCACAATACGCATTAACAACAACTACTTATTATGTTCCAGTTAGGCCGACAGACTGCTTCGGTACAAAATCTATCTACCAAAGTATTATGTACAATACGCTGCTTTAGTTCAATCAAACCTGTTGCGTAACCGCAACTTTGGAAGCCATTCATACTAACATTACGATACAAAGACTAATATGAAAATCGTGTATTAAATTAATTGATATCACCTTAAAACTGGTTGATTTCATATAAAATTCATTATTTAAAAAGTTCAGTGTAACACAAAATACCGTTAATTAATTTGCGCAAATCAAAATATGTATAGAAAAATAATATCATAGCATTTCCACAAAATATATCTTAAATAAATCGATCATTATTACATTTTCCAATAAATAGTTAATCTATAAAATAACCTATTAAGAATAACAATCAAATAATACAGAAATAATTATGAATATTGTAAAGTGTTATAATTCATCGACACCAAGCAATAGTTATTGACCGTAACAATCCATTCAGATCTCTAAATCATAATAATTTATTATAAAAATAATAGTAAAATAAATCTTTCTAGTGTGTGTATGCTACCATAATTCGGTATATATGACGTGAACCATTTTTAGGCGACGCACATGCACCAAAGCAACTTATTCGTTATAAAAGCTTCATAAAATAATCTAAAAATTGTTTTTATCGGAATGTGGCTATAATAATAGATGCCAATACGCAAAATTTTATTAGATACATTCGCGGAATAGACACTTTAGGCACTTTTATAAATACGTTACACTTATATAAGTGACCTTCTCACACTGTGGACCAAATAATGTTTAGTGCTCCTTTTCTTTCCGCAACTGTATCTTACATTATCTTTACTACTTTTATTAGTATGAAATATCTAATAAAATGTAGAAAACTATGTTCGTATTATGTATCAAAATGAAGATATACAAATTGGGATTATCGAGGGAATGTTCCCAAGAAAAACATTCGAATTTATGATTATTACATGGATATGATATTTTTTTACACCTAAATGGCCTGAAAGAGTGGCTAATTATTCTAATATTCAGTTAACACTCGGCAGTCACTTTTATCTTACAATTCAGTGATACACTTTAATACATTACACGAGGCTTAAATAGTCGTTACATGATATGTGCTTTATTTTTTTTTTATTTAGACAGTCTACTGCATGTCTGCTATGGGCCTTGATATATTTAACTAAAACCAGTAAATTCTGTACAATCGCAGAATGGAAAGGTACGCTTGCAAACTTCAGGTTTCTACGAGTTTTTTTTTTTTAATTTTGTCATTGACCACACATGTAGACATGATGTGCATAACCTTTACATTCGGCAACTGTACTTGTGTAGTCACTTCGAACCGATAATCGATCATAATATTTGTTTATAGGATATAAAACATCTAGTGGATGGTAGCAATAATTTGTCCAATACAATAAGAAATTAAACATCAAACCTTTTTACAATTCAACTAATAAGCTTTCGAGTAATCCGCATGCACTGTGGCGCAAAAGAGACAACGCTATACAAATGTATGCTTTCGTCTCATTCGCTCCAAGAAATAATGGCTGTCCTAAAACTCGTTTACTAAACTCAGACCAACATCTCACTACCTTTGATGCTCAATCCATTAGTAATTTTGGCACTAACACGTATTAATAAAAGATATTTACAAAAATAAAAATTCTGGAAACACTGCACTACTAAATACTGAGGAATAAAGGAATACTGCAAGCTGTGAATATTTTAATACAAAAATGGTTACTGAGTAATTTACATGTGTATGTGGTAATGGTGGTACATCCCTATTAAATTACCAAAAAATTGTTTTATAAGCAGAATAAAAATGCAAAGAATGCGATGAGATAGCTTGACGATTTTAGTTAGAAAGATCGCAAGTTTACATATAAATGCGATATCAAAATAAATGATGTCTTTGCGGCTTTTCCTATTTCGTTAAGAACACTTGATTTCAAGGCTGGTATTCAATTGACAGCGAAAATCTATTTTATTATAGTTAAACCAAACCACGAGCAAAAATCATAATTTCATATCAAACCTTATTTCTATGTTGATAAGAGTTCATTTGCTCGTGATTTAGAACAACTGAAAATGCGAGTCATATTTAATGCATCTACGGTCCAAACCGTGGCACAGTTCGATACGAAGTTGCATACGGAATAGGAAATTTGCGTATCGTAGCTGCATTCAGTGTATTGCAATCAGTGTGACGTCATTTAATCTTTAATAGATCTATCACAATATGGGGAACTCAGTGCTCCAAAGGGCGGAGCGTGTAAGCACTAGCTACCGAGGTATGTACTCAAGTTGGTACCAAGCTACGGTCTCCTGTCGGAGTGGCAACGTGTTGAGCGGAATGACAACGCCGCCTAAAAACTGGTTCTCCTGCAAAGAGTCGTAGTTCCAAACGGTTGCTTGAAGACTTCTATTGGTGACTACTTCCAGAGGAAGTCGGTACTCTAACATCTCCATGAATGAAGGGTGTGAATTTCGTTTTAGAACGCGAGTTTTTCTTTTTGTTTCTTTTGTTGGGTCCGGTACTAGGTATACCTGGAAAAAGAAAGGAGAACGTTAGATATACTAGGCACACAATAGGTACGATCGCTTTCTGGCTCATTTTTGCAAATCCACAACAGTCAATCAATCCATGTCAAAGTACTATTTAAGCTCAACCTTTTTATAACACTTGAGCTACGGGAAGCGCTTTTTTTCTTCGACTCGAAATCGAAGTAACTATGCATTTTTTACCACGGTTACATGCTTGTGAAGGTGATGACTAAATAATAACAGTCGCACGGGTCGATCTTGAAGGCTAAGTGGCCGCTTGCCGAGGTCGATCAGTAGAACCCCGTAACCATCTTAACATATCGGGATCTCTTCGTTGATCCGGCAGTCACTTGTACATATTTGACAGTCAGGGCCGGATTAACCATTAGACGGAGTAGGCAACTGCCTAGGGGCCCCGCATCAACTAAGAGCCCAGGCCCAGTGCACGCACCAAGAAAACATGTTTCTTCGAACGAGAATTAGTTGTGCGTGTGAACTTAGGAACCTCACTGTTATCTCATAAAATACAAATCGTTAGATTTAGTAGTAGAATTAAAACAATTTTAGAACAAATCTGGGAATAAGTATCAAATATATTAAAAACCATAGCCCTTAATGTGCGTTTCCTCAGTGCCAAAGTAAGAAAAGGGGCCCCGAGAATGCCATTGCCTTAGGGCCTCTGACAGGGTTAATCCGGCTCTGTTGACAGTCATAACGGGTAGTCAGATGATCCCAGTCTTGCAACGAGGTATCGTGTTACCCAGCTGGTGAGTTATGGACGTCAGATAGGCAGCTGCTTTGCAATTATTATAATTATCACGCTATATAATTCATGTAAAACACTAGTGCTTAGCAGCATCCAGTTAGACTGAAAGCCGACCCCCAATATAGTTGGGAAAACACTAAGCAGATGTTTGGTTGCGACTTCTTAGACTCAGATATGATAAGGCTAAGTTATAATTTTGTAGTAACATAAGCCAGATAAAAATAGAAAACTAACTGAACTTTCCGAGATCTGATATGCACTAGCAACCACGACAAAATAGAAATATAAATAGTATATACATAAACAAGCACTAAAGCCCCATGATATCGTTTTTCAAATTATTGATCCGCATCTTCGATGGCAAAACCATTGAGAAAACATGGCCGAAGATATACTGCACCGCAGACATCAGTAGCTGTCGATTTTACGACCAAAATATCTTCAATGAAGCTTTATGCGAATTACGTAAAGAAGTGGGATCTCTGTCAGGTAAATCTTAAAAGATTTTGGATTCACCTTACCCTTACATTTTTAGAAAAATGGCCAAGTGCGAGTCAGACTCGCCCATGAAGGGTTCCGAAGTAACTATAATAATATAATATAATATAATATGTATATTTATTTAAAAAAAACCTTACAAATTTCTTAAATCTAGCTTATTTACAATTTTTACAACTACGCCCAATAACTTTGTTTTTCATAGTGTTTGTATGAATTACAAATTATATTTGCGGTTTTAGAAAATATGCTGTAGGTACCTCAAAAATTGCTGACCCGATCTCGTTCAAACCAATTTTGGTTGAAAGTTTACATTAAGATCTACAGCATTTTTTTTTTTGAAATTTTTCACTCCATAATTATAGAAGTTAGAGGGGACACACAATTTTACCACTTTGAATGCATATATCTTTTAAACGATTAACTTTATAAAAAAAGGGGTTTTACAAACCATAATGTCATTTTTAAATACCTGTCTATAGATACCACACACGCATAGGTTTCATGAAAAAAAATATTTTCAGTTTCAGTTCCATCTATCGAGAGCCCCCCTTTAAATTATTTTTAACCTACCAAGTTTCACATGTATAGTTCTAATAGTTTCGGAATAAAATGGCTGTGACATACGGACGGACAGACAGACAGACGGACATACATGACGAAACTATAAGGGTTCCGTTTTTTGCCATTCGGCTACGGAATCCTAAAAAGGCACCATTCAGCCAGGTAATTTTTTTTTAAATTTTAGAATTTATATGATTTAGTACTTATTTATTCATCGAAAATAAGATGTAGTATATAATGTACCTTAACATAAGGGTTGGGCGGCAGTCCCTGAGGCGTCAGCGCGAGCGACTGCGCGTGTAATATCAGTACGGATAACACGCCACTCGCGTATTGCACGGATAGCTTCAATGATCCCGAGCCGTTGTTCTCTGGTTCCGCTGTTTCACCTGTAAGCGAGAAAAGAAACATTAGCATGTGAAATAGAGGAATGAGGAAGTGGAGGCCTGCTGGGCAAATCAATACATACTTTTACTTTCAAACCGTCACCCTGTAATAGGTCCGTTTGGTGGATTATATCTCATCTTTTTCGCAGAATGGATTAGTCTGCACTTTGCCCAGCGACTGTCACAGTAACAGTCGTTTTGACGCCTTTGTATTTATTTTATGGTAACCCCATTCTATTCATCCAATTCGGACACGAATCTGCATCGTTCGCATCGGATATGTGGGAAAATAACAATACAAATAACATTGCATCGCACCTTCATATTGTTCGTCAAATCTTGAGGTCCTACAGACCTACAAGGTTCTCATATGATTTGACCAGCACAGATTGTATGGACTTTAAGAGTCGTTGACCTCTGAGCTGACTACTCTCCTGAGAAGGAGCACCAAAACAAACTGGTGTTCCTTGTTAGGAGGGTAGTCAGCTTAAGAAACAACTGCAATATAGTTTTAAATTTACAAAATAAACGACGTCGCTCACGCTCACATTGTATGCACGCGAGTCTCAACGATTAGCAAAACTAATACAATTATGTATTAACTAGCTTCTACCCGCGACTTTGTTCGCGTGGGAGGGTTTTCCCGGGTAAATCCCAATCCCGTAGGAATTCCGTGCTTAAAGTAGACTTTATGTTACTCCACGATGTCAACTATCTACGTACCAAATTTTATTCGTATCCGTTCAGTAGTTCCATACATCTATACATCCATCCTCACAAACTTCCGCATTTATAATATTAGTAAGATAAGATAAGAAGTAGGATATTACTGACCTCTCCTTCTCTGCGGCTCCACATCCTGCTGGTCCCTCAATAGCGGATGGAAGAATGTATACACCAGGTCCGAGTGCGCGATCTCATCCGCCAGACTAAACAGTGACGTGAGGAACGCTTGCACGTCGCCGAAGCGGCGCTCTGCTACTTGACGGATGTTCGACCGACCCACGTACACGCCTGATGGTAAACTATAAAAATGGGAAACTTGAAATTATCTTTTCATCACACTTGCACGTAAACAGTATCTAAACATACAGGTTAACTTGGCCGTAATGCCCTATATAAAACCCTCGATCTTTCTTTTTGTCATGAAACCCAAGGTCGGGAAGTAATTTTTTTTTAATTTATAGCACAGCACACAGGTCATGCAAGTTCAAGCAAGGAGTTTACACGCAATTGAAAAATTGTCTTAAAATGTTGTCACAACTAATGTTCTTAATAATCGATTTTAATAGATTTTTGTATCAAAACGTCGAAATTATTTTTATTTTTGTACACTCCGTACATAATAATAGTTGTGCTGACTTGTGTATTAAAGCTATAATTCATAATTTATTTACCCCCAAATGTGATAAAAAACATTGTATGTTTCACGGGCGGTACAGGAATTACGAAACTCGACTCAGAAAGCCCTCAGACTCCGACTTCGGGCTTCTACTAGAGTCTCGATCGTAATTTCTTACTTACCGCCCTTAATACACAATGTACTAATACAATATCTATCTAAAAACGCTCACACTTAAACACCTCAATTAGAACATAATTATGATTACTACATAATTATGTTCTAATTGGGGCATTCAACTTAGTCAGATTTTTTGTTATACATATAGAAACAGTTTTTTTTAAGACTTAAACATCCCCGAAATAAGTTATTTGCCTTTTATTAGAATTCAGTGATGGAATTTGTATAAAACTGCATTTAAAATGTGATTACTTTGATTTCCGACCCATTTTGGTTATTTCACTGAACAGCGACAGTGAAACTGTAATTTACGAAGAATTAATTATTTTCGGGATAAAAAATGACCTACACAAATAAACTTTACTAACAAACTTTTTATGGATTTTTTTCGGAAAAAAATAAAACAATATATATAAAACGCTTCCGTTACTGACTGACTGACAGACAACGCACATAATAAGATAATAAGTATTTCGTGCATTGCGATTAGATTACTTGAATATAGATGTTAAGCACTTTATGCTCGTCACAATGCATATGGTGAAGTAGAACTGATGGTGATGTACCAGGAGAACTCCTCAAAAATTAACGGCTCTGCACCGGGAAAAGCAATATTTTGTAAAAGGTGATAAGTAGTTGACATTTTAGCTTTTGTAACTAGAAAAATGACAAACCAACCCACTAAAAAGCGTGAAAAAATTTTTTTTGTAAAAAGTAGAACCGACTTCTATATAAAAACACTACAAAGGCAAAAATAACTTTAATTTCGGCAGTCGGTGTCATTTGTTTTGTATTTTCTTTTATTGACACTTTTTTACATTTTTTTTTATAGTTATTTATGTTGATTCAACGGAGAGGAAATTCACGTTAATCATATTTTCTAATAAACATTCCTCCAATCTATCAAAACGACGTTGTAAGCTCAACTTATCAAGTGTCAGTCATATCGACATAGAAAGATACAACGATCAAACAATGACTAATGTTTAAAACAAAAAAATACTTGTTATGTAGTTATCTACACACCTACAGATAACATGATATTTTTGTTTCAGGTCAACAATATCAATTTATCTTCAATTTTTGTTCAGCCAAAATTAATCCCTTGATAATTGTTGTAAATGAACGCACCTTACCCAACAGTATTTAAAGTGTTAATCAAGTCAAAACTTTTACAGAAGATTTTTTTCAAAACTATAGCGTCTCACTGTTGGACAAAGATGAACGAAACCAAACAAAAAAGTCTTCTCCTTAGATATGCACAGAACTCGCCTATTAAAAAAAATCTACATTTTTTTAATTATTTTTTTTTTTAATCTCCTTTATAAATTTCCATATTTGTTACTAATATTATAATTTGTCAATATGTAGGGAGTAACCTCCGGAACTAACGATTCAATTCTAAAAATCTTTTTTTAGTAGTAAGGTGCATTATTGGTGACTGATATAGGCTATAAATTATTTTTAAATCCACGCAAACGAAGTCGCGGGCGAAGTGCTAGTTACTAATAATTATTGAATGCATGTACTATTTTTTCCTATATCAGACAACATCGAAATCATAGGCTTAACGATAACAAACAAAAATAATAGGACAATTACTATAGTATTATTGTACAAGCATTGTACCTTTATATCCCAAGAATAAATTACATTGAATAATTTGAGTGTGATAAGATTACAGTCATTATTCGAGGCTCTCACCTTATCTAATCAGGTAACACAGCCGTATTGATTTAAACAGTAATGGCTGAACGAGTGTTGTCACCACTTACTCTGTTTATTTGCATTTATAATTTTGAGTTTGTTTTAAAATTTAAAGGTTGTTGAGAACTAATCCAGGTAAGTGGGCATGTGATAAAACTTTTTATATTTTGTTATGTTTTAATACAAACTAGCACTGCAATAACTCACTCAACATTATAACTTGGCACATTTGAGTGATTCATTGCACAAATTTAACACTAACACAACCTTATTTGCTCACACTACTTTTTCAAAATTCTTTTAGTTGACAACACAGTGATACATAGCAACCATAGAGATCTTCTGTTATTTTCGTGAGCCAATATAATGTTTGGGTTCAGACATTCCCTCAACTTATTCAACGGCTCCAGAACCAATACGAAGAAGGACAGAGATGAAATCAGCTCGATTGTGTCCATATCAGGCGCTTATAGAACTAACAGAGATGAATTCTTTGGTAAGTATTTATTATATATCCAAAATAAATTCATGTTATACCTCTTTTAACCGGCAAATTAATTTTGAAGCTAATTTGTAGGTAAACCCATGTAAGTGTAACAACAATTTTTGTTTATTGATAGCTTCCTCTTGAAGAGTTTTCTTTCTATGACGAGAATGATTGTATGTGAATGATGAATGGATGTATTCCAAACATTCAGATAGCAACCGAAGCAATTTCTTGGTACAATTTCCAGGATACAACAACTACCCTGAAGTGCAGAGGAAGTCGACACCAAATACCAACTACAACATACCAACCACGAGCACAGAAAAACCAAAAACTCCTTTACGACCAGCAAAAAGTACCGGCGACTTGATTACAAACAAAAACCTGCCCCCAAACTTACGACCACAGAACCCCGGGGTCTCACAAGACCCCCGCGGGGCCGAACCAGAACGTAACAATAGACCCCAAGAAGCCCCAGTACGACCGGAGAGGAAACTAGACGCCCAAGTGAGAGTAGACAAACAAAGACTTGCAGAACAAAAGAGGTTAGAAAAGCAGCGAATAGAAGAACAAAAAAAACTGGAAAAGCAGAAACAGGAAGAACAGAAAAAGAAAGAGAAAGAGCTAGCGAAACAGGAGAAGTTACGGAAAGAGAGGGAGAAGAAAGAGACTCAAATGGCGAAGAAGAAAAAGCAGGCGCCACAGCGGCCTGTCGCTAATCCTTTGGCTCAAGCGAGTGGAAGTGCAGCAAATCCTTTAGCTCAAGGGTCTGGGATCATGGCACACTCAACAAACACTCTAGAAAGTTCTATCAGTAAGACTAGCGGGCCGCCACCATACTCTGCGGGAAAACCAGAAGGAGAGAAAGACAGTACTGGCAATGTGACTTATACCAAGCCAGTGGACACTGGCAGTTGGGACATTATTTCCAAACATAGGGAAAATATAAGCCGGCCGGCTGCTACGGTACCGACGCCACCAACTAAGCAAACGGTGATGGACTTGAATTACAAAATAGATGAAAATAAAAAAGAAAATAGTGAAGCTTGACATTGTCCATGTTACTTTGCTAAGATATTTCTCGTTTGTAGTGATTCATATAGTTTTATGTAAGAAATATATTTATATTTTTATAGTACGGTGGTGTTAATTTTTACCTACGGCGATTAGATTTATAATATGCTCTTATTTATTCATTAAAACTTTATGCAACACAAAAGGTACAAAAGCGGACCTAACTTAAGCATTCTCTACCAGTCAACCATGGGTAGTGAAGAGATAACATGGCAGGTGCATACATTATTTTAAATAAATGCTAAATTTAAATCTTAATACCAAAGAAGCAATAAAAAAGCAAAAGGTGTCATGACACACAAAGTTCCGCAGCTAGTGGCTGTAACGTTACCAAGTTTAGGCCTCGCAATCGCTTAAAAACCCCTACATTTAACGTGAATTCTAAGAACCGATCGTTCCAGTTCATGTTCAAATAAACGCTATCACATACATATTTATCAATAAAATGAATAGCATGTAAATCTCACTCGGTTTAAAAGTTTTGTTTTGAATCTAATCGACTTTACTGATAGTACAAGTTTAATCTAATCGTTAACATGATTTATCTAACAAGAATTCTTTGGGACAGTAAATGGTTAATGTGATGCGCTTGTTAAAAATGACTGAATTAAAGGCATATTGTCATGCAATTTTGAAGAGGCTTATTTTGCTCATAGACTCGCGTTTGGCAACTATTTCACCTTATGGTATTCGAAAGTGCGATGGAAAACATTGCATGCTCACTTTAAACTAGTTTCCAAGCGACTACGACTGCGACGTGCTTTTCTTTTGGCTAAAACTGTAGCTATGGACAGAATGGGACGAATTTTTGGCCCAAAGTCGAATGTCTCTATCTAGCAAGCGCCAAAATAGAATTGTGAAGTAGAACGAATGCATAGTCAGTATAAAACTTACCTAATATTTTAAATACCAGTCTGGCCGGCTAAAAACCTCGGTCAAATATAGCCTAGTATTTTTAAACTTAAAAATGCGATTATTATTGTGTAAAAAATCATCTATCATCAATCATCATACCAGTTGAAAAATTAATAAAAAGTTTTAAGATAATTCTAGCTTAAGCGAAGTGATGTAATTGGTTGATGTCGTAATTGTATATTTTAAGGAAAAAGGTAAGAATTACAAAATTTGTTATCTTATTATTATTTATCAATAATTATATCGACACGATAAAAATAACGATAATATTGAATTATGTATAGTTTTATTTACAAGCTGAAAAAATCATAATCCTTCCTAATGAGTTTGTCTGAATGTATACATAGTCTCGATAACCGCCAGCAAATGATATCAATCTCAATACAAAATGAAATCAAAATAAACATTTTTCGGTGGGATAATCATGTAATGACTCCTCCAGCCCTGGGTGGAGTGGAAGGGAGTGTCAGACTTCTATTGACTTTCCCTTCCTTCAATTGCTCTTGCCTTCCAGAGCCGTGGGATTTCGTTTATATATTCCACAATTCATAATATTCCACAACTTTTCACACAACGCCATCTAGTCCCAAACTAAGCAGAGCTTGTGGTATGAGTACTAGACAACTGATAAATTTACATATATATTTCTAAATACATACATATTATAGATAAATTACACCCAGACAAAGAACAAATGACCGTGCTCATCACACAAACATTTGTCCTAGGTGGGAATCGAACCCACGACCTTGCGCACAGCAGTCAGGGCCACTGACCACTATACCAACGGGCCTCTATACTCTGAATGTATCAATAAGTAACATACATACAGTTTTAAAGTAATTAGCTACTGCAAACTGTCACATTACTATTATTAATGCGATAGTGTGTCGCTCTCTATTACACGTTCACGGCTAAACCGTTGATCCGATTGTGATGGAATTTGGAATGGAGATAATTGAAAATCCAAAGAAAAAATTTTACAAAAAAATATTTCCGTAAGGCTACGAAATAGGCATGAAAGTTTTAATAAAAAATCGTGCGTATGAAATAATTATAAATCGTTTCCATTCTATGCATCCGATAAGTAATAAATTTCTAAATGACATGCACGCGAAATACGTAGGTAATTACTAAAATAGCATATCCTTTCACAATTATTATAAAAGGATCCATTGCTTCATACGCTAAAAACATGCTCTGGTCAACACAGTTAAACACGAAATGGACCATTGTCAAATTGAATGCTTACCAACCACATCTGGTTTAATTTTACCAAAAATATAATTTACCATAGGCAGTGTCGTACCGTAGTCGAATGAGATATGGAACTATACAGTATGGATAGTGTTATCTCATTTTCACGGAATGAAATGAACTACACTGTTTTAGAATATAGTCCCAAGGCAAAACCTCTCTCAGATCGTATTGGATTGCCACCCGAAGAAAGGCCACGCTAGCGTATGTGACGTGAATTAAAAAATAAAAGCCGGCCAAATGCGAGTCGGACTCGCGCACGAAAGCGTTCCGTTCTTTACCATTATCCATAAAAAACAAAAAAAAACATGTTTCTTGTATGTGATAAAAAAAAATATTTTATTGTTTTTAGTATTTGTTGTTATAGCGGCAACTGAAATACATCATCTGTGAGAATATCAACTGTCTAGCTATCACGGTTCAGAGACAGACAGACAGCAGAGCCTTAGTAATAGGGTCCTCTTTTTACCCTTTGGTTACAGAACCCTAACAAGCAGATTTTCTTTATAATCTCTTACCTGTGAACCTTAGCCAAAGGGAAGTGCAGACATATCTTCTGGTAGAGCTCTGTGAAGTGTTTGTATGAGCGGTACAGCACGAAAGGCGTCGTCTGTCCTTGTCTGAAGATACGAAGCGCATACACGTAGTGCTTTTCTGGGTCATAGCGCTTCTCGAAGCCGAGGCATTCCACGCTGACTAGACGACCTTCTTGGGCCATGCTATGGGTGAGAATATAATACCTTTATTGCTTTAATTGTTGCACATAGTTATTCTTACTTAATTATAATGAACAATGCAGTGCAGGATCCTAGGCGTCAAAGTAAAGGATCATGTCCGCAACACCACCCTTTGCTCAAAAACACAAATAGCTGACGTTGCTCAATAGGCCGCTAAGTTGAAGTGAGTTTGGGTTGGCCATATCTGCCGTATGCGGAATGAGTTTAATATTTATATAAATCATTGAGTAACGAATTCAGAACCGAGATGCAATCTTGATGTTGGGATAAGGTATTGGCAACAAAAGAAGAATAGATTTGGTTTAAAAGTCCAGTACACTGCTTTAATTATACATTCAAGTAGAATAACAAATTAAACATTATACAGACTTGTCCAATGTCATGGAGGCTGAGTCAAAAAGATGCAATAACACATTTGTAAAGTAAAAGAACAACATGCAAGTCTCTTAAACACTTTATAAAATAAAATATTATGATTACATCATTTATCTTGGAATTAAAAATACTTGTGATAACCATGTAGAAATACGTGCACGTTAAATACGGTCCCAAAAAAATAAAAGAGCAAATAATGAAAATTATCAGTGGCAGTTGAGAGATTAGCTAATTGAGAGAGAGCCTTAGCTGAAGCGTTATTACGGCACCTATTCACAAACATGATGAATGCGCTTACACCATTCAAATTAAATAATTGCTTATATAAAACAGCTATTAATGAAAACTTCATATGGAATAAGCTGTATTAATTAACTTACGTATACGTCCGTGGCATAAACGATAGTAGTTCCGAAGTATTGTTGCTTTGATCTCCACTCGCGCGCAGCTGTGCCAAGTTGTGAAGAAAGAAGTTGATTGGTGTGAACCTAAAAAATAAACAGTTAACATGAGCATTTTATTCAAAAACGCTTGTAATTTGGTAATCATTTTTACAAACTTCAGTTTTTTGGTTTGACCACCAAAATTCTTTCTCAATTATACATGTAATATTTATTAGTATATGATTTTGGTATTGTATGTCCAACTAATATTATAAATGCGAAAGTTAGTGAGGATGGATGGATGTTTGTTATTCTTTCACGCAAAAACTACTGAACAGATCTAAATGAAACTTGGTAAGTAGATAGTTGTCATTCTGGAATAACACATAAGCTACTTTTTATCCCGAAATTCCCACGGGATCGGGATTTGCGCGGGAAAACCGTCCCACGCGTACGAAGTCGCGGGCAGAAGCTAGTATTTTATATTATTATGTTCAATTAATATTATGATGTTTCTACACTGACAGCCCTTAATCTGTCTCCTTTAAGTTTGTCCATCCAAATTTTGTCTGTCGATACGACCGCCCATTGTACACTAGTTTATTTTTTTTGTATCCACAGAAATATCGCAAGGTGTACAATATAATAACAATAATAAGGAAAATGCCTATATTTTTCGCTTAATATTTGTAAATAAATATTTTCATATTTCGTTTTGCTCACTCTACCAAACTGATTTGATTTGACAGCTATGACGTCACAAAATGGTGCTATAATTTTTTCTGTAAGGAATTTCTCAGTAGTAGTCAGGAGTTTGACAGTTGGCGGTGATACCCCCTTGTCTCGGAAAGCACGTAGCCATTGTCATTTTGACATTTGTCCCGGCTGTCATTAGATAGATAGATAGATAGAATACTCTTTATTGTACACCAATAATTTAAAGAAACACTTGATTTACAATAATCCAAAAAAATGGTTACAATGGCGGTCTTATCGCTGATAGCGATATCTTCCAGACAACCTTTGGATGGACTTTAAGAACATAAAACAAAGAGGGGAGGAGAAAGTGTACTTACTTCTAATATATAACATACACAAAAAGTAACTAAAGTAGTTAATATAATTATATATATAGGTATATATAATACACTACAATACATAAATAAGTATAAATAAATATTTCATTTTGACATCTTTGACAGTCATTATAATCAGAAGCTAGTAAATCTGACTCTGGTCTAGCCAAGTGTATTGTGTTACCTAGGTATTGGGTTGTGGAGGTCAGTTAGACAATCGCTCAATATAAAACACTAATTATCAGATTCATCCGGTTAGACTGAAAGACGACCTGAATAGTTTTGAAAAGGCTAAGCAGATCCAACTCAAAATGTTTTATTCCACATAGGCCTATGTTTAGTACCGATCGTTTCCGAACGCACCCTTTTGACATAAAGAAATTTGTTCTTGACATTACTCTGACTTGACAGATAGACTTTGGTTCCCGTTGAAAAATGTCGGTCATGGGACCCTGTTGAGTTAATTATAATTGGTAAAATATCGTTTGGAATCGCCTGTTGCAACCGATAATTGGGTCGCGATTATCAATTGTTTGAAATTGTAATCCCCGTTTGACGAAAACCCCGGGATATTTTTGGACTTATCGCCGGTTGGTGGCCACCTCGTGGCACGCGCATTTGGTGGAAATAAGTAGTGATAATTAACTTCAATCTGGTGTGAGTTGGGTGTGATGCTGAGCTGGACCGCGCCATTTGGAGATTGACGCCTTGTGAACGTCCTAGAACACGTAACTTACATCACACGTTTCAATTACTCACCTCATATTACATACATATCACACCTGGGCGTGACCTAGGAAGGTCGAAGTTGGCGAACCCAGCACAGAAGGTTAGTGGTATTTATAAAGCCTCAGGGGCTATTATGTAACCTTGTTTATTGTATTTGAGAAGCAACGTTTATAGCTCCACGTATCGTGGACAGTTCCGGACACCCCAGTTATCGTTGCACTGGCCAATTGTGGGACTGAACAGCCTACATGGGCACTTACAAAACGTAAGCAATTAGGGCACGGTTCCAAATTGGTCGTTTTCTATGGAGAAGAACCGGCAAGAAACTCCACATGATGATGATGACGTCACTAAATGGCGTTAAGTCAATCATATTCTTAAGGGCCTATACTACCTCAGCGCTTCTCACTCTTTATCTCGCTCGCACACTACTGGCCGCGGTCACGCGAGCAAGCGAGACAGGGTGGCAGGGAAAAGACTCCAAGACACCGATAATTTAGTTTATTTCTTTTTACGGTGAAAATAATGGTAATTTAAAAAAAGTAAATAACACGAGACCTGCTTTATAGTTAGTTCAATTAATATGCAAAGTTTCATTATCTAATTTGAAGTTATTTTTGAATACCAGCGATTTATTGTTCGGTTAGTAGGTAACTTTGGATTTTTTTTCTATCAAGAAAATTTTATGGCATCGTGTTTTCGTCAAACATAGTACCTACCTAACATTAATCCTCAACTTTAGCATATATTTATTTCAAAATTATTGCTGCAGTATTTTCGAGATAACGGAGGATCATGCTAAGCCATTTGAGGTAGTATAGGCCCTTAATTAAATCGCACTGTGTAGACATACGTACTTGCTCTTAAGCGAGGAGTGTATGAGACGAGCGAAAGCCGCTGCAGCCTCAGCGTTAGTGGCGGCCGGCAGTAACGCCGCACGGACGTAGCTCACCGCCGCACTCGTCACGCCCGTCACCCCAGACATCGCCATCTGCACCGAACAATTCCGATGAAAAATCACTCATAGCCTAGCCTATGGATTGGCCGAAATAAAGGCGCAATAACGCATTGAAGTTTTCGTAAAATCACACTATGACGAGGGCTCAGGAAATTTGTTTAAAAACTTTTTCGTTTAACCTTAGGGCAAGAAAACAAAGCCTGAAATGCCTAATCAGTGTATCTATTGCATATTTAAAAATGCAATGATAGTCATAACACAAGATATTAACCAGGCTATGGATTGAGCATTTCCCACATAGATTTTTTAGGAGTTTTTACCAGGTTTTGGTTAAGAATCTCCCACAATCTGTCAAAAATGCCAACATAGAAGTATTACACTTTGGTAACACGAAAAAAAAGTGAAACAGAACGCAAATGTCACTTTAGCAGCCATTTCTTCTGTGGTCTGCCGCTGAACGAACATTTTTGTGACAAGTGCACCGTATTTTTAATTATTATGGCGAATCGGAGTACGGTAAGTCGTTTTTTGACACTTTTTTGACAATTTTTTGATATGTTGTAGAATTTGAGTTATTCTAGTGATTTGTGCATAAATTATAGGTAAATCCTTCTAAAATATCATGATATAACGAAATAAAACATGTGGGGAACCATTTATGACCTAAGCCTGTGAATGCCTAATTATTGCGGGAGTTATATGTCCATTGCCCGGTGAATTGAATTTTTTATTTTTTACTAGGTTTTTGCCGCAGGTTTTATTTAGGATTTATTCACAGTCATTTATCGAAATAAAAAATGTGGGTAGTGGTAAACTTTTGTCGTCATTATGTTGTCATTCTACTTTAGTGTATTTTTTTGTTATTCAGGTAATAAACGATCAACAGCTCGAAAACATACTTAGTAAATGAAATGTTTTCATCAGAGGAAGAAAATGATGAAGATGAAGACCCATATTTAGATTATGTAGATTGAACGAAATTCAAGGTATATCAAACTGAGAGTTATTACAAATATTAGACGATGATGCACCTCAAGCGTATGAAGAGTCACCTTATGAGGAAATTCCACCTTGTATTACATTGCTTCCACCATCCCGTGACTTGACTGAAATGCTTTCTCTTTCTGTTGACGAAGAAAATCAAAATCCAGAATTTCGCAATTAATTCTTTGAGAATTTCTGGATTTTGATTTTTGTGGCTTTCTTTCTTTTCTTTTTCTTTGTTTCTTTTTTCTTGTATTGTAACGAAAATCCAGAAGAAGAATAAAAAACTTTTTAGTTCATTCTCAGTCCTTTTTAGTTGTTTATTGTGTATTTATGTTTTTTTTTTTTTTAATAAAGAATAAGTGATTACATTACATTTTTCATTTGAACAACAAACAGTAAAAATGCTACCAAAATGACATTCGTTTTTTTATTTTATATACAACGCGTAACGGAAACCCCATATCTATCCAAAAGGGCTGAAGACAACATCTGGTATGGAGTCTCTATGCACAGTTTCAGCACAAAATAACTGACTCAAAGAATTGATACCAAATTATTGGTTTCATATATTTCTTGAATACCAATCATAACAAACGTGTCATGCACTACGAGGGTCAATAACTTTCTACGTCACTTGCCAATAACACGATAATTCTCTTCGTGCTTCTTAATTTGAAAAATTCGGTCTCTGGTATTAGTGTATTGGAATTTGTAATAAGTTCCACACACGTAGACATAGGATTACAAAAACCTTGCCATATTATTTGCTATCGTCCAAAGAAGGCGTGCGATTATTATGTATATACCCTTTATGTTACACGTTGTATAGATATAAAAGCCGTCGTCTAGACAGGCAATGGGATTATGTTTTCCCACATGTTTTTTTTTTTCAGGTTTTCAGCTAATTTTCTAAATATAACTGATAAAATCTCATATAAAACGTTATCATTCATCTAAATCTACGAAAAAAATATTATTACTGCAGGATTTGTCCGAGGCCTGGTAAAGGGTTAATTTAATTGTAAAAAACACACAAAATTTAAATTCTAATGCAATAAAAACTTTTTTGCAAAAAAATAAAACCGACTTCCATATCAAAACACTACAAAGCCAAAAATAATTTTAATTTCGGAAGGCGGTGTGAAAAAAAAGAAAATACAAAACCAATAACACCGACTACCGAAATTAAAATTATTTTTGGCTTTGTAGTGTTTTGATATGGAAGTCGGTTTTATTTTTTTGCAAAAAAGTTTTTATTTTCTTCTTTTTTGGGGTGTATTTCTTGCACATTAACAGTGCCGGTTTTCATAGCCCATTCTCTGTCTTTGTCTTTTTTTTTGATGGTTAACTGATTACCATAAGCGATAAATCAGGGCGCTATTTCGCCCTTAAGCGATTATATTCAACTATAGCTGACTGTTGTGCTTTAATACTAGCAAAGTCTATATTTATAAGGTGAACACCTTGTAAATTGGTCACTCTAGAGAGTGCTATATAAGCCTGTCCACAAGAGAAAGTGGATGACCCAATATCAATGAGAGCATTATTCAAACTTAGACCTTGACTCTTATGTATAGTAATAGCACAGTATAAAGATCATACAGTAGGTCGACGCCTTTGCTCTTGTGGAAAATGCCGACAACGTCTAGACAGTATCGCAACGGCCAAGGTTGTCACAAGTACACAATATTTATGAAATTATTTTTTTATTGCAGATGACACCGTTAGCAATATTATTACTTAATATAATAAAGAAAACAATTTTAACCCGCTATTCACTGCATGTATTATTTAGGAGTTGAGGGTGACCATAAAAATGCAGATGAAGCGTATACAAAGAGAATTAAAATTTGAACTGATACATGTGATAACTAGGTACTGTGACACTTATTGTACTGTGATGTTGTTTAAGTAAAGGATTTTTAAATAAATATATTATAAAAAAATGATGTCCACCATCTTGGATTTCAAAAAGGATGGCATTTTCGTAACAAGCACCCCAATTAACCTCAAAATTGACGCCCATATTAAATTATAAAAAATGACGTCCGCCATCTTGGATTTTAAAAAGGATGGCATTTTCGTAACAAGCACCCCAATTAATCTCAAAATTGACACCCATATCAAATCACTTCAGGAAGTACCCTAACACTTTGAAGACTCATACAAACTTTCACCCCCCATTTTAGGGGATGGGGGGCGAAAGTTATAAGTTTATGAATTTTTTTGTTGGTTGTATACTAAACTTAGATTACATACCAAATTTCAGCTTTCTAGCACTTCAGGAAGTAGCCAAACATTTTGATGATCATCAGTGTGTCAGTGTATCAGTGTGTGTCAGTGACGAAATCGGTGTATTTTAGATAGCAATAAAATCTAAAGTATTAGAGCTATTCAATTGAGACTTTGTATATTTAATTAGTCTATTATTGACATCATATCCTGAGAATATGAACTATCTGGTACATCGGAAACCAACTCTATGAGGGTTCAAAAAAATGACGAAACACTTCGAGAAAAGGTAGGTAGTGCCCTTGCGCTTCGCTTGGCTCGTCTTGGCGGGGGCACACCGTTCCCCCAGATATGTAGGATAGGTTTTTGACAGGGTCTGGCACGATAGCCTTATTGCTAAGCTTCCTTCTTTCGGTTTACACACTCAACTTTGCGTTTGGATTGAAGACTTCCTGAGGGATCGGTCCATTCGAGTGGTCATCGATGGCTGCTCGTCTGGCCAAATGGCAATTAATGCCGGGGTCCCTCAGGGGTCTGTTCTCTCAGCAACTTTATTCTTGCTGCACATTAACGATCTGCTAATGCCCAGTACCTTTGGGTATGCAGATGACAGCACAGTTTCTGAGATATATGTGTCCAGCGCGCGAGCTGGTGGGTCACAGATCCAGTCTCTCCGTAAGGACATGGTTGGGCGCTTGAACTAACCTTGAAGGCTGTCTCCGAATGGGGCGATGCCAACCTGGTCAAGTTTAATGCAGCTAAGACCCATGCGTGTCTCTTCTCCGCAAGAAGGAGTCAATTCGAACCGGCTCTTACTTTCCGGGGTGTAACCGTGCCGATAACCGATCGTATTGAGCTTCTGGGGGTAACACTAACTTCTACCCTCAATTTTGGCCCGTTTATCGAGGCTAAGGCTCAACTAGCATCAAAAAAGTTGGGAATCCTAGCAAAGGTGAGACGGTACTTCACACCCGAACAGTTGCTCAATCTCTATCAAGCCCAGGTTCGGTCGTGTATGGAATACTGCTCACATCTTTGGAATGGATCTGCGAAATACCAACTGGACGCGCTTGAGTCTATCGAGAAGCGGGCCAAGAGACTCATTGGCAACGATGCACTGGTCGAGTCAAAGCTCTGGAGCCTTGAACACCGACGACGAGTTGCAAGTCTCGGTTTTCTATCGGATACATTTCGGGGAGTGTGCGATGGAATTACACAATCTAATTCCACCAAGCTCGTTCCATCATCGGACTACGAGACAAACAGCGAAGCGCCATCGTTATATGGTGGACATCCCACCCATACGCACAAAACGTTTTGGGAATACCATCATTGTGCGTACGGCTAAAGGTGAACGCAGACCTAGCCGCACCGCACGCGCTGCAGTCTTTGCATTTGAATTCTTTATATGAAGTTCAATGCAACCTCGCACACCTACCCGCGCCGCAGTCGCCGCAGTCCCTGAAACGACCGAACTCCCCAAGCCGCAGCTGATGACGTCACCCGCACGCAGTGGACGCTGCGGCTAGCGCAGCGCGGATGACGTCATTCGCATTCACGGCGCGCAGTGTTGCCAGAGTTATAATGTAGACAGAGAATCTCTGTCAACGGTTTATAATAAAATTACTTGTTCTCGTATAAATAATTACTTACTTATTCCCTATTATAGCACCTACAGATAAAATTACACAAAAGAGCAAAATACCAATACCAAATACAGATTTTTTACAGATTTTTAAATCTTCGGTACAGATAATGCTTTCAAAAATCTGGCAACACTGCAAGTGCGATGCGTGCGGCGACGGGAACGACTGTAGAGACTGCGGTGCGGATAGATGTGCGAAGCCATTAACATAAAGCGATGACTGCGGGGACTGTAGAGACTGCGGTGCGGCTAGGTCTGCGGTATGGCGTTCACCATAAGGAGTGAAATTCCCCGCCCGAGTCTGTGTTTCCCGACAGCTACAACCTAGGAGTCTTTAAGTCCATAGTGAATAGGTTACTTTTAGGTAAGCGTGCTCCATCTTCGATCACACAAACAATCTTGTATCCTGATGTTACCATCAGATGAGATAGTGGTCAAACGCGAACCTATTTTCAATAAAAAAAAAGGTTTAAAAATTATTGTCCTTTAAATAAAATAGTTTTTGTTAAAAAGTCGGGATACAAGATTGTTTGATGATGTGATGAATTCGTGCTTTTAAAAGTTTTAAATAGAGCTGACAAATCGATTTTATCAACAAAATTATATGATTATTTTCAAAACTGAATACTAAAGAATTATCAACAAGTCCGTCGAAAATTTTAGTATTAATAAAAGTCCGGCAAATGTTAGAAGTGGCCATGACATGTTGATGTTTTCCTAATTGCAGTCCAACTTTAGATTTTAACTCTCTGACATATTTTTCTGCAGTTTCACATACTTTGTATACATCCTTTGATGGCTTAATAAGTCCGCCTCTATCTTTAATGGATATTAATGTGACTTTGTCTACATTGTCGACTGTGTCATCGCAAAGGGCTTCGATACAAATTTCACATTTCAAAACCTTTTTTAATTTTCGAACCACAAATCCCGCCATATAATACACCATATCCTTGGAATATTCACTAAGTGATGTTGAAAACAGAATATAATCGTGATCTACTAATTCCACATCGTAAGGCAACACAATTTCAGTGTCATCCTCGTTAACAAAGATTGAATTCCCATTGCTCTGATTAATGACATCAATTGGATTTTTTGATGGTTGGTAATTCAAAACTGAAATTTTGTCTAAGGGAATACAATTCCCGCTAGCTCCATCTTTGAACTGGGCATGTACAAGTAACCTCTTGTATGCAGCTTGGAAGGTGCGGGCAGAAGGGTTGTTGTTGAAACCGCACTTAGCTTTTATGGCCCCAATAAAAACTTTTTTGCAAAAAAATAAAACCGACTTCCATATCAAAACACTACAAAGCAAAAAATAATTTTAATTTCGGTAGTCGGTGTTATTGGTTTTGTATTTTCTTTTTTTTCACACCGCCTTCCGAAATTAAAATTATTTTTTGCTTTGTAGTGTTTTGATATGGAAGTCGGTTTTATTTTTTTGCAAAAAAGTTTTTATTTTCGCGCTTTTTAGTGGGTCAATTTGTAATTAATCTAGTTATAAAAGCCAAAATGTCAACTACAAAAAACTAAAAACGCGCGAACAAAAAACACAATATAGAGTAACCGAAAAGATCATCAATGTAAATATTTTTTTTAGACTTTTGTTGATTTTTCAGAAACGGCTTGTTCGATGTCGATAAAATTTTAATGGGACCATTTGGGAAGTATACCCTTTCCAACAAAAAAAGAATTTTTGAAATCGGTTGGCGAGCGACGGAGCTATGCCCGAACAAACATAAAAAAAAAAAAAAAAAAAAAAAAAAAAAACAAACAAACATCCGAATTGAGAACCTCCTCCTTTTTCAGAAGTCGGTTAAAAAAGTATTTATTTGAAAATTAACACTTGAAATGACTACGGACATATGTCCGAGCAACAGCAGCTGTTCTTGACGAAACGAAATTTTGGCACACTTTTTTCTCTATCTACTACTAGCATATACAATTCTCAATTAAGGAAGTTAAAATGTCTCATCTGACTTAAACTACCCTTCAAACTTACTTCGAGGCAGGCAGAGGTTTCAGAAGACCTCTAGAAGGTTTTTTTTTTTTGTAACTTCCTTCATTTGTTAGCTAAGCTTTGAAAATAAATAGTTTGGACTTACCAAAGCAAATAGGTCTAGTATATGGTCGTGATGTGCCCTGACCACGTTGAATGCCATACAGCACAGCTCCACAAAGTGCTGGAAACGCTGCGTAGGTCTCTCGCCGCCGTTGATGACGTATACCATGTCGTGGGTTAACACGAAGGGCGCTCGATCTCTGTTGGCAGGATAATTAATTAGAGAATTAGAATTTTCGACAGTTTTTTTTTTGGCATTTGTATTGCTGTCTCACAGAAGTGTACTCACTTAACATTGGCTACTACTGTAGTGCATTTATTTCGAGTTACTATGACTCATACAGTTAACACACACTAACAATTACGAAAATTAACATTATTAATTACATCCTATCAACAGAAATAATTAAAAGTATCATGATAAGATTTGAAATGTGTATTGATTGAAAATGTTAAAATACGAAAATAAAATTGAGGGTAAGGTAGGGGTAGGGTAGGGGTAGGGTAGGGTAGGGTAGGGCTAGGGTAGGGGTAGGGGTAGGGTAGGGGTAGGGTTGGGGTAGGGTAGGGGTAGGGTAGGGGTAGGGTAGGGGTAGGGTAGGGGTAGGGTAGGGGTAGGGTAGGGGTAGGGTAGGGGTAGGGTAGGGGTAGGGGTAGGGTTAGGGTTGGGGTAGGGTATTGGTAGGGTAGGGTAGGGGTAGGATAGGGTTAGCGGTATCGGTTGGGTAGGGGTAGGATACCACGCGAACGAAGTCGTGGCGGGTCAGCTAGTAAAATATAAATTAAACCACAATGTCTGACATTCATACAGACGTCCACCCTGTCGGCTATCATCGTCAGGGCAGTAATTATGCAGAAAGTTTATAATTAAACATGCATAAACATAATACTAATAGTGGAACAAGTAACAGAATGGAAATCGATCGAAAAACCAACCAGTTATAACAATTTTAAGCTAATATATCTGTTTCTCTCGCGAAAACACTTTTTTCTACAGTAGGTGTAGAACGTTATAGACTTTGACGTCAAAGTGTCGGTCTTCTCGTTCTAATTATCAACTTTAAAGCTTTATAATTTCGTCAGTGTTGAAGATTAAAAAATTAAACGTTATCGCTCACAAGAAGTTATTACTAAACAGATAAAAAAATCATATGCATGTTCCCTATTCCTTTAAATACATGCATATAAAATATATATAGTAGTCGTGGTTGTCGTTGGAAGAATGAGAGGGACATTGTAGACAAGATTCGTTTTTCTATATTTTATTTGTAAGTAGATTGTACTATATTAATCGATATTGTCCTCTCATACTTATTAAACCTGTATTATGAATACATTGCGAAAATCATTTTTTTTTTAAAGGGAGTAATGGAGTTTCTTCCTTGTTCTTTTCCATAGGAAACCACCAATTTCAAACCTGCTTTTGACGTTTTTAAGGCCTACATGGGCATTTATAAAACGTCAGAAGTTAGCGCACGGTAACACGGCACTAGCACAACAAGAGAACTCAACAAGAGAACTAGCGTCGTGGGTAGGGTTCACATTATTACCAATCTTATAATTCTCTCCAACTTAGCTAAATATGCTTGTGACTGGAGTGGGTTCACGACAATAGTGTAATGGATAGAGTTCGAACCCGCGAGCTCTCGATCGCAAGTCGGACACCCTTATCCATTAGGCTATTAAAGTTTAATTACCTTTTAAAGTTTCCAAACATCTGTGCATCGCCGAGGAATTTGCCGAAATCAATGTGGAACAGGTGACCCGACGTCTTCAGCATGATGTTATCGTTATGTCGGTCGCAGATACCCAGGAGATACGTTGCCACGCTGTAGCCTGCGCATGACGCTAAAACAAACAAATTACATATTTCAATATAGACCTGTGAATACCTTTCATAATATGCGATATGGATAGTGCGATTCAATTAAGAATAGGGTCGACTTTGCAAAACGTACTTTTCAAGTGACATTTGACTGATAGTGGTCATCGTTCCTATTCTAATTTGAGTCGCATAGTATTTGTAAAAATAGATAAATCATATCAAAACATTCCTAAATGTGCCTCAAAATGAGTTTATGGTGAAAAAGGTTTTGATATTTGCCGTACTTTCCGAAAACTCAAGTTTACACACTACACACACTAAACATATTGTATTTATCGTCCAGTTAATGAGGCTGTTGATGCTGTCATTAGAAATGATAAATTAATCAAAGATGGATAGAAGACTTTATTCGTAGCAGCCATTCATTTTATTGGATTGATCTGAATGAATGACATGTCAATGACATTCATCGAATGTCCGCCACTACAGTATGTTAGTTTAAACGAGGGACATATTCAAACCAACAATAGTGTATGCTTACATGATACTAACAAAAATATGAATAAAAAAACTGATAAATAACAAACAGAACCATACCAAAAGTCTTCGGGGGGACTCCCGCGAGGGCGGAGTTTACTCACGAGCATCCTTTTTTTGAGCAGGATCGGGCCGTGCTTTGCCACGTGATTACTTTAGGTACTGTTTACAAGTTCATTCACCTCTTGCGCCTCAGTGTACATGATAAAGGACAATTACGTCAAAAATTTAAGTTATAGGTTTGTCACATATTTGGGACGAGAATCGAATACTGAATATCCTCCCTCAATAAGTCCCTCGTTTAACCTAACACACTGTATACATAAGTTTAGATATTGGATTTAAAAAGGTCTTCTTATGTAACGATATATTAACATCTGCTTAGCCTCTACCCATCTATGTTGGTGTCGGCTTCCAGTCTAACCGGATGCAGTTGAGTATTAGTGTTTTACATGGAGCGACCGCCTATAGATCTGACCTCCACAACCCAGTAGTTGGGTAACACGATACTTCTTGACAAAACCAATGTCAGATTTTCTATTTTCTAGCTTACGTCTACTGCTGCTAGAGACGTACAAATGGCAGCCGGAAATAGGGTTACCAACTTTTTTTACAAAAAATAAAGTATATTAGGTCTCAGAAGAATATTAAACAGTATTTTAGAAAATGAACAGTATTTTATTTATTTAATGTTTTAAGTACATATTTTTTAGAGCTTCTTGCACAACTTATTAATTTATAGTTTTTTTAAAAACTTCATACGCCTCACCACAATTATAACTAAAATTAAAATAAACGAGGAGCTCATTTTTTATGAAATTCATACTTGCTTTATTTTTATCCTTCTGCCACTGCATTAATTACTGAAAAAACTCTTTCAGTAAATGCTGAGGCGGCAGGAACAGAAAGTAGATATGAGACAATCTTAGTAATGTTTTTAAATTCTTCTGAAGTTTTTACTAAAATGGCTCCACTTTTGGCCAGTACCCATTTCAAGAAAATCTTTATCTTGTGATACTTTTTCATAAATTATTTTGAAAATTTGTTATTTCTGAATACAGATAATATTCAGTCTATACTTTAGATTATCTACAATTTTCTCAAAATGATCAAATGTGACCAAACTTTAATGACAAACGGTTAATTAAAGAAAGCCAGTTTGACAAAAATCAAACCTTTTCTCTAAATATAAATTAGCCTTATCAATAAAAAGTATAAAGTTATTAATAGTTCTATTAAAAACGCCTTGGGAAGACCCTGTAATAGCTTTTAATACTTTTTGTCTCATGGCCATGACTAAACAAAAAAATATGTGTAAGCATTTTGATGCTGAAAACAGTATTTTGTATACTTTATTTTTGTTCAACAGTAAAAAGTATAACGTAGTCAAAAACAGTATAATACTGATTTTAACAGTATAGTTGGCAACCCTATCCGGAACCAATGGCTTAACGCGCTTTCGGTGCCACGAAGAAATCTATATACACACATCAAAAGTGTCTAGGGATCAAGCATTTTTATGCGGATTTCTTGAGATTGAGATGTGGCTTTGTAATAAATTTATGATTTTGTAAATTTATATGGATCCTTTTTGGTGCATTTCATAATTTGAAACAGGAACTGTTAATCAAATTCGAGTAAAAGATGAAAATCAGCTGTCAATATTTTCCCTATAAAAACATACAACGCATTGAAGACATTATTAGTGCTACTGTTTCCCTACTACTGATTAAAACCAACGTTATTATGGAGCGGCGACGTCATTTAAGCAGGGAAGAAATGCTCAGAGCCGTGGGAATGATAGAAGCTGGTTCCCGGTAACGTACTGTGGCTTTAGCTCTGAATACAAGTCAGAGTGTTATCAGTCGACTTTGGACACGTTACCGAAGCACTGGTACCGTGGCTGAGCGCCATGGAGAACGGTATCGCTGCACCACACGGAGACAAGACCGATACATTCAAATCTTAACTCGAAGAGCTCCAACAATAACCGCCATGATGTTAGCCGTGAGGCTTCATCACTCTTCAGGGATCTTAATTAGCGACCAAACAGTCAGAAACCGCTTGCATGAATTGAACCTTCATTCCAGAAGACCGCTACGGGTACCACCTATAGCAATGCACAATCGTAGGATTCGATATCAATGGGCTCTTGAACACAGAAATTGGGCAGAAGAACAATGGCGTTTCGTGTGCTTTTCTGATGAGTCTCGTTTTGGTATGAGACATGATACAAGACGTATACGACACTGGAGAACCCCTGGACGCCAACAGCGATTAAAATCCTGCCAGGAAGTCCATCCTTATAGTGGTGGAACCATCATGGTATGGGCGGGTATTTGGATCGGCGGAAGAACTGAGTTGATTTGGATCAGAGGCAACCTCAACGCTCAAATTTATGCTGAGACGATTGTATCTGACGTCATCGTTCTTCTACAAGTGCAAATCGGTCCCTTATTTCAGTTAATGCATGATAATGCACGACCGCACACCACAAGAGTTGTAAGACAGACTCTCGCCGCAGCTAACATCAATGTCCTGCTCTGGCCTGCTCAGTCGCCAGACTTGAACCCGATTGAGCATGCATGGGATATGCTACAGAGAAGAGCTCTGCCGAATATGGAGGGTATCCAGTCGCAAGAAGACCTTTTTTTGTTGTTGCAACGAACATGGGCGGCCATTCCACAGCGTGATTTGGATGAACTCATTTTGAGTATGCCAAACCGATATTCTTGTGTTGTTAGTGTTCGCGGTAGAAACACGGTGTTCAGGACTACAATAAGGCCAGCGCAACGATAACTGGACGGCCTGAACTGTCCACGGTTCGTGGAGCTATAAACGTTGCTTACAATAATCAAAAGTACACAATAATAAACAAAAGGCTCTTCGGCCTACAAACCATACAATATATTCAAATAAATAATCGGTACCACTAACCTTCTGTGCTGGGTTCGCCAACTTCGACCTTCCTAGGTCACGCCCAAGTTTAGTATGTATGTAATATGAGGTGAGTAATTGAAAGTGTGATGTAAGTCAAGTGTTCTGAACGTTCACAAGGCGTCAGTCTCCAGATGGCGCGGTTCAAACAGCATCACAGCCCAAACTCACACCGGATTGAAGCTATTTATCACTACTTTTTCCAACAAACGCGCGTGCCACGCGGGTGACTACCAACCGGCGAGGAATCCCAAAATATCCCGGGGTTTTCGTCAAATGGGGATTACAACTTCAAACAATAGTTAACTCGCGACCCAATTATCGGTTTCAACAGGCGATTCCAAACGATATTTTACCAATTATAATTAACTCAACAGGGTCCCATGACCGACATTTTTAACAAGAAACCAAAGTCTATCTGTCAAGTCAAGTAATGTCAAGATCAAATTTCTTTATGTCAAAAAGGTACGTTCGGAAACGTTCGGTACTAAACATCTACCCCCCCCCCCCCCCGGACGGGCCTACCCGTCCGCTAATCAATTGGAAGTCTTGACAATGTTGCAAATTTAACACAGCTTCAATGCGGCCAAATACCGTAGCTAGTTCCTCAAAGGTGAGAACGGTGTCTCCCAACAATCTCCGCCAGCGTCCCCTTGCCGCTTTCACCACGGCCCCAAAAATACTCCCCCAATGGGGGCAGGCTGGCGGGTCAAACAACCAAGTGACCCATCGGCGGGCCAAACTATTACCAATGTCAACCTGGCTCTCATTAAGGAAGGCGTATACCTCCTTCAAATAGTTACTTGTACCCTTGTAATTCGTACCGCAATCAGACCTAATCAAAGAAGGTAACCCACGGCGAGACACAAATCTTTCCAAAGTCGCCTCAAAGGCCTCTGTCGAGAGGGAGGTTACCAGCTCCAAATGCACTGCCTTGGTTGACAGGCAGACAAACACACAAATAAGCCTTACTATTACGAAGGGTGGACGTCTTCAACAAAAGGGGACCAACAAGTCCGTTACGACGCCAGCAAAGGGCCTCGCCTCATTGACGCGATCAGCCGACAAAATCCAAATTTCTCGCTGCAGAATGGCCAACAGCGCATTGCAACCGGCATGCGAGTTCTTAGTGTGACGATCAGTCACCAACAATTGAACCAAGTGGCCCTTCTTGGGCAACAAAAGGGGGTGACGGGCCCCATAAGGAAGGCTAGAGTGCCTCAACCGTCCTCCAACAGGGTTTCCCGAAGTGGCTCGTCCCAACCAAGTTCAGTTATAACAAGGGCAGGAGCACCAATTTTAGGGTACGGACAACTCACAAGGGTGATTTCAAACCAGGTCCTTCCCTCAACAGTGGTGTCAGCCGTTTCGCCAATTCCCCAAATCTTGCCTGAAAGGTCGTTCACCTTCAGGCCAACTTGTCCCGCTAACCAAGACGACAAAAGGCAACCCTGGACTCCCGTGTCCAAAATGGCACAGACCACAATCGAGTCACCCAAGGGTCCCCAGACCTTGACCGAGGCCGTTGGCAACAAAACCGTCTTGATCGGGGGGGTCCTTTAGCGGGCAGGCGTCAATCTCTTAGTGATGCCTGGGCGGCGACCGATCGCCGCTTCCAGGCTGCCTTCGTTCACGACGAGGCCAACAATCAAAATATTCGTCTGCGCGGTGTCCCGAGCCGCTCGCCATCACTGGAGGGGCATATCCCACCGGATGCCCGAATGGCGGAGGGCGCGACTCCAGCCGGGGACGTTCCGCCAACGGAGGGGAGAGGCAGCGGCGCCGACCCGGCCACTGCTATCTAGCAGCCAATGCGCGTTCTCCCTGACGAGGGAAGACCAAATGGCGCTCGCGGGGCTCCCGTTCAACTTGCGCGGGGGGTGGAGTGCGGCGTACAGAATTGCGGGTCTCAGCACGGTGCTCGTCTCCGGGGTACCCCCCCTTGCGCGAACCCCCCTCAGAAGCTGGTCTGCTGGAGCGGTTCGCGTTGGCGCACAAAATCTCCAAGTGGGACCCCTTACAAATTCTACACGGGCGGGGGTCGGGGCAGTCCCGATGAAAGTGGGCCCCCAAGCACGAAAAGCACAAACGGCGTGCGTTGACAATGCGGCGGCGGGCACTTACGTGCAAATTCAAAAAGGCCGGGCAACGCGCCATGGCATGCCCCGTTGCCTTACAAAAATCACAATGATGAGGACTCCGGGCGCCAGCAAAACGGGGGACGGGGCGAACATCAACAGGCCCCCTAGCCTGAGGACTTCGGGCGCCAGCAAAACGGGGGGCGGGGCGAACATCAACAGGCCCCCTAGCCCGAGGACTCCGGGCGCCAACAAACCGGGGGGCGGGGCGAACATCAACAGGCCCCCGAGCCCTAGTCCGTCCCTGGTCTCTAGGCCGAGAAGGTAGTGGGGGTGACCCCGTTGCGCCACGAGTGTTATCCGAAAACCGACACTCGTCTTCCAAAAATTTGAGGAGGTCATCAAAGGGGGGAAGATGGGTGGCACTATCCCCACCATACTTCTGCTCAAAACGTGACCTCAGCTCCGCGGGGAGCAACTGCAGCACTATGTGCACCAACAAGTAGGACCAATGTTCTACCGGTAACTCCAAGCGTCTCAAGGCGTTGGTCGCTGAGACCAACGGGTTCAGCAAGTCAGTGCGCAACGTCGACGTGCAGGCAATGGCCGGTAGTCCCAAAATTTGGCCGATGTGCATATCAGCCAGGCAGCGCTTGTTCTGATACCGTCGGGAGAGAAGCTCCAGAGCGGTAGGGTAGGAGGAATCCGTAACCGGCAAGTGCTGCACCAAGGCTCTGGCTTCGCCCTCCAGGACAGACAATAAATAGGCCAGCTTCTGGGCAGGTCCGAGGTCCGAGCGTGCATCGACAAGACTCTCAAAGAGATTTAGGAAGCCCAGCCAGTGGTCCAAGCGACCGTCAAAATGTGGCAGCTCCAGGGTGGGCAGCCTACTCAATAGTCCAGGGCCTGCAACAACGGGGGTCTGCGGCTTGGCCGCATCAGGCACCCGGCTCTTCAAAATTTCCCGCGCTCGTAGACATATGACATCCCCCAGGTGGACAATCTGGTCATAGTCACCCAAAATCCTATCGCGGGCTGTCTGATCCATCACCCCCAAATCCACGTCCATGATGTACTCGCTGAAGCGTGTGAGCGCAGCATCAGCTGACTTGATCCTCTCAATCACTTGCCCATACCGAGCAAGGGTGAGCTCTTCCAAATCTACACGCTCAACCGTTGCAGCTGCCGATGTGAACCATCTCAACTGTGAGGTCAATCCGGCAGCAGCCTCCCTGACTGCCCTTAATGAGGCCATTGCAACAATCAAATATTAATACAACAGGCTAAAATTAACTAAACAAACAACAATGACTTGTTAGCCGACCAAATAATTTCACCAAAATAAAACTTAAATTCAATTATTTCAAGTCCAAATCCGACCCTGTACTCATTCCAAGCATGAATCTAGCTTGCTAAGGATGGCTAGTTACAAAATAAATAACAATTGAATGTATAATACAATGCTGGATCAACCTCAAATAAATATCAATAAACACAACAATTGACTGTATAATATTGAGCCGGAGAATCTCTAACAACAATCCAATAAACAAATAAATGCAATAAGTCAATCCACACCATTCAATTCTTGTTATGTTAACAAATGTGTGATTATTATTTAGATAACCTTTTAAATTCAGATCAATGACATTCAATTATTAATTGCAACAAATATACCAAATTATGTACCAAAATACAACCTAATAATTCCCAATTTCACAAATAAATCTTACCTGTCAATGCAATAAAAGGGGCTACACTACAAATTACAGTACAAACTACAAGTACTATTTGAGCCCGGCTGACAAAGCAATATATTCAAACTTATCAAGTTATAAGTTATGTTAAGTAATTAAACTAAAGTTATTTTCAAAACTTCTAATTAAACCAGTCGATCTTATATTATAAGAGCCACGCCTGCTACCAAATGTTCAGGACTACAATAAAGCCAGTGCAACGATACTGGTGTGTCTGAAACTGTCCACGTTACGTGGAGCTATAAACGTTGCTTACAATAATCAAAAGTACACAATAATAAACAAAAGGCTCTTCGGCCTACAAACCATACAATATATTCAAATAAATAATCGGTACCACTAACCTTCTGTGCTGGGTTCGCCAACTTCGACCTTCCTAGGTCACGCCCAAGTTTAGTATGTATGTAATATGAGGTGAGTAATTGAAAGTGTGATGTAAGTCAAGTGTTCTGAACGTTCACAAGGCGTCAGTCTCCAGATGGCGCGGTTCAAACAGCATCACAGCCCAAACTCACACCGGATTGAAGCTATTTATCACTACTTTTTCCAACAAACGCGCGTGCCACGCGGGTGACAACCAACCGGCGAGGAATCCCAAAATATCCCGGGGTTTTCGTCAAATGGGGATTACAACTTCAAACAATAGTTAACTCGCGACCCAATTATCGGTTTCAACAGGCGATTCCAAACGATATTTTACCAATTATAATTAACTCAACAGGGTCCCATGACCGACATTTTTAACAAGAAACCAAAGTCTATCTGTCAAGTCAAGTAATGTCAAGATCAAATTTCTTTATGTCAAAAAGGTACGTTCGGAAACGTTCGGTACTAAACACAAGGGATTATTAATTGTTTAAGTTACCCAATAAAATTTTAAAGAAAACTGTTATTTCAGTCTTTTTTTCGAACTTTAATTTTAGTGGTTCAAATGTCAAAAATCCCTTTATTAGGAAAATGGCAAATTTCTTTATTAATGCAAAGGTGACTTGGTTTATCGTTACTGTGACAAACGAAAACACTTTATTTGATGAATCCTTAAAGAAAATTTTAATTAATATCAATCAGGAGAAAAGTTATTGCAAAAATATATGTTGATCCCTAGACACTTTTGATGTGTGTATTTTAAGCCATTCACGGATCCACCTTGGATAGCGTTGCTTAACCTTAAAAATCGACAAGTGCTGCTGTTATTATTTAGCCAAGCTCGATAACGATACAATTGGCTATATTTAGCTTGCTCACCTGTAAAATTATCTCTTGCACGTTGATATTCGAGTTCCGAAGGGTTGTGTTTCGCCAACCATTCTGCAATGGGCTTGTCCTTGAACGACCCTGTTAAGCCCCATTCTGTTTGGATAGCGCGAAGAGTTTCAGCTTCCGACACTATTTCAATCATACCTGTAAATAAGACATAATTATGCTCATGAGGTCAGAATCAATTGTTTGCGAACGTGCATGCGGTTTCATATGCACATAATGATGAAAGGAAATGTTTTTGTCGTGGCCACGCATAAAAGTTATGAGAAATTATAGGACACGCATAATATAATCGCTATTTAATGTGTTTGGATAATAAGTTATTAGGAACAGAAATAGCAAATTAACTTTATATAGAGAGTAACAAATCGCTCCCTCTTTAGATAGTTTTGAACTCATTAGAAAAGTTTATAACTACATACTTAGACCTAGGTATCTTGCGTATGTGTCCCAAGTTCACAGAAAGTTCTTAATAGGAAACGCTCTTAATACGTATCCATTATTGTACATCATTTAGATATAGAGCGTTATGGGCTTATCGCGTGTCTCAAGTACTACAGATGCGTCCCAGGCTCTCCATCAAGCTGAAAACCATATTAGATGAAGGAGCCTGTTGCAATATTTCCGCGTAACCACGATCCATAGAGACCGACCGACCGACCGACATAGAGATGGACCGACTTTATGAGGACTTCTAAGTTCGCTGGGTACACAAAACAATAAAAAATATTATTGATAATAGGCTCGCGTTTGACCACCATCTCACCTGATATTAAGCGATGATGTGGTCGAAGATGAAGGAGCATACCTAGAAGTAACCTATTTACTCTAAATAAAAATAATCAGGTACTTTCTTTTACTATAGTTATAAAATAATATCTAAATCTGTTTACCTCTCTTATCGCTAGTAGGTAAAGCTTGGAAGGTGACTATCCGCAGATCTAAGCCGGCCCTCAGCCATAAGCTGTCCATAACTTTGATCACTTGCAGAACTAACGCGTCCTGTCGTAAGTCGTCGCCAACCTGGAGAGTAATTATAAAATGTATGAATTGCGAGCACAGAACAGAGAAGGTTTTGACCCGAGGAGAACACTAGTGTGGGAAGAGAGCTAACTAGCAGTCATGCGGGGCTTATCTCCCTTGGGGTTTATTACGATAAAAACATAACCCTCTTTCTTTTGTAGCCGGGTAATAAAGGCTATAACCTTCCTCAAGCTTCAAGCTACTTCCATACCAAATTTCATTCAATTCTTTCGTACCATGCTATACTATGCGTTTCAAATGCTATTAGGAATTTCAATTACCTTTATCTGTCAAATGTCACTCAAAAAGTACGGTTTGTAAAGAAAACTTAATGGCTAAAAATAATTACGGTTTATTTTACTTTGTTTAACCGAGTCTCACATCAAATTTAAATATAATATTTAATTTCTTAACGTCATAATTCGTTTTTTTTTTTAAGACTTTTCTCTCTTATTTTCGTTGTTGGCACCATTACGCCCGAAAGTAAAGAGAACGCATGGCGCAAAGGCCAAAAAGTCATGTCAAAATCATTAAAACTTTATCTTTTATAATAGGCTCGCGTTTGTCCACCAAAACATGGAAAGGGGACTAGTTTTGTTTCGGTCAATATTTGTAAATAAATATTTTAATAAATCCTTGTTTTGTTCACTCTACCCAAATGGTTCGATTTAACAATCTGGTGCTCGAACTCACAATATGGCGCTATTTTATTCCTAATAGCAGTTGAAACGCACTGTACTTTCGAAGATTAGCGCGTTTTAACAGACTTTTCAGCTTTATAATAATAACCACAATCATAGAAAGACCACCATAATAGCCACACGAGTGGTTATCAACACTTGTCGTATCGGGCCGTGGATGGATAACATATCACATACATATCGAGATTCATGCCTCGGAAAGCACACGAAGCCATCCCGGCTGTACATATTTGACATCATCATTTTGACTGGTTGTTAAAAGCCAGAAAACTAGCCTTTCACCAGTATTGTCAAATGGTAACCGAGCTATCCAGTTACCAGGGCGAAGCGGCCGGATAGGTTGACGCGTACATTACTGTATTTTACTTTCTATTAAAAAGAAAACTAGCTATGTGGGTAGAATTCACATTACTAGCAATCTTGTTAACCCCTCCAACTAAGCTAAATATGCTTGTGTAGGAATGGGATGTACAATAATGGTACCCACTTGCATCCATTGATTTCATCGTTGTTTACCTACTTGATAACAGTTTACGTAATAAGAGCGTGTAATAATTTATTTTGCTTACCTTGAACATGGCAGGGATTACGGCGTTATCACTGCCTATGAAGTTTATCTTAAGTGGCAGCGTATTCGAGGCGAAGTACATGCATGACCTGATAGACAAATAGATAGAATATACTTTATTGTACATCAAAATTGAAACACACCTATTTAACAATATTGCTTATTCTATGGTTACAATAGCGGTCTTATCGACCTGAATTCATTAGAAGGTCTTAGTTTATCAATATAGTTATTTTAAGTCGATCAACATCCTAATATCCAGTAGTATCGCACACTGAATTTGCTTTGCACAGCATATTCAATTCCTTAACATCTTTCAATAGACTGATAAACCATTTAAGTGTAAACACTATTAGGAACAAGGTTTTGGGAAAAAGTGAAGTGGGTTTTCAACGAATCCTTTTTTATAACATGTTTAAAACTATAGACTCCCTAAGGTTTACTTTTTTCAGTAATATGAATAATACGTAAATTATTGGCTTTCTGCACTCCTGCTCTATATAAACTTTAGCTGTACCAAATTTCATATACTTACCTTTATCTGCGCAATTTTCGTAAAAAGGGTACAAAGTTTTTGCTTCACGTTATATAGTTTTATTATTATGTTAATACTAACTAACACAATAATAAATAATAATAATTAGAATATAAGATTATTTTAATATTGAAAAAAAAAAAAACATTTTGTTTTCGAATGGTACTATTTTTTGTAGCATGTATGGATGCTATACTATTGCGGGTTAACGGGAACGCCCTCTGTTAGTTAACACACTGTATAGATGTAGGCTTACTTGACGTCCACGTCGTGTACGTATTTGTGCAGCGCGAGCGGCAGCGCGGCGGGCTGCTGCCTCAGCAACGTGGCCAGCTTGTCGCCGCCGGCGGTCAGGGCTCGCTGCCGCCCTGTGTCTTATTATATAGATGTAGGCTTACTTGACGTCCACGTCGTGTACGTATTTGTGCAGCGCGAGCGGCAGCGCGGCGGGCTGCTGCCTCAGCAACGTGGCCAGCTTGTCGCCGCCGGCGGTCAGGGCTCGCTGCCGCCCTGTGTCTTATTATATAGATGTAGGCTTACTTGACGTCCACGTCGTGTACGTATTTGTGCAGCGCGAGCGGCAGCGCGGCGGGCTGCTGCCTCAGCAACGTGGCCAGCTTGTCGCCGCCGGCGGTCAGGGCTCGCTGCCGCCCTGTGTCTTATTATATAGATGTAGGCTTACTTGACGTCCACGTCGTGTACGTATTTGTGCAGCGCGAGCGGCAGCGCGGCGGGCTGCTGCCTCAGCAACGTGGCCAGCTTGTCGCCGCCGGCGGTCAGGGCTCGCTGCCGCCCTGTGTCTTATTATATAGATGTAGGCTTACTTGACGTCCACGTCGTGTACGTATTTGTGCAGCGCGAGCGGCAGCGCGGCGGGCTGCTGCCTCAGCAACGTGGCCAGCTTGTCGCCGCCGGCGGTCAGGGCTCGCTGCCGCCCTGTGTCTTATTATATAGATGTAGGCTTACTTGACGTCCACGTCGTGTACGTATTTGTGCAGCGCGAGCGGCAGCGCGGCGGGCTGCTGCCTCAGCAACGTGGCCAGCTTGTCGCCGCCGGCGGTCAGGGCTCGCTGCCGCCCTGTGTCTTATTATATAGATGTAGGCTTACTTGACGTCCACGTCGTGTACGTATTTGTGCAGCGCGAGCGGCAGCGCGGCGGGCTGCTGCCTCAGCAACGTGGCCAGCTTGTCGCCGCCGGCGGTCAGGGCTCGCTGCCGCCCTGTGTCTTATTATATAGATGTAGGCTTACTTGACGTCCACGTCGTGTACGTATTTGTGCAGCGCGAGCGGCAGCGCGGCGGGCTGCTGCCTCAGCAACGTGGCCAGCTTGTCGCCGCCGGCGGTCAGGGCTCGCTGCCGCCCTGTGTCTTATTATATAGATGTAGGCTTACTTGACGTCCACGTCGTGTACGTATTTGTGCAGCGCGAGCGGCAGCGCGGCGGGCTGCTGCCTCAGCAACGTGGCCAGCTTGTCGCCGCCGGCGGTCAGGGCTCGCTGCCGCCCTGTGTCTTATTATATAGATGTAGGCTTACTTGACGTCCACGTCGTGTACGTATTTGTGCAGCGCGAGCGGCAGCGCGGCGGGCTGCTGCCTCAGCAACGTGGCCAGCTTGTCGCCGCCGGCGGTCAGGGCTCGCTGCCGCCCTGTGTCTTATTATATAGATGTAGGCTTACTTGACGTCCACGTCGTGTACGTATTTGTGCAGCGCGAGCGGCAGCGCGGCGGGCTGCTGCCTCAGCAACGTGGCCAGCTTGTCGCCGCCGGCGGTCAGGGCTCGCTGCCGCCCTGTGTCTTATTATATAGATGTAGGCTTACTTGACGTCCACGTCGTGTACGTATTTGTGCAGCGCGAGCGGCAGCGCGGCGGGCTGCTGCCTCAGCAACGTGGCCAGCTTGTCGCCGCCGGCGGTCAGGGCTCGCTGCCGCCCTGTGTCTTATTATATAGATGTAGGCTTACTTGACGTCCACGTCGTGTACGTATTTGTGCAGCGCGAGCGGCAGCGCGGCGGGCTGCTGCCTCAGCAACGTGGCCAGCTTGTCGCCGCCGGCGGTCAGGGCTCGCTGCCGCCCTGTGTCTTATTATATAGATGTAGGCTTACTTGACGTCCACGTCGTGTACGTATTTGTGCAGCGCGAGCGGCAGCGCGGCGGGCTGCTGCCTCAGCAACGTGGCCAGCTTGTCGCCGCCGGCGGTCAGGGCTCGCTGCCGCCCTGTGTCTTATTATATAGATGTAGGCTTACTTGACGTCCACGTCGTGTACGTATTTGTGCAGCGCGAGCGGCAGCGCGGCGGGCTGCTGCCTCAGCAACGTGGCCAGCTTGTCGCCGCCGGCGGTCAGGGCTCGCTGCCGCCCTGTGTCTTATTATATAGATGTAGGCTTACTTGACGTCCACGTCGTGTACGTATTTGTGCAGCGCGAGCGGCAGCGCGGCGGGCTGCTGCCTCAGCAACGTGGCCAGCTTGTCGCCGCCGGCGGTCAGGGCTCGCTGCCGCCCTGTGTCTTATTATATAGATGTAGGCTTACTTGACGTCCACGTCGTGTACGTATTTGTGCAGCGCGAGCGGCAGCGCGGCGGGCTGCTGCCTCAGCAACGTGGCCAGCTTGTCGCCGCCGGCGGTCAGGGCTCGCTGCCGCCCTGTGTCTTATTATATAGATGTAGGCTTACTTGACGTCCACGTCGTGTACGTATTTGTGCAGCGCGAGCGGCAGCGCGGCGGGCTGCTGCCTCAGCAACGTGGCCAGCTTGTCGCCGCCGGCGGTCAGGGCTCGCTGCCGCCCTGTGTCTTATTATATAGATGTAGGCTTACTTGACGTCCACGTCGTGTACGTATTTGTGCAGCGCGAGCGGCAGCGCGGCGGGCTGCTGCCTCAGCAACGTGGCCAGCTTGTCGCCGCCGGCGGTCAGGGCTCGCTGCCGCCCTGTGTCTTATAATATAGATGTAGGCTTACTTGACGTCCACGTCGTGTACGTATTTGTGCAGCGCGAGCGGCAGCGCGGCGGGCTGCTGCCTCAGCAACGTGGCCAGCTTGTCGCCGCCGGCGGTCAGGGCTCGCTGCCGCCCTGTGTCTTATTATATAGATGTAGGCTTACTTGACGTCCACGTCGTGTACGTATTTGTGCAGCGCGAGCGGCAGCGCGGCGGGCTGCTGCCTCAGCAACGTGGCCAGCTTGTCGCCGCCGGCGGTCAGGGCTCGCTGCCGCCCTGTGTCTTATTATATAGATGTAGGCTTACTTGACGTCCACGTCGTGTACGTATTTGTGCAGCGCGAGCGGCAGCGCGGCGGGCTGCTGCCTCAGCAACGTGGCCAGCTTGTCGCCGCCGGCGGTCAGGGCTCGCTGCCGCCCTGTGTCTTATTATATAGATGTAGGCTTACTTGACGTCCACGTCGTGTACGTATTTGTGCAGCGCGAGCGGCAGCGCGGCGGGCTGCTGCCTCAGCAACGTGGCCAGCTTGTCGCCGCCGGCGGTCAGGGCTCGCTGCCGCCCTGTGTCTTATTATATAGATGTAGGCTTACTTGACGTCCACGTCGTGTACGTATTTGTGCAGCGCGAGCGGCAGCGCGGCGGGCTGCTGCCTCAGCAACGTGGCCAGCTTGTCGCCGCCGGCGGTCAGGGCTCGCTGCCGCCCTGTGTCTTATTATATAGATGTAGGCTTACTTGACGTCCACGTCGTGTACGTATTTGTGCAGCGCGAGCGGCAGCGCGGCGGGCTGCTGCCTCAGCAACGTGGCCAGCTTGTCGCCGCCGGCGGTCAGGGCTCGCTGCCGCCCTGTGTCTTATTATATAGATGTAGGCTTACTTGACGTCCACGTCGTGTACGTATTTGTGCAGCGCGAGCGGCAGCGCGGCGGGCTGCTGCCTCAGCAACGTGGCCAGCTTGTCGCCGCCGGCGGTCAGGGCTCGCTGCCGCCCTGTGTCTTATTATATAGATGTAGGCTTACTTGACGTCCACGTCGTGTACGTATTTGTGCAGCGCGAGCGGCAGCGCGGCGGGCTGCTGCCTCAGCAACGTGGCCAGCTTGTCGCCGCCGGCGGTCAGGGCTCGCTGCCGCCCTGTGTCTTATTATATAGATGTAGGCTTACTTGACGTCCACGTCGTGTACGTATTTGTGCAGCGCGAGCGGCAGCGCGGCGGGCTGCTGCCTCAGCAACGTGGCCAGCTTGTCGCCGCCGGCGGTCAGGGCTCGCTGCCGCCCTGTGTCTTATTATATAGATGTAGGCTTACTTGACGTCCACGTCGTGTACGTATTTGTGCAGCGCGAGCGGCAGCGCGGCGGGCTGCTGCCTCAGCAACGTGGCCAGCTTGTCGCCGCCGGCGGTCAGGGCTCGCTGCCGCCCTGTGTCTTATTATATAGATGTAGGCTTACTTGACGTCCACGTCGTGTACGTATTTGTGCAGCGCGAGCGGCAGCGCGGCGGGCTGCTGCCTCAGCAACGTGGCCAGCTTGTCGCCGCCGGCGGTCAGGGCTCGCTGCCGCCCTGTGTCTTATTATATAGATGTAGGCTTACTTGACGTCCACGTCGTGTACGTATTTGTGCAGCGCGAGCGGCAGCGCGGCGGGCTGCTGCCTCAGCAACGTGGCCAGCTTGTCGCCGCCGGCGGTCAGGGCTCGCTGCCGCCCTGTGTCTTATTATATAGATGTAGGCTTACTTGACGTCCACGTCGTGTACGTATTTGTGCAGCGCGAGCGGCAGCGCGGCGGGCTGCTGCCTCAGCAACGTGGCCAGCTTGTCGCCGCCGGCGGTCAGGGCTCGCTGCCGCCCTGTGTCTTATTATATAGATGTAGGCTTACTTGACGTCCACGTCGTGTACGTATTTGTGCAGCGCGAGCGGCAGCGCGGCGGGCTGCTGCCTCAGCAACGTGGCCAGCTTGTCGCCGCCGGCGGTCAGGGCTCGCTGCCGCCCTGTGTCTTATTATATAGATGTAGGCTTACTTGACGTCCACGTCGTGTACGTATTTGTGCAGCGCGAGCGGCAGCGCGGCGGGCTGCTGCCTCAGCAACGTGGCCAGCTTGTCGCCGCCGGCGGTCAGGGCTCGCTGCCGCCCTGTGTCTTATTATATAGATGTAGGCTTACTTGACGTCCACGTCGTGTACGTATTTGTGCAGCGCGAGCGGCAGCGCGGCGGGCTGCTGCCTCAGCAACGTGGCCAGCTTGTCGCCGCCGGCGGTCAGGGCTCGCTGCCGCCCTGTGTCTTATTATATAGATGTAGGCTTACTTGACGTCCACGTCGTGTACGTATTTGTGCAGCGCGAGCGGCAGCGCGGCGGGCTGCTGCCTCAGCAACGTGGCCAGCTTGTCGCCGCCGGCGGTCAGGGCTCGCTGCCGCCCTGTGTCTTATTATATAGATGTAGGCTTACTTGACGTCCACGTCGTGTACGTATTTGTGCAGCGCGAGCGGCAGCGCGGCGGGCTGCTGCCTCAGCAACGTGGCCAGCTTGTCGCCGCCGGCGGTCAGGGCTCGCTGCCGCCCTGTGTCTTATTATATAGATGTAGGCTTACTTGACGTCCACGTCGTGTACGTATTTGTGCAGCGCGAGCGGCAGCGCGGCGGGCTGCTGCCTCAGCAACGTGGCCAGCTTGTCGCCGCCGGCGGTCAGGGCTCGCTGCCGCCCTGTGTCTTATTATATAGATGTAGGCTTACTTGACGTCCACGTCGTGTACGTATTTGTGCAGCGCGAGCGGCAGCGCGGCGGGCTGCTGCCTCAGCAACGTGGCCAGCTTGTCGCCGCCGGCGGTCAGGGCTCGCTGCCGCCCTGTGTCTTATTATATAGATGTAGGCTTACTTGACGTCCACGTCGTGTACGTATTTGTGCAGCGCGAGCGGCAGCGCGGCGGGCTGCTGCCTCAGCAACGTGGCCAGCTTGTCGCCGCCGGCGGTCAGGGCTCGCTGCCGCCCTGTGTCTTATTATATAGATGTAGGCTTACTTGACGTCCACGTCGTGTACGTATTTGTGCAGCGCGAGCGGCAGCGCGGCGGGCTGCTGCCTCAGCAACGTGGCCAGCTTGTCGCCGCCGGCGGTCAGGGCTCGCTGCCGCCCTGTGTCTTATTATATAGATGTAGGCTTACTTGACGTCCACGTCGTGTACGTATTTGTGCAGCGCGAGCGGCAGCGCGGCGGGCTGCTGCCTCAGCAACGTGGCCAGCTTGTCGCCGCCGGCGGTCAGGGCTCGCTGCCGCCCTGTGTCTTATTATATAGATGTAGGCTTACTTGACGTCCACGTCGTGTACGTATTTGTGCAGCGCGAGCGGCAGCGCGGCGGGCTGCTGCCTCAGCAACGTGGCCAGCTTGTCGCCGCCGGCGGTCAGGGCTCGCTGCCGCCCTGTGTCTTATTATATAGATGTAGGCTTACTTGACGTCCACGTCGTGTACGTATTTGTGCAGCGCGAGCGGCAGCGCGGCGGGCTGCTGCCTCAGCAACGTGGCCAGCTTGTCGCCGCCGGCGGTCAGGGCTCGCTGCCGCCCTGTGTCTTATTATATAGATGTAGGCTTACTTGACGTCCACGTCGTGTACGTATTTGTGCAGCGCGAGCGGCAGCGCGGCGGGCTGCTGCCTCAGCAACGTGGCCAGCTTGTCGCCGCCGGCGGTCAGGGCTCGCTGCCGCCCTGTGTCTTATTATATAGATGTAGGCTTACTTGACGTCCACGTCGTGTACGTATTTGTGCAGCGCGAGCGGCAGCGCGGCGGGCTGCTGCCTCAGCAACGTGGCCAGCTTGTCGCCGCCGGCGGTCAGGGCTCGCTGCCGCCCTGTGTCTTATTATATAGATGTAGGCTTACTTGACGTCCACGTCGTGTACGTATTTGTGCAGCGCGAGCGGCAGCGCGGCGGGCTGCTGCCTCAGCAACGTGGCCAGCTTGTCGCCGCCGGCGGTCAGGGCTCGCTGCCGCCCTGTGTCTTTCGCGTCCTTAACTGCCTGAGCCACCTCAGATAGAGTCTGCACGAGAAACAATGATAGGCTTCTAATTTTTATTTTATTTTTTATTAGCTGCTGCCCGCAACTTCGTTCGCGTGGGAGTTTTCCCACATAAATCACGATCCCGTGGGAATTCCGGGATGAGCCTATGTGTTATTCCAGGATGTCAACTATCTCCTTACCAAATTTAATTAAAATCCATTCAGATCCAGAGATTAGCGTGTAAAAACTGGCGGACCTTTTTTTAATTCTTCCTCTATTACTGTTTCTTAAGGACGCATTTACATTTATCACTCGCTCAATTTTAGGTATCCAAGCAACACAATAACATTGCGCGCACACACACTTACAAACCATTGTTCGCCCGATTTTATACATTACTTAACTAATCTTGATACTTGAAGGTAATATTATATTTTCTTTAATATTGTTTGACCAGAATAAGTTGTAACTTATTTTTTACAAAGGGTTACATGCTTATTGATTAGATGTTAGTTTCAATTTAGTATTAATGTTGTTGACGCCCGATTAAGAGTACTAGGGGACTTTGGAAATAAAATACTCATTTGTGATAAAAAATAATAATAAATAAATAAAAGTTTCGTCATGCCTGTCTGTCTGTTTGTCCATCCGTCCGTATGCCACAGACATTTTCAACCGACGAAAAAAACGGAGGAGGTTATCAATTCGACGCGTATATTTTTTTTATGTTTGATTACCGATTACTCGAAGACGGCTGAACCGATTTGGAAAATTCTTTTTTGTTTGAAAGGGTATACTTCGAAGTTGGTCCCATTGTTACCAAATCAGGGGCTGAAAATAGGATCTTGGAGTAATCGAGGGAACTCTTCAAATATTATAAGTGATTTGTTTTGTGATTTTTGTGATTTGAGTATTTTTTATAGTAACTTGTGTAGTTGCATTCGAAAAGCACCACTTGTGAAGTGGATCTGATGATGAAGACCACAGATGGCCACTGGAACTATTCAATATATAAGTAGGAATAAGAAGTATTTCATGAGTTCCGCTTCGATTACTTGAATATGGTTATTAAGCACAATGTGCTCGTCACAATGCATATGATGAAGTGAAGCTGATGGCGAAGTACCGGGAGAACTCCTCAACAATTAACGGCCAACAGCATTGGGAAAAGCAATATTTTGTCTACTTTCTAACTAATTTCGGAAGTCGGACACCGCCTACCGAAATTAAAGTTATTTTTCACTTTGCAGTGTTTTTGGAAGTCGGTTTAATTTTTTTTTGGTAAAACGTTTTTATATTCCGAAACTATTAGGATTATACATGTGAAACTTGGTAGGTAGATGTATTCTGTGAACCGCTTTCCAATTATAAGAAAAAAATTGAAAAATTACTAAAAAAATATTAACTAAAACTGTTTTTTTTTTCATGAAACTTATGCGTATGTGGTATTAATAGACAGGTCTTTAAAAATGACATTGAAGTTTCTAAAACCACGTTTTCATAAAGTTAATCGTTTAAAAGATATACACTTCCAAAGTGGTAAAATGTGTCCCCCTCTCTTACTTCTATAATAATGGAGTGAAAAATTATACAAAAAATATATGCTATGGTCCTTAATGTAAACTTTCAACCTAAATTGGTTTGAACGAGATCGGGTTGGTAGTTTTTGAGATACAGCATATTTTCTAAAACCACAAATAAAACTTTGTAATTCATACAAACACTGTGAAAAACAAAGTTATTTGGCGTAGTTACAACGAAACGATTCATGGGCGAGTCTGACTCGCACTTGGCCAATTTTTTAGTTTTTGTATGAACTGAACATTTTGGCATATTGAACCGTATGAAGTAAGCCCAACAAAAGGTAACTATTGTATATCGTTGAGGAATTCCCTCGACTGTGTATGGTCTCCATCATCAGACCTGTAATGGCATTTATAACCCATATGGGTGCAAAGTTCTCATCAATATAAATGAATTAAGACCGAACACAAGGTAGCTACTGTAAACCGTTGAGGAGTTCCCTTAACTGTCCTTCGTCTTCATCAACAGACCTCTAATGACAGTCACAAACTATCTAGGTGTAATGTTCTGGTCAATTCAAATTAATCAAGCCCAAACAAAAGGTTACTGCTGTAAATCGTTGAGGAGTTCCCTCGACTGTCAGGAGTCAATCTGATGAAAGGCTCCATCATCAGGTCAACTCTAGACCTTTTTTAATTTGTAGTACTTTAAGATAATTAATGAAAAAAAAAAATTATACGGTCGAATTAAGAAACCTCCTTATTTGAAGTCGGTTAAAAAAAAAATGTTGTTTCATGCTAGGTTCAGTAACCAATATCCATCCAATTCTAAAAATAAGTATGATTCTCGTTCTTACTTTTGTTTCGGTACGAAAAAGTATCAACGTATTCTAGTCACAGTATACAAGAGGCCACACTCTTTATTATAGGTTTCGACGTATTTATTTTTTCGAGGAAAGCGATACACCCCTGCGTTCACGAGCGCGTCTCAGCGCGGAATGCCGGTCGGAGCCGTGCGTTCGGTAGAAAAATGTATGAAGAAATTTGAGACCGATTTTATTTTTCTCATTAATCATAAAGTTTTTTATGTATATTCAAAATAATTAGCTTAACGTATAGATAAATACATAGGCTATAATTTCTTGTTATTTTGAAGTTAAGAATATGCTCCAGATTTGGCTTAGAGGTACCTATTCAGACCCCATTTTTTGTAATTTTCTACGATTATTGCGGCGATAAAAACGTATTTGTCTGAAAAATATGTATAGGACTGTGTAATTATAATGCATTTAATGTGGAGATGAATAAATTATCTTGAAATTAATACCATAACATTGTCAAAATTTTATTAACTCCTTATGTATCAAAATGGTACGAGAAAAATATTGATATTTTCGAGAAATAGTAAATCCAAATAAAAAAAAATTACTGTATTTACAGTAAATTAAACTAATTTAACTTAGCTAAAATTAAGAACTAATGAAGTCGTAGCGCTGGTGGCACGAAAATACAGAACTTCTATACAAGACCGTGGCGGTGAAAAGGTCCTCCCTCTATTCTTTTTTTGTAAAAATATGATATGTACAGACACTTTTTTACTATGCTATTATATGTATAGATTAGCCTATGTTGTCCCTCAGCAGGGCAAAAGCCATCCTCCAATTCCTTCCATACGTTTTATGCCCGCGCCGCTTCAGACTAACCCACGTAGACCACGTCCAGGTCGCCTCGCCACCTCTTCCTAGGCCATCCTCGGCGGCTTCTAATAATAGTATTTTTTTATAGTGAAGTGGAAGGGAAGGAGGAGTGCTGATGTCTGAAATACAGATATCCGAAACACAGATATCCTTTATCTAGTTCAAACACAAATGTTCCTCATGCTGATCCTAGTGTAAGCTTTAATTATAGTGTCCAATCTCATAATTGATTAGCCATCTGCGCAGGACATATTATAGTGCATTGCGCGCAGGTATAGGTGCACTCCATGTGACTTTTATTCTCATTGTCTGATGGGAGGGCAATCCGACACGAACGGAGAGAGATCAGGCGCAAGACCAACGACTTAACGTACTTTCCGAGGCTTATCACACCACTAACATACAAACTCTGGGCTACTGCTGAGAAATTTCTGAAATTACAGAAAAACCCAATTTTTTCCCGACCCGGGAATCAAAGCCAAGACCTCTTGCTCAGCAGTCGGGCTTGCGACTACTAGGCATCCAGGGCAAATTGGATTCTAGTACAGCACGGAAAACTAGAGCATTGTCGTGGGCCCATAGAGTGGGGCTCTGCGGCCTAATCTGATCCCAGGCAGGTTGGTGGCACAGCGGACCACTTTACAAAACCGGCGTTACAGAGGGAGCTCCAGAGCGGTCTCTTAAGAGGGCCCGGGGATTACTTCCATGTGCTGTTGATGATCATAGGGGTGGTTTTAATGAGGTAAAAACCCCGCACCCTTCTGTCTTATCCCCAAACCAGGAGAGGGAGATTTCCCCACGAAAACTTGAGCAAACTATTTTTGTAGCATAAAAATTGTCTGGAAAGTTTACTTGGAACTTATAGAATGAGTTATACTAAGACGAGTAAAATGGAAGAAGCACACAGAAAGCCAGACAGCTTGTCACTTCTCAATCGTACTCTTGACAATCCGCGAGTTGACAGTATGTTTAAAAATTTAAAATTACTATTTAATTATGTAAATCTATTGATATGAAGCACAAAATTGTACAAATGAAGAAAAGATTATTAATTGTTAATTTTATTTTCCCTTGAGAAAAATGAGACTTTTTATCTGTGAGTCACGTGACTAGAAACACCAATCAGAAAACGAGACGTCATCGTTCAATATTTTGACAGCTGACTGGTTATCTTTAGTTGGTGCGTAAGACAAAATAAGAAATAACTAACTAACTGCTTGCACTGTCTGGACAGGTCCGCTCAAATTTACGTGGTTATTTCCTCAAAAGAATACCAAAGACATGAACCTACATGCTTCTCACATACAAATACAAATTGTTTGGACTTTAAAAGAGATGTTGACGACAAACTAAGAGGGAGTTTGTTTCGGTGTTTCTTCTCAGAGTAGTCAGTTAGGAAATATTGGCCTCATCTAGCTAAACTAAACACGCAAAAAATCATGACGTGTAAGTGTTATTTATAACCAATTTACAAATAAATATTTCATTTCATTTCATAACTAACTCTCTCTCTTCTGGTTCATTTGTCTTATCGTCCTGTAATAGTTGTTCGATGAGTTCCTTTTTTTGTCTTTTTAAAAAAGCAGATAGATAGATATATTATTTATTGTACACCATAACAGTAAAACAATTAATATGGACTTAACAACTAAAAGGGTGATACAATGGGCGGTCTTATCGCTAAAAGCGATTATTTACAGACAACCTTTGGATGGATTTGACACAGAAGTTCTAACCACTTCTTGCGAATATCTCTTTTTAAAGGGACATGAATAAATAGTTTCGTTGGCGTTTTTATAGTAGTATTCCCACAACAAGGTACTGCACAGCACTGATAATAATTTTTCACGTTCATAATAGAGTAAAATATCATAAAATACCCGAAGTACATTTATGTGCCAAATGCCAGGAAAGTTGTTTTTTGAACGATGACGTCATACATAGTCACGTGACCACAATGCCACGATTTAGGCCATCGTTTTTTAATAAATAAAAAAATACTTATATTTTAATTGAAAGGTTAAGTGATGAATAAAATATTATTTTACGAGTATACATGAAGCGCTTCGAAGCGTTTCAAACAATTTTTACAAAGTTGTCAACTCGCGGATTCTGTCGACCATTTGGTCGTCTTTTTTTATTGATAATAGGCTCGCGTTTGACCACCATCTCACCTGATGGTAATTGAAAATGTGGTCGAAAATGGAGCACGCTTACCTAGAAGTAACATTTATTCACTCTTTACTTAAAGACCCCCAGGTTATAGCTATCGGGAAACACAGACTCCGATCCACTTTCACTAGTGATGCGTAATGGACAACAGAACGGGGGTTATAGAGAGTCAGTATACCTTGACAATCAAAACCAGACTCTCTACCATCTGTTACCAAAGTCCTCAGCTACTTTGGCCATATTGCACGCCGGGAACCAGACAACCTTGAAAAGCTCGTTGTCACCGGGAAAGTTAACGGTAAACGATCTCGGGGCCGCTCTCCCATCCGATGGACTGACCAGATCAGAACACTCACGGGCCTTCCAGTCACGTCATTGTTGAAGAAAGCCGAAGATAGGAATGGATGGAGAAGAATTACCACCAAGGCTATTAAGAGTTTTCAAGACGGACACGACCTTCAGTAATGAAGAACGCGATAGAAGAGAGATACCTTGACAAGTAGCTGCTGCCTCAATAGAGTGTTCTGCAGGTTCTCCCCGCAGATAGCCAGTAACGCTCTCAGCAGTAGCCTGTAACGCCAGGTTGCCGCTATACCAGCGTCCGCTTCATGACCCTCAGCCGCCGCCTCCTCCAAACTAATGCCCAGGTACTCCTGGTTCGGATCCTGGGAACATAGACACAGATAATAGTTTCGGTTCAATTTCACTGGTTTGGTTGACTGGTAGGCTAAGGTATTAAGGACGCATTTACGTTTATCACTCGCTCAATTTTAGGTATCCTAGTAGCAACACAACAACATTGCGCGCACACACACACTTACAAACCATTGTTCGCCCGATTTTATACATTACTTAACTAATATTGATACTTGAAGGTAATATTATATTTTCTTTAATATTGTTTAATCATAATAAGTTGTAACTTATTGTTTACAAAGGGTTACATGCTTATTGATTAGATGTTAGTTCCAATTTTGTATTAATGTGTTTGACGCCCGATTAGGAGTACTAGGGGTCTTTGGAAATAAAATACTCATATGTGATAAAAAAATTAATAAGAAATAAAGAAAAGTTTCGTCATGCCTGTCTGTCTGTTTGTCCATCCGTCTGTATGTCACAGCCATTTTCAACCGGCGAAAAAAACGGAGGAGGTTATCAATTCGACGCGTATATTTTTTTTAATGTTTGATCACCGATTACTCGAAGATGGCTGACCAATTTGGAAAATTCTATTTTGTTTGAAAGGGTATACTTCGAAATTGATCCCATTGTCACCTTGTCAGGAGCTGATAATGGAATCTTGGAGAAATCGAGGAAACTATTCAAATATTATAGCCACACCTACAGTTATTTGAGTATTTTTTATAGTAACTTGTGTAGTTGCATTTGAAAAGCACCATTTGTGAAGTGGATCTGATGATGAAGACCACAGATGGCCACTGGAACTACTCAATATATAAGTAGGAATAAGAAATATTTCATGGGTTCCGCTTCGATTACTTGAATATGGTTATTAAGCATAATATGCTCGTCACAATGCATATGATGAAGTGAAGCTGATGGTGAAGTACCAGGAGAACTCCTCAACAATTAACGGCCCAGCATTGGGAAAAGCAATATTTTGTCTACTTTCTAACTAATTTCGGAAGTCGGACACCGCCAACCTACCGAAATTAAAGTTATTTTTCACTTTGCATTGTTTTTTGGAAGTCGGTTTAATTTTTTTGGTTAAATTTTTTATATTCCGAAACTATTAGGACTATACATGTGAAACTTGGTAGGTAGATGTATTCTGTGAACCGCTTTACGATTTTAAGAAAAAAAATTAAAAATTATTAAAAAAATATAAAAAAAAATATATTTTCATTTTCAGTTCCATGTACCCCACATGGAACTGAAACTGAAAATATATATTTTTTCATGAATCTTATGCGTGTGTGGTATTAATAGAGAGGTCTTTAAAAATGACATATGGGTTTCTAAAACCACTTTTTCATAAAGTTAATCGTTTAAAAGATATACACTTCCAAAGTGGTAAAATGTGTCAGCCCCCCTCTTACTTCAATAATAATGGTGTGAAAAATTATACAAAAAATATATGCTATGATCCTTAATGTAAATTTTCAACCAAAATTGGTTTGAACGAGATCTGGTTGGCAGTTTTTGAGATACAGCATATTTTCTAAAACCGCAAATAAAACTTTGTAATTCATACAAACACTATGAAAATAAAGTTATTTGGCGTAGTTACTACGGAACGCTTCATGGGCGAGTCTGACTCGCACTTGGCCAATTTTTTAGTTTTTGTACGAACTGAACATTTTGGCATATTGAACCGTATGAAGTAAGCCCAACAAAAGGTAACTGTTGTATATCGTTGAGGAATTCCCTCGACTGTCTATGGTCTCCATCATCAGACCTGTAATGGCACTTATAACCCATATGGGTGCAAAGTTCTCATCAATATAAATGAATTAAGTCCAAACACAAGGTAGCTACTGTAAACCGTTGAGGAGTTCCCTTAACTGTCCTTCGTCTTCATCATCAGACCTCTAATGACAGTCACAAACTATCTAGGTGTAAAGTTCTGGTCAATTCAAATTAATCAAGCCCAAACAAAAGGTTACTGCTATAAATCGTTGAGGAGTTCCCTCGACTGTCAGGAGTCAATCTGATGAAAGGCTCCATCATCAGATCAACTCTGGACCTTCCTTAATTTGTAGTACTTTAAGATACTTAATGAAAAAAAAAATCATTTATACGGTCGTATTGCGAAACCTCCTTATTTGAAGTCGGTTAAAAAAAATTGTTGTTTCATGCTAGGTTCAGTAACCAATATCCATCCAATTCTAAAAATAAGTATGATTCTCGTTCTTACTTTTGTTTCGGTACGAAAAAGTATCAACGTATTCTAGTCACAGTATACAAGACGCCACTGTCTTTATTATAGGTTTCGACGTATTTATTTTTTCGAGGAAAGCGATACACCCCTGCGTTCACGAGCGCGTCTGAGCGCAGAATGACGGTCGGAGCCGTGCGTTCGGTAGAAAAATGTATGAAGAAATTTGAGACCGATTTTAGTTTTCTCATAAATCATAAAGTTTTTTATGTATGTTCAAAATAATTAGCTTAACGTATAGATAAATCATAGGCTATAATTTCTTGTTATTTTGAAGTTAAGAATATGCTCCAGATTTGGCTTACAGGTACGTATTCAGACCCCATTTTTTGTAATTTTCTACGATTATTGCGGCGATAAAAACGTATTTGTGTGAAAAATATGTATTGGACTGTGTAATTATAATGCATTCAATGTGGAGATGAATAAATTATCTTGAAATTAAAACCATAACATTGTCAAAATTTTAACTCCTTATGTGTCAATATGGTACCAGAAAAACATTGATATTTGCGAGAAAACGTAAATGCGTCCTTAAGTCCGCCTTTGTACTTTTGTGTTGCATAAAGTTTTTATAAATAAATTAACAAAACTCACACATATCGCCACTCTCATTAAAAACTCCCCATACGCACTTCTTAATAATCAATAAATTGTAAATCCGTAATTGGGATTATTCAATAAGTATTGTAAAAATTTGTTTAAGGGGTGTGAATTTTGTTTTAATTAAATAAATAAACTCCTCCAAAATCTATGTTCATGGACAATGAAAATTTTTATTTTAAACTGTTATAGTACAAGTATACATATATCAGTACACATCAATGAAAACTTCATCTCTTCTCTAAATAGTATAAAAAAGCGGTCTTCTTTTTAACCACACAACAAATATTGTAGCAAGAGCAATAAATGAGGAATGTTTCTGTATATAACTGGAACATGATCAAAGCAGGGCAAATATCTAGTAACAAATTAAATGAAGATTATAGTACTCACTTGAGGTACATTTGGCAAAGAATGGACTAGCAGCCAAAATAGTCGATGTGCGACAGCTGGCGCGGAGAGGGCGCGCGATAGTAATAGTTCTGAAATAAAACAAAAAATAAAATAAACATTTATTAAAACTTGAAAGACCAGGTTTAAAACTAATGGAAATGGAATCCGGGAATAGATAAACTCAGCAGTCTTTCAAAGATTTAAAATCTTCGCGACATAAGCAAGTGTTGGAAATCGAACCCACCGTAAATAGACACTCACAACTTTAAATCCGTTATTTCTTGTCCAGGATAGTTGTTAATAACGGAAATAAACTACGCCTATTTAGAAATAGTCTACTATTTATACATTCCATTCTAAACCGCTTTATAAGTAAAATCCAGTAACTGGGTAACACGACACCCCTTGGCAACACTGGTTTCAGATATTCTGGTTTCTGTCAACCAAAATCATCGAATGACTTCTCCCATTCTGGGAGGAGCGGAAGGGGGTTTCAGACTTCTACTAACTATAAACTAGTGTCCGACCGAAAGTTCGGTTTCGGTTTCAGTTTCGGCCAAAAATCAAGTTTCGGCGGCAGTTTCGGTTTCGGCCAAAATTGGCCGAAACTTTTGCCGAAACCGAAACTGATTTCGGAAGTTGTCGTGCACGCTCGCCAACTTCGTTTCTCGCGGCAACGCTTTGGCGGACCCTGGCGGCCCTGTTCGGGAATTGTCGTGCACCGTTCGGATAGCTCTGTAGCAACAGTGCGTGCGTTATTGCCCGACGCAAACATACTTTAGAGGTTATGTTTTGATAGAACTGTTTACATGTAAGTTTTTGTTTCGTTTCTCTACTTGAATTATTTATATAGTTAAATATTGAGTCAGTAACTTTGTTTTGTTGTTATTAACAAATCAAGTCACATGTAAAAATGAGATTGTAAGATTGTAATAAGATTTCAAAACATCAATACTTAGTATTTAATGAAACAGTAACAATTACCTAGTGATATGATTATTGATAACTGATAAACATTTTGCTATGAGAACTTAATTTGAAAAAATAATAAAAATATTATTATTTTTTTTTTTATATTATCTATACTAATATTATAAAGCGGAAAAGTTTGTTTGTTTGCTTGAACGCACTAATCTTCGAAAGTACTGGGTGGATTTGTATGCAATTTGTATGGAAGTAGCTTGAAGCTTGAGGAAGGTTATAGGCTACTTTTTACGCGACTGCAAAAAAGGAGAGTTATGTTTTTACCGTGATAGAATCCACGGGAGCGAAGCCCTGCGTGAGTACTATTAAATAAATGATTAGGTACAACAAAATTAATATACTTACTGTGTTTCCATTTCATGTCCTAATTAATGCAGAATAATGGGTAAAATGCACCAAATTTCAGTATTTTAAGGAATTTTATACTTGACCACGTGAGTTTCGGTTTCGGTTTCGGCCGAAACTGAAGCCGCGGCCGTATATTCGGTTTCGGTTTCGGCCGGAAAACCAGTTTCGGTCGGACTCTACTATAATAAACCCACCCTGTTCCTTCAGCTGACCTTGCGTTCCGGGGCCGCGGTATCTCGTAAGAACAATCCCGCAATCCCGGCAGACAATGGCCTTATGGGGCCCCGTCAGGTTTCTGTCTACCTGGAACGACTGTTAAAGAAAACGAGTCGGGATTAATATGCTCTCCAATTCTACCCTTCCCTTTTCCTTTTCCACTGACCGCCCTTGGAGCAAGCGATGCTTGGCGTTGAAGATCGACGCAGCCATTATGATCTAGCTACGACCTAACCTTTGTGTCACAAAACATATACTTCATTCTGCTTCTTTACGTGTCAATGGCAAATAGCTAAATGAAGTCAGCCCAGAACTAGGCAAAAGTTTTGCACTGTTGGTAGCTTCCATCAAATCTTGCAGTGAGCAGTTGACAGGGAATGTAGGACAGGAAATTAAGTGTGCCATGGTTTGTGGAACAGAACCACATATACACCCCCAAGGCAGAGTCATCAATAAATCTCCACCGGAACAGATTTTCATTGCTGCAACCAAAATGGGTCCGGAGTCTATTTAAAGACTTCCAGGTTAGCCATGGCAGTTCATGTCCAGGTGGTAGATTCTCAGCTGATGGAACAAATGGGCATGGAAGGGAAGTACTTTCACGCAACTGCTTTTAGGCGCTCCTTAGAATGCTCGCCTAGTAAGTGGAGTGACACACTTCAGAAAGTTTTTTCGACTTTTCAACTCTTTCAACTCAAACAACTTTCTCTTTTCCCGTGCATAGGGTGTGTCTGTAGCCATTTTGGGTCTTTCCCTAGAACTTGCCACCGTACTGCTAAATTCCGATGGCGCAATACTTACTATTTCTACTATTAAATTCTGGGACTTGCTACCCCTTGACGTCAAGAAGACTGAGTCAAAATTTTCCTTTAAGTGTAAAATTAGAAACCACTACTTAGAGAACTGTTATTCTTAGTTTGGTCTTCGTGATAATTATTATGAGCTCTCTTAATCAGAAAGATTATTATAAAGCACCGTTTTTATTTGTTTTTGTTTTTATTATGTATTTTATTAGCATTACATTCACTCATTGCATTCATTCCATTTTCTTGTAGACCTATATACCTGTCGCCAAATAACTTGGCAAGGTTTTGGCGTAGTGGGGGTAAGTTCGCGCCTCGTGCACTTAGTGGAAGAAAAAAGTGGTCACTTTTACTGCTTGCCATTGTTATATGGTTATTGTCATCATTTATTTTTAATCATATATGTTCAGAAGAATGTTAAAGAAAGAAGAGGAATTCATTCGTTAATTCGGTATTATAAATAAAATAGATACAATACATACATACATTTAAAAGTGAAAAAAAAATGTATTTAAAAAAACATTAAAAATAATATTTTCTCGTCGTCACAATCTATACTAATATTATAAAGCTGAAGAGTTTGTTTGTTTGTTTGTTTGCTTGACCGCGCTAATCTCAGGAACTACGGTTCTGATTTTAAAAATTCTTTCAGTGTTAGATAGCCCATTTATCGAGGAAGGCTCGAGCCGAGGAGGCTATATATCATCACGCTAAGATCAATAGGAGCGGAGCACTAATGAAGAATGTTTCAAAATCGGGGGATTTTTTTTCCACGCGGACGAAGTCGTGGGCGGAAGCTAGTTAGTTAATAAAACTGCTATCCCCTTTATTCTTTTCTTTTCCCGGTGTCCTAAAGACAGTGACGAATTCGGAATTTCAACCTCCCTTAACTATAGTGTCTAACTGTTCTTTCTGACGTTTTAATAGTCTGCGTAAAACGGTATTTGGTCCTGGCATTGTAATCAACGTAACAAAAACTAAATTTAAAACAACAACTCGTAACAAAAACAAAGGGTACAACTTTCGTGTACGCAAGTGTATTCGGGAACAAATTGAACGAGAACTACTGACGCACCAATCGCGTGCTCGGAGCGGCGCTACGTCATACCCCGCGTCCCGCTGACACCTAAAAATCGACTTCTGCGCATTGAACGACTCTTGCCAAGTTATTTGGCGACAGCTACTTATACCGCAATGTGTATTTTTTTAACCGAAAATTTGACTGTTAGATGTAACACTATTGTACATAAAATTAAAATGAATAAATAAACACTTAAATAATTCAACTCTAAGGGCATATAACTAGGTATACTAACCGGCCACAGGACTAGTCTCGTACGTCTCATGCCGCAACGCCTGTATTAACTGCGGCATGACGCGGCACAGGTCATCGTCCGACATATCGTTAATCAGCTGCGTTGCTGTCTCGCGGACCGCGTTGTCTGGGAAACTGAAATAATATAGTAAAACATGGAATAAATATACGTTGTTCTTTAACAGATAAAATTTCAGGTGCGATTGTTCAATTTAAGTCTTGGTTGTAATGTATGTAGAGTAGAAAGAGAAACACATGCATAATCGTGATTCATCAAATAATTAGCGACGAAAATTGTGTGCATCAAAAATGTATTCGGAACATTTCATTTATCAAATTTAAATTCTTTATTGCAAACTAATTGTACAAAAATTAAGGTACATTCTAAAACTAAGATGTCTGTTAGGGCCTTGCCATTTCTTTAAATGAACTAGCTGTGTCCCGCGACTTCGTTCGAATGATTTTTTAGTATCAACTTTTCCTATGACATTCCATTTTTGCTCCAAGTCATCATTTCTTCGCAATCGAATCAGCGAGCTAGACGTGAAAGCACAACAGACCGACCGATTTTTGCATTAATATAATTATAATATGGATTATAACAGATTTTAATCTAGCAAACAAAATTGGCTTTATTTTTACCCGACTACGGCAAAGCCAAAGGAGGGTTATGATTTTGACAGGCTATATATATATGTATGTGTGTATGGTGTATTCCCGTTGTCCCCGTAGTCCGTGTCCCCGTTATTTAGATATTACTTATGTGTTTTTTAATTTTATATGTAGTCCTTAGTTCCATTTCATTTGTATATGTACAATATTCTCTCTATTAAGGCACTCTCACTTCTAATTTTAACTCAACGGGGACAACGGGCATAATTTGAATAGCATATATTACAAGAAATTAACGGGGATAGCGTACGGGGACAACGGGAAGTAATTTTAATTATTTTATTAAATTCCCTTTGTCCCCTTTAACGGGGACATGGACTACGGGGACAACGGGAATACACCGTGTGTATGTTCATCTGTTCCCTCATAGCTTCAAAGCTACTTATCAGAACTACACAAATGAGATATCATTAGATCCGTCTGGACCGTCCGCTGAACATACGCTACGTGACGTGTCACAAAACCCAATGTGGCGCCCTCTAGCGCCCAAAAAGTGCTGTGTTAAAAAATAAAAATAAGATAAACACATCGTGTTTGATATCATTTGAAAGGGCGTCACATGCACATTTCCAAAATATTGCTTAAATTGAACGTGGCGCCCTCTAGCGGACAAAAATTCATGTGTAAAAAAAAAAAATAAGATAGATAGACCGTGTTTGGTATTATTTGAAAGGGCTTCACTTGTACTTATCAAAACTATTGCTTAAATTTAACGTGGCGCCCTCTAGCGGACAAAATGTCATGTATACAAAATAAAAATAAGATGGATACACCGTGTTTGGTATCATTGTACTTATCAAAAATATTGCTTAAATTTAATCTTTGCAGATCTTCTTAATGACATAAATCTCCTAAGGATCGCGATCAAAACAGCGTAAAACCATTTCAACCAAACATTGAAATATATGTCATATGAAAGCTAATGACTAGGTAGTACCTACTTAATTTTATATTAAAACGGCAATTATCCAAACACCTGGATAACAGAAATATTCAGAGATTTTCAAAAAGACAAACAAACAAATTTTCATGGTGTTTTTCATTTGAGTCTCCGCAGCTGTTTCACTGCACACTAATGAACAGAAGTTTTATGTTAATTACATACGATCTGTGCGTGTTCAAGTCAAGAGTGATTAGGTATTTACTGAGTAAGCGTGCTCTACCTTCGACTACATCATCGCTTTCCATCTGGTAAGCTTGTGGTCAAACGCTAACTTAGTCCAAAAAAAACATACCTAGTTCGTATTTGACAATTTAGCTTTTGCAAGTAAATAGTATAGAAGCACAGTGATTTAACACCAAAATAGTTTAAATAATAAAAAGTAAAAAAAACTATAACCCGACTACGACAAAAAATCGACGCTGAAAAAGTATGAAACAAGATTTCAGCATCCTGAAAATCTTGTTAGTAATGGCTTCTAACAGTCTCAGGTTTTAACGTGATTTTCACACTATAGGTACCATATTTGACATTTTTTTTATTGTTTATAGGCTTGCGTTTGAACACCATCTCACCTGATGTTAAGCGATGATGTGGTCGAAGATGAAGCACGCTTGCCTAGAAGTAACCTACTCTTGACTTAAAGACTCCCTCTCAGGTTATAACTATCGCGAAGCACAGACTACGGTACGGAATTCCACACCATAACTTACCAGGGTAACAGTAAATGCATGGCGTTCAATGGCGACGGTTTCTCCCACAGTTTAAGCAGTGCGATCAGCTGTTCTCTGTGCTCTCCATACCAGTTGGTTGCCGCCATCAGGACTAGAGGCAACGCTCCGGCTAGCTGTACTAGGTACTGGCGTTTCTCCCACATTATCTGTAAAAATTGTGTGAAAAGGTAAATTATTTGTATTAGGGGCCGTTCAAGTATTACGTTAGCACATTTTTTGCAATTATTAACCCACCCCTCCCCTCGTCAGCAAAAGTAATCAAAGCTTAAGAGCTTTGATTACTTTTGCTGACGAGGGGTAAGAATGGGGGGGAGGGGTAAGCCCCTCCCCCCCATTCTTACGTAAACATTGGTACAATTGATTGATTCATGAGCAGCAGTTATAAATCAAGAAATAAGGAATAGGTTTGGAATAGAAGTCTGTAACGCACATAATATTCATTTAAATAAACTTTACTGACACGGAATTCAACAATTCATTATTTGTAGGAATCCCCGAAAATGCATTTCGTTTTGAAGCATAGACAATGTGTGTTGCTATATGTGTAAAAAATTAAATAATTACTGCTGACGTAATCACCATCTAGATCCCCCCACCCCCCATGTCATCAAAAATAAGCAAAGCAAAGACCCCCACGCCCCCCTATAGTGTTTACGTAATACTTGAACGGTCCCTTAACTGTCCTAAAACTGGCATGCATATACAATTGTAAATCTACCTTTCCTTAAACATAGTATTATTAGTATTAAGATTAATTAACATTTGACTGGATAACGAAACAAATATCTCAAAACCAATATCTGTACGAGCAAAGCCATACAATATTAGTACTTTTAACTTTACGCTGACATCGATGCGCAACGAAATGTACGTTCAAGTTATCTATACTAATATTATAAACCGGAAAGTTTGTTTGTTTGAACGCCCTAATCTTCAAAGTACTGGGTGGATTTGGATAGAATTCGGTATGGAAGTAGCTTGAAGCTTGAGGAAGGTTATAGAGCGACTTTTGTACCCGACTGCAAGGAGTGTTATGTTTTTATCGTGGTAAGGTCTACGGGAGCGAAGACCCGCTTGACTGCTAGTAACTAATAAATTCAACGCATCGCGTTACTAGATGCAGAAAAGTGGCGCGATTAACACATATCGGGCAAATATATCTATCAAAGACTCTTTCGCCACGTGTCAATCTTTTATAATTTTCGTCTATCAATTTTACGTTTTTGTTAAGTAGTTGGACTATCAATATTAGCATTATTTTGACACAATATGAATATAATAACACAAACAAACTTTAAAATTAACTGGGATATAAGTTATTTACCTCTCGACATTCACTCGGCATCCTCTGGTAAGCCCCCTGTTCTATGAGATGCAGTAACTGCGACTGTGTATGTCCGTCCAGACTGTCGAACTTGGGCAGCTCATCTTGGGTCATTGGCCTTTGTCTTCCCTCTTCACCGTTTGTCCATTTTACACCCGTGTGTGCATATAAGGGGATTTCTGTGGAATGCATTAGGAATATGTTTTAATAAGGTATATTAATAATCAACATGCATATTTTATAAGCCATCGTCGTGCTTTATAATAATAGCATGATTACGGGGTAATCATGAAATAAATTTTATTAGTTGCAACTAGGGTTGCCAACGCCAAAGGCAAACGGCAGCCTTGTATGGGAACTTCGTACCGCATACTTTTTTCGTTGTTTTGTGTTGGAATTTATACCACTTATTAAGGCAACATAGCTATTTATTTTTATGTAAATGTACTATCTTTAACTAGTAGGATTCATTAATAATATCAATAAAAAGATTTTATTAATTAAACGTAGCAAAATCGTAAACTAAACGCTCTTATGTGTTTAGAAGTTGTCATATGTAAAATAACACAAATATCTAAATGATAATAAATTATTTAGACATAGAAATAATATTAAATATAATTAAACACTAATATATTATACCTAAGAATGTATAATTGTTGCAAACTATCATAATAGTTAACGATTTATTGATAGGAATGATTTTTGTAGTCATACTTTTTTGTTCATATGGCAATTATATATTGACGTCTAAAGAAAATCTATCTTGACTTGCACAGAGTATATGTGTTCTGTGGTACTGCATTGCTGTTGTTTTGAATTGTGGTTTTTGTATACATCAGAGCAATTTAGCAGATTATCTTGCTGTTATTACGTTGAGTTGAGCATTTATTCCTCCGTATTCTTTCTCTTGATACTAGTTTCGCGAAAAGACGCTTTATTGACTGTGCTGTGTGTGTACGTGCTTTGTTTAAAATGACGAGTTTGCAATGTGTTAATTGCAACGTTCGCTTCTCCCGAATAAGAAGGCACGCCTTATCCGAGGAGAGCGAAGATCTCGTCAACACTATTCGACTGTGGACATATCCCAGAGAGGTTAGTAGTTTAAGAAAGACATTCTGTATACTGTAAGTAGGCCATTGACGATCTATGTGATAAGTTTTACATCTTGGAAAATAGTCCTTATCATTTAAAAACCACACCGTGCCACACTTAAATACGTCTACTAAAACTAATCTCATTAGTTTTTGCAGATATACATATTTTACTAACAAACACGGTTATGTGTACCTATGATAGCATGTATAACATACAAATTGTATTTACATGTATCTTACTTGGTTTAATATTTATATTAATCTGATATTATGACATTATTATTATATTGAACGGTACTCCAAATCACATCTTTATTTCCAGATAACACCTGCTGACCATATTTGCCATGAATGCTGGCAGATAGCTTCTCATTCAGATTCGTCTGATATGCCGAGGAGACGGGTTGGACATACAAGTGTTTGTATTGTATGCGGACGGTCCATACTACGTATTAGCCGACGTAGGATTTTGATTCCAGGGGCAAATGAAGAAGGACAAAGAGTGGCTAATATAGTTGCTACTTGGATACAACCACGAGAGGTATATAAATAATCATGTACCTACTATAACTATAATTAATTTTCCTTATTTGATTTAAAATAAAAAATAAATTGATATAAATCATTACCATGCTTGTGCATGTTTGAAGTCAAGCTTTTCTTTATTTATATTTTTTATTTTAGCTTCGTTCTGGAGATGAAGCTTGTGTGCCATGTTGGCTAAGAGCAAAAAGATCCAGGATTGCTCCACCAGTTGAAGACGTTCAACCTCCTTCACCTGATAATGTGGTTGGTGATCAGTCTGTTTTGATGTGCGCTGTATGTGGTCAGAATCTGTCCACCACAACATCAGAGGAAGAGTGGAACCCCAACAACATTTCCCGTTTGTTGGAGCATCAGCAGGTACATATAATATTAGATAACATATTTATAGCAGCTTAAAATATTTGCCACGCAAAGTGTATATTTTGCTAACTCAATGACACTCATGCGGTTGGCTCTACAAGAACAAAAGGATTTTGGTCCTTCCATTGTCATGAGCCCTTCTCCCCAAAATTCAATTTTACTTATTTACTAGCATTATTGTAAAAATAAAAAAGTTGGCCAAGTGCGAATCAGACTCGCCCATGAAGGGTTCTGTAGTAACTACGCAAAATAACTTTGTTTTTCATAGTGTTTGTATGAAAAACAATTATATTTGCGGTTTTCGAAAATGTGCTATATCTCAAAAACTGCTAACCAGATCTTGTTCAAACTAATTTTCGATGAAAGTTTTTATTAATATCTACAGTATATATAGATACCACACACATATAGGTATGATGATAAAACAATATTTTTAGTTTCAGTTCCATGTATAGGGATCCCTCCATAATTTTTGTCTTAAAATCGGAAGAATGATTCACAGAATGTGTCTACCTACTAAGGTTCACATGTGTATTGCTAATAGTTTGGAAATAAAATGGCTGTGACATACGGACGGACGGACAGACATACAGACAGACATGACGAAACTATAAGGGTTTTTGCTATTCGTCTATGGAACCCTAAAAAAGACTAGAATTTCACTCTAAAAAGAGTAATTTTAACTTCTACTGAACAAGGAACAAACGTGGGGGCCAGCATAATACAATGAGCAATAAACTTATTCACTCATAATAACACAAAATTGCTATTTGGTAAAGGTTTTGAAGGAAAACAATTATTGTTATTTTTTTTTTAATTTTAGTTAATTCGTTTTTGTTTGTGTCTATTTTATTTGCTTGAACATGTTGGGCTCAACTTGTGTCTATCGAACTTTGTTTCATTTGTATTTCAACAATGCTACTTTGATATTTATAGCTATCTCATAAAACGAATTATTTACAGATGTCATCCATGAATGAAGTTTGTGGAGTTTGTTGGGCGCAAGTTCTAGATTTGAGCTTAAGTGTTCAAGTCGACAGACAAGAAAGAGCCCAGCATATTGTGTTGCCACATATAAGAAGAGCGGCTGATACACCAAGGCATTGCATTTTCCAAGAATGCATGGAACCCGAGCGAAATGTTGTGCCCGAAGAAACCAGGCAAGAAGTTTTAATTAGGTATCAATATTATATACCAAAAAGTGCTCGTATTTGTTCTCTGCATAGACAGGAAGCAAATTATGGAAGCCTCTATACTGCTGAGTATAGCCTGGATAACTTTACTTCCACACACATAGAAGAAATTATTTTTATATTAATGGAAGGACTCAATAACATATCTTATGAGAATATTCAAAACTACCCTGAAAACCAAGTGCAGTACTTTATAGGCATAAGTAAACAAGCACATGAACAAATATTAGAAGCAACACCCAGGCTAAACAATATGCATCGGGGTAGTTTTGCATTAACAGCCTTATTGTGCAAGTTAAGGACTGGAGATTCGGGAGACAGATTGTCGTGCTTATTTCAAGTACCAAGAAGGACTCTTGAAACATTAATGTCTGTAGCAAGAAATATCTTGTTAACAGATTATGTTCCACAATTTCTTGGTTTTTCTCATTTAAGAAGGGAGCAGGTGGCAGCAAGAAATTCTTACATTGCTGAACACATTTTTGGTGAGCCTGATGCACCAGCTGGACAACGACCCGCAATTACAATAGCCGATGCAACATATATATATACACAAAAAAGCAGTAATTACTTGTTTCAAAAGAATACATATTCCCTACATAAATATAGGAATTTATTAAAGCCATTTATCCTCTGTGCCTCTGATGGATATATCATAGATGTACGCGGACCATATAGCGCCACCACAAATGATGCGACCATAATGAATGATTTATTAAATGAAATAGAATTTAATGATTTTTATAATGAAAATGATGTCTTTATTCTCGATAGAGGTTTTCGTGATTGCATGGATAGTCTGCATGAGAAAGGATACATAGGTCACATGCCTGGAACTAAAGAAGATGGCCAATCACAGCTATCTACTCTTGAAGCAAACCGGTCACGGTGTGTAACTATAAACAGATGGGTAGTAGAAGCTGTGAATGGCCGTTTTAAGAGAGATTTTAAAATATTCCGCCATGAATATTTTAACCGTGGCTGTCGCCATCTAATGGCAGATTTTAAAATAGCAGCTGCTCTGCTGAATGCATTTACTCCGCCATTCGCAGAGAATATACATGCAGAACAGTTTGTTGCAATTATATATGAGCGCCTGTTTTTGACTAACAATATAGCCGAGTTAGTTATGGAACATAATTTAATCAGGCGTGGTTCCTGGTTTGTACCCATAGACGCGACAACCCTATCTTTTCCGAGGCTATCCATGGAAGAGTTGGTACTATTTGCGTGTGGTGTATACCAAATTCGCCAGGCCCGTTCATATGTGGGTGAGCATTTCCGCTTTCATGGAATATATACATTAGAGGTATCCCGAGAGAGAATAAATGGTTTAGAGGGTATAAACCCAATTTTGCTTCGTGCTAAAATAAAGTCCCGCCATTCTTCTGGTAAAACTTATTTTGTATTTATAGTTGTAGAAACAAATATGAATGGTCGGAACGCAATCAAAAGTTATTGCTGTAATTGCATTGTAGGTTTAAGAACAGTGGGATGCTGCTCACATGTGATGAGCATTATTTGGTATTTAAGTTATGCTCGCCATGAGGGTATGACCCGACCAGCCCCCTTCTTAGATGAAGTAATACTAAGAATAGATTAATTATTATATTCATTTCTTTTATTTTATTACAATGATTATATCATATACATTTTGACATGAAAATATTATTTACTTTTCCAAGTAATAAATTATTATTTTTTTTACTTTATAATTTTTCATTTTGTTTGTATAAGATGACAATATTATTTTCTTTTTCAAGTTATATATTTTTGTAAAAGCAAAAGCTATATTGTGAATGTGAGAGCAATTGGCAACAGGCCCGTTGGTATAGTGGTCAGTGGCCCTGACTGCTATGCGCAAGGTCGTGGGTTCGATTCCCACCTAGGAAAAATGTTTGTGTGATGAGCACGATCATTTTTTCTTTGTCTGGGTGTAATTTATCTGTAATATGTATGTATTTAGAAATATATATGTAAGTTTATCAGTTGTCTTGTACTCATATCACAAGCTCTGCTTAGTTTGGGACTAGATGGCGTTGTGTGAAAGTTGTGGAATATTATTATTATTATAATTTGGGATTACAATGAATATTATGAATAGATTTTACCACACTGTCTGGCAGTTTGAGTGATGGCCCACCCAGATGTCCTTACTTTGGTATTGTTCATCAAATCGTCCGAGTTCCTTAAGGTTCTAAGTTGAGCTGCGCGATATTTGACGAATGCTTGCACTGTTTGGACGGACCTGCTCAAATCTGTGTGATTCTGACCTCTAAAGGGCGCAACAGACATTGAACAACATGGCTCTCATATGATTTGATCACTACAGATTGTATGGACTTTAAAAGAGACGTTGACCAAACTCAGAGGTCAACATTTCTTTTAAAGTCCATACAATCTGTAGTGATTAAATCATATGAGAGCCATGTTGGTTAATATCTCTGTTTCAGTGTTTCTTCTCAGAGTAATCAGTTAGGAAACACTGGCCTCATCTAGTTTACATTTATGAAAAAAATTACATGTGGAAGTGTTATTTATAACCTATTTCATATTCCATTATACATGCAATAAAATAAATTCAATTACACAAAAGTATTCTTTAATTTACCTACGCTCAAAACCCTATCAGAACATCAACATTAGCCTTAAACTGTTGCAGTCCACTTCTGGAGATGGGTAACGCACCCCAACAAGTAGGTACATTCCTCCCTCATTTCAATCTACCTACTTAATAGTAAGTAAAAAACTACCAATGCCAAGCAGTCAATGACATTTACTTGACAAAACTATTTATATATCAATAAATAAATAAAATCAATGTTGGTGTACCTATTATGTAACTAAGGTATTGTGACATTTGTAACAATATTCTGACTTGTGTGTGACCATGAACTGTCTTGCCTATTCTTCTCCATAGAGATTTATGCTTTGGAATGGGTAATTGCAGTACCTACCTACTTTAACAGTTTTATGCCTTGTCACTGGGACTAGAGTATCAAGAGCTAGAATATGGAGGAGTAGATTTTTATAGATAATAGGCTTGTGTTTGACCACCATCTCACCTGATGGTAGGTGACAATGTGGTCGAGGGTGGAGCATGTTTGCCTAAAAGTAACCTATTCACTCTTGACTTAAAGACTCCCAGGTTATAGCGATCAGGAAACACAAACTCCAGCAGGGAATTCCACTCCTTAGCCGTACACATAATGAAAGTATTCCCGAAACGTTTAGTGCGTGTGGGTGGGATATCCGCACCATGTAACGATGGCGCATCGCAGTTTGTTTTGCGGTCCGATGAAGGAATGGGCTTGGCGGAATCAGATTGTGTAATTCCATCGCACACACCCCGAAATGTAACCGATAAAAATCGATAGCAACTCGTAGTCGATGGTCAAGGCTCTGGAGATTTGACTCGACCAGTACATCGATATACAGATGATCAACTCAACTAACAGCCGGATAATCCGCTAAATTGCTCAGATACAGTCAAAATCCACCAATCCAACTTACTAACTTTGTGGAAGAGCCCCCACAATTTTGCCAATATTACGTGTATAATTATTATTATGATAGACCATCAAACGCAGGAAGTTGTTCGGTAATGTATTTTGGATGGTGAAAACTTGAAAATTATTAAAGTAAACACCAATCCAAAACAAAAACAATGGAAGATTGCAAGACAGATTTTTTTACCAATTTACCTGTCAGTCTGTCACTTGTCAGTTTGACACTGACAAGTGACAGACTGACAGGTAAAAAAATAATTGCCATATGAACAAAAACGCGATGAAAAAGATTGACGACAAAAATCATTCCTAACATTAAATCGTTAACTATTATGATAGTTTGCAACAATTATCCATTCTTAGGTATAATATATGAGTGTTTAATTATATTTAATGTTATTTCTATGTCTAAATAATTTATTATCATTTCGATATTTGTGTTATTTTACATATGACAACTTCTAAACACATAAGAGCGTTTAGTTTACGATTTTGCTACGTTTAATTAATAAAATCTTTTTATTGATATTATTAATGAATCCTACTAGTTAAAGATAGTACATTTACATAAAAATAAATAGCTAAGTTGCCTTAATAAGTGGTATAAATTCCACCACAAAACAACGAAAAAAGTATGCGGTACGAAATCTGCCGTTCGTCTTTGCCGGCCCCAGACAAAGACTTATAAACCCCGGACATTTGGGTAAAATCACAGCTTTTACCCGGACACCGTAGAAAAATACATTGTTGAACTTGAAAAAAAAACAACGATGTTTAATTATGGTTTTTATTTACTGATAAAGTGATAACATTGTAGAGCTTAAGAATTTTTTTAATAACAGTCTCTTCCTTTTCATTTTATCAATATAACATAAACAATGAGATGAAATACCATAGGAAAATAATAATAGAGATCGTACTTTTTGGTGCCCGTAAGACCAATGTGTGTCCGGATTTTACCTGGACGCTTATTGGGAAAAACCCGCGGGACACAACGGGACAAATCCGGGAAAACCCGGCCGGATTAAATTTGTTGCATTAACGAGCATTATTATAATGATCGAAATACAAAAAAAAAACAGTAAAATGGAATATATGAAAATCTACCCAAAGCACACCACATGGAGCGGTTCTGTGCTTCTTGCATCCGATGGGTTTCGGTAACCTTGCTTACGGTTTACACCTTGATGGTTATGACTTATAATGACTTTAAAAAAAAAACATTATTACATCCTACTACTTTTTTGTACGTATTTAAAGAGTACTTAAGTAGGTTACCGCGATGATCGAGGCGGTTATTTGTACAGCTTTTACTGTTGCTTCGGGTAGTCAGAATCTAGAAAATCGGACACGAGTCTTCCCAAGGGGTATCGTGTTACCCAGCTACTGGATTGTGGAGATCAGATAAGCCGTCACGCCATGTAAAACAGAATTACTCAACTTCATTCGGGTAAACTGGAAGCCAAGTCCAACATAGCTTAAAAAAGACAAACAATCCCACAGTACATCTTCTTCGTGTAATTCCACCGGTATAGGCAGCGCGGGCCAAGATAGCTCTCAGTGAGCAGGAATTTCTCCGATTTGATACTTATTGCAATAGTTTTGCCAAAACAAAATCTTTTTAAATTGTACCGTTTATGTTATTCCAATGTATTAGCTATATTACTGTAACTTTTCATCAAAATATGTTTAGTAGTGTTTGCGTGAGAGTCACAAACATCCATGAATTGCTACGAACTTTCGCATTTATAATATTAATAAGACTAGCTTCTGCCCGCGACTTCGTTCGCGTGGTAAAGTTTTCCCGCGTAAATTCCGATCCCGTGGGAAATCCGGGATAAAAAGTAGCCTATGTGTTATTCCAGGATGTCAACAATCTACTTACCAAATTTCATTAAGATCGGTGCAGTAGTTTTGGCGTGATTGAGTAACAAACAAACATCCATCCATCCATCCAAACATCCAAACTTTCGCATTTATAATATTAATATAGAAGTATAAATAAGTAAGAATAAGAAGGAGTTAATATAGTTGAGCAGCTGACCAATATTGACGACGGGGAAGGTCCCGCTGGGCGAGTGAAGCGGGTGTGGCGCGGGTCCAATACGGCGGTCGCAGTGCGGCGGCCACAGCGCGAGAACGTAGTTACCCGACGCCAACATACTGCCAACAAACCATTCATTTTTTTATTACAACTGCCAACAGCCACACGGGTCGATTTTCAAAGTTAAGCAAGGCTTGCCGATGTTTGTAAATGGGTGACATTTTAACTTATCGAGATTCCTCTCTAGGAGAGGGAATGGGCCGTAATCCACCCAGCGGTCACTGAGAAATTGTCCTGATAGCTGGAAAGTTGCATAGGTTGGACACGAGAAATATTATAATACTAGCTTCTGCCCGCGACTTCGTACGCGTGGGATGGTTTTCCCGCGAAAATCCTGATCCCGTGGGAATTTCGGGATAAAAAGTAGCCTATGTGTTATTCCAGAATGACAACTATCTACTTACCAAATTTCATTCAGATCCGTGCAGTAGTTTTTGCGTGAATGAGTAACAAACATCCATCCATCCTCACAAACTTTCGCATTTATAATATTAGTAAGAAAGTAAGAATAGTAAGAAACTAAGAATTAGTAAGAAGTAAGATTGTCCGGATCACAAACCTAGTAAAACCTACATAAAGTAGGCCCTCGTTAGATGCCTTATTTTTATTTTATTTTATTGGGACATAAAACAGTTACACATTACAATTTTAGTAAATAACAAACTAGGGTAATAGAAGTAAACATGTGACCCACACCAATGTCCGCGGAATAATCTATTATGTAGACTTAACAAAACCACGCATCTGGAGGCAATTTAGGTTAGGCAGAATTAATAATTATTGTGCAAGTGCCTTAGACCAAAATCATAAGGGTTACTAAACACATGTACATACCCATCAAAGTCAAACATTTGTATAGCGGCCCAGCCCAATTCATTTAATTCGTACTGCACGTCACCGTTCTCTTCATTTTCCTGGTTGTTTGTTTGGTTGTTCTCACTAGTCTGGTGTTGACTGTCCACTGTCCGCTGAGAGCGACCATACAGGGTAATGACTAGCCGAGATTCTCGAGGTAAACTGTTCACGGGAAGGTCCTCTAAGTTTAGCCTGGAGCAAAAAAAGAAACATTTATAATTACACTAGCAGTTGCGCGGAGCTTCGGTCCCGTACAATTTATCACGATAAAAACATAACCCTCCTTTCGCAGTCGGGTAAAAAGCGTATATGGAAGTAGCCTGAAGCTTGAAATGCTCCAAATCCACCCAGTACTTTCGAAGATTAAATATAGCGTTGAAGCAAACGGACATTTTCGCTTTATAATTATAGATTAATTTCGTTTGACAGGGGAGAATGCAAGAAGAAAACATGTTGTGCCGACCCCAAGTAACTGGAATTAGGGCAGAAAAATGATGAATAACAAAAGATTTTCGAGTGACGTTGTTATCTGTTATTTTATTTTTCTTTTAATTACTGAAGTAAAAACGTATATTGCCGTGTTAGACGAGTTTTGGTAGGTGACAATCTTGTTTGCGTCACAGCAACATCTTAATGTTTAAAAGTAGAAAATTAAGTTCATGGAATATTTTATTATGGTAATACAAATACTAAGTAAAAATAATATTACATACATGTATTCGTTATTATTTTAATTAATTTGTATTTATAATTTGCACTAGGTTTACGAAGCCATAATATGTTTTAACTAATATATAAACCATATAAATATTTATACATACTTATGCTTGTTGTTCGTAGTGTCAATAAATGTAAAAATCAAATGTTAATCATTTTAATTCAAAAATTATATATATATAAAAATAACTTATATATAAAATCCAAGTACAGTTTTAAGTTTAAACTTCTGTTGGCAATTCTCAGACTGCCTCAGTTCTTTTTAGGGTTCCGTAGCCGAATGGCAAAAAACGGAACCCTTATAGTTTCGATATGTCTGTCCGTCTGTCTGTCTGTCTGTCTGTCTGTCTGTCCGTCCGTCCGTATGTCACAGCCATTTTATTCCGAAAAAATTAAGACTATACATGTGAAACTTAGTAGGTAGATGTATTCTGTGAACCGCTTTCCGATTTTAAGAAAAAAAATAAAAAATATTTAAAATAAAGGGGGGTCCCCCATACATGGAACTAGAACTGAAAATATTTTTTTTCATGAAACCTATACGTGTGTGGTATCTATAGACAGGTCTTTAAAAATGATATAAGGGTTTCTAAAACCACTTTTTCATAAAGTCAATCGTTTAAAAGATATAAGCTCCCAAAGTGGTAAAATGTGTGTCCCCCTCTAACTTCTATAATAATGGAGTGAAAAATCTAAAATAGTATATGTCTGGAGATCTTAATGTAAACATTCCACCAAGATTGGTTTGAACGCAATCGGGTCAGCAGTTTTTGAGATACAGCATATTTTCTAAAACCGCAAATATAACTTTGTAATTCATACAAACACTATGAAAAACAAAGTTATTTAGCGTAGTTGTAAAAATGTAAATAAGCTAGTTTTAAGAAATTTGTAAAGTTTTTTTTATTCGTCAAATAAATATACATATTATATTATATTATTATAGTTACTATGGAACCCTTCATGGGCGAGTCTGACTCGCACTTGGCCAATTTTTTTAAAGTTAGATCTTTCAATTAAGAAAATATTAATTTTAATTAGGTATTTGTCAGCAAAAAAATCACTGAAACTTTCACCAAGACCGCATTCTAGTTTTCGTTTAACAACTAGATGGCGTTGGCGTCGAAATAGAAGTCGCTATGGTTAGGTTCTTACGAGAAGTACTAGGTCACTGAATAATTTTCCGGTTAAGTAGACTCACAGCCTTAGTGTGCTGATCTACAAGTGGCCCTACCTAAAAAAAAAAAAAAAAAAAAATTAATACAACCAGTTCCACGAAAGCTGGACAAAGGCCTTTCCTAAAATTTTATTTTTGATATTAGCGATTCGCACGAAAGTTGCGATAGCTAATCTAATAATCTCAGCGAACGTTAGTCATTGCAGAGTATAGATGAGTAGGGATGAGATATACCTGCTAATCTCCATACCCGGCCTTCAAGGTATGGGTATCGCTAAATACCCGGTATGAAAACCGGGTTTCAAAATACTTCCAGATATTTGGGTGTGTTATGATTTCTATAAGTAAACGTATGCGATAAGTATGGGTATGCCACCATTACAATGAAGGTACGACGTTTCAAGTATACATACGTACGCGTTATGAGATATGAAATCATTCCTTCCTACTTTACCAGGCTTAGGACTCGGCTAAGAGTATGATGATGGTTATTGATGGTTGCTTACTTATTTAGGTATAATTATAATTATGCAACATTAATTATATTTCAAATGACTAAGTAGCCGGCGTAGTTAAAAGATTTCAAATCACTTTATTTACAATTATATTTTTTATGTGTAATATTTTTTTTTGCTTTATATTTTAATTTGTTTTAGTTTTTTTGTGCATTTTTTTGGACAGATGTGTTATTACCATACTCGACGTTGGCAAAGTATGAGAGGAAATACCGGCTGTAGTAGTCGAAATCACGTATCACACCCGTTTGTGACATTGGTGGGGCATTCATCTGTACTTCTTGAATAGGTTGATTTTCCAGTTGATTCAAATTATTGACCCTCCTAACTAAATTTACCACAAGATGTTTTCTCTGGATAATAATATGTTTTGTGACTTTTGTGAGTCCTGATTTGTATGAGAAAACAGCTTCACACATTTTACAATCTGCTTTGAAAACACCTTTATCGGTAAAGTGATCCCATGCCACACTTTTTTTAGGATGCATTACTTACTCATTTATAAATTATGTAGAGAATTATCTACTACCTAACTAATAGGTAATAATATTTACACACTCTTCTGAATATATTTACACACGGAAGTAAAAAAACTTACACTACAAAGTTAACTATGTGCACATAAATAAAAACTATTACTATGCGTGTGTAACTACTATAAATTCAGATAAAAACAAACAGGTGTTTACCAATTCGCAATCACAACTGACGTAATAAAAAATCAAAATATTGTCGACCTCGACCTACGCATGAACGGACATACTTACTTACACTAAACATCGTAAATTTCCTTCATACACGCAATAATATTCTCTAACATTAACAATCTTAAGGAACTCTTTGGTATGACAAAATATGTAAAATTGTTAGGCAATAACATTATTACGCAATTATGTTCCCTAAGGACGTAGACATATTTATATTTTTTCCTAAGGCCGTGCGCGCACTGCCTTGCGGTAACCGCAATTCCGGTAGTTCTACCGCACCGGTAGACTCACCGCAGTGCGCGCACTTCTATGGCACTCCATACTTCACAAATTTTGCGGTGCGGTAGAACTACCGGAATTGCGGTACCGCAAAATTTGTGAAGTATGGAGTGTCATAGAAGTGCGCGCACTGCGGTGAGTCTACCGGTGCGGTAGAACTACCGGAATTGCGGCCACCGCAAGGCAGTGCGCGCACGGCCTAACTGAATTAGATCGTCCGAGCGTTCACAGCACGAATGACGCTTCGGGTCCTGTCGTAAGCTGTCGGGTAGCTTCGGCTTTCCGATTACTGCCGATACCGCACGAACTGGCCGCTACCTTGTAGTAGCGGTTCGTATCGTATCGTACTGGTCCATATGTATGACGTCATACCTTCAAGGTATGACAGTATTTCGGTCTGTACCCGGGCTGCGTACTGGGAAGCTCATACTTGGTATATATACCTGTACCAGTATATACGACTCATCTCTATAGATGAGTCATCTATACTCGGCATTAGAGATGAGATATACTTGCAAATAGAGGTGTGTCGATCATTCGTTCTTCGTGACCCGGGTCAATCGCGACCCATACGGTAGGTGATCGAGTCAAAATGATTCAATCATATCGATCGTTTGGGTCGCAGCCCGAATCTCGGTCATGCAATCATATTTGATCGAACGATCGAGCTTCAAACTTCGACTCGTGACCCATCTTACAGGCTCACGATCAGTGGGAATTTGAAGAATTGAATCCGCAAGCCGCGCATTATCACGCCCGCCCTTTAAGAAAAACGTCTTTAGTTGTTTACTTATAATAGCTACCGTAAGATTAAAAATAGGTACTCAAAAATAATAGATAAGGTTTATTAAAGTTCATTTATCTATACTAATATTATAAAGAGGAAACCTTTGTATTTTTGTATGTTTGTATTGAATAGGCTCAAAAACTACTGGACCGATTTCAAAATTTCTTGTACCATTACTTAGAGGGATTCTTCCGAATCCGTATAGGCTATATTTTATCCCGGAAAATAGATAGGATTTTTCGTGGTAGTGAAAATTATGGAGTAAGGCGTCGAAAAAACTGCCGTACGTTAACGATTCTCGCGAACGCTGCCTATGTTTAATATAAACATTGCACCCGTTCGAAGCCGGGGCGGGTCGCTAGTAAAATATATAGCGAGTCGATCGTGTTTAACTGGGAACACTGAAAAAAATCCACATAAATTTCATTACCTTTTTTAAGTATCCAGATTACTATCATGACATATCTTGATATCTCTCCAATATATATATAAAACTAAGTACCTAATAAATGGCACAAAAAAAACAAGAAGTACCTATTTAAAGTTTAAATGACGTACCTACCTGTAATAGTTTTTGGATGAAGTATTTCATTCAATTGTGAGTATGTCTTGCCTTGTCAATTATAAGTTGGCAGAAGGTAATCGAAAGAACTAAATGCCGCCAAAAATGTACAATATACGCTTTATGTCTTAAAACAAAGATTGAGTGTTTTGTGAAATGTGTATGTTACATTAAGCAGGTAACCAAACCAAACTCAAATACGTACATAAACCAAAACAAAACAGAGCGGGTCAAAAGGTCGCGACACGAACTACGCTAAGTATTGATCGAATCATTTCGATCGCGATCCGCGCCCGACGGCGGCGCGGATGTGGGTCACGACCCATAGTAGAGTGAGAAAGTAATACATTTATAGCGCGCCATCTCGTTTTTGGGTCTCCGTTAGAAAGTGACAAACACATGCGCGGTAGTATTTGGTAGAAAGTGATAAACATATTTGTTGTTTGGGTCATTTTGTAAGCAGACAAAAGTGTGTTCTAAATCTTACTACGTATAGTTCAATTTTCTTTTCGATTTCGAGTACCCAAATGATCGAATCTTTTGATGCTTAAAGACTCGATCACTCACGTTCGGGTAGTGATCGAGTCAAAGTGATTCTATCAATCGTGATCGACTCACTTCTACTTGCAAATATCAATACCAGGGCTTGCAAGTACGAGTCTGTAAAAATACCAGGGTTGGAAACCAGGTATTAAAATACTAGAAAGTATTTTGAGCCACTTCGGATTTCAGTCTACTAGTCCAGGTCGTACCATGCCACAATCTAGTACGGCTTTTGTAGATGAAATCTTTCCTTCCTACTTAATTTACAGAAATTAATAATTCACTTAATTAAATTCACGGAAATATGTTTTCTTTGCACATGCAAGCATAAGGCATAAGGTTTGACACTCCCGATTTGTATGATATTAATGCTTTGCACATTTTACATTCAGCTTTATTTTAGCCAAACTTTTCTTAGGAGCCATGGTTTGTAAGTGTATTTTTATTTACAACTAGCAAGTCTTATCAATTTTAAAAGAAAACACTTAACTACAGTTCAAAAATCGTCTTTTACCTATTTAAATATTTACATTCCTAACTAATAAACAAAGTCACGTACACATAAAAAAGCAGTTTTGTTTATTTACACACTAACTGTTAATAGTTTAAATTCAATAAACTCGCGAAATAAGAAAGTCACAGTCAGTTGGTAAATTGCATAACAAGCTCGCACTCACTTCTCAGTATTTATATGTATCATCTATGCACTCACTCAAACGACAACTGACGAAAGAAAAATAAAAAACGTAAACATAACAAAATATTTTCTAAAATACTTTCGTTCACGCAATAATGTGTCTTTTATTAATAGTCATTAGGGTGAATGGCGCCGCAAACTACTCAAAAGAAAAGAAAAAGTTCCCTGATGCACACACCTACACAGATTTCGGTTTATGTACTCAGACAACTTTGGAATATTTAGAGAACTACTACACAATCGCATTTGCAAATGAAAAATACTTTGAACCTTGCAAGTATTTTTTTTCTGATACGATTATGCTCCTTTTTGCTGAAGCAAAACGAATCAATTTCCTATGCAAGTATTTTCACATCAATCCAAGCCCTGTTGGAAGAAAAAATACTTGCATGGGAAATTGACCCGTGATGTCTTATAAATAAGAAGCACAATCGCGTTTACATATAAATACTTGCAAAGACAAACCGTATACTAGAATAGACTTGCATACGAAATTGAAAGTATTTTCTATCTGTATAGGAAATTGAACCGTGGTTTCCTAAGAATAAGGAGCACAATCGCGTTTACAAATAAATACCTGCATAGAGACGAAAGTTTCTACTTTTATTCAATCCAAGCCCTGTTGAAAGAAAAAATACTTGCATAGGAAATTGACCCGTGAGTTCTTATAAATAAGAAGCACAATCGCGTTTACATATAAATACTTGCAAAGACAATCCATATACTAGAATAGACTTGCATACGAAATTGTTACGTAGTCTCTTACAGATAAGGAGCATAATCGCATAGTCGGGCGATCGTCAAGCCCCGACAGGAGCGAGTCCGACTCCGAGTAGCCGTATAAAATACTTTGAAGTCTTGCAAGTATTTCGGATCGGTACCTGGTGTACGTACTTGGAAGTAAATACCTGGTGTAAAAACCTGGTCGCGTAAATACGTACCATCCCTACTCGGCATAAAATGACTAACATCTAAGATGACGCCAAATAACTTGGCAAGCTTTTGGCGTAGTGGGGGCAAGTTCACGCATCGTGCACTTAGTGGAAGAAAAAACTTTTACTGCTTGCCAGGCTACTGCAACTTCAAGGCGAAAAAAATTGTATGGTTTTTGAGGGGTAAATAATGGTAGATTTTGCTGTCTCACCTGTTCCGTGCGCTTTCTCTTTCTTTCATGACAGTCAGCCATATATGTTTACTTGTCGTGTGTCTTGTAGTATTTTGTAAGTTTGTGCTTATTATTTTCTGGCAGTTAGTTACGGTTAATTTTTTATCTTAATTTGTAAAAAATGTGATCTTGTTCAGTAAACATAATTGTACCATAATGCCACCTAATAGCCGATTTATAACTTGTGAAGTCGTAAATGTCGGTAATGAAAAAAGGAAGTTTATAGCAAAATTTCCATTAGATGAGGCTCGGTAAGTATTGAATTAGATATTTGATTCTATATTTTATTTAAAAATTGGTACTAAAAGGCTTAATCGATCTTTTAATTTTCAATTTTATTTTGTGATAGTGATGTGCTGTAACGCAAATGGCTCTTATCAATTCTCGATAAATGGTGTGTAATTTTTATTAACATTGTTTATAAACAATTACAAACAGATACACCATTTATCGATAATTGATTAATGCCTCTCGCTTTTGCGAGAGGCATTTGCGTTATGTATAATTTTCAGGCAACACACCAAAAATCAGATCACTAGTTTAGTCACAGGACATTTTTGAAGTTTTTTCTTAGTTAAAACACAAAGTATCTTCCCGAGCACCTGCCTATAGAGGGTGCGTCTCATATCATATAAAGTTATTTGGTATATTTTCATTTCAATAACGTTGCAGTTAATGATTATCAAATACAAGAATAAAATGGACATGATCACTGACGTTCTGACGACGAAGCTCCATCGAATGAAATATGAAAAGTTTATGACCGCTATGAGTTTGCGTCCAGAAGAAGATCGGTATTAAATTACTGCAATCCTTGACATAATTATATTATTTAGTCTAATAAACTGTAGTAGTTTTATAATTAAGAATATAATGGATTTCTTAAAAACTACAGTCCTTGCTTTATTTCAACACAAATCCTTTCTTAAATTTAAAAATGTTAAAAGAAAGCCCGTTACCAACCTGTATACTTTATCGATATCGATAAAGAAGTTACTACCATTTCTCAGCACTATTTAGTCTGATAGGTTGGTAGTACTGCTGTATGACGTCTTGTTCCCCGTGTATGTTCGTTCAGTTGGTATTGAAGTGAACTGTTATCTGTTTTTATTTTTTTAGTACTAAGTCCCGTCTCTTAAAACAAAGTGTATTACATTCTCTTTGCTGCTTGCCATTATTCTATGGTTATTGCCATCATTTATTTTTAATCATATCTGTTCAGAAGAATGTTAAAGAAAGAAGAGGAATTCGTTCGTTAATTCGGTATTATAAATAAAATAGATATAATACATAAATACATTTAAAGGTGAAAACTGTATTGAAAAAAAACATAAAAAATTATATGTTCTCGTCGTCACAATTAGTTAATAAAACTGCTACCCCTTTTATTCTTCTTTTTTCCCGGTGTCTTAAAGACAGTGACGAATTCGGAATTTCAACCTTAACTATAGTGTCTAACTGTTCTTTCTGACGTTTTAATAGTCTGCGTATTTGGTCCTGGCATTGTAATCAAGGTAACAAAAAATCAATTTAAACAACTCGTAACAAAAACAAAGGGTACAACTTTCGTGTACGCAAGTGTATTCGGGAGCAAATTGAACGAGAACTACTGACGCACCAATCGCGCGCTCGGAGCGGCGCTACGTCATACCCCGCGTCCCGCTGACAACCGCTGACACCTAAAAATCGACTTCTGCGCATTGAACGACTCTTGCCAAGTTATTTGGCGTTACCTATAGTAATGGGTAACTCATAATTTTTAAATGAAGTTGAGGGTAGGTATTGTCGGGTAGGACAATACTTGAAAAAGAGTTTGTAAGAGCCGCCTCTTTTTTGTACTGAGCCGGTACAATGTCCCACTTCAAATGAGGCGAGGCGTACTGAAGCTCGGTGATACATTTGAAGTAACCAGATATTTGATGTTTGTGTTAGTTTTGTCAAAATATTACACTAGTGTTGGGTATGACACGACTTGAAAAAGAGTTTCTACGAGTAGCCTCTTTTTAGTACTGAGCCGGTACAATATCCCACTTCAAATGAGGCGAAGCGTACTGAAGCTCAGCGATATACACACATCAAAAGTGTCTAGGGATCAACATATATTTTTGCAATAACTTTTCTCCTGATTGATATTAATTAAAATTTTCTTTAAGGATTCATCAAATAAAGTGTTTTCGTTTGTCACAGTAACGATAAACCAAGTCACCTTTGCATTAATAAAGAAATTTGCCATTTTCCTAATAAAGGGATTTTTGACATTTGAATCACTAACATGAAAGTTCGAAAAAAAGACTGAAATAACAGTTTTCTTTAAAATTTTATTGGGTAACTTAAACAATTAATAATCCGTGTTTCTACCGCGAACACTAACAACACAAGAACATCGGTTTGGCATACTCAAAATGCGTTCATCCAAATCACGCTGTGGAATGGCCGCCCATGTTCGTTGCAACAACAAAAAAAGGTCTTCTTGCGACTGGATACCCTCCATATTCGGCAGAGCTCTTCTCTGTAGCATATCCCATGCATGCTCAATCGGGTTCAAGTCTGGCGACTGAGCAGGCCAGAGCAGGACATTGATGTTAGCTGCGGCGAGAGTCTGTCTTACAACTCTTGCGGTGTGCGGTCGTGCATTATCATGCATTAACTGAAATAAGGGACCGATTTGCACTTGTAGAGGAACGATGACGTCAGATACAATCGTCTCAGCATAAATTTGAGCGTTGAGGTTGCCTCTGATCCAAATCAACTCAGTTCTTCCGCCGATCCAAATACCCGCCCATACCATGATGGTTCCACCACTATAAGGATGGACTTCCTGGCAGGATTTTAATCGCTGTTGGCGTCCAGGGGTTCTCCAGTGTCGTATACGTCTTGTATCCGGTCTCATACCAAAACGAGACTCATCAGAAAAGCACACGAAACGCCATTGTTCTTCTGCCCAATTTCTGTGTTCAAGAGCCCATTGATATCGAATCCTACGATTGTGCATTGCTATAGGTGGTACCCGTAGCGGTCTTCGGGAATGAAGGTTCACTTCATGCAAGCGGTTTCTGACTGTTTGGTCGCTAATTAAGTTCCCTGAAGAGTGATGAAGCCTCACGGCTAACATCGTGGCGGTTATTGTTGGAGCTCTTCGAGTTAAGATTTGAATGTATCGGTCTTGTCTCCGTGTGGTGCAGCGATACCGTCCTCCATGGCGCTCAGCCACGGTACCAGTGCTTCGGTAACGTGTCCAAAGTCGACTGATAATACTCTGACTTGTATTCAGAGCTAAAGCCACAGTACGTTGCCGGGAACCAGCTTCTATCATTCCCACGGCTCTGAGCATTTCTTCCCTGCTTAAATGACGTCGCCGCTCCATAATAACGTTGGTTTTAATCAGTAGTAGGGAAACAGTAGCACTAATAATGTCTTCAATGCGTTGTATGTTTTTATAGGGAAAATATTGACAGCTGATTTTCATCTTTTACTCGAATTTGATTAACAGTTCCTGTTTCAAATTATGAAATGCACCAAAAAGGATCCATATAAATTTATAAAATCATAAATTTATTACAAAGCCACATCTCAATCTCAAGAAATCCGCATAAAAATGCTTGATCCCTAGACACTTTTGATGTGTGTATTTGAAGTAACCAGTAGTGTTGGGTTGGACACGACTTGAAAAAGAGTTTGTAAGAGTAGCCTCTTTTTTGTACTGAGCCGGTACAATGCCCCACTTCAAATGAGGCGAAGCGTACTGAAGCTCAGCGATACATTTGAAGTAACCAGTAGTGTTGGGTAGGACACGACTTGAAAAAGAGTTTGTAAGAGTAGCCTCTTTTTTGTACTGAGCCGGTACAATGTCCCACTTGACATTTCAAATGAGGCGAGGCGTACTGAAGCTTGGCGATACATTTGAAGTAACCAGTACGAATATGATATTTGATATTAATGTGTTAGTATTGTCATAATATTACACTCTGTTTTTCTCTCAAACCAATATAAAAAACAATAAACCACTCCAAAATAATAACACAAACTTGCTAAACAAGCATAATAAATAGTTATTGAAAGTCATTCATTAAACAGAATAATTACAAAAACTTACATGACTATTAATTGTCACTTAGATAGAATACTTATTAACTTATTTCGCAATGACAAACAATTAAAAAAAAAAAATTATCAAAACTTTTGCATTAAAATTTTGAATGCAGATTCAAAATTTTAAATTTAAATCGTACACGTTTCAATTCACACTTCATCGTAGTACATTTATTTAGCATTAGAGTGAATAAAATATATCATTACGTCTCGAGTCATGTCTTGTTTCGTCCATCGGTTCATTAAAAAATGTACTAATGCAGCATGTGCCGCGCTTTCTGTCTCTCTCACCCTTACGATGAGTGACGAGCGTGCACCGCGACATAAAATTTGAAGTAGTACATTTTATAGTGCCGAGCCGCTCTTACATTTTGACGTTATATACGGGATAAATGTACTGCCTCTTGTAAGTCCTACTCAACACTATATTACACTGTTTGTTTTTCTCTGAAACCAATATAAAAATAATAAACCACTCCAAAATAATAACACAAACTAGTTAAACAGTATTTGTCACTTAGATAGAATCCTTATTAACTTATTTTGCAACTGCACAAATAATTAAAAACAATAATTTTACCAAAACTTGCATTGGCTACTGTTGAACTGCATTCAATTTTTTTTTAAATCGTACACGTTTAAATTCACGCCTCATCGCAGTTCATTTATTTAGCATTAGAGTGAATAAAATATATCATTACATCTCGAGTCGCGGTCTTGTTTCGTCCATCGGTCCATTGAAGAATGTCGTACTAATGCAGCATGTGCCGCGCGTTCTGTCTCTCTCACCCTTACGATGAGTGACGAGCGTACACCGCGACATAAAATTTGAAGTAGTACATCTTATAGTGCCGAGCCGCTCTTACATTTTGACGTCTTGTACGGGACAAATGTACTGCCGCTTGTAAGTCCTACTCAATACTACTCACGAGGTAGTACCCACGGAATAGAAAATACAGTGGAAGTGCCGCTCAGATATCGCAAGCGTGTCAACATTAAGCACAGATGCGCGACATTAGCTTATTCGCTGTCAGATTCATGTCGCGATTGGTTGTCTCTAAAATACACGAAATATTAGAAATTATGCCTTGTTGTGCGGTTTAGACCTGCAAAAACGAAAGCAGTAAATAAAATGTATCTTGTGGATGCGTATCGTATCATCTATAAGTATTAAAGTTTGTTAATTTTTAATATATTTGATTTTAATGACAATACCACATTTCATGACTTCAATGCAAACTATAAACAACCTTATTTTCATTACCACAACGTTTAAATCTACTGGGTCGTTATCTGGAGGAACATACTATAAATTCTAGTAACTTCGACGCTACTCAATTAGGGATGAGACACATTCGTAAAGTAGGTCTGTATCGATAATTTTTATTTATTTCTAACTGTTCATTTCATAGCTGGCACCATCATTCAAAAAATTGATTTTGGACGGTTTATGTGTATAATTCATAAATGTTTAACTGAGATTGCACAGAAATGTCGATGTTTTAACCACACGTAGCCTGCATCCGTCTGTAATAGATACGGGTCGCTAATCACACCGCCTATTGTACACTCATTTTTATAAATGATTGTCCTGTGTTAAATTGAGGTGTACAATAAAGTATAAGTAATAATAATTACACTAATATTATAAGTCAAAAGTTTGTGTTTGTTACTTCTTCACGCTCGAAAGGCTGAACGGATTTCAATGAAACTTGGTACACGGGTAGACCATGTCCTGGAATAGAACATATGATTTTTTCCTGAGACTATGTTCCCTTGGGATAATTTTCTACTTTCACGCGGGCGAAGCCGCTGGTAGCAGCTAGTAGTTAATAAAGATAACATCACATAATGTAAACTGTAACACATCAATTTCTGGATATTGACCTCCAAAAAAAAGTAATTTAAATATTTCAGTTTTCCCCAAGATCCTTTTATTAAGGAAAATGGATGTTTATTGGGTCGTCAATATTCCAAAACATAATCTATCATCAGTTAAGGGAATTTCCAACATCTAATCATATTACCGACTTAATGAAAGCCATCACGGCAAAATATATTAATATACGCTTTCATCACCTATTAAAATTAAACATAAAACTATCAAAACGGCAATTATTAAACAAATATGTATAATTTCAAGGTCAATAAATATTATTAATACTATCTATTAACATTTCATTGAATACTAGCTTGTGCCAGCGGCTTCGCCCGCATGAAATTAATACTTTGTTATATGATTTATAGCCTATCTATAGCACTCAAGAATAATGCAGCTACATATTAGGGAAAGAATTTTCAGAATCGGTTCAGTAGTTTCAGAGATTACCCCTATATACAAACTTACAAATTTTACCTCTTTAACATTAAAAAAGATTCTATTTTTTTGAAGATGATCAACCTTTTTCCATTACTGACCATTTGTATGATGTCGATAAATTATTACATTGCTCACACGAATAAAATACGTAACATCGATATTAAAATATCGATATTTGTCTACATCTCTATCTGAGTAGCAAAAGACATTACATGTGCATGCAAATATGACATCTATTTCAAAGTACTTAGCGTTCCGAATAGAATAAATTGGTTACAGTGCCATCTAGCGTTGAGTAGCTGAACTCGTTGTAAATTGTTCGATTTATGTTTTTTAAACAATAAACGCCTTTATTGATTGTCATGTCAAATAATAACAACTTTCGGTCGTTGTAATAAGACTCAATATTTTTGACAGCATTAAGAAGATGATTTGTTAAAGTTGCGTTTCAACTTTGTAGCCAATTATATCACTATTTTTTTATGTTTGTAATGGACATTTTGATTTGCAAATGTGTGAGTTTGGCGACACTGGTTCTCGTTTTAAGAGAGTGTAGGGGCACTTCTACTTAATTTTCTGTTCTGTGGTAGTACCCCTCATTTGAGGCGAGTAATCGCACGTATTCACCTCACGAGCCGAGCCCGAGCTGAACTCAGTCGATAGTATGAGACGGACGGTCGCGTCGACTCACGAGTACTCACGATTCCGATTTTTACGTCTCCCTCACACACATAATTTTCTTATATGTCTAAGTTTTCAGGTCACATAATTATGAATTAAATAAAAATAACCGAAGCTAAATATGATATCTGTCTGGAGTGTATTCACGGCAATAGTGTAATGGGTGGGGTACGAACCCGCGACCGCTCTGTCAAGTCCGACACCTTAGCCATTATGCTATTGACGCTTAATTATCATGAATACATGTTCTTCGCTTGAATTTTGTCGATAGATTAGGACACAGAGCTGTCATTTTACTTTTTTCATTTCGCCGTTCAAAACACATGAGTCTTAAAATCAAAAACCATAATGTCCATAAAAAAAGTAAAAATGTAATTGGACGTAGATATGCAAAAAGGATCCAACCCATAGTATGGTCGAAAATGAGCTGAGTATGCCAAATTAGTCTCTATGGTCTATATTTTCGATTAGTAAAAACACCCTAGTTAAAATATGTGAATTTGACCCTTTTATGTATGGGGTACCAACCCACATCTATGACAGGTTTATATTTTAATTCCGCAAAACCAATCCAACCTTCTTGGGTCATTAACATTATAGAGAAATTATACAATATTGAAAAGATTCATCTGATCTGTAAAGATTGAGTACCTTTTTACAAGTCTGTTAGAGGTAATACCAATCTTCAAGACGATTTCGAAGGGTTTGGGGGTGAACCAGACTTTAATATTGAAATGGAGGAAGTTGAATAAAGTTAAATGATGACAAATTATTGCAAACAGAAGTAAAACTGATCTCAGGTTTTATAGATTCATAAGTGTTTTTTTGTATTCAGATATATAATAAAAATTCAATAAAGAAAATTTACTATTTTATTATATAAATACATAATTACATAACAATTTGCCATGCTGGATCGTTACTGCGAAATTCAATATAAGCTTAGCATAACTGAAAATGGCTTTTAGCTAAAACGATCCAACCCCATATTTACTTAAATATCTCTAAAAATATTTATTTATTCCTAATAAAACATATTTCTATAAAACGGACACCAATTTTTACAACTATGTCCCAAATCAACAAAATCACAAAATAGAATATCAAAGAGCGAATACAACTTAAACTTCAAACTTCATTATCTCAAAAGTGACATTTTGTGGGTTGGATCGTTTTTGCGTATCTACGTCCAGTTATGGTTTATTCATCTACCAATTTAAAGAAATATAATAATGTAATCAACCAGCAACTAAAGACTCAATGTCTTGTAGAAAAAGGGATTTAAAAATCAAAGTGTGCAACAAATACAGCATTGTCCATTGGTGTATGTATCTAATAATGCATTTTGCTCGTGAAATTGTGTCCAGATTATTTTAATTTAGAGGTGTTAAAATATCAATACAGAGTAGACATGGGTAGCTCGCGAATGAGAGATAAAATTGAGCTAGCTCTTTAATCGCAATGTATCTCTCAGTCGCTCACGGAATAGCTCACTAGCTCATTTAGATCTTTGACTCAATACTCTATCTATGCGAGTAACGGACGATACCGACGAAGCGCCGACAGCGGCCGACAATGCCCGAACTTCCCAGACGTATTGTATGTAGCTCACTGACCGACTCTTCGGCTCAATACGTCATTGTAAAATAAATCTTATAATCGTTACCTTAAAAGTAAAAATGCTTTAGCACTTTTACATAAGTATGAAAATCCTTAGGGAATAATAGTTCGTGATTTTGTATTTTTGTAAACAAAACAAACGCCGCTATTTTTTTAAATGTACTCAAATTGTTTCGGCGGAATATCGTGTCGCATGTTGCTAAGCGCAGTTTAGTTTTAGTTGCTTGATTATAAGTTTAATTATTAGTAGTAGTTAATTAGAATTAGTGTTAAATTATATTAAGTGTTCTCAAAGAAAAAAGACTTTGTATGTGAAAATAAATAAGTTAATTATGGCTTCAAAAGAAAAAGAAGTGCCCTGTGGAATCATTTTAAGCAAACTGAACCAAAAATAGCCAAGTGCAACTATTGTAGTCAAGTTATAAAAATATCGACAGGAAATATAGGCAATTTACGAAGACATATGAAAACAAAACATCCCACTGTGTCCCTTGTTGTTGAGAGGCAAGTTTTGATTACCGGAACACAAGAGCCGGCGCCGCGCGTGGAATAGATTTTGTACCCCTTCCTTCTACTTCTCAATTAACTTCACAGCCCTCAATCAGAGAGTTTGCACAGACAATAAAAAAAATTGGCCAAGTGCGAGTCGGACTCGCCCATGAAGGGTTCCGTAATCCGTAGTAACTATAATAAATATACTTAATATATTTATAAGAAAAAAAAAACAAAATACCTTACAAATTTCTTAAAACTAGATTATTTACAATTTTCACAACTACGCCAAATAACTTTGTTTTTCATAGTATTTGTATGAATTACAAAGTTATATTTGCGGTTTTAGAAAATATACTGTATCTCAAAAACTGCTGACTCGATCTCGTTCAAACCAATTTTGGTTGAAAGTTTACATTAAGATCTACAAAATATGGTTTTCTTAGATTTTTCACTTCATTATTATAGAAGTTAGAGGGGGGGGACACATTTTACCACTTTGGAAGCGTATATCTTTTAAACGATTAACTTTATGAAAAAGTCATTTTAGAAAGCTTAATGTCATTTTTAAAGACCTGTCTATAGATACCACACACGTATAGGTTTCATGAAAGAAAATATTTTCAGTTTCAGTTCCATGTATGGAGAGCCCCCTTCATTTTAAATATTTTTTTAAATTTTCTCTTAAAATCGGAAAGCGGTTCACAGAATACATCTACCTACCAAGTTTTACATGTATAGTCCTAATAGTTTCGGAATGAAATGGCTGTGACATACGGACGGACGGACAGACAGACAAACGGACGGACATGTCGATACTATAAGGGTTCCGTTTTTTGCCATTCGGCTACGGAACCCTAAAAAGTATGCCACCTCGTAGGACTGAAAAAATTGACCAACAGTTAATGTTGATGGTTGCCAAGGGATTTTATCCCTTTAGTATGGTTGAAGATAAAGAATACCAGAAATTTCTAAGCATGCTGTGTTCAGGATATTCGTTACCAACAAGAAAAACGTTGTCAGAAACCTTGATGCCGAAAATGTACGAAAACCACAAAGAAAAAGTACAAGTAAAATTAGAAAAAGCTAACGCAATAATTATGTTTGACTACAGATAGTTGGACGTCAATAAATAATAACAGCTTTACAGCAGTGAAGGCTCATTATATAGAATCAAACTTGTCGGAAACAAAATTAGAATCTATTCTTATTGGATGCATCGAGTGGCGGATTAACCCTTAATCAAATTAAGCAATTGCCTAGGGCATCACGTCTGGGGGGGGGGGCACCAGAAGAAGCACAAATAAACCGTCCTTAGGACATCACGTCTCACTCTCACGTCACCAAAAATAACACCAAAAAAAGTTTCTAGGACTAATTTGAAAATTCACGCGTTATACGTTGACATAGAGTATTCGAATGCACCGGAATTGTGATCAGCCAATCACAAACCTCTCCTTCCTCGCCTGGCGCCCCCGCAAATCTGTGTCAATCAAATATTTTGTTTTTTTGAGTAATTGTGCCGGCCGGCTTCTATGCGTACGTAATACATTTCAATTAATAAATAAATTATGCTTTGGTTTTTATTGTTGTCGCACCTACTCCACTTCTAAAGAACGTTACATCTCATCACCTTATTTTACAAAAAACTAATGTTTTTAGGCGGTAAAGGTTTAAAGACCGATTCTAGTTGACATACGGATAGGGGGCCCACAGGCATGGATTGCTTAGGGCATCAAGTAGTCTTAATCCGTCACTGGATGCATCGAGTACTCAGAGCGGCACACAAGTGCAAATCTAGTTGACTTTTTAAAAATCTCTTAAAGGAATGAAAAATCAACAATAAAATTATCGCAATAGCAAGCGATAACGCTGTAAACATTGCTTTAGCAATTAAATCTAACTGGCGTCACATACCATGTTTTGCCCATACATTAAATCTGTGTGCAAGGAGCGTTAATACATATTGGCACGACAGTAAATAAAGTAAAAAGAATCGTGAACATTTCAAAAGAAGCTCTCAAGCACAAAAAAATTCAGGAAATACAAAAACAACTTAATCAGCCACAATTAAATTAAAGCAAGACGTATCGACTAGGTGGAATAGTACCTACGACATGCTGTCACGTATTTTAACTTTGAAAGATACAGTGATAGCAACAGTTGCACTTATTAGAAGTGATTTAAGTTTAACAGATAATGACTGGGACGTAATTGCAGCCGCAGCGCCTATTTTGAAGATGTTCTACGAAATAACCGTAGAAATAAGCTCTGAAATAAATGTAACATTATCAAAAGCTATGCCACGTTGTAAAATAATTTCACAACACATAAAAATCTTAATAAGGGACCTACAACAAATAAACCTTCCAGAAATAAGATGTTCGTTAGAAGCACTTAATAAAGAAATAGATCGGCGATTTGCTAACGTCGAATTAAATCAATTAAATTCAGAAGCTACGATATTAGATCCTAGGTTTAAATAAAGGAAGAGGGTTTAAGGAGCGTCATAATTTTGAAAAAGTTTTGAACACGTTAAAAGTAAAAGTTGGCGCAAGTACAGAAACATGTGTTCAGCCTATCGTAACACCAACAGAAGAGGCGCAGCTATCGTCGACGCCTTCGTCGTCTATTTGGAAGGAATTTGATGATGAAGTGGCGTAGTTGACTCCTGCAAACGCAACAGCTGCTGGCATTATAGAACTTAATAACTAAATGCAAGAACCACTGCTACCAAAAACAAAAGACCCATTTACATGGTGGCACGAAAGGCGTTCAATATATCCTCATCTTTTTAATTACGTGCAAAAGAGATTAAACCTTGTCGCTACATCTGTTCCCTGCGAAAGAATATTTTCAAAAGTAGGTTACACCCTTAATGAAAGATGTACCCGACTCACTATAAGCAAATTGTTATTAAGGACTATAATTATTGTACGTACAATAATGATTGTAAAAAAGTAATTAATAAAATTAAAAAACCCGACTGCAACCTTACACTAAAACTAACTGAAAAGCTAATAAAAACAAGCCCATTTTAAATTAAATAAAAGTTAGAAGCAGGCGGGACCCATTTGAGTTTGAAACTATAATAATGGTATGAGCCCCGCCTGCTTCCAACTTTTATTTAATTTAAAATGGGCTTGTTTTTATTAGCTTTTCAGTTAGTTTTAGTGTAAGGTTGCAGTCGGGTTTTTTAATTTTATTAATTACTTTTTTTTATTTCCAGCTTTTTAGTTTACAGATGTGAAAGATTTCGCAGATGATTTAGTTCTTTATACGTGTTTTACGATTTGTCACTTTGAATTACTTTTAACCATATAAGTTGTATATATATTTTTGTAATCACCTTTTAAAACCCTTTATTTTGATACCCCACTCGATAGGTTTAGAGAAAAAAAACTTTTTTGAAGGCATAATAAATGGCGCCAAAATCCGCCATTTTGGTTTTTTTTTATTTTGATATACCCAGTGTCACTTTCACAGTCAATACGAATCTAACGATACCTCTCAAGCTAAAATCCGTCGAGCCGTTCAGGCCACAGAGCGTGCCAAACAATTATACATACATACATACTCTCGAAAAACATAACCCTCCTTCTGGCGCAGTCGGGTAATAAGTATTGATTTGCCCATGCACAATTATTATAAATAGCCACTGATTTTTAAATACGCCAATCTAAATTATATACTTCCATTCATTACATTATGCTGTCTATTAACTAGCGTTTTTAATATTTCTTCATCTAGCTTGACAGTCCTAAGCCTGTTCAAGTATGAAGGAAACTTATTGGCTTTCATAATTTTAATATTTATTTGTAATAAAACAACCTAATGAATCTAATTTTATCTATAACTCGCAACTAAGTTAAATGAACTAAAGAACTTCAGATTTTATAGAGCCACTGAGCAACTAGCTCAGTGGCTCTCATTTGACTCGCGTAAAATAGCGCGGCTCAATTTGATCAGTAGCTCGCAAGTGAGTCAATTGAGTTGAAGAGTTAAAAGAGTTATTCGGTGAGCTAAAGAGCTAAAAGAGTGATATAGCTCTTTTGATCAAAAGAGCTATATCTCTCTTTTCTTTTCAGTGAGCTACATTTCGCATGTCTAATTTAAATTATTGATAATAAACATGTACGAAAATGGCGAGTTGATACTTGATAGTGCAAACTGGAAATGAAACAAGTGCAAACTATGGCGACAATGTCGTGATACTTTTGTTTCTATTTATTTATGAATGGCGGAATCTAAATATATTTTGTTTGGGAATATTTTGTTGAGTGATTCCACAAGACATTTCAGTAGAACATACCTATAGTCTTTAAACCAAGATAACCCTGTCGAGTTGATGTGTGAAAAGCAAGACGAGCTATCATCGTTTATAATTTAGTGTTGGTTTTGTAATATTACCCATGTATGTTCAATTCAATATATTTTTACTTTATATTATTAAACTATGACTATTTTATTAAAGATATAACATGCACTGCCTGAGTTAATATTGTTTATACGTATTAATAAATGGATGCAAATTATGAACAAAATAAAACTGAAAAGCCTCTATTTAATTTTTTCCAAATACATTATTCGTAAATTAACTAAAAACTTATAGGAAACATTTTCGTCAGTAACAAGAGTGCATCAATATATAGTTTTCCTATGCTATTCACAGTATGAAAACTGGCTTAGTACATAGAACATACCTATGATTCAATATAAACAATGTCCATCAAAAACGTGCAACAATTACATAAATTAATAGTTTAAAAAACACGCTTTTATTTACTGCACTAAAAAGCCAAAAATAAACAGAATAGGTATGTTAAGACGATCTAATGAGCCTAAACTAGATAGTTACTAGTAAGTAATACAAGATTCCATCAGCCACCTTTCAATTCAATCATCAGACCAGCTCGATGGTACCATAATATTGTATTGTCTTCTAATCTACATATAATTGCCAAGTTTCATGATGATACAACATTAGAAATGCGTGTAATTCAGATTCTTAGATTTTATTACATAGTTTTTTACAGCTTGATCTAATAAAAGCGTGTTAAAAATAGCTAAGTCCAACGGTTGATTTCAAAACTAGCAAAGCCCTAACTATTTTTTTTAGTTGTTATAATGATGATTCTACGTAATTTCATATGATGCATTAGATGATTATATTTACCATACATTTTTTATACTACAATAATATACAACCATTGAATGTACAAATAACTCACAATTCTAAAATATATGCATTGTGTACATTGTGAAAACACGGAAATGGACATTGCGGTATTTTATTCTAAGATATCATAATTATGCCTAGAAACTAGAAATAATGATTACGTTAATATATAATTTAAATATATCCTTAGTTAAAAATTAATAATAATTTAAATGGAATCTGTAAAGTAACACGATATACTTAAAAATTTAAAAAATAAAATGAACTCTACAGTCTAGTATCTGTTGAAAAAGTTTACCCCTAAGCTCGATAGGTGGCGTTGTACCGTTTCCTGAATCGCGCTATAGTTTCGTTACATGAACTTAGCTGGGTGTCTGCAGTGTTGCGAGTACATTAAGACCAACGGCTTAATATTGAATTTTTGATCATCTCAGGGCAAAGGTTTACGCCTTTATCCTTTGAGATAAAAGAAACTTAACTGAATGAACATAATCCAGGCTACTGCAGTCTGCAACTTTAAGGGGAATAGAATAGTATGGACTTTGAGGGGTAAATAATGGTTGATTTTGCTGTCTCACTCACCTCACCTGTTCAGTGCGCTATAGAGATATACTTGCAAATATCAATACCAGGGCTTGCAAGTACGAGTTTGTAAAAATACCAGGGTTGGAAACCAGGTATTAAAATACTAGAAAGTATTTTGAGCCACTTCGGATTTCAGTCTACTAGCATGCCACAATCTAGTACGGCTTTTGTAGATGAAATCTTTCCTTCCTACTTAATTTACAGAAATTAATAATTCACTTAATTAAATTCACGGAAATATGTTTTCTTTGCACATGCAAGCATAAGGCATAAGGTTTGACACTCCCGATTTGTATGATATTAATGCTTTGCACATTTTACATTCAGCTTTATTTTAGCCAAACTTTTCTTAGGAGCCATGGTTTGTAACTGTATTTTTATTTACAACTAGTAAGTCTTATCAATTTTAAAAGAAAACACTTAACTACAGTTCAAAAATCGTCTTTTACCTATTTAAATATTTACATTCCTAACTAATAAACAAAGTCACGGACACATAAAAAAGCAGTTTTGTTTATTTACACACTAACTGTTAATAGTTTAAATTCAATAAACTCGCGAAATAAGAAAGTCACGTCAACAAAATATTTTCTAAAATACTTTCGTTCACGCAATAATGTGTCTTTTATTAATAGTCATTAGGGTGAATGGCGCCGCAAACTACTCAAAAGAAAAGAAAAAGTTCCCTGATGCACACACCTACACAGATTTCGGTTTATGTACTCAGACAACTTTGGAATATTTAGAGAACTACTACTACTACACAATCGCATTTGCAAATGAAAAATACTTTGAACCTTGCAAGTATTTTTTTTCTGATACGATTATGCTCCTTTTTGCTGAGGCAAAACGAATCAATTTCCTATGCAAGTATTTTCACATCAATCCAAGCCCTGTTGGAAGAAAAAATAGTTGCATAGGAAATTGACCCGTGATTTCTTATAATTAAGAAGCACAATCGCGTTTACATATAAATACTTGCAAAGACAAACCGTATACTAGAATAGACTTGCATACGAAATTGAAAGTATTTTCTATCTGTATAGGAAATTGAACCGTGATTTCCTAAGAATAAGGAGCACAATCGCGTTTACAAATAAATACCTGCATAGAGACGAAAGTTTCTACTATTATTCAATCCAAGCCCTGTTGAAAGAAAAAATACTTGCATAGGAAATTGACCCGTGAGTTCTTATAAATAAGAAGCACAATCGCGTTTACATAGAAATACTTGCAAAGACAATCCATATACTAGAATAGACTTGCATACGAAATTATTACGTAGTGTCTTACAGATAAGGAGCATAATCGCATAGTCGGGCGATCGTCAAGCCCCGACCGGAGCGAGTCCGACTCCGAGTAGCCGTATAAAATACTTTGAAGTCTTGCAAGTATTTCGGATCGGTACCTGGTGTACGTACTTGGAAGTAAATACCTGGTGTAAAAACCTGGTCGCGTAAATACGTACCATCCCTAGTGCGCTATCTCTTTCTTTCATGACAGTCACTGTAGAGATGAGATATACTTGCAAATATCAATACCAGGGCTTGCAAGTACGAGTCTGTAAAAATACCAGGGTCGGAAACCAGGTATTAAAATACTAGAAAGTATTTTGAGCCACTTCGGATTTCAGTCTACTAGTCGAGTCGTACCATGCCACAATCTAGTACGGCTTTTGTAGATGAAATGAAATCTTTCCTTCCTACTTTAATTACAGAAATTAATAATTCACTTAATTAAATTCACGGAAATATGTTTTCTTTGCAGTTTGCACATGCTTAGTAAGGTTTGACACTCCCGATTTGTATGATATTAATACTTTGCACATGTTACATTCAGCTTTATTTTAGCTAAACTTTTCTTAGGAGCCATGATTTGTAACTGTATTTTCATTTACAACCAGTAAGTCTTATCAATTTTAAAAGAAAACACTTAACTATAGTTCAAAAATCTTCTTTTACCTATTTAAATAAATATTTAAATAGGTAAAAGACGATTTTTGAACTATAGTTAAGTGTTTTCTTTGGAATGTAAATACATTCCTAACTACTAAACAAAGTCACGTACACATAAAAAAGCAGTTTTGTTTATTTACACATTAACTGTTAATAGTTTAAATTCAATAAACTCGCGAAATAATAAAGTCACGGTCAGTTGGTAAACTGCATAACAAACTCGCACTCACTCAAACTACAACTGACGAATGAAAAATAAAAATGTAAATATAACAAAATATTTTCTAAGATACTTTTCGCGCAATAATGTGTCTTTTATCAATAGTCATTAGGGTGAATGGCGCCGCAAACGACTCAAAGGAAAAGAGAAAGTTCCCTGATGCACACACCTACACAGATTTCGGTTTATGCACTCAGACAACTTTGGAATATTTCGAGAACTACTACACAATCGCATTTGCAAATGAAAATTACTTTGAACCTTGCAAGTATTTTTTTTCTAATACGATTATGCTCCTTCTTGCTGAGGCAAAACGAATCAATTTCCTATGCAAGTATTTTCACATCAGACGCTCAAGGTACGGCCGCGTACAGCGAAGGGCTCACGGTGCGCGGCGGCGGCGGCGCAGCGTTAGCGGCAACGCCAAAATACTTGTCCCAGGAAATTCATTCGTGTATTTATGAAAATTAGGATCATTATCGCATCATCGAAAAATAGACTTGGATATTCAAAGCTTTTTTATTTGCACACGCGATTGTGCTCCTTATAATCAAGAGGAACATGGATCAATTTCCTATGAAAGTATTTTCCAGCTCTACCTGTGCCCGATAGTATAGTAAATACTTCCATACTTGCAAGTTTTTCTGCCTCGTACCAGGGCGCCGTACTTTGAAGCAAAGCCCTGGTGTACAAACCAGGTATGGTAAATACGTCTCATCCCTAACAGTCAGTCGCTTTTTAATCTATGGTCGGCCATATATGTTTACTTGTCGTGTCTTCTTGTATTTTGTAAGTTCATGATTATGATTTTCTGGCAGTAATTAAATTGATTTACGGTTCATTTTTCATCTTAATTTGTAAAAAGTGATCGGTTCTTGTTCAGTAAACATAATAGTACCATAATGCCACCTAATAACCGATTTATAACTTATAAATTATGTGGAGATCGTGCAAGTCGTAAAGGTAGTGAAAAAAGGAAGTTTATGGCAAAATGTCTATTAGATGAAGCTTGTTATCTAATTGAACACAGATCTATTCAATTAGATAATTTTAATTAAAACATGGTACTAAACCGCTTAATCGATCACTTAATTTTCAATTTTATTTTGTGATAGTGATGTGCTGTAACGGAAATGGCTCGTATCAGTTATCGATAAATGGTGTGTCTCTTGTACCACGTTGATAAAAGCGAGAAGCATTTAATGAAACCGCGTTTACTTTATACTATATAAAGCTAAATTACCACTGACTGACTGACTGACTGACTGACTCACTCATTGACATAATTGTTCTCCCAGATGGTGGATGGGGAGGTGGGTATATTTTGACAGATTCGTAAACAAGTAACTCTCAAACCTACGGGAAAAGTGCCAAACCTCCCCTTTTCCCCCCTCCCTATCGTATCTCGGAAACTACGAGACCCGTATTTTTTGTTTTTTACGGATTCGTATAGAGGAGGCTCTGTAAAGTAAAAACCATTTTTCAAAGTCCCCCCCCCGCCCCCCTTTTCACCCCCTTTAGGCGGATCTCGGAAATTAAGAGACTTGGAACAGTTTTTTTTTCAGATTCATCTAGAGGGGCAATGCTTTAGTCGAAATACTTCTGCAACCCCCCCCCCCAAAACCCCCCGCTTATTTTTTTTTTGTTTTCACAAGCACGCGAGGTGCTTGCACCTCGCGCAACACGCAAATACTGAACCCCCCCATCTCCCCCCATCACCCCCCACATTTTTTTTTTCGGATTCACGCGAGGTGCTTGCACCTCGCGCAACACGCAAATACTAAACCCCCCCATCGCCCCCCAACTTTTTTTTTTTTTTTTTTCACAATCACGCGAGGTGCTTGCACCTCGCGCAACACCCAAATACTAACCCCCCCCCCCAACACCCCCCCCATTTTTATTTTTTATTTTTTTATAAAAAGCACGCGAGGTGCTTGCACCTCGCGCAACACGCAAATACTTTACCCCCCCATCACCCCCCCACTTTTTGTTTCACAAGCACGCGAGGTGCTTGCACCTCGCGCAACACGCAAATACTAGTTATGTATTATAATATTCAGGCTATACACCAAAAATCAGACCACTTTTTTTCTGGTTAGGAAAATCTTCAAATGACCCCTCCCGATGTGGGTACAGCGGAAAGGAGTGTCAGACTTCTACTGACTAAAAACCGGTCGCTGATGTTCTGACGACGGGTTCCATCAAATGAAACATGTTTTATGGCCGCTATGGGTTTGCAATTGGGAGTTGCGAAATAGTTATATAATATCTAGTCTTCTCAATAATGTGACAAGAAATGAAAGAAGTTAGTTGGCTTTAGACAACCTTTCCCAAGTACACTCGGCGTCACAAAAATCGCACGGCTTTAAGAATTCCCTTCAAAGTCATTTTAACCCTATTAAACATTGATAGACATATGAATATAAGATATTGGAAAGGCAATTTAATTAAATTTCAGAATAAAGCAACAGATTTGGTTTTTGTTTACCAGGGAATAAAAAAAAAAACAAGCTAATGCAAATGAATAAAATGTGTCGTTTTATTTTTACATAAAAAAAATACAACTTAGTCCTTAAAAACAACTTAAAACCTAGTGTTACCCACCCCCCTAGCCCTGATGACTGCTTGCATGCGTTCTCTCATGGACCTAATTAATGTAACAACAGTCTCTTGAGGAATGTTGTCCCATTCTGCAACGACGGCATCTTGGAGGTCTTGGAGAGTGGTAGGAGCAGGATCACGTGCCCGTACTCGCCGTTTCAGTTCATCCCAAAGGTGCTCAATAGGGTTCAGGTCTGGACTTCGCGCCGGCCAGCTCATAACAGGGATCCCAACTTCTTGCAGGTAGTCTCTTACAATTAATGCGGTGTGGCAGCGGGCGTTATCATGCATTAACATGAACGCACTGCCAACAAAACCCGCATAAGGGACCACGTGCTCCTCTAAGATCTCTGTTATGTACCGATGAGCAGTCAGCGACCCTTGCCCGCGAGCACTTCCAGTCCGAAAAACACACACAAGGTTCGTTTTGCCGTCGATTGACATGCCACCCCAGAACATGCACGAGCCACCCCCGTATTCCACTGTCTCTTGAATACAGGCATGTGCGCATCGTTCCCCCTGCCGCCTATACACTCTTCTACGCCTGTCGTTGCAGAAAAGACAAACCCTCGTCTCATCCGAAAAGAGCACAGCCCTCCATTGATCCATTGTCCAATCCACATGGTCGTGGGCAAATTCCAACCGGTCTCTCTTGTGCTGTGCAGTCAATTTTGGCCCTGTAGCAGCCCTGCGAGCTGCAATTTTCTTCTCCCGCAATCTTCTTATCGTGGAGACGCTTACAGAAGTTCTGCGAGCTGATCGAAGTTGTTGCTGCAGCTCAACAGAATTGGAGAACCGATTACGTAAAGACGTCGAAACAATGAAGCGATCGTCTCTTTCGGATGTGCAGCGTTGTCTTCCAGATCCACGTCTTCGGATATAGCCACCAGTCTCTTGGAAGCGTTGGAACACTCGTCGAACGGAAAAACGACTCAAATTCAGTTGCCGAGCAACATCACATTGCCGCATCCCTGATTGCAGTAGTGCAATGACTTCATGACTTGAGCGGCTTCATCTGCAGTTGTATCCATCTTCAGGGTTATTTTTCTTGCTGCAGCTGTTCACGTGTGTTCACTTCAAAGGTTGGATAGCGAATGACCCACATTTGTTTTTTTTTTTTTTTTTGTGTGTGTGGCATCTCGCATGTCAACCTCTGAGGTTGTCGGCTGCTTAACCGGGCTTGCCTGTGGTTGCCTTAATTAATTAATTAATTTAAGCCTCCAGCCAGGGCTTATTAAAAAACTTACAAACTAGGCGACTACACGCTAAGGGCACCCCCTGTGGGGTACGGACCTCGGCTTAGGGCGTCGCAGCGGGAGGGCAGCTAGGGACAGGCTGGATCATATCATTATTATTATTAATAAGGGAATTTAAAACTTCTGGCTCAGCGTCGCGGGCTGGCTCTGGCAAGGGTCGGGGCGGACTATTACGGGGACGTCGCGGCGGGCCTCGGCGGCGAGGACGGAAGGACGGTCGGTTTTTGTGTTTGTGTGCCACTGTACTTGTTTCCCTACGGCTCTCCTGGAGCAGGGTGATTGCGTCATCGGGAGTGATAAGGGTATGCCTTGGTCGGCGAATCTTAGAGATACGCGAGGGTTCGTATTGGGCGGCCGATACGATAAGGGGATTCCTATGTTCGATTGCAGTATCAAAGAAACGCTTGGAGACACGTTTCATGAACTGCTGTATGGTGGGCAACTTGAGGTCTACGTGAAGAAGCTCATTTCTAACATAAAAGGGGGCTCCCGTGACTCTACGGAGGAATCGGTTTTGAAGGGTCTGCATCTTGTGGAGGAGGTAGGGCTTTGCGTGTGCGAAAACAACGCAGGCGTAGGTCATGATGGGACGGATGACCGCGGTGAAAATACGCAGCTTGCACCTGAGTGATAACTTGCTGCGGGAGCTAAGAATGAAGTGGAGCCTACCTAGAGCGAAAGCGGCGCGCGAACGTGCCTGCTTTATGTGCTCAACGAAAGAAAGGTGTTTATCGAGGACCACGCCTAAGTATTTGGCTGCTTTTCCCAGGGGATCGGCTTGCCGTACATGGTAATCGGACGAGGGGAGGGTAGGTTTATCCGCGGTTTAGAAAAGAGGACTGCCTGGCTTTTGTGTGGATTGACTTCGATTCTCCATTTCCGGAACTACTTGGCCAGAGTGTTTGCGGAAGTTTGGAGAGTGCGAGCGATGGCATCGGGTTTAAGACCAGTATAATAGATAGCCGTATCGTCGGCAAATAGGGCTAGCTGAGTATTTTTATGCTTGGGGATATCGCTAGTGAATAGCGTGAAAACGAGGGGGATAGAACGGAGCCTTGAGAAACTCCTGCGCGAATGGGATGGGGGGAGGGAAGTTCCCCCTCAATTCGGTAACGAAAGGTGCGATTCGATAAAAAGTCCCGTAAGATGAGCACGAGACGGTCAGGCACGCCGAGTTGGTATAGCTTATAGATTAAGCCATTGTGCCAGACTTTGTCAAACGCTTTCGCTACCCAACGAGCACATTAGTGGAAATAGCAGCCTATTTTGTTACTTTGGGTTGTAAAATAGCGGTTTAAGGGTTCAAAAAGCAGTTCAGAGTTGCATATCTGCATCCATAAACGTCTATAGTTATAAAAGTTACTTAAGGTGCTATAAGCTGAATCAAATACTACCCTAGCCTTCACAATAGTCCACGGTAGAACTCATTTACCACTTACACCTTTATATTCCGTCGTACGTACACTAGCTAGAGCAGACGTGTTATCGTGTTTAAGCTCGGTTAATAATATTCGGTGTCATTTAAAATCGTATCCTGTCACTAAGACAATAAACCACAAAGTGCTTCGTCTACTTATTACAAATATTTAAATCACGGGTTACAGTAAAACAGTGCGATTCATAATTTTGTTTACCCGCTCATTGTGCAGTGAAACAAACAATCAATCTGTGAGTGTGCGACCACTTAACCGTTATCACACATCATTATCTCATACGTTTGCCCAATTGAACGCTATTTATACACAATGATGCACTCTCCGAAAGGTAGTAAATGCCAATCGGTTCCAGATCTGTACTCGAGTGAAGAGTCTGACCCCAACGTAACCCAGAGAAATCTCAAGAGGAAGCAACCCGACTGCGAGCTGACTATGGCTATATCTTCATTATCTGAAGAATTTAAGAGGTCAATGAATGCTCTGCGTAATGATATGCGTGACCAGTTCACAAATATAAACACGAACATCAGCAATCTAAGAGATGATTTTAATAATTTATCATCTACCTCCTATCAAATTCAAAACGATTTGAAAGAATTACGTTCCGAGTTCTCTCATACCAAACAGGATATATTAACTCTAAATACAAAACACCAAGAATTATCGAAGATCGTGACTGAGTTGAAGTCGTCAGTTAACTTTAACTCGGCGAACAACGTTGATAACGTGAAGCGTATTACGGAGATGGAGTCAAGGATTAATACCTGTGCGTCCGAGACCATATCTTTATTGGAAAATAAAATAGATCGCCTGGAACAACATGCTAGACAATGCAACATTGAAATTGGAAACCTGCCTGAAAAACGTAGTGAAAACCTAGTCGTTATCTTGGAGTCAATTGCGTCGGCAATCAACATACCCTTAACGCAGAGAGATATAGTGGCTATTCACTGTGTTCCACACGGACACTCGCATAATTCACGTCCGAAAAACATTATAGTGAAGTTGAGTTCCCGGCTGCTACGTGATAACGTGCTAAGCGCTTTTCGACTGTCTAAAGGTATTACGTCAGATCGTATTGGTCTCGCGGGTACTCAGTGCCGTATTTACATGAACGAACATTTGACGCTTCGTAATAAGGAGTTATTTCGTAAAACTCGCGACGCTGCCAAATCAAACAAGTGCAAGTATGTATGGGTCCGAAATGCAACAGTTTTGGTCAAGGAAACTGATGATTCATCTACCTTTGCGATCCGCTCAGAAGACGACATTGCTAGAAATATTAGGTCTAAAAACTATTCGAATAACAATGTCGGTAACAACAAATCATAAATTGTATTGTGTGTTTCACCTCATTAGTATAAGTAAGCTGTCATTTATAGGTTATTATGTTTGTATTGTGTTATGTTTTTTTGCGGTCAGAAGTGTGATTGTTTTTCGTGTGATTTTAAAGCTCTGTTTACATTGTAAAATCATCCTACTCATTAATAACGTATACATTATAGCCCTGCCACCTACCTTGATATTTTTGCTGAATATTATAATGACTTATATCGATTGTGTCTACTTTTTGTTTTTATTTTCTAAGTTTATGGAAAAGTACCATGTAAGTAATAAGCAATGGGTTGCGTCAATTAATTATATGTCACTGCTTAATTTCATTATACCCTCACACATTATAAATGGCTGATAATAGTAATATTTCTATATATTATCAAAACTGTCGAGGAATTAGGACTAAATTAAATGCCTTATATTTAAATATTTTGTCGCATACGTATGATGTCATTATCTTGACCGAGACCTGGTCGACGCCAGAAATATCTGATAACGAATTTATTGATCACCGATATTTGGTATTTAGATGTGATCGTGACCGTGTACTCACCAATAAAAAGGATGGCGGTGGTGTCCTTATCGCTGTATCTAAGGACCTGAAACCGACCTATCTTGCATTTTCGCCCCCGTTAACGTTACCAGAACATGTTATTGTAAAAGTCCCCTCCAACAAAAATAAGTATCATTTAATATGTGCTACGTACATACCGCCAAACGCTATGGATGATGTATACAAAACTTTTCTTGATTCTCTATCAACTTTATGTGATGATCCGTGCATAGATAATATTATTATTCTAACAGGTGATTTCAACTTGCCTTTAATTAACTGGGTAAAAAAATCATCATACATGGATTATGCTACAAATAATAAACTCACAAACCTTAATCGCTATTTAGCAAACTTCTGCTCACAACAAGGTATGAAACAATATAACCATATATCCAACTCTGTTGGTCGCATCTTAGACTTATTCTTTTGTAACGCACATACCTTAACGTTTTCTCCTGATATCTCCCTTTTACCCATTGACACCTATCATCCGGCTTTCTATGTACATATTTCTTTCAGTTGTCCTACACATATTATCTCCAAAAGAAGTGCTCAGAACAAACTTAATTATCATAAAGCTAATTATCACAAAATAAATACCGATATAGGAAACGTTGAATGGAATTTCGCACTTGACAACATATCGCCGAATGAATCTGTTTCTAAATTCTATGAAAAACTTTATGAAATTATAAGATCACACACGCCATATTGTAAACCTAAAAATATGAATTTCCCAAGTTGGTTCTCCAAATCACTTATAAATATTTTTAAAAGTAAAAATCGGGCCTGAGTTAGGTGGAAGAAATATGGCAATTTGAGCGATTATGAGATATTCTCTATCAACAGGACAAAGTTTAAAAAAGAAGCCGATAGATGCTATAAAAGTTACATCAATGCTGTAGAAGATAGTGTTTCTACCAATATTAAGACGTTCTGGACATACGTTGCCAGCCGCAAAATTACAAATAAAATCCCATCAACGGTTCACTACAACCAAATCTCCTCTAATGATCATGTAACTACCTGTAACTTATTCGCTACATTTTTCCGTTCTGTATATGAGCCGACAACTTTTGACAATCACTCTTGGACACCACCCCTTAACAGTGCTGACAATGATCTCAATTTGTGTAAGCTGCATCTTTCTCTTGATGCTATACGAAGAGAATTGAAGTCACTCGATTCATCTAAAGGTCCAGGTCCGGACGGGATTCCATCAGTTTTTCTAAAAAATACGTGTGATACACTTTGCTATCCCTTATTTATCATATTTAATAAATGCTTATCTTTTGGTGTCTTTCCCGATGTCTGGAAACATGCAAATATTGTGCCAGTTCATAAAAGTGGATCCAAGCATGATGTAGCTACTTATCGACCTATCTCTATGCTATCTGCTTTTTCTAAGCTCTTTGAGAAGCTAGTACATAATGAGGTATATCCGGCTATTCACAGTGCTTTAATAAATGAACAGCATGGTTTTGTTAAGGGTAGATCTTGTATTAGCAATCTCCTGACTTTCACATCTCAGCTCTTTGAAAGTATAGACAATAGAGAACAAATCGATGCGGTTTATACTGATTTCCAGAAAGCATTCGATAAAATTGATCATACACTGCTACTTAATAAAATTGCGTATAACGGAATCAGAGGTGACCTTTTGCGGTGGTTTACATCTTACATAACTAACAGAACTCAAAAAGTGGTGGTTGATGGCTTCGAGTCCAGCGCTATTCAGGTCACATCTGGCGTTCCTCAAGGTTCCATTCTGGGTCCCTTATTATTTATCTCATTCATTAATGATATAAAAATCTGTTTCCAACATTCTAAATTTCTTTTATATGCGGACGATTTGAAGGTTTATAAAAAAATATCAAATCAACAAGATTGTATTGATTTCCAGCAAGATCTGGACCGTTTTTCTGACTATTGTTCTTCTAATAAGCTATATCTTAGTATTCCAAAGTGTCACGTTATAACATTTATCAAAAAGAAAAATAAATCAGAGTTCAACTACTGCCTTGCTAATACACTTCTAGATAAAGTTACTTCCCTCCGTGATCTTGGAGTTCAGCTTGATTCGAAGCTGCATCTAGATGTTCATATAGACAAAATTGTTAGTAAGTCTTACCAAATGTTTGGTTTCGTAATGAGAGCATCTAGGGAATTTCGTCGCCCTTCCACCTTTTTGCATTTATACAAATCTATAATAAGGCCACAATTAGAGTTTGCGGTACCTATATGGAACCCTCTGTACAAGAAATATAATGATGCTTTGGAGTTGGTACAACGTAAATACCTTCGTGCTGTAAACTACAGATGTTTTCGAAAGAGAGTCTCATACAGCCTACTTCTCAAAAAATACGATCTCCTTACCTTGCAGTCGAGACGGAAGCTCCTGGATGTTATGACTCTGTTTAATGTGTGCCGGAATAAATTTGATTGTCCTGACCTAGTGAAGTATTTAAGTTACCTTGTTCCCCGAACAGTACATGTACGTGAGGTGCGCACTCGACACTTATTTGCTACTAGACGTTGTAAATCCAATGCTGGTTCACGCTCACCTCTTCATCGTTTAGTCGAGACTTACAATGAGTTTGGCACAGTCGACATATTTTTCCTCAGCAAAAATATATTCAGGAAACAAATTCCAGCAATTATTAAGGATCGGCAGTTGACTTTGTGATTAATATGTAATTTCGTCTGCCCGGTTTATGAAATCATTTGTATTTTACATTTTCTGCACCGCACTTTATTAACTGTTGCTTTTCTTTTAGTTTATTTAGTAAATCACACCGTATTATAATTATGTCGCTCTAGTTTTTATATAGTAATCCGTGGAAAACGTTGTGGGTAGCATATTTACCATATCTTTGTATGTAAGTCTATACTATGTATAACTATGTAATATGTTACTGTTTGTTTTTCCCAAAAATAAATAAATAAATATGAGAGTTACGAAGGTCATTCTGCCACTCACAGCTGCACAGTAGTTTCCATTGTAACTTGTATAGGTTATAGTTATAGTAACCACTATTATACTACTATAAGTTTCATTATAGAAATAATAGAAACTCTTATGCATACTATAGTTACAAAAAAATCATCAGTGTAACTAAGGCCTTTAGTAGCAAGAGTCATTCCTTGCAGGCTCAATCCATTCGCCATTTTACAGCCGCTTTTGTAACTATTATAAAACATTTAATAAAATGGATGCTAAACGAATAAGTACGTAACTAGATCTTATAACCTCAAAAACAGGAAAATAGGAGCTTTTTATGGCTGTGAGTTGCACTAGGGGAACAAAAATCACTGGAAGCGTTAGAAGGGTGAAAATTAGCGCTATGATTCTCAAAAGGGAGTTATTAGAGCTCAAACTGCAGGTTATGACTACATTACAATGACGCCATGATTGTTTAAGAAAACTTATAATTCACTTGCCAAATTGAGTTGATATACATTGGTTTTTCAGTTAAATGTGCATTAAATGTACCGGTAAACAATTGGCCACTTGCGAATAGTAAGTTATCGACACGTAAAAATACGGAAATAAAATTTAATCTGTATAACAAATAAAAAATATCACATATCTTTTGTTAATTTTTTAAATATCATAAAAGCGCGTTAAAATTACTCGAAAATTATCTTATATATCTACAGTAAACTGGACAGCGTTTTAAGTATCTTTATATATCTTGCTAATACAGAATACAAACTTTTACTTAAGTACTTGTGTTTTATTTTCATGATGGCGACGAAAACACTTTACCTGTATTTATATAAATATTTATTCATATATATTATTTATGTAGATTTCTATTTTATGATATTAGGTTTTTTTGTTTTATCACTATTATTATAATTATTTTTCCAATATAATGTTCACGTACATATTGCACCTTCCACTCTATCTCTTCACCACTCATGGTTGACTGGTAGAGAATGCCTACGGCATTAAGTCCGCCTTTGTACCTATGTGCATAAAGTGTAAATAAATAAATAAATAAATAAATAAATAAATAAATAAATAAAACACTTTACCAAAATATTACAAATAATGTCAACTGAAGATATACAATAAAGAACTATAATCAATTCATTCGTTCAAAGTAGTTCAAAATCATTCAAAAGTAGCGCTACGAGAGCTTTAGTATAGCGTTAATAAATCGTTATAGCTATTAAGGAACCTTTATGCAACCGTTGTGCAGGTTAAATGGAACTTTAGGTTGCATAAAATGGCGCCCAAATAGCGCTAAAGCGGCTGCTTTAAGTCTGCAGTAGACGCTCTAGCGCTTACGTCTATTACCATAAGTAATAATCGGATACGCTCCAAAGCTCTAATGCAGCCCATTTGTGCTAGTTGGGTATGTCAAAGAATAAGGCTCCCGTTATTGCGCCCCGTTGGAAGCCGGCGCTGACGTGTTCTATGATGCGGTGGACTTGTTGGATACATGAGTGTTCGGTTCTAAATCCGAACTGCTCATTGGGTATTAGACTCTTTGCTTCGGCAAAATCTTTGAGCCGCTTATATATAAGCCTTTCATAGATTTTACCGAGAACGTTGAGTAAGCTAATGGGACGGTAGCTAGACGGGTCAGACTTGGGCTTGCCCGGTTTGGGAATACCTATGACGGTGGCCTGTTTCCAGGTTGCGGGGACATATTATTGCTCAATGCGCCATTGAAGATGGCAGTCATTAGCACTATAAGCTGGGCGGGGAAAAGTTTGAAAACCCTATTGGTGATGCGGTCGGAGCCAGGGGCTTTTTCGTGGTTGGAGACTTTTAATGATATCCTGGACCTCATCAGGAGTGATGGGGGCCAGTGGATTATCGGGAACTTCAACGGGCGGAAGGGGAGTTCTACGTTCGACTTCGGCGTTCACCATATCGAGGTAGGCTTGGTCTACTGGTTGAGAGCTGGGAGAACACTGGGACTCTAGGCTGTCGGCTAGGCATTCTGCTTTTTCAGAGTTATCGAAGGCGACACTCTTATCGGGACGAATGAGAGGAGGCATTGTGGCCTCTTCAGTGGATCGTAACTTCCTCTGAAGCTGCCAGAAGGCAAGATGGGTGGGCTCAAGTTCGCTCAGCATCTTGTCCCAGCTCGCATTACGCTGCTCGGCAATGCGTTTCCTTACAGCACGCTGTAAATTGCGCATGTGAGCTTTGTTTGCGGCGCAGGGAAAAGCGCTGTACGCACGGATGGCTGCGTTCTTCTCGGTTATCAGATTCCGTACATCGTCCGGGAGTTTCCAGCGGTGGTCTTCCGCTACTGGAACTTCCCTTAAACAATCGTTCAGGACGGATTGTACGTGATCTGTAAGCGAGTCGATCGCCGCCGTCGTGTCAGCGACTGAGACTATGTGGTCAGGAATGGTGTCCAAGTGAGGCGACGTGGTGGATTTCAGTTTTTCACTTACTTTCCTCCAGTCGGTGATCAATTGGGTCGGAGGAGGTTGGGTAGGATCATGGTTACCTGAGCGGGAACCTAGGTGTAGGATAACGGGACGGTGATCCGAGTTGAGCTCGTGAAGCGCTTTTATGGAGTGTAAATGGAGGTTCACATTCTTTAGGAGCGCCACATCGAGGACATCGGGCCTATGGTTGGGGTCGTGTGGGGAGTGGGTGGGAGTCATCGGAGCGATGACGTCATAGTTTAGGGTCGCGCCTAGGTTATACACGATTCTGCCTCTGGCATTTGTCGTGTTGCTGTTCCAAGCGGGGTGTTTGGCGTTGAGATCGCCCGCTAGTAAGACGGAGTCACTCAGGCCAAAGAGAGTCGTGAGATCGCTGGTGAACGCGATAGGTTCGTCTGAAGCAAGAGACGCGACCGATGGTGGGGGACCCACATTTGACGCGGGTCGCCCGTTTTATACCCTTGTAGGGTGGTGCAACTAGTGACCGTTGTAATGTGTATTTTGAGAACTTTTTTTTTATCGTTACGTGCTAATGTGATTTGTTGTGTTTAGGAATTCTAACTGTTGTTAATTTAAAGGTCGATAAACATACTTTCAATCGATACCAATATTAATTGGGTTTAATGTATTCGTTGATGGCGGGACATGCTTGAAACATATTTTCAGAGAGGTGCGATTTTTGTGACGCCGAGTGTAGTTGCTTTCATGCACAAAGCCTGTTTAATTTAATTTACTTAGACATTAGTCTTTTAGGTCATAAAATTTATCACGCCCGAAGTAAGAACACAGATGTCCGAAATCATTTCATCAGAAAGAACGTTGCACGACGAGGCTCCATCTAATGAAATCTGAAATGTTTATGACCGCTATGGGTTTGCGTCCAGAAGAACGTTGAGAATAAATTAAGGCAATCCTTGACATATATTATTAATCTGTACTAGTTTTACTAATTAACAATATACTGTTTTTCTTAAAAACTACAATCCTTGCTTTATTTCAACACAAATCCGCACCTAAATTTAAAAAAGTTAAAAGTAAGCCCGTTTTTCGACCTGTATACTTTATCGATATCGATAAAAAAGCTACTGCCATCGCTCAGCACTATTAAGTCTGATAGGTTGGTAGTACTGTTGTATGACGTCTCGTTTCTCGTGTAAAATTAAATTTCACAAAATGCAATGATTAATTTCTGTCAAACTACTCATCATCAACTGCCTTTTCCGAGACAATGGCATCGAACCTAACCACTTGACGCTGGAAATAATATTATGCTTACTTGGACTAGGGATTTTTCGGCAAAACTAGCAGTGGTTAACAACTAGCTATGTATTTCAAAAACAAGAAGAAACACAAGGTGTACTAGTCTGGTAACATATTTTAGCATTTTATCTTTTTATTTTAGATTTATTTACCATGTGTATTTGTTTCGATGTTCGTCCGTGATCATGGCGCTTGCAACAGTGCCGACATATCGGAAACCCGTAATAATAAATACACGTGGTAAATATCCCGTTTATTACGTTCTAATGATACTATATAGTCACCATGTTAGCTTATAAACTTATATTTTAGCATGTCAGTGTATTTTTGTTGGTAAATCTAAATAAATAAATACCATACCACTGGTTGTAAACTCACCAAGTGTCAAATATGATCCTAGGATAGAAACCCCCGCTCTCTATTCGGGAGGCTTGAGTGACGTGCAATGACTTCAGTGGCCGGGTTCCGTAGTACACTTGTGCTTGGAATAAGTAGTCTTCGTAGACTGAAGGACCCCAACACAGCGGTAAGCAGTGGACTGCCTCGATACAGAATAGTGTTGTCTCGGAGATAGTGTGAGCCGCAACCGCTTCTGTAAAATAGATTGTATGATATTAAAGAAAAAAGTAGTATATAAAACGTGTAATTTAAAGGGTATATACATACCAAGTGCACGGTTTCTTTGGATGATAATAAACGATATAGCAAGGGTTTTATAATCCTATGTCTACATGTGTGAAGTATAATAGAAATTTCAATACATTGATACCAGAGGCAGAATTTTCAAATTAAGAAGAACGAAGAGCATCACCGTGTTATTGGCAAGTGACGTGGAAAGTTATTGACCGTCGTAGTGCTGTGACACGTTTGTTATGATTGGTATTCAAGAAACATATGAAACCGATAATTTGGTATCAATTCTTTGTGTCACTTATTTTGAGCTGAAACTGTGCATAGAGACTCCATACCAGATGTTGTCTTCAGCCCCTTTGGATAGATATGGGGTTTCCGTTACACGTTGTATATTAGTTTATTTATATGAATGTAATAGAATGTATTTTATTTGTATGGGTCAATTTCCTGAAATATATAAATTGGTTGATTGATTAGCTTGTCTATGAACTTATGTGGAAGATAAATGTTCATCCAAAGAATGTCTGCAAAAGATGGCTTTTAACGATAAGATCACCCAATGTCTTTATTGGAAAACACTTATTTTAATTCGTAATGGTGTACAATAAAGAGTATAGCTATATATTTAATGATTTTTCTTCTTTTTTTTTAATCTACGAAGCTATTCTCTAATTCTGAATACGAATTTGAGTACGTGTTCTCAAAAATATCCCATGATCAGCCCTCATCGTCTACTTTACCTTTCCCAACTATGTTAAAGTTGGCTTCCAGACTTATTAGATACAGCTAAGTACTGTTTCACATGGAGCGACAGCCTAGATAAGCACTGCCATCATGAAATTACTCCTCCGTCCATGGGTGGGCAGAAGGAAGTATTTTTTGTACAAGTACTTTTACTTATTACCCGACTGCGCCAGAAGGAGGGTTATGTTTTTCGAGAGTATGTATGTATGTATAATTGTTTGGCACGCTCTGTGGCCTGAACGGCTCGACAGATTTTAGCTTGAGAGGTATCGTTAGATTCGTATTGACTGTGAAAGTGACACTGGGTATATCAAAATAAAAAAAAAACAAAATGGCGGATTTTGGCACCATATTATGCCTTCAAAAAAGTTTTTTTTCTCAAAACCTATCGAGTGGGGTATCAAAATAAAGGGTTTTAAAAGGTGATTACAAACATATACACAACTTATATGTTTAAAAGTAATTCAAAGCGACAAATCGTAAAAAACACGTATCAAGAACTAAATCGTCTGCGAAATCTTTCACATTTGTTTACAAACAACAACAAAAAAACTGGAACTTAGTATAATGTTGCAGTCGGGTTTTTTTAATTTTTTTAATTACTTTTTTTTATTAAGAACCCACCTTGTTCCTTCAGTTACCCTTACGTTCCGAGGCCGCGGTAACTCGTTTAGAAAATTCCCGCTACCTCGAAGCACACTGAACTTAGAGATATAGTATTTTATGAGGGAGCAAAATTATATAATGAATTACCGGACAGTGTGAGACATTCTTTTAAAAAAGTCCTTGGAGACAAAGTCCGTACGAAACATCGAAATTGTTATATATCACTGGTCACTTACTTGTTTTATACATATACAGCCTGGAGAGGACTATCTGATCTTAAATTAAACTTCGTATAAGTTATTATATTCTCAACCTGCACACAAAAATCAATCGAATATATTCATTAGTTTTGCCACAGGACATTATTTTTCATTTTAAGTTTTTTCTACATGATGTATTGTTAATAGGAGAACATGCCACAAACAACCCCGGTTAACAACCCCGAAGCGCATCGGTATCATCCCACACGTTGCCAGCTCGCTACCGCAAAAACCTACGCCTTTTTTCTATTATTTATTGCCTGATACAAATCAATGCAAATTATACCGTATGTTTGAGACGTAAGAGTCATAAAGCATGTCATCATAAGTCGATGTGGTTCCGCCAACGGACGAGGCGCACGGGGGTGGCCGCGCGAGTGTACGGGAGGGGTAGTCATATTCTCTATCTAGGTCACGGTCACTCGGTCAGTGTATCACCAGGCGTGCTCCCTATCTGTTACGCATTCTGTAGCGCTTTGGAATTTCCGATGAACCCGCGCTCTACGAAAGTCGGGGCTCGAGTGCATTCGTATATTTTTTAAGACGCGTGTGTGAGTGAATTGTACGAAATTTGACGCTTTGTTTTAATAGTGACAGGACACATAACGTCGAATAGGTACTTACTTAAATTGATAAGAAAACTTTGTGAAATTAGGTGCTTAGTACTTACTGTTTGATTTTTTTTTGTTATAAATCATCATGCCTCGTTATAATTACACAGCTTCGGAGTACACCAATATGATTTTAATTTATGGGGAGTGTCACGGAAACGCCGCTTTAGCAATACGGACATACCGAGAGAGGTATGGGAACAACCGTAAGTGTCCGACCCACGGGCGTATTGTACAAGCTGTCCAGAGGATACGAGAAAATCAATCCTTGATCCCGCATGTGATCTCAGGCGAAAGGGTTTTAAATTGTTTTGAGCACAACCCGACGTTCAGTCTGCGTAGAGCAGGTCGACATTTCGCGTAAATCACAGAACTATTCAAAAAGTTTTAAAACGAGACAAACGCAGGCCGTACAAGTATAAGAAAATTCAAGCGTTATTACGACGAGACAAGCCAGTAAGAGAAACTTTCTGTCGCTGGATGGAAACCAAACATCTCAAGAATCCTAACTTCCTGTTCAATGTGATGTGGACTAACGAAAGTACATTCACAAAAGAATAGTTTATGGAACCGACAGAACCTTCGGTACTGGAACCGCGAGAATCCGCATCTAGTACGGGAGACTTCGCATGTGTGGGCTGGCATACACAGAAATACCATAATTGGTCCAGTATTTATTGATGGCAATTTAAATGCTGTAAAGTTCTTAGAACTCCTCAACGTGTATAGGCAGATGTGGTACCAGTTAGACGGAGCACCTGCTCATTCAGTAGTGTCTGCAAGAGAGCGTTTATCTCAAATGTTCGGACGGCAGTGGATTAGCCGTTATGGACCAAAACGGTGGCCAGCGAGGTCCCCAGATCTCTCGCCACTGGATTTCTTCTTGTAGTCACATAAAAAAGGGATACTCAACAGAAGTTGATACCGTTGACGATTAAAAAAATAGGATTATGATATCTTTTAATAAATTGAAAGACATGGTTGCTACAGGTGACCTATTATCAAAAGTGAGAAATAACTTTATACGTCGGTGTACAATGTGATTTCAAGAACACGTCAGACATATTAAAAATTAAAAATACTGTCTACCTACTTAGCTAAGTGATCGAAAAGTGATTGTGATTAATAAATTGATTAGTGAATAATAAGGGTGAATTGTGCCTGACTATTTCGTTAATAATCTGTCATTTATGTAATGTAATTGAGCATTAATAATAATATTAATTGCACCAAAACATTACGTCACCTGTCGCTACGCGGTGTCGTCGCCAGCCGCCGCAAATCACGCGCCAATATTTCTAAATGGTGTTCTATTTTGTGTACAGCTTTATGCCATTTAGTTTGATTGATTATATTTTTTAATTTCGATGTTGGGATTGTTTTGATACTTTAGAATTATTCCTATTAACTAGTATTGTACGTGTTTTAATTTATGATCGTATTGTCGTCTCCACTCTATATAATAATTATTTACTGTTTATTGTGATCGAGAGGTCGCAATTCGAACCATTGCAATATTGCCATGAACTAAATATTAAGCTTAGTTGAATGGGTTAACAAGATTGCTAGTAATGTGAATCCTAAACATATTGCTAGTTCTCTTTAAAGAACTTTTGATGCCTTAGGCATTCTTTATCAGTCAATCAAACCAAACCTTTTTTTTTAATGTTTCATTATTCTTAGCCTACATTGTGTCCGCTGAGCAAAGGCCTCCCCTTTTTCATTCCAAACCTATCTATGTTGAGCAATTTCAGAACATGTTTGCCCTGCGAACATGATCAGATCGTCACCCCACCGGCACCGTGGTTACATAGTTTTTTTTGTGAAGTAATAAAAGTTATTCAGCCGAAACTTCAAAAGTAAAAAGCTGATTGATTCCTAACTTTTTTCTGGGTAGGAAAATCATCAAATGACTTCTTCAAGGGAGTACGAGACTTCTACTGACTAAAACCCCACCCTGCTTGCAGATGCCCTTGCGTCTCGCAACACCGTAAGGTAATAGTCCTATCGGGCCCTGTCAATGCCGCTGACTGCTTTGAGGCTTGGTTAATAACTTACTGTGTGTATTGCTGGGCGTGAGGTAATGCGTGTCTGTAAGCTTGAAGTCGAGCAGTCGCGTTCGTCCGTACAAGGCGAGTAAGGCCCGCACGGCGTCCCGCACGCGGGCGCACTGCTGCGTCACCAGCTCGCGTCGAGTGGAACCTCGTAGAGACACGGAGCAGTAAGGCCCGTTGTCCGCTTGGATCTCGGGGGTCACACCGTTGTTGTTGCCCTGGAAATACGCAGCAACAACATTTCAGGTTCGACGTTTTAAATAGCAAATATTTCGTACTATCTTCTGCCCGCGACTTCGTTCGCCCTCCCGGGTTTACCCGCGGAAATCCCGATCCCGTGGGAATTCATATCATTATTATATGCTGTCTACAAGGGTTTATTTACGCGTAAAACCCAGTATAGTCATAATTATATCTCTAGTGCGCGAAAACGGTCGTCGTTACCTAGTTAGACAAAAACAATAAACACGATAGCGTAACAAAAACTGCTATTCCGCTGAGTCTTTCACAGCAGTCCGTTTAATTTTAGTTCTCAATCATAAACGAAAAGAGTCCATTCTTGACGGATTGATCGGAGAAGACAACAGACAAAGTTAGCCGGAAAAATATAGGGGATTTGCCGATCCGTAGGACAACATAAGCTAAATAATAAAAACACACGATTTTATTTATTTATTTAGCCAAACCAACTAAATGCATACAAAAACATTTAACATAGATTAAGTTCAGTTCGTTAGTATTTCATGCATCTAAATTAAAGGTTAGCACAGCATTTAAATCTCTTCTTATGAACTTTCTTCCGGTAGCAGAAAGTATTGCTTTAGCCATAAATTTTCAAATTGAAAGTCTGTGAAGAGCCATGTAAAAAAAGAATACAGGGTCCGACATTCGCCTTTCCCCGTGTTGTGGCACAATCCATCATTCTATAAGAGCCTAAACCATCACCCAGGCCCAGTGTCTTCGAATTGTTACTTCTATATTCAGATATATACAAAAAATTCATAGAATGTAATACTCTTAAATGTATGATTGAAAGAAAATGATTTTGAAAGTGATAAGAAAATAATTGTAAATTCAATATTTTCAATGTAATGTCTGCATATTTTAGGATTCTTTCCCTTAAACTTAGGAACTCGTAAATTGTTTTTTTTTTATTGAAAATAGGGTCGCGTTTGACTACTATCTCACCTGATGGTAAGTGATGATGTGATCGAAGATGGAGCACGCTTACCTAAAAGTAACCTATTCATTCTGGACTTAAAGTCTCCTAGGTTGTAGCTGTCGGGAAACACAGACTCCGGCAGGGAATTCCACTCCTGAAAAACTGTTTGTCGGCCGTACTAACATTTGTTACCGTGCAGGAATCGAAACTGCGACACGCAGCGCCGTAGCAGCCTATCGCTCGACCACTACACCAACTGTGTCGTCAGTTAAGCTTAGATGCAGGGGTTAACAAGATTGCTAGTAACGTGAATTAGCTCTCTTTATAATATAAAGTTTTCTCACCTGTGCAGTACAAGCCTGCGCAAACGCATTCAAAGTATGCGTCACATGTAGGGTCTCAACTCCACCAGCTAACGCGCAGATAGCCTTCACTGCTTGGAACACGGCCTTGGGCGAACAACAGCCTTCCGCGCCTGTGACGCCTATCGCACGAGATAACTCTCCTTCCAGCGTTTCTGAAATGTATGGAGAAACATTTATTGAACAGGTAGCATTTATTTTTTAATGACAAAAATATTTTTAAAGCGACTCATTTTGACAACCGATCTTTCAATAGTACGAAGAATTCGAAGACTCGAAATAAAACAAATTTGTTGAAAGACTCGAAATAAAACAAAATATGTCTATGAACGCTATGGGCTTACATCCATGTGATAATGTTGGGAATAAATGAACTCAACCCTTGACATATATTAATTAAATCTATGGTATAATCTGTTTCTCTGGTTTTACGTTATACTAACAACTCACGCACTGTACTAGTTTTAATAATAGGAAATACTTATACTTTTTATTGTTAAAAACTGTACTTTAGTAATACTGTTTTCGACCTGCATTCTTCATCGATACCGATAATAAAGCGACGACCATCGCTTAGCACTATTTAGTCTGATAGGTTGGTACTACTGTTCATCTTGTTTGCCGTTTAAATTTGTTCAGTTGGTATTCAAGTGGCATGTGAATTGATTCCTTTTGCTCAGAGCTATGTCCCGACTCTTAAAACGTAGTTAGTAGTATATTCTTTTTGACACACTGCTTTAGATATTTAATGTTATGAAACACTTCCTGTTCATATGGATTTCCTCAAAATAACGCCTGATTCCATTCTGTATGTTTATCTACACATAAGCGGAAAAGTTTGTTTGTTTAAACGCGCTAATCACCGAAAGTACTGGGTGGATTTGAATTAAATTTAGTATGGAAGTAGCTTGAGGAAGGTTATAGGCTAGGTTTGAACTGCATAAGAGGAGGGTTATTTTTTTTTTTTATTGAATATAGTTTCGCGTTTGACCACTATCTAACCTGATGGTAAGTGATGATGTAATCGAAGATGGAGCACGCTTACCTAAAAGTAACCTATTCACTCTGGACTTAAAGAATCCTAGGTTATAGCTATCGGGAAACACAGACTCCGGCAGGGAATTCCACTCCTTAGCCGTACGCACAATGAAGGTATTCCCAAAACGTTTTGTGCGTATGGGTGGGACGTCCAACATGTAACGATGGCGCATCGCCGTTTGTCTTGTTGGCCGATGATGGAACGGGCTTGGCGGAATTAGATTGTGTAATTCCATCGCACACTCCCCGAAATGTAACCGATAGAAAACCGATAGACTAGCAACTTTATGCAAAACGGTTATGTTTTTATCGGGATACAAGTCCACAGGAGCGAAGCCCCGCGCCACTGCTAGTATGTATTTGTATATAATAATTAGAAATAATTTTAACAATAGTAATTTCCACCACTTTACTATATCTTCTTCTTAGCGTGTCGATGGCAAATAGCTAGATGGAGTCTGCTCAGAACTGGGCAACAAATTCTACTATATTATTATATAAATATGTATATATACAGCGTGAAATTTAAATGGTTGGTTTCCCGCGGCAGGACGAACTTAAAAAAAACGAACGTTTTTTTTTTCAAATTATTAAAAACATATTCATAAACTCGAAAGCGCGAGAATCATTAGAAGTTTAGTAGACGTAACGTAGGTACCTACACGAAACACGCACCGCCGCGCGTTGCCAACAAAGGAAAAAGTGATTAATAAATGTTCAGAGCAAAATAAGCTCTCACGCATGTTGATAACGCATTAACTACACTGCGCCATTTTTTTTTTCTAATATTTTATTTGTTTATAAAACGATTGTATTACCAAGACAAAGCCATTTCGTTGCGGGAAAACAACCATTAAAATTTCACGGTGTATAATATGTACGAACCTAACAATATAGAGAGGTTGTCGAAGGACAACTGTGGCGTGGCTCCATGGCACGGCAGTAGATCGTCCAGCGTCAGATGAGCGTCCCTAGCGTCGTCCCGCTCAGTTCGCGCCAACACGTTGTCTTTGCCTTCCATTAGACTTAGCGTTACGTCTTTCTCTAAACGCACACATTCCCGTATGTAGTCGTACTCGCTGAGACAACTACCAGGCGTTAGGTATTCTTTTGCTCCCCATACCTGAAAATTATAAATTTGATGTTTCAATTATGTTCCCATTTATAGACTTATATAAAAGACATGAAACAAAAGATAAAATTAATATTTTCACACAACACGCAAATATTTTAAGCAACGTCAGTGGGCTTAGTATGAGTTTGAAATACTTTTGTCGTTTTCGAAAACTATCGCTTTGTCTCTTTCACTTGCAGCAAATTTGTAGTTTAGTGTGAAAGAGACAAAGCGCTAGTTTTCGAACACGATAATAGTATCGCATATTCATACTAAGCCCCCTGTGTGCTTAGTATGAGTTTGAAATACTTTTGACGTTTTCGAAAACTATCGCTTTGTCTCTTTCACACGTACCAGATTAGTGTGAAAGAGACAAAGCTATAGTTTTCGAACACGATAATAGTATCGCAAACTCATACTAAGGCCGCTGGTCTCCACTCCAATCCACAACTCTGTGGGCAAGCAAAGTATAGTGGATCTACTCCTATACAGTAAGGAGATCTATCAACTGAGTTTTATTTAACGAGTAACCCCAAACCCTCACAGTGCATAACTATCCTAGAACCTAGAATATACTTTATTGTACACCAAAAATTTAAACACAAATAACACTTAATAAAACTTTGGTTACAATGGCGGTCTTATCGCTGAGAGCGATCTCACTATGACCATACTTGGTCAGCATGAATAGGGTGTAATTTCGAGTTAGAGAAAACATGCTGATGATAAAAAGTGATGACAGAAAGTTTAATGTGGAAGCAGAGAGAGCAATTAGTTTAGCGATTGTAAAAATAAATCACAATCAACGAATTAGGAATGATATAGAACACGAACTCCGCTCAAAAATGGTTCCACGCAAAACACAATCAAGTAGGCGGGGTGAAAAAAATACAATCAAAGCGCCTCTCAGTCTGACGTGCGCTCAGTGACAGACACCAGAATCGTGTTGATTAGTGAAAAATCCAAGAAGTTCATTTCTGAGGGATAAAAATGACCTCCTGCGTAGTAAGGTGGTGTAAAAGACGGAAAGAAGGAAGTAAAAAACTAACTGGGATAGCTTATCTACTCGTAAGTAAAATAATTACGTGTTTTATTTTCGTATAGACAACCACGAGTTGTCAATATTATGCAACAGGTAGCCAGCCAGTTTTTAATACCTAAATATTATATATTAAGTACAGAGTTTTATAAATTGGATGGATTGATTTGCCTGTGTGTTTCTTATTTTAGTTTCCCCAAAACAGAGATTCGACGACTACAGTGGATTGCAGCAGTCCGCTTAGAAAAAAGAGAGGATGACTGGTTACCAACTAATGCCAGTAGGGTTTGCTCCATACATTTTGGTAACGAAGACATATATTCGTCACGCACTGGCTATCGTATGCTAAAAAAATCTGCTGTACCTATTTGTACGGTTAGTACTGTTGCACAGCATTTCGTGAAAAATTCGGGTGAACCCTAATAACTTAATTTAAGGATTGCTTAAGAATACAAATTTTAAATCACGTCTAATGTGTTTTATGTTATCAGTAGGTATTACACCCCGTTGAAACAATGCAGGTCATTAAATCGGCACTCCGTATATGAGCTGATAAATAAAGCGAGCCAATATTTAGGAGATGTTTCTGTCCATTTTACTAAACAACAAAGTTTTGTTTTGAGTACCTCGAGTACCCTTAAATTTACTCTACTCACACATTATATATAAATCTATATATATATATATAAATCTAGTTTCACAGCTTATAAGCCTAACGCTCTTCTGATGGGGGTTAGCTAATGAATTCTTACCTTATTTATATACTTTAAGAAATTAATAAATATGAAATTCGGTAGATCCTGAGGAAATAATGATTTCCATTTAAAATAGGTATTAGGTAAGTAATAAAATAACTATTTCGTTTCCAAAGGGTGTTGTCCAAATGCTTGAAATGGACAGAAACTGCGAATAGTCCTTAAATCGTTTTAAAATAAAATATGTATAATGAAATAATTTTCAAGTTTGTTTAAGTAGGATATAAAAATATGGAAATCATTAAAATATTTAACCTGATATCCGTTTAATTCATTCTTATTTTTATTGGAGGTCAGTGTTTATTTGACACTAGTAAGTGACATTCAGCCAAACAGGAATCGTAAAATAATTCCTAACGAATTAGTTTGCAGATTTAGTGCACAGTAATTATTAATTTAATATAATTCGACCTATGTGTACCATAAATCTAAAAAAATAATATATGCATATCAATATTAATTAAAATCAAATATTGTTTGAATAGAAAACGTATCGTAGGCTGTATGAATCACATCTCCTTTGCCTTACCTACTGACAGACTGACAGTTTGACATTACTGCATTTTCGATTGTTTGTTTACTTGATTCTACAATAGCGCTTGCGAATTGAGTTACGTACGGATTGCTTTTTTATGGTATAGCAACGACTATGGTCATTTTTCGAAGATTTTGATTTTAGTTGTGCACACGATACCCATTTTTAAACACGGACTTAGGTTGGACCCGCCTAAACGACGACTTGGCATCCTTAACCCTAGACTTATTACGACCAATATTTCAGAAAAAGGTTTATTACTAACTTCTACCTAGTTTTATTGATAATTATTGAAATTGTAATGGGTTACCTATTATTTGTAGTAACATTTGGCGTATATTTCACTCTTGTTCATTTCAGGAATTTTTTTATATGGCCGACGGGCATTCCCTTTTATGAAGCTTTACACTTTTTGTAAACTTAATGTAAAGAGGTTTAATATTAATTTATAATATTTGAGTTCATAATAAATGACTGACTCCTACTGCATACTGCATAACACCATCCTCGCCACTCGATGTCACAAAACAATCCATCTCGTTCGCACTCGCTTGATTCGATATTTCAGTTTCACTCTAACATTATCTTACTAAATAAAATAGCGCCCTAAATGGATGAATTGCATGCGCAGAAAATAAATTTGTATTTTGTTTTGTTTGAGCGCGTGTTGCATTCGTATTATCAGTTTAGTGGTATGAGTTTGGAACCATGTTTTAGCGGGCTTCGTTAGAGAGTTATATTTCTATATCATTCCTAATTCGTTGATCACAATACAGCGCAACCTCGATATAAATAGACTATGCGGGATGCAAGGTCGTAGGTAATATTAAAGCACTGTTTGGTTTTGGTGTTAAAGAGTTTGTTAAATGTTCTAAAAATTTACTGTTAAATGTCTTAAAGTTAAATGTTAGGTAGGTATGTTAATAATGTTAATGTTCACCCGTAAATTCACCCGGTCCGTATCATCTCTGGATGTACTGATTAAAATTAAGCAGTTTAAAATAACAATTGTCACTTAGATACAAGTACAATAATTGTTGTAATCTGCTAGGTTGCTTAGACCGAACATATTCCGGGGCGGCAAAGATGCAGTTGATGATAATAACTAATGGTAGTAGTGATTCTTAAGATAGAATTAGAATATTCGTTACACCAAATAATGTGTTACTATGACTTTCATTTTATAGAGGTTAGGTTAATCTAGGACTCGATGACGAGGTAAAAATTTTTTTTAATAATCTCAACTTTACATAGGTTTTAATCTGAAAAAGTTATTAGTCGATAAATTGGTTAAATAGAGGTAAATAATAATTTCTACATTTTAACTTTGTGTAATGTTAAGGTATATTTTGCATAGCTCTTACGGACAGTACTAGGAGACTTCGAAAAATTCGTTAAATCGAGGAAATCGTTATATTGAGGTTCTTCATATCAAGGTAACACTGTATAATCTTACCCGCAACATATATTCAGACATATCTTCTCTAATGTCCTCATCAAGAGAACACACTACGGTTAATATCACATGTTCCACTGTCGATTCCACTGAAACACAAAACATAATCATTAGTACAGAATAAACATCGACATAACAGAAACACAACAATTGTAGTAAACATTTCGATGAGAAATCTACTCAATCTCTCAGTCTAGACAAGATTAGGAAATATTTTTAGCATGTCGATGGCAAATAGATAAATAGAGTCTACCTAGAACTGGGCAACAAGTTTAGCACCGTCGGTAGCTTCCTAATCCTTTCACCACGATGGCAAAAAGAAGGAAATTCTATAAAGCAAGATTATAAGGAATCATGCATCCAGAGTGTTTTATTGATGAGCTGTTTATCTGTGTAGACTTTTCCCAATTAAGCTACCTCTAAGTTAAGGTGTCGGACATGTGATCGTGAGGTCACGGGTTCGAAGCCCACCCATTACACTATTGTCGTGAACCCACGCCAGACACAAGCGTAATATTTAGCTTAGTTGGGGGGGGGTTTACAAACTACAAGTAATATGAATTCTATCCACATTGTTCTAGTTCTCTTTACATAAAAAAAAACACTATGCTGAAATTGGCCTAGACTCTTGCCAGATTGGAGCCAATATTTTACCACCTTTCTGGAAACAATGTGTTTCGTAATGGCTATAACCTGGGTATCTTAGAGAACCCCATGGTCGACCAGCCAATTATGGACCTACAGATAATTTAATTAAAACTTAAACTTTCAGGCTCTGTTGTTGGTGGTTCTTGTTGCTTTCTAGGCCCTGATGGGAATCGGTTTCTAAACAATGATTCCATCCACGTATCTCTCGCGATAAGCTTTGATCGACATTAATGTTCATCAAGGGCGGATCCAGCTTTGGTGCCGGGGGGTCACATAATCGTGGTCAAGTCACAAGAAGTATAATTTGTATTTGCTGACTCCGCTGCCACTTGGCCATCCACTGCCGATATTCGTTTACAATGACAGAAACTGGAGTATTATCTAGTAACATTTTTTTTAAATTTAATTAGTGGTCCACCTAGGTCCTGGGCCCAGCCCAGGGGGGGTCACCCGCCCTTGATGAATGAAACGCACTAGTGACCTTGTTGAAATTGTCAACTATGGATGTAGGAATTTTTCATGTTATATTAGGTAAGCCTACTTTTAAGCCAGCTCGATGGGATTAACATTGTCAGACATGTGCACAAAATCCCTTAATTATATAAGATTTTAAAAAACATTAATGTTCAAGGCTGTTATTATGTAGCGACAAGACCTCGAAATACTTTGATAATAATAATAAGACGTTTATTTCAAACTTTGCATCCATATAGTGTTAGTAACAATAACTTACAATCTAGTGTTAGTACCCAACGAGCACATTAGTGGAAATAGCAGCCTATTTTGTTACTTTCGGCTGTAAAATAGCGGTTTAAGGGTTCAAAAAGCAGTTCAAAGTTGCATATCTGCTTCCGTAAACGTCTATAGCTATAAAAGTTACTTAAGAGCCATTAAACGTATTTTCGCAAATTTATAAGATTTCAATCGCCTGCTTTACCATCTTACGTCATACTTTGAATTTTTAAAATACATTTCTAAAATAGATCAATTATTAATGAAGTGTTTCGTCGTTTAACATTTACTTAAAACATCTGCATCGCTTTGTGGTGAGTAATCTCCCAAAAGTAGTTTACTGAAAAATCATCGCAGAGTCAACTTCAAATTCCTACATCCATCACTAATGTTCACAAATTCAGGTGAAAAAAATATGGAAAGTATGAGACACATACTTTAGTTGTGTATTAATGTGTAACATTCAGAATTATTTATTATATTATTAAGAAAAAAAAAAATCTTTTGTCTATTTTTAAGTGTTATACCGCAATTTTATCGCGTTTATTCTCATTTAATAAAGCGTAATTTCAATAAAAAAAATATGTCAAAATAAACTATATTCTGTGAAGAATTCAAATAAATAGTTTTCATGACATTGCGATCATGTTATTTTATAATAATATGGGTTTTAAAATACCTCTAAATTACTATAAATTACGTTGCGCAAGCTAGCTCCGGTCAGACCAGCGCTTGCGCTCGTGGACGCTGGACCTGTGCTAATTTTTCCCGCCTCCCGGCAATCGAGCTCACGTATTGTGAACACAATATTATATTACGACAACGCGGGTTTTGATACTCGTTGTATTATATTTTTTCAGGTAAGAAGTTTTGTTCATTTTCAAGTTAAGCATTATTTTAGTATTTTTAACCGACTTCAAATAAAGGAGGAGGTTCTCAATTAGTCTTGAACTTTTTTTTTATTCATGTTACCTCATAACTCACAGATGGCTGGGCCGATTTGGAAAATTCTTTTCTTGTTTGAAAGGGTATACTTTCTAGATGGTCCCATTATCGTCACGTTTGGATCTGATGATGGAATAATGGATAAATCGAGGGAACTCTTCAAATATTATAGGCACACCTATAGCGTTTTGGGTATTTCTTATAGTACCTTGTGCAGTTGCTCTCGAAAAGCACCATTTGAGGAAGTGGAACTGATGATGAAGACCACAGATGGCCACCGAAACTACTCAGTAATAACTATTTCATTGATTGCGATTAGATTACTTGAATATAGATGTTAAGCACTTTATGCTCGTCACAATGCATATGCTGAAGTAGAGCTGATGCTGATGTACCAGGAGAACTCCTCAAAAATTAACGGCTCTGCACCGGGAAAAGCAATATATTGTTAAAGGTGACAAGTAGTTGACATTTTGGCTTTTGTAAATAGATAAATTACAAACCGACCCACTAAAGAGCGTGAAAAAAAACCTTTTTAGCAAAAAATAAAACCGACTTCCATATAAAAACACTACATAGTTTTGTATTTTCTTTTTTTTGACACCGCATTTCGAAATTTAAGTTATTTTTGGCTTTGTAGTGTTTTTATATGGAAGTCGGTTTTATTTTTTGCTAAAAAGCTTTTTATGGTAAAGCAAGTACACTGTAAACTCTTAGATTCGTTTTTGATTTGGAATTATCTTGAATTATAATGTAATTGTGTTTAATCATTTTAGCTATGGGGAGGAAGAGAGGCGTATACCATTGTATCAAAAAAAAGAAACGCAATAATTCTGCATCCTTAAAAAAGGCAATGGAAGCCAGGTAATTTTTTTTTGCATTTATAATACAATGTAATAGATTGGTGTGGTCTAAAAATAAAGGTTAGGGTTAGGGTTTTTTAGGGTTCCGTAGCCAAATGGCAAAAAACAGAACTCTTACAGTTTCGTCATGTCTGTCTGTCTGTCTGCCCGTCCGTCCATATATCGATGTCACAGCCATTTTATTCCGAAACTATTAGGACTATACAGTATGTTAACTAACAGAGGGCGTTCCCGTTAACCCGCAATAGTATAGCATCCATACACGCTAAAAAAATATTACCATTCAAAAATAAAATATCTTTTTATTTTTATTTTTAAAATTTTGATTAATGATTTATTTTTGATTGATAAAATATTTTCTTTCTCAAGTATTGTATATACCTATTTATTTTATTTATTTTTTGTTGTTTTTTTTTTATATATAATTATTTCATTAGTGTAAATGTGAGGACAATGTAAGTTACTCTTAGTTAGTTGTTTTTACTTTCACTACAATTTATTTAATGATGTCAAGCAGTTTGAGTACTTGTGTGGCCTACCCAAATGTCCTTACTTTGGTATTGTTCGTCAAATTGTTGAACTCCTTAAGTTCTAAGTTGAGCTACACGATAACTGAAAAATGCTTGCACTGTCTGGATAGGTCCGCTCAAATTTGTGTGGTTATTTCCTCAAAAGAATACCACAGACATGAACCTACATGCTTCTCATATACAAATACAAATTGTCTGGACTTTAAAAGAGACTTTGATCTCTGAGTTTGTTTCGGTGTTTCTTCTCAGAGTAGTCAGTTAGGAAATACCGGCGGCATCATCTAGCTAAACTAAACACGCAAACAAACATGACGTGTAAAAGTGTTATTTATAACCTATAAATAATTTTAAAATAAATAATTATAAAATATAAATTTACAAAATAAATATTTCATTTCATTTTTTTTAATATTGAAATATTCACTAAAATATTAAATTGATACGTAAAAGAAACACTCTGTACACGCGTACTGGAAGGACGGCAGCGTCGCAATTTATTTATGAACTAGCTTTTGCCCGCGACTTCGTCCGCGTGGAATAGTTACTTTGGGCTAACGTTAAATTTAACCCCGATTTTGAAGCATCCTTCATTGGCGCTCCGCTCCTATTGGCCTTAGCGTAATGATACAATATATGTAGCTGTGCCCGCGACTCCGTCAGCGTAAGTTAATGTATTGGTAACATTGTTTAGATCACGTTCACATGAGGCTTAAGTACCTAGAGAACGCTTCGACCGCGAGACGCGTCGAGCGCGGCGACCGATTCTCAAAAATAATCCTTATAGCATGATTCAGTATTCACGCGCGATGGCTTATTATTAGAAGCGTATTTCATGTATAACTTTGGTGTTTCTATACCGATTTATATGATTCTTTTTACGGTTTCGTAGCCGAATGGCAAAAAACGGAATCTTTATAGTTTCGACATGTTTGTCCGTCTGTATGTCTGTCTGTCTGTCCGTCCGTCCGTCTGTCACAGCAATTTTATTCCGAAACTATTAGGACTATACATGTGAAACTTGATAAGTAGATGTATTCTGTGAACCGCTTTCCGATTTTGAGAAAAAAAATTAAAAAATATTTAAAATAAAGGGGGGCTCCCCATACATGGAACTATTCCTGAAAATATTTTTTTTTCATGAAATCGATGCATGTGTGGTATCTATAGACAGTTCTTTAAAAACGACATCGGGGTTTCTAAAACCACTTTTCCATAAAGTCAATCGTTTAAAAGATATAAGCTTCCAAAGTGGTAAAATGTGTGTGTGGCGGACACAACCTCTAACTTCTATAATAATGGAGTGAAAAATCTAAAAAAATATATGTCTGTAGACCTTAATATAAACTTTCAACCAAAATTAGTTTGAACGAAATCAGTTCAGCAGTTTTTGAGATACAGCATATTTTCTAAAACCGCAAATATAACTTTGTAATTCATACAAACACTATGAAAAACAAATTTATTCGGCGCAGTTGTAAAAAATATAAAAAGCCAGTTTTAAGAAATTTGTAAGGTTTTTTTTTTCAAAACAAATTTATTTGACGCAGTTGTAAAAAATGTAAATAAGCTAGTTTTAAGAAATTTGTAAGGATTTTTTTCGTGAAATAAATTTGCATATTATATTATAGTTACTACGGAACCCTTCATGGGCGAGTCTGACTCGCACTTGGCCAATTTTTTTATGGAATAGTTAATAATGTTAACTTTTTCAATTAGGGGTGACTGAGAGTGTTATAAACGTAAGAGTAGACAAATATTATAATCAGAAAGCTTCGAACTGCTAAGCTATCGGGAGTTACACGTGTTATTGTGAGTCAACCATAAAAGTTAGACATATGCTGTCGTGGGATATTTTTTATATAATTTTAAGGAGAACATTTCCGTCATGAAATGATTTGTGTAGCTTTAACCATTAAGGTTGCACACGCGACGGAAGCTTAAAAAATGGAGTAACTTCTCCCGTTTTCCCAACATTTCCCTTCACTGCTCTGCTCCTATTGATTGTAGCGTGATGAAAAGTATACTATAACCCGCTCAGGAGTATGAAAAATAATTGTACCAAGTTTCGTTTTTCGAGTAGTTTTTGTTTCTATAACGGTTATACAGACAGACAGACAGACAGACAGACAGACAAAAATTTAACTGATTGCATTTTTGGCATGAGTATCGATCCTTAATCACCCCCTGATAGTTATTTTGGAAATATATTTCATGTACAGAATTGACCTCTCTACAGATTTATTATAAGTATAGATGACGGGCCGCGTGTGCGGCAATCTAATTGATGTGAAATGAAAAGAAATATTTATTTTGTAAATTGGTTATAAATAACACTTTTACACGTAGACAGAAAAATCTAAAAAAATGTATGCTGTAGATCTTAATATAAACTTTCAACGAAAATTGGTTTGAACGAGATCGGGTCAGCAGTTTTTGAGATATAGGTAGCATATTTTCTAAAACCGCAAATATAACTTTGTAATTCATACAAATACTATGAAAAACAAAGTTATTTAGCGTAGTTACTACGGAACCGTTTATGGGCGAGTCTGACTCGCCCTTGGCCACTTTTTTGAAAAAGGGTGCAAATAAACACATAAAAAAGTACTTTAACCGTAACCGTATTTCAGTACTATAGTAACTGTAAACTCAATTTGACGATTACATTTGTTTATTGATTGTTTTATTTTTCATTTTAGCCGAATTAAATTGTTTTGCAAACGCAATAGACTTGATGATGCAATGGAAGTTTCGGATTCAAACGTAAATGTTTTTAGACTATCTATGTAGTTAGATCAATTTAGGTGTTGAACCGAATTGCCGTAGTCAAACATTGTAATTTCAGTTAATCTTCATAGTGATTGTGAAGTTTCTAGTCCATTCAGCGGTAAATTATTATATTGTATATTTTTTTTATAGGAGAACGAACCCTTTGCATTGGATATCAGACTACACGAATCAGTAGAACTTTTGGACTCAATCGTAAATATGTTTTAGGCTTTCTATGTTTCTTTAGTTTTGAATTTGGTTATTGAACCCTGTTTAATGAGCCCTTTGAGCGACTGTCTCATTTCATCTTTTCTTAATTTTTTTAGGAGAAAGAACCCGTTGCTTTGGACATCGGAAATGACGAATCAGCGAAACTTTCGGACTCAAACGTAAATATTTTTTAGATTCTCTATATTTCTTTAGTTCTGTATTTGGTTATTGAACCCTGTTGAATTAGTCCTTTGAGCGACTATATCTCATTTTTTATTTGGCTTATTCAACAGCACTCAACTCATACGTAGTAGTATAATGTGAAGAAAACAAAACAGCATTACTTATATTAATAGTATATTCTATAGCGTACCTTTATTTGGGATCCAATATTTCGGCAATGATGCAAACGCTATAATCACAGGAAGACTAAGATAGGTAGATGTTAAATATTTTGGGAACGCCGCAATCGCGGCCCTCTTTGAGGAATGGCTGGAAAGAGGCCACGGCGTCCTCACTTTCCGCCTGATGCAGCTGCTTATCGGATATGACTGTTTAGGGAGGTGCCTGTTTCGGATTCAGTGGGGGGACATGCCCAGGTGTCGTGGTATTATGGACCACCCAGAGTTCACGGAGGAGCATACGGTGGAGATGTGCCCCGCTTGGGTGGAGCTTAGCCGTGTCATCGTAGAGGCGATCGGCAGCGGTGACCTCTCGCGCCAGGCCCTGGTTCAGGCCAAGCTGCGGGGTGAGAGGAAATGGGATTCAGTCGCCACATTCTGCGAAGCAGTCATGCTAGCGAAGGAGGAGGCTGAACTCGCAAGGGAGAGTTGACTCTCTTCCTCGCACTTCAGCCGCTACGAGCCAATCTCCGGCTACCGTCCGCGGGCTTGCGGACCACGAGCAGGGGTAGCTCACCGTCCAGTAAGGACCAGGCCACCCATGCCTGGTCCTTACCGGCGGCGCGTCTTTTTTCACGCGCGCCTCAAAGAGTCGTCAGCACTAATGACGGGGTCCCATAAGGCCACTGCTTGCCGAGGTTGTGGGAAAGTTCTAACGAGATACCGCGGCCCCGGAACGAAGGAAGAAATAACTTCGAAGTACCCTCTTACTGTTGAAATTTTCTTAATTTTGGTGCTACTATGAAAATTCGTATATGGCGTTTGCAACATCAGAACGCAAATAAAAGGTACCTGGTACAAAATCCGATAAATATAAGTTATGTAAATAGCCGCGATAGTTAAAAACTTTATATAAAACAGCATTAGGTAATTGTACTTAATGCTGTTTAATGAACAAAGCGGCCCGGACGGAGTACCAGCTCGAGTCTTAAAAAACTCTGCCCCGGAGTTGTCTCCTGTGCTGACTCGCCTGTATCGCCTTTCTCTTATAACCGGAGTAGTGCTGGTGTCGTGGAAGCTGGCCAATGTGCAACCAGTACCCAAAAAGGATAGCCGTGCCGACCCTGCAAACTATAGACCAATTGTCTATACCTCCATACTTTGTAAAGTTATGGAGAGGGTACTCAACAGTAAGTTGCTGGCATACCTTGAAGACAATGAGCTCCTCAGTGACCACCAGTATGTCTTCGGCCGAGGTCGGTCGACCGGAGATCTTCTTGTATATGTTAGGCACTGCTGGGGCGAGGCCATTGAGAAACATGGCGAAGCCCTTGCCGTGTCCCTCGACATTTCAAGTCTTTGACAGGGTCTGGCACGCTAGTCTGCTGAGCAAACTTCCTAAATACGGTGTCCCTGCTAACTTATGCAACTGGATTTGTAACTTTTTGAGTGAACGGTCGATCCGAGTGGTCATCGATGGCTGCGCATCGGATCTTATTGCTATTAATGCCAGTGTTCCTCAGGGGTCTGTTCTCTCTGCGACTCTTTTTTTGCGTCGTAGCTGGGAGCTATTGGGTACGCGGATGACACCACAGTCTCAGAGAGATATTTGTCCAGTGCTGAGCTGGTAGGGACGAAATAGTCACTCTTAGAAAGGCCATGGTAACGCGAACGAATTTGACCTTAAATCTCGTTTTCCAATGGGGCGATGACAATCTGGTCAAATTCAAGAACAGCTGAACCGATTTGGCTAAAAATTGGTAGGGGGTAGCTTAGAACCAGGAGACGGAATAGGATACTTTTTATCCCGAAATTCCCACGGGATCGGGATTCACGCGGAAATATACCTCCCACGCGAACGAAGTTGTGGGCAAAAGCTAGTAAAAAATAAAAAAATGTACATATAAAGATTGTATAGGTAGAAAATCTTGAACATACAAAAATCTACTATGCCAAGTTGTGTCGGAATATTTTAATTATAATATCGTGCAACAATCCTTGCCTCCAAATATCTCGACAACGTGCTGTTTTAGAGTACTATATTTTTGGACATGTTATATAGGGTGTAACGAAATATATACAAACCCTAAAAGAGCTAATTGTAGTCATTATTATCAACGTGAAAAATAATTAGCTGTTTAGTACATTTTGTTGAGTTATACACACTTATAAATTGACGAGGTCGTTTATCCTTTTCGCAATTTTAGGGTTAGTCCCACAGTAAAAGATGATCAAAATGATCAGTATAATTACCTCTATTCAGATTTTACGTATATTCTATTACACTATATATCTACACTAGTTTATCATGAAATCATGGTTCAAATTTCTCAAATGCTTTTTTGATTTTTTTCTAGAATAATTATGAAGTGGATGGAAGGCGAATAGTAGATTTTCAGTATTTTTGGAATCAGTTAATAAATATAAGCGATCATAGTGAAAGATTTGGCTGCAAAATGAACTATCTAAAAATGGAAAAAGAAAAACAGATGGGTCTCGTATCCATATTTTACTTAAAATGTAAGATGTGTGGATCTAGTTTCATTCTGAAAACTTCAGACACCGACACAACTGAAAAATCGAAACTCTACCTTAATCAAGGGGCGGTATCTGGTTCAATTATGACAGGAATTGGCATATGAAACTTGAATGAGATCACTGCATCCATGGATTTACCAACAATGCCATTTAGACTGTACAGTAAAACGCATAATGCCATTTCTAATATGTGGAAAGCTGTTGCTGAAGAAACAATGAAAAATGCTGCTACGCAAGAAATTGAAGCAACCATTTATTGAGAAATTACAATGGTAAAAATATGCTTCTTCAAAAAGATACAGCGATTCCTCTCAACGAATGCAAACTTTTAAATATGGACCGATTAAAAAGACTACGTATAGCTGTTCGCGCTGCTATCAGATTTAGACAGGAAGAGAATATAACCAATTCTGCTAAAATAGAAAGCCTCCTAAAAGACATTATCAATAGCCCACGACATATCTTTGGGGACCATTTGGAATGCAATAGTTATTACTGTACAGATGAGAGAAAAAAAAATTTTTAGCAAAAAATAGAACCGACTTCCATATCAAAACACTACAAAGGCAAAAATAACTTTAAATTTCGGAAGGCGGTGTCAAAAACGAAAATATATACAAAACTAAAGACACCGCCTTCCGAAATTAAAGTTATTTTTGCCTTTGTAGTGTTTTGATATGGAAGTCGGTTCATTTTTTGCTAAAAATTTTTTTTTCACGCTTTTTAGTGGGTCGGTTTGTAATTTATCTAGTTACAAAAGCCATAATGTCAACAACTTATCACCTTTTACAAAATATTGCTTTTCCCGATGCATAGCCGTTAATTTTTGAGGAGTTTTCCTGGTATTTGACCATCAACTCTACATCACCATATGTATTGTGACGAGCATAAAGTGTTTAACATCCGTACTCAAGTAATGGAATCGCAATCCACGAAATACTTATTATTGAGGAGTTTCAGTGGCCATCTGTGGTCTTCATCATCAGTTCAACTTCCCCAAATGGTACTTTTTGGAAGCAACTGCTCAAGGTACTATAAGAAATACCCAAAACGCTATAGGTGTGCCTATAATATTTGAATTTCCCTCGATTTCTCCAGGATCCCATCATCAGATCCTGATTTCGTAACAATGGGACCAACTAGAAAGTATATCTATTCAAACGCAAAAAGAATTTTTCAAATCGGTCGAGCCGTCTCCGAGTTATGAAGTAACAACATACATAAAAAAAAAAAAAAAAAAAAAAATAGTTCAAGACGAATTGTAAACTTCCTTTTTTTGAAGTCGGTTAAAAAAAGAGCCTAACCTAGTCCCACTTGTACCAACACTATTTTTGAAGCTAAAAAGAATGCATCACAACTAGCTTATAACTCTCGAAGCCTTTTATATTGCTACACGAATAATCGCGCAGAGCAATTTAACAGCATCGTCGCTAAGATGGTAGGTGGAAAACGTGTCAACTTTTCACTAAAAGACTCGTACACTACAAGATGTTATGCTGCAGTGGTGTCTTTTAATACAGGAAAACCGCAGTATACATTTTACAAATCAATCTGTAATGCTAGTCCAGGGAAATCCCTTTAACTAAAAGCCTTTAACTAGAAGCCAGGAGACTAAAAATGTTCGTGAAGTTTTGGCTCGTAAAGGCAGTGCTCGCAAGAAAATAAATTATCCTGAAGATGCTCACTACGGTACAGCATGTGAAAGGCCAGATATGGAACCGGACGTTTATGGACAAGGGAAGGATCTATTTTTAATAAATTTAAAAGAACAGGCTTCAAAGCGTCATGAAATTGAGAGGGCCACCGTGTTACAAGCAGAAAGTGCTTTATGGCTTGAACTTAGAAGGTGCATACTCACCGCGTCCTCCTTTGCGAAGGTTTGCAAAAGGCGAGCAAACCAAAACTCAGCCCCTCTAGTAAAATCCATTCTCTATACTTACAATTTGGACCACATGTCTTCAATAAAACATGGTAGAGACAACGCACCTAAGGCGTTGGCACAACTAAGTGTACAAGAAAATATAGTAATAGAAAAATGTGGTCTTTTCATTGACGAAGAATACTGCTATTTAGGTGCGACACCGGATGGATTGTGCAATGAAAGATTAGTGGAAGTCAAATGTCCCAGTTCACTTTTCGGAATTAATCCAGATACCGCCATTCAAACAAAAAAATTAAAATGTTTTAAATTGAACAGTCAGTCTCAGGAGTCTCAGGTCGTGATCAATAAAAACCATGACTGGTACTACCAGGTACAGGGCCAATTGCATATTGCCAATAAAAACATATGTTTATTTGCTGTTTGGACTGGTGCTGATTTTCCATTAAAAGTGGTAAGGGTAGTAAGAGATAACGTTTTTTGGCAGGAAAAACTGCTTCCTAATTTGACTACTTTTTATCAAAAATGCATCTTAACCGAAATTATAGATCCCAGAAAGACAAGATCAATGCCTTTACGGCAAATTTTCATGTAATCTCACTAGTTTCAGTTTTCAGCAGTTCAATATTATTAGTTTCAGTTCCATATTTCGGGAGACACCCCTTATTATTTTTTATTTCTGTATAAAAATCGGAGAGCGGTTCACAAAATACATCTACCAAGTTTCACCCGTGTAGTCCTAATAGTTTCATTACCATGATGACCATGTTCTCTTTTCAAAATTGATGTCTGTATAAATTTTTAATACTTTCATGGAAAATTCAAGACCAGTGTACACTCCAAACATATTATTATATTTTTATTTGTAATATATAGTTGATCTTAAACTTGATAATACCAGCCATGCTTTGTGTTGATAATGACGTTATCGCTGCAAAATAAAAATCATTTATATTTTTTTGACGGATTGCTGCGTCTGGTTCTACTCCGCGTAAAGTAATCGGATATTTTACTTCTATAATTCCTTCTTCGTAAAATCCGTCTGGTGAAGCACCTAAAAGGCAAATGGGTCTCACAATTTTCTTTTTTATTATTTAATAAACATTTTACTTTTTTGTTTTTTTTTTCATTTTTTTATAATGATTTTTTTAAATATATACTTTATAAATACATATCTTTCATTTTTTAAATCTTAAGTCATTTAAATAATCAAATCTCTTTTTCTTATAAAGACGATTCTAACAGCTCAAGATTGTTTAGTCCGACTCGACACTCGCTCTACACTATTAATGTTGCTTATGTGTGCATCGCCACGCAACATGCCGATTTTTACCTAAACTCGAGCGTTCAAATATTGTCAAATGGGTCTTAAGGTGCTATAAGCTGAATCAAATACTACCCTAGCCTTCACAGTAGTCCACGGTAGAACTCATTTACCACTTACACCTTTATATGAGAGTTACGAAAGTCATTCTGCCACTCACAGCTGCACAGTGGTTTCCATTGTAACTTTTATATGCTATACCCAACTAACATTTTGCCGTCAGATACAGGTTTCATTATAACTTTAATCTGTTCAATTGCGTAATAATTATCTCAGTTCTAACTTTAAGCGATATAAAGGAGTTCAAAAATAATTTGAAGTGCAATGATGCTTCAAGAACTGTAATGAAGGTCTTTAAGCAGTTTTAAGAGTTAGAATGGTTCTAATTACAGCACATGTAGTTAAGACGTTATAGGTTTAACCTGTTTCTAGCAGCTAAAGCTATACAACAGTGCTCACTGACACCCGTTAACACTTATTATTATATAGTGGTTGTTACGAAGAGACTTATATATATTGAGGTATTATATTGACTTTAAGGTGCAGGCATTGGTTGTTAAAGAGAGTTTGTGTAGGGTGTACTAACACAAGATATTTAAAGTGTTGAAAAACTCCTTTATGTAGTTTTAACCTGTCATATAAAATTTACTAACGCTTATTGTGTTAAGCTGGCACAATTTAAAGTCATAAAAGTTATGGTGTTAGGCACGCACGTGTGAGTCGTTATTAACACATAGAGGCAAAAAGTTTTTATATTTATGCAATAAATGGACTGAATAAATTAGATTTATGTTTAGGTTTTAGTAAGTTATAGAAAAATGAAACGATTACAACGTTAGAGTAAACAAAAGAAAAAGGATTAGGCAGGAATGTCGTAAATTTTTGGAGTCGGTTAATAATGGTATGAATGACAAAAAAAAACTAGTAGTTCTTATAATACCGGATTAGATCCTCTTGTTCCAGTTATTACGAAAAATAAAGAAAATTCACTACAAATCAAACACAAAAATAATAGTAATTTGAGTCAAGTTCGAGTAGAATCACAACAGGGTTCCGCAGAACAAGAAAAAGAAGAAACTGCAGTCAATCACGATTTTGTTGAATTTTTCGATTTCTTAACACTTAGTGAGCCCGAATGCGAAGAAGAAGTAGAAAAAGTAGTAAAATTGAAAAAATTACTTCACTAACAAAAAAGTAAAAAATCTGGTCCATTGAATATAATATTACCCTGTATGAGTAATATTATTTTCTTCAAAACATTTGCTGTCGATTTTAAATGAAGGCTACGTTAGTACTGAAGTATTGCTTCCAAAAGATCCACGAACAATTTGCAAACTCCAAATGAAATTGTTATTAAAAATATTGAAGGAGGACAACACTTGCTAGTCATGGTATAACTGGACCTTTAATGAAAATACTGAAGAATTCAATACTATACTTGTTGACCTCTGATAATGGAAAATAGTTTTCACTATATGGTAATTTTTTTTTAAATAAAGATGTTATATTTGACAAACCTATTAAGTCATCGTTTATAGGTAAGTTTAAAGTAAAAAAAACCTTTTGTAATCTCTGATGACATTATAGTAATAAATCCAAATGAAATTAAATGCAAATTAATATTGTGTGAGTCATAAAGATATATTATACTTTCTTCCATTAGTACATACACTATAAGTATTTTGTTAAATATTATGCAAAGATACCACACTAGCTCAAGACCGGGATAAGTCAAAGGTGGTTCGTGGGACAATATAGGCTCTTAATAATAATATAGTAATAATAAGAAAGCTTTCTTAATGTCTATTAAACCAGTAAATGTTCAAAAAAATATGTGGTTGCACAATTGTAATGACATTATTATAATACCTCAGTGGTAATGAAATACATGTACCTCCATATGTAACATTTCAAAATTAAACAATTATTTAGCTGTGTAACAATCAACAAAGTTATTTACCTACCTACTAGTATTCTTATTATGTACTCGAGAAAATAAATTTAAATAAAAATTTAATTTAAATTAATTTATTTTTTTTCCTTTAAATAATTTCTTTTCATATTTTCCTCTGTGGTTTTTTTGACTAAATCATCTCTTTTTCTATTTTCTTTGGAATTTTCTTATACTGAATTTTTCCTTTCCTTGCTTTTTCCCATATTTTGTTTGTCTAAATCATCCCTTTTTTGTTTTCCTCTTTATTTTCTATTATTAAAACATCTGATTTTTGTTTTTCTCTATGTTTTGTTCCACTGAATCCTTCTTTGTTTCCTGTTCTCCTTCTGTGTTTTTTTCAATTAAATCATTTATTTTTTCATATTACATCACGCTTTCTTCTTCATTTAACTCATTCTCATTTTCTTCATAATCATACGTGATATTTTTTGCATTTTAGTCCCCCGCCAAACAGACCTAAAGAATGAATACTGCGCACTCAAGGACAGCACTCATAAACTGAATAGGTACTCTGTTGAATCCTGGACAATCCTGAAAAACAAATGTTTTTTAGAAAGAAAATTATTATGTTTTATATAGGTATGTATATTAGAAGTATGCAAAAATGATAGTCCCACGTTTTTAATCAAAAACTCTAGAATTATGATCAAAATCCTGAATTGAGCATGGAGTACACACAACAAAAAAACCTACAAAATTTAGACCATTCTGAAATTATATTAGGTACCAGACCATTCTGTAATTTTATTAGGTTACCTCCTATCATATATTTCTGTATTATTTTTTGGATATACTTAAAGGTTTTCATTATTTCAATAAGGAACCCTATTCCAGTCAGTTTGTAAAATGTTTAGGCGCTAGTATTCTCTTGGCAAAACTAATTGTACTCGTTTAAGACTTTTTTACACAGCTATGTGTACTCAGGACTGCATAATACTCTTGACTAAAGGTGCTTTATCTCAAAAAGTGTAATAAATGACTCAGGTTATTACATAAAGCTTTAATATATATCCGCCATTTGTTTTGGAAAACTAACCTATAAATTTACCAAGTTATTCAATATTTCACTGTAAAATACTTAATTATTTATGTATACTTTTATCATTTCACTGATGCCAATTGATATATAATGCTAACAGCCATAGAGCAGGAATAAAAAAAATTGACTACTGAGAATCGTATCGTATTTTATATTCACATAAGTTTAATCTCTTTAATAAATCGTGAGCGCGTTAAAATTGAGATGGGAAACATGGTATTCTTTACCATGAAATCAAAACGGCATACTGTTTTCACTTCACAAAATATGTATACCTTGGTTGAATACTTACTTTTATTATTATACAGATAACACTTCATGTCCATATTATTATGTTTTTCCACGTGCACTTAGTTCTTATTAACTCCACCGTACAGGAATTTTGAGAAGCTTAATCTACAAATTGGGGTAAAAAGTACTCAGAAAGCGATAAGATACTCGCTTGACACTTTTTTAGATAACTAATACGCGTCAAGGTATCAAACAACTACTTATAATAGGTCTAATAAAGTTACAAGTGACATGCAATGCTTAGCCGACGATTTTCTGTAACCTATAGTGTTAACCAACCCTTCTATAGTTACAAATATACCGGTAAAAGTAATAACCAAGTGTGTATAAACAGTCTTGTGCAGTTACATTAGCTCTCCAATAACACCATTCTACAGACTTTCTATAACCTTTACCTGCAAAATTGAGGGCCTGTTTCGTGGGTACAAGGGTGTTAGGGCACTCTATAACTCTGCTATTACACCTATTCTTACAACTTTTATACTCAAATGGAACCGATATACAACTGCTATACAGGTTGGTTTAACGCTAGCGTGCTAGTTGGGTAGTTATAGTAACCACTATTATACTACTAGAAGTTTCATTATAGAAATAATAGAAATCCTTATGCATACTATAGTTACAAAAATATCATCAGTGTAACTAAGGCCTTTAGTAGCAATAGTCATTCCTTGCAGGCTCAATCCATTCGCCATTTTACAGCCACTTTTGTAACTATTATAAAACATTTAATAAAAATGGATGCTAAACGAATAAGTACGTAACTAGATCTTATAACCTCAAAAACAGGAAAATAGGAGCTTTTTGTGGCTGTGAGTTGCACTAGGGGAACAAAAATCACTGTAAGCGTTAGAAGGGTGAAAATTAGCGCTATGATTCTCAAAAGGGAGTTGTTATAGCTAAAACTGCAGGTTATGACTACATTACAATGACGCCATGATTTTTTAAGAAAACTTATAATTCACTTGCAAAATCGTTTTTCAGTTAAATGTGCATTAAATGTACCGGTAAACAATCGGCCACTTGCGAATAGTAAGTTATCGACACGTAAAAATACGGAAATAAAATTTATTCTGTATAACAAATAAAAAATATCACATATCTTTTGTTAATTTTTTAAATATCATAAAAGCGCGTTAAAATTACTCGAAAATTATCTTATATATCTACAGTAAACTGGACAGCGTTTTAAGTATCTTTATATATCTTGCTAATACAGAATACAAACTGTTACTTCTTTTTGTTTTATTTTCATGATGGCGACGAAAACACTTTACCAAAATATTACAAATAATGTCAACTGAAGATAAGTATACAATAAAGAACTATAATCAATTCATTCATTCAAAGTAGTTCAAAATCATTCAAAAGTAGCGTTACGAGAGCTTTAGTATAGCGTTAATAAATCGTTATAGCTATTAAGGAACCTTTATGCAACCGTTGTGCAGGTTAAATGGAACTTTAGGTTGCATAAAATGGCGCCCAAATAGTGCTAAAGCGGCTGCTTTAAGTCTGTAGTAGACGCTCTAGCGCTTACGTCTATTACCATAAGTAATAATCGGATACGCTTCAAAGTCCTAATGCAGCCCATTTGTGCTAGTTGGGTACTTATCAATCTATTAATAAAATGGCTAAGAATTGGCGAGTTAAAGCCACCGTTTTTAGCATGCTGTTGGGACTCTCTCTAACCCGCCTTAGCAAAGATACTGTCTTTTGCGCAGAATCCTCTGCCGAAAAATACTCCAATCATAATAAACTGAACTTTACGAAGCGGGAATAGTGTTGGTTATTGCTTACCATCGGAGGTAAAGGTGATGGGTTCGTCGGAGTGAGCGTGGTGGACTAGAATCTTGATGCTGGTGTTCGGTGGGTACTTGCCGCCCGAGCGAGCCGCTATCACGTGCCCAGGATTTGTCTTTTCATCTGAATAAATGAATCTTTCTGGAAATACAAAAAAAAAATGGGTGAATACATGGAACACACTAGCCTGACACAAGCCACGAACACATGGTTTAGTAGGCATTGACAAATAGGAACAAAGAGTGCACCTGTATAATACCTCCTGTGCAGATGGCTAGTGATTGATATTAAATTGGCCGCCGTGACCGAAATCGGTTAGGAGGAAATGAAATGCTTATCTGACCTACACAACCCAAATAACTAGGTAATAGGACACCCCTCGGCGCGACTGTTGTTGGATTCTGCCCGTAAAGACTGTTAAATTTGTACAAATGAAAGTCCAATGGTTCTCGATATGATAAATGATGGTCACTAATATCCACCGAACCACCTCTGCAACCGCTGCTTAAGTTGTTGAACTTTTTTAGCCAGGAGCTCCTCTGTTAAAGGTTGTAACTTAAAAAAAAAAATGCTTTTACAATCGGTACACAAAGTTCCAAACAGAAACATACGGAAATACTGCCCCCAGTGTCATAATTACAAAGGAGGAAACGCCTGGGTGTCACCACTGCGAGGGTCGCCCTGAGGACACCGTAGAGCATACGGTGCAAGACTGCCCCGCCTGCGGGCCTAGACAAAATCCATTTTCTGTAAGCGTTAACGCCAACGGAAAAATTAAATTGTATGGAGTTGACATTTGCTAACCACATGTCACGTGATTGTCACGTGTTAGTAAATGTCAACTCCATAAAATTTAATTTTTCCGTTGACGTTAACGCTAACAGAAAATGGATTTTGTCTAGGCCCGCTGGGCAGAGCACCGACGTGTCCTCACGGCGGCGATAGGCGGAGACCTCTCGCGCCCGGCATTGGTCGAGGCCATGCTGCGGGGCGAGAGGGAGTGGGAAGCGGTCGCCTCCTTCTGCGAAGCAGTTATGCTTCCGAAGGAGGAGGCGGGCCGCCTGAGGGAGAGGATGGCGTCCTCCCTCCAGCCCAGCCGCAGTGGTAGACGCCCACGGCGTCGGACGTCGGCCGACGATCTCCGGCCACCGTAGGCGCGGGCATGCGGACAGCGAGTAAAGGGCAACTCGCTGTCCGACCATGGACCATGCCCGGGTCAACGGCGCGTTGTGTTCCACGCGCGCCTCAAAGAGCGTCAGCAACATGACGAGGCCCCCCCTGCAGAGGGCCGAAGCCTGCCGGGGTCGTGGGACTCATCCCGTTACCGTGACCCCGGTACGTAAAGGGTTATTGAAGGAACACCGTGGATTTTAGTCAGTAAAAGTCTGACAGTCCCTCCCACCCTGCCCGGGGTGGGAGGACTTATTTGATAATTTTACCACGTTAAAAAAAAAAGTGTCATAATTACAGTAAGTAAAAAAAAGAAATGTTGGGATATCGCACTTTTGTTTTGAAATGTTTAAATTGGTGTATCTTGATAATTATAGCAGATAGCTTAAATATTAAAACGGATAACAAAAGATACATGTTTGTAGATTAGTCCTCAATATAATTTATTTGTTAAATATTGATGGTTTTTTTAAATCTAATGAATTGTATCTATAATTACCACTTCTATCAGCCCAACTAACACTTTCTTAAGCGTATTTACAGTAAGTCGGTAAGATACTGTAATTACATTGTTACAGGAAGTATATCTGCTCACTCACTTACTTGATATACATCAAGTAAGTGGCTTACGGATTGGTTTTATTTTTTGTGAATTACACAAGTTATAAATAGAGTAACTATACTTACTGTGAAGATGAGTAGCTAAAACGCCATATTTAAATAATGTCAATCTACCGGAACATTAGTTACTGTAAATATGATAGTGAAAATACGAAATAAAACATAATTTTAATACAGTAAGTCTACTTACTGTTATTATTATAATGAACGATTGAGTCTTCTCAACATTTACTGTGATTGTGCTTATCGTAACTTTGTTAATAATTTACATATAAAAATAAAGAAAAATTTTCCTTATAGGGCTTGATTTAAGGATCACAGTAATGTAAAAGTCATAACACCAGTAACACGACTTACTGTAATTATGACATCGGGGGCAGAATAGTTGTTCCTACTTACTTCTAACGTCCAGAACCATTTTGAGAAAAGCTTTGTGCTCGCTATCATAATTCCTTGTTCTCGTTTTCACTATGCAGTCGTACAGCTTATTCTGAAACATTTGAGATCTATAAATTAATGCGTGAAGCAAAAACTTTGTACCTCTTTTTACGAAAATTATGCAGACCGAGGAGTATGAAATTTGGCACATTAAAAGTTTATATGGAGAAAGAGTGCAGAAAGCTAATTATCTATACTAATATTATAAAGCTGAAGAGTTTGTTTGTTTGTTTGTTTGTTTGCTTGAACGCGCTAATCTCAGGAACTACCGTTCTGATTTGAAAAATTCTTTCAGTGTTAGATAGCCCATTTATCGAGGAAGGCTATAGGCTATATATCATCACGCTAACACCAATAGGAGCGGAGCAGTAATGAAGAATGTTTCAAAATCGGGGGATTTTTTTTTCCATGGGGACGAAGTCGCGGGCGGAAGCTAGTGTATTTATAAAATGCATACGAAGTAATTTTTTTATTGCCGAATTTGGACCACTTGGCAACCCCTAGTATAAAGCCGGGTCCGCTGCGCCAATTTTCTAACAAAACATTTAACAAAACATGTTAGCAAAACATGTTAGTAAAACCGCCCGTCCGCTGCGCCTATCGTTGTAATGTTTTTGTTTAATTTCAAAAATGAGTTCCGACGAAGAAGACGTGCAAGCTGTTATAGCAATAGTAGATTTAGTTGACATTTGAATGTGGCAATTCTGTCTCTGAGATTAGAAAATAGGGATAGTGAGCGCGAACACAAAATGCGTCACTTTCCCCCTCCCCGCAGGCGAACGCGGGGGATGTTATCCATTCGTCTCGGCAAACATGTTATTGTGTTTTTGCTAACAAAACTGTTAGGCCACGCCTATATTCTGTTAGCAAACAATGTTATACTGTTTGCAAACACGAAAACGCGTCGCAGCGGACCCGGCTTAAGTCAAAACAACATGTCTAAAAGAATTATACGACAGTTTTCTTTTTCTTTACTTTTTATTTTTATGTCTGTTTATTTATATGTATAACTTCATATCTTATAAAGAAATATTGTATTGATAAAAAAAAATAGAACTTTGAGATTACTCACAGTAGTAGACCTCAAAGCCACAGCCGGCACGCTAGGTATCGACTTGGGCGGCGGAGAGGGCAGCATAGAATCCTTCTTATTAATAGTGGCGTAAACGGCCGCATCTCGCATCTCTGTCTCTCCGTACAGAAAGTCGAGTGGGTCGTACTCTTCGTACACACTGCTCGAGCATTCGCTTGAAGCTGCTGCATGTTCTGTTATATATTAAAGGATTAGTAAACGTACATTAAGGGCATAACTAAGCGATTTCTCTGCGACTGGCACCTTCTATACCGCTGGCAACCTTGGGACTTAGTACTATTATAGTTTACGAAAACTATCGCTTTGTCTCTTTCGCACACACAAAAGAAAGAAAGAAACAAAACGATAGTTTTCGAAAACGAAAAAAGTTTTTCAAACTCATACTAAGCCCACTTGTTAGCTTAAGGCTAATAATACTCGCCCGAACAGCATTTAAATAAAAAAAAAAGAATTAGGCCCTTTCAAATCTCCCAAAAGTTACTGTTGGCAGACTTTTCATATTATTAGTTATTTTACATAACGCCATCCCATACCCTGCCAATGATCTTTTCCCTTAAAATAGTGTAGTCCCAATCCAGGTTATCGAAAGACTGTTTCTCCCTGTTGGTTATTCCGAATAATAGCAACATTGTGCTGTATGCGTTAATAATGTGGTAACTCATGTCTTTCCGAATCGTAACTCTTGATGCCTGCTTCTGTAGACGATAACCACTCAAATTTAAGTTTTATTAAAAATGATAATACCCATATTATAAACAATTGGCTTAAGGTCCTTAATTAAGACAAAATACCATGTGCTACCTTAATTACAGTCAATCCAGTGTTTTAATTTAAAAATTAGAACATTCTGCCAAACAATATTAGAGACACCAATCACAAATGCAATGTTCTGAATTATGAATGCATTATAAAATAAAATGGTTGAAAGTTGTACCGAGTGTCACAAACACGTGCAAGTGTCGAAAATAATGAACATTGTAATATACAATGGGCTTAGTATCGAGTTTGAAATACTTTCGTCGTTTCAGAAAACTCGCTTTGTTTCTTTCACACGCAACAAACTTGTAGATGAGTGAGAAAAAGACAAAGCGATAGTTTTCGAAAACGATAATAGTATTGCAAACTCATACTAAGTCCCCAAATGAAAAATGAGCATGGACTTAGAATTGAGAATATTCTTTTTTTCATACTTACAAATTACCGCTGCGCATGCGCAGAGCAGAGGATTTAAAAGTACCTTTTACAAACTGATTAAATGGTAATAACATTTCCTTATAAATGTACCATTATTTTAAAATACATCACGTTTCACATTGATATTTCGAGGAAAATATTATTTGCACAAAGTAAGGACGATAATAATATTACTAAGATAAAAATATGTGCATAATAAATAGTCCTGTTTGCCTACTGCTTATAATTTCTATGTTTGGAGCTAATTTACCGAACCCGATTATTAGGCTCACGTTTCCTTACACATACTTTACTCGAATTAAATAAATAGCATAGCAAACCTGACCTTACAGACGCGGCACACTTAATACCAGCTAAGTTCCAAAATCTATTTAATATGGCGCCCAGTAAAATAGAGCTGGTGTCCTAACCAAAATTCTCTACAAAAAAGTAGAACCACTAAGGTACCACCATAACTTAGGACTCAAATTCATACAATCAATCGCAAATGCCTTTCAATTTGTCAATAGTACGTATTCTCTACGTTTTAAGTTCCCCACCCAAATCTCGCTTCCAAGTCCACATGAAAATGCAACACAAACCACTCACCGATATTATTTTTCTCAGTTAGTAGTGGATCAAACGCTTCAAGCACACTGACTCTAACGCTACCTGACGCCGACGAGTTGCGTCCGAAGTCGATGAGGTTCATTGACTGCGGCAGGCTACCTAATGTGTCCGAACCTTCGTTTGACTGAAAAATACATAAATACAATGATTAATATTGTTACGCCAGTCGCTTAGTGAAGTACGTCGAGAAACTTCGACATAAATCTAGAATGTTCGAGACACTAACGCCATCTAGCGGCGAATAGCGGTACTGTGTATCTCGAGTAGCTTCCTGGAATATTCTGGGCAGTATAAACAGTGAGTCGATTTTATAAGAATGTTCTAGAATTCATAGACCGGGGTATAAATAGATCGCAAAGGAACGCGGAGAGTCAGTCTTGTTAGAAGATCCGAGGCGATACAATCGAAACTACACGAGTGAATTTCAGTGCGATTTAAGTGTTAAGTGACAAGTGTTGTGGTACGAATAATAGTGTTAAATTTTTATTTTGTGTTTAATTAATTAAAGTGTTAATTTTGGTTTAAATTATTTCTATCCCGAACTCCAGCTCGTAACAATATTACATGTAGATCAATACATAGAGCTTGAGAAAACTGTCGGTCGTGTCTTAGTTTTGCCGTTTGAGCGCAATATTGGCATGGCAGCTTCATTAATCACCTGGTCTGCAATTTCTTCCGGTTCCGGAAATCGTACCATCCTCTACCTTTTCCACTAGTACTAGTGTTTTACATGGAGCGGCGACTACTTAAGTATCTGACCTCACGATAGGAGGTATCGTTTTAACCAGCAAGTGGGTTGGCAATACTGGTGTTCAATTTTCGGGTTTCTGACCCATGACGACTGTCAAAGATGTACAATGAGAGCCAGGGCCAACTTCTTTTCCGATGCACAGAATCTCGATATGTTAAGATGGACACCCATCCACGGGCCTAACTCGGCAAGTGTTGCTTAACCTCGAAAATCATCTCGTGCAGCTATCATGATATCACGAGCTCCTCTGTCTTACCGGGAAATATATATTTCTCGTCTAAAAACATGTGTCTTAACTTGGATTTGAATTAGGCTGCGTTTCCACCATAGATGTGCGAGGATGCGTAGCGAGGGATGTGTTTGTAAAGAACCAATAGAATCGCTTCATTTACCACGCCTCGGTCAGCACAGCTCTGGTGGAAACGGCTCAGCGGAGCTAGATTTTTGCGCATACAAAACAAGCGAGGGATGTGTGCGAGGGTTGTGTCCGAGAGATGTGTTGCGAGGTTTGCGCATCCTCGCACCAAACATTAATGCGCATTTTCACAGCTCCGCTACACATCCTCGTAGGCACATTTTCATCGCACAGCTTTGGTGGAAACCCCCACACATTTTCACAGCATAGCTAGACATCCTCGCATGACACATTTCCATCGCACATCTCTGGTGGAAACGCAGCCTAACCCAGTTATGAACCAACCTGGCACTGCCTTCTGACTTAATAGGTTTTCAGTGATAAGACTTGCCTCGCTTATCTTTTCGGTAACTTCGGTGAAGGTCGCCGGTATTGTTTTGGTATCGGACTTACACCGTCAAATTCTGTTTCACTGGAACGGCTCCAGAAGTTGTTGATGAAAGCGTAAAACAATCAGTATCTGGGCCTTTCCTTCTTGAGGTGTCCTCATGGATGAAGGGGTCTGTCAGACTTAACTGACTAAATCAACCCAGAGTTCCAACGCGGTCCCCGACTGGTACCGTCAAATCAAACGCGGAGTGATGTGTTTAACTCTACCTGCGACGTCTAAGAGGGGAGATCGTGGAACACAAGACGGCAATTCGGGTCCTCAAGGAGGCGACGGACATACCCAAGTCCTTTGTCTCTGGTCCCATTTAAGGCGACTGTCAGAGGTCATTGTCCTGCCCTGTGCCGGCGATCGGTACGGTTTCAACGGGTCGATAGAGCGCTCAATATCTCCTTTTCCTCATCACCGGTTCTCCTGACACTGTTCTGCTGACCATAGAATGTATTCTCGTCGTCGTCGTTACTGTATCAGTATCTGGGATGACTCAATTGAAGGTCTATCTTTTTAAGAGAACTAGCAATGTGGGAAGAATTCAGATTACTAGCAATCTAGTTAACCCCTCCAACTAAGCTAAATATCAGGGGCGTGCATAGGATTATGACAGGGCATGCGGCGGAGTAAAAACACACAAAAACTTCTTCTTTTATAGATTTTTAGCATAGCCACAGCCACGCATCGTAGCATGGTGGCGATGCGTGGCTGTGGCTATGCTAAAAATCTACAAAAGAAGAAGTTTTTGTGACCGATTACTCACAAAAACTTCTTCTTTTATAGATTTTTAGCATAGCCACAGCCACGCATCGTAGCATGGTGGCGATGCGTGGCTGTGGCTATGCTAAAAATCAATAAAAGAAGAAGTTTTTGTGTGTTTTTCTCCGCCGCATGCCCTGTCATAATCCTATGCACGCGCCTGCTAAATATGCTTGGGTCTGGAGGGGGTTCCCAGCAATAGTGTACTTGGTGGGGTTCGTACCCACGACCTCAAGTCGCTCGATCACAAATCCGACACCTTAGCCATTGACTATTTACGCTTCAAGTTAGTTTAATTAGAAACGCTACTAAAAGCCTTATAAAAATCCTGCTGTAGGATTTAGGGTCACATTTTTTTCATCTGCACGAAGTCTGTAAGATAAGTCCGTCACGATAAGAAGACATCCGTTATAAACATACGTCATGTGGTACGAAATAATATCTCCCATCCTTGGTCGGAAAAACAGTAAATCAGTAATAGACAAAAAACATCGCTATCAGTAAAGCCGGCACAATTGTTTAGATACAGGAAACGCAGCTTGAAATTTCATATAAATTAGACGCAATTACAATTATTGAAATTATTACAATTAATTTAGTTGTTATTTATCCGAATTATAAATCAAGTAGCTGCTGACCGTGACTTCATTTCCCGGAATTAAAAGCAGCTTATGTGCTATTCCAGGCTATGATATTCTGTGTGCATATCTGCCATTTTAACAAACATTTAAAGTTTCGTATTTATAACTGACACACACAACAGAAGAAGAATAATATTAGACTCACCGCAATACTTGCTTCCGATAACTTCCTAGAACTACTGCTTTCGACTCTGTCCTTCACCGGCTCAGTCTTGACCACGGTCTGGTTCACACTATTATTGTTCTTCACCACATTATTATTCGCACTATTATTCACAAAATTCACATTTGCCGGATTCTGTTGCACGGGTGGGTAGGAGTGCGCTTGCGCCGCTTGATTAAGCTGTGGGTATATTGAGATCGGCCGGGGAGGTCGAGATATCATGTTTGTTGTGCTGTAGTTGTATGCTGGCGGTGCGGGATATGCGTATGGTGAGGGTGATGCCATCCGCGTCTGAGTGTACTGTACGGGGTACATTGGGTTTACAGCCACAAAGGTTGGGGGCATGTCTGAGGGTACACCAACGGGTGGGGCATAGTAAGCGTAGTTGGGCATCGGTGTTGGTATCGGTGGAGGAGGTTGCGCCGTCGGCATCGGCCCAGGCATGCCGTACGGCGTTGGCATAGGGTACGGCGGAACCGCATTGTACGGCGGCTGATAGTTATACCCGTACCCTGGCGCGTAATAGCCCGGCCGCTGATTATAAGGTTGATTGTTCATTGTAACAGCCGGTTCGGGTGTGTTTAATGCTAGCTCTTCAGTCTGCTGACCTAACCTGGGAAGCGGAAAGTCAGTTATTAGGTAGTTTGTCAAACAATGGCAGTTAGTGGGCTTCATATAAGCATATGTACATAACGTTAATAAATAATGCGGTAATTACATCCTAAATGTATGTTTAAGCTAACAATGAAAACATTAACGAAATCGTTTTCGATCCATTGTGAGGAATCTCAATCCTACTATGTGTTTTGGTAAAAGCGACCTTATCATTTATACTAATATATTTTGTATGCATTTTCAAGTATTCATCTATATACATATAATAAAACAGTAAAAAAGGATGTCTGTACATTTAAACCGGCAAAAAAAGATCTGTCTATTTGTACACGCTAATCTCCGGACCTACTAGATGGATTTTAATGAAATTGGGTAAGTAGATAGTTGACATTCTGGAATAACACAGGCTTTTCATTTTCATTTTTATCTCGGGATTCCCAAGGGATCGGGATTTACGCGGGAAATCCTCCCACGCGAACGAAGTTGCGGGCAGCAGCTAGTATTAGCTAGTAGTATTGTCGGTTCCAATCAATAAAATAAGCTAGCAGGCCATTTTATCAAACAGTGAGTCCTATCAATTGTTATATAGAAAGTTAACAATGAATGAAAAAATGGCATGACAAAAAAATGGTATGTTCAATATATTATTGAAAATAACAACAGCAACAACATAGCAGTATTATATTCATTGAAACTGATACAATAACATAAATGAAAAATTTAAGACATAAATTCTATCAGATATGTGATGATTTTGATCGCAATTAATCAACTTTATATTTACGAAACAGTCCATACAAATCCAAATTTAATAATATTATAAAAAAGTAATTAATGATTTAGATACTCACTTATTAATCTGTTCAATATACTCCTTTAGTTTGACATGCGGTTCTTTGGGAGCATTCTTACTCGTAGGGCTCGAGAATGATATCAAGTCGCTACTCTCATCCCTAGTTGGACTCGTTCCAGTTGATCTGACGAATTGAGACAAAAATATATGAGCATCAGCATTGTTGCCAGTGACTTGGCTAGCCTGCAAGGCGATGGGCATCAGGTATGGCGATTCTATTTATTCTTATTATTAGAAAAATAATAAACATACCCAACAGACGTTGTCTTTCTGAACTTTTAAACCTTCCCTGAGGGAATGTAATACAAATAGTAGGTACTAACTAAGTATCGCCTAACAAGTAAATATATATATATTTTTTATAAATAAGAATATTAATATTGAATAAAGTGTGTCATACCACCTTTGTTCAATAAACAGGTGTTTTAAAGGTGATACTTTTTTTGTTATTGCGTTTTACATACCATACAACTGTACATATCTGATATGGGATTATTAAAGTTTGTATTGAGTAGTTACATGCTTACTCATTAATCTAAGAAGGTGCGAAATCATGATGTTGTGTATGGTTGATGTTGTTGTAACCTCTGTAACTAAGTGTCTTCAACAATATTTATTTATTTATTATTAGGGATAACAACATACATATTGGCATACATATTGTTCAAATCCTTGTTTAGACTGATCCCTGAATTAATGTGACATATTATGCCTAATGAGTTCTCAACCGTTTATTACATCCCTTATGTTTTAATTACATTCATGAAGCCAGGTGTAAAACTAAATCATAAGGAATGTTCTAGTAAACGAGTTTCTGATACCAGAGGAATTTAAAATGATATTATCTTTGTGACTAATACCAAAATTATTATTTTGCATCACTATTATATACAATAATATGTAATCCAATAGGTACATCCTAGATCACTAGCTTTTCTCCAAAATATTACAAAGCCAGTAATAATTACTTTATCTTTTAATGTTATTAGTACTTATTACATTTTTTTATCAGAATGACTGACATTTAATTCTTAACCACATATGTATAGTTAATGCCTCATATATATGGCAAAAGATATACAATTATTATATACTTTGAGCATTGGTGGTTATGGTCTTTTAATTTTAAAGCAAAGCTAGAGAAGGAAGAGAAAGAGTTCCTATAATCCATACTTCCATACTAATATTATAAATGCGAAAGTAACTCTCTCGTCTGTCTGTTACCTTTTCACACCTACACTGCAGAACCAATTTAGATGAAATTTGGAATAGGAATCATTTAGGACCCTGGGAAAGACACCCACGAATTGGGAATTCCCACGGGATCAGGAATTACGCGAGAAAAACCTCCAACGCGAACGAAGTCGCGGGCAGAAGCTAGTTGATCTATACTAATATTATAAAGCTGAAGAGTTTGTTTGTTTGTTTGTTTGTTTGTTTGTTTGTTTGCTTGAACGCGCTAATCTCAGGAACTACCGTTCTGATTTGAAAAATTCTTTCAGTGTTAGATAGCCCATTTATCGAGGAAGGCTATAGGCTATATATCATCACGCTAACACCAATAGGAGCGGAGCAGTAATGAAGAATGTTTCAAAATCGGGGGATTTTTTTTTCCACGGGGACGAAGTCGCGGGCGGAAGCTAGTTATAAATAAAATAAAGAGTGTTCTTAAATATATTTTGATTAATTTAAACCCTAACTATCTATGTTTGTATTTAATATCTGTATATGGCAGTGTGTTATCAGACATTATCAGTTATAATGTGTAAATAAAGACAACAATTGAGTTCATTTGGTGAGATCAGGCTGAAAATTGTATCATCCTATTAAATCTGAAAAGGTAAAGGTGAAAGGTAATGTAATATCTAAATAATGCTGTTTATATCAAAACACATTTAGCCAGCAAAACACAATAGAGAATAAACATGCTTAAAACAAGTTGTTGCAACATTTCTTATCAGAACCCATCAGCTACTTGATAGCAAAAATATGACTACACACATGTACATAATTTCCATAATATTTACCTGGGACCATCCGAGATGGACGATCGTCCTCGTAGAGACTTGCGCGGAGGCGGCGGCAACGCAGGCGGCGGCCCGTCAGTCTCCTCGCGCCTTCGAGCACTAACGCTGGCCACTTCTCGTACATTATCTACACAATATCAGCAAGATAAGCCAATCACACATGATTATTGAGGATATCAATAGTTTTTGTCAATGATAACAAAGTGAAAGATAAACATTCCCTGAAATTATAATAACTTTTTACCAAAAAATTAAACCAACTCCCAAAAACACTGCAAAGTGAAAAATAACTTTAATTTCGGTAGTCGGTGTCTTTAGTTTTGTATTTGCGTTTTTGGCACCGACTTCCGAAATTAAAGTTATTTTTCACTTTGCAGTGTTTTTGGGAGTCGGTTTAATTTTTTGGTAAAAAGTTTTTATTTCACTCTTTTTAGTTGGTCGATTTTTAATTTACCTAGTTAAAAGAGCCTAAATGTCAACTACTTATAACCTTTTTCGAAATATTGCTTTTCCCAATGCTGGGCCGTTAATTTTTGAGGAGTTCTCCTGGTACTTCACCATCAGCTCTACATCACCATATGCATTGTAACGAACATAAAGTGCTTAACATCCATATTCAAGTATTCGAATCGCAATCCACGAAATACTTATTATTGAGTAGGTTCGGCGGCCATCTGTGGTCTTCATCATCAGTTCCACTTCCCCAAATGGTATTTTTTGAGAACAACTGCACAAGTTACTATAAGAAATACCCAAAACGCCATAGGTGTGCCTATAATATTTGAAGAGTTCCCTCGATTTCTCCAGGATCCCATCATCAGATCCTGACTTGGTGATAAATGGTACCAATTTCGAAGTATACCCTTTCAAACAAAAAAAGAATTTTCCAAATTCGTTCAGCCGTCTTCGAGTAATCGGTGATCATACATAAAAAAAAAAAAAAAAGAGAAAAAAAAATATATACGCGTCGAATTGTTAACCTCCTCTTTTGGTCGTCGGTTGAAAATACAAAACAGTTTCTAAAATAATTACTCATCATAAAATGATTTCATAGAACTTCAAAATTCATTTTTTGAACATCAAGCACTAAACTTTTATGAAACTTTCATCCAATGGAGATACCCATTGTACACTAATTTAAATTTTTTGTATCCACATAAATATTGTAAGGTGTACAATAAAGTATATAATAAATAATACAGTTATCATGATTCCATTTAATCGGTGCCCCATTTACTTATTAGGTCATTGACCTCTCACTTCCCTTCTGATTGATGTACTCGCAGACATTTTGCTGAACTGATCATGCTTATTAATTTTTCTTGTTTACATCGCGTCAATTGATCTCGTTGTGCCAATAAAAGGTCAGTTAGTCACTTCAATTGCTGTATTTGGTAGCTTTGAGTATTAGTAAAAGTAACTAAGAATCAATACAGTTTAAAATATACTGATACCATGCGCGTGCACAGGATTATGACAGGGTATGCGGCGGAGTAATCGGTCACAAAAACTTTTTCTTTTATAGATTTTTAGCATAGCCACAGCCACGCATTGCCACCATGCTACGATGCGTGGCTGTGGCTATGCTAAAAATCTATAAAAGGCAGTTTTTGTGACCGATTACTCCGCCGCATACCCTGTCATAATCCTGTGCACGCCCCTGACTGATACCACTATTTCATTATATTATCAATGTACTTTCTTCAATTTATAATAAATTGAGTAAAGTTTGAAATATCAAAGATCAAAAATATAATAAACTAGCGACCCGCCCCGGCTTCGCACGGGTGCAGTGTTTATATTAAATATAGGCAGCGTTCACGAGAATCGTTAACGTACGGCAGTTTTTTCGACGCCTTACTCCACAATTTTCACTACCACGAAAAATCCTATCTATTTTCCGGGATAAAATATAGCCTATACGGATTCGGAAGAACCCCTCTAAGTAATGGTAAAAGAAATTTTGAAATCGGTCCAGTAGTTTTTGAGCCTATTCAATACAAACATACAAAAATACAAAGGTTTCCTCTTTATAATATTAAATATAGTATAGATATAAAAAGTTGACGAGGCATGCAGTTTACATCATCACAGCAAGTTTATATTAAATATATGATGGCATTTATTTACCTCCAAAATGCCATTCAATATAAATGTCTATTATGTATAGTTATTATGATAACAAATAGCAGATGTTTTGATGTTCAGCATAGTAACATTCTATGACTAACAATACTAGCTTCTGTTTTGTTTTATTTATATTTAGTTTGGAATATTGAAACTAGAGTAAAACCTGCTGAATATAGGTACCAATACTATCCATTTTAATGTTTAGCTGTAGCAGTTTTCTTATAATTGTTAATAGTAACAATTGTTACTCCTTATTCAAGCAGACACAAATAGATTAAATTAATGAAAACTCTATAGAAATAAATTGTTTGCATTCCAAATAATTGAATGAAGAAATACAATATTAAAATGCAAACTACTTATTTCTTCATAACAACAGGGTATTTAAATCCAATTGTTTTGTTATTATCATAGCTTTGGCACTAGTTTTATAAACCTGTTTATATTAATACCAACATTAACGTAAGCAATTAAAAAATACCGAAGCGTGAATGCCGAATTACGTTATCATTAGCACAACACATGAAAGGTAGCTGTTTGAAATGTTTGCAAAGCCTTGGATCATCAGTATATCACGGAGTAAACAAAGTTACGTCAGTTACCTGCGCTAGATAGTAGTTTCTGCCTACGAAACTGATCCAGAGCCAGACTTTCTAAACTCAAAGCCTGGGCCTTCTCCAAATCCGCTTGGAACTGAAGATCGTAGTCAGACATTATCGGACTCCCTTCAACATGTATCTACAACATTCACAAAACGAGCGTGGGAATTAAAACAATAATACCACTGTTTAGCGATGAGCACATAACACTACACAAAAACTTTAGTTCCGAACTTGTAGGCGGCTAACGAGCGCTTCTCGTTTAGTCGCCCTTTGTCTTACCCAAGGATTCTTCCCGATAATGCTCTATTTGCTTAATTTTCACTACATAATACAATTTTGGATGAGTCTCGGCACGATTTTATTTTATTATTTTACTGGGTCAATTCAATTTGTATGCATCATTCGAAAGATAATTTGACTAAGTTGAGAATGTATACTTCTTAAAGTTTGACAGCTGAATCCTCATCAATTCATCGTGTATTCGAAAGGAAAAGAAAGAGAACTGTTCATTCAGACGCTGTCAATGGTGACTTTTTAATTAGCAGCGCAATAATTACGACGTTACTGTTGTCAAACACGTTTCGCAATCGACTAAAGCCATCGAGTAACTAAAATACAATTCAAGTGAGAAATTGAGCTTGCGGTAAATCGGTTTACCTTATTATTTACTTCATAAAATCTAACAGTCTTTCAAATGGATTTGCCAAATTAAAGAAAATTCCCAAATCTCTTTAATAATTAGTTGATTACTAAAAAAACACCATTCTGTAGGTGTTTAAATTAACGATTTTCTATTGTCTTTGGAGGATATAATAAGTATACCGATATAATATAAAAACATATGGTTTCTATAAGCCTTCTTTCTATTCATTGTTATACGTTTAGAAGGGAAACCAGAGATGTCTATTCATTGTTGTCACGTCGATGAAAACTAATGTCATGATACAAATATGCACTATTTCAAAGATAGTTTTTGTACATCACTAAGATTTCGTTCAGAAATAAATACGGAAACAAAATAAAACCACAGACCATCAGACACAGATTAGATAATACTCAAAAAACAATATATCATCAACTTCAACGTGCCCTTCTATGTGATGTGATGGTGATCACCGGGGTGCATGGGTGTAGGAAGGGGGCGAGCCGGGTGGGCCGTTTTTTTCGGTCCGTTTCCACCAGGTGCACCTCCAGCTGCCTGGAGAAAGCCCAGCGGGGTCAAACAAAAACATTAAATGTATAAAAATAACTAAGTACCTAATCAGATTCTTCACGAAATGAAAATCTTACATTTCTTACATTATTAACTAACGCAACTTCATTCGCAATGGCAATATTACACGGTGCAATTGAACTTGCTCAATATCAGGGTTGGATTTTGTACTATAATTATAGTATTTATACTATAATTTCGCCCTTTGTACTATATACTATCCACATCTAAGGATAGTACGCTAACATACTATAATTTAAAGTATGCTCCCGAATGCTTAGTTTTACGTCATAATTATGAATATTCCGACCGAATTCCGATCTTTCAAGGTTTTCTGTGTTGATGATCGGGGATTCCCCGATTATCTTCCGAAGTACACTTCTCTCTTTGCCAGGGTTAGATTTTGTACTATAATAATTTGTATTTAAAATGCCATTTTATTGTCTTGTGACGCTATCAAAAGCGGTAGCAAAAGTGGAAATTTTACTGATTTTATTCCTACTAAGGATATGTTGATGAGATTAAATGCCAAGGATGAAGATTGAACTAATAGTAATATTCAAGAACTGATAAACTTAGAAGAGGAGTAAATTTTGCCTTAACGGGTGTTGATTTTAATGACTATTATATGTTAAATTAAAAAAAATGAAAGCGTACTATATTTTTTTTATAAATACTATCCTTTTCATTTGTTTGTACTATCTTTTTCAACATACATAAATCCAACCCTGCTCAATATTTTCAATCTTGCCATTCAATGTTCAATGTGATTGAACGAAAGTTGAACGTGTAAACACAAGAATTGAATGATTCAATAGATTTTCATTCTCAATATCGCAGTGTTAAGAAAAGACGTCAATAGTGTTCTGTATATTATTATTATATGAATGAAGTTACCCTTTTAAGTTCTTCAAATTTAACTTCATACAAAGAGACAATTTAAAGCGCCCAAGGCCTAGGGATGCTATCCGTCCCCGTTACCCCAGATTATTGGATAGCGGGGGATTTACCTACCCAATAGATTTTTCTCATTGTTTTTGTTAGTAATAAAGAGACTATTATATTAAAAAAAAATATAAAGCTATAAGATGTTATCAGTAAATAAAAACCATAATTAAATATTTTTACTTTTAACTTCAAAAAATTTTTCTAGTGTGTCCGGGGAAAGAAATGATTTTACCCAAAAGTCTGAAGTTTTTCAAGTCTTTGTCTAGGTCCGGCAAATTTATGTGATGGCAACTCTACCGAGCTTCTCTTCATAATGATTTCCACCCAAAAAAGCGAAAAAAACAGGCGGCGTTGGTGGATCATCCACCAACGCCGCCTGTTTTTTTCGCTTCAGACGCATCCACCGTGGATGCGTCTGTTTCTTTGCTTTTTTCTTGTCAATTCTTCAATTAAATAATCTCAAATTAGATTGATTCCCAAGCATACTACATGATTCGTAGACATTTTCATGAGCAATGCGCATCTTTCAATTCTGAGCCTTTCAATGGCATTGAAGCAATGTGATTGAAACGTGTAATATTGTCATAAGAGACCACTGCCCCCCCCCCCCCCCCCCCTGAAAAATAGCTCTAGAAGAACAGGGAGTATGGGAATATTTGAAGGTATCCCCCGATAGCAAAAAAATGTCTAGTACCGGCGCGTAACTGTAGGATGTGCCGTATGAGGCATACTTAATATGGGATAATAAGCACCACAGAGAAGTAGAGATGAAAACACTTTATCTTAGCCCATATTAGTAATTCTTCCAGTATTAGAAACGAAACCTCAGCACAGCACCTTATGAATCACTTGAAAGATATCTGAGTTTCTACTGCATTTATCTACCCACAGAACAGAAAAAAGAGGTTCTGTTTATCTATTCGCTTCTGTTTATCTGTTCTATCGGTTTATCTGTTCTGTGTATTTACCTACCTACGAAATGAGGCTAAAATAAAATACCATCAATTTGTTATTCATCACTATTTTTTATTCCTTGACAGATATTAATTTGGTAAGATATAAAATACTATTTAAAATGAGCTGAGTTGTAGACTCCTATAACATTGTCTGTTAGAAATTGTCTAACACGTCTGCTACTGTTGGTGAAGACAAATAACGATAATTATTGGAAGCACCTGAAAAAGCATAATGCTTAAATATCTTCAACTCGCCACTTCCATTTGGTATGTTCACGTTCATTTCACGGGTCTGGCGAGTCCAATACCTGAGGGGCCTGGTGCAGACAAGTTAGGCGCGGTTGACTTTTTTGGCTTACGTTTTTTCCTTACAACTTTGCGGCGAGTACCACTTCTTCTTTTAACTGGTGCATTACTTCCTTCCACATCCGGATTTGAATTAGCCTTTGATACTTTTTTGTGTGTATCTGAAGTCCTTACAATATAATTAATGGCTTGCCTCTTGGTTTTCATTGGCGTATTAGTTCTAAATGCATTTGGAAAAATTCTGGGATAGTCATCCTTTTTTTCAAGCGTCGAAGCACGTAGCCCTGAGGACTTTTTAGGCACAAATAAACTTTTGACCCGCCTAATGTTTTTCCTCCTATGGTACTTTTTTATTTTCTTTTGGTTAATATCCAATTTATGTTGGGGCGGTTCTTCAGATTCATCAGCTTCTTTCCTTTCTGGTTTCTGTAAATAATTTATTTATTAAAATTGTCGTAATCTAAACATTTTATAGGTAGGGACAGTTAGATTTAATAAGAGATGGCAAAGTGTACTGGTGTACCTATCTTATATGGATTTCCTAGTTTCAGTTTTGGTTGTGTGGGTACACCATTGGCTATTTTAGAATCGATTGACCATATAGCTGTAGGTAGTGTTGCCGACTATACTGTTAAAAACATTATTATACCTACTGTTTTTGACTACATTATACTTTTTACTGTTAAACAAAAATAAAGTAAGTATACAAAATATTGTTATCAGCATCAAAATGCTTAACACTATATTTGTTAGACTTAGACGCTCACACATTTTTTTTGTTTAGTAATGGCCATGAAAAAAAAAGTATTAAAAACTATTACAGAGTCTTCCCAAAAAGTTTTTAATAGAACTATTAAGAACTTCATACTTTTTATTGATAAGGCTAATTTATATTTAGAGAAATGTTTGATTTTTGTCAGACTAACTGGCTTTCTTTAATTAGCTGTTTGTCATTAAAGTCTTTGATCATTTTGAGAAAATTTTAGACATCCTAAATTTGTATAGACTGAAGAATATTAGTATGGATGATCTGTATTCAGAAATAACAAATTTCAAAGTAATTTATGAATATCTATGTATGTATTTATATCACAAGACAAAGATTTCCTTGAAATGAGTACTTACTGGCCAAAAGTGGAGCCATTTATTAGTAAAAACTTCAAAAGAATTTAAAAACATTAGGTACTAAGATTGTCTCATATATACTTTCTGTTTCCGCGACCTCAGCATTTACTGAAAGAGTTTTTTCAGTAATTAATGCAAAGTGGCAGGAGGATAGAAATAAAGCAAGGATTAATTTAATAAAAAATGTGCTCCTCGTTTATTTTAATTTTACCTATAATTGTGGTGAGGCGTATGAAGTTTAAAAAAAACTGTTAATTAATAAGTTGTGCGAGAAGCTCTAAAAAATATTTATTTAAAACATTACTTAAATAAAAAAAACTCGGTCGTCGTAAGTCGGTTTAATTTTTTGGTAAAAAGTTTTTATTTCACTCTTTTTAGTTGGTCTATTTATAATTTACCTAGTTACAAAAGCCTAAATATCAACTACGTATAACCTTTTACAAAATATTGCTTTTCCCGATGCTGGGCCGTTAATTGTTGAGGAGTTCTCCTGGTACTTTACTATCAGCTTCGCTTCACCATATGCATTGTGACGACTGACGAGCATATTGTGCTTAATAACCAAGTAATCGAAGCGGAAGCCATGAAATACTTATTATTCCTACTTATATATTGAGTAGTTCCAGTGGCCATCTGTGGTCTTCATCATCAGGTCCACTTCACAAATGGTGCTTTTCGAATGCAACTACACAAGTTTCTATAAAAAATACTCAAATCACTATAGGTATGCCTATAATATTTGAATTGTTCCTTCGATTTCTCCAGGATCCCATCATCAGATCCTGACTTGGTGACAATCAATTTTGAAGTATACCCTTTCAAACAAAAAAACAATTTCCCAAATCGGTTTAGCCGTCTTCGAGTAATCGGTGATCATACACAAAAAAAATATACGAGTCGAATTGATAACCTACTTCGTTTTTTTTCGACGGTTATTAAAACACTGTTCATTTTTAGGGTTCCGTAGTCAACAAGGAACCCTTATAGTTTCGCCATGTCCGTCTGTCTGTCCGTCTGTCCGCGGTTTAGCTCAAAAACTATTGGTACTAGAAAGTTGTACTTTGGCATGAGTTAATGACGCCGAATAAGTGGTAAAATAAAATTTTGAAAAATACAATTATTTAGGGTACCTCCCTTACATATAAAGTGGGATGATAATTATATTTTTTTCGTTCTTCCCATTGTGTGGGATATCGTTGGATAGGTCTTTCAAAAATATTAGGGGTTTGGTAAGACTATTTTTTGATTAAGTAAACCGTTCGTGACTTATCAAGCTTTAAATTACCAATTTTCGTTAGAGTCAAGTGTCCCCCCCCCTGTATCAACTAAACGGTTGTAGTTAGAAATTCAAATGTCACGGCAGTAGTACCTATATATAACGAAATTTAAAGGAAAACTATCACACATAAGTGAGCTTTACAAGTTTACGAGTAATAGTTGACCAATTGTATTTGACTCGAAAATTTCGAACAACTCTATAGAAATGTCGATAGATGGCGCTAAGCGCCAGTTGTATCGTGCTAGCTTCTAGTGACGATTGAGTAGTGTAGCTCTGTGTCCGTATTTAAATTCAAAACACCTGCTATGACAAGTTTTATACAAATCTCTAAAAAAAAAAAACTTTCCGTGCAAAATTGTCGGATCAGATGAGGATTTGTATAGGAAGTCAAATTAGTTAGGTAGTCACTAAAAAGTTAGATTATGGTACGAAACGATCAGTCAGCGAATACGACACGCACTTGGCTGTTATAAAAACTACGGAACCCTACACTGCGCGTGGCCCAACACGCACTTGACCGGTTTTTTTTTCTAAAATACTGATTAATATTCTTCTCAGACCTAAATGTAGGTATACCTACTTACTTTATATTTTGTAAAAAAAAGTTGGTAACCCTAGCTGTAGGGATCCCTAGAGTACTTGGTATAAAGAAACCTACAGATGCTTGCCTATACTTATAATTAAAACTTCAAACAATAGGAAGTAACCTGTTCATAACATATGTCATCCGCGTCTTGTCGATCGCAAAAGTCTAATATTTTCTTGCAGACGGTCCTCAGGTTTCGTATCCTTTCCTTCTTCCGTTTTCCTATTACGCACCGGTCCACTTCGTCTAACCTTAATGTTCTGGAAAGAAAAAAAATATAAGATTCTTGTTTATATTCTTCAGCAGAATCCGTGTTGCTCTGAATAAGAAGAAGGTAACTTGGGCTAAAACAAAATATATAACTGAAGTATAACATGACAATGTTTCTGTTTGAACCTTAAAAGTGTGCTTATACAATGTGATAGGGGTGAGACTTCTAACCCGTTAAGGCTGAGTACTACATCTAATTTTATCGACAAAAAAAATAATATGGGGGGTTGAACCCCCTCCCCCTAAAAATTATGGCTATTTTAATATTTTTTTTAATGTACTACGGCGCGCTTGATACTTTATGTGATATCAAAGGTTGTATGCGTCGTAGAAAAAAAAAAAACGACAAACGGTAGCTAATAACATTGGCTAACTAATTCATTACTTTTTTCATATGTTTGATAATGTTTTGGTGAGAAAAAAAAATCATTTCTGAATTATTTTGACTGAAAAAATCGCTATTTTTCAATATTTTCTCGAATTACTCAAAACTATGTCCCATAAAATTATTAATAATTTGCGCTCACTTAAAAGTATTTGAGTTATTCTTTCTAACGATACCAAAAACATCACCATAACATTACAAATTCAAGTATTAAGAACCATTAACCATTAACCATATCATAACAAAAGCAGGTAACAAAACGAGGTATGCGAGCGGGTAAGAAGACTTACAACGTAATGTAACAGACAAGGATAGAAGATGACACCACATGCTGTGAGGTGTGCGAGAGGGTAAAAAAACGTACAATGTAATGTAACAGACAAGGAAAAAAGATAAATACACCACGTGCGGTAAAGCGGTTCTTGTCACCATTGTCGGGTATTATTGGTCGTTACAAATCTTTGACTGCTAAAACACCTTGTTAAATTTCTTCTCGCGCTTTTCGTGGACAAGTTTCGCTATGGCTAATCATCGTAATTATGACGAATATGTTGCGGATATTCATTTCGTATATGGTTTTTGCAATGGCAATGCCAGTGCAGCAGTGCGCGAGTACCGTAGAAGGTTTCCAAACCGACCCACACCGAGTTATCATACGTTTATTGATATTCACGCAAGATTGGCAAATTATGGTATAAGAAGACCAGCTCCAGAACGTGTTCGCGATCTACCAGTGGCAGCGGAAGAGGACGTGTTAGATCTCATACACAGAGATCCTAGATTAAGTTTGAGACGCCTTTCAAGGATGACGGGCCTGGGGTACTGGACTATTTCAAAAATATTACATCGAGAAGGATTACATCCTTTCCACTTCCGGAGAGCACAGGAAATAACAGGCCAAGATAATTACGCGCGGTGTGTTTTTTCCTCTTGGATAAATCGCCGAGTGCGTCGCAATCCCGATTTCCTTGCTAAGATTATGTGGACAGACGAAGCAAAATTCACAAGGCGAGGAATTACAAATTTTAGAAACCAACATTTATGGATGGCTGAAAATCCTCATGCTATACGAACATCGACATTCCAACACGAGTTTTCAATAAATGTATGGGCTGCCATGATTGACGATATTTTAATAGGGCCCATTGAATTGCCAGAGAGATTAAATGGGCCTAGATTTCTGCATTTTCTGCTAAATGAATTTAACGAAGAACTCATGAGTTTGTCACTAAGCTATCGGCGCCACATGTGGCTACAATTAGACGGTGCTCCTGCTCATTTTGCCTTGAGTGTTCGCCAATATCTAAACGAAGTCTTCCCGAGATGGATTGGACGCGGCGGAACAGTTGCTTGGCCTCCACGTTCACCCGATTTGACGCCTTGTGACTATCATCTTTGGGGATGGTTGAAGCAAAAAGTTTATTTCGTCGAGGTAAACACGAGAGAAGAGCTCCGGGAAAGAATTAGGATCGCCGCCGATGAACTTCGATCTGATCCCGCGGTATTAAGACCGCCTGTTTACAAAACAGAGGAGAACACTTCGAACAGTTAATCAATTTATTTTAAGCATTAAAATGTTTTGTTTGATTGTATTTTTCAGTAGGTTTGATTTTAAATAAATGTAAAGTACATATGAGTATTACTGGTTTCATTTACAAATAATGTCAAGTATGAGTATTGAGCTTACACAGGGGAAACTACTTAGAATTGATGATGTTATGGTGATGTTTTTGGTATCGTTAGAAAGAATAACTCAAATACTTTTAAGTGAGCGCAAATTATTAATAATTTTATAGGACATAGTTTTGAGTAATTCGTGAAAATATTGAAAAATAGCGATTTTTTCGGTCAAAATAATTCAGAAATGATTTTTTTTGTCTCACCAAAACATTATCAAACATATGAAAAAAGTAATGAATTAGTTAGCCAAGGTTATTAGCTACAGTTTGTCGTTTTTTTTTTGTTTCTACGATGCATACAACCTTTGATATCACATAAAGTATCAAGCGCTCCGTAGTACATTAAAAAAAATATTAAAATAGCCATAATTTTTAGGGGGAGGGGGTTCAACCCCCCATATTATTTTTTTTGTCCATAAAATTAGATGTAGTACTCAGCCTTAACGGGTTAGAAGTCCCACCCCTATCACATTGTATAAAACAATCTTTGTCTGGAATTAGCCGGTATACTATAGTAGTCTTTGTCTGGAATTTTCACGTTAATGTCATATAGGTAAGTACTGCTTTCGAAAACAAAATCCAATAACTTAAATTGATTTATTATTTAGAGAAGTAAAATAACTATAGAAGCTGGCGGGAAAAACTCCGAATCATTCCCGTCGAATACTTCGGAAGTATTCCGAAATATTCCGAAACTTTGGGAATATTTCAACTGTCAAATAAAACCAGGAAAATCGACCTTTGAAGTCGGTTAATATACCAAAACCTGCTCCTACCTAAGTATAACAAATACTTTTCTGAAAACTGCATCAAAACGTGTTTGCTTGCAAGGTTTGCCTTTATTTGTTTTTATTGACTGGGCTATTATATGCGTTAAGTAGGTAGGTAATGATTAATACCTATCTATGCGACCATTGATATACAAAAAACCCAAGATGCACACTCAACGTCTCAAAACCGTCCACATAAAATGAGTGCTTAATGCTAAATTATGCGCTCATTTCAAATAGTAACGGCAAATTTCAATGGCCGCGTTTTCAGTGTCAAAACAATGTATTATGGCATCTTTTTTATTTTAGTCGCATAATAAAAATTAACCTGTTGAACAAATAATGGAGTCGATTTTTTTTCTTGTATTTATTTATTTTTTATTAATAAGTTTATGCTTTATTGTCCATATTGTCCATACTAATATTATAAATGCGAAAGTAACTCTGTCTGTCTGTGTGTTATCTTTTCACGCCTAAGCCGCTGAACCGATTTAGATGAAATTTGGCATGGGAATAGTTTAGGACCGTGGGAAGGACATGGGATAGTTTTTATCCCGAAATTCCCACGCGATCAAGATTTATGCGGGAAACAGATCTATTTTACAATAATTAATAGTAATTTAGTTTTTGGCAAATATGTATACGTTATATAATATACTGAAGGAGAAGAGGACGTCAATTTTACGGTATTTTTAATGTTCATAAATAAAATAAATAAATAATTTATTGAACATAAAAATATTACATCTTTCAAGTGAAGCCCCTGACTCCTATGCTTAGCGAGCTTGTGTTACAGGAATCAGTGTCCTACGCTATACATTAAAACACATTTCAATTTTTATGTAATAAATTACTAACAAAAAGTAACATTAGAAGGTATTGCAAACAAAAGAAATAGAAGCGAAACGTGTATGTGTGTGTAAGATTGAGTGTATGTGCGTAATTGTGTGTGTGTGTGTGGGTATGTGTGTGTCTGGAACTCTGGTATCGTAAGATTAGTGTGACATTTGGGAACTTTACAAACGGGAAACCCAGTGCGTTTGCTTATTAAATCTGGGCTTACTGGTAACAATCTGTGTATACGTAGTATGGTACGGAGGATATATATTGGGAACTGTAAGTACTTGAGCTTCCGAGTATAGCAGTCCAGTGGGATAAATTCGTTTTTTGAACGACATCACTTTAAGTATTGCCCATTGTGCGCGTTCCGCTCTTAGTATTACAATTTTAAACGTCCCTCCCCATACTGGAATAATTTAAATGATTTAATAATAGAATAAAAATATATTTTAAGTATATCGATTCATTATGGGATAACTTATGGGTTCACGATATGCGGTATGCTAATGATAAAAGTATGTGTGGGTGTTGCTTTGGCGCAACACCAATGTCATTAAAAACTTCTTGTTTTTATACTTTAGTTTTTCTCGTGACCAAATACGATGCGGAGAACGGACATCAATCATCAGCCAACAAAGGCGAGAGATTTTTTTCAAGCCGAATTTTTTTGACGAAGATATTATGTATATCACGGCAAAAAATATAAGCTTTATTGAATAAAAAAAAAACGATTTTAACAGTTAATATTTGTTTCATTGATATACACATGTTCTACCCAAAAACATTTACGCTATAATTACGTCTTTAGAACACAATTTAATAAACTTGTAATACAAACAAAAATATCTTATAAAAAATATTAGTATAAGGTGTAAGTCTCCACTCAAGGCCTTGTCCTATCGAGCAACGTCAGTCGTAAAATTTGATTGTCTTTCGCACACTGCATTGTAAAAACAACTTTAAACAATTGTCATACGATGTAATTTGCAAAAACATATTTTATTCTTATAGCATTACTATTATTACTACGTAGGTGGTGAGTGTTTGGCGACAGTTTCGAGCGTCACTTTTCTTCGAGACTGTGCATCTTGGGTTTTTAGTATATCAATGTATGCGACTAACGAATACTCGCGATGCGTACAGAGCTACATACAAACTAACCAAATTTTTTATTCCACAACTGACATTTATAAAAATAGCATTCAATTTCGAAATAAGTAGGTAGGTGTTAATCGCAGGCTAACATATCTACCTATAAAAATATCAACATGTTATACTTAATCAATCCCATTTATAATAAAATAAACATTTATATTTTACTCTCGTATCGTACGTACTCTCGCACTGAATAATAATTAACTCACCCACCACACACCAAACAAACACGTAATTCCCATTGTATTATTCGGGCGAAATATTCGGAAACATTCGATTGCGGGGTACGAATCTTTCTCGCGGGGGGAAAACTTCTCCGAGGAGCATCTCCCCTCTTACCGCACCCCGCACCGCCATCGCAGCGCGAGAAGCGCGGCGGCAGCGGCCGGCGCACAGAGGGCCTGATTTAAATTCATTTTGAATAATTCTGATTTAAAGAAACTTTCCCAGAAGTATTCCGGAATTATTCCGAATTTTTCAGAAGTTTTGCAACTATAAAAATAACTATTTACAACCGATGACCAAAAGAGGAGGTTATCAATTCGACGCGTATACAGGGTGGCCCAAAAGTCGTGGATCAAACGCAACTAGGGGTTAGATGGGGTCATCAGCTGCAAAAAGTTGTTCTAAGGGAGGTCCTTAAGGTCAACCCCTGCAGAGTTATAATTTATTTTGTGTTTTTATGAGAAAATTGACTTTTTTAACTAATTCTTATTAAAATTCAAAAAAATCTACATCCTGTATCTTTTTTATAATTTTTACTAGATGGGTACTGATGAGTCCTTGCATTAGACATGCTATTTATGGTTGTTTATTGGGTGTGTTGAAGATAATATTAAGTTTTACGATTTTTTTTTTCTCAAATCATAACTTTTTATTTACTTCGGACCCCACTGTGAAAAAGAAATACTCTACCGAAAAGTGACCCTGTATTAAAAGTTTTGGCGCATTTAATAGGGATTCTGAAAAGGTATTACACATGGCTATGCGTGGCTTTGATATCTTTTAAGGACGATTATTCGTAGCAAGGCCAAAGTTAACCCAACTCGGTTAGGCTTATTTAAAAATAAACTGGAACTAATACAATTAATGGCAAAGACTCTTTGCCTCTCTTTTACACTAACCATTTAATCCTTTGTCAATAAAAGGCCGGTTCGCCCGTCAGTTTAGGTAGCGATATCTTTTCTAGGAAACAAAAGGCCGGGACGGCCGGGGTGGGGGCCGGGAGATGCGCGTGAGCATGTTTGTTTAGAATGTTTAGTGTTCTTTAGTGACTCGCTTCCTGCCTGTGAGTACGCACGTGTTATTTTTCTCGGTTTTACGACGACTTGTGATTAGTTTCTTTTCTTTGACCTACGCTTTGTTTTTCGGACTTGTGTTAGATTGCCTACCTGTGACCAGTGCTGTGTGAATCGGACTAGATTCGGAATCGGACGGATTGGCTACAAAAGTGGACAGATGGCTGCTGCGAGGAGAGAATACACCCAACGGGAGTATGCAGAAATGCATTACCTGTATGGCTTTTGCGACGGTAATGCCCGGGAATATCGTCAACGCTACCCTAACCGTGATCGTTTTTCGGACTACAGGGTCTTTATGCGCGTATAATCTTACCCGGTCAGCATGCTCCGAGAGCAGGCAGACCAGTGGTGCAATTTGAAAATTAAGATGAAGTGCTGAGAGAATTAAGATTGGATCCTAGTATAAGTCAACGCCAAATATCCCGTAATCTCGGGATTCCAAGATCGACGGTGCAACGTGTCATTAACAGAAACAAATATCACGCCTACCACGTGCAAAGGGTGCAAGGTTTGCTGCCCGGTGACTATGAACCTAGAGTACGGTTTTGCAGAGAGATGCTAAAATACCACAGAGAGGATCCGCAGTTCTTTAACAAGGTTTTATGGACGGATAAGTCAACTTTTAGAAGAATGGGAGTATTCAATATCCACAATCTACATTTTTACTCCAGAGTGAACCCCCATATCATAAGAAATGATCGATTCCAGCATCTGTTTGGTATTAACATGTGGGCTGGTATAATTGGCCAGCAGTTGGTGCTGCATGAAATGCCAGCAAGGCTGAATGGTGCTCAGTATTTAAATTTTTTGCAAAATAATTTAAACCATATTCTTAACGAAGCTGAAGTTCCAAAAGAAAGAATGGCAGAAATGTGGCTGCAACATGATGGCGCCCCGCCTCACTACGCTCGAGCAGTTAGAGATTATTTGAACGAGCGCTTTCCCAACCGGTGGATTGGTCGAGGCGGACATATTGCGTGGCCACCCCGGTCGCCCGATTTAAATCCATTAGATTTTTTTCTTTGGGGCTATTTTAAAGAAATAGTTTACCAAGGAGAGAACAATAGATAGATAGTTATTAGACGGTGCAGATTATGTATTATGGTCAGAGGCAGGAATTTTGAGCAATTATTGTAAAATGTTTTGCTTAATAAAACAATTATTTCACAATCGTTGTTTCGTTTTTGCGTCCCAGAAAGATATTAGAGCCACTCATGGCCATGTTTAATACCTTTTCAGAATCCCTATTAAATGCGCCAAAACTTGTAATACAGGGTCACTTTTCGGTAGAGTATTTTTTTCACAGTGCGGTCCGAAGTAAATAAAAAGATATGATTTGAGAAAAAAAAATCGTAAAACTCAATATTATCTTCAACACACCCAATAAACAACCATAAATAGCATGTCTAACGCAAGGACTCATCAGTACCAATCTTTTTTTTTTTTTTTTTATCGTGGTAAAATTATCAAATAAGTCCTCCCACTCCGGGCAGGGTGGGAGGGACTGTCAGACTTTTACTGACTAAAATCCACGGTGTTCCTTCAATAACCCTTTACGTACCGGGGTCACGGTAACGGGATGAGTCCCACGACCCCGGCAGGCTTCGGCCCTCTATGGGGGGGCCTCGTCATATTGCTGACGCTCTTTGAGGCGCGCGTGGAACACGACGCGCCGTCGACCCGGGCATGGTCCATGGTCGGACAGCGAGTTGCCCTTTACTCGCTGTCCGCATGCCCGCGCCTACGGTGGCCGGAGATCGTCGGCCGACGTCCGACGCCGTGGGCGTCTACCACTGCGGCTGGGCTGGAGGGAGGACGCCATCCTCTCCCTCACGCGGCCCGCCTCCTCCTTCGGAAGCATGACTGCTTCGCAGAAGGAGGCGACCGCTTCCCACTCCCTCTCGCCCCGTAGCATGGCCTCGACCAATGCCGGGCGCGAGAGGTCTCCGCCTATCGCCGCCGTGAGGACACGTCGGTGCTCTGCCCAGGCGGGGCAGTCTTGCACCGTGTGCTCTACGGTGTCCTCAGGGCGACCCTCGCAGTGGTGACACCCAGGCGTTTCCTCCTTTCCCATCAGACACAGGTACCTCCCGAAACTTCCGTGTCCGGTGAGGACCTGCGTCATGCGGTAGGTCAGGACGCCGTGACGCCGATCTAGCCACTCCTCAAAGAGGGGTCTTACCGCCGCAATTGCGTCAGTACCAATCTAGTGAAAATTATAAAAGATACAGGATGTAGATTTTTTCGAATTTTAATAAGAATTAGTTAAAAAATATCAATTTTCTCATAAAAACACGAAATAAATTATAACTCCCGTAGAACAACTTTTTGCAGCTGATGACCCCATCTAAGCCCTACTTGCGTTTGATCCACGACTTTTGGGCCACCTTGTATACAACGTGTAACAGATTAAACGCAATTCCTGAAAGTAGTTGGTTCAGAATCAGCTTCTGAATCAATTTCCGTCATAAAAAAATAAGTTTTAATTTTTGACGGAAATCATTTAACTTAAAAAACTTTTTACCAAAAAATTAAACCGACTCCCAAAAAACACTGCAAAGTGAAAAATAACTTTAATTTCGGTACTCGGTGTCTTTAGTTTTGTATTTTCGTTTTTGGCACCGACTTCCGAAATTAAAGTTATTTTTTACTTTGCAGTGTTTTTTGGGAGTCGGTTTAATTTTTTGGTTAAAAGTTTTTATTTCACTCTTTTTAGTTGGTCTATTTTTAATTTACCTAGTTACAAGAGCTTAAATGTCAACAACTTATAACCTTTTACAAAATATTGCTTTTCCCAATGCTGGGCCGTTAATTGTTGAGGAGTTCTCCTGTTACATTACCATCAGCTCTACATCAACATATGCATTGTGACGAGCATAAGTGCTTAACATCCATATTCAAGTAATCGAATCGCAATCCACTCAATACTTATTATTCAGTAGTTTCAGCGGCCATCTGTGGTCTTCATCATCATTTCCACTTCCTCAAATGGTACTTTTTGAGAGCAACTGCACAAGTTACTATAATAAATACCCAAAACGTCATAGGTGTGGCTATAATATTTGAAGAGTTCCCTCGATTTCTCCAGGATCCCATCATCAGATCCTGACTTTTATGAAAATGAGACCAATTTCGACCAATACCCTATGAATCAAAAAAATAATTTTCCAAATCAGTTCAGCCGTCTTCGAGTAATCGGTGATCACACATTAAAAAAAAAAAAAATATATATATATATATACGCGTCGAATTGATAACCTCCTCTTTTTGTCATCGGTTGAAAATGGAAACACAGTATCATGACAAATTAATACAATCCTTAATTCAAGGAAATGCGCTCCTGTGCGTGTCGGCTGCTAACATTGCATGTGTTTATGCGTCTGCGTAAGGATATTGTATGACGCAAACGTTTTGCGTTTAGTAAGGACAACTATTTCATAAAAAATGTCTAGGTTTGGTTTCAATTTTTTTAGTTACGGATGTTGTTTCACACTTATAATTTAATATCCTAATTGGGGTGTCTGAGGTATTGCGCTTAATCTATTACACCTTGTATATATGTTTTTTTTTTTATGTATGATCATGATCACCGATTACTCGAAGACGGCCAGAACCGATTTGGAAAATTCTTTTTTTGTTTAAAAGGGTATACTTCGAAATTGGTCCCATTGTTACCAGGTCAGGATCTGATGATGGGATCCTGGGGAAATCGAGGGAACTCTTCAAATATTATAGGCACACCTATGAAGTTTTGGGTATTTCTTATAGTAACTTATACAGTTGCTCTCAAAAAATACCATTTGGGGAAGTGGAACTGATGATAAAGACCACAGATGGCCGCCGAACCTACTCAATAATAAGTATTTCGTGGATTGCGATTCGATTACTTGAATATGGATGTTAAGCACTTTATGTTCGTCAAAATGCATATGGTGATGTAGAGCTGATGGTGAAGTACCAGGAGAACTCCTCAACAATTAACGGCCCAGCATTGGGAAAAGCAATATTTTGTAAAAGGTTATAAGTAGTTGACATTTAGGCTCTTTTAACTAGGTAATTAAAAATCGACCAACTAAAAAGAGTGAAATAAAAACTTTTTACCAAAAAATTAAACCGACTCCCAAAAACACTGCAAAGTGAAAAATAAATTTAATTTCGGAAGTCAGTGTCAAAAACGAAAATACAAAACTAAAGACACCGACTACCGAAATTAAATTTATTTTTCACTTTGCAGTGATTTTGGGAGTCGGTTTAAAGTTTTGGTAAAAAGTTTTTATTGAAACTGATATGGTCACTAACAGTAGGTACCTATCGTTAGAACTTAAACCATTATCCATGATCACGGGGCTTGCAAAGTTGCAACAGTGCCGAAATATCGGAAACTCGAAACGATAAATACACTTGGTAAATTTTAAGTTCCAATGATAATTTTCATGTCTTTTTAATCTAAAAAAAAATCTACGGTACCTACTGTTAGTGACCATATCGGTTTCAAAGAGAGTTATTTTACTTCTAAGTACTTAAAAATTGCGCGCCCAAGCACATGCATACAAAATATAATTTAGGTAGGTATGTGTCTAGATACAAAGGAGGCGCGAAATTTTAAATTGAAATATCTATAAGTACATACTTGATAACTTTTGGTTTGGCCATGATATTGTCAACGTCCTTTTCATCAATCTGCATGGCTGTGTCCCAGATATTCTTGAAGAGTTGTCGTCTATCTGCATAACTTTCTTCCTTTGTCATTACCTCCATCATGCCTGTTCAGTCAGTGATACTTAACCGAATAACTTTAACGAGAATACTTATTTACTGATATTTTTGTGTTTCATGTTATTTTGGATGCATTTTTTTGTTGTGATTTTAATTTTCTTTTTTGATTTGGTTAAGAGTGCATCATTGGATTGGTGATATGGTGATATAATCATAGATTATACATAGGATATAATATCACCACTGTCATGTTGACATTCATAGATGATACATATAAATACTGAGATTGACATTTAACCCTAGATAGCTAACGTTCGTCAAAATGACGAGCATCTAATAAATATCTCCCTCTCCGTTTCTAATGGTTTTACCTACACATTTGCTGATTTGAGCCAACTTAGTGACCGCTAGACTACGTCGCGTGGTGGTCACGTTTAGTCGGTAAGTACTTTTGTTTTTTAGATACCTACTGCATACTCGTCATTTTGACGAATGGTTAGCTTATGCGTATCTAACTTTTAAATCTGTACTTTGTTTTGATTATTGTTTTGTTTTTTTTAGTTACTATGATTGGCTACGAGGTTGATCACAGATAATGAGTTCATGCGTTAGATGATGACGATTATGTCAACACAAATATTCTTTTTTTATAGTGAAAAAGAGGAAGGTTTGTTGGCGGATGACCTGGAAAATGACTTTCACGATGAACCCTCGGACAAAAGTAAGTCCACCTTTAGATATTGAGGAGCAACAAGAAAGTTCACTTCGGATGCTCTTCCTCTCAAATACAATTCTTCATCGGCTTACAACACTATTATCCACTCCAAGCCAATATTCGTTTTATGAAATGCTCAATATATCGAGTATCAACTCTTACGTCCTATATTGCCATAATGTCTTGGTGTCTGGAGGTAAACCACTGTTACGAGGAAGCTTTATGAAATAATTGCATGAACAACTCGTTGAACCATGGCTAAAACGTGGGCATGAAATACCAACAATGCCTCGAAGAATAAAAGACAAAATAAGACGTATTGGGTTTGAACCATGAGGAACACGCTGAAGGTCAAGGTCAAATTCTTGGGCAATCTGGTTCTAAATGTCCTCTGATACCTGATAATGCCTAGCAAGGAAAAGAAAAAGCTGCAGTTTGTGTTCCTATAAGAAAAGGCGCATGACAAAGAATCACAATAGTTGCAGAGTTCCCATTTGTGGCGAACATACAGTCGACTTTTGCCCAACTTGCGCCAAAAGAAATCTAAGTAATTTGATAGGTATTAATGGTTAATTTTAAGATTTTAGCTTTATTATATTAAAAGAAACAGAAGAAATTTATAAAAAATAGTGCCTAATTTAGGCATTGTAAGATTTAGTGCCTTATTGATCTCAAAGAAACATGTGTCATTTAAGATTTGTGATTAAGTACTTAAAAGTTAAATAAATATTCCTTTACGTTATAATAATCTTTAATTTATATCCCATATTACCCATAAATATAATAAAACTGATTAAAATAATATAAATTTTAATAAAAATCAACTTTAAAAGATGCTCGTCAAAAAGTCGAATGGTTAGCTTATCATAGAAGTTCATGAACGTTAGCTATCTAGGGTTAAGGCGGCACAATCACAGAATACCACAATAAACTAAACAACCTTTTTCCTGAAAGAAACAATGTAAATGTAGATATTATTTATAAGTAAATATTTGGTGTAAGGTGGTAAGAAACAGTTCAGATCCTTATCCTCGCTATAGGTATGTATTTAGGTATATGAATCAAATAACGCAACAAGTTAGTAAGAACTTGCTGATAGCTTTGACTGTCGTTCAGTAGGCGGGAAGCTCTTGGCGAAAGCTTTCCTCCAACAAGAAATACATACCTACGCGCTAACAAAAAAAATTTTTTTTTTATTCGGATATCAATAAATAAATACATTCTTTTATACAATGCTAACCGCAACCATTCTTTTTTACGCCAAGTGTAAGCAAAACAAAATTTTCCATTTTTATTAAGTTTCTAACGTTGAAATGTCGAAACCATGCCAGTCAAATATGACCCGAATACTTTGTGGGTGGCTCTTACTCAGTACAGTGATGGCAATATCTTCGAAGTGTATCCTAAGCTGCTGGCCCAGCTGTTCCTGCAGGAGGAGGCTGCCAGACAAGATGGTGACACCAGTGAGGCGGAGAAGCTGGTACTTCCCAGCGACAAGGACTATAGGCTGCAGAAATATTTTGTTCTTGTCGAATTACAAAAGGAATTGGAAGAGTAAGTTTCAGCTTAGCTTTTTTGCAAAACTAACTAAACCTTGTTTTGATAAATCATGCCTACCTAAATATTTAGGTATTATATAACTACCTATTCAGATAGACATTATTAAATTAACCTTGCGGACTATCCTGAGAAGAAACACTGAAAGAAACTCGGAGTTCAATTTCTTTTGAAATTCATACGAACCGTTTTGGTAAAAAAAATATGAGTAAATGTAGTAATATGAGTATAATAACTCACATCCAATTTAGGAATGCAATTTTAATAAGGTAAAATGCACACAAGCATAGTTACTATCTCCATCTGAATAAGTCTCATTTGTTCTGTGCCATTGCTGGGCAAAGACTCTTTCTTATCCTAAAACTGTCCCTACAGGTTTTCTTTTCGGTAAGGAATAAGTTCGTCTAGTGTAGATTTGTTCTAATTTATTGCTACCATCCACATAAATGTATAGGTACTGTAGCGTAAAACCGCTACGGTTAAAACTTCCTCCAATTCTAATCCAAACTTTTCAATAAAATTTTTTCTTCATAGCTGTTATTCACATTTGAACAAGGAATCGTGAAAAAAATCCTCGGATGTTTTGCCTTTTGACGGCGTCATTACATTTTTGGGACCCGATATGTGATGGTCGACCTTATTTTTTGATTCATACCGAAATTATGAAGTGAAAGTTTTTTTCTGTTGGTGTAAAGCCAATAAAAAATATAAAGTGTCCTAGCAAAAGGATAGTCTGTGGGTGATTTTCTGGTTAATTTGGTATGTTTTGTCGCCCTTTTTCTTTTTGATCCATTTCGCACTAGTTTCATAATTAATCAAAGATTCAGCTTGCATCGGTGGTCTGAAGTTTCTTTTTGTTTAGATCCCGTTACAAGCCAATTTTTGGCTCCACCCTACGGGCAAGCGACGTCGGTTATCGACGACGGAGGTCGGGGCGCTCTCGCCCGGTATCCGAGCACATCCTGTGCCTGAGACGTCCATCTCAAAGGCCTGAAGAGGGTACGAGGTAGATGCGGACCCCGCAGCGCAGTGGCTCCGTGATTTCTACGTTACTTCCCACAGTCGTGTCCAGCCGTCCAGGAATTACCGAGTTTTCGCAGCAGGAGTTTTATTTTTAAATAGTGCACCTAATTTGTATATTTCTAATCTAAAAATTATCACGTCAAAAACTCTTTCTAACCTAAGGCCTATCAAGACGCGTTGGATGCTCTTAGTGTTTTTTTTGTAACTAAAATTACTAATATTGCGTATTCGCCTAGCTATAACCGATTGCAATCGATTTTTTGTTAGGTAAGTTAAAAATATTTGCATAATACTTTCGATAACAATTCTTTTTCTTTCCGCTAAGTTAACCCACGCCATCACTGAAAGGTTCCCAATAATAACTAATATTTAACTTTTTTATGTTTTTTTAATTAAGTACTTGTTTTCTATCTTTTTCCTTTTAATCAAAATTAAACGTGTTAAGTAGCGGTTGTGTTTTACTGTGCACTTAATTTTATTTACGCTACAATATGGCGCCCGAATTAAAGTAAGTTTGCATATTAATTATTACTAAAATACCTTTTTTTTGTTATCTCGTGTGTGGTTGCTCTTGAGAGCAATCTTTAATTTTCATCTTTCTTGTTGTGAGTTTCAGGTTTTAGAATTGGTCAGATACCCGTATGGAAGTTAAAAGGATTACCTGTCTTGAATGTTTTCCCGATTCATACGACTGGACTACAGAATTGCTAACTGAATTTATGTTCTTTGCTAAATTGTGTGATGTTTGTGAAATTCAATTTTAAAGATTAACTTTGTAACTATACCCAATTTCCAATTCTTTTATTTTCTCCCAAAATATACTTATCTATCCCGAGTTTTATTTTATCCCAGTAGGTAGCGGTAGTTAGTTTCCCGTAGAGTGTGTTTGATGTGTGGACGGTTAGGCATCGTGACCAAAGGTAAGCTTTTTGAATGGTCGTGTGCTAGTGTCTACCTTTTTTATTTTTTAGCCCGACTGTTTGCTTTTCTGCTATTTGCTAGTATCTGTTTTTGTTGGATTCTTAGCCCAGCGGATTCCTTTGACGTTCATTTTGTTGTCTTCTTCCCGTATCGATATTACGGCACGATATCTAACGATTTCCTGCTAAGTCCCTCTCTCTATACATCCTGGAGTTTCAAAGACTTATTTTAAGCTCAAGGATAACTTTTACTGGTCAAATATGTTTCGAGATGTTTCTGAGACTTTAAGGCAATGTGAGGTTTGTAAAGCTTATAAGATCGCGAATTCCCAACCACGTGGTCATATGTGTTATCCAAAGGAAGTTTCTTTACCTTTACAAATGATTTCTATCGACGTTATTGGACCGCTTCCAATCGCTTATTATGGGTTCAAATACATTTTATCTATGGTCGATGTTTTTTTCTAAATATGTTTGGTTAGTGCCCCTTAAAAGGATTGACGCCAATTCAGTTATAAAAGCTTTGGAATCTGAAATATTTTTTAACTTCGGAGTTCCACGGTCTATTCTGTGATAATGCTACCGTTTTTCGTAGTAATCAGTTTTTAAACTTTCTTAGATCGTTTCGCATTGAATCCCCTACATATACCCCTTATTACACTCCACAAGCAAACACGGTAGAACGTTATAACCAAAGCGTCGTTACTTGTTTGAGCATATTGGTTGGCGAGAACCAAAGGAATTGGGCTAAATTGTTACCCAAGGTCAAACTTTACCTCAATTCATGTATTAATTTAGCCAAAGGGTTTACGCCAAACTTTCTCATATTCGGTAGAGAAGTCTGTATGGATTCATCGCGTGCGAATAACCAGACTCTAAGCACTAATTTAGCTGAAAGTCGGGAACAACACGCGAGTAATCTGACTTCGCTCGCCGAGATTTACGCAAAAGTAGCGGACAATCTTTCTTCTGCTTTTCTCCGTAATTCACGAAATTACAATACGAACCGCACGGCTATTACACTCAATGCCGGCGACATTGTATGGAGGCGTAATTTTTCAAAATCGTCAGCTGCTGAATACTTTACAGGAAAGCTTGCTCCTCGTTTCATTAAATGTCGTGTGATCAGAGTCATCTCCATGACTACATATGTCCTACAAGACTGTGATTCTCATCATATTGGACAATATCATATAAAAGACATACTTAAATGAATTAATTTGTTCCATATTCTTAACTTAATCAGCATTACTTATGTTAGGCCATTAGTTTTCAATTAACGACACCTCTTTTATTATTTCGACCCTCATTCCTCCCTGGAGTTAATATTTATTCATAACCATTTCCTCTCATTAAGCGTCGTATTTTTGATTTTGATTTAAGGTCCACCCTCTTCAACTTAACCCTCTCTCTTTAACTTAACCTTCTAACTTATCCCTCTATAACTTAAGCTCTTGACTTTGAGTCGTGTTAGACTTTGAGTCGTGTTTCACTTTGAGTCGTGTTTGACTTTGAGTCGTGTTTGACTTTGAGTCGTGTTGGACTTTGTGTCGTGTCTCACTTCGAATTATTATCTGACTTCGAGCTTTTGTGTTCGACTTCGAGTTTTTGTTTGACTTCCTTTGAAGTTATTTTTAGGTTATTTCTTAATCTCAACTCTTATTTGTTTCGTCTTGAATATTGTTCTTTGTTCCTATTTATTTAAGAATATTATTCTAGTTCTATCGTTTGTTTTTCTATTCTAATGTAGGTTTAGGAGACGCATCTGAAGCTCGCACTGTTAACGTCTAAACTGGAGGCCGGCTTTCAATTTTATTCAGTATCAGCTGCACTTCGATGTCGTTGATTTGATGTATTTAGTTTAAAGTTAGTTAGGCTAGTTTATTTAATTTGTATATATTATGGTTTTCACTCTTGGTTGATGCTATCCCTTTTGTGTTGTCAATCTGTTATTGTGTTTTCAATCTGTTATTGTGTTTTCAATCTGTTGTTGTGTTTTCAATCTGTTGTTGTGATGTCAATCTGTTATAGCGTTGTCACCCTCTCACTGGGTTGATACATTCACTTGGGTTGATCTCTCACCTTTCTTTTAGGGTTGTCAACCACCTTTCTTTTAGGGTTGTCAACCACCTTTCTTTTAGGGTTGTCAACCACCCTTTTTTTAGGGTTGTCAACCACCTTTCTTTTAGGGTTGTCACTCACCTTTCCTTTAGGGTTGCCACTCACCTTTAGGGTTGCTACTCTCATTTTTTTTTTTTTACTGGAAATGGGGTACTGTAGCGTAAAACCGCTACGGTTAAAACTTCCTCCAATTCTAATCCAAACTTTTCAATAAAATTTTTTCTTCATAGCTGTTATTCACATTTGAACAAGGAATCGTGAAAAAAATCCTCGGATGTTTTGCCTTTTGACGGCGTCATTACATTTTTGGGACCCGATATGTGATGGTCGACCTTATTTTTTGATTCATACCGAAATTATGAAGTGAAAGTTTTTTTCTGTTGGTGTAAAGCCAATAAAAAATATAAAGTGTCCTAGCAAAAGGATAGTCTGTGGGTGATTTTCTGGTTAATTTGGTATGTTTTGTCGCCCTTTTTCTTTTTGATCCATTTCGCACTAGTTTCATAATTAATCAAAGATTCAGCTTGCATCGGTGGTCTGAAGTTTCTTTTTGTTTAGATCCCGTTACAAGCCAATTTTTGGCTCCACCCTACGGGCAAGCGACGTCGGTTATCGACGACGGAGGTCGGGGCGCTCTCGCCCGGTATCCGAGCACATCCTGTGCCTGAGACGTCCATCTCAAAGGCCTGAAGAGGGTACGAGGTAGATGCGGACCCCGCAGCGCAGTGGCTCCGTGATTTCTACGTTACTTCCCACAGTCGTGTCCAGCCGTCCAGGAATTACCGAGTTTTCGCAGCAGGAGTTTTATTTTTAAATAGTGCACCTAATTTGTATATTTCTAATCTAAAAATTATCACGTCAAAAACTCTTTCTAACCTAAGGCCTATCAAGACGCGTTGGATGCTCTTAGTGTTTTTTTTGTAACTAAAATTACTAATATTGCGTATTCGCCTAGCTATAACCGATTGCAATCGATTTTTTGTTAGGTAAGTTAAAAATATTTGCATAATACTTTCGATAACAATTCTTTTTCTTTCCGCTAAGTTAACCCACGCCATCACTGAAAGGTTCCCAATAATAACTAATATTTAACTTTTTTATGTTTTTTTAATTAAGTACTTGTTTTCTATCTTTTTCCTTTTAATCAAAATTAAACGTGTTAAGTAGCGGTTGTGTTTTACTGTGCACTTAATCTTATTTACGCTACAGTACCTAAACGCTTTTGTGTGTTATTTTATGTGGTGTTTCCTGATAGCTATAACTGGGGGTCTTTAAGTCAATAGGGAATACTTATAGGTTACTTCTAGGTAAGCGTGCTTCATCTTCGACCATATCATCGCTTACCATCAGGTGAGATAGTGGTCGAACGCAAGCAGCACAGATGGCTATATATAACTAAACAAAAATGTTTGAGGTCAACACCCTTCTCGATCCAATGTAGTAAACTATTTCTCGAAACCAGCCCTGAAGTCGGAAGTAATTTTTCACTTATCGCAGAACGAGGAAGTTTCGAGACAAAACTCATTAACCATTAGATTAACTTCACGTAAAACAAACTGCTGCAACCCTGATTGCTTAGTCCCACAGCCCCATACAGCTTGGCCATGACCCACACATAATAACACTGTGAACCACGTGAAGGTACCAGACACCTTGTAATATGAATGACATTCCATTATATGGATGAAACACCATTGCTAATCAGTTCAAATACACCTAGGTGGAATAACTATTGTGAAGTTACAACAATCATTTTCGGCATAATAGGCCTATCCCCCAAATTGGTTGGTGGGCAATTGTTTTCTGGATGTATTGAAAACGTGTGTAAATTAGATACTAAACCTTTAGAAAATATACAAAAGCTTCGTAATACAATTTGAACAGCTTTATACCTAATTGATATTCGATTTTTATATCTATAATTATAAATTAGATTCTTTGAGAAAGATTCAGAGAACTACATACCTATTATGTAAGAAATCTGAGCACAACAAGCCATCTAAATATTCCTGTTCTAACTTATTCCACGATATTCAGGCAAAATATACTCTTATACTAATATAAAGTTAAGAAAGTTTAATCAAGTGAAAAAAATAATTATAGTAGGTACCTAGTATAAATAGTATAATATAGTAGTGGGATCAAATGGGATAGTTTTATGTATAGGAACAATCATTTATGGTGCCTCCCTCCACCTATGTTACGTAACCACATAAGACTGAACTCGAATCATATACGTTGCATGTACAGACACAATACCATTATTTCAGCGAATGCATCAAACTACCGACAGCACTAAATCGTTCTGTTGGTGGATAATGCCAAATCGAAGTGCATCGCTCACGCTAGAAAAGAACGAAGGACACCATGTTTTAGTTTAAAATAAAAAATGATTATCAAGTAACTATAAGACAAAAAATTATTTAAAAACAAAAAGTCATACATGCTTGTGTAATTTTCATCATCACCACTGCACTCAAACCGGTGAGGAAAATTTTCAACATTGAAACATGCGTCATTCACTATCCCGCACCATTCTCGCACTGGGTTCGCGTGGTAGGTTACGGCCCATTCACTCTCATACAGTGGAGCCCTGTGTCCCAACAGCGGGAACGGTATAGGCTGGTTAATTATCTTTCTTTTTTTTATTGATAATATGAGATGGTGGTCGAGCCGCGTTTGACCACCATCTCACCTGCTGGTAAGTGATAATGTGGTCGAAGATGAAGTACGCTTGTCTAGAAGTAACCTATTCACTCTTGACTTACCCCAGGGCCGAGCCGTCCCTATGTGCGAAGTGTGCGGCGCACACAGGCGCCAAGGCAGAAGGGGCGCCGGATGTAATGCCAGCATTAGTTATTGTGATTATTTTTGTAAAACTACAACATAATATTCTTTATAATTAATTGATTAGGTACAAACAGTGTAAAGTTAAACTTGTGGAAAAAATCATAGGCGCTTCATAGATTTTGCACACAGGCGCTGTCTTAGGTCAGCGCGGCCCTGAAGACCCCCCCCCAGGTTTTAGCTATCAGGAAACAAAGACTCCGGTAGGGAATTACACTCCTAAGCCGGACGCACAATGAAAGTATTACGTAAACGTTTTGTGAACCTCTTAATGATAAAGCTCTTACGCTAAAAGAAGGCTTCTGTGGCTTGCTTCTTGAATGTTCCCTAAGTTTTGACAACGGGTGAAGAGTATTCAGTCGATCTAAGTGATTCAGAGTCAAAGGCGACATTTGGTGCTGTATCTCAGTATTTATATGTATCATCCAAAGAGTAAAGTAATATACAGGGAAGTATCATCTATGTATTTATTATGTATCATCTAGAATTCTCATAATTCAAGCGAATAATCATATTAAACGTCAAAATTGTCTGCGTATCATTCAACAAAGCGCTGGCCTTTGATAAAAAAAGAGACACTACAGTAAAAAATATTCAGAAAGCCGTCAAAACAGTTGCAAGTGACATACCTTGTCAAACATATAACACCCGTTGAACAGATCGCGCCCCAAAAAAAGCAATCAAAGAATTATATTATTTAAATTATTTAGCGTAATTTATTTTGTTACTTAGTTTTAATTAATTTTAATAAAGCCATATAAAAACCCGATAGATTTTACAAAATTCCATATCGAATACAAAATGCACATGATATTTTTTTGAATATGGATCAATACAACAAATGGAATCTATTTTAGAGCAGGAGAGTCCTCGAGATGAGTAAGTATATGACTTAATACGATGGGTGCCTTGTTTATAAATAGCAATGATATGCCAATACCGCGTTGGTACCACCAACAGCTTTATTCCTGCGATATACGTCATGAGGAGTTGCTGTGAGCTGAGCACATCTCCAGAATATCTGATGATATAGTGTCGGAGTGTATCTTTTTTTGGGAACCAAAAGACTGTAAGTTGAAACGCTGTGGCCAGTTCCTGCGATACAAGACTTGCTCAAAAAGTATATGAAAGGTGCAGAATTGACCCATCTCCCTGGAAAATGCAAGCCAATAGCCGCCCTAAATGAAGAAGGGCTGTTCAGTGCAGCGTTAAGTAGTTCGAAGACCAGAGACGGCGAGAATTGAACGCTATGCCAGAACTTCTCAATAATAAATGGCTGTCTAACATAATTTTTCCTATTACTATTACGTGAACCGGAGTCCTCACATGTAGCAATTGTGCTCGCACATTTACTTCTGAAATTGCAGTCGCTATGGAACCGCTAAACTCGGCTGTGAAACCGTCATCACTATTTAGTTAATCGATTCGGGAGCCCTCTAGATAACACGATAATACAAATGGAAATCTGAATCCAATGCGTAAAGTTGTTACTAACTAAATAGGCATAAGTAAACCTTAAAAAAATCTGTTAATAAAGTCTTGTCCTTTCTTAGAGACCAAGATGGTAACAAGGTAGCAAAACCGTCTTTGGAGGAACCGGTGGAAGAATGGGCACCATGGTCGCTTGTGGTGGCCAGCAAGAACCCACATGCGCCACCACCGGTTGCCGTCAAAACAACGCCCGGGCCACCCTGGGATATTGGGCAGGTAATAACATCAAGTTGACTTCTAAGTAACAAGTTCGAGCGTCCAATAGTCAAAACTGTTAACAAAACCGGCCAACTGCGAGTTGGACTCGCGTCCTGAGGGTTCCCGGCAAACTTCTCTAAATAAATTAGTACCGAACTTACCTACTACACGGTTTTTAGATTTTTTCCTTACATGCGCTGTAAGATAATGTTAAATCGCAAAATATGCGACATTATAAACGGTCTTATATTTTGATTGCCTTGACTCACTATTGATTACTTCACTGATTTATTCACAGGTGAAAGATATCGTTAGACCCCAAGTATTTCATATGAATTTTGATATCTTCACGCGTTTCTGGAAAAGGGTATTGACAGACGGACGGACAATACTGATCCTAGAAAGGTAGGTTATTTTAGAGGTACGGAACCCTAAAAACTGTAAGAGTATGCACCAAAGATAAATGCTAAACACAAAAAAAGCTTATTTCAGCTACATAGAAACTGGTCTGAAATAAGCTAATTATAGCATACTCATGCAAACATAAATGAGCAAAAAGTTTTCCACAATAATGAAGTCTCCATTGTAACAAAAACTATTTAAGAGATTCCTATTAAGATTTCAAACAAGCCTGTAACAGTCAAGGCTTGAGCTATGCTAACATTAGTAGAGCCTTCAGGTGTATTACGAGGCAATAATAGTGTTATGGATAGTAGGCGTTGATATGTCCATATTCATCGCTTTTAAACACGCGGTACCATAGAATATAATTATATAACCTAAAGATAAACTTTTACCTAAAGAATATATTCGCACTCTGTAGGTATTAAACCCAATTTGTACATCTGATGATCACAATACAATTTGATGATCTTGTACAGTCAAGCATTATCACTTCTTCTATTTTTGATATGGTTTACCTACCTTCAAAGAAGCAATCGTATCATACCATACTCTCATTGTTATAAGAGCGATATTTGCGTGAATGTAGTCTCACTTGTGTATATTTATGCGCGTTTTTCACAGCTCTTACGTTCATCGATTCGTAAATCGCAGGTCGTAACATAACATTTATTTGCAGGTGCTAAAGGCTGCGCGGCTACTCTGCAAGCCTCCGCTGCCCGTTAACTTCATTGATGAACAAGAGATGCGCTGTGTGTATTCCCTCATTTATGAAATGTTTCGCTGTGAGTTTTCTTACTATTTAAGTCTTTCACTAAAGTAACTACAAAAACCCTTTTTTGGGGGGATGAAATCGAGGATTGGAGCGAAATAGTGTCAGTCTACTACTCACTAAAAACCCCTGTTCCTTCTCGCAACCCCAGAACTAAAAAAAGTTTTTAATTTACTGGTGCCACAAAAAAATTCCGTCCACAAATCCTTCGCGTGAAACTTTTCTGTATAGGTGGAGCCGTTATAATAGAAAATAAATCTATAAAAACCCCATGTAACACGAAGTAAAAAGTTCCTTTGCGTGAATCTGGTCCCAAATGAGTGACAAATAGCATATATCCGTCGTAAAGCGTTCATTTGATATCGCGGCGAAGCGAAAGTCGAATAAAAGTGAAGTGTCACGAAGTTTTGGAAGTAGGCTCATGGTTGCTGCTTGTAAATTAACAAACGCCATGCTGAGCTACTTTATTGCAGTTACAAAGCGTTATTCAACTTTATCAAGTTGATGCCTACACGATAAAGTTCCGATAAATAGCTTGCTAACTTAAACTACATAGTTTCTTAGCTATTAATATGACGAATATTTTCATTTTGATGTTCATATCAGTTAGTTTGATCTAAAAAAACTTATTGTGGTGCGCCTGCCTCAAGTTATGACAAATATTTACAATATTGGAACTCGCTCAAAATTCCTATGAAACACCGAAAGACTTTGGTCACGTAAAATAAACTACGAAAGTATTTTCTTGTTTAATTTATAAGATGGAACTTGAAAATATCAAAATCTATCCAATTGCTGTCTTGTTAGATTATTCTGAGAGTCTGGAGAGAGTCCATTTATGATTTAGCAGACCAAACAAATACAATTTACTAAGAAAACAAACAAAACTCATTAATTAGGAGTAAATACAGCCCGTGGCGGAACAAGACTACAAGTTGATATGGGCAAGTGAGGCATTCTGTGAGGCCCTCTAAGGTCTACCTGTACTTATAGTTTTATTTTTTTGAGGGATACCCGAGTTGACGACCGGCGACCTCAAAAAATTCGGCTTTAGATTTGAATTCTTTTAACCTTTTGTACAGAACCCTACTATACTCCCCAGGGATATGCGCTAACAAGCTTTGCACAGAGGGGGTTCTGTAGTGTTCTTTTAGGAGGTAACGGGACCCCTTCTATCTGCTTCTATCTGGTAATCACCGGGGTGGTTCGATTGAAGTAGAAATCCCACAATCCCTGTTTTTTTCTTTTCCCCAAATGTCCACGCGCCTTTTGTAGGTATCCCCTAGAAAACCTTATTTTCCATTCCCAGCTTTTTGGCTGCTGTCTGAGCTTTTGACTCAATGGTTGAGCCGAAGCTGAGGCCAGACGTCAACGCCATATCGAAGCGAAGAGCTCTAGGCGGTCAGATTTTGGCATGGAGAGAGTTGAAAACTAGGTGTCAAACAGGGTACTTTTTCATATCAACCCATTCCACAAATTGGGGATGAAAATTCGGACCGGAAATCTTTTTCTTTATGAACTTCCTATTATCTCTCTTTTAACCGAAATAACTATTTGGTCTTTTACTAAATGAACGAAGTCGCAGTTCTTTAACGGGTAGTATCAAGTAAATATTTTGTCTAAGGTGGAAAAATTAAACTTAAAAGAAAACCTGGGCTAGGGCTTCTGAAGTTGAAGTTTAATACTTTACTTGGTCCATTAAAAAGAAAAAGAAGCCTTAAAGAAAGAAAAGCCTTAAAATAACAGGCATATCGAAATCAAGAGCAAGAGTAGAGAATCTATCTATATTTTATTTGCAAATCGTCTCGGAGTTGTTAGGTTACTTTTTGATGGCCTTAGTTCTTGCCAGGGTAGTGGGAACGTTTTAACGAAATATTGGTAACTGAAGGAAGGGTGAGTGTTCAGGCAGTAGAAATCTGACACTCCCTTCTCTCCCCCCAAGGCGGGAGGAGTCATTTGATGATTTTGCTGCCGATAAAAAATGGCATTAAGTAGTTAAAAAATTTGTGAGTTGAAGAAAGTCCAAGCTGGCCTGTAGGCTGGCTAGTCTGGTGGCCCAGGTAACCATGGCTTACGCCACCTTTGTGTCCGGATTCCTACGCGCTAAGTTTTGCGTTCCCAAGGTTTGCGCCGGTTGTTTGTGTAGATAAACTCTCCTAGCAGTTCCTCAAACTGAGGTACAATTGTGAATATTGTGATACGGTTTCTAAAAATAAATCGTATATTGGTACATTTGTGTAAATAGCAAAAGCTATAGCAAAAATTATACAATATGTAGATTTACTTACATATAAGGTACCTACTTATATACATAATTACGGTACATACAATACTCTGTAGATATAACGTATATTTGTACCTATTCGCCGAAATAAAAATGCCATGAATTCTATGCTTTTAGCCCTTTTTATTATTCAGCACTTTGGACGTCTATCCATATAGAAGTTTACCGTCACGCGACATATTTACTCGTATTTTGCGGTTTTATTTGAACTTCGCTTTCATAAGGTTTATATTTGGTACCTAATTACTGAGTTTATGTTTTCAGATAAAACCATATTGGATCAAGCTTTGGAAGACATAGGATTTTTGCAAGTTAATCGCGGGGTAAGTAGTAATGTTTAGATCTTAACCTAGGTATCCCTGGCTCATTTCAAAGAACGCAAATTACTGCCATTTTCAACAGATAGCATTCTCGAAGATAGACTATATGTAGGTTACCCTAGATGGAGTTTAAACGGTAACTAGATTCGAATATGATTTTTACAGATAGCAGATATCCATGATATGATGATATTTACTTACCTTTCTTTAGCAATGCAAAAAAGACGTTAGCGAAACAAGATAAAAATAAGGCAATAAAAATCATTACCTACCGTCGGCCAAAAAAGCTGACTTCTTTGACATGCCGTTCTTGAACTTAATGACCTTCGTCATTTTTACCCGATGTGGTTGTCAAGGCTGTATATTTAACCCTCATTACCTAGCAATAATAACTCCCAGTTAGGGTAGGTTCGACAAGATGTTACAATAAAAAGTATGCCTCATCTAACTCGCATTACGGCGTTCTCGTGACCAAAACCATTTCTTTTTCGAATGTTGAGAATACTCACGAAAATCAGCTCTATATTTATGACCATTTATTCTTGTAAGCGAACGAAAAAAACGGCATTTTACATTTTGAGACTGATACAATAGTTTCTATTAATAATAAAAACACGAAAAGTCGTGTTCGAAACGTTTTGGGCACACACCATATAATTGATCTTATAACATGGGGAATAAATCCTAATTCCAAAGTGCATCATATTACCTACTCCTTTTTCAATAGCTAGGTACTATGATGTGCCTACTTATAAATTCGTTTAGGTAAATGCAACACTTTTCAGCTTTTAGTAGATAACGTGCTGGTGATACTGGTCAGGGCCGTATTAACCATTAGGCGGAGTAGACAACTGCCTAGGGCAACTAGAGGCCCAGAGCCCCAGGCCCAGTGCACGCAACAAGAAAACATGTTTCTTCGAACGAGAATTTGATGTGCGTGTGAACTTAGGGACCTCACTGTTATCTCACAAAATACAAATCGTTAGATTTAGTAATAGAATTAAAACAATTTTAGAACAAATCTGGGAATAAGTGAACAAATATATTTAAAACCACAGCCCTTAATGTGAGTTTCCTCAGCTCACACACGATTTGGTCAGTCAAAGTAAGAAAAGGGGCCCCGAGAATGCCATTGCGTTAGGGCCTCTGACAGGGTTAATCCGGCTCTGATACTGGTACACCTTCGATGAGTATCCTGTTTACAGTTTATAGAGCATCGTCATATAGTATGGCTGTTCCTGATGGAGTTAGCGAGAAGGCGTTGGAGAGCACGGCCGCGGAGTGAGATCGTACGAGCTACGCAACTGTTGGAAGAGAACGGCTATCCCTTCAAAGATGTAGAAAATGTCATATGGGAACAGAGGGTGCATCTCGCAGCCTCTATTGCAAGGATCCGCATAAAGAATAGGGCATTCTCGTAAGTAGTACGAATGCTTTGACATTTCTCATCATGTGTCTGTAGTCTGTGACCTATATAGGTCGCCTCACATGCGACCAAAGTTTATTCAGAACGCAAGACCTAAAAGAGTCCACCAGTCGAGCAGTCAGCAGCAGTGACGAGGCCCGATAGCGCTAATGCATGCTCTGGTTGTGGGAATGTTCTAACGAAATACCGCTGCCCTGGAAGGCAAAGGCAACTGCAGGAACAGGGTGGCCTTCCCATCCAAAGTGGGACGAGTCATTTAAGGATTTTCCGCTTACAAAAAAAAAACCTGAAACAGTCGCTGGATTAGAGATCGATGGTAAAATTTCCCGAATCATAATAACAAGGACATTACAGTACGGTTAATATGTCGGGTTGTTTGTTTGAATACGAAGCCCGTCATGAATATTTTGCCTCTTTTGCCATTCCTACCTACCCAATAAAAAGTGTACAGCTTACGCAAAAATCGAAGGCCGGAATAACAAATATTTATGTATGAAGGTCATTACAATGTTTTATTGTCTCCAGGTTGTCGGATTTATTGCCAACCCATCTGCGTGAGGAGCGTGTGTCTGTGTGCGTCAACAAGAACACTGTCACTGGATGGGTCAACACTTTTAAAGCCAAGTTAGTACTGGTTTGATCTTTTTCGGCCGTCATTATCATCATTATATCCAGGATAATTATTTCATCAATGAAACTGACCCATTTTACGTAAGCTTGTATCGGTTTTTATTCTTCTCAGCTATTGAGGGCGCTTGGCGAAGCAAGCAGTAAAGGAGTTTGGAGTTACGTCATCATATCCAACTTTTGACTGTCAAGAAGTGCTAATATTATTTGAATATTCTGCAATACTTGATTTTTTATGACGTAAATTCAAACATAGTTTACCAGTTGAATTAATTAAAAATAATACACAGAATATTGCTGAGTTGCAAGTTGCAATCACGTTAGATAAAACATATACCTAATACGTAGTTGCAACATGACCTTATTATTTTTTTTAATATACCTATAGGTATTATGTCTATTGAAAAATAAATATTTTTCAGAAAAGTAGCATTGCTTGTGAAGAGATTGCATGAGTTGGGTTACACGTACAGCAATTCTCGTCAGCTTTGTGCAGGAGAGTACAGATTTGATCGTGTCTGTCCAAGGTGGGTATTACTTTTTTATAGATCCAGTCATTATTGTATGTTTGGGTATGCTTTTAGGCAAAGTCAATTTAAAAGATGAAAACACAAATCGAATTAGAATTATAGTTTGTCTTCAAAGTGTGAACCTTACCATTTCTTATCCAGATTTATCACTCTTCGTCCACCAATAAATGACAGCATTGGCCAAATGGAACTGGTCAGAGAAGGAGTTATTGTGCTTCAGGTATGTTTTAACTTACAGAAATGTGTCAAGCACTACACATTATAAGCGTTTATTTATTTGCACTTCATGCAGATAGCAAAGGCGGACTAAATGCCGAAGGCATTCTCTACCAGTCAACCATGAGTGGTGAAGAGATAGAGTGGAAGGTGCAATATGTACGTGAAAATTATATTGGAAAAATAATTATAATAATAGTGATAAAACAAAAAACCTAATATCATAAAATCGAAATATCATAAAATAGAAATCTACATAAATAATAAGTATATATGAATAAATACTTATATAAATACATATACATACATATATACTTTTGAAGCAAATGAAAATTAAATATGGAAATTCTGCTTATTGGTGAAGAAAGTGGATCCGCAATTTCTTTTTAAATGCGGAGCGATTGTCAGCCGTCCTGATCTCGAGAGGAAGCGCCATTCTCTACGAGCCAACAATGCCTTCTGAGTCTAGTAACTGCAATTATATTGTCACATAGGGCCTAGCAATTTATTTGTTTCTTGTATCAGGAGCGTGAATTCTGCGAGGGTGCATCAACATTATGCCGCGCCCTTCGCGCCAACTCACTTCGTGGCGTAGTGGCCCAAACACACGCGTCTTCTCCTCGCTGCTCGGCTTACCTTGCCGCACAACTGCGCGAACTAGCTGCAGTCCTTAAAGCAAAGGCTCCTGCAGCACCAGCGACACCTGAACTCGGAAAACTTGTAGTGTTTGGAGCTGGTGACAAGTACGTTCAATGTTGTTTCACTAATTAATCGATGATTTATAGAGCAGTGGGTGGTCTCGTGGTAGGTACTAGTTAAAGGTCGTGGGTTTGAACCCAGGCAGGCACATTTTTTTGTGTAATTTGCGTCATCACCATTGATCTCAAAACGGTCAAGGAAATCATAGTAAGGAAACCGGTATAACATAGGACCGAAAATCCGAGGTCATGCGATTACGATACATTTCCTCGCATAGAGAGGAGGCTTGTGTCCCAGCAGTGCGAACGTTGCAACCTTATTAGGTTGTCATTGATCTGACCGTAAGCGACTTAGGGATACCACACGTCTTAAGATTTAATATGCCCGATTACGATTTCAGTGGAATGGTTTTTAACGGTCATTTGGGTGAATTTCTTCTTTTTAGGGTGGAGAGCTACTTGTGTGCTCTACGCGAACTTGGCATTGAAGCATCAGAGGGCTCACAATCCGGAGCTCCCGTGTGCGTCATGAGTGAAGCCGTACATTGTGACACTCCTGCGGTCATAAACGCGTTGGATGGAGTTGTGGCTGTATTGGCTACTCCACCCAACTCCTATTCAGCCGTTACTGATCCGATTGATCTGGTTTGCGGACGCGGCGGAGACCTTACAATGCTTGAGGTGAGGTTATTTAAATCTGTTTAGAGACGGAGAATTGGGTTATCTAAAATAAATCATATTATCTTTCTCTAGATTCTCACAGAATCGGAAATGGATGTAAAAGGCAAGGAGCGCGTGCAATTGATATTGGAAGAGCAGAAGAAAACTTTAAAATCACTTTTGTCGAAACCTCAGGTATTTTACAAACAACAAATAGCTATAAGCTAATTTTGAGTTCTTAACTGCACCACTTTTATTTTAGATTCAATTGATATTGTACGAGACTCATTCAGCATTGGAAGCAGAAAATCAAGCGCAAATAACGCGAGCAGTCGCAGAAGCGAATAGACTGGCACGGGAACGACATGCGTTCTTAAAAAGGAAGCACCGACAACCTGTAAGTTAACTGAGTAAAATTTTTCTTCTTGTGAATTCCACACTTGCGACGTCGATCGATTTACCTACTTAGTTATTTAAATTAAATTCAAACATTCCACCACCACTTTTGTTATAAAGACGGCCGTCGAGAATGATCATTGAATTTGATCACCCCTGTGTGCTCGTTAGTTGTAGGTAAGTAGTAAATAACTGTTACTTTTTAGCTTATACCCTCAATGTAATTTTATTTGTTAACCAAGTAAGATCACAGCTAGATTACTAAATAGTTACTTCGTAAGTAACATTATTAAATTATGTAGTCGATGTTTTTGCTGCACGGTAAAATTCTAATGAGTTTATGTTGGCACCAATTTAAGTGTAAATAATGTGTGTGAACTGTGGAACAAATAAAAATAAAGAAATAAATAATAATAAAAATTGTGTTTTCAGTTTTGGCACCGACTTCTGAAATTAAAGTTACTTTTCACTTTGCACTGTGTTTTGGAAGTCGGTTTATTTTTTTGTTAAAAAGTTTTTATTTCTCTCTTTTTTGTTGGTCTGTTTGTAATTTACCAAGTTACAAAAGCCTAAACGTCTACTAACTAACCTTTTACAAAATATTTCTTTTCCTGATGCTGAGCCGTTAATCATTGAGGAGTTCTCCTGGTACTTCACCATCAGCTTCACTTCATATTGTGCTTGATAATCCTGACTTGGTGACAATGGGACCACCTCTGAACTCCTTTTAAACAAAAAAGAATTTTCTAAATCGGTTCAGCCTTCTTCGAGTAGGTGATCATACATAAAAAAATAATACGCGTCGACTTGAAAACCTCCTCCGCTTTTTTCGTCGGTTATTAAAGAAATAAATAAAACATAAAAAATATCGTTTAATAATCGTTTTTTTTTTCAGAGTCCACAAAAGCAAGTTACCCAAGCAAATGCCAATGAAACAGTTGTTGTGACCGAATCTGAAACCACTAATGAATCTGTCACAGCAAACGAATCGTCGACTTCGCTGACTACGGTTTCTGCGACCGATAAAGACGATTCAGAAGACGTGTCTGTCAGTGAATGTCCCGAAGAAACTATTCCTCCCTCTAGTTCCCCACCTAGCACAGCCCAGAGCAAGCCTAGCGATGCTGTTCTGAAGAAACAATCAGAGAGTCTGGAAGTACAGTCTCGGCTGGGGAACTCTAAAGCAAGACCTATTCCTGAAATGCCCAACTGTGAGGTTCCTAGAGATCCTGATAAAGATAGTCCAAATGTTGTTGTGAGTTTAAAACGTCAAACGATACAAATATAATGTGATTATGGTTTATTTCTACTCTAATATAATAATTATAGAATTATCTCCCATTTTTCTAGGTGCCAAGTTGTGATTTATTTGAAATAAGGACGCTGCCCAATCTAGGGAATGGTTTGGATATCAATTATATACTGGACAGAGACGGGTGTTACCTCGGCCTTATTCAGAGGAAGGTTTGTATTTTTATACTAGCTTCTACCGGCGATTTCGTTCGCGTGGGAGGTATTTCTCGCGTAAATCCCGAACCCGTGGGAATTCCGGGATAAAAAGTAGCCTATGTGTTATTCCAGGATGTCAACTACCTAGTTACCAAATTTCATTGAGTTCCGTTCTGTAGTTTTTGCGTGAAACAGCAACAGACATCATACATCCTCACAAACTTTTGCATTTATAATATTGGTAGGATTAGGTTTTTTAGGGTTCCGTAGTCAACAAGGAACCCTTATAGTTTCGCCATGTCCGTCTGTCTGTCCGTCTGTCCGCGGTTTAGCTTAAAAACTATTGGTACTAGAAAGTTGTAATTTGGCATGAGTATACACGTTAATGACGCCGAAAAAGTGGTAAAATAAAATTTTGAAAAAAGCAATTATTTAGGGTACCTCCCCTACATGTATAGTGGGATGATAATTTATTTTTTTCGTCCTTCCCATAGTGTGGGATATCGTTGGATAGGTCTTTCAAAAATATTAGGGGTTTGGGAAGACCGTTTTTTTATTAAGTAAACCGTTCGTGATTAACAAGCTTTAAAGTACCAATTTTCGTTAGAGTCAAGTGTCCCCCCCGTCTAACAACTAAACGGTTGTGGTTAGAAATTCAAATGTCACGGCAGTAGTACCTATATATAACGAAGTTTAAAGGAAAACTATCACACATAAGTGGGCTTTACAAGTTTACGAGTAATAGTCGACCAATTGTATTTGACTCGAAAATTTCGAACAACTCCATAGAAATGTCGATGTCGCTAGTTTTTGTTAGAAATTTACTATCGCATAACAGTCCTTGCATAATATTTGGAGATTTTAATGAAAACTATCTCCGTAACGACAACACTGCAGTTTTCAAATTAATACGTGACGCTGGTTACCAGTCTATTACAACCACTTCCCTCTACACGCGGTGGTACTTAAATCCTACTAATATTATAAATGCGAAAGTTTGTGAGGATGGATGGATGTTTGTTACTCTTTCACGCAAAAACTACTGAACGGATCTGAATGAAATTTGGTAAGTAGATAGTTGACATTCTGGAATAACACATAGGCTACTTTTTATCCCGAAATTCCCACGGGATCGGGATTTGCGCGGGAAAACCTTCCTACGCGTACGAAGTCGCGGGTTGAAGCTAGTAGATCATATTTTTTCAAACTTCCCTTGTGAAGTTGGATTTTATAATTCTTTCTTCAGTTACCATCGCCCTATGTGGGCCCATTTTTAGAATGAATTCAAATTAATATGTTTTTATTTATTTATTATTTTGCTATATAATATCAAACACAAAGCTCCCCCAGAAAACTACTTCCTCAATTTTATTTTTTTGTGACGATTGAGTAGTGTAGTTCTGTGTCCTGTATTTAAATTCAAAACACCGACTATGACAAGTTTTATACAAATCTCTAAAAAAAATTAAAACATTCCGTGCAAAATTGTCGGATCAGGTGAGAATTTGTATAGGAAGTCAAATTAGTTAGGTAGTCATGTTTGGCTTTTAGTTAGAGCATGGTACGAAACGATCAGTCAGCGAATACGACACGCACTTGGCTGTTATAAAAACTACGGAACCCTACACTGCGCGTGGCCCGACACGCACTTGACCGTTTTTTTTTATTTATAATAGGCTCGCGTTTGATCACCATCTCACCTGATGGTAAGTGACGATATGGTCGAAGATGGAGCCGCTTGCCTAGAAGTAACCTATTCAAGTATTCACAAGACTCCCAGGTTATAGCGATCAGGAAACACAGACTCCGGCAGGGAATTCCACTCCTTAGCCGTACGCAAAATGAAAGTATTCCCAAAACGTTTTGTGCGTATGGGTGGGATGTCCACCATGTCACGATGGCGTATCGCCGTTTGTCTACTTTTGTGTTGTTTTGGTACTCATTTAGAGCTTTATTTACTCGTAATTTGGCCGAGGAAAACTGAGTGCGTAATGTCAATGGTCATTCTATTAACAGTTTTCGTCGAAAATTAATGTAGTTCTGTCTTGCAAACAAGTTCCAACATTATGCTTAACGATGGCCGTAGTACGCGGATGTACCTAACTGTGACTATGTGTTATTGTATTTATTCGTTTATTTATGATACTAGCTTTTGCCCGCGACTTCGTCCGCGTGGAATAGTTACTTTGGGCTAACGTTAAATTTAACCCCGATTTTGAAGCATTCTTCATTGGCGCTCCGCTCCTATTGGCCTTAGCGTAATGATACAATATAGCTGTGCCCGCGACTCCGTCAGCGTAAGTTAATGTATTGGTAATATTCTTTAGATCACGTTCACATGAGGCTTAAGTACCTAGAGAACGCTTCGACCGCGAGACGCGTCGAGCGCGGCGACCGATTCTCAAAAATAATCCTTATAGCATGATTCAGTATTCACGCGCGATGGCTTATTATTATAAGCGTATTTCATGTATAACTTTGGTGTTTCTATACCGATTTATATGATTCTTTTTACGGTTTCGTAGCCATCTTTATAGTTCCGACATGTCTGTCCGTCTGTCTGTCTGTCTGTCTGTCCGTCCGTCCGTCTGTCACAGCAATTTTATTCCGAAACTATTAGGACTATACATGTGAAACTTGATAGGTAGATGTATTCTGTGAACCGCTTTACGATTTTGAGAAAAAAAATAAAAAATATTTAAAATAAAGGGGGGCTAAACACATACATGGAACTAAACCTGAAAATATTTTTTTCATGAAATCGATGCATGTGTGGTATCTATAGACAGTTCTTTAAAAACGACATCGGGGTTTCTAAAACCACTTTTCCATAAAGTCAATCGTTTAAAAGATATAAGCTTCCAAAGTGGTAAAATGTGTGTGTGGCGGACACAACCTCTAACTTCTATAATAGTGGAGTGAAAAATCTAAAAAAAATATATGTCTGTAGATCTTAATATAAACTTTCAACCAAAATTAGTTTGAACGAAATCAGTTCAGCAGTTTTTGAGATACAGCATATTTTCTAAAACCGCAAATATAACTTTGTAATTCATACAAACACTATGAAAAACAAATTTATTCGGCGCAGTTGTAAAAAATGTAAAAAAGCCAGTTTTAAGAAATTTGTAAGGTTTTTTTTTCAAAACAAATTTATTTGGCGCAGTTGTAAAAAATGTAGGTAAATAAGCTAGTTTTAAGAAAGTTGTAAGGTTTTTTTTTTCGTCAAATAAATTTGCATATTATATTATAGTTACTACGGAACCCTTCATGGGCGAGTCTGACTCGCACTTGGCCAATTTTTTTATGGAATAGTTAATAATGTTAACTTTTTCAATTAGGGGTGACTTATAAACGTAAGAGTAGACAAATATTATAAATAATCAGAAAGCTTCGAACTGCTAAGCTATCGGGAGTTACACGTGTTATTGTGAGTCAACCATAAAAGTTAGACATATGCTGTCGTGGGATATTTTTTATATAATTTTAAGGAGAACATTTCCGTCATGAAATGATTTGTGTAGCTTTAACCATTAAGGTTGCACACGCGACGGAAGCTTAAAAAATGGAGTAACTTCTCCCGTTTTCCCAACATTTCCCTTCACTGCTCTGCTCCTATTGATTGTAGCGTGATGAAAAGTATACTATAACCCGCTCAGGAGTATGAAAAATAATTGTACCAAGTTTCGTTAAAATCCGTCGAGTAGTTTTTGTTTCTATAACGGTTATACAGACAGACAGACAGACAGACAGACAAAAATTTAACTGATTGCATTTTTCGCATGAGTATCGATCCTTAATCACCCCCTGATAGTTATTTTGGAAATATATTTCATGTACAGAATTGACCTCTCTACAGATTTATTATAAGTAGAGATAAGTAATGGGGTTGGCAGTGTTGGCACCAACAAACTGTATACTTCTGTATCGCTTACATCAGAAAACATAACATTATGATCAGCGCGGTAGTTCTGTCTTAAATACGAGCCCAGCATTGTGCTGAGCGATGACCATTATGTTCGAATGTGACGCCTATCTTCCCAACTTGTGCAAATTATTAATTTTGTTTTAATTCGTTTAATTAACTGTTGCCTTCTGTACATCTAACATCAAAAAACATTACTCGGGTTACTGTAACTTTTGTCAGCTATTATAGGTCCTTCGCTAGTTTCGAGAGTAAGACATTGAACTGCGTTAGGTTGCCCGCAGGAGATCACCCGGCTCGACGCTAAGTTTATGATCCGCGTGGCGGAAGAGCGCGGATTGTTCGGGCCCGGCGCGGGCGCGGCTCAGCCACAGCGGCGCAAGCGCGTAGAGACCGCACAGCTGTCGCCCAGGAGGAGACGACGCAAAGCTAGTTTTGAGGTAACATACAAATTAAATTATCATTATTTTTCATACAATCTCTGAAGTGTTGAACGTATTTAGTTAATTCTTATTTCCTATGATCATAGTTTTTATTTATTTGTTCTTTAAGCTTAAGCGTCTAAGGCCCATGGAACTATGCAACGTGTAATTTAAAGGGTATATACATACCAAGTGCATGGCTTCTTTGGATGATAACAAACGATATGGCAAGGGTTTTGTAATCCTAAGTCTACGTGTGTAGAACTTATTACAAATTCCAATATACAATACCAGAGACCGAATTTTTCAAATTAAGAAGAACGAAGAGAATCACCGTGTTATTGGCAAGTGACGTGGAAAGTTATCGACCCTCGTAGTGCTGTGACACGTTTGTTATGATTGGTATTCAAGAAACATTGAAACTGATAATTTGGTATCAATTCTTTGAGTCACTTATTTTGAGCTGAAACTGTGCATAGAGACTCCATATCAAATGTTGTCTTCAGCCCTTTTGTATAGATATGGGGGTTTCCGTTACACGTTGTATAGTAGGTAACAAAATAAAACTAATATGATGCAAGAAGTGGCTTCGTCTTGTTACGCTGCGAGGAGTCACGTCGTCCCTCACGAAATTGTCTTTACAAAACGAAACTAAAAAAAGAAGAAGGAAGAGTCCTTGAGGAAAGACTTCAGTTGGAGAGTCGGAACTCGTACCACGAACGATGAGAAATTCGTATTGTGGCGCGGTGCAAACCTACTACCCTCAAAGTCCTGTTGGTCTTCACGCGAATGTACTTTACAGTCTTACAAATGGGGGTACCATGTTGCTATGCAATTTTTTTTCAGGTGGAACGCGTAGCGGCACCGACATATGCGTCAATGTCGCGTGCTACACGTCGCGGCAGTGCCCCCGGCAGTCTGACGCCGGTGCGCTGCGACGCCGTGCGATGCGAGCGACACGCGCGACAGCAAGCTGCCGCCGCCGCAGTCACCGCGGCAGCCTGCACTTGCAACGCTAGACACAGGTAGTGCTGGCCTACTCACAGAGGGCTCTTTAGCGGCCACTGACAGTCAATACTCTAAGCAAAATTTGTACCCCTTTTTTAATCCTGTTGTGAACTGAAGTGTTTTAATAATGATTCGTAGGTAGAGACGCAAGCTAAAGTTCAAGATTCTGTTTGTTTAAAATTGATAGATTCAATTCACAGAACTGTAATCAGTCGTTGAAGAATAGCGGTCCAGTACAAATGATGGATTACCTAGTTTAGTACCTACCTCAGGTGTGCGGACAAACTCGTACGTTCGTACTTTGCATAGAGTTAGCCGGGAGAGTACCCATACCTATATACCCCTCTCATTTTATCCTTAAAAACCATGCGTCACAAAAACAACTACACACCTATAGGTTCCTACACTTTATACATAAGGGCTTTTTACAATATCGGCGATCTGTTCAAATATAAATTAAAGCGACGCACAACTAAAGCGAAATGCGTTACAAACATGACGGACGCTGAAAACGCATGGCATACCTTTGACGCATGCGTTTCGGCGTCCGTTTCATACATGACACGTTCTAGGGACGCCTGCGTCACGAACATGATATGCTTATATAGTTCGTTCGTCGCGAAGTGTAATGGAACATGGGTTGAAATTTTAAATTGAAACGTAATAAAGCATCTCGAAGAGAGTCTTAAGGTACAATTCCGAAGGCGAGGGCAGAGCGCAGATGGCAGCGGCACTGTCGCCCTCTTCGGAAGGGTTTTTATACAATAGAGTATTTGACTATTATCAAAAATGTACCTACGCCAATATTTGTTATACTATGTAGACGTGATGCTATTGCTGCCTTTTAATCTTCTAATTTCAAAACGCCATTTTGTAACTGTGTTTTATGATTTCTCTATGGTTTGAGAAAGAAATTAGAAAAAAACAACAGTCAAATACCCTGTTCTAGAAAGTGATACCCCTAGTCGCTGAGGTCTTTCATTGCGGTTGTGCGGCACTGCCACTACCGTCTGCCTTCACCATCGGAATTGTACCTTTGTTGCATATTTGCTTTCAAAATCTTCGTTTGTAGATACCGCCGTTCCTCGGCGAGTGGTGTGTCTGGGGCGCCGGGGGAGACGCCCTCACGCCTGCCGGAGCCGCCGTGCCGCCAACCGTTCCCGCTCGTCGTTCACGAGCTTAGACTCAAAGCCGTACTTCACCATAAGATTTTTGCTTCCTGATGTTGTATTAGACTGTAATGACACTGTAACTTGTACCTAGTCTCTAAAGGTTTTCATAGACGCACACATCAGTCACTTCAGCATTATATTGCTGAATGGTTACCAGGCCTATCTCTCACAGGGTATTTCTTAGCAAGTGCCCGGGGCTCTGCAGTCGAAAGTGAATTCCAGATTGCAAATTAGTAGGTATCCGATAGTGATTACTGAAAAATATAACATAATTTCTCTAAAAATAGTGACTAACTACAACTCTCTCAAACTCTCTAAAAATACTGACTAACTACAACTACCTTCATGATTATTTGCGTTTTTCATGCGCGAAACTTCTCTAATATGGCCCAAAAATCATACTTTCTGATTTCAGCATGTTTTCTATCGCGTATATTTACCAGGGATGGGCCGAAATTCGGTTCACATTCGGTTCAACCGAATTTCGGCAGCTTGAACCGAACTTCGGCATTCGGCCGAAATTCGGTTCAGATGCCGAACATTCGGCACAAGAAAAATAATACTCGCACTATTTTGACTAAAATTTTATAGAATTAGAATAGCATTACTGTTATAAAATTGTGTCCTTTTACTCACTCATGGTCATTTAGTTACGAACATGGTAAATGTAAATCTTAAATTAAATCGGTTCTTCTTATTAGTCTTGATAATCTCTGCCTAATTAATTTGACATAATAATTAGACATACTATTACAAAAATTAAATAAACTTATTATTCTTCTAACAAACATCTGGATTACAATTCGTAAATTGAATTAAAAAATCACGTTTTTGATTCACAAACTAAACATTCATGTTGAAAAATAAGTACCCTTTAGTTATAAAGGGTACCTACTTATTTTTCAAATTAACAAACTTTTCTCATCTATCTACTCACTCATATTTCAAAAACACCAAACCCTTTAGTTATAAAGGGTACCTACTTATTTTTCAAATTAACAAACTTTTCTCATCTATCTACTCACTCATATTTCAAAAACACCAAAAACTCTGCCTTATCTGGCAGAAGTTTGTTACGTTTTTTTTTTTCGTATACGTTTCCTGCCTCCGATAAAAGTTGCTCAGAACATACAGAGCTTCCAGGAGACGATAAATATGTATATTCGAGATTGAAGTAAATGCGTAAACAAGTCACGACGTGTCGCTCTCGAGAAAGCGCGCGAAATTGAACCGAAATTCGGCCGAACTTTTCATTTTAACCGAATGATCGGCCGAAGTTCGGATTCGGTTCAAACCACATTCGGCCCATCTCTAATATTTACACATTAGGATAATTAGATATAACAATCTTTTGTTATCATTATCCTAATGTGTCCGGGGCCTCCAACAGGTTAAAAACGGTTCGGCTAATTACTGATATATATTTGAGATGCGTCTGTCGTGCAAGTTTGACTCGTAAAGCTAAGTTTCCATTCTTAGACAAACAGAAGACAGAACGGGATTAACTTTATCTGGATATTCTACAAAATTAAGAGAATAAATTAAGCATGCGAGGAGCAGCCAGCTCAAAAAATTGTAAACGTTTAACATCTGGATTAGATTTTTCTGCTCACCATTTATTTTCCGAATGAATTGTTGATGCTTACATCCGTTGTACTCAGACATAGTTTAGTGGTTTCTAAGAGGCGGGCCTTGCCATCAATGTGGTTATCACGAGTGGGCCTGTGCCATGAATTTGACTAAACAATTGTTTTTTAACATGACTGTCGTGTGTGTATGTTCCTTAACTTCGGTAGATATCAGTTATTCAGATAGTCTTACGCACAGAAATCTTAATAATAAGGCAATTATTAAGATTTCTGTAGTCTTACGACATCGTAACTTACTTTTTTATTTGTAGGTACCATTTTCAGATATGTCGTTTTGTTATGGTGATTTGCTGTTAAAATCAGACGATTTAAAGGTTAAGAAATCGTTTGTTGTTATTACTCACCTATAACGAATTTTTAATAAAATATACCTACTTACTATTATTTATCTCTTATGTGTTTATCGATCAGTTTGAAAACATTTTCTCTTTAGACTTATTTTTTGCTACAATATAAACTTTAATAATTAACTAGTTATTGTTTTATTTAAACGTCATGATAGTACCTTAAATAGTGTTGTAAGAAACTCCAATCGTGGAGTCTTATTTAATAAGACTTGAGCTATTTTCAAATAAAACTTAGAGCTCAAGTCCTTTGGAGTCTTTTGTAAAAAGACTTGAGTCCTGCCAAAAAGAACTCAAAGACTGAGTCTTTTTAAAAGAACTCATGACGAGTCCTCTAAATCTATAGTTTGAAGTAAATAAAATAGCAATTAACAAATTATTGATTTATTAAGTACATAACTATTACCAATATTATTTTAGTACGGGAAACAAGCTACAATTTCAAAGTGACAAAATACGTTCGTTTGTGCAACAAAAATATATTTGCCTACTCTCTTTCAGTCAAAACTGCCAATAATTAATCGCTGAAATCGCTTTCGTCACACTAACTCAAGTTCATGACTCAGTCTAGCTCAAAGAACTTAAAAGACTCGAAAGGACTCGGACTCATGTGACTAACGAGTCCTAGTCTTGAAAATCTACTCAAGTCTCGAAATGAAGACTAAAAGACTCGAGTTTCTTACAAAACTAACCTTAAGACTGGTAGAATTAGAATGTAGGTCGAATTGAAAAAGAACTTGGGGAGGTATTTTCAAAAAATGATTTTTTGGATTCCTCCCATTTCCACGATAACACCTTGAGTTTTTTTTTTCGGATTTATGTAATGCTTATATTCATATCATTTATTTTCTAAACCCTTATCCCATTTAGGCGTAACACGATTTCTTCCATTCTCTCCTGTCAACTACAGGCATCATTTAATCCTAATAAGATTTCCGTATCATATCATTCCTTACACAATCCATCTCCTTTTTTGGCCTTCCTCTATCGCTCTATCCATTCTTGTCACTCCATACAACAACATTCTCATCTCCGCTTGTCATGTTATCAATCTTCATCCTATTTATATTTAGATTAGCTTCTGCCTGCGACTACGTTCGCATGGGAGGGGTTACCCGCGTTAATCCCGATTCCGTGGGAATTTCGGGATAAAAAGTGGCTTATGTGTTATTCCAGGATGTTATTTATCTACTTATCAAAGGACTCCGGCAACGGCCCATACTTCGTCCGGCCCACTATTTCAACTCAACAGACAATAATAATATGAATACTACTTTGACTGTTAATGAACACTGTTTACTATAAAAACATCAATATCAATATTGATCATGGGAATACCGAAATAACAGAGAGATAACAATAACGTTTTTTTAGGTTATGAAAAATAAAAACATTTAAGTTCATCTATACTAATATTATAAAGCGGAAAAGTTTGTTTGTTTGTTTGCTTGAACGCGCTAATCTGCGAAAGTACTGGGTGGATTTGGATGCAATTTGGTATGGAAGTGGCTTGAAGCTTGAGCTTGAGGCTTGGAGCTTTTTACGCGACTGCAAAAAAGGAGAGTTATGTTTTTACCGTGATAGAATCCACGTGAGCAAAGCCCCGCGTGAGTACTAGTTGTGAAATAAAACCGAAAATGAATAAATCATCTAAAAAGTAGGGGTATTCACAGCGGCGTAAGAGTATAAACGCATGAGTCTACGAGTTCGCGCCTTCTAGGCGTGTGTAACTCTTTACGGAACCGACTCACTGATTCGAATCATTGAAATGATTCAAAAGATTGGCTCAGTAACAATGTTTCAAACGTGTCATTTGGATCTAAAACATTACTTTGCTCTAGCTCATTCCACGCGACGCGTCGCTCCCGTAGCGACTGAGTATTGAGCGAGCGAGAGAGGAAGTCTGATAGTGATACACTGAGTCACTTTGGAGCAAAAGTTCCTTGCTACGGAGCCGGAGTCGCAACTTCGCGAGTGAGCGCGCTACATCATTACAATCTGTACAAGTTAGAAAGAGATACAAAATGATATGTATCACTCATACTCTCACAAATTTTCGTTGTCGTTAAAGATGCACGTAAAAATGACCATTAAGGAACTAACGTTGCAAATACTATACGGTCGTTTTTGCAGGTTAGAAAGAGATACAAATAAAATGATATGTATCACTCATACTCTCACAGAATGTCGTTGTCGTTAAAGATGCACGTAAAATGACCATTAAGGAACTTACGTAGCAAATACTATACGGTCGATTTTTGCATATAATGTTTACACTAACAAATTTTGTTTATGTTCGCTCGCGCCAATTTAGAAAAACATTTTAGTTCTCTCTGTATAGTATATACGATTTGTTTGCATACTGTAGTGATTATTGTGACTTACTTTCTTCCTAATTTAGAATTAAAAGACTTTACGTGAAAATTTTGTGTAAATATAGGTATCTACATTGAATTACGTCAATTATAGGTTTAGTTTACTAGATAAGTGACTTTTGCCTAATAAAGTATGAAGGAAGAACGATTTTATTTATAATCCAACTTATTACAATAAAAATATTACATATTAAACATTCAGTATTGTTGCCACATAACATTTCTCCGACTCATTAGTAAACGACCGCGACGTAATGCGTAATGTAACATTCTGTATCTTATATCCTTTGAGCCGATGATCCAAATGAGCCATATCAGTGTTTCGGATCATTTCAGTGATCGAGATGCAAATGTTCCAATCCCAAAAATGATACACTCTGCCCGCCTCTAGCGCCTTCGCCGAGTGAATGACATTGACTTTTTCAGCTCATTTGACGTTTCTTGAGTTTTTATAATTTGGCTTCTAGCATTTCTATCCACTATCGAAATCAATACAAAGCCACAGTTATTATGGACCAAAAACGTAATTAACAAAAATATTTACGTAATGCGTTAACTGATAAAATGGATCTATTTTTAATAATAATATACAAAATAATGAGAAATCATGACCCCTCTGCATACAATATTATACTATTTGACCCCCTGGCAACCCCGGAATTAGGAAATACAGATGTCATGGCTGACCGATAATTTATTCACAATGACTTCCGCTATATCTTCTTTTTGTTTTTTTCATTTACCACATGATTAAGTATAAAATTACGATAAATAACTATTAATTAAAAGTTTTTTTTTTTCAATATATATTTCATTTGTGTCCGCTATTACACTGCTAGTGGGCCTAATTTCACCGACCTCCTTTCATTCCGATCTGTTCAGTAGTTTTTGCGTGAGAGTAACAAACAAACAAAACAAACAAACATCTATAAATACATCCTCACAAGCTCACATTTATTATATTAGTAGGAAGATACAATCCATAATATTTATATCGATTTCTATGTAGATTAAGGTTCTATATTATATATAAGTTAGGATTAAGAATACAAAACAAAAACTGTATAAATAAAACAAACTTTATTCATTAAAGTTACAAAGACCGTAAGAGGCTCATTTACAACAATACTCGTTTGTTCAACGTTATTACTATACTATAAGCGTGTCACATTAAAGCATTCCGAATCCTTTAGAGTAACTTATTGCTTTCATCAGTCTGTCTTGTAGTTTGTCCTTAGTCTCGTATTCGGGTAGAAGGAGGACATTGAAGCAGGTATGTGCGGTGGGGAGACGGTCGCAGTCGGGTCCGTTCCTCGCAATAACGAGCTTGAGGTGACTTAGTCCCCCGACTGGCACACGGTCGGATCCTGTCGTGAATTGGAGGAGTTTCCTCTTATCGTCCAGCGACAAACTGTGCACGAGGCTCCAGAAGTCTTTTATTGTTTGAGAGTCCGATGTATAGCCGCCGTCGTATTCTGTTGATTTTTCTAGTTCGTTGAAGTCGAAGTTCTGTAATGAGTTAGTTATTGTATCATCTGTAGGGTTTTTTAAAGCAGGACGATTGGTTATCGGTAAAATAATCATAATTACTTAGATTTCTGTCATCAGAAATAATATACAGACGTATGTACATTATGTGTAGGTACCTACAACATGTACCGTTGCGCAGTAAGGCAGAAATAATTTGCCAATACTGTACTTCATTATGATTCATAAATCCTTTGCAATAAGAAGCTTATGTTCGAAGTAGCGTTAAAAAACTTGGGACGCCTTTCACATCAACGATTAAAGTCGATAAGCTATTTCCTAGTAACATACTGATCAGATAAGCATTAATATTAAAATCATCACTCAACAAAATAAGGTTGATAATATAAGGCTATCATGGCTCTTATCCGAGAGGATTTTAGACTCATTTTCTAAGAATTCTACATGGCAAAAGAGGTTTTGAAAACATGCAAACTTACCTTGCTACCACAGACAAGCATCTCGACCTCTTCGGGACGGAACAGCGAAGCCAGAGGACTTTCGTCCGTGACCATTAGGAACCCGCGTCTAAACGCCTTGAACTGGGTGTCTACTGACTCGTTTAGCAGGAAATCTGAATACATTTCTACGAATTCCTGAAAAGAATGTATGTAATTCAGTCTAGGAAAAGAATAAGGCCTGAAACTACGTAAAGCGGACGCCTGCGCTGACTGCTTAACGCAATTTTAGCCCTAAAGAGGTAACATAGATCCATTAAAGGGGAATGTGTCTGGTATATTATAGGAAAAAAAAATAAAAGTAAGTATATCAAGTTGGAATAAGAAAATAAAAAAGAACAATTTGAAATTATGAGAGAGAGATTTTCGGGTTTTGTTTGGGTGTTTATGGTGGTTTCGGGTGTTTACAGGAAATATGGAAAAATATTAACTTAAAAATATCTTACCCTTTTATTTTCCTGAGTAACAAATATATTGTCTCCATTTTCTTTGAGATCATGGAAGATGGCGTTTCCAAAGACATCCTGATAACAGATCCTGAACGTTTGATAGTATACTTCTTCTAAGTCACTGCCTGTGTAGTCGAGCATGTCTTTTAAACCGTTGTAAAGCGTCTGGAAATATTAAAACATTATTATTTGGTGTGAATAGTGTTGCCATCCGTCCGGGTTTTCCCGGATTTGTCCTAGTTTGGAGAGCATCCAGGGGGATTTTCCCAATAAGCGTCCTGGTAAAACCCGGACACACATTGGTCTTAGGGGTACCAAAAAGCACTATCTCTATTATTATTTTCCTATGGTATTTCATCTCATGTTTATGTTACGTTGATTAAATGAAAAGGAAGAAACTGTTCACTTTATCAGTAAATAAAAACCATAATTAAACATCGTTGTTTTTAGTTTCAAGTTCAAAAATGTATTTTTCTACGGTATCCAGGGAAAAACTGAGATTTTACCCAAATGTCTGGGGTTTTATAAGTCTTTGTCTGGGACCGACAAATTTGGTGTGGCAACCCTAGGTGTGAATATATTTCACTTTCACATTCGGTTTGGTATATTTTGTATAGGTAGTCGTTTTGTTAGTTTGATTAATTAATTGAACGAAAGATACTAATTGATAATAAGTGCCAGCACGTGTCGATCTTCATGGGTAAGCAGCGCTAGTACAAGTTGCATCGTGGAAGGGGACATCATAACTTATCGAAATTGCTCGGAAAGCAAATTACACGTACATTTTTTATATTCGTCATAAGTTGTCATTAGCGTGAAATTCTGACCAGTCTTGCCAAGGAGTATCGTGTTACGCAGTCAATGACCAGTCTTGCCAAGGAGTATCGTGTTACGCAGTCAATGACCAGTCTTGCCAAGGAGTATCGTGTTACGCAGTCAATGACCAGTCTTGCCAAGGAGTATCGTGTTACGCAGTCAATGACCAGTCTTGCCAAGGAGTATCATGTTACGCAGTCAATGACCAGTCTTGCCAAGGAGTATCATGTTACGCAGTCAATGACCAGTCTTGCCAAGGAGTATCATGTTACGCAGTCAATGACCAGTCTTGCCAAGGAGTATCATGTTACGCAGTCAATGACCAGTCTTGCCAAGGAGTATCATGTTACGCAGTCAATGACCAGTCTTGCCAAGGAGTATCATGTTACGCAGTCAATGACCAGTCTTGCCAAGGAGTATCATGTTACGCAGTCAATGACCAGTCTTGCCAAGGAGTATCATGTTACGCAGTCAATGACCAGTCTTGCCAAGGAGTATCATGTTACGCAGTCAATGATCAGTCTTGCCAAGGAGTATCATGTTACGCAGTCAATGACCAGTCTTGCCTAGGAGTATCGTGTTACGCAGTCACATTACTGGTGGATTAGGTCAGATAGACACTCACTCCAGGTAAAAAAATTGTACTCAGCCCATTGAGGTAATATGTACTACGTACTAGAGGAGCTATCCTAAGCAAAGGATATGTTCCATTTTGGCAAGAGTTTAAACTTAAGTTCGCTGCAGCGCGGAAACAATAATTAGTCGTATAACAAAACAATAAAAACACGCAGCGCTAAAGCGCTTTTAAGGTTTAGTTTTCTCGCGACCAAAAGGTCGGAAGCGCCGTGATTTACATGACGCTTACTCATTTTGTTCAACGTTCTGCTATAACATGTCACTTATATAGATTAAACTGCTGACTACAGAAGTGACATAACTTTATGCCTAGCATCTTCATTTGCACTCTTTTTTCATACTTTATTATTAATTGACCTTAACCTAAAAGTACTTAAAATAAAACAAACTTTTGTTTTTGTATACATATTTATATAATGAAATACGCGAAAATGCAACGAGCATATACAATAAGTATGACTGGATGGTAACCAGGTCTCTTCACTACGGTTGTTTTGGACCAGTTTTATTCAATTTTCTCTATCTTTACGGCCCAAACGTAAAAATCTTAAATAAACAAAATGTAACAAGTTATGTCTTACAATATGCAATAATTATTTTAATGTTTCAGTTTTTATCTTTTTTCGTTGAAGAACCACAGCCAGTTTTTTTCTAAATATATGTTAATTTATTATTTTCCGCTATAAAAAGAATTGTCAGCTTATTCTAACTACGCTTATTACACAAATTGTCACATCTTAATTTTTAGTCTATGACACATGGCGTCTGCCAAATATCCTTTTTCAAATTATATTTTGAAATGAATATCTAGTTACTCGCCGATGAAAATTTATTCCTTTGCATTTCGCCATATTAATTGAACTATTAGTGCAATATCGTAAAACACACGACGGTATATTTAATGCGTTTGAACGTTTTTTCCTTTAAAACAAATAATGACTTATGCGCTCAAGATCTGACAAGCGTCCAAGTGAAGTGCAGTCAATAGACCGCACTTGAACGAAACGCAGTAGTGGTGTATGGTGACTTCTCTAGTACGTAGTACTTATTACCTCAATGACTCAGCCACATCCAGTAAGACTTTGTAAAATGCTACAACTACAGGTGAATACTCACGGGATTCCAATCCGCCAAGTCCTCAAACGACCCCTTTTTACCCATAAGCTTTCTGTACACAACCATGGGGAAATTGACGGCGAGTATTACATTATTGTATATCGCAAGACCAAGCACTATCCCGATCAACGTGAACTGTGCTTCTGTCTCGAATGACGTCATGTTGAACCTGCAACGAAAGATAAGGTTGATTTACTTCTACGCAATTATAAGAAAAGCACAGGCCTCCTTTATGAGTATTTTTATACATGATTCTGACAATGGAATATTTAAGAGCTGTATATGAGGTAAATTACTTCTACGCAGTTATAAGGAAAGCACAGGCCTCCTGTATGAGCTAAATACATGATTCTGACAATGGAATATTTAAGAGCTGTACATGAGATAAATTACTTCTACGCAGTTATAAGAAAAGCACAGGCCTCCTTTATGAGCTAAATACATGATTCTGACAATGGAATATTTAAGAGCTATATACGAGGTAAATTACTTCTTCGCGTTATAGCAAAACGAATTGTATTTTTTTTTTAAGTAATTATAATAATAATTTTATAATAATTGATTTTTTATGTGATGTTATGTCATTAATTAATTTTGATATGGGATGTTTTCTTGAAATAAATGATTCTATTCTATTAGTTAGATCAGCGGCAAATATGTGTAGGGAAACTAGTTCGAGGAACAGATCTGGTTTACATAATGAGTTACTGCCTTTAATGATGCAATGATTTACGTAATTATCTCCAGAAGGTATGTTTGTGTAAAAGAATGTGAGTTCTTACGAAAACTGAATTACGGTTTATATAAAGGAATGTTCCAATAATACACGTGCAAGTTGCTGTAATAAAGGGATGGCAGGGCAAACAACTTTCGTCAAGCTTTTCGTAAAGACCAACGCAATGCCTCTGGAAGTTAAGAAGTGTTTATAGGAAACTGGCCGTTCTTTAGTACTTTATTAAAAACAATATCATATCAGTCAACAAGAAACGCTAGGCAAGTCTCCACACAATTGGTGCCGGAGAATGGATGGAATTGTCGAAAGACGTCCATAGCTTTCATAGGCCACACCTAAGTCTTCACTTTCACCAATCACTTCCCCCAATCATTTATTATAGCTTAGCTTACTGAACAGTGACTGTGCACATGCAAAGCATGACACATCAAAAATGCAATACAAAATAAATAATCAAGAGTGAATAGGTTACTTCTAGGTTAGTGAGCTTCATCTTCGATCACATCATCACTTACCATCAGGTGAGATGGTGGTAAAACACAAGCCTACAGAAAAAAAAAAAATCTAGCTGTAACAAAACATACCATACAGTAAGCAAGTCAGGTTGCTGCGTGAACATGCCATAGTCAGCGTTGAAGATCTCCTCTACGATCAGCTGGAAGAATTCTTTGGAGACACCTCCTTCATCTACACCCTGTTCACCTTCAAACTCCACCACTAACTGCTTCTTTAGATCCAGAGCTCGCTCCATCGCTACCATTTCCAGCTGAGGATTTGAGGGTTGAATGTATTAGTGTCAGTTTTAATAATAAAAGTTAATTTGTTGGACTTCGGCATAGATATATAGATATTCTCTTTATTGTACACTATAACAGAGAACAAATTAATAAGGACTTAACAACTAAAAAAACTTTTTACCAAAAAGTTAAACCGACTCCCAAAAACACTGCAAAGTGAAAAATAACTTTAATTTCGGTAGTCGGTGTCTTTAGTTTTGTATTTTCGTTTTTGGCACCGACTTCCGAAATCAAAGTTATTTTTCACTTTGCAGTGTTTTTGGGAGTCGGTTTAATTTTTTGGTAAAAAGTTTTTATTTCACTCTTTTTAGTTGGTCGATTTTTAATTTACCTAGTTAAAAGAGCCTAAATGTCAACTACTTATAACCTTTTACAAAATATTGCTTTTCCCAATGCTGGGCCGTTAATTTTTGAGGAGTTCTCCTGGTACTTCACCATCAGCTCTACATCACCATATGCATTGTGACGAACATAAAGTGCTTAACATCCATATTCAAGTATTCGTATCGCAATCCACGAAATACTTATTATTGACTAGGTTCGGCGGCCATCTGTGGTCTTCATCATCAGTTCCACTTCTCCAAATGGTATTTTTTGAGAGCAACTGCATAAGTTACTATAAGAAATACCCAAAACGCCATAGGTGTGCCTATAATATTTGAAGAGTTCCCTCGATTTCTCCAGGATCCCATCATCAGATCCTGACTTGGTGATAAATGGTACCAATTTCGAAGTATACCCTTTCAAACAAAAAAAAGAATTTTCCAAATCGGTTCAGCCGTCTTCGAGTAATCGATGATCATACATAAAAAAAAAAGAGAAAAAAAAAATATACGCGTCGAATTGATAACCTCCTCTTTTGGTCGTCGGTTGAAAAGGGTGATACAATGAGCAGTCTTATCGCTAAAAGCGAGAAAAAGAGTTTATTTTCGCAAGTCAGGCGCGTAATGAATGACCACAACTATTCTATATAGTAATATCACGTTTCTCATAATTGAGGAACGTGACCATCACTTTCTCATCTGTCTCCATCAGTTTCTGTCTCTGACGGTGTGAAAGGCGTTGTGAAGCGTAGAGTAGAGAGCGGCGCGGATCTGGTCAGATCAACGTATGAGGCTGCGTCCCCGAGGCCTTTTCCCGTCCAATTTTCCCGGACACGATGAGCTTTTGTTGGAGGTTGCCACCGGCTTTCGTAGCAATGTGACCGAAGTATTCAAGGACACTCACTCGAATGATAGCCGTGAGGAAACTAGGAGTTCGAATGGATGCGAAGCGTTTGCAGTCACAGCTTTCAGCGTCCATGTCTCAGCCCCATACAAAAATATTTAGAAGAAGACTCCATACCAGTTTGGTAACGGAAATGTTACGATCTCCCAAATTTTCTCAAGCTGAGACATGGCGCATTTAGCCATGCCAATTCTCTTACGTTCCTTGGTAATAGAGGATATCACAGAAATATAAAAAACAGGAGAAGTGGCAAGGGGGCGTGTCGGTGTCCGTGCGACATGATCACACGGCACACGTCACAGGCAAATGGCCGTCTCCGCGAACTAGTGCAGTTTCGACGGCGATCATGACAACTTATAAGAATGCCGAGTTGTTCAGTGGTTTCTTGCAAAAACCGAAGCCAAAACCAAAACTTTGTGAATCATGGAATCACTTACCATATGTTAGTACAAGTATTTTACAATATTTGTCTTTAAAATCATGAAAAACAATAAATCGTAAAATATTTCTTGCTTTTACTATGTTATTTTTGTTTTCAAATGTCACAGCGACTGTACTACTTGTGCTATAAATACATTGCTCCTTAACCATTACCCAAGTTCGTCACTAAGTGACTGGACAAGCAATGTAAAAATAACAAAACGATATTATAATATGTGGATTTATCGCGTAGTCCGGTCACTGACTCTTTCGAGGAGTTAGTGATGTGTTTGTGTAGATCCACTAACGTAGGCTGGCTATCGACAACAATGTCGATTGATGAATGAAATATTACTAAGTATTATAGTTTAGGGGTTTCTATAACATACCGAAACCTCTAAGAAAATATGTTTAACTTTTATTAGGATTCCGTAGCCGAATGGCAATAATGGAACCCTTATAGTTTCTGTCTATCTGTCCGTCCGTCTGTATGTCACAGCCATTTTATTCCCACTATTTTATTGCACTACACATGTGAAACTTAGTAGGTAGATGTTGAACCGCTTTCCAATTTGAGGACAAAAATAGAAAAATTAATAAAATTAAGGGGGCTGGCCCATACATGGAACTGAAACTAAAAATATTTTTTTCATCAAACCTATACGTGTGTGGTACCTATAGACAGGTCTTTTAAAATGACATTGAGGTTTCTAAAACTACTTTTACTTAAAGCCAATCGTTTAAAAGATATACGCTTCCAAAGCGGTAAAATGTGTCGTCGTCGTCCCCCCTCCCGTCCCCCTCTAACTTCTACAACATGTAATTTAAAGGGTATATACATACCAAGTGCACGGCTTTGGATGATAACAAACGATATAGCAAGGGTTTTGTAAACCTATGTCTACATGTGTGGAACTTATTAGAAATTTCAATACGTTGATACCGGAGACCGAATTTTCCAAATTAAGAAGAACGCAGATAATTATCGTGTTATTGACAAGTGACGTGGAAAGTTATTGACCCTCGTAGTGCTGTGACACGTTTGTTATTATTGTTATTCAATAAACATATGAAATCGATAATTTGGTAGCAATTCCTTGAGTCACTTATTTTAAGCTGAAACTGTGCATAGAAACTCCATATCAGATGTTGTCTTCAGCCCTTTTGGATAGATATGGGGTTTCCGTTACATGTTGTATAATAATGGAGTGAATATTTAAAAAAAAATGTGCTGTAGGTATAAATAAAAACTTTCAACGAAAATTGGTTTGAACGAGATCGGGTCAGCAGTTTTTGAGATGTAGCACATTATTAGAACTTAAAACGGGATATTTACCATGTGTATTTATTGTTTTGAGTTTCGTTCCGATATTTCGGCACTGTTGCAAGCGCCATGATCACGGATGAACTGAAGTAATTGCGGGTGGAAGTTTATGAGCAGACAAATCGGTCTACCCTCTTTCTCGTTCGTTTTCTGTTAGCGACACCGCTACCACTGTCACATGATTCTGACACTCGACATTCTCACAGACACTCGATTCTGTTCCCGACACACGAAACCCACCGTGTCGACTCGCGAACTTTCTACTGAACTTTTTCGGTTTTTACACATTTGAACCACTGGATTCCAGGCCCTCGACAGTTGAAATCCATCCTCCCGGTTGAAATTGTCGTATTTGGTAATCTTAATCGCTTCCCTTACCAGTCTTGGTATATAGTGGCGTTCTGTCGAGATGGCTTGACGGTTTTGGGAACTTTCCGATTTAGTCAATCACTAGCGTATATGTAAAATAAATTGCTTTTGCACAGTACAACGATAGCGATTGATGTTTTTGTGTGGGTAAGTTGTACGGTGTATGGTATTTACCATACAACACGCTGTGTTTGATGAAATAAAGTTTATAATCGGTTGTGTACTACGTTCTGATTTAAGAAATACACTGGAGACACATCGCACGCTTAATCCAATACAGTCACTATCCAAAATTTTGCCAAATCGACTTTTTAATACCATCTGTTGGGAAACGTAGAACTACGCGTAATCGCGCTTACACTAGTCTAAAAGTAACAGAAATAACCGCTATACGGGCAGTAGTCCGCATCGTCACTAAACAAAAATGTTCCCATTGTCATTCCATATTTTGCCTCTCCTGAAAAGTTGACTTTTTGGGATAGTGACAGTGCGACATGGTTCCGATATAATTTCGTCAGGCGGCCATATCTCCTTGTTTATTATATCTATGGAGGACTCACCCCAACAAGCGCGTCGTCAATAATGTTGGCCCGGCGCACCTTGAGGCGCAGGAAGGGCATGGGCGGCGCGGCGCCCACCACGGCGTGCAACAGCGACACGCGCCGCTCCGAGTACATGCGGATGCGGTTCTCGTAGTACAGCCCCAGCGACTTGGTGGCCACCGTCAGGATGAACGGGTACCTTAGGAACGCGAACTTTTTACCTGGAATATCCAATTTGTCTTGATATATTTATTTATGGTTAAAGAATCTTTATTCTCAATAAAAAAGTCGGTTTACTGACGATAGTTGAACGTGACAACGTCATAAGAAAATACTGATGGAATGGTTGAATTTTTCAAAAGAAAATTTTAATTTTACATCACTATTACTGCACTTCTCATGACAATGGAAGAATCCCTACACAGTGAAGTCATCTCTTAGCGTTTTATGATAGCCTAGTACTTGACTCGTTCAGTCATACATAAATGTCAAAGAATCCCTACACAGTGACGTCATCTCTTAGCGTTTTATGATAGCCTAGTACTTGACTCGTTGAGTCATAAATGTCAACTTGTAGATCCAATTTGATTTGCTTTGGAACGCCTCAGAGCGAGGTAACGCCGCATGAGTCATGTATTTTCGTGCGTGCAGCCAGCTTCATCGAATTATAAGACGTTGTCACGTCAAAAAACATAACAATGTCACTTACTTGAGAATAATGCTAAAAATAATTTACAAGAAGTTCGTCGTCACCAATTACAGACTGTACAAACTAATTACCCATCCAATGCATACATCTCCCGACAAGTGATTGATCTGCCATTACAAGGCCATTACATACTGGCTAAGTTGGGTTTTGAATGAATTGAAAGAGTGTAGATTTCTAATATATGACGGTATTTTATTATAAAGTTATGCTCCTTCAAAAGTAAGCATTTTTATGCCATAGTTGGTTCTAGTTTTGGGTAAGACAAGTAAGCTAGCTCGTCGTGTGCTAAATTGACTAATTTGTTTATATTGGGTGAGTATTATGTTCGTGTGGGTACTTTTATTAAGAATTTTTTCATGAAAATACATGTGTTGTAAATATATAATTGTTTGATATTCATTAATTTAGTGTCTTTATAAATTTTAAGGGTTGATGTTAAGTATGGATAGTTGAACAGTATTTTTATGAGTTTATTAACAGTAACAGTATTTATTAAAACTTTATGCAACACAAAGGAGGACTTAATGACTTAAGCATTCTCTACTAGTGTACCGTGGGTGGTGAAGAGATAACATGGCACATGCATAAACAATATATGTATAAACAAAGTAGATAATATGTTCGAAGTTAAATTTTATTACATGTATATAATATGTGTAACTAAAATAAACTACATACACATTTATTATAATACATACCAATATATATTATTAATAATAAGATATAGAAAGGGGGTTATTGAAAACTCTGCTTCCACAATTGGTCTCGAAAATAATTCCGCAACTTTCGCTTAAATGCATATTGACTGGTGGCCGTCCTGATATCAAAGGGAAGTGCATTCCACAGAAAAAATAGACTGTATGTAAAAGGAAGAGTGAACAAAATCAGAAGTTTGAGAAGTCTTACTCTGTAAGAGAAGATTATATACAGTAACGAATTATAAAATAGACTGTATGTAAAAGGAAGAGTGAACAAAATCAGAAGTTTGAGAAGTCTTACTCTGTAAGAGAAGATTATATACAGTAACGAATTATAAAATAGACTGTATGTAAAAGGAAGAGTGAACAAAATCAGAAGTTTGAGAAGTCTTACTCTGTAAGAGAAGATTATATACAGTAACGAATTATAAAACAGACTGTATGTAAAAGGAAGAGTGAACAAAATCAGAAGTTTGAGAAGTCTTACTCTGTAAGAGAAGATTATATACAGTAACGAATTATAAAATAGACTGTATGTAAAAGGAAGAGTGAACAAAATCAGAAGTTTGAGAAGTCTTACTCTGTAAGAGAAGATTATATACAGTAACGAATTATAAAATAGACTGTATGTAAAAGGAAGAGTGAACAAAATCAGAAGTTTGAGAAGTCTTACTCTGTAAGAGAAGATTATATACAGTAACGAATTATAAAATAGACTGTATGTAAAAGGAAGAGTGAACAAAATCAGAAGTTTGAGAAGTCTTACTCTGTAAGAGAAGATTATATACAGTAACGAATTATAAAATAGACTGTATGTAAAAGGAAGAGTGAACAAAATCAGAATTTTGAGAAGTCTTACTCTGTAAGAGAAGATTATATACAGTAACGAATTATACATAAGGCAGTGTAGGCAACTAGAGCCTTTTTTTTCTCTGGGTGGGAAAATCATCGAATAACTTCTCCCGCTCTGGGTTAAGCGAGAGGGAGTGTCAGACTTCTACTGACTAAAAACCCACCCTGTCCCTTCAGCAGCCCGTAAGTGCCGGAGCCGCGGTATCTTGTTAATACATTTCCGCAACCCCGGCGGGAGGCAACTAGAGCTAGGCCTAGGGAAATACGTGACTTTCGACAACGGTTTCGCTTGAAAACCACTGGTTGAAATATTGCTTCAATAACGTGTTATCTTTTGCAAAACACAATTTTACAGTAGGCGATTTTTGTAACTTAAACAAAGTGAATTTTACCTAAACTAATTGATTACTTACTTTCATTTAAAATTAAGTACATAGTCTAATAGCTTAACTTTCTGAAATTATAATATAGGAACGTTATGATAATATACCTACTAATATACATTTATAAAAAATGCATAATTTAAAAAAAGTGTAATGGACTCCTCACGTTATTGAAGCATAGAAGCGATATAGTTTTTAATTCTTTAAACTCAAGGTAATAAGTTCAGTGATATCAAGGACAATTTAAATATCATCAGTTTTTATCAAAATCTAAATGCATTATGAATGCAATCTTTTCGGAACAGATAATTTATTTATTAATTGGGTATAATATAGTATCTTAACAAAGGAGTGCTTTGTCATTGGTACTGGGATTATCCTGTATCACGAATGCCGTTACCTTCCTCCGGACCAAAAAATATCACTCTATAAAAGTTATGAAAAGAAACATTAACATAATTACCCCAATACCATTATACCAATAACTTAATATAAAAACAACAATGAACTTATACAAAACACAAAAAAGGTGTGTATAGTGTGCGGCTGTGTGTGAAGTGTGCGACTGTGTGAAGTGTGCGACTGTGTGAAGTGTGCGACTGTGTGAAGTGTGCGACTGTGTGTAGTTTGCGACTGAGTGTAGTGTGCGACTGTATGTAGAATGTGTGATAGATAGACTGTATATGACGTTGGCATAAAAATATAATTTTGGATGTTAGAAAAGGGTAAAGAGGCCGGCCGGTATTCCGGCCATGTTGATATACGATTTGTTAATCAAATTGTCATATTGTGTGTTACATTATTACAAACAATCATAAAAATACTTGTTAATATAATACATTATTGTTTCTAAATTTAAACCTTTCTACATTTAATAAAAACCTATTAGACATGGGCAAAATGTATCACTAAAAAGAAAAGATTGAAATGTATCTTTCGATCACAGGGATATGTATCACTCTTTCATATCTTTGTATCCATATGTATCAGTAGCTCACACTCGCGCACGCAACTCGCTGCTCAGCGTGGTTTGCTTCGCTCAACTCGATCCAATTAATCATTATGAGCGATCTTAGAATACAGTGAGCGATAGATAAGTATATCTGTTTGCACTTTGCTTGGTCGTTACATTAGGTATCTTTCTAATTTATTGGGCTGCCTGTGGGCTGCTGTTTCTTTCTAGATATCTGTTTTGATTGATAAGTATTAAATAGGTATTTGAAAAATTCACTGTAATTTTTTTTTTAAGTAATAAATAATTAAATTAATGATTACCGAATATAACATTGGTACTTAGGGTAGGTATTTGCTTTTACTTATTTGTAGAAAAAATATATTCTATAGTCTACCGATTGAACTGATGTTTTGTTTAATTTTGTAAATCACAAATTTCTTTTTATTTATTTTTTATCCTGATCCTTAAAACGATGGTTTTATGACTGACATTAGTTTGCATAGTTTACTAAAACTTTTTAAAGGCAAAGTAAAGTACACGTGTAGGTAAAACCAGTATAATACTTAAATGTTCACGTACCGTTTAACGACTTTGAGCCCTACGTACCAGTAATAGAGTTATCAATTTATCTTTCTGTGCCGACGTATGTCAGCTTACAATGGTCAAACGACTCTCTCTGTCTTGCGAAAGCGCGACAGAACATTCTAAATAGGGAGGTGCGAAAGAGACGTCTGAACTTTCCAAAATCGTCCTTAGTGGCCGCCGTAAGTGAATGAGTTGAAAAGATACACTGATACAGTGATACATTCGGATGTGAACGGATATAAAGAGTGATTGATGGAAACGGAGTGATTCATATCTTTTGTATCTATCTCTCCGAGTTACCCATCTCTAAAACCTATAGAACGTTTATAGTTTTGTGTAGAATTTATTGACCTTCCTCTAATAAAAACTGCTATTTTAAAGAAGTTTTATGTATAGGAATGTAGGATTGAGTGTAGGATTAGAGGAGTCACAAACAACCCACTCTGCAGAGCCTGCATGGAGGTGGATGAAACAACAGCACATTTGCTACTAAGCTGCCTGCTCTAAGCTGTGTCCTATACGTACGCGAAATACACGTTTGGTGGTGGAGTAGCGGATATATATATGTATATATATAGTGAAAATATCAAGAAAACAGCTTACCTTTACTTATTTCCGTCTTAAAATTACCAAAGTCTATGTCCATTTCAATAGTATCACTAAGAGGTTCGTTGTAGAATTCCTCAAATGGCAGGTATGGCTTTCTAGCATCTAAAACATTTATATCTAATTCAATGGCTGAAACAAAACAATCTCTTATTAATATTCAGTGCAATAAGCATGTAGCATAGCGAGTGTTGCATAGAAGAAATATCAACAATATAAATCCATCTTGTCGCTTATCGATTAAAAGGGCCCAAGTAATATTGACTCAATTCACTTTAAGAGTCGGTTTTAGTTATAGATGATTTTTTTTTGGATGATAAGTAATTTTTGTCTTTAACTTAAACTGATTCCTAAACATTTGGAATTAATCATTAATTATAGCAGATTTTTCACTGTCCTGTACAGTTAATCATTAATTATAGCAGATTTTTACTGTCCTGTACAGTGAGTCAAAATTAATTAGGAGATCTCTTTCAAAAATAAGAATCGACCGCGCCTCATTATTTTGTATAAAAACCTATCAAAAGCGCAAAAATAGTTCAAAGAAAATATATATCGAAAAAGCACTCATGCATGAGAAGTAATGATAAATATTTAACTGAAAATAAAGCCGCGACAACCGAAAACACAAATTGTATTGTTTTGTAGATGTTGTTCTTCCTCAAATCAACCTGAAATTCTTGAACATACTTCTACTGTAAGAAATTGTTCTGGAAGATGCTATTTCCTTAAAGTCAACCTTACCTTAACTTTATAGTTAAAATTTATGTAAAAAATCTGATGTCTTTCATATAATATACAATGTGTAACGGAAAACCCATATCCAAAACGGCTGAAGCATCTGATATGGAGTCTCTATGCACAGTTCCAGCTCAAAATAAGTGACTCAAAGAATTGATACAAATTATCGGTTTTAAGAAACATATGTTTCTTAAATACCAATCATAACCAATGTGTCACAGCACTACGAGGGTCAATAACTTTCCATGTCACTTGCCAATAACACTCACACTCACACACACGTTCTCTTCGTTCTTCTTAATTTGAAAAGAAAATATGGCCTCAAAGATTAACGAAAGAACGCTTAAAACTTATAATCAACCTTAGATCACTACTATAAGGTTCATAATACACTGCAGTTGTTAGTTACGTCTCACTCACGCGTCACGCGTCGCGCTCTAACATGGCGGCAGCTGCCAACCAATAGCGGTAAAGGAAACGAAGCGCGGAGCGAAAATTCATTTTATACTACACCTGCTTGGAAAGTACCTACCTTGATACTTTATCAAATTTACGGTAGAAAGTACGTCATTGCATATCGAACAAATATGCGGGGAGAAAACGCATCTGAGCGGGAGAGAAAAGTGTATGAAAATCCATTTCTTACGTGGTTTTTCTTTTTTAATTTTGGGTAAGACTATGCGCCGGTAACCTAAATATCAAAAGCCAAAAAGGTTTTACAGTGAGTTTTTATCTCCAAGTTCGCAAAATGACACTGGCCACTAGCTGTGTGTTGGATGGTGTCGGGCTGGCAGTGCGACCCTGCGGCGGCAGGATAAACAATTTGAAAAAAGAACATGTGAAAATTGCAGACGCCATTGGCGCCATTTGTGAAAACAGTGTTACAGCTTCACTAACTGCAACAATTTCAATATAAATTTCAATTAGTAAAGATTTAGTTTTTTATTTTCCTCGTAGGTGTAGTATAAAGCACTATGTATCACTCGAGAGAAAGTGCGATTCCCGATCTCGGGTGTTTTAAAGCCCTCACCTACGGCTCGGGCTTCAAACGACACCCTCGACGGTAATCGGTCACTTTCTCCTCTCGGTGAACAATGTACTATTCTGCGCAGGTACATACATCGGTAAGCCATATCATTTAGGTACTACTGTAATATTTACCTAAGGGGTCGTCGGGCTGTAAGTTCTTTGAAGCCTTCATAGAAGATGGTGGGTATAAATGGCCCAGAACATTCTCCAGTGGGTCCTGTTGGTTCGACAGCACTATCGGCTCTTCACGTAAATTGTTTGCCTCCATCACACCGGCTAACATGTTCGCGTAGTATACTATCTGTGGATGGATGATTATAACAATTCAATGTGATTTTATTAGAATAATCACAATAATTTTGCGGATTAGACAAATCCTGGGGTATTGTTAACCAGGCTTTCGGGAACATTCTATCAGGATAACGTGGCTCCGGAACGCAAATGCAAAGTGGGTGTTTAGCTAGTACAACTCTCGACGCTCCCTTCAGCTCGACTAGGAGAGGGAGAAATCATGATAATTTTCTTCTAAAAAAAGGGTTTACACTAAGGTAAACATCAACAGCCCAATATTAGCTATTGTAAAATTTGAACAAAATGATGATCTACCTACCTTGAGATGTAGGTATAATAGGTCTGCCTTCAGATAAAATATTTCAATTGATAACACAGCAACACAATCGAAAAGATTAGGGAGCAATTTCGAACTTTGAAAAACAAATAATTAACAGTGAGATACCTTCATAAATTTGGTTGCCATGGTGACGACCTCGTCATCTTGCACTTGGAACTGCCTCGTATAGTTGGTGGAAATAACCCTCAGGGTTATGAGCTGCTGCAGCGTCTCAAGTATGTGACGCAGACTTTCTTTACAGTGCTGTGCCCAGATGCGTGCCAATCTTGCTTGACCTGCCGATATAGTCAAGAATATAGAAATTGTTAATCCACAGCAGAGGATAAAATAATACTTATTTTCAGTGTAATAAAGACCAAAACTGAACAAACATACATAATACATAACAAACGTAAATGTAAACGCCTTATCGGGTGGTGCTTAAGCACAGGGCGCAGAAATGCCCAATTCCAATCAGAAAAAAAAATTGTTCAACCTTATCTGCTGCGTTACCGACGACGCCGAGATGTCAGTGAGAAATCAACCATACAGAGTTTCAACAATCAGAGCCGGATCAGATTGAGCATTATTTGATCGCACCGGGCGCATGAACAGCTAATAACGGCACCGACTATACGTGGATTTATCTTCATCTCAGTTAGTCACTCATTCATCTTAGTTAGTCTGTGAGGATGGATGTATATATCAGGGATGTTATGGATATGACATTTCGGATACGGATTGGATACGGATATAGGAATGATTATTATACCGTATACGGATATGAAATTATTTCGGATTATCCGTTAGTTTCGGATAATTTCGGTTACGAATATTAGATTTTTAAGGAATTTGAAAAGTAAAATACAAATAGATACATTATACATTCTCGCATAATTCATTCGCGCATCTCATCTCATGTAATGATGTATTACATTTTATAACGCGAGAATTTCTTTACAATAACCATCGTGTAGCGCTTCATTACCCGTCATGTTTGGAGTCATGGTGTAATGCAACATTCCACGGTACTAAATATACTGTCATATAACATGACTATGCGCATATCTACTTGTGTGTTTCGCTGCCGCCCGGCCGATCAAAACAACTTGTCATAATGTGTCTCAATTAGGCTCCACCCCTATCCGATACTATCCGAAACTTTTATTTCGGTTACGGTTACGGATATTTTTTTATATCGGATATCCGAAAGTTTCGGTTACGGTTACGGAGCTCCCTAACATCCCTGGTATAAATGTATGGATGTTTGTTACTCTTTCACGCAAAAACAACTGAACAGATTTGAAAGAAAATTTGGTAAGTAGATAGTCGAGTCCTAGAATAACACATAGCCTACCTTTTATCCCAGGATTGACGCGGGAAAACCTTCCCACGCGAACGAAGTCGCGGGCAGAAGCTAGTGAGCCATATTAGCGTACCTTTAAGCGACAAATGCTCAGCGGCCTGACAGAGCGCCGGCAGCGCTATCTCCAGGTAGTCGCGGGCAGAAGCTAGTGAGCCATATTAGCGAACCTTTAAGCAACAATTGCTCGACGGCCTGGCAGAGCGCCGGCAGCGCTATCTCCAGGTAGTCGCTACAGCCCAGGTCCGGCACCTCGAAGTAGTAGTTGAGATATATTAACGTACCTTTAAGCGACAAATGCTCGGCTGCCTGGCAGAGCGCCGGCAGCGCTATCTCCAGGTAGTCGCTACAGCCCAGGTCCGGCACCTCGAAGTAGTAGTTGAGATATATTAACGTACCTTTAAGCGACAAATGCTCGGCGGCCTGGCAGAGCGCCGGCAGCACTATCTCCAGGTAGTCGCTGCAGCCCAGGTCCGGCACCTCGAAGTAGTAGTTGAGATATATTAACGTACCTTTAAGCGACAAATGCTCGGCGGCCTGGCAGAGTGCCGGCAGTGCTATCTCCAGGTAGTCGCTACAGCCCAGGTCCGGCACCTCGAAGTAGTAGTTGAGATATATTAACGTACCTTTAAGCGACAAATGCTCGGCGGCCTGGCAGAGCGCCGGCAGCGCTATCTCCAGGTAGTCGCTACAGCCCAGGTCCGGCACCTCGAAGTAGTAGTTGAGATATATTAACGTACCTTTAAGCGACAAATGCTCGGCTGCCTGGCAGAGCGCCGGCAGCGCTATCTCCAGGTAGTCGCTACAGCCCAGGTCCGGCACCTCGAAGTAGTAGTTGAGATATATTAACGTACCTTTAAGCGACAAATGCTCGGCGGCCTGGCAGAGCGCCGGCAGCGCTATCTCCAGGTAGTCGCTACAGCCCAGGTCCGGCACCTCGAAGTAGTAGTTGAGATATATTAACGTACCTTTAAGCGACAAATGCTCGGCGGCCTGGCAGAGTGCCGGCAGTGCTATCTCCAGGTAGTCGCTACAGCCCAGGTCCGGCACCTCGAAGTAGTAGTTGAGATATATTAACGTACCTTTAAGCGACAAATGCTCGGCGGCCTGGCAGAGCGCCGGCAGCGCTATCTCCAGGTAGTCGCTGCAGCCCAGGTCCGGCACCTCGAAGTAGTAGTTGAGATATATTAACGTACCTTTAAGCGACAAATGCTCGGCGGCCTGGCAGAGTGCCGGCAGTGCTATCTCCAGGTAGTCGCTACAGCCCAGGTCCGGCACCTCGAAGTAGTAGTTGAGATATATTAACGTACCTTTAAGCGACAAATGCTCGGCGGCCTGGCAGAGCGCCGGCAGCGCTATCTCCAGGTAGTCGCTACAGCCCAGGTCCGGCACCTCGAAGTAGTAGTTGAGATATATTAACGTACCTTTAAGCGACAAATGCTCGGCGGCCTGGCAGAGCCCCGGCAGCGCTATCTCCAGGTAGTCGCTACAGCCCAGGTCCGGCACCTCGAAGTAGTAGTTGAGATATATTAACGTACCTTTAAGCGACAAATGCTCGGCGGCCTGGCAGAGTGCCGGCAGTGCTATCTCCAGGTAGTCGCTACAGCCCAGGTCCGGCACCTCGAAGTAGTAGTTGAGATATATTAACGTACCTTTAAGCGACAAATGCTCGGCGGCCTGGCAGAGCGCCGGCAGCGCTATCTCCAGGTAGTCGCTACAGCCCAGGTCCGGCACCTCGAAGTAGTAGTTGAGATATATTAACGTACCTTTAAGCGACAAATGCTCGGCGGCCTGGCAGAGCGCCGGCAGCGCTATCTCCAGGTAGTCGCTACAGCCCAGGTCCGGCACCTCGAAGTAGTAGTTGAGATATATTAACGTACCTTTAAGCGACAAATGCTCGGCGGCCTGGCAGAGCGCCGGCAGCGCTATCTCCAGGTAGTCGCTACAGCCCAGGTCCGGCACCTCGAAGTAGTAGTTGAGATATATTAACGTACCTTTAAGCGACAAATGCTCGGCAGCCTGGCAGAGTGCCGGCAGTGCTATCTCCAGGTAGTCGCTACAGCCCAGGTCCGGCACCTCGAAGTAGTAGTTGAGATATATTAACGTACCTTTAAGCGACAAATGCTCGGCGGCCTGGCAAAGCGCCGGCAGCGCTATCTCCAGGTAGTCGCTGCAGCCCAGGTCCGGCACCTCGAAGTAGTAGTTGAGATATATTAACGTACCTTTAAGCGACAAATGCTCGGCGGCCTGGCAGAGTGCCGGCAGTGCTATCTCCAGGTAGTCGCTACAGCCCAGGTCCGGCACCTCGAAGTAGTAGTTGAGATATATTAACGTACCTTTAAGCGACAAATGCTCGGCGGCCTGGCAGAGCGCCGGCAGCGCTATCTCCAGGTAGTCGCTACAGCCCAGGTCCGGCACCTCGAAGTAGTAGTTGAGATATATTAACGTACCTTTAAGCGACAAATGCTCGGCGGCCTGGCAGAGCCCCGGCAGCGCTATCTCCAGGTAGTCGCTACAGCCCAGGTCCGGCACCTCGAAGTAGTAGTTGAGATATATTAACGTACCTTTAAGCGACAAATGCTCGGCGGCCTGGCAGAGTGCCGGCAGTGCTATCTCCAGGTAGTCGCTACAGCCCAGGTCCGGCACCTCGAAGTAGTAGTTGAGATATATTAACGTACCTTTAAGCGACAAATGCTCGGCGGCCTGGCAGAGCGCCGGCAGCGCTATCTCCAGGTAGTCGCTACAGCCCAGGTCCGGCACCTCGAAGTAGTAGTTGAGATATATTAACGTACCTTTAAGCGACAAATGCTCGGCGGCCTGGCAGAGCGCCGGCAGCGCTATCTACAGGTAGTCGCTACAGCCCAGGTCCGGCACCTCGAAGTAGTAGTTGAGATATATTAACGTACCTTTAAGCGACAAATGCTCGGCGGCCTGGCAGAGCGCCGGCAGCGCTATCTCCAGGTAGTCGCTACAGCCCAGGTCCGGCACCTCGAAGTAGTAGTTGAGATATATTAACGTACCTTTAAGCGACAAATGCTCGGCGGCCTGGCAGAGTGCCGGCAGTGCTATCTCCAGGTAGTCGCTACAGCCCAGGTCCGGCACCTCGAAGTAGTAGTTGAGATATATTAACGTACCTTTAAGCGACAAATGCTCGGCGGCCTGGCAGAGCGCCGGCAGCGCTATCTCCAGGTAGTCGCTACAGCCCAGGTCCGGCACCTCGAAGTAGTAGTTGAGATATATTAACGTACCTTTAAGCGACAAATGCTCGGCTGCCTGGCAGAGCGCCGGCAGCGCTATCTCCAGGTAGTCGCTACAGCCCAGGTCCGGCACCTCGAAGTAGTAGTTGAGATATATTAACGTACCTTTAAGCGACAAATGCTCGGCTGCCTGGCAGAGCGCCGGCAGCGCTATCTCCAGGTAGTCGCTACAGCCCAGGTCCGGCACCTCGAAGTAGTAGTTGAGATATATTAACGTACCTTTAAGCGACAAATGCTCGGCGGCCTGGCAGAGTGCCGGCAGTGCTATCTCCAGGTAGTCGCTACAGCCCAGGTCCGGCACCTCGAAGTAGTAGTTGAGATATATTAACGTACCTTTAAGCGACAAATGCTCGGCGGCCTGGCAGAGTGCCGGCAGTGCTATCTCCAGGTAGTCGCTACAGCCCAGGTCCGGCACCTCGAAGTAGTAGTTGAGATATATTAACGTACCTTTAAGCGACAAATGCTCGGCGGCCTGGCAGAGCGCCGGCAGCGCTAACTCCAGGTAGTCGCTACAGCCCAGGTCCGGCACCTCGAAGTAGTAGTTGAGATATTTTTCTCTTTTCGATCTTTTTTTATACATTCGCTGAAAGCGCTTTATTATCATAGTTCAAGCTTAAAACCAAATAATGGATGTCCGTAAGAAGTGCGGTATCTGCAATGATCAATTAACTGATGGAGTGCGTTGCTCAGTATGCGAAAACGAGTTGCATTTCCAATGTGCTGGTATCACTGAGGCTGGCCACCGTAAGCTGGGAGACAGGAAGCTCTCATGGCGATGCATGAAATGCAAACAGACGTGTGCTCTTCATCCAACTAGTTCACCAGTGCCACCAGGGTTGGAAACGGAATCTGCTGTGTTACGTGAGCTTCGAGCCTTGGCTGCAAAGTTGTCTCCATTGGAAGGTCTGAAGGATGAAATCCTGGCACTTAGGAGTGAGTTTGCTGACATGAAATCCTCTCTAAACCAGCAATTCAATGAAATTGTTATGGAGTTTAATGGAAGGATAAGTGACGTGGAACAGCGTGTCGTTCGGTTGGAGAAGGTTCAGGGTCAGGTAGATCAGCTTCAGGCGCGTCTGGATAAACTGGAAGAAGATTCAGATAGTAAGGATCAATGGTCGCGCATGAACAATGTGGAAGTAAAAGGTTTATCGCCGTCAAATAATGAAAACTTATTCCATATTATCTCCAGTATTGGTACCAAAATTAATTACCCTATTGTCAAAGGCCAGGTCAACTTTATTACTAGAGTACCTACGCGCGAAAAAGATCACATAAAACCAATCATTGTTTCGTTTTGTAATCGCTATGTTAAAGAGGATTTTGTTGCTGCAGCGAGATATTTCTCCAAGACATCACCACTAACAACCAACCAAATTGGATTAGCAGGCAATCAGAGAATATTTATAAATGACCACTTAACGTCTAAAAATAAAATATTGCTATCTAAAACTAAAAAACTGGCGTCTGAAGCGGATTTTCAATATGTATGGGTCAAACACTCAAAAATCCATGTGAGAAAAATGGACACCACCCCAGTTATGATAGTAAAATCAGAAAGGGACCTCTCAAAAATTGTCTAATAATAGAAATCAGCTGTGCACATAAACGGCTTGGTAACCGTAGGCCGCTCTGTGCTACTTGCGTATTCCTAATCATTCTGTGCTATTGCACTGTGCTAATGAGTTATTTCTTTATAAATACCACTTGTATGAAACTATTATATCACGACTTAATTGCGTTAAGTTTAAAGTCTAATTTAGAATACTGTGTAATGTGTATTAATACTATTTGGTGCTGTCATCAATTGTTGTTTTGCAACCGTTCATCACCTTTTGTTTGTATTCAAGGTATGGTTGGTTCATGTATATTGAAGTTATTTGTGTGTGAACACTGTACTTTCCTGTGCTTAATAGATTATTGTGAACCTTCTACCTCCGTTATATTATATTATCGAGAATATGAATACTGTTTAAATATTTTGGCACATTACTTAATTTTCTTCGCCCATCTTATTTGTTTATTTTTCATAGTTATTAAATTAACAACTTGTGATGGCTAATCTCAACGTTTATTATCAGAATGTGCGTGGTCTGCGTACGAAAACGAACGATATATTTCATAAAATATCTCTTAGTGCATATGATGTAGTTGTATTCACTGAGACGTGGCTTGCGGATGATATATTTAATGCTGAGATATTTGATAGTCGCTATTTGGTGTGGAGGCGTGATCGCGATTACTCTAAAACCTCTCAGAAGCGGGGCGGTGGCGTTTTGATAGCGGTTAGAAGTGAGCTTACTGTTGTAGAACGACATGATTGGCGCAGCTCGGCCGAAGATATCTGGGTCTCACTTATCTTAAAAAGATCTAGGCCAGCGGTAAATTATAATTTACACATTTGTGCTTTATATCTTTGTAAAGAAAACCTTGGCAACTCATACCATAATCAATTACATAATTTTAGTATTAACACTAACCATCTGATCTTAACCCACCCTTTAGACAAATTCATTATTATGGGTGATTTTAATTTTGGTAATAATGTAGAATGGATAAGTTCTGAAGGTAATGATCTAATTCCGCAAAATGTATCATGTCATTACTTGAGGGACTTTTTTGATGGAGTTCTTACTTCTAACCTATCCCAATATAACGGTGAAAGAAACAGAAATGCGAGGTTATTGGACTTAGTTTTTTGTAACGATTCTGTCAATGTTAATGAATGTCACGACCCTTTAGCATTACCTGTAGACCCGCATCATAAACCACTATTGATTACTGCCGATTTCGTTGAGATTCACAAATTAAGCGACAAATTGACTACGAAATATGTATTTTCTAGGGGTGACTACGCGGCTATTAAATCTGAACTTGACCAAATCAATTGGAATGAATTTTTAATTCATGAATCGTTAGATAGTGCTGTGGAACTTTTTTATAATAAATTATATGAGCTTAGAGATAAACATATCCCGATTAAATCAGTTAGACGGTCATCGTATCCGCCTTGGTATGATTCGGCGTTGGTTAAAGTATTAAAAGAAAAATATAAATACCACCGCAAGTACAAAACTTACGGCAATATGTCAGACTTTCACTCTTTTTCTATTTTACGTAATAGAGCAGCTAGCTTGGAGAAAACGTGTTTCAATAGATATATGGATAGAATTGAGTCTTCGATCATTCAGAACCCGAAATCCTTTTGGTCGTATGTTAAGAGTAAAAGAAACTCTGGTACTTTTCCAAAAGTAATGCATTATGGTGATAAGACAGCAAGTACAGGTGAGGAGATCAGCAATTTATTCGCAGACTATTTCCATTCAACATTCCAGGAACCGAATCCCGTGCCTGTGACTACTTCCGGTGGCATTAGCGTTGAACATGATTTAACGTGTATCGGCTCAATTCGTGTGTCTCATTCTCAAGTTCTAAAGTTATTAAAGACCATGGACCTTGCCAAATCTGGCGGTCCTGATTACATGCCTCCATTATTTATAGTAAATTGTGCGGACAGCTTAGTTGAACCACTTTGTATTTTATTCAGGCGGTCACTGTCCGAAGGCATAGTTCCAAAAATTTGGAAGTCTGCGTTCGTTACTCCAGTATTTAAAAAAGGTAATAAGTCGGATATCTCTAATTACCGACCGATATCCAAGATATGTCTGTTCTCAAAAATCTTAGAACGTATTGTGTTTACTGACGTATACAATGCTTTGAAGTGCTACTTTGGTGATGAGCAGCACGGTTTTCTCAGGAAGCGTTCCACTACATCTAACTTAATCTTATCCCATGAATACATATCCGAGGGTATGGGAAACCGCGCACAAGTTGACGTCATTTATACTGATTATAGTAAATGTTTTGATCGTATTGACCACGCACTGCTCATGGAGAAGTTATTTAAGGCCTGAATACATGGAGATTTATATCGTTGGTTTTCCTCGTATATTGATAACAGAACGCAAGCTGTAGTGCTTCAGGGGTACACCTCTGGATGGTGTTTTGTCCCCTCGGGAGTTCCTCAGGGTTCCATATTAGGGTCCCTATTGTTTACTATTTTTATTGCCGATGTGAAATATTGTTTCGAAAATTGTTATATTTTACTTTATGCCGACGATATGAAGATTCATAAAACTATCCGAAATATAGCTGATACGTACCTGTTACAAGCTGATTTGAATAGATTTGATGAATATTGTAGACGTAACAGGCTTGAATTGAATGTATCAAAATGTTATCACATGACTTTTACGCGCCAGAAGTCGTTAATTGACTCATCATACACACTATGCAATATCGATATAGGGAAGGTCAATACTGTTAGGGATCTTGGGATTATACAAGACAGCAAGCTGCTCTTCGATAAGCATATTGATGGAATAGTAAAAAAAGCATCGAGAGCACTTGGTTTCATAATGAGAACCTCGGCTTCTTTCCGATCGCTAAAACCGATCAAAGTTTTGTATTGTTCGTTCGTACGCAGCCATCTTGAGTATGCATCACAAGTCTGGAACCCTCAGTACGGGATCTACATCTCTCGCATTGAGGGTATTCAGAGAAAATTTCTTAAGTACCTAGATTACAGGGCGAAACAAGTATCTGTAGATTACAAACACCGATGTAGAAGGTACCATTTTCTGCCGCTTGACCAAAGGCGTAATATTAATGACATATGTTACTTATTAAATATTGCAAATGATTTAATTGACAGTACTGAACTTGTTTCTAAGTTAACGTTACGCACTAATCAAATGCGGCTGCGACAGCGACCACTTCTACGTGTACCTTCTGTAAACACTAACTATAGGCGTAATGCCTACTTCTGTAGAGCGAGTCGCAGCTTCAACAAAATTTGTTGTGAACATGATGTGGATTTGTTTTGCACCAATGCAAACACACTAAGGAAGCTCTTAGCAAAGCCATTTTTTGAACCTGTTGCACCTACTTGCATTTGAATTGAACTGCACACCTGAACATAAATTAATTGTTTTAGTTAACTTGTGTAGTCGAATAGAACACATCAGTCTATTTTGTATTAGGCTAGTTCAGTTTGAACATAGTCTTTTTTTTTTTTTTTTCATAACTTTATTTATCTGTGAGGGCTTGTAATTAGCAACTTAGTTTTTATATATTATTGTTATAATGTTATTAGTCTGTAAGCCTTCCGAAAATAAAATAAATAAATAAATAAATAAATAGATATATTAACGTACCTTTAAGCGACAAATGCTCGGCGGCCTGGCAGAGTGCCGGCAGTGCTATCTCCAGGTAGTCGCTACAGCCCAGGTCCGGCACCTCGAAGTAGTAGTTGAGATATATTAACGTACCTTTAAGCGACAAATGCTCGGCGGCCTGGCAGAGCGCCGGCAGCGCTATCTCCAGGTAGTCGCTACAGCCCAGGTCCGGCACCTCGAAGTAGTAGTTGAGATATATTAACGTACCTTTAAGCGACAAATGCTCGGCGGCCTGGCAGAGTGCCGGCAGTGCTATCTCCAGGTAGTCGCTACAGCCCAGGTCCGGCACCTCGAAGTAGTAGTTGAGATATATTAACGTACCTTTAAGCGACAAATGCTCGGCGGCCTGGCAGAGCGCCGGCAGCGCTATCTCCAGGTAGTCGCTGCAGCCCAGGTCCGGCACCTCGAAGTAGTAGTTGAGATATATTAACGTACCCTTAAGCGACAAATGCTCGGCGGCCTGGCAGAGCGCCGGCAGCGCTATCTCCAGGTAGTCGCTGCAGCCCAGGTCCGGCACCTCGAAGTAGTAGTTGAGATATATTAACGTACCTTTAAGCGACAAATGCTCGGCGGCCTGGCAGAGTGCCGGCAGTGCTATCTCCAGGTAGTCGCTACAGCCCAGGTCCGGCACCTCGAAGTAGTAGTTGAGATATATTAACGTACCTTTAAGCGACAAATGCTCGGCGGCCTGGCAGAGTGCCGGCAGTGCTATCTCCAGGTAGTCGCTACAGCCCAGGTCCGGCACCTCGAAGTAGTAGTTGAGATATATTAACGTACCTTTAAGCGTCAAATGCTCGGCGGCCTGGCAGAGCGCCGGCAGCGCTATCTCCAGGTAGTCGCTGCAGCCCAGGTCCGGCACCTCGAAGTAGTAGTTGAGATATATTAACGTACCCTTAAGCGACAAATGCTCGGCGGCCTGGCAGAGCGCCGGCAGCGCTATCTCCAGGTAGTCGCTGCAGCCCAGGTCCGGCACCTCGAAGTAGTAGTTGAGATATATTAACGTACCTTTAAGCGACAAATGCTCGGCGGCCTGGCAGAGCGCCGGCAGCGCTATCTCCAGGTAGTCGCTGCAGCCCAGGTCCGGCACCTCGAAGTAGTAGTTGAGATATATTAACGTACCTTTAAGCGACAAATGCTCGGCGGCCTGGCAGAGCGCCGGCAGCGCTATCTCCAGGTAGTCGCTGCAGCCCAGGTCCGGCACCTCGAAGGCGATCACGAAGCAGTTCACCGCGTCCTCGACGCTCATCTTCTTCGTTATCCGCAGGTCTATACACATGTTGTCCGCCAGCGTCTTTAGTGACGTCACTAATGCTGAACTGTAGTATTCTGATGGCACCTGAAAAAAATTGATAATTTTTAGAATTACTTAGAATTAAGCATGATTTAATTATCATCTATACTAATATTCTAAGGCGGAAAAGTTTGTTTAATTGTTGAAACCCGCTAATCTTCGAAAGTTCGGGATGGATTAAGATGAAAATAGTGGGTGGATTTGTATGAAATTTGGTATGGAATTATCTTGAGGAATGTTATAGGATTTACGTGATTTCAAATGGAGGGTTATGTTTTTATCATGATAAATTCCACGGGAGTGAAGCTCCGCGCGACTGCTAGTCAAAGTATAGCTTAATTATGTGATTTTAAACAGGAAGTTTTGAGATCACAATTCGGAACCTTGGACTAAAAATATAAGGCGTTTATAGCCTAGAAGGGCAGAAGGGACGAGTTCTCAAGTTTGTTTATTTCGAAGAATAAAACTAGTTATAATGATTATGTTCGACCATTGCGAAGATGTTTTAGATTTACTCTACGAGATTTCCGGTCGAAACTCCTAAAGTTTCAACCGTAAATCTCGTAAGGCAGTTTCACTGGGCGTCACTTACTTTGGCAAGGTACTGAAAGGCTCTACGGCATGAGGCCACATCTAACTCCGGCCCCGCCACGCTATCCACGTCTTTGTCCGGATCACTCGATAAACACATTGCTTTTGACTCCTTATCTAAAACAGATGACAAAAGTATACATTTAGCTATTATCTTAACCCCTTATCTAAAACAGATGACAAAAGTATACATTTAGCTATTATCTTAACCTAAAGCGTACCCCCTTAAACAAACGGGATGCGAATTTTCGATATTTATTTAGGTTGGCGCTTCGAATATAGTTGCATTTTACAAATACACGACAATCTGCCATGACGGAAACAATCTGCCATGACGGAGTTTGTTTCGATATGCATTATTCTTATTTTCTTAACTGTTTAACTTGCATATAAATTGCACCACAGAGCAGAGGAGAAAGCATAGATAAGCAAGAATTGGTATGTTTCCATGTTTCTTCTCAGAGTGGTCAGTTAGGAAACACCGGCCTCATCCGGTTTAAATGAAGACGAAAAACTGTAAAAGTATTTATAACTAATTTCAATGGTCTAATGGCTAAGGTATCGGACTTGTGTCAAGTCAAGTCAAGCATATTTAGCTTAATTGCAGGGGTTAACAAGGTCACTAGTAATTTGAATTCTACATTGCTAATTCTCTTAATAAAATATGCCAAAAATTAATATCATACTAATCACTTTACCAGAGTGAATATTGTATCATCAAAGGAAACTCACCTTCATTCATCTTAGCATCTTCATCACTATTACTGCCGCCTTTGCTAGCGAAACACCGAGCCAGGATAGCCGGTTGTGTGAACGCCTCACCCAGAGCCCTTATCAGTGGCTCCCGAACTTTAGTCTGCAGACACTCTTCACACAACTCATACATACGCTCCTCTGTCAATGGGGCACCATCTAACAAGGAAATTATCAAATCGTCAAGTTTTTTTACCAACCATATAAAGTTTTCCATATCCATCTTTCGTTTGATAAATTTATTCAGCCTGGTGTACAATTAAGCAAGTGTTCAATACGAAAACGAATAAGTAAATGATCCATGTTCGCCGATATGTTGTTTTATAGTAGAGTTGCTTAATTTTAAAGTAATTAACTTAATTATTAATTAAATGGCAATAATTATGTACCTTAAAAGAGTGATAGGTAATTTGCATTACAAGATGAAGTTTACAGGGAACTCATTATGGTTTACCAGAATCTATTCTATTTAAACTTGGATGTTTGTTGCCAGTTTTTTGCAATTCTTAAATAGTGATGTGCCACTATCGCAACTTAACGTTAATAAAATCAAGTACTTATCGGTATTTTATAATACGTTATCCTGAAATAAAGTGTTGGTGCTAATTTAAAACGTAGAAATACAAAATTAATTAATTATCTTTAATAACATAATTAATTACAGGTATTCGTTAATCAGATTCAGATAATGACTCCATATCTTAGGAATATTCTGAATCATCAGAATCACCACCTATTTCTATGATAAATATCAGTTATGTCGTCGACTATATGGCCCAGACAATAAAAACACACAATTACTCGGTGTTTATTGTGTGCAAGCCCAATTGGACCCAATCGAACATACATATTTATAAAAATGGGGTGGGCCCCGCCTGCTTTGTTGCCTGTTTCTTTCCTTTCAGTTGAGCAGTCGGGACTTTTTTTTTATATCATTTTAAATATGGTAAAGATTTCATAGATTATTTAATTCTTGCTAGGAATTGTGATCTTCAAGCGTATTTAGAAGTTTATTCGAACCAACTGCACAAATAGAGCTACATCACAGCTAAGGTCATCCCTTGCAGTTAATGTCGGTGTCGAGCCGGGCCAAAGAGACATGATGTCGATGTCGTTGTCGGTATCCATGCCGGGCCGTGTTGGCCAATGAAGAAACGCCCAATGTATTGTTTCTGCGCAGGCAAACAGCACAATATAAGCGGCAGCATCATCAGAGGGGCCAATAAAATCATCACCACCTTCACCGAGTGAAGGTAACTTTAGTTGGCCTATAAAGTTATCAAATACCAATATTACATGTCAAGGATGAAGGAATAATCCAACTTTATCGTTTCTTTAGTTTTACGATTTTTCAGTCTTTGATATGATTTTTCATTTGTATTTAGTTTTATACAAATAAATCACAAATTTATTTGTTATCCTCTCGTAAAGTCCTTTATTTTGATACCTCACTCAGAGGGTTTGAAAGAAAAAAAACCCTAACCTGAATATGGCACTCTAAATCCGTATTAAAATATTATAATGTGCTATTAAATCCTTTCATTCCTTTTTATCTTAAATTTCGTTTTCGGTTTCTCTGTGACACACATTCAAGGTCCTTGAGATTGCGGAAAATTTAGAGTTAAGTATCCGTATGCATTCCACTCTTTCTTCGATAAATCTTTTACTATACAAGCGGCCCGCTTGTGGAATGCATTACCATAGATGTAACCAAGAATGGTGATGGAGCATTACCTCTCACTATAATTTTTTTCCCCTCCTTTCTCTATTATGAATTTGATATGTATTAGTATATATTTATATATTATATTTTGTGGTATGTATTTTATATCATGATTTTTGATTAGTATTATGTATGATGTTGTACACTGACAGCCCTAAATCTATCTCCTTAATTTCTGTCCATCCAAAGGTTATCTGTAAGAGATTGCCCTGTGCGATAAGACCGCCTATTGTACACTAGTTTTATTATTTGTACCCTTATGTGTATTGTAAGGTGTACAATAAAGTATACAGTATGTTAACTAACAGACGGCGTTCCCGTTAACCCGCAATAGTATAAGCACATCAATTAGATCGCCGCACACGCGGCCCGTGTTTCATAAACAAATTGCAACGTTACCGTCCTTCAAATACGCGTGTGCAGTGTTTCTTTTACGTATCAATTTAACATTTTTAGTGAATATTTTAATATTAAAAAAAAAAAATTGTTTTCGAATGGTAATATTTTTTTAGCATGTATGGATGCTACACTATTGCGGGTTAACGGGAACTCCCTCTGTTAGTTAAAATACAGTATAATAAATAAATAAATTGCTGGTTTCCTTAACCTTCAAGCGGGCGCGTGGTAGTTTGAACGGCAACGGGCGCGCGAAACCTAAACGACCTATGGAATTAAATCAATCAAATGTTCACTCTCTTTGTCTTAAAGTATTTTCGTAAATATGATACTATCAAGCACTTCTAAAATACTAAAAACAATACTATTAAAGACTTAATTCGATATAATTTGATAATATTTCAAAACCATTGACATATATATTACTTCGTAAGGACTGGGCGGATCGCATGTTATAATGACGCCTCGAACTTGGTCCCAAAGTGGTCTAACCTTTATCGAAGTGAACTAGAACGCGATCGGCTATCTTCGGGAGGGGTCGTCAGTTTTATACAAGCAAAAATGCCAAATTGTGTCGTGAAGGGTTGCGTGAACTACGACGTAAAACACAATAAAAAAATATATAACATTTCATATCACCGGTAAGTTAAAAATATGTCATTAAATCAACTTCTAACATTATTTAAAACAATTTTCTTTCTTGTTCGTCTCAACCTTTAGCATAGACAACGCGAAGCCGCGTAAAAGTGCGACATAATTATAATTATGCAGCGGCGCGCGTTGCAGCCGATGAAATAAAAAGATTTAATAATATTACTATAAGATTAAATTATGTACAAAATTAATTTTTATTGTTTATTAAAAGCAAATTAAAATGTATTTTTATGTATAACAAATATAAAATTCAGAAACTAAAAGGTTTTGTTTTATTTCTTTGTACCTCGAAAAATACCACACCCCGCTCTTACAAGGCTACGTCTAGGAGCAAACCACGCCGATTGACTTCTTAGTTATCATAGATGGCGCTAGTGTGTTTTGTAGGGCGACCGCGTCCGTCAAATGTTCTGATGACCGTACCTTTACTATTTAAATCAATGTTCAAAACACAATAGCTCGCGTTGAGCGTTGCGCGTAACCTTTTCGACGACAGGCGCGTGCGCCGTGACTAAAACAAATACGATCTACACGAAGCGGGAGACGCGGGAATCAGGGGTTGATTTGTTTATACTATAACAATGAAAGGCTACTAGGGATAGGAAAAGTATACAACAAGAAATATGGATATTAGGTACAAAAAATTTACCGAGTGCGGTCGATTCGACTCCGCGCGCCCGCTTGAAGGTAAAAAAATAATAATAAAAATATCTTACTGTTATGACTACGAGTTTTGGATTCCTCTTGGTGAGATAAGTTATGACTAGTTTGTGGTTCCTCCTCTCTGGAGGTGCTCTCCCTCACTACCAGAGTAGTGGAGGCTGCCTCCTTATCCTTGTTGTCTTCTTTGTCTCGACCACTTGCAGTGTTACATGTTGTGCTGAACAAAATAAACTTATCAAACTCAAACTCAAAATATTTTATTTCACATAGGCCTACATGGGCACTTACAAAATGTCAGAAGCTAGTGCATGGTTCAAAATTGGTCGTTTTCTATGGAGAAGAACCGGCAAGAAACTGCACAGTTACTCTTTTAAAAATATTTTTTTACAATGTATCCATAATACAGATTAATTAGGTATGCGAGGACAGTATAAACCAATTAATACCGCACAATGGAATTACAAATAACAAATTGTAAACTATCTAATTCTACAGTGTTCTCCCATTCACAAAAAGCTTCAGAATATATTAAACTAAACTGGACATTAGACTTAAAAAATTGGCCAAGTGCGAGTCGGACTCGCCCATGAAGGGTTCCGTAGTAACTATAATAAATATAATATACTTACTAGATTTATTTGAAAAAAAAAAACAAAAAACCTTACAAATTTCTTAAGACTAACTTATTTACAATTTTTACAACTACGCCAAATAACTTTGTTTGTCATAGTATTTGTATGAATTACAAAGTTATATTTGCGGTTTTATAAAAAAACTTATTTAAAAAATCTAAAAAACCCGACTGCTCAACTGAAGTGTAAGAAACAAGCACATTTTTATTGTTAAAAAGTGACAATCAGGCGGGACCCAATTGAACATATTTTTTTTTAAATGGGATGGGTCCGCCTGCTTGTCACTTTTAAAAATAAAAATGTGCTTGTTTCTTACACTTCAGTTGAGCAGTCGGGTTTTTTAGATTTTTTGAATAAGTTTTTTTTTTCAACTTTTTAGTTAAAATATTAATTATCATTTTTTTTAGTTTTCCCGGTCGTGTCACATTGGCACTCCACCAGATTCAGAAAGTGAGTCCATATTTTTAAACTTTCTCATTGTGTTATTTTGCTAGTATTACACTAATGATAAACATGATATACCTTTTTGAAATCCTTATGTTAAGCCCTTTAATTTGATACCCATATTGTAGTACTTGAAAAAAAAATTTTTTCACCATGTTTAATGGCTTCGCACGGCCGCCATGTTTATTTTTTTTAAATATCACCTACCCAAGAACACTCGGGCTGTTAAGACAAATCTAACGATACCTCAATTGTGTGAATCTGTTCAGCGGTTCTGGAGATATGAGGTAATAAAGAATATTACAAACATACATACATACATACATACAAGATACGCGCGAAAAACATAACCTTTCCTTTGCAGTCGGGTAAAAATATACTGTATCTCAAAAACTGCTGACTCGATCTCGTTCAAACCAATTTTGGTTGAAATTTTACATTAAGATCTACAACATATGTTTTTTTTAGATTTTTCACTTCATTATTATAGAAGTTAGAGGGGGGGGACACACATTTTACCACTTTGGAAGCGTATATCTTAGTAGTCTAAGCGTATACCGACTAACTTTATGAAAAAGTCATTTTAGAAACCTTAATGTCATTTTTAAAGACCTGTCTATAGATACCACACACGTATAGGTTTCATGAAAAAAAATATTTTCAGTTTCAGTTCCATGTATGGGGAGCCCCCTTTATTTTAAATATTTTTTAAATTTTCTCTTAAAATCGAAAAGCGGTTCATAGAATACATCCACCTACCAAGTTTTACATGTATAGTCCTAATAGTTTCGGAATAAAATGGCTGTGACATACGGACGGACAGACAAACAGACGGACAGACATGTCGATACTATAAGGGTTCCGTTTTTTGCCATTCGGCTACGGAACCCTAAAAATGAAGGAAAATGAATAATAAAAATGAAACAAAAGAATGTCTGTCAAATCGGATTGATTAGGTATTGTAGGGAAATATAATAAAAACTTTTAACCAAAAAATTAAACCGACTCCCAAAAAACACTGCAAAGTGAAAAATAACTTTAATTTCGGTAGTCGGTGTCTTTAGTTTTGTATTTTCGTTTTTGGCACCGACTACCGAAATTAAAGTTATTTTTCACTTTGCAGTGTTTTTTGGGAGTCGGTTTAATTTTTTGGTAAAAAGTTTTTATTTCACTCTTTTTAGTTGGTCAATTTACAATTTACCTAGTTACAAAAACCTAAATCTCAACTACTTATAACCTTTTACAAAATATTGCTTTTCCCAATGCTGGGCCGTTAATTGTTGAGGTGTTCTCCTGGTACTACACCATCAGCTTCACTTCACCATATGTATTGTGACGAGCATATTGTGTTTCATAACCGTATTCAAGTAATCGAAGCTGAACCCACGTAATACTTCTTATTCCTACTTATATATTGAGTAGTTCCAGTGGCCATCTGTGGTCTTCATCATCAGATCCACTTCACAAATGGTGTTTTTCGAATGCAACTACACAAGTTACTTCAAAATATACTTTAATCACTATGGGTGTGCCTATAATATTTGAAGAGTTCCCTCGATTTCTCCAGGATCCCATCATCAGATCCTGACTTGGTGACAATGGGACCAATTTCGAAGTATACCCTTTCAAATAAAAAAAGAATTTTTCAAAGCGGTTCAGCCGTCTTCGAGTAATCGGTGATCATACATAAAAAAAATATATATATGCGTCGAATTGATAACCTCCTCTTTTGGTCGTCGGTTGAAAAGACACACTCACACAAGTGGAGTTGTTAATTATACACTAGTTGGTAACACTATTACAATAATCAATAAACACTTATTCTATAATACAATTTCATGATCTTGGCTAATTACAGAATGAGCAATTAAAAATATGTATTTTGCAGTAGAAAAGAAAATAATTTTACTGACAATAAGGATGACATGGGAACTTTTAGGAAAAACATACATAGAAAATTACCAATTTCGAACCATGCACTAACTTCTGCTTTTGTAAGTGCCCATGTTACATGTAGGTCTATGTGAAATAAAATATTTTGAGTTTGAGAAGGACTTAGTATATTATTAGTTTATGTTTATTACATTTTTAAGGAGGATTTCTATGGCAGTAATGTCATAGAAGAATGAGTTTCTAATATTGTAGATAGACTTTATATAAGTTTACCAGAAAGTATTTTTATAGTAGAAGCATTGATATATGACTGAAAACAAAGCCCAAGATGCACACTCAACGTCTCAAAACCGTCCGCATAAAATGAGTGCTCAATTCTAAATTGTGCACTTATTTCAAATATGTATGGTTCAAGCATAGCCAACATTTATACTTCAATATGCCGCAGTGCGCCTTCAAAAACTGTATAAATAACCACTGTAATGCCAAGATTTCGAAAGGAACGTCTTTTTTTCGGTAAGTTTATATTATTCATTGTTTTTTTCATAAAATAAAAACAAATGAAATAGTAATTATAATTCAATTAGCTATTATAGTTGTTTGAACAATGTTGGCTACAACGCACCAACTATTGTAACAAACGTCGTCTGTTCTTGAACAAGGAAATGCATGGAGTAGTGTTAATTTTTAAAATGTTATTTTTGTTGTAGATTTATTCGTGACTCATTTCGCTGTGCAGGGCATGATGGGTATCTATTGTCGCGAAAGGAAGAGGAGAAGAAATATACAACCCTTATAAATATTCGAGAATATCTTCGATTCATTTTGACACATTGGACATAACGGGGAACAACCGCAACCCTGTAAGGCAATGGCCCTATCGGGACCCGTCAATGCTGTTGACTACTCTTTGAGGCTATTGTACGCCAAAAACACGTTTCTTGATACCTTGTATTTTTTTACTTTATTTTTTATTACATTGTTATAATAGCGGCAATATAAAATAGTATCTACTACTTTTTACAATCGGTCAAAAATATTTGCCACCGTACAAAACGAACCTAGGCATAAAAAAATTGCAACACTACGTCTTTATATACATACTGTGTTCTGAGCATTGAAATTTAATACCAAAAACGACGTCTTTCCACAATAGAGGAAGCACGAAATTGTAAACAAAATATTTTCAAACTTGTTATATAGATTTTTAGAAAAAATATTTTTGTGCTGATGACTTTTTATTATCAAGTGACATTTAAAATTTATTGCTTTTTACCTTTCTCCGAAGAAAGGACTTAAATAAATATATTTTGCAATGGTAATTAAACTTTATGTTTTAGTACTAGGGTTTATAATAAAGTGAAGTTATGGCTAGGGTTATAAGTAAATTATTAAACTTTTTCTGAGAAATTTACATGTTTACGTGTGTGCAAATGTGGCCACTTGAGCAACTTATTTTTGTTCCTGATCCTTAATCTAGTACTATAATTGATCGAAAATGCTAATGATAAGTGTGGCGCAGCAGCAATCTCATTAAAAACTTTTTATTTTTATACTTTAGTTATCCTGGTGTCAGCCAACAAAGGCGAGCGATTTTTTTGATGCCGAACAATTCAAGCGTCGTTTTGTTCGGAGCATTTTTGGACGAAGATATGTATGTAACAGCAAAAGGTATAAAACTTGAACCAAAAATGTTAATAAACGATTTTGATAGTTAATATTTGTTTCATTGATATACACAGCCATGTTCTATCCAAAAACATATTTACGCTCAGATAAGAGTATAATTACCTTCGATCAACAATTGTACTAGATTACCGATAAGCGCTTCAAAAACGGCCCGAAAAATAGAGCCACAAATAGTTTTGTGGCCTTATTTCAAATTAGTATGGTCCAAGCATAGCTAACATTTACACGTCAACATGCCGCAGTGCGCGTTCAAAAACTGTGTAATCAATCACCGTAATGCCAAGATTTCGGAAGGAATATCTTTTTTTCCGGTAAGTTTATATTATTAAGTATTTTTTCATAAAATAAAAACCAATGAAATACTAAGTATAATTCAATTAGCTATATGTTGGCAACAACGCACCAACTATTGTAACAAACATCGTCTGTTTTTGAACAAAGAAATGCATGGTGATGATTTATAAAAATGTTATTTTTGTTTTTAGATTTCCTAGTAACTCATTTCGCTGTGCAGAATGGGTATCTATTGTCGCGAAAGAATGAGGAGAAGAAATATATAACCCATGTAAATATTCGAGAACATATTCGATTCATTTTGACACATCGGACATAACTGGAAACACGCAAAGGCGTAGATTACTAAAAACAGCGGTCCCTAAATTACACATTTATCAATAAGTACTAAAATGGTGTAAGCTAACGTTTTGACAAAATTGTAAGTAGATTTTTTTTTAGATTCACGGGCCACTAAAAGTGCAGTCAGCTATATCTTCAGGATTGACGAAAGATTTATCAAATCAGGTAAATTTTATAAAAATCTTTATCAGAAGAAAACTATTTCTGTAGGTATTTTCATTAAATATTTGTTTGAAAACTGTGTAATAATTATGTTTCTTTACAGGCCACATCTTCGGCAACATTAATTTTTGATACTACGGAAATATGTGACGTGCCTCGGGCTGATGCAGTTGACTTCCAGCCTCCTGATGCATCATTATCAGATTAAATATCTGTTTGTGACACTCGAAGAAATGGGTATTAAAAAAGAATTTTAGTACATATCGCAGAATCGTAGATAATAAATGTAAGAAAATACATAATTTACAAAAAGTAAATAAGCGACTAATTAAGAAAAATTGTTCGTTAAAAAACATTATTAATTTGCTTCAAAAGAAACATTCTATTGACGATTCATTATAACCCCGTGTGTGGGCGGAGCGGAAAGGAGTGTCAGTCTTTCACTAACTAAAAACCCACCTTGTTCCTTCAACTGCCCTTACGTACCGGCGCCACGGTATGTCGTTAGAACATTCCCGCAAGTTGCGACATACCGTGCGGGCCGCAACCATGTAAGGCAATGGCCCTATCGGGCCCCGTGAATGCTGCTGACTGCTTTTTGAGGCCTGACTGCTCTTTGAGAGAATTATACATACCTACATAACTACACTCACAGGCACAATTAACCGCCCACCTTGTATTTCTTTCAATTTGCAGAAATCTTCCAATTTTGACCCCATTTTATGAGAGGTATGTTGCAAGCGTACCTTTAAGGTAAAAAATAACACAAGTCTTGAAAAAAAAAAGTCGTTTATTATAAAGATGCACACCAAAATCGATTTTGTGAAATTTTCTGATGAAAATTAATCTATATTCAATTTGAAAAAAAAAAGACCCACGTGAAAAAAAAAATTAATAAAGAGTGTTGCCTCCTCGGGCCCTTATGACTTCTTGGAGCCGGTTTGGTAGTCCATCCATGATGACTTGGATATCCGATTGGGGGATATTGTGCCACTCCTCTACTACAGCCGTCTTGAGCTTTCCTAGGGTGGTAGGGGCTGGAACTCTTGCTCGGACACGTCTTTTGAGGTTGTCCCAAATGTGCTCAATTGGGTTAAGATCGGGACTCCGTGCAGGCTACGGTAGAACTTGAATCCCGACCTAATTAAGGTATTCAGTGACGGATCTGGCGGTATGGCAACGTGCAGTATAATAATAATAATTGGTCAAAAACCGACTTAAAAAAACTGCAACGAACTATCAATACTCTACTCACCAAACACCGAAAACACCACCCGAAGTCATGCATACAGCGCCTTACGCTACCACGCGAAGAAGGGGGAAGAGGGCTGGTAGATATTCACAACCTACACAACAAACAAATACTTTCACTCAGATCTTACTTCCACACCAAATCAGAACAATCACTCCTACACAAAACTGTAACAGAAACCGATAAAAAACTAACACCACTTAATTTAATAAATAAAAGCTCTCAAAATAATGAAAATCTTATTAGCACACAACAAAAAACTGCAGCATGGGCTGGAAAAGTTTTACACGGAAGACACCAAGCTACTCTGAGCCAGCCACACGTCGACAAAGTCGAACGAATGGCTCAAACGAGGCGAGCTGTTTCCCGAAACTGAAGGTTTCATGCTTGCGATTCAGGACCAAGTAATAGTAACACGTAACTACAGAAAGTTCATAATGAAAGACTCCAATCAGCCGACTGACACATGTAGACATTGCAACAGTGCCTCTGAAACTATACAGCACATTACCGGGGCCTGTAAGTCTCTAGCACAGACAGATTACAAACACCGTCATGATCAAGTTGCCGCAATCGTACACCAACACCTAGCACATAAATACAATTTTACAGTTGAAATGATTCCATACAATAAATACATAATACATATAAATACAAACCAGAAATCATTTTAGAAAAACGAAATCATAAAATCTATTGGGCTAGAACAATAATCACAGACAAAACTATACACTACAATAGGCCTGATATAACAGTACACGACAAAACAAATAAAACAGTTTACTTAATCGACATAGCTATACACAACTCACACAACATACAGTCTACAATTTCCGAAAAACTTAGTAAATACCAAGACCTGGCTATAGAAAACAAAACTCAGTGGAAAGCACGGACTGTTCATATCGTCCCTATAGTACTCTCATCCACTGGTGTAGTACCAAAAGCTCTCACACAAAGTCTGAATACTCTTCAAATGCCTTCTCATACACTATACACGCTCCAGAAAGCCACCATACTCAATACTTGTCGCATCACTAGAAAGTTTCTGACTTCCTCTACACTGACATCCACATTCTCAATTTAATAATTTCCCTTTACACACTTGGCCCCGGCCCGTGTGTTTAGATGTATGTACTCTCTAAAAAGAGACGCAAATATGAACAAAAATATAATAATAATAATAAGTCTGTGCAATTATGGATGAAGTTATGATGACGAATAACTATCGGAAATATATTGTGAAGGATGGTACGGTAGACATATCGTCGCTCGCATGACTAACAGTCCTATCTCCGTATTGTCGATTGTTCAGGAAAAGCGTTTTACGGTTACGACATTTCAAACTAAGATAAAATTGTAATCTATTGGCAATTCTGAATATTTAATTATATTTATTCATAAAGAGTATTTATAATACTTTAATTTTAGACTATAGCTACTTATTTATTTACAATATTAGTATTTATTTTTAATTATCAAAACAGATAGGACACTTTGTGAAATCTTTACTTATCAAACTGAGCAGTTTTTTTTTACTTACGACTTTACGGTTTGGATTAAGTTTGGAAATAAAACACGCAAAACATTTAGCTTTTTAATTTCTATTTAAGAAAAGAGTTTAATATAAAAGGAAGATAACACGTTTTTTAGAATCACAATTTAAAAAGACAGAACAATATAAAAAAAAACTTTAAAATATAATTAGGAAATTATTAGCAAACAGAATAAAAAACAATTTAATAACCTACAAATTCAGTCATATTTTGAGATCACATAAAGCAAGTAATTGAGATTTGATAAAAAGACTGATTTTATGATAAATACTATCATAAAATCAGTCTTTTTATCGAATCTTAATACTAAATTGTATTTTTCTTTTAGAAAATAAGTGATTTGCAGTTTTGTATTATAGGTATCTTAATGATGCAGTGAACGATAAAATGAAACGAATTCGGGTAACCTTATGACTGGTGTGTCACCCGCAGTCAAAGATCGTTGTATTTTTCTAGAGAAATCTTTGGTTGTGTTACACTGAGTGGTAAAATTTGTGAGTGCGATTCTCCAGAAACTTGCCTCCTTGATGTCAATGAACGAGAAGTTTCAACAGTGTGATCAGTTTTGAATTCCATCATTTCTCTCCAATCTACCATTTCACCGGTGTCATCTTTTCGAACAGAAAATAGCCGCAAATTTTGTGAGAGTGCCTCAAAATATAAAAAGTCCGAGTAGCTTAGAGCTGTTACTATATACAGTTGTCGTCTTCGTGCCAACTTTATGATGGGAATTAACTGAGAAGGGAGGAAAATGTCACCACTTTTTTTCTATTCTATTCTATTTTTGGTTAATGGCAAGTGGAGCCGATGTCGACTATTCTGCCAATGTCTAAAGTAAATTGGAAAAACAAGTGTGTATGATTAATGATTAGAGACAGAATGGATTTAGAAAAGAAAAAAGTTAAAATCAGAACAGGAACGATAGTCTCTGTTTCTTCAATTGGTACAGTTGAACTTGTTGGGTTAGTACAGGACTGAAACAAACAAAGAATAAAAATACATAAATATTATAGTTGTTAAACGATTACATAAATTATACCACAACCATACAGACAATTTTTGGTACTCTGGCTCACAGTTTTATATTGTTGTGACGGATGAAACTCATCAGCGCCACAAGCAGTTCTGGTGAAGGAAATGTTAGAAGAGAAGAGAAGTTAATTGGAAGAGGGATCTTAAATTTCGGGAGACGACTATACAAATCTGAAGATGAGACGATATTTGGGCATTTAAAAAATATGTGGTCCAGTGTGCCTTCTTCCAGGCCGCATTCGCATAGGGATGAGTCCCGAACACGGATTTTTTCCAAGAACACAGGAGTACAACAAAAACCTAAGCGGATTCTACAGAGGACGGAGATGATGGATTTCGACACCTTTTTGTATGTGTAGAACCAAGGTTTTGGCTTAACATATGGTTGCACTGCATAAAAGAATTTGCCTTTCTTCTTCCCAGTCGAGTTCCACTGCTGTTGCCAAGTACTGTAAAGGTTTTCTTTTGGGAGATTCAGTAAATCATAGCCCTGATGGGCATTGTGGCAGAGATCGGCTGTAGCAGATGAACATGCACCTTTGGCCAAGGCATCGACGCACTCGTTGCCCTTAATGCCACAATGGCTAGGTATCCAAACCAACTGAACATCCTTCCGGCTATAACTGCACGAGAAAAGTGCTTTTTTAATTTTTAAAATAAGCGAACTGTGCAATTTACCTTGGAAAGGGTTTTGGACTAGGGCTTGGAGACAGCTTAGGGAGTCTGTAAATATAACGGCTTTGTCAATGCGGTGGGACTCGATGAAAAGACACGCTTCCAATAATGCCACACACTCGCCTGTGAACACAGATGCTTCCTTGGGACATTTGTATTGAAGTATGATCCTGGAGTTTTCGAAAAATACTGCAGCTCCAGTGTGATTAGAGTCAGTAGACTTTTTTTAATTGCATAGTCAATGGCACTACGAGCAGAGTTGCTCTCATTTTGCCCATGACACAGGACAGAGATGCTTAAAACAATTTCTTTAATAGAAAGGGAATTATTTATCACGTAGAGAAGGGTAGCTGCTACAATTGAATTTTTGTTTTGGCCGCTGCAGCCATCGGAAAATAAATAGACTTTCTGAATACCTTTTTCGTCAAAACTTTTAAGGAAAAGGTATAAAGCATTAGAAATTTCTGAAGCCCCTCTCTCACTTTTTCCTTCATGCCACGTGTAGCAGAAACAATCATGTTATATCATCTCATAAATGGTGAAATTATACAGCGATAACCTTCTCTTGTAAAACACAGCGCTTTCATTACTTATAGGTAAATTAATAACTTGCTAGAGATCAAAAGTAGCACAAGCTATTGTTAATACATCTTTTGGAGCTTCTTTTTTTCGTTTTGATCGTTTTGCACGGAATTATTGCTTTTGTAGTATATGGGTGGTATATTTTTCGTACAAATTCGCTTTGATGTCGTCAGTTCCCTCACGATATGTTGAGCATAAACTGCACTCGCCTTTCTTAGGACGATGAAAAGATAAATTTTTACATTTGAATAGTTTTCTGTAAAAAGAAAGGCTGGGTTTCGGTTCTTCCTGCAACTCTTCAACAAGCATTTGATGCATTTTTGGATTTTTGGAGAAAGATATATCCACGCCGCGAGGAACGATGTGGCGTGATTATGTTCCCCGCATCCTTGTCTCACTTTATGAAGTTACCGGCCTAAATTATGTCCAAATGTCAAGTGCCATAAAGTTAAGTTTCAACTGTCAAAGCGTACCTAACTCAGTGTAAATATAATTCTTATAAAAAGAATTCACGATTCTAAATTTCACTAAAAGTCCTAAATGAGTTACGCTTTTTAGTAATATTTTTTTTAGTTAATATGAGATACGTTGACTTTCAAAACGGTAATATTTTGAGATCCAAATAACATAGAGATACGACGGTTAGTGAGAAATGTAAAGAGTCACGAATTGAAAAATGTAGTTAACCTAACTCAAATCAGCAAAAAAATGAGATAGGACTTTTAGTCATGCGAGCGACGATATGTCGGGCATGTCACAAACCGGGAGAATCCATTCGTCACATTATCTCCGGTTGTTCTCGTCTGGCTAACGGAGACTATTTGCATAGACACAACCTTGTAGCTAGGATTGTTCACCAGCAACTTGCTCTTAAATACAACCTCGTGGAATCAGAAGTACCGTACTATAGTACGGTACTTCTGATTCCTGAACTGGTTCGGGCACATACCTATAGGTATGTGCCCGAACCAGTTCTCGAAAATGGCAATATTACACTGTACTGGGATCGATCTATCATCACTGACAGGACTATTGTTGCCAATAAGTCTGATATAGTGGTAATAGACCGATTAGAGCGTCGCACGGTGATTGTTGATATAGCGGTCCCTCATGACGAGAACCTCGTGAAAGCCGAGAAAGATAAGCAAATTAAGTATCTTGACTTGGCTCGCGAGGTTGTTGACATGTGGGATGTGGATACAGCAATCATTGTGCCGATAGTCGTCTCAGCCAATGGCATAATAGCCAAGAGCCTCGACAAACATCTTAGGAGGCTCTCGTTGGGCAGCTGGATCAAATGCTTGATCCAGAAAGCAGTACTTCTGGACACGGCACGAATTGTTAGGAGGTTCCTCTCTCAAGAGCCCTGACCACCGGTAGCTTGGACCCTGTTCCCGATGCCGGTGGGCTACTGTTTTTTATGTTTTTAAATGTTTTTATAGGAATATTTAAAAATGTAAATAATATGTATATAAAATGTAATAAAGGAAATAATAATAATATTCCACAACTTTATCATGCATTAATTTGAAGTTATCACTGATGAAAGGTGCATAACGTGGTCTTGTAGAACTTGCTCCACGTATCTTTGAGCGTTCACACTGTCTCTATCGAACACAACAAGATCAGTACGAGCCTCGTAAGAGATACTTCCTCAAACCATTATTGAGCCTCCCTGGTAACCCACTGTTTCGCTTATGGCACATGGAGCAAACCTTTCGTTTTGGCGTCTGTAGACACGCTGACGTCCATCTCTCTCAAAGAGGTCCCTCTTAAAGCTATTCTGCTCTCGTCAGAGAATAGGTACGTCCTTCCATTCTTGTACAGTCCAGTCAGCATGTTCTCGCGCAAAAGCAAGTTTAGCTCTACGGTGCTGTGGGAGTAATTGTGGGGTGCGAGCTGGACGAAAAGCTCTCAGGTTTCTTTTTGCCAGTCTTCTCCGAATTGTACGTTCATTTACGCTAACATTTATCACTTCAAAAAGACGCGATCTAGCGACAGTAGCGGCAGACAGTAGACAAAAGCGATTTCGCAACACTTTAATGACAACAAAACGGTCATCTCTTGCTGAGGTGCATTAATGTTGGCCTTAACCTGGCCTGCGAGTGTAACGGCCTGTCGCCTAATGGAATCCCGTACCGTAAGTTCACGGTACACCGAGTGTACGAGCGATGCGACGTTGGCTGTACCCAGCGTCAGCTATTGCCACTGCCCTAGCTGCACCAGTAGCATCCAGGGGCATTTTTAACAATCAAAAATAGGGAACGAACACTACAAACTCAAATTAAACAATATTCACACACTTTAGCAGAAAAGAACTGGAAATGTTAACAAGGGACCGTAACGGCAACATTGTCAAAAAACTACTAAATTCCAAAAACTCGTCGCTGTCTCAAATTTAGGAGCCGAAATAAGGGTATAAGTGTGTAATTTATTGCTAGAGTACCCACTTGACAAAAAGCAAAACATTTGATAAGCCATAGTTGACATGAATAAACAGGGCGACGAATGATATAGGTGGGCGGTTAATTGTGCCTGTGAGTGTATTTTATATACTTTTGTACAAAAAAAAAATACGCCAAAAACACGTTTCTTGATACCTTTTAATTGTTTTACTTTATTTTTTTATTATCTATTTGTTGTAATAGCGGCAATGTAAATTAGTATCTACAACTTTTTACAAAAATATTTGCCACCGCACATAATGAATGTTGGCCTAAAAAAATATATTCTGGAACTCTATAGTTACTGTGTTCTGAGCATTGAAATAAGATACCATAAACGATGTCTAGTTACACAATAGAGGAAGCACGAAATTGTAAACAAAAGGTTTTCAAACTTATTACATAGAGTTTAAGTTTCATTTTGCTTTTTACCTTTCTCGGAAGAAATGACTTAAATAAATAAAATTTGCAATGGTAAGTAAACATCTTTTTTTTTTTTATAATCTTATTGTGCTAAAAATAGTACATAATTCTTAGTTTAATACACCCTAGACCCCACACTAGGATTCCCTGTGTCGTGGGTATGTAGTAGTGCTTTATGTAGTAGTATAAGCAGGTTTATAATAAAGTGAAGTTATTAATATTATTGTACCTTTTTCTATGAAATTTAGGTGTTTACATGTGTGCAAACGTGGCCACTTTAGCGAATTATTTTTGTTCCTGATCCTTAATCTAGTACAATTGTTGATCGAAGATAATTACGGGTTTCCAAACACGTTATTATACGCAGTTTAACAAACTTTTATAATACTAACAAAAACGTCTTATAAAAAAAAATAAGTAATAAGTAAGTATATTCGCCTCCAGCTCCACTCAATGCCTTGTCCTACCGTCCAACGTCAGTCGTAAAATTTTATTGCTTTTCGCACACTGCTTTCTAAAAACAACTTTAAACAATTCTCGTAAGGTGGAAATTGCAAAAACATATGCTTATAGCATAACTATTACTGCTAAGGTATAATTGGCGACATTTTCAAGCGTTACTTTTATTCGAGACTGTGCAGCTTGGGTTTTTGTATATCAATGAGTAGAAGTAAGGGAAAAGCGAAAAGCCACAAGGCGTAAGGATTTGCAGTATGACATTAATCCACACGTTAAAGTAGTAAGTCATGCTGCAGGCTTCCAAACTGTCAAGTGTTTTATTAACTCTCTGTAGAATTGAAGACCTTATATAATATTACTCAATTTAAACAACAACTGAAATCGTTTCTTGCAGAAAAATGCTATTATGCTGTTGATGAGTTTCTTGCAGACTGACATGTTTAATTAGACCTCATAAGACCATTTTTAATTATTATAATTTTTATTAATGATTATTTATTATTTACCATATTATTGACATTAAATTTTATTAGTTTAAGAATATAATCATGACATTACTCTTTTTTTTTGTACTTATACCTATTAATTTTTTACAGTAATGTTTAATTTTTATTAATTTATAATAATATTAAGATCATGTAAATTTGTTTATGAAATAAATCAATCAATCAAATAGTATCTTTAGAACTTGAAATTGATATTTAGGTATTGCATGTTTTTATTGTTTCAAGTTTCCAATATCAATCAATCATTTATTTTGCCAAACATAGGTAAGGTTACAGATAGTCAGTGTTGCAAGTTCCATGATCATGGACTCAACACAGTAAATACACAAATGTTAAATATCCGGTTTCATGGTCTAATGATACTGTTGGTGACCATGTTAGCTTAAAAAGTATTTATAATTCTACTACAAGTATTCCTAATGCCAAGAAAATTCCAATTGCTTACCTGGCACTAGAATCACAGCCACTCGCCTCAGTTCGAGGGACTTTGTTGGGCAGCGTGTCACAAAGGCGTGCCTCCTTATAGAACAGTTTTATGGCCTCAGCAGCTGCCTCATTTGGTGATAGATTTCTGGCCTGTAGAGGTATTATTTTTATAATCAAACCTATGTTCATGGAATGAAAAATGTCAAAGGGTATAGTGTTTTCCAGCTATTGGGTTCTGGAAGTTGCTACAAATAAAACACCAGTAGTAAAAGGTTAAGCAGATGATCATCGCAGCTATTAAATTGAGATGAAAGATAACATCAGTAAAGTTTTAACCCTTTTACTGACGGAAGACCGCCGGCGGCCACAAGGCGGTACATTTTGTGACGTGGTGTGTTTGAGAGGTTAAACTCTTATAAATTAGTAAACACAGAAACACACTGTGTCATAACAAGAGATGATACACACAGAGACTCAAGAAATTTCTTTTGAAATAAGCTGCACCTTTGTGTTCTTTAATCTGTATTTGTCTTTTTTTTTCTAATAAATAAATAAACAAATAAACAGATTTCTTTATATTTCAAGCCCGGCCACAAGGCGGTACATTTTGTGACGTGGTGTGTTTGAGAGGTTAAACTCTTATAAATTAGTAAACACAGAAACACACTGTGTCATAACAAGAGATGATACACACAGAGACTCAAGAAATTTCTTTTGAAATAAGCTGCACCTTTGTGTTCTTTAATCTGTATTTGTCTTTTTTTTTCTAATAAATAAATAAACAAATAAACAGATTTCTTTATATTTCAAGCCATTGTACACAAATTTCAGATAACCAAAACAATAATCAAAATAGATCACGAAATGACGACTAACAATGATGTACCTAATATGGATCTTTACTGATAAAAGCTTGTTTTTGTGACTGCTTTTCTACAGGAAAAGAAGTAAGTTACATAATTTTGTGTAGGTACAGTTGATAAATCATTAAAAGATTATTATGTCTTAATCTTTTTTATATAGGATATATATATATAGAAGATAAAATTCAGGCTGAAAAATTATGTACTTACCTATATCTTTTTAACACAATTATAATAACAAAAGAAAAATAATCTCAAATTCAATTATCTTGTATACAATGAGATCATAGAGAAAACAACTTCTGATGATTAGAGTTTCTTTATTACTGGAATTGTAAGTTTGAGGTAAAAAATAGAGATTAATGAAAGTAGATTAATAGAAGAATTGTCAACATAAAAAAATTGAGACATGAAAAACTTTGTGTCATATGGTAAAGATAATAGAGTTAATCAATTTAGCTTTAAGTCTTAGACAAATTTAGTCTCTCCTCAGGTTTAGAAACTCAAGGCTTAGCAGACAAAATCGTTTGTTTTAGTCAAGAAAATTATAAACAAAATAAACATTACCTCTCCGCTTGATGCACAATACTGATTGTCGCAGTTGGGGTTGCCACAGCCATCAAGTAGCTGGTAGAAATATCTCTCGATCAGCTGTCTAGCGGCAGCACGCTTCATAATGTCTTGTGTACGGTTGGTGACTGTACCAGTGCATAAACTCGACGTAGCTTCTTCCTCGGTATTATTTGGGGCAGGGTTTTTTGACGATGATGCTTCGCTCCCCCTTCAAATACATACACAAACATTGTACACGATTCCTCCTGTCGATGCGACGCAATTTCAGCAAGAAAACAAAGAACAAAAATAGCAAGTAATGCCTGACCTAACCTTTGTTATTATTACGCATCAGACAATTTCAGCCAAAGCCGTATTTTTTTATAATGTATTGAATTAGTAACTAAAACGACAATATAAAATTTTACGCACAAAAAAGAATACAAATAAAATTACCTTGAAGCTTCGTCAGTTTCGCTTTTCGAGTTCATAGAAATTAATGCTCTCCGAATCAAAACAACCCCTAATCGATACGTTACATAAATGCAATTGGGTAAAACTGTACATCCAGCAGTAATCTAGTCTTTTATTGTTTTCTTTAGTTACACTGCAGGTATACAAAAATACCAACAACTGTTCTATTCTCTTCCATTCTATTCTATTTTCTGTCAATTTTGTCAACCATTTTGAATTTTGTTTCTACGTCTAACGCAAAATTACAATTCACTCCATATTTTAGAAAACTTTGCTAATACAACTTTTCTGCTATAACAAGGAAATAAAAAAAACTTAACATGAGTCAATTATTTGATATGCACCTCCTTATTAGTACCTGTCACTAATTTCTGAATTAATCAAACAAACGTACACAAACAGTACGTGCAAAAAATATGATTCAGCGTATATTGGAGTTTACAAACTCTTTTTTGTCCATGGTTACGATTACAGATAACAGAAATAAATTAATCAATACAAAAACGTTATTTGTGTTTACTTGAATGGTTCTTTTTACTCTGGAACAGGTATTTTCAATATTTTTGTGCACCTCTATTATTTTCTCTACTCTGTTTGCTGTCAAATGTTAGTCTGACAGTGCCGTCATCGATGACATTACTGATTACTGTCATCATTCAGTTTGTGTTTAATGTTGTGGCTTGTTTAGGGTTTGTTGTGTTAAAATAAAATAATAAAGGTTGTTTAAATAACGTGCTATCTTATATAATCAAGTAGTTAAAAACACCTGTTACGATGACGGAGGTAATCGCAGCTGAAGAAGGACCACAAAAACGAGTAGCGAAAATTCTGAAAGGCTTTCAAGTGTATCCTTTTTGTGAACTATGGGTCAATATGTTGCGTGATATGGTCACATTTTTTTAAAATATGTAGACATATTACTTAGTTTTAATACCTAAGTATAAATGCGCAACTCGCTAATGAACTTGACTTTTTTGTGGTGTTCAAAATTGTGGCCAGCTTTTTTATTAAGTAGTAAATGAAGGGAGAAATAAAAAGTACCATGAATGTTAATTCTCTAAATATCATTAGTCATCCATTGTTCTATCAAATGGCTCCAGATACTGTCATAGTAAAATGAAACTGTATTTTCTGCATTTACTGAAATACTGTTTTTTGATTCCTGGTTTCTTTGTTCATTTCATGTACATGATTTTAGTGTGTTTTATTTACTTGTATATATTTATAGCTAAGTCATTCTTTACAATACTTTTGTGTCTGTACATATTGTATAATCCTTAACCTAACCCCTACAACAGTAACTGGATGAATTTGCGAGATGCTGATTCAGGTTAGTTCAAATGTTTAACCATAAACTTGTCCTGATTACTTAAATGATTGATTCTCATGTTACAATTTGTGTATGAGAGTTCTATTTTTAGTAATCATTAGATTAGATTAGTTATTGCCTATTTAATGTTAGTCTTTTGGACTAGCAATATAAAGTTAAACTTTTACTTGAGGAAAATATCTAGTGATAATTCCAAACAAATATACAAAATTATAGACTAAAATACAAACTACAATAAAGCATCAAAAAATTGATCCTCAATGCTGTCGGCTGGCAACATACCCAAGATACTGGCAGCATTGCCTCGTTGTATAGCAATGCTTAGCCGTTGACCAAAAAAATAGCCAGCCCTTGGGTCGCGGGAAGCATCAACGAGCCTTTTCGATATTTCTTTAAAAAAACTGTGAACACACGGGCCCCATGGTCCGAGAGTTTCGACCCCAAACGGCTGGAAAATATAGTTATCACCGAGATGACTATATTTACGCCGCTTGAGGTTTCCACAGCCGCAGCGGGAGCGCCAGCACAACATAATGAACTGGGTACAGTCCAATGGGTTCCAATACGGCTGGAATGCCGACGGTGACAAGGGCTCGTCAGATAATGTTGTTTAAATTGGCATGTTGTGCAAAACGACCCGCACTACGGCTGCAAGAGAGTCTATGGTGCCCGAGGCTGTTCTTCCCCACAATTACAGCGATGAAGGGAACAACAAGGCGCTCCTAGGCGTAGTGAAGCAGCAATGCGGAAAGTGGTGTCGTTGAACAAAGTGCCTAGATTTGAGGACGGTAGAGCATGTAACCAAAGACCTGATTCCCACAGCAGAAGTAGCAGACGTGGTTAGTAAATTATTCAGAACTACTCTGCAGAGCGGATCGTCCCACCGCCTCTGGGAAGATGGTATAACAGGTAGGTCAGAATTCGGACAAGCGAGATTACAGGTATCAATAGCCTCAGTGAAATACGGCACATTAAGAAGCCAAGATATTCCTGATTAATTTCTCAGTGCTGTGGACCGAGGAAATGAAAGCCGGTAAACTAATACTAGAAATTTTGCGGATTCCGAGCTCTCCCATGTGGATGGGAAGAGAGGCTTGGGCCCAAGCTTGGTCATCCAAAGCCACATTCAAAATTAAGGACAGAGTTCGTCTGATAATTTGATCCATTTGAACTAAAAGTAAAACATACTCTCTTCGTGCTTCCAGAAATGGGAAGCACGAAGAGAGTATGTTAATTTAGGGCCGAAACAGCAGAAACGAATTATAGTGATGGCCGAGTGCATATTGATTTGGAGCAATCTTTCCGAAACGTCATTGAATTTATTAATTTGTTCTGCAATAAAGTCGGGAAAGGAAGTATCAAAGATTGTGCTATTTCGTTAAATTTAGAGAGAGTCAGTAGTCTGTCAGTGTTATCTGTTAAAAATAATTCACCTTTTGAAAGGTTGAGGTCAAGGCCAATAGAATGTAGTTCATTTTTTAAGAAATTTAGGTCTGCTAAAATATTTTCTACATCACCTCCCAAGGTTCCGTCGTCAAGATGCCAAACATTGAATTTAGATTTTAGCTTTCGAATTATTGGGTGAATAGCTAAACTGAAAATCACTGGCCCGAGAGGGTCACCTTGTTGACAGCCAACAGCTGATTCTAATAGATTAATTATCTAATATATTGATAGATTTCTATAGCATTGCAGGAAACTATAAATTTGGGGTAATTCTTTTTCAACCGACGACCAAAAGAGGAGGTTATCAATTCGACGCGTATATTTTTTTTTCTCTTTTTTTTTTTTTTATGTATTATCATCGATTACTCGAAGACGGCTGAACCGATTTGGAAAATTCTTTTTTTGTTTGAAAGGGTATACTTCGAAATTGGTACCATTTATCACCAAGTCAGGATCTGATGATGGGATCCTGGAGAAATCGAGGGAACTCTTCAAATATTATAGGCACACCTATGGCGTTTTGGGTATTTCTTATAGTAACTTGTGCAGTTGCTCTCAAAAAATACCATTTGGAGAAGTGGAACTGATGATGAAGACTACAGATGGCCGCCGAACCTAGTCAATAATAAGTATTTCGTGGATTGCGATTCGAATACTTGAATATGGATGTTAAGCACTTTATGTTCGTCACAACGCATATGGTGATGTAGAGCTGATGGTGAAGTACCAGGAGAACTCCTCAAAAATTAACTGCCCAGCATTGGGAAAAGCAATATTTTGTAAAAGGTTATAAGTAGTTGACATTTAGGCTCTTTTAACTAGGTAAATTAAAAATCGACCAACTAAAAAGAGTGAAATAAAAACTTTTTACCAAAAAATTAAACCGACTCCCAAAAACACTGCAAAGTGAAAAATAACTTTAATTTCGGAAGTCGGTGCCAAAAACGAAAATACAAAACTAAAGACACCGACTACCGAAATTAAAGTTATTTTTCACTTTGCAGTGTTTTTGGGAGTTGGTTTAATTTTTTGGTAAAAAGTTTTTATTAGTCTCAGCCAATAAAGTGTCCCTGTTAACTGAAAAAAAAAAAGTGATAATTCTGATACAGACCCGATGTTCGACATCACCCACTAGCCCACAAACATGCATATATGCAATAAAAAATACCAAATGCAAGCAAACCGCACTCAACACATGTTATTTAAAATGTATACAATCACTTATTAATAAGCATGTTTATAGTCTAGCTTACATAGGCTCCTATCAGATTCGGTTCTGGGTTCGGGTTCGGTGCTGCATTCTGCATGCAAGAATAAACATCTGGCTTTTAGCAGAATTAACGAGTCAATTTCAACAACTCGATTTTTTACCTAATTTCCATGGACATTTTCATTTTCAGGTTTTGTAAAAAACTTTGATAATAAAGCGCAACATATCCACATTATAAATACATTTTCTAAATGGGGATTATATAATTATATTACTGCTCACCGAAATTAGCGAGCCACAGAAATTTTATTATTGCCACCGAAGATGAGAGACTCTTTCGCTTGACACCTCGATAAATAAGCTCCGTGTTTACATTGGATTTCAAAAATGTTTAAAATCGCGATTATATACTAAAAAACAGTATAAAGGTCTAATGTACCAGTAGAAGCGTTATCAAAGTGACAAATTCAATAGTGACTGTAATAATTAGTGTTAAAATAGTAACCAGGACTATTTGCAATGAACCACAAAAGGGACAATTAAAAGTAACAATAACAGTGAATATCATCAGAATCAATATAAACAATCGACCAAACTGTGTTAAAAGTGAATATTTTATAAATAAAAAGTGCTAACATTATTGTCATAAACAAAAGTGTACCGTCATTAAGTGGAAAAAAATTCTAACCATCACCGCATTGTAAAATTATTATTTTTTTTTACCCTTAACTTATGGTACTTAATTTCAACTTAATGTCGTATCTACTACCTACGCGGCTAAGACAGCTAATCGGCTACCTGTGGCGACAAAGTGCTGAAGTTCAATTCCGGGGCACACATTCGTGTACTTTTTGTGAGATTAATTTTATCATTATTTAAATAACAAACTACACGTTAATTAAGTGAAGAACGTGCTACAGAGGGCGCCTCAGTAGCATTAACAACGTCACACAATCACGGATAACAAACATGCATGCAGATAATATCACACTTCGTAGACAGAACACTGGTTCTATGACTAACTTATCTTTCTTAACAAATGACGATGAAAAACGATACTTGACTCGACGATGATGAGTGTGCCTGACAGCCTGCACGAGTGTAATGATGACGACACTATGAACAACTTGACTGAACAAATAAATACACTTAAGATGCAACTTTTGAGTGCTCATCAGGAAATAGACGACCTCAACAGCGAAAACTTCCGATTAAAATCCGATTTTCAAAAAGCCCTCAAGACCGTCGAGACATGCAAAAAGATCTGCTTAACGCCTGGTAGAAAACTAATACACCATCATCATCGAGCAAACAAAAATCCAATCGGCAAAAGGTTCATCCAACTCCAATTAACGACTCCAAGACTTCTGTCAAGTACTGCAACGAAATAAAAGTCGACACTCACAACAAACAAACTCAGACTTCCGAGATGACCTATAAGTATGACACACTGCCGCAAAGCAATACTTTACACATGGGCAATGTTGCTCCAAAAAACCATAAAAATAGACTCGCTCTAATGAGTAGTAGGTGTACTAAAGGAACACTACCGCTAATCAAGGAAGTATTTTCCTATAAATTTGACTACTGTCATTATTTACTACATAACGCCACCACAGAAGAGTTGTTATACACTGTCGAAGGCAACTTAAAAGACTTCACAATACAAGACCATTGTTTTATTTTTATTGGAGAAAACGATTTAAAACATAACGATTATCTAGATATCCTCGAAAACTTGAAAAAAAAAACACTGAGATACCTCACACATACAAATATCGTTATATGCGCACCGACTTATATAAGAGGCGCGCTAATACATAACTATAAAGTCGAGCTATTTAACAACCTCCTCAGTTTGGACATAAAGAACCACGAATATGCATACTTTTTGACAGTAATCGCACCCTAACCCTTGACATGTTTCCTATAATACAGGGAAAATTAATAAATACGGATGGAGAGACATCTTCAACCAGATCAGATCCAAAATATTTATTGACTACGATCATGAATGTATAAACTGTGAAGCTATAGAAATTAATGAAAATGTAAACATCGATATCGACAATAAAAATCTTTCTTTGAGATTTTTCTTTAATAACGTGCATGTTTTACATCAAAACAATGCTGGGCTACTAAACAAATCAGACCTATTAAATATTTACATTCAAGAATTGTCTAGTAAACAGAAAGTTGTTGACGTAATATGTGTAACAGAAAATTTTATAATATCAGGCCAAGAAAAGTTATTGTCTATACCAAATTACAAGTTAGCGGCATGTTATTCCAGGCATAATAGGAAACGTGGTGGTGCTTGTATTCTAGTACGAGTTAGGCACGAGTATAAAGAACTACCTGACGTAAAGAGTTACTCGATATCGGGGATTATAGAATGTTGTGCTATTGAATTGCCTCTACAAAACATTGTATTTATTTGTGTTTATAGACCTCCTAAGCTGTGTAACCTAAGTAAGTTTTATGAAAACTTAGATCTTATTTTAAAAAAGGTGTGTATCAAATCCTTCAAAAAAGTTATATTAAGTGGAGACTTCAATATAGATATTTTAATCAGGAATAGAATAACGTTAGAATTTGAAAGCTTTCTTAGCAGCTACAAGCTCAAATTAGAAATTAAACAACCAACTTGATTTACCAGTAAAACTTGATTAGACAACTTTGCACATAATTTTGGGCAAGGCTGCCAACATGAAGTAATTGTCTTCGATTTATCAGATCACACAGCCCAAATAATGACGTAAAAAGTTAAAAAAAAACCAATCAAATAAAATCGTGGAGAACATTGAGACGAGATGTAACTAAGAAGAATCTCATAAAATTTAAAGCACATATTCAAAGCTTATCGTTTTCTGATGTTTACAGTACAGAAGATTCTAACAAAGCCTATAATAACTTTTTAGAAATGTTTAAATTCTTACATGATTTCTGTTTCCCTAACAAATTAGTGACAATAAGGTCTGAGATAAAAACTTTTTACCAAAAAATTAAACCGACTCCCAAAAAACACTGCAAAGTGAAAAATAACTTTAATTTCGGAAGTCGGTGCCAAAAACGAAAATACAAAACTAAAGACACCGACTACCGAAATTAAATTGAGACGAGATGTAACTAAGAAGAATCTCATTAAATTTAAAGCACATATTCAAAGCTTATCGTTTTCTGATGTTTACAGTACAGAAGATTCTAACAAAGCCTATAATAACTTTTTAGAAATGTTTAAATTCTTACATGATCTCTGTTTCCCTAACAAATTAGTGACAATAAGGTCTGAGTTAAAAACTTTTTACCAAAAAATTAAACCGACTCCCAAAAAACACTGCAAAGTGAAAAATAACTTTAATTTCGGAAGTCGATGCCAAAAACGAAAATACAAAACTAAAGACACCGACTACCGAAATTAAAGTTATTTTTCACTTTGCAGTGTTTTTTGGGAGTCGGTTTAATTTTTTGGTAAAAAGTTTTTATTTCACTCTTTTTAGTTGGTTGATTTTTAATTTACCTAGTTACAAGAGCCTAAATGTCAACTACTTATAACATTTTACAAAATATTGCTTTTCCCAATACTGGGCCGTTAATTTTTGAGGAGTTCTCCTGGTACTTCACCATCAGCTATACATCACCATATGCATTGTGACGAGCACCAAGTGCTTAATATCCATATTCAAGTAATCGAATCGCAATTCACGAAATACTTATTATTGAGTAGTTTCGGTGGCCATCTGTGGTCTTCATCATCAGTTCCACTTCCCCAAATGGTACTTTTTGAGAGCAACTGCACAAGTTACTATAAGAAATACCCAAAACGCCATAGGTGTGCCTATAATATTTGAAGAGTTCCCTCGATTTCTCCAAGATCCCATCATCAGATCCTGACTTGGTGACAAATGGTACCAATTTCAAAGTATACCCTATCAAGCAAAAAAAGAATTTTCCAAATCGGTTCAGCGGTCTTCGAGTACTCGGTGATCATACATTAAAAAAAAAAATATATACGCGTCGAATTGATAACCTCCTCTTTTGGTCGTCGGTTGAAAAAGATGAAATGGGTTTCACGAGGAATACGAATATGTAGCAAAAGACAACGACAATTACTGTGGCAACAGAGACTCAACCAACTAGTGAAAATAAGAAGACATTTAATAATTACTCAAGGAAATTTAAGAAAATCATTATACAACGTGTAACGGAAACCCCATATCTATCCAAAAGGGCTGAAGACAACATATGATATGGAGTCTCTATGCACAGTTTCAGCACAAAATAACTGGCTCAAAGAATTGATACCAAATTATTGGTTTCATATATTTCTTGAATACCAATCATAACAAACGTGTCACAGCACTACGATGGTCAATAACTTTCCACGTCACTTGCCAATAACACGATAATTCTTTTCGTTCTTCTTAATTTGAAAAATTCTGTCTCTGGTATCAGTGTATTGGAGTTTGTAATAAGTTCTACACACGTAGACTTAGGATTACAAATCCCCTGCCATATCGTTTGTTATCATCCAAAGAAGCCATGCACTTGGTATGTATAGACCCTTTAAATTACACGTTGTATAACCCAAAAAGCTCAGAATAACTATTTACTAAATAACTCAAAAAATAAGTCCAAAACTGCCTGGCAAATTATTAATAATAATAAAACTGGAAGAGATCCCATTTCTCAAATAAAAAAGGAGATAAAATAATATCAAACCCTGACGAAATTGCCAAATCTTTCAATAACGTCTTTATCGAACAGATTTTGGGTAAACCAATAAATACGTCAAGTGGCGCTTTTAACATAAATGTCAACTCAGAATCAATATTTATGACTCCAGTTATTCCTGAAGATATCACACGTATAATAAAAAACTAAAAAAATAAAAAGAGCGTTGGCTATGATGACATTTCAACCAGAGTTGTAAAATTTGTTTCTGATTGTATAGCTGCGCCCCTTGCTCATATAATTAACGTTAGCATATACTCGGGAGTATTTCCAGAAGGCCTTTAAACCACAATAGTTAAACCACTTTATAAAAAGAACGATAAAGAAGAAATGACAAACTACAGACCAATTGCACTGATACCCATTTTCTCAAAAGTAATAGAAAAAATTATCTATGAATCCCTTTATAACTGTCTAGTAAAATTCGACATACTATGTGACGAACAAAAAGGTTTTCGTAAGAATAAAACCATAAACATGGCAATTTTTGACTTTCTTCTTAAAATAATGCCAAAAGTAGACTCTAAAACACCGGTGTGCGCAATATATGCCGACATGTCGAAAGCTTTGACTGTGTAGATCATGACACCCTTCTATTCTATGTTTAAAATCTAGAAGAGAACTGAAACCAGTCGCCTCTCTTAGAGAAATAAAATATGGTGTACCGCAGGGCAGCGTCCTTGGACCATTATTATTTCTATTATATATAAATGACCTGCCCCGCCATATACTTCACCCTATGATATTATTTGCTGATGATAGTACATCAATTGTTTCATGTACAAAAAAAGAATCATTTGTAAATGACATTAACAATACAATCAAAAGTTTAATAAAGTGGCTTAACAATAATAATTTAATCATAAACCTTCAAAAAACTAAAATCATGAATTTTTACCAACGACTATATACGGGAGATATGGATATAAACTACAATGGTCAAACTATAGAAAAAGTAAATTGTACGAAATTTTTAGGAATCTTAATTGACAGCCAGTTAACGTGGAAGCAGCAAGCAGAAGATATATGTAAACGTTTAGGCACAGCTGCATATATGTTGCGTAAACTATCAAAAAAGATTAATTTGCCGACAATACTAGTTGCTTATCATGGTCTAGTAATTTCTATCTTGAGATTTGGTGTTATTTTTTGGGGTCACTGTAGTGAACGAGAAAGCATTTTCAAAGCTCAAAAGCGCTGCCTGAGAGCTATCTTTAGCCTCAAATCAACTGACAGATGTGTACCTATATTTAAGTCTCATCAATGATTAACTTTATTATATTTGTTATAACAAATCGATGTCTATTTGCAACTTTAATAGAAACTAGAAAATGAAGTACAGCTATGAGATCTCAATACCAGAATTTACTGCACACAGGCGTATTTAAAACTACCTTAATGAAAAGAAATGTGATTTGTAAGGTAGTTCAGGGGTATAAGGCCCAGCTGGGAATAAGGTCCAGTATTCAAAAATAACAGTTTGGATAACCAAAAAAGTTCAACAATTCACGCACACATAGAAGTTGCAGACATAGCGAGCTGGCAACGGCGTCTGCATTCGTGCGCGCCGCCATCTTGTCAGTAGCGTCAAAGTTGTCTGAGTGAACGGTTGCGGCTGCGCCTCCTAATGTTTTTCCGTACAAATTAATCACAGTTTTCAGTAAGTTTATCTATTCAAACAGTTTTTTCTCTAATTTGGCGAGACTAGGATATATCCAGCTATAAGAGAAACCGTAAGAACATTTTTATTTTGCAATTTTTATATGTTATTTAGTCTTGTAATTTAAAAAGGTACCTTCGGCTTATAAGGCCCAGAGCGGTGCCTGGTAACAAGGCCCGGGCCTTATATGACGTATGAGGTCAAACCGTTACGTTATGATAAAATTATGATTTGTCATATAATTTTTAATTTTTTTCTATTACAGCTTTATCATAAAGCAAATTACGTACCTGCAATCAAAGTTCATAGAAAATAACCAAAATATCTAGAAAAATATTAATTATGCTATTTGATATCTTCAATATCATTTATTTCTCACTCTTTTATCTTAGAATCAGTATAGTTTTATGTCACCTGAGTTCAGTGAAGAACCTAAATTAAATTATCTTCTTTTTTTAGATTAAAATGTCATCTTCTCCGCCAGCTAAAAAAAGACGGGGTCTTTGGACAGAGGATAGTTTATGTTCAGCTATGGCTGCTGTCATTAATAGGGAACTTACTCAACGCCAAGCAGCTACCCGGTACAAAATACCTCGCAGGACTCTTCGAAACCATTTGAAATCTGGAAAAACTACAAAAAAGTTGGGAAGAGACCCAATATTGTCAAAATCCCAAGAAAAAGATTTAGTTGACAGAATCATTAAGTTTTCCAAAATTGGTATGCCACTAACTCCTCAAGTGATTCGAACACAGGCTTTCAAATTCTGTGAAAAAGAGGGAATAGAAAACAATTTCAATAAAAAAACAGGCAGGGCTGGTAGGGACTGGTTACAATTGTTTCTTAAACGTAACCCAAATATATCGAAGCGCAAAGCTCAATTCATGAATCCAGCAAGAGCACAAAAACTGAATAAGCCCATAGTGCAACAACATTTTCAAGAGGTGAAAAAGTTATATGACGAGCTTGACATTCCAAACCATCCAGAGAGATTGTACAATATAGACGAAAAGGGATGCAGACTGACTATTCATCACCAGCAAAATGTTTTGGCAGAAAAAGGTAATCGCAGAGTACACATGATAGCACAAGAACACGCAGAAAACGTGACAATTGCTGCTTGCGTTAGCGCCTCAGGAAACGTCATCCCTCCAATGATACTATTCAAAGGTAATCGACTAAAGGAAGAATTAAAAGACAATCTACCACCTGGAACACTAGTCAAAATGGCACCCAAGGGTAGCATGACTACCCCACTATTCATTGATTTTATTGCACATTTAGGAAAATTTAAATCACCGGGTACATGTTTATTAATTTTCGATGGAGCTTCCTGTCATCTTGATTACGACATTGTAGATGCAGCGGAAAAAAACGATATAATTCTTTACTGCCTACCATCAAATACGACCCACGAACTACAACCGTTGGATAAATCGGTAAATAAATCCTTTGAAAATTACTGGGACCAAGAGGTAATGAAAGGGGATAGCCCACCCATCATAGTGCGTTGGGCCCAGAATGGACAGCGAATAATGGAACACCAGTTGTGTATTTTAGAATCTTATGTGTATCGGAAATATAAAAAATATACCGAAAATGTGGCCATTGTTTAAAAACAAAAATGGATTGCTTTGATATTCCTCAATATAAAAAAGTGTTTTAACGACGCTAAATCAAAGATTTATTATTGTTTGTGTGCTTGATGTTATTAATATATTTTATTATATTTATCTTAATTATAAAATAAAATAAAGCAAGTTTTTTAGTGTGTAATGCACACATCTATATTTTCATCATTTTCATATATGACTAATATATTATCCAAAAATGGCGCAGGAGGGAAAATAATTGTTTCATATCTCGCCCATCCTACATACCAGAGCACTCACGTCGTTCTGTATTTGCAGCTCGGATATAATTGGGTAGAAATATCTCCGTTTCATTAGTGGCATCTGAAGAAGGGGTGCAGATTCTTGTACAAAATGTACAGCTGCCCGATCAGCTCTCTCCCAGCATGGATGACAGATGTGGCTTGAGATTGATATCTAAAAAAAAGAAAACAAGTATCCTATCAGGTGGATATACAATAGATTCAGCATAGATACACATTTACAAAACACATATTAACAACATGATAACTTAGAATACCATACTTTGCATTTGTTTATTATTTGAAATAAAACCCACTTTCGCGGTTGAATCCATTCTATGATAACATTTCTAATATGATTCTCCCGTTCAGTATTTGTCTGTAACAAATTACTTCTGTTTTTTCTGATTGAGCGGCCACAATAAATAAATACAACTATTTGTATGGCTAACACCTTCTGTTTCTTGTTGTGGAGTAACAAGACTGGTCCTCCCAGCAGTTGTGGCAAACAAGATCGTAGGATACCTAAAACAATATTACAATCTCTAAGTTATGTTATGACACAATAATGTAGGTAACACATGTATGTATGTTTTTAAACAATTATTATTTACCAGTTATGGCGCAATCCATTGCTGTACTTGCTCGGGCTCCAAAATGTGACTTTGAATTCCCGTCAGGGTATGGCCACAGTTAACACAATGTTCGTTGACCATTGTTAGTTATTCAGTGTATCTTCGTCCGAATAAATGTTTTTCAATTTCAATTATTAGTCGAAATCCAAAACGAATGCGGCAGAGATCCTGATACTAAAGCAAAAGTCGTCGTTGAGGGTGAGAACCAAGTCCGTATAACAAAGCCAAAGTTGTCGTTGAAAGATCAATAATTAGTCCATGTTTTATAAGCCGGATCGTAATAACAGAAATCGAGTATCAAGAAAAAACACATCAACACTAAGCGAAAACAAAATGTGACATGACGTGAATAGAATATCTTTTTATTTTTGACAAACGAAGAAAGTGTTGTCATTATGAAATAAAAATATACAAAACACTATATCGAATAATCGATTTATTCTACGTTACATTATAATTCATACAAGTAAAACGTTGGTTTAATGCTCATCAATCTTTTTTTATAACTACTGTTTGTGCCAAGTCCAAGATGTATTACATTTAATTATATTGTATTATTTATTTATTACTATAAAATTAATATCCGTGGAAAAATCGATAAAGCGTGTTTTAAGTAGTGGCAACATTTATCTACAAGAACGTTTTAGATTTTTATAAAAGTACTTTTTTATACATAATATTATTCATTACAATGGCGCTCATTAGAATGTATGTAAAATTCATGATATGATATTAAAAAAATAATGGTAATTGTAATTTCTTTCAAAAGAAGTGTCCATACTGAGCCCAGGATGGGCAATGCACTTTATGTACCACAATCCTACCAAACAACTAAACAAAGCTCGATTTAATGCAATTTTTACTAAAGTCTGGGCAAAGAGTCTGACACCTGAAAATATAATGAATGGTTTTAAGGCAACAGGACTATATCCCTTCGACCCGAACGCCATATCCGAGGACGCCTATGCACCCTCCTTATTAACAAAAACAGTAGCTCACACATCAACAGGCAACGTGGATTCTGGCATGAACTTGCAACGTCTAAATAATTCAGATACAGACGTAACTGACGCTGAAGACTCAACAGACCACATAACTATGCCCAACCCTGATTTCAACACGAATTTGAATTCTCAAAGTGATTCAGATATAGATGCTATTAATGTTGAAGATGCAAGAGCTAATATCGACTCAAGCAATGCCGTGGTCTCACCATCTTTATTGATTAGCCTAGAATCAGTTGCACTTTCGCCACAATCCCGCTCCACCAAACCACGAGTTGAAGATGAACTTCCATTTCTTGGACGGTTAGTTGATTATAGTTCTTCACTGGATTCTGATGCAGAAAATGAAGAAAATATTGAAAAGTCTGTTGTAGGCTTAGAACAATCACCTGTTCCAGGACCTTCGGGAGCCTGTATGCCTACAACATTTTCAGATTCAGATTCTGTATCATCAAGATCACTGCCTATTGAAGATTTACTTCAGCATCTCCGAGGTGTCAATGCTTTTGATCCGTATAGTGATTCAGATACTGAAAACAATGGTTTTAAACAAAAATCAGAAAAAACTCCAGTGAAAAACAGGATCAGAAGTCCTGATTATTCAGATGACGATGATTTACCATTGGCTGACATACAAAGTAAAAAATCTTCCACAACGACTTTCAAGCAACTGATTCCCACACCTAACTTTGCTGTTATTAAAACACATCCACGGCGCAAAGCTCTTAACTACAAAGGACAGAGAATAGTTAAGGATTTATTTGAGAAAAAGAACGATTCGATTAATAAAGATGATAAGCTGAAGAAAGGAAAATGTCTCGCAACAAAAGGAAAAGGTGTAAAGAATGTGTCTATTAAAAAGAGTAAGAAAGAAGCAACGAAAGTTGATAAAAAAACTGAGAAAAATAGAGGAAAGACGACAAATCGAAGTGAAAACTGGTTTTGTCATGCGTGCAAGTTAGATAGAAAAGAAGATATGAGAATTTGCTTAAAATGTCATAAATGGTACCACGAAGAATGTGTTGGTTTGACTAAAGAAGATTATGAAGATTTTATTTGTCCTAATTGCATCGTTTCGTTTAGATTTTTAAAATGATTCTTTAAGTAATCTGTATGGATCTCAGTTCTTTATTATTAATAAGGCTGATTTGAACCAAGTTCCTAGTATAATAATAAGTTAAAAAGTGAGGAATGCTAAGTCAATCACATATTTTTCTGTATTTATCATAATTTTGTAGCAATAGTTGTTATTTTTATAGAAGCTTTTAGTTTAACCAATAAGGAACAAATAATTTAAGGTAAATATTAATAATAAGGTTGATTTGAAACAAGTTCCTAGTATGATAACAAGTTAGAAAGTGAGAAATTCTAAGTCAATCACTTATTTTTCAGTACTGATTAGAATTAAGTAAATGTTTTGATTTTTGTAAAAGCCCTTAGTCTAATAAGGCCCAAAGAAATATAGATAGCATGAGAAATTTGATTTATTTTTTGATAAAAAGTTTATGTTGATCGAGCTCTATCTAAATAATTTTTTATTATGTTTTTGCTTTGTATTTAAGAGTAAATGTTACGTTTTTTAAGTTCGTTTAGTTTAATAAAGCCCATGGCCATATTTTTCTAAAATTTAAGTTAATATTCCTTATGCTAAGTTTCCAAAGGTCAAATTATGATTATGCCTAGTGTTAAAAATATTTAAAAGGTCTTATTTCTCTCAAGATATACAATTCCTTAGTGGGCCTTTATATCCTTATAGCGTTTAATAAGGCCCAAAGCGGATGTTTTTAAAATAGTTGAAAAGTACTTATTTTCGTTATCCTTTACTATATTTGTATGAGTTTCAATAAAAAATAAAAATAAAAGAACTAATGTAACATGCATTTTTCTTATTAGCTCAACTGTTCTTAAAGATATTTTAATATAAATAAAAGTGGGCCTTATATACCCGATGTACCTTATGGCTCCTAAAATCTATAATAAAATACCTGACAATATTAAAAACTTACCGTTGCAAAAATTTTAAAAAACACTTCATACAATTACTTGTTAATAAATGTTATTATTCTGTGCAAGATTTTCTAAATGACAATAATTTGTAATATTTGAATTAGTTTCTGTTTGCATTAATATTTTTTTTTTAATTTGTTGTAATCAATTTTATTTGTCGTATTTTATAGCACTTTTTTATTTGCAACATAATACATTTGCATGCCACACTAAGGCAAAATGTACATGGATTCTTTTATGTATTTAACAACTTATTTTTATGTACCTACATTCCAAGCAAATAAAGACTTATTCTATTCGAAATTGTATTGGTGACACAGAAATTGTGCGTGTGCACTGAAATTGTAAATAACTAAAAAAATATTTTTAGAATGAGAAAAAAATCAGTCTTACAAAATTAGCAATCAAGGAACTGATTACGTTTTTTACTGCTATGATGGGGTAAAATTTACTTATAAATATTTATCAAACTTATATTAACAACCTACACAAATTGTAACCAATCTAAAAAAATAAATTATTATCACTGCAATAACGGTAGTTTTATCTTAATAATATTAATAACAGAACTAATAATGTCCAATCCTAAAAATGAAATAACATATTCTGATTAGCATAATTATATGATCAATTTGAAACTAATAGAAAAATCCTAAACAAATTACTTAAATATTCATGGACATACAGTTTACTTCTCAAAATCAAACAACGCTTTTTATATTTTCTTATTGTCAGAATCTTAAAACTAAATAACGAATTATTGCTATACACAGTTAATAAGTTAACATTAATTTAGATATCTTGTACGTATCAAAATGACAAATTAACAACTAATTTAATAATCATAAGAGCAGCTCAATAGAAGCCATCGCTCTGAAGATAAACTACAAAATATAATCAACTTTTAATCATCAGTCAACTTTTAGGTAACTAAGATAAGTATTAAAAAATATTCTTCAAACAACTAATCACTAACATGGCGAAAATCTTCAGAAAATATTTTTATCATCACTATCAAAAATACTTAAATTATGTCTTGTAACTAATTCTTTGCAATATTCAATGTGAGCAGCATAATCAGTCTCAATTGCGAATTTTTCAAAATTCGACGTTATATCACTTTATATTTTGGAAAAATGAGGCTGATGGAACTAGATTTTCACAGTCTATATTGTCCAAGTCGTGTAAAGCGTCAGCTGATTTGATGGTCGTCTTTTGTAGTATGTTCTTGGTTTTAAAGTAAAATAATTCAGATCCTTTAAATCTGTGAATTGTTGATGGGTTTAAACTGTAATCCGATTGTGATGCAGGTGGAACGACCGTTGCATTATCCAGGATTTCAATAGGCAATTCATAGAAACCTAAATGTTTTCCGTGAATGCATTTTATAGGATTGTAACGACATTTTTCATCAGTGCATGATAGTGATCGCATTGCAAGAGCTTTGGTTGTTTTTGCCCAAACGATCTAATGGATCTTCATAGATCCCGGGAAACATTTTAGGACTTTTGGCAAAAGCCAATCCATTTCATTCACTTCATAGTCGTTAACAATCTTTATTTTCATACCTGTGACAGTTGTTTGAAGACCTTCCACTAAAGCTTTAATATCGTTGATGCCAAAGGCAAGCAGAAGATATGCAGATCTCTTAAGAACATCGCCTACACCGTCAGGTGCTCTTTTTCCATTTCCATGCCCACATTCGCAGTAATGCCATATCACTCGAGACAATTCACTCAAGTCCTGGCAAGTACATTAAAATTTGATGAGCTGCGATATAATATAGATTTTTTTTGTTTCTGTATTGTTCTGACGAAGAGTCGGATATGAGGTGGAGAACCGATTTTTGGATTCCTAAAATAAAAAGGATATTTAAAATACTGATGAGTCAATTTAAACTCTCACATTTGATTATGAAAGGAGGCATGAGCAAAATAATGGGATATCACAGACTGTAAAGGATTGGATAATGCTATCTCTGTGTAATCTAAAACTAGGGATATTTAATGAGTTCTGTCAAAGTAATTTCGGCATAACAAATATTGTTTCTTTTCAAAAACCTTCATTAACATTAATACAATAATTGATAGGTACAATTTCTGTGGAGTCATGTAATTTCCGTGGACGCCCAGATGCCACGGAAACCACAGAAATTGCCACACAAAAATTGGAAACGTGGCTATTTTTTTTAATTACAAGAAACTATCAAGGCTATGACTATTGTTTTCTATAATCATAAATGTGTACCAAAGGTTACTTAGCATGCATAAAAGTAATAAGTACCTTTTTTTCTTGAAAAAATCCTTTTAAAACTTGATTGCCGAAATTGCAAAATTTCGTTCCGAGTGAACTGAAATTAAGTACTAACATTTTTGGCGGGCAGGGATTTATTGTTCGTTTAAACTCATTGGTGGAAGCTCAGGACAGCGAAACAAAATTACCATAGAAATTGGTAACTTCGCTCGGACAAAACTACTGTCGACATGTACTCATTAACTATGAGTATAAATATTCAAAAATAATTAGCTTCTTGTAGGCCAATTATTACTTAACGAAATCAAAATACATTTTCCTATACTGTTGAAGATTATCTTCCTGAGAGGTAAATGCTGTGTATGAAAGTGATTGTGCACAAAACACAGAAATTGATAATTCATCATTTACCGATTTTTTCTTAAAAAGTAATAGTCTTATAAATATAATTTAAGTGGCTTCATTTAGATTCACGTCTCTTTAATTCTGAGGAAAAAAAATCGTTGAAGTATCTGTAAACCAGCACTTCGTTTTCAGCCTAGATGCGTAAATTTTTCGCCTGAGAAATTAAAAACTCAACACTAGATATTCTTCTGAAGAATAAGACAGTTGAGGATTTCTGAAAAGTAATTAATACCTGATTCCATTCTGAATACAAAGTTAATTTTCAAATTATTTCTTTGCAGGCAAGATCCTTTGGCAGAACAATGAAGATATGTCCAATCCGGACGTGGAGCATGAAGCTCGGGTCCCCAAACGCATCCTGAAGTGTCGGGTTGTGTCACGAGAAATGAACTTTAGCTCTGTTGAAATTTTGGAGCGGTTCCGCATTGAGCAGGTAAAACATACAATAGGTTTTTTTGTTATATCCACCTTCTTTATTATCATAAGTCCATTCGAGACAGCAACTGTTTATGTGTTAGCTATTATGCTCGGTGAAGAAGAATCAGTCGGTCAGGTCATGTCATTTTATCCTACTAATGTTCGTCGGGCCGGCTCTGCGCTAGGCTGCCGTCATAACAACACTAGCAGTTGCCATAGAAAAAAATTTACGATATAGATATTTAAGTTTGGATGTATGTGTGTTTTATATTTGTATATGTAAGGAAGAGAGCTTTTAACAGGACTGCTAAGTCCTGCAAGGTGTTGCGGAAGGGTCGGTTTGATCACGTTAGCCGAATGGGAAATAAACTTGCTTCTTACCCTGCTGGTAGCAAAGCATTTTGGTCCCTGGCTAAGTCGGTTGAATCGAACTTCAGTCACCCCTGACTACCACCACTGATTAAACCCAACGGCTCACTCTGCTGAGGAGAAGGCAAACTTATTAGCCATTCTTTATTTTTTTCGGAATCTTCACATCTGGATAGTGGTGACGCTCACCCTCCTTCTTCTACAATTGTTTGCGAGACGAAAATGTCGGGAACATCCAACGGAGAGACGCCCATAGAATGCTGCGAAACCTAGACGTGAACAAAGCTAGTGGAGCTTCCTTCAATATACCCACTAAACGTTTGAATTGCTGATTTCCTGAACGATCGGTCCATTCGAGTGGTTATCGAAGGCTGCTTGTCTGGCCAATTGGCTATTAATGCCGGGGTCCCTCAGGGGTCAGTTCTCTGAGTAACTTTATTCTTGCTGCACAGTAATGATCTGCTAATGCCGGGTATGCAGACGGCAGCACCGTTTCAGAAAGGTACGTTTTAGCGGTAGTTTAAGTGGGTCACAGATCCAGTCTTTCCGTGAGGCCATGGTTGGGCGCTTGAACTTGTCCTTGAAGGCAGTCTCCGAATGGGGCGATGCCAACTTGGTCAAGTTTAATGCCGCTAAGACCCAGGCGTGTCTATTTTCCGCTAAAAAGAGCCATTTCCCACCGGCTCGCATCTTTCTGAAGTGTGACCGTGCCGATAACCGATCACATCGAGCTTCTTGAGGTTACGTTGGTATCCACCATTAATTTTGGTCCATTCATCGAGGCTAAGGCTCAACTGGCTGCAAAAAGTTGGGAATCCTAGCAAAGGTGAGACCACTTCACACCGGAACAACTGCTCAACCTTTATCAATCGTAAGATCGGTTGTGTATGGAGTATTACTCCCTCAGTTGCATCTCTGGGACGGATCTGCCAATTCAATTCAAAACATTTATTTCAGACTTACTTCCATAAAGTGCTAGTATTACATTAAAGGAACTTAAAACAATGTTAGTAAATTACACACATACACATAACAAAAGAAACAAAATAAAAATGTGAAAAATGAGAGTCAGCCTACCTAACATGAACTTTCATCCATTTCCTACAAATCGGACTATGGATGTTTTCAGCAATTACCTTCAGGTAGCTGTTGGGACTGACCCTCAACCTTCGCATCAGCGATGCTACTCTTACGAATAAGGCCGCTATCCCACTGGCGTTTTACGAGCGTTGGCGTCTCTCGAACGTCTGCGCGACGTCAACGTCGCGTCTGCGCAGCGTTGACGCTGCGCAGACGTTCAAGAGACGCCAACGCTTGTAAAACGCCAGTGGGATAGCGGCCTAATGGCGTGAAAGCCGTCCACTTGATTTTCCGCAAACATCGCTGACGCACTACAGTAATTAGCAGCACTCGAGTCAATCGAGAAATGGGCCAAAAGGCTCATTGGCAACGAGGACCTGGTTGAGTCAAAGCTCCAGAGCCTTGAACATCGGCGACGTGTTGCAAGTCTATCAGTTTTTATCGGTTATCTACATTTCGGGGAGTGTGCGATGGAATTGCACAATCTAATTCCACCAAGCCCGTTCCACCATCGGACTACAAGAAAACGGCGATGCGCCATCCAAACGTAGGTATTGGGAATACTTTCATTGTGCGTACAGCTAAGGAATAGAATTCCCTGCCAGAGTCTGTATTTCCTGATTGCTATAACCTGGGGGTCTTCAGATCAGGAGAGAATAGGTTGCTTCTGGGCCAGCGTGCTTCGTCTTCGACCACATCATCGCTTACCATAAGGTGAGATAGTGGTCAAACGTTAGCCTATCATGAATAAAACATAAAAAATGTGTGAGTATCAGTCTTGCAAAAATTACTGATAGATTTTAAACGAAACTTTTAGCAGACATTATTTAAGTTTAGGTCTTAACAGTGCTGTTTCTCCTTTTTCAGAAAGTCCTCTTCAAAGGACGTTGCTTGGAGGAGTGGTTCTTTGAGTTTGGCTATGTGATCCCCAACTCTACGAATACCTGGCAATCCGTTATTGAATCTGCCCCTGAATCTCAGATGATGCCTGCTAATGTCCTCAAGTGAGTATCTATGCTACATGTCCAAAATGTTTCATAATTGGTACGGTCTTTGTAAGTTGTAAGTAAAATGAAATACCTAATTTTATTTTAGTCTCAGGGCTCGAAGTAGGGTTGTGTGGGATTCACCTAAAGAATGGACAAAGACTGATGGGCTCGTATCGACACGGAGTAGGTGCAAGAAGATGAACTTCGTAACCGAAGTAGGCCTAAAAATGCTGGCGTGGCGATCTTAAATCATTCCTAATGGATTGACCGGAACTGACTGCAGAGAATAGTCATTAGGATTTAGTTCTTATAACTAGCTGACCCGCCGAACTTTGTACCGCCATATTTTTTGTTATCCGTATTTTGTCACCTTTTAAACCTTCCCTATATTAGAGGGAATATAATACAAAAAGAATGAATTAAATCAGTTCAGCCGTTCTCGAGTTTTAGCGTGACTAACGAAAAACGATTGATATCTATATACAAGATAAGCTACTGATCGTCCAAAAGTCGATATTAGACCATTATTTAAATTATTACAAATATACAGTATGTTAACTAACAGAGGATGTTCCCGTTAACCCGCAATAGTATAGCCCCGTATAGTAAATAATATAGTAATAGTATAGAACACGCAGTAGATACGGCGCACAGTGGTCCGGATTTTCAAAATAATGGACTTTCGATCGAAGATGGTTATTTCACTAAACAAAAAATGGTATCGAATAGTGTATATAACGTTGATCAATATTTATTTCTACAATTTTTCGATAAAATTGCTCCTTCACGTAAAAAAAAAATATTGAAAAAAAAAATTGTATGGGAAAAAATGTATTTTATTTTTTTTCTCCGGCTAGTATCAAAGTATAGCAACCAAACCTTATATTCTAGTAAGTACTTGTTGCCCTTAATACGACGACATATAATTTGCTTGCGTATCCCTGCGGCCTTGGCGCCTACGATGATTCAAAGTTTCAAATTTTTAAGTCGATTGTTCTTAATGTTTTTGACGATTCATCTTAAAAGAAACGGTTAGAAATGGATAAAGCCCTGAAAAGGGCTATTTTTCGAAGTCCTGAAAAGGACTATTTCAGGTAGTCCTGAAAAGGATTATTTTAATGAAACGACTTATCTTACTAACTCAATTCAAACAATAACAATATCACAAAATCTGTCACGCTATTACGCTAATGGTTCGTCAACTCCTGCCTGCAGCTCCTGTAGATCCATATTTTCAGTTTCTTCTATTGTTACCTCTGGCAAAATCGAAATGTTTTGAGTTGTTGTATTTTGGTCGAATATGGGATAAATATGGGTCCTAACTAATTAAAAAATTATGCAACAAGTCTTCGTTGGTCTTCATCCTGTTAAATTTTCTTGTGTGATTTTCACGAACTTTTCGAAATTCTTTATTTCTTGCTTCACTGGCTTCTTCGGAAAAAATAACCATTGGTAGGAAGCCAAAGTGTTCGCAAATGTCTGCACGATGTATGAGCAGTTTGTGCACACTTGCTGGCATATAAAACCACGGGTATAGATGAAGAAACATCTCAGTTGTATCTCGACAATAAGTTCTAAATTTTTCAAAATCTATGGCACATCCAGATGAAATTGTTTGAAGAATAACCGCGAAATACTTTAGTAGGTCTTAATCAATATTGGTAATTCGGCAGATTTCTCATAATCTCTAAAAAACCTTCTGGCTGTATTTCCTTCGTTTGTGGTTCCAAAGCCTTGCTTAACAAAATCTACAAGAATTCCCATTTGCTGCTTGAATTCTTCTTGTGTCAGTTGTTTTTTCGCAGCTTTTAGTTCCCTGTTAGAACCTCGTGCAGTCCACATTTTAAATTCCATGTTATATGATATATGTAGAATACACTCCATACAACGAATCCACATATGAAGAGTAGAAAATCCATATTTATAAACATTTTCTCGTACAGGTCTTGAAAATACTTCTGACAGCTTGTTCATCTCAGTCGGGTTAGCAAGGCAAATATTACAGGCAGATGCAGATGAAGTATCAGTTATAATAGTGGCCACTTTTCCGTCGATCATTGTCATATGAAGGTCGTGATTAATCTCCAGCCCGGCACACTTTGTAGGACCAATATTATCTATTTCTTCTTTCAATGAAGCTTCTTCTTGCTTAATATATTCTGCTCTCTTTACAAAATTCAAACTCAATAGGCCTACAATAATGGGTTGAAGGTGTTGGGTTTTCCCAAATGGTGATATTATTAGAAACTAATTTAAGAGAGACAAGACTTGACATAAATACCGATGAATCACTGAAGTTTACATCTTCACTTCTTTGCCTGTAGGTGCTTTGTGAAGAAGCTTCATCGAAACCCCATTTACTGATTAACTTCAATCCTTCATTTGACGAATCAACTTGGGTGCCAGTAATCTGAAGAATCTTCTGGACTGTCAGATCCAGTAGGGCTTGAATCTTCACTTTAGTTCCTCTCTCAGTAATTTCTAAATCGCTTGGTTAGCATATTTTCTTAGCTTCAAGGAGTTTGTGATACGATGGTAAAACTGGAACTTCACAATCTATCAGCACTTTCCTTAAACACAAATATTTCCACTTTGACAGATTCAAAGACGTATAAAGACCTAGAGAGTGATCTTCGTCCAAAGATTTTTTGCTTACTTTCTTTTTTAACAAAGTGGTTTGAACAATCGCAACATTATCAGGGTTTTTCGTTATGTGATCAATAATATTAGCGAAGTCATTCTTCTTTTCTGTCTTAAGTCTTATGACTAATGAGAAAGTGAGTTCTTTCGGTGAGTATTCCAGAAGAGACCCTGAACGTATTCCAGAAGAGACCCTGAACGTCTTTTCTTCTGTTTGTTGCCGAGGTCAACAAACGGTTTCCTAATCTGAACTAAATCCGTAGATGTACCCACAGTTGATGTGGACGGAATCACAGCTGCTACAGTATCGATATCAACGGAAGTACTCGTAATGTCTGACGATATGTTTTCGATAACTTCATCTTGAGCTAGAAAAATTTCTGATAAATTCACTGTAGTGCAATTTGGACAACCAATATTTGATTGTAACCACTCAGCATGTCTGTTCATGAACGTCTTCTGATTTCTGGAAGCACTTGCCCATCTGCGACTCATATTACTAATATAATTTTTTAAAAAGGTCTTAATTATTTCTGAATATTCTGAACATATTTCAACTGGGATGCGCACAATAATAGCTTCATAGAGTCGTGTCCAATTTTTCATGTCTCCTTCAACACGAAAGAACATAAAAATATCTAAATTCGTAACAAATGCAGCCATAACGAAACTAACAAAACTTTCACACAGCACGGACAATGATGTTGCTTCCTCAAGGGTTGAGAAACAAGTGCCCTTAATTGTTACCTGCACACATATTTATAACAAACACAAGTTCGCAAGTAGTGACTGACATAATTAGTACCGCTGCGATCAACAACCAATCAGCGTCGTCGATATTACCCCTACCACCCTTTGGTGGTTGAGGTTAATTATTATTTTCTCAAAGTAATAGTTTTAGTCATTTAGGTATAGATAGTCATCGTCAGCACATGACTGTCTTCAATTATATGCAACACGTTGAAATTTTATTAAAAAAATATGTAATTTTATTATTGTCATATAAATGAAATGCCTACCAAATGCCTAAATTAATATTTTTTAATTCTTATTTTATTGAAAAAAAAATATTTAGTTTTTCTTAATTGTTAAATTCGTTAATAGCCATTAGAAAATACAACATAAAAATTTGAAAATTTGATCATCGTAGGCGCCAAGGCCGCAGGGATACGCAAGCAAATTATATGTCGTCGTATTAAGGGCAACAAGTACTTACTAGAATATAAGGTTTGGTTGCTATACTTTGATACTAGCCGGAGAAAAAAAAATAAAATACATTTTCTCCCATACATTTTTTTTTTCAACATTTTTTTTTGACGTGAAGGAGCAATTTTATCGAAAAATTATAGTAATAAATATTGATCAGCGTTATATATACTATTTGATACCATTTTTTGTTTAGTTAAATAACCATCTTCGATCGAAAGCCCATCATTTTGAAAGTCCGGACCACTGTGCGGCGGTAGCTACGCCCCTGATGCTATACTATTGCGGGTTAACGGGAACGCCCTCTGTTAGTTAACATACTGTATATATTTTATTATTATGTATAAATACTAGCTGACCCGGCAAACGTTTTTCTACATAAATTATTTATAGTGAAAAAAATAGCTCTCTTCTCAATCCTACTAAATATACACAAAAAGTAATAAACACTGTGATACGAAATTTTCTGCACACTTCTATATAAATGTTAAGTAGGTACCTATATGAACTTTCATACTCGTCCGTCTGCACAATTTTCGTAAAAAGGGGTTGAAAGTTCTTACTTTGTGTATTAATAATAGATAATGAATATAGAAGGCGACACCCTATTGACACACACTGCCTTACTTTTGGTTTTATGAGTTTGGTATAGTTTATGATCCGTTGTGAGTTTGGATACCAGAAATAACGTCGTATCGTAATTAGGTCTCTTTTCCGGAATGGAGTATCAGACTTCTGACTAAAACCCACCCTGTTCCTTCAGTTTCCCTTGCATTTCGGGGTCCGCGGTATCTAGTTAGAACATTCCCGCAACCCCCGATACTATAAACTCTCAATAATAGCTGTATGCTCATGAAAGCAAAAAGTATTGTTTTTGTGTTATTTTTTTTTTTTCATTTACGTCGTTATTTTTTATTTTTCAGTGGAAACGTCGTCATTGAAACCAAGTTTTTTGATGGAGATCTGCTGATAACCACATCGCGAGTCCGATTATTCTACGTTTAAAGTGCAACTACACAAACAAAGCATTTACTAGTCAGATATAAATTTAATGCATTTCATCTACACTCCTATTACTTTTGTTACTGTATATTATTTGACATTTCGTCCCATAAAATTCAAAATCACAAGTGACCTTACGATTGGGTTTTGTAATCGGTCCTATTATAATTGTTGTTAAGCCTTACATGTATGTATTATTGTGGACAAACTGATTGAATCAAGAGTTATGTATTCCCTTACAAACCGTCCACATATTGACAAATACATGTAAGCCCTTGTATTAAGAGTCCCTAACAATTTTACTGCCAAAAAAGAAAAATTACCTACTTTTGTAGAAAAAATATATCAATAACGGCATAAAATATCATTTTTCTTTTAAAACAGCGTTAAACATTGTATATTTATCTAAGATGTGGTTAAATTAGCATTTAAATATCTACTCAAAATAAATCGAGCAAGCGCATCGATTTATAAGGCATACTTTGAAAATGTTATAACAATAAAATATGTGCTCCGAATTAAAATAAAAAATAATAATTTGGTAGATAAATACCTGTATTATTCAGAATTCGTTTTTAATTTTCTTTTCAATAACGAATTCTTACTCAAAAGCGACTGTTTTGCAAAGGATTTTATTGAGTTTTCTCTGAGTTTACAATTTTTTTTAAGTACATTTCCTCATTTTTTTTTTCAAAAAATATTTTGTTAACTTACTAGTGCACTATATGCCCAATGGTCAGGAATTTTTTTTAGATTGTTATTCACCCCCATTAAGCTAAAACAGCAGTTGTAAAATCTGGTATTACGTGATTTCGTAAAAACACGTGTTTGTATTTTAATTTTTAAAATTTATTTTGAGTAGATATTTAAATTCTAATTTGACCACATATTAGATAAATATACAATGTTTAACGCTGTTTTAAAAGAAAAATGATATTTTATGCCGTTATTGAGATATTTGTTCTACAAAAGTAGGTAATTTCTCTTTTTTGGCAGTAAAATTGTTAGGGACTCTTAAAAGAATATGTCAATTTAAAAAAATATCTCTAAGTACTTAAACCTACTAAGCTTTTATAATTATTTTAAAAACGCAATTTCTATGGTTCTATGTAGTATGTAGTTCCTACAAATGTTTGTACACAACAATTTTCTCAACTGTTTTCTAGTTTTACTGATGTATAAAATACACAAACTACTTTTAAAATATACGAATCTGAAACCTTAACTTTGTTTTGGGGCACTTTTAGATTAGAAGTAAAATGTTGTTTAAGAAATATTACGTATTAAATAGAAGAAGGTTTTTGTGAATAGAAAATATGAATGCCGTTTTTTTATGTATGTCAGCGATGAAATTATAAAGTTTTAAAGTTGATAATTAGAAGGAGAAGTCCGACATAGACTGTGACGTCAAAGCCTATCAAGATCGTACAGCTGCTATAGTAAAAGGCGTTTTCCCGAGAGAGACATATATTCTTTTAATATTGTTATAACTGCTTGGTTTTTCGATCAAATTCCATTCTGTTTTCACTGGTAGTCATACTGATAGATCATGTTTATGTATGTATATTAATTGGTAAACTGGTTGCATATTTTTTGTACGTATGCATACATTCTCCCTCTAAATAAATACACTTGATGTTCTAAATGTGTAGTAGGTAGGCACCATTTATTTCAGATTATCAAAAACATAATCAAATGATGATAATTCAGATTACAGGAATAAAATTAAATGTAATATTTATGAGTATTATAGATTTTAAGTTCGAAATACATTTATTAGTAAGGTACGCCTAAAAATGTGTTTTTTTCGGAGGATATTATTGGTAGTTTACACTTTAAAACCCTGAACAATATTATCATTTCGTTAATTCCAAGTAAGTCTTAATATGTAGACGGCTGGTAGAAATTTTACAATGATTGTAAGTATAATACTTGCAATCATGCTAAAAAGTCTTCCAGCCGTCTTCTAACTATCCAGTGTAATATTTTTAATACAAATATTGATTTGCAGAGAACACCTCGTTGCAATAAATTACATAGTATAATATACACAGTATAATAATAATTCAGCATATTACGTTCTCACGGCTGGGACGTTCACCAGTGAAAATTTTATACTTACACAAATAAAATAAGAGATAAGAAAAATCTATGGGGGTGCTTGTCCCATTTTAGAGCAAAGTAAGTATCATTGGATCTCCCATAGATTACAAACAGATTCTCTTGATTTTATAACAGAAGAAAAAAATGCAACAAATATGTTATACTTGTACGAGTACATACATTAAGAACGGTCTATTTTACCCAGGGCCGGATTAACCATTAGGCAGAGTAGGCAACTGCCTAGGGGCCCCGCATCCACTAGCACCCAGTGCAAGTGACAAGATTTTTTTATCGAACGACAATTTTTATGTGCGTGTGTATCTAAATATTTGTATTTAGTACTTGTAGATAAAAAAAAATAACATTTCTGGGAATTTGTAAACAAATATATCGTCGTTGCGCGTGCAAAAGTCGCTATGTGGTAAATAGTCATTTTCGTTCTTTTAACACTTTCATTACCACTACGATTTTCACGATGATTTCTCGGATGCCGCCTACATTTTACGTTGGACTCGCTAGGCGAGTCGCCAGCGCTGCAACACGAATTGAATCGACTCGCCACGCGAGTTCAGTGGCATTGCGTTAGGGTAAAAACAATGTTTTGTTATTTTTGTGGCCGTGACAGTGTACGTTACGTGTTTAACGCAATTAAAAAGTGTTTAACTAGTATACGGTGTAACATATAAAGTTTGTTTCGTAATTTATGCAGTGGCTGTCAATCTTATAAATAGTGGTTATTGTTGAGGTTATATTTTGAATATCTAATATTGTTTTTATAAACAGGAGGAGGTTTTCAATTCTACTGAATAAAAAATAATTTTACCCGGAAATATTTTGATACGGGTTTTTTAAGAATATAGTTTAAAAAACAGTACAGTTTTAAAATGTTTATTGTGAAGTTTCGAATAACGTTTAAATATGTAATGATTATTCAATTTGTTATATTATTAATAATGTTTGAATTAAATTACATTTTGATTACGTTCGAAATTGATTAAGAAGTGTCTGTTTTTAGTGCTATTTGTGCCAGAAACGGAGCCTTACGACGACGATTTAACTCAGATGAAGGAGGAGATACCAAGAAAGCGACAATGCATAGAAGGTAACTTATTAATTTAACCAAATTTAAAAAATAAGAAGGTTCTCAGTTTAACTAGTATGTATGTATGTTTTCCGAGATTATCTTTTATTTGGCTAAACCTATTTTGATGAAATTTTCATTTAATTATTTTTAACCAGTTTCAAACATTTAATGTAGTTTCGTTCCACAACATTACCGACTCAAACTGGTTGCATTCATAGTTCATATTCGTTTCAGATCATTCTGAAAATTTTAAAGAAGACGACTTGTTTGAAAATAATTCTCAAGACTGGGATGACAACAATATTAAGTATCAGACACGTGACATTTCAACAAATACGATAAACTTAAATCTTACTGAAAGCAGCACTCAAACTAATAATACAGATAATTCAAATTATATAGAGAGGACCAACGAAGGTTTTGGCATTTTTATTGGACGTGAACTTCAAAATGTGCCTATTTTTAAAAGGCGTTTTATTATGTATCAGATAATTAAACTGATTAAAAACAATTCACAAAATATTTAAGGTCTGATAACTGGCACTAAAAATTATAGAATGACTGAACCGCAATTATGAAAAATTGTTAGTAAATAGTTTATTAATATGTTGATTAGTTACCTAAATTATTTGATGTACAAGACTGAGTTAGTCTATGGGCTGTGTTAATGAAAAATAAATCTATAATATTATGTTTGTTAAGTGGAAATTCGTTAGGTAAATAAAACATTAAATTAATCGAAACTAGTTTTTTATTACACAACTTATATAGTAAACAATTAAACAATTTAAATTAACTCAACAAATCAACTCAAAATAAATCAACAATTTTTTAGGCAAAACTTGTAATTATTCTTAATATTTATGATACGGTCTAAAACACTCAATACACAATTCAGGCTGACCAGGACAATCTTCGCATGCAAATATGATTTGCACCCTTTTTTTTAATGTGCGCCAACATTGATTGCAGCGCCTTCGCTTTGTTTTGCCGTGGGTATCTTTTGTTAGTTTCATAATACAATGAACTTTATTTTTAAAGGCATTTGTAATTCGGAAGGCAAATAAGGTTCTACAATTGATTTAATTACACTTAAGCGGAAATCGTATAATGTTAATTTTTTTGAACTGCATTTATTATATAAAAAAAGGAGTTGACCAATAGAATTTGCATGACATGTAAAATTACTTTTTTATACCATCGTAAAGATTTGTGCTCGCATGAATAATACGAGAGCATTTGGCCATGACGATCGATTGCTTTCATACTCTTATTATATTTGATAACCATTTGAGGCTTTAATATTAATGTACCCCGTAGATTTCGCGTGTGTTCTAAATTTCCATTATATTTACTTGATATGACCCTAATTTCTCTTTGGTCTTTCCATTTTAACACTCATATATTATTCTTGTGAACAATACATAATTCTCCTTTTCTTAATTTACCTAATTCTATTCTCTAGGGTTATTTTTCCTCTTCTGTCGAAGCGTACCTGTGCAAAAGGTTTTATTAGCATACAATTTTTCGACTAAACTGACGCTTGAATAAAAGTTGTCTATGAATAAATGGTGTCCTACATTTATAAAAACTTTTTAACAAAAAATTAAACCGACTCCCAAAAAACACTGCAAAGTGAAAAATAACTTTAATTTCGGTAGTCGGTGTCTTTAGTTTTGTTTTTTCGTTTTTGGCACCGACTTCCGAAATTAAAGTTATTTTTCACTTTGCAGTGTTTTTTGGGAGTCGGTTTAATTTTTTGTTAAAAAGTTTTTATTTCACACTTTTTAGTTGGATGATTTTTAATTTACGTAATTACAAGAGCCTAAATGTAAACTACTTATAACCTTTTACAAAATATTGCTTTTCCCAATGCTGGGCCGTTAATTGTTGAGGAGTTCTCCTGGTACTTCACCATCAGCTCTACATCACCATATGCATTGTGACGAGCATAAAGTGCTTAACATCCATGTTCAAGTAATCGAATCGCAATTCACTCAATACTTATTATTGAGTAGTTTCGGTGGCCATCTGTGGTCTTCATCATCAGTTCCACTTCCCCAAATGGTACTTTTTGAGAGCAACTGCACAAGTTACTATAAGAAATACCCAAAACGCCATAGGTGTGCCTATAATATTTGAAGAGTTCCCTCGATTTCTCCAGGATCCCATCATCAGATCCTGACTTTGGTGATAATGGGACCAATTTCGAAGTATACCCATTCGAACAAAAAAAGAATTTTCCAAATCGGTTCGGGTCTTCGAGTACTCGATGATCATACATTAAAAAAAAAATAACAAAAAAAAAATATACGCGTCGAATTGATAACCTCCTCTTTTGGTCGTCGGTTGAAAATTTAAAAGCAGATGGTCAACTACTTTTTGTACGTGATTTTTGCCGCCTACAAGATAATCAGATGCACCGCCATATAAATGCAATTTCATAATAACTCTGAGCTGGTCAGCCAGTGCGTAGAACTTTAGGCCGTATTTATGACGCTTCCCCTTCATATACTGTCTAAATGCTAATCGCCCCCTCCATAACATCATTGATTCGTCAATTGTTATTTTTTGTGTTGGGTAATATAGAGATATCATTTTTTCATTAAAGTATTCGATAATATTTTTTACTTTATCATAACTACACGTCACTTGTCCCACATACACACATAGCATTCTTAAAATTAACATGAATCGATTCCTTGACATTGCCTTTCCAAATATCGTTTGATTAAAATACTCATCGTTTTTCCAGTAATCATTGAAGCGATTTAGTTTTACATATCCCATATGAAATATGAGACCAAAAAAAAGTTTCATTTCTTGACATGTTACAGGCTTCCAAGATATTTTTCTGCTTTTTGTACCCGCTGCTGACATTTTCTCATTTTGTCCATATTCATTGGAACAGTCTTTAAGTAATTCCAATAGCTGGGATGTGCAAAATGCGTCGAAATATTGAATGGGCTCATCACCAACATCTTCTTTCAGTCCGGGGGACTTCACGAATGGGAATTCATTGGAGTTTTGTGGGTTTCCGGGCATCCATGTTTCATCAGGTGCAACATAGTTTTGTTGAGTATATTCTTCGACAAATTCGAAATCAGAGTCACCATCATTATCGGTCTCCAATTCATCTATTACGTTTTCCGACAATATTCCAAATAATTCGGAATCTGTGATTGGATATTGAGGTGAATGGATACGTAAATTTGTGTCTTCTCTGTTTGGTTCTTCATTGAATGAATCCATCATCATGAGTGTCTCTTCTATATGGAGCGTGTTCCAAGCCGGGACTTCCCAGGAATGAGAAGTTCCAGGTACGGGGTTCTCGTAAGGATCCATATTGCCTTAGACAAAAAAATATTATTTTACAATTTCTTTAATTAATGATTCTACTTAATACATATTTTCAACATTAAAATACAAATCAATGAATCCCTTTGGCTCTTATAAAAGGAAATGCAGGGATAAAAATTTGGAAAGCTTTGAATGTCATATTTATTCATACCGATTGATTTAAGTTTCTACCTTAAAAAACGAAACATCCATACGAACTTTCAATCACAATAATTTTAATAGACAGACTCACGGATAGACAGATCTACTTTCGCATTAATATTATGTATTAGTACGGATAAATACAAGGACTATTAGGAATATATTTAATTCAAGGAGATATTTAGAATGAGAATCTAACATTCTAATAAACTAAACTTTTCATATAATAAATAAACAAAAATAGAGAGTACTTACAGATTTTCAGAAGTCAAGCTGCGGCAACTTTTGACCCTTATTTCCAGGCCACCACAAAACACATTAATAAGAACACAAGAATCTCAAAGTCCAGTAAACGTTTGCCAGGGGTTAAAACAGTACTCCAACAGGTCCAGTAATCGAAAGCCAGGTCACAAAGATAGATAACAGATAAACGCGTGCGATGAGGAAAGGGTCGTTCATAACACTAATATTTAAGTAAAATTTACAAAGCTCGCTCACACTTAAAGACATATCGGAACTCTCGCTCGCACTCCTAGGATTGTGTGTAACAATAAGAAAGAAACAGTGGCGGTACCTTCATATAAGCCCAAAAGCCCGGCATGCCTTACTAAAAAATGCTCGATAGAGAATCAATGTCAAACCCGAACTATTTAAAAGTTCGCGCGCTTAATTCTTATCAAAATAACACAATGTATCTACTGAGTACACTACTACGCATCGCGATTGTTCGCGCGCAGAGTTTCGCATTTGTAGCATCTAATGATCTACATATTGCTATCTCGCTTACACGCACCGGCTTTTACCGGGCTTTCAAATACTATATCTGTCACTTTCGCACTTATAGCGATGTGCCGTATAACGAGTTAGGCCTTGTGCTTAGAAAAAATCGATCACTATGGCAGATTTAAGCAGGGCATTCGTATGAAGTTGCATGCGTATGCGTGACCTTGTCAGCTTGCCAACTCTGCAGTGTTGCCGTTTTAGCCACACGTTGAAAGATCTTGGAGATTTTTAACGTGTTTGGAAACTTTTTTAACATTTATCAACAATAAAAACTAGCGACTTTTAAAATAACGAAATTAAATACAGTCAAAACCGTTTACAACAACATCATTTAGAACAACATACCGGTTATATAGACCAAAATCATAGGTACAAAATACTTTGTACCTTGAAAACATCACCGGTTATTACGACTATCGGTTTTTACAACCAAATATGAGTGGTCCCTTGGATGTTGTTATAACAGATTTTGACTGTATTCAAGCAATATCTTAAAAATAAAAAAAAAATTAGCTAGATTTTTCATATACCTGGCGACTTTTTTTGCCTAAATGACAACACTTGAGTAGTTCCCGACATCCTAGAGTGCAGCTAACTTCAGTTTCATTTGCTTGAGTGAGTGAGAAAAGGTTTTGTTTGTTTTCTAAGATTATCCGTAGTATTATAGTACTCTATGTCTAAGATTTTCTCAGTGATACAATTGTTTTGGTGATTTACCTACAACAATGGAGGTAATTGTACCTTGTGAGGATTTAAAATGCGTTCAAGTTTTGATTGGCGAAGATAAGGTAAAATCTTTAAACTTTGCTCAGAAAAAACAGTTAATTTCTTCATTAAAACCGACGCCTAATCTGTGTATTTCTCAGACTAGTAAATCGCATAAACGAAAATTTAATAGATCAGTCAATCATTTCATTCATGAGAATAACCTCGAAGATGCCTTTCCCGAGCTGTTAAAGTTAGCGTATCTTGTTGTAACTATTCCGGCTACAAGTTCTTCCGCGGAACGTGCTTTTTCGTCTCTTAAACGTATCCATACCTATCTGAGAAATACACAAGGTCAAGAGCGTCTTTCCGAATTATCAATGATAGCTATTGAAAAACAGTTGTTGGTAGAATTAAAACGATCACCAACATTTTACTCTGATGTAATTAAATCATTTCTTAAGAAAGATAGACGATTCCAATTAGAATATAAATAATTTATTTAAATTCCTTATTACATTCTATCTAGCTATTTTTAACTTTCGTTTTGTAACTTTTTGTTTTGTTTTTTTTTTTGTCTGTAACCTGGGTTCTGTTACGAAGGAAGCAACTACTTACCATAACTTTGTCCCCTCAAGCAATGAAGCAAACCAAACGGCTTTTTTCAAAGCCACCGGAGGTATGCAATTGCTGATATGTTTATTATATTCAATCTAGCACTAGCATGCCTTCAGTGTGCTTTGGTTACCTCATTCACCGCACGACAAGCAAGAGTGAAATTGAAGAAAGAAGAGGAAAGAAGAAGATGGATGAATTCACTTTTAATTTATTGTACCTAACCAGTAGTTTATGAGAAAATTGCGATGATACATACGTAGGTACCTACATACTCAGTCGAAAACTGAACTTTCTTTTTTTGAAATCGGTTAAAATTTTATTGGGCTTGCGTTATTTTGAAACCCTAGGCACGCCACTGGAAAGAAATTTGTTGAAAGTATAGTTTATTGAAAATAAGCTTATGATTTCACAGAATGAAACCCAATAGGTTCAATATAGACACAATTTATTTGCTACATAATAAACAAAAAAAAAAAAAAGTGGGGTCGGGGTGATGGGGGGGGGGGGTTAGTATTTGCGTGAGCCTTGTTCATTGCTTATATCTCGAAAATTTGCTAGCTGGCGGTGGGTAAGAACTAAGCATTTGAGATAGGTAAGTGCCTACCATAATGATTTACTACTTAGTAAAAATGACGAATTTTATTTTCATAATAAAATAATAGTTCCCAAGACCACGATAGACGGCGCTAAAATAATTGTACGAGTTCACTCAAACAACAAAATTAGGTTCTCGTAGGGCTTTCTCTGACTTTTACTACATTTAAGAGCTTATTGAAGTGGAAACCTTTAGGGTTCTTTTAGGGTTTTTTTTTGGCGTTTTACTACATTTAAGGGCTTGATTCAGTAGATTATTTAAGGGTTCAACAGGGCTATTATGTATCTTTCTGATATCCAGTGACTATCAAGCTCCGGTTGTACACCGAACTTTGATGACAACCGTGAATGTTAAAATATTGGTATTACGTATCACACTGAGTGTATATCACTTTACGGTGAGTAACAGCCCAGGTACGGTTCTCTTCGCCTCAGCAGTTTACCACTCAACTCAGTTGTCATCAATTTGATATCCACTATGCTTACATAATCGCAATATCAAAAGTATCGATAAGAAAGCGTCTTTCAAAATGAGTTACGGTGACTATCAGCCACGATGAGCACTGATGACGTCATATTTGATCGCGACTGGTCATACATAATACGAAATTAACCTTTTGACAGTTAATTGATGGACACTGAGACCAGTTACTATCATTTCGAGCTGTCAACAGAGATACGTAATAGCCCTACTGGGCTTTGTTTGGAGTTTAATTAATTTAATTTGGAGCTGCTGCTCGCAACACGCAAATAGTAGTAAGTATTTATATATAATTACTTATGTATTGTATTGTATTTATATATTTGTATGTATATATATATATATATATATTATTTTCTGTTTTATGAGTACACTAATTTAGCCCTCCCCGCTTTAATTAAAGTTTTGAAAGTCCTTCCAAAGGTTTTCTGGAAGATATCACTTTTAGCGATAAGACCGCCATTGTAACCATAGAATTAAGAAATAATGTTAAATAGGTGTGTTTAAATTTTGGTGTACAATAAAGTATATTCTATCTATCTATCTATGAGGGCTGTTTTTAATATCGTCGTTGCGCGTGCAAAAGTCGCTATGTGGTAAATAGTCATTTTCGTTCTTTTAAGAAGTTTTAATCGTTATTTTAATACACACATGCTGTAAAAACAGCTATCTGATAAACGCAATATTGAAAGGTAACTCTTTAAATATTTCGTTTATCAGATAGCTGTTTTACAGCATGTGTATTAAAATAACGATTGAAACTGCTTAACACGTTCAGTGCCACCAACTCGCCCGGAGAGTCCACGTTAATTTTATTCCAGCGCCGTAGACTCGCCCGGCGAGTTCAATATGTTTGCTATTTTTTTTCCAAAATGCATGTGTATTTTCTGCTTAAAATAATACTGAAGACTAAATATACCCTAATCTAAAGAATTACGTGGTGGGCCGGGTGTGCAGACCCAGTTTATAATCGAAAGAAAATAAACTATTCTGAAATGCCTTGAACTCGCTAGGCGAGTTCACTGACATAGATTCTCAAACTTTTATTAATGAAATATCTACATGGTAGATACTTTTATTTTCATTTTACCAAAAGTCACATTCACTCGTAAAACAACGGCGGATTGTGTTCTACACCTTGTAGGGGCTCGAATTTGGTGTTATTATATAGGCAAAGGTATGGGGTACTTCTAAGCTTTTGAGCGTGTCCTTGCGTTTTATTGTTAAATAAACGGTGCAGAAAACACATACTCAACTCTCGGTCTATTACTTTAAGAGTTATAATAATTGAAAGAGGATCCCTTCGCATTGTTAAAAAATAGCCGGCAAAACAAAAGAACCCGGTATTTTTTAACATGAACGCGCTGGTTAGTAAGCAATTTTGCACTGATAACATTGTTTTTTGCGAAGCTCTCATTGGCCAATCTTCCAGGAATGCACTTGCAAATAAATTTTATTGCTTATATTTCATATTGACACAATTTCATCAACAGAGCAATAAATACTAGAATTAAACAATAAAAACTTGGAGCGTGTAACGGAGCTAAACTAAAAATAATGTTTAAGATATTCAATCCATATCATTTATATGGAACGCAACCAAAAGTGACAGAAACAACGTAATTGACAGCTGTTATTGAAAAATACAAGATAAATTTATGGTACCTACCTACGTAAACAAATGAGAAATTAACAAGCTAGCGAAACAGAAAAAGTGTTAAGAATAAAAAAGTATCAAATACTGAAACTACCTACTTAAAGGCAAACAAAAAATAACTAGTGCCTGAACTACAAATACACGAAGGAAGAAAAACAAAACTATAATCACTTCCTGGCTACAACACGCTTGATTTTGGCCGCGGGCCCGCGACTTTCCCCACTGTGGCCGGTTGAACAGCAACGCTTGACTCGGGCTGCCCAGAGACCTGCTCCGACTGGGCCGCCACGCGCTCTGACTGCTGCGAGATCTTGTTTAGGTCGGGAGGTTATTCGATGCCGGGATCCTTTTGAGTCAAGCGGGCCTAGACAAAATCCATTTTCTGTAAGCGTTAACGCCAACGGAAAACTTAATTGTATGGAGTTGACATTTACTAACACGTGACAATCACGTGACATGTGGTTAGCAAATGTCAACTCCATACAATTTAATTTTTCCGTTGGCGTTAACGCTTACAGAAAATGGATTTTGTCTAGGCCCCAAGGACGGACACGGTGCCTTCCGTAGTCCAGCATCGGGTTACACCAAATCTGTCACGTGCTGCCATGAAAATTGTGTGCCTTGTTTTCGTGAGGAACTCTGATATAGTGATACCGGACCCTTTCAACTTAGTCTTTGCAAACCAGATTTTATCCCGAAGAACCAGATCATGCAGTTTGGCTAAGATAGGTCGAGGCTCCTGAGACATGCAGCGCCCCATCCTGTGACACTGCTTGATACCAGACACTACTAAGTCAAGTTTGAGATGCTTCTTGACAAGCTGCGTCATCAACTGCGCAGTCTGCTTCTCCTGCTCCTCGGCCACACCATGCAACAGCAAGATTTTCCGCCTTCCACGCATCTCCATGTTTTCAAGGCTCTGGGCAAGAAAACCAACCTGCTGCTGGAGAGTACTAAGTACTTGAACAATAAATGTCCGGAAAGTAGCAAACTCCGTTGCCAAACTTGAGACGGTGATTGGTGCTGTGCAAGGACTTTTCTGCAATTCCTTCTCAAACTCTGTCATCCTCTCATTGAATAAATTGCTCATGTCAGATATAGTGCGATTGATTGCTTCTGTAGCATACGTAGCACACCCTTCACTTTGATAACCAATCGCTCATACAATGCACAAAGGAATATTATTATAAATACTATAAATTAAATATAATGTCAACAGTTATATGAGACGCGGGCGGAGGGCCGTGCTCTCACACAGTGACCACTGTTTAACTAATGTAAACACTACAATTATATATACACAATTCTATTTTAATAAAGAACATTCATTCCACATTCATTACTGCGACTTCACGCCTTGTCATAGCTCTCCCTAACTTATTCTCCTAAGTGCTGTCTAAAGTAAATCTCCGCTACCTTAAATATATTCTCTAAATTAGTGCTCCAACATAGCACTAAAGTAGTGCTACGAACCTAGCGCTAAACTTCCATTTTGATGACTGTGATGAAGTTATTATATTGTAATTATACTTGTGATTAGGAGCTGCAAACACTTCACTGGCAGGTAGATACTACTAATTAACAATATGTAGCATTAAAGTGTAAATTTCATAAATATTTCTATTTTTAATGTAAATTTAAGTGCTGTCTAAAGTAAATCTTCCGCTACCTTAAATATATTCTCTAAATTAGTGCTCCAACATAGCACTAAAGTAGTGCTACGAACCTAGCGCTAAAGTGGTGACCCCTAACCGAACACATCTGACGCGGAGAAACACACAAAGCGGTGAAAACCCGAAGCGAACATCTGAAGCGGAGAAAACCCGAGCCAGATACATCTGAAGCAGAGGAAACCTCGAACCAGACATACCTGAGGTTAGTGAATCAATCAGCACTAAGAAATTCGAAGAACTCGCACTACTCGCTGACAGAATGATGAAGCAGACCACATCAAACGAAGTCGCAGCCGTACACTCATTCGCAGCACCTATGTCAGCGTCGCAGTCCGATACGCAGTACCTCATCAACGAAATAAGAAAACTCTCGCTAGAAATAGCCGAGCTCAAAGCTAGACCGCCTTATGATCACAATGATCACAACTATCGCCGCCGCCGCTACCCATCTCACCGCCGTAGCGCATCACGATCGCGAAGCCGAGAAACATCACAACACTACTATTATCACCGACGTTTCAAGGAACAAGCTAGTCACTGCACATCGCCCTGCTCTTTCAACAAACAAAACTCGGAAAACTAGACCGAACGTTGGCAGAGGCGGACACCGGCGTTCAAGAAATTTCACACCGCCTATACATCACCGACAAAAACTCTAAATTATCTTTCTTGGTCGACACGGGAGCATACATATCCGTGCTACCGAGAAGAAAGGGTCAAGTCGCAACGCCGCTACCATTTCAACTTTACGCTGCAAACAACACAAAGATATCTACGTATGGCGAAAAATCATTAACTCTCAACTTCAACCTACGTCGCCCGTACAAATGGAAGTTCATAATAGCAGATGTTTCGAAACCAATACTCGGAGCCGATTTTCTCAAGTACCATCAACTTATCGTCGACTTGAAAAACCGCAGACTTATCGACGGCGTCACGAGCTTAAAGGTCAATGTCCCGGTACGTGTAACAGATGTTCCTACCGTACGCAGTATTGACATGTCACAGTCATACCACGACATCCTAGCTCAATATCCGGAAATCACGCGATTAACATCAATGCAATTGAACTGCAACATCAATGTGCAACACTGCATTGAAACTCACGGACCACCGGTACACTGCCGCGCCCGTCCTATTCCACCGCATCGCTTCGAGATTGTAAAGAAGGAATTCGAAAACATGATCAGACAAGGTCTATGCAGACCTAGCAAGAGTCCATGGGCATCACCTCTTCATATCGTGCCTAAAAAGAATGGCGATATCAGAGTTTGTGGTGACTATCGCCGACTCAACTCTATCACCGTACCAGACAGATATCCCGTGCCACGCATCAAAGATTTTACGCATCATCTATCTGGTAAGACTATCTTCTCTACGATAGATCTCAACCGTGCTTACCAACAACTGAATGTCCGAGAAGAAGACATAGAAAAAACAGCAATCATCACACCGATGGGATTATTTGAATTCCCACGTATGTGCCCTGGTTTAAAGAACGCGGGACAAACATTTCAACGGTATATCCATGAAGTACTACGAGGATTAGATTTTGTTTTCCCATTCATCGACGATCTACTTCTGGCATCGGAAAATGAAACCCAACACCGAGAATACCTGCATATTGTACTCAAGAGACTCGAACAAAATGGCATCACTATTAACCCTGCCAAATGCAACTTAGGCCTATCAGAAGTTCAGTTCCTTGGTTACACAGTATCAGCACAAGGTATCAAACCTCCAAAACATAAAGTCGAAGCTATTACTAACTATCCCAAACCGACTACCATTGAAGAGCTGAGAAGATTTCTTGGTATGATAAACTTCTATCGCGATCATATACCAAACGCCGCATCTCAACAAGCACTATTGAACGCATACCTACACAACGTCAAGAAGAAAGATAAAACGCAAATCACGTGGACCGATGAAGCAACGCAAGCTTTCGAGCAGTGTAAAGCCAGCATAATAAACGCAGCTTTACTCGCTCATCCATCTCACCACGCAACAATCGCTTTATTCTGCGACGCATCCGATACATCAGCTGGAGCCGTACTTCAACAGTACATACATGAAACATGGCAACCGCTTGGATATTTTTCGAGGAAATTCACCGACGCGCAAAAGAAATACTCTACATTCGATCGTGAACTACTTGCAATTTACATGGCAGTCAAACACTTCCGCAAGATATTTGAAGGACCAAATCTCATCACATTTACGGATCACAAACCGCTGACATACGTAATGTCAAAGACTCCTTCCAGCTCAGAAACAAACAGGCGAACAAGGCAACTTTTGTTCATCAGCGAATTTACAAGCGACATTCGACACGTAAGCGGTAAACAAAACGTCGTCGCCGACACACTTAGCCGCATAGAAACAATCTCATGCCCACCTACAATCAATTATACCGACATAGCCAGAGCGCAAGAAAAGGATACTAACATCAAACAATTATTAACACAAGAAAACATTCGTCTCAAGAAAATAGTTATACCCAACAGCGACCTCGAGTTATTCTGCGAAACCTCTACTGCTTATGTACGACCGTACATACCAGAACATTATAGAAGACAAGTATTTAACAGCGTGCACAATGTCAGTCATCCTGGTACGCGCACGACTCGCAAGCTTATCACTCAAAAATATTTCTGGCCATCTATGAACGCAGACATCAGCTGTTGGACTCGTACGTGCATACCTTGTCAGAAAAGCAAAGTTCAAAGACATACACACTCAAACATCGCATCGTTCCCGCCAACCGAACGTTTTCAACATTTAAAAACCAAAGGATTTAAAAACCTTAATAGCTTCCTATTACTTTACAAAAGTCTTGTAAGAAGCATATTGGAATATTGTTCGGTAATTTGGTCACCGTACTATGCAGTGCACTCTGACAGAATCGAGAGCGTTCAAAGAAAGTGTTTAAAATGGGTCTCGTACTGGTTTGGCTTCGCAAGAACACTACAAACTTATTCGGATCGCCTTAGTAAGTTTAATCTGATGCCTTTGCATGTTCGTCGCAAGCAGCAAGATTTAATAAGCCTTCATAAGATCCTACACTCCACACTGGACTCATCCACCCTGCTGTCCTCTATTAATATTAATACTAGGTATACCTCCAGAATGCCAAGAACTTTTTCACTTCTGGTATATAGAAATAACACTTCTTATTATAACCCTATCGTTAGAATGTGTCGCCTTTATAATGAAATATCGAAAGATACCAGAATTAGTATTGACATCTTCGATGCTCGTACCACAGCTTTTAAAAGACTCGTAAGTGCTCTTACTCTCTGTTAATGTTAATGTTTTAATATATATGCTTAACACTGTTTTACACTAATTTAGTTTTTAAACACTTTTTCTGTAACCTAATGCTTGTAGTTAAATTATATTTCTTTTTTGTTGTTGTTGTCATGTTGTGCGATTACGCTCTGGGTCACAATCAGCCCAAAACATATTATGTGTATTTGTTATAATAAGTGGATTGTAACCTGTTGTAATTGCCTTGAGAATAAATAAATAAATAAATTTACACGTTGACATCGTAGGACCTCTACCTACAACATCTCAAGGACATCGGTACTTAGTCACAATGATCGACCGATTAACTAAGTGGCCCGAAGCAATTCCTTCCGACGAAATATCAGCTGATCGCATAGTCCAAATCGTTTACCAACGTTGGATCACAAGATTTGGTTGTCCGACCACACTAACAAGCGACCAAGGCCGCCAATTCGAAAGTCAACTTTTCCAAAACCTAATGAAGCTAATGGGAATGAAGAAAACTCGCACAACAGCTTATCACCCACAGAGCAACGGCATAATCGAGAGATGGCATCGCACCCTCAAGACCGCATTACGCGGGTAACTGACAAACGCAAGTTCCTGGATAGATGAGCTCCCGACAATCCTAATGGGTCTTCGAGCCTCTCTAAACACTGACACCGGAGTAAGCGCAGCTGAACTTACATACGGATACAACTTACGCTTACCTGGCGAATTTTTCACAGAAAATACCTGCACACCTACTATGAATTATACCTACGTTGAGAAACTACGTGATATAATTCAAGTAAACAAGCCGCAAGCCGTTACCAAACACCACAGCAACAAAAAATCCGTATTCATTCATCAAGACCTTTTGAAGTGCACCCACGTATTTATCAGTACCTCTACCATGAGTTGTCATCGACAACTTACTCGCTAGCGCTGAACTCGCTAGCGTACAAACGTGGATCGAATAGATTTCGATAATGCTTGCACCATGACATTTAAGGAAATTTACGGAGGCGCTAACGTAAGCTCGATAGATCATGTCGTCTAGCTAACTTCACTCCACTCGTAGAATACTTTCGTCTATGGGTCACTACTTATGTTCTGTTTCTTTCTTTTCCGCTAATAAGAAGAGAGAACAGCTCTTAAGCTCAAAATGTAGTGTTATCGCTATGCTAAAAATGTTAAGACAGTCAATATCACAAAATAAACCAACAAAATTTAAAAGTTTACGATTAGTGAACTACTTATGGTATTTAGTGGCTTTTGAATTTCGAGTGGTTCTTGTAACGTCATTGTCGTCTATTCAACTTGTATTTTTGTTTGTTGATGTTGTATCACAGAGGTGCTTTGTGTGGATTAAAAGTTTGGATTATTTAATACAATGAGGACCAGTGTCTCACAGTTCCAATTGATGGTGGAGTTCATGGAAAGGTATCTTTCAACTTTCTACTAATATCAAATTAAATAAATCATATTTATTTTTAAGACTTTGGTACAATAGGTGTTATATTTGGTTCCAGCATATGCTACAATTAATTGATGTATAAATTATTCCTATATTTAAAAAACAAAGCTTATAAACCAACATGAATTCTCATGTTGGCTTGAAATTCACGTTGTTCACGTCGTTGATCTTCAAATTCAGCGGCCACTAACATATTCCACGCTAAATATGTTCTTGCAGACATTATTATAACTTTATTATACTCAAAAGGTATTAAATACTAATGTAAACACATGTTTCACACGCCAAAATGCTAGTGAGCAACGTAACTACTACCGTAAGCGTATCGTTCGCTAGCGTCTGTCGAATTAGTGACTCATGGTACCGTTTTGTATGGTGACAGCTAAAAAACGTTAATGACTATCGTATGGATTACGTTAGGTTTTTAACCTATCGTAATCTATAGTGCTCATGGTACGAATTTTAATTCTTTCTGTGACCGCTAGGGGCGCTGTACAATATTTCATACAAATAATTTACGGAGACGCTAGCGAGTTTTGGTTGCGTAAACTCATGGTAGAGGTACAGAACCGACGCAGTCAAGAAACCACTTCAAACACCATACGAAGGACCCTACCGAGTGATAAGCCGCACAGAAAAAGTTTAAACAGTACAGTTACCCGATCGGCAAGCAAACATTTCGATAGATCGATTGAAACCTGCATATGTTATCTCAGAAGAAACTTTACCATCTACCACTCTAGTTACAGTCAGCGATACCAAGAGAACAGAAGTACCAAGAGCAAGCCTGACGTCACATCCCGCTGAAAACAAACAGTACCTCTACCATGAGTTGTCATCGACAACTTACTCGCTAGTGCTTCACTCGCTAGCGTACAAACGTGGATCGAATAGATTTCGATAATGCTTGCACCATGAGATTTAAGGAAATTTACGGAGGCGCTAACGTGAGCTCGATAGATCATGTCGTCTAGCTAACTTCACTCCACTCGTAGAATACTTTCGTCTATGGGTCTCTACTTATGTTCTGTTTCTTTCTTTCCCGCTAATAAGAAGAGAGAACAGCTCTTAAGCTCAAAATGTAGTGTTATCGCTATGGTAAAAATGTTAAGAAAATTGAAAAGTTTACGATTATTGCACTACTTATGGCATTTAGTGGCTTTTGAATTTCGAGTGGTTCTTGTAACGTCATTGTCGTCTATTCAATTTGTATTTTTGTTTGTTGATGTTGTGTGCTTTGTGTGGTTTAAAAGTTTGGATTATTTAATACAATGAGGACCAGTGTCTCACAGTTCCAATTGATGGTAGAGTTCATGGAAGGTTTCAACTTTCTACTAATATCAAATTAAATAAATATTTAATTTTAAGAGTGTTTTGAGAGTCTGTAAAGTTTAATAAACTTTCTTTTATTAATAATTTTCAATTGGTTGCCAACATGAATTCTCATGTTGGCTTGAAATTCACGTTATTCACGTCGTTGATCTTCAAATTCAGCAGCCACTAACATATTTCACGCTAAATATACTCTTGCAGACATTATTATAACTTTATTATAATCAAAACGTATTAAATGTTAATGTAAACACATGTTTCACACGCCAAAATGCTAGTGAGCAACGTAACTACTACCGTAAGCGTATCGTTCGCTAGCGCCTGTCGAATTAGTGACTCATGGTACCGTTTTGTATGGTGACAGCTAAAAAACGTTAGTGACTATCGTATAGATTACGTTAGGTTTTAAACCTATCGTAATCTATAGTGCTCATGGTACGAATTTTAATTCTTTCTGTGACCGCTAGGGGCGCTGTACAATATTTCATACAAATAATTTACGGAGACGCTAGCGAGTTTTGGTTGCGTAAACTCATGGTAGAGGTACAGACGCGCTCAGGACGTATCATCAAACTGCCGGTACGCTTCGCTTGAAGGGGAGTCCTGTAGCATACGTAGCACACCCTTCACTTTGATAACCAATCGCTCATACAATGCACAAAGGAATATTATTATAAATACTATAAATTAAATATAATGTCAATAGTTATATGAGACGCGGGCGGAGGGCCGTGCTCTCACACAGTGACCACTGTTTAACTAATGTAAACACTACAATTATATATACACAATTCTATTTTAATAAAGAACATTCATTCCACATTCATTACTGCGACTTCACGCCTTGTCATAGCTCTCCCTAACTTATTCTCCTAAGTGCTGTCTAAAGTAAATCACCGCTACCTTAAATATATTCTCTAAATTAGTGCTCCAACATAGCACTAAAGTAGTGCTACGAACCTAGCGCTAAACTTCCATTTTGATGACTGCGATGAAGTTATTATATTGTAATTATACTTGTGATTAGGAGCTGCAAACACTTCACTGGCAGTAATTAACAATATGTAGCATTAAAGTGTAAATTTCATAAATATTTCTATTTTTAGTGTAAATTTAAAATGCAGAGAAAAAAATTTTGATGTGTCACTTTAGACTACCCACGTATTCCCATCTATATATCTGCATTTGGGTGTAACAATTTCACGCTTATTGTGTATATTTAAACTTTGGCAACTTGTTATAAAAGCGCTATTTATGAGGAATGAGTTGCTAGTCTTGGCTAGTCTGCATTTGGGTATAACAATTTCACGCTTATTGTGTATATTTACTGAGTGAAGATCGCTTCTAACCCTAAAAAGTCCTAAGTTTTTGCGTACATATAACATACTTTCTAATAAATAAAGTGAGGGCCATCCATTTTTTCCTAGTATCGCAAACCATTTACATTAATTTGCGTGGGAGATATTTTTTTTCTAAGCTCGTTTATGATTCAGTTAATTTAAATAGTTGTCCCTGAATTGAAGTAGCCTAAAAGAGGACCGGTCACCTTTCATCTTTTTTCGTCGCCGAATCTCTTCGTAAGTAGCTTAAATAGCGAAAAATAGCCTACGTTGGCAACACTGCGTGATACGGTGATAATATCGTATTTACAAACGCGAGTATATAACATCATGTCTTAGTTTTTAGTATTAGAATTTGAACATATATGTCTTTTACATTAATAGGTGAAAATGAAGGGCACATGTTCATAGCCGCGGCCCTATTAAACAAAAAATTAAAAAAAATAAACATTTTTTGCGTTGTGGACTATCACTGCCTTGCTATCCCGACTTATTTGATAAAAAAAAAATCGATGGATGCTATGAATCTTGCTTACGCCATCTACCGTAACAAACGGAATGTCCGTTCAAATTGATACACTTCAAAGTGTAAAACAGCACTAGTAGATGTCGCTACGAGTAGATTAATTCTAATTTATTGTTTTATCTAAATTGTCTTGTGAAAGTATTTGGAAAAATAATATCACTTTTCCCAGAGAATCTTTTAGTCCAAACACACTGAATGCCGTATTTTTGATCGTTGTTTACCAGAACATTGGATAAAGCTTGACATTTTAGAAACTCTTTATTCCGATAGATGGCACTACTTATCACTAGCTTGTTTCATATTGTACTACCCACATTATCAATTTCCATATTCATATAAGATTACTCGTGTATTCGTGTAGGTTACAAGTCATCTTAGTTGCAAGATCTATTCATTATGCATGAATTACTTATAGTGGGTAGGTTACTTAGAGCTCGTGTATTGGGGCCGCAATTAAGTACCTTCCTCTTTGAGATCTATTTGAAGTCTAAATCTACCATTTCACTGTCTATGATGAATATCAGAAAGTGCGGATAAATAATGAGGCCATTCAATAAGTTTAGCGTGAAGGGAGGCATTTCGATTAAATTTCTGTATAAAGTTTTATAATAATTTCAATCAATTGATTAGTTATATTAGCACGTGAACTACCTTCCATACAAGAATCTCACATCCTCTAATACTGAATAATGCCATTCATACAAGTTACAACAATCAATGCATGTTCTGCTATTGGTAAATCGTGACTCGATCCCGTATCTCATTAGTACGCTGACACGTTTAATAATATTACCATAGAGGAAATGAAAAGCGCTTTATGTGGTGCGTCAGCCATAGGAAAAGCCAGCGATGAGCAGCAAGCACGACAGGAACTTTTTGTAAATGAAATCATTGCTGGCGAGGCGTACCCACATCCTCTTTAGTAAGAACCGCTTGATGGATTTCTTCGTACAACACCGACGCCGGAGGAAGCTCAGTCGTTTCGATGCGCGTCACATACAACACTTCGCATATAAATAATAGAAATTATCTAATTATGTGCCGACGAGTACTAGACTCGGACTTGTTGGGAATTGTAATATTAGTGGTGGCCACTGAACAATAATAATTATTACGATGACATTATGATAAATATTGAACGCTTTTTTTGATAGGAAGGTCGATGTTATCGGTTACAGCTATTACACATTGTAATGTAACGATAACCTACCTAAGTATGTACACATTAGGTTTAGGTGACAGTTGATATGCTGCCTTGTTATTTATTTGTAAGAATTCTTAAAATTAGAGCATCCATGGGGTAAAGCTACCCGGGAAAACTAGATAAGTTTCATAAGTACGGTAGGCACTTGGTTTTTAATGATAAAGTCAAAAATGTACCTAATGTGGCTATATGATTGAAGAACAGAAATCCTAAGTAGGTAAATCTGTCTCTGTGATCCGAGTTTACTTAGAGGTTGTTAGTCTTGTCCCGTTAATTCGTTTTAAAATCAAGTAGATAGGTTTATATTCCGTCTGGGAAGAAAAGTAAACCACTTAGTTTGGTGTGTTATTTGTAATGTTACTGACAGGTAACTATTAAATTAGTCCACATTGAGTTCTAAGGGCGCAGCGACGCCGCCGGCGCAGCATCGCTCGCCGGATGAACACCAAATGTGTGATATTTTTAGGAATGTTGATTGCCCTCTTCCTGTTTCCGGCATGAACGAGTCGCTCTGATCTGCCGACTAACTCTCATACAAAACTGCTAATTAGTGATGAATAATTAATAGTAGTAACTTGATGACACGTAAATCTCTTGATATAATTTGATGTGGGCCGCCGTTTTAGCTTATTTCTTGATAAAAACTGTAACTATTGGCTGTTTATGGTTATTTAATATATTTTTCTCACACGACTGTTCGATATAGTGTGCCTGTCTTGCTATAAGTACTCGTTTTGTGTTATTAGTAGCTCCAGTCGTAAAATTAATTTATATTATAGCTCTAACACACCGGCATTTTGCGATAGTCCGCAGAACAGTAGCGGTTGAGCGTGAATTTAAACTTAACGGGCTTCCTTTTCCGGACTAGCTCTATGTCTGGCTAATCCCAACTATTATTTTATGTTTGCGTTTTGGAATATTTTCCTGCAGCAATTTTAAGGTAAATAGAGCCATGGGTTGAGCTAGCTCGTAGCAAAGGTCTCTGGGCCTAACATGAGAATTGAGAACATGTGAACAATTCATAAAGATCTATTTCAGTCATCCTGTTCCTCGTCAACAGAGCTACGAGCCTGTGTCCCTCCCAATTCCAACGTAATGATATCATCTACGTCGCGGCACCGGAAATTTTATGAACTTCCCATTAACACTTAACCACGTCTTGTGTATCATACGACCCAGCCGGCAGCCACTTGACTGATAAATTTCTTTGATTATATCTTATTCTGACGGACTGTATGGTCAAGTTCGTACAGACCAGGTAATATGTATATTACTAGATATACCTTAACTTATGTAAGGATAGTTTTAGATAGCTCATAACTGTTAGGTTCTATTTTTCTCTGTGAAAATAGAGGAATATTTATCCATCTCTCCACGTGTTCGGTGTTCGAAGTTCGTGCAAATACAAAGTATCTAATGCCAGACTAAAGTTTCGTCAGACCCACACGTGTTTTCTTTTAATTTAGCACATGCATTCGGCGAAAACAATGGCTTTTTCCAGCCACGTGTCACTTCTGAAAACTTCGTTCATTGGATATCCAAACTGGAGTCCATAAGTTAGATCATGGATCATTCAAGATCATGCAGTTACTAATTAGTTGTCAATTCAATTAATTAGAAATAGATAATACCAGAGATATTGCTATTAATATGTAGGTAGGTAATCACCATTCGAAGACATACGGTACGTAAGTACACAAGGTGTTTTCCTTGCCACGTGTTCGGTGTATTTTAGCTAGGCGCGCAAACTAGTCACACCATAACATATCTTGATGAAGCTGTGTAATGAAAATGGAGGATATTCATGCGAGGAACATCAATATCAAACGCCATTCGATAGGGTAGGTAAGGTTAGTTACCTATCTATTTATAGAATTCATTCAACTTACTTATGAGTAGTGTTATCTAAAACAAACTGGGCTCTAACCTAATTGACATAGATGTAGTTAAACTGAGTTCAAGTCATGGATAACATTAAAAGTACCTTTAAATAACCTATTACTGTCCAACTGTTTTGCTCGTGAGTTATTTTTCGTGTAAAACCCAAATGAAGTAATTATCGTTATCAGTTTTTTTTTTCATCTTCCTATCGATTTTGTTGTTTAATAAATGTTGCGCATGTATCAGGCTACCACCTACCTGGCTAATATTATTCATAATATAAATTTACTAAGTCTGTCAATTGATGTAGGTACGAATATCGTGGTTAATCAGTAAAATAGCGCGAAAGGTGTAATTTGTCAGTAGAAGGCAGAATAAATAACGCCTTGCCAGGATACGGCGACGATGGCTGCGCGAGCGGCCGCGGGTCAGCGTCCTCGCGCCCCCCGCCCGCGCACCCCGCGACGTCACGACTGCGACGTCACACGCTGCACAGGTTTATCTGATAGTGAAGTTTGATGACCAATACTATTATAAAGTACCTTTCCAACAAGCATGTTTTGAACTGAAATCAAATACGCTGATGGATGTTAGTAGTGGTATAGATAGCAAAATGGTTTATTGGAGTTTAATCACAAAGTTGACGGGGGGAAGATTCCATTTGGCAATGTCGTAAAACATATCATTTTGATTGATATTAATTCCTAGCTGGTGAAAATTGCATAACATATTGAAGATTCATTTTAGTTATTTAATATTAACTGAAACGACACTTTACAATTGTAAAGGTCTAAGGCCCGTATTACAGAACGAAACTCGAGCACTGATCTCTGTTTAAAACTAGTTTTGAGTCGAGATTTAATTTTAGAATGTTCCTCAAGCATAGATTCATCGAACATAGTTCAGCCGGGTACGGCTTTATTCTAGATCGTTACTCAGTTGTAGATTCATCAGCATCACCCAAGTATTGTCGACACCACGCTTGAGCAGGGATTTCCTTGTCAGTTAACTATTTGCTTTTCAGTTTATTATTTGATATAAAAATTGTATTTTTTGGCGAATGATGATGAAATAATATTTTATTTTGCAAATTGGTTACAAATAACACTTTTAATTTTTTCACGTAATTTTTTACCATTTTAAGTTACTAGATGGATCCTGTGTTTTTTAACTTAAATAGATTATAATAATGATTTTTTAACCGATGATTTGAACAGAAAAACAGAACTTCAGCATTCCATACTGAAGTCTGTCTCAACCACGATATGCGAACATTTAAGCCACATACTAAACCTTATTATTTGTACAGGTAAATATCCAGATGCTTTAAAAACATCTATAATAAAACCCTTATTTAAGAAAGAAGATAAGGAGTCGATGGAATATTATAGACCTATTTCGCTCATACCGGTTATTTCGAAGATCTTTGAGAAATACATTTGTAGGGAATTATATAATTATATGGAAAAATATAATATACTTTGCGAAGAACAAAAAGGATTCAGACAGCACAGAACTATCAATATGGCAATTTATGACTTTTTGAGTCCTATTATGAGTAGCATGGATAAACGATCCCCCATATGCGCTATATTTTGCGATATGACCCAGGCGTTCGATTATGTCCATCATAATATACTACTTAATAAATTAGAAGCCTATGGCATTAGAGGTAACGTGCTCGAACTTATAAAATCTTATTTTATTTTATTTTTATTTTATTTTATTAGGAATAACAAACAGTCACATAATAAAAGATATACAAAATATTACAAAGAAACTACAATTATGTAACCAACAGCGTTATCCACAACATACACATGAGAAACATAGTACCTACGCGCTATAAAAATAATAATGAAATGAAACGAAAATCCAGATAAACAAAAATAGTGCACTAACAAACAATGAATGCAAATAATTAAAACTAAGATTCGACTACAAGACAAAACTAATTAAAACATATAATATATGTAAATATCTTAAACAAATCAAACATGTTTTCTTTAAATACAACAAAGAAAAAAAGATGGATATTTAAGGAAACAATAAAAATCAATTATAAATAAATACGTTACTTGACTATAACATTCTTATAAATTATTTATTATTATATGCATATTTGAGCCTTTGATTGATTTGAGAGTAGAATTCCTAAATCTTCCTGGACTTAAATGAAAGATATCAATATCGAGAAAGTACCTATTGTAGTTGTCGGTTAGACGACGCAGTGGTGCTCGTACTCCGGCATTTGTTCGACATGTCCTTATAGCGAACACTGGTTGTTTACGCACAGCACGGATGTGGGCTCTACTAGGAACCAAATAACAAATTTTGTTACAAATGCCAGAACAATCAAGGGAATTACTACAAAAGTTGTACAAAAGCATAGTCTCTAGAAAAATTCTACGACTGGCTAGGCTTAGGAGATTGTATTTCTTCAGGAGTTCATCGTAAGAGGCCGTAGAGCGGGAGCACCTATAATTTACTGATCTCAAAAATTTCTTTTGCACCTTTTCAATACTATCAGTATATTTATTATAGAGAGGGTTCCACACCGCAACTGCATACTCCAGCTGAGATCTAATTAAGGTCTTGTACAGGTACAAGTAGGTTTCGGCGAGCATGAATTTGGTCGCGGAGCGCATAACGAAACCATACATACACCAGGCCTTTTTAACCATTTTATTTATATGTGTTTCAGTTTATCATCGATAATTACTCCAAGATCACGCACCATAGTAACTCTACTTAAAGGTATGTTATTTAGGCAGTATTGGTACTTCAGAACGGTTTTCTTTTTAGTAATGCTCATACAGCAACACTTATCTGGAAAACAGAACACAAATAACCGAAGTTAGCAACATTAACATAGTTACCAAACACGAGGACATTATAAGGTCTCAAGAACGTAAAATCTCATACGGTGTACCACAAGGAACCGTAATAGGCCCTTTTTTATTTAAGTTATGTTAATGATATGCCCAAGTCCCTTGAATATCCTATAACTATGTTTGCAGACGATAGCACTATAACAATCTCATGTAAAAGTGCAAATACATACGAAAATGACATAAATAATTCTCTTGACGCACTAATTAAATGGCTAGACGAAAATAATTTAAATATTAATTTAGGTAAGACAAAGATAATTCACTTTAGACAACGTACTCCCGGTGGAACTAATCTCAACATCCATTACAAAAATGACAAAATTGAGGAAGCAGAGGATACCAAATTTTTAGGGTTGCAAATAGATTGCCACTTAAACTGGAAAGCACATATAGACGCTTTGTGTAAAAAATTGAGTTCATCCGCATATGTGTTATATAGATTATCCTCCATAGTAGATGTCAAAACAGTTCTTACGGCTTACTACGGATTAGTTGAATCACACTTGCGCTACGGTATCATTTTCTGGAGGAACTCAACTGATCGAGATATAGCTTTTAAGGCCCAGAAAAGATGTCTCCGATCAATATTAAAACTTAAATCGACAGACAGTTGCACGCCTTATTTTAAGTTACATAAAATCTTGACAGTTCCCTGTATCTATATTTTCGAAGTAGCTATGTTTGTCAAGCAAAATCCATCTCGTTTTGAGCGCCTGGCTGTTGTATTCCCAAGAAATAGGCGTGACAACAGCAAATTATGTCAAGTATCATGTCGAACCACTTTAATGCGTAAGAGCGTTTCTTGCATGGCCCCAATTATTTACAATAAATTACCGAGTAGTTGGAAAGCTTTAAATACAGCACAATTTAAGAGTAGATTACGGAATTTTTTGGTAGATAAAACGTACTAGGTACAGTGTAACTGAGTTCCTATCGGATAAAAAGATTTGTTAATTAGTGACATCTTGATTTTTGAAATTTTGTTGTATGACATTATTGATTTTTGACATTTTGATCTTTGACATTTTGATTTCTCATTTTTTGATTAAGTTTTTATTTTTTGGAATTGTAATAATAATGATATTTGTAATAGTAATGATAATGACATGATATATAATCTAATGACACTAATTTATATTTTCCTTTTAATACAAACATATATATTTTTAATTAAGTTGATGATTTAAAATTTTATAATAGTTATTTATAAATTGATCTAAATAATAATGATATAAATAATTTCAAATGTTTGCATGCCGATTGGTAAAATGTGGCTGAGCTAAATGTAATCTTAAGAACTATTATGTATTACCCATATTTGCTAAATAAAAATTCTATTCTATTCTATGTTATGCCATGTGTAGGGCCCATACAATTTTGGTAATAATTTTAAGAAATGTTATAGATTTTCACAATATGATGATTTTTACAATTTGTAATACTGCCATCTATTGACGAAAATTTGAAAATAAAATATGCTTTTCTGTGTTGTATTAACTATAACTTTGTTTTCTTTTAATATTTAATTGATAGTTTTTCCCAAACCAATATTTATTATATAATCAGTGAGCAATTTATAACAACACTGTCACAGACATTATCAGACATTATTTAGGATCCACTCCGTTCCACGAACAAGTTACTCTTGCTATATTTTTATATGTTAGAAAAGATTGCCTTAACACCATTTACCTTCAAGAATTTGGCTTTACAAATTCTTAAAAATTAATTTCTATAGTGAAAACGTAAAAAGACGACCCTGCCCCGGGCAACTGCATCCCCCGTCGTGAGAGCCCTCACGCGCATGATAGCGTCCACCATCGAGAGCCCCCTGCTAAAACCAAATTGATTCTCCGTTAGGTCTGGCCCAACCTCCATCTGGTGCCCGACGTGGCGGTCTGCAATTACTCTTACAAAGATCTTGCCCACTTCATCGAGTAGTACAATGGGCGGACGGAGAGTCCGCAGGGCGCCCTGGCTTCTTAATGATGCCCAGTTTAACCGTCTTCCAACGAGGTGGGAACCGGCTCCCCTCCATGCATGTGCTAAAGAGCCTCTCTAGTTAAGGCCCAAGGGCCTCTGAGGCCAGGACCCAGACTTTGTCAGGTAGGCCGTCAGGTCCCGGGGTGGTATTTTTGGCCTTCAGCCTGTTTCTTATCTTGAGTTGATCTTGACGAGATCTGGATCGACTGATCTTGACGAGTACTTATCTATGGACTCAGGCACATGGCAATCACAGTCAGACGGCAAAAATTCAAGGATTTTGAAGAAGTAAGGTTTACCCGTATTTATGTATATCATCTCCTGAAGAACGTTTGGTCGATACAATCGGATGGAGCTATGGACCTAAAATATATCGTCAGTTACCGTAGTCATGTACAACCAATTCAAACCGTGACGTTTTATAAGTGCCTATGTGAAATAAAATACCTATGTTTGATTTTGATTTTTAACTTTGTATCTTGTTCATCCAATACTACTTTCTCCAGTAGGTAATCGCAACACATATCCCTCAATGTGCGGTTACAGTACTAAAATTCTTATCGATAAACAATCGTTCAGGCAGTTCTCCGGTCAAATTCGGGCAGTCGAGCACAACGACAGATTAGCCCTCTTTCATCGTCCTACATTTTTACAATGAAAAAAAGAGTTCTAAGAACAAAAACTTCAAAACCTTTTGATGTCCCAATAAAAGTCATACAAAATCAATGTTTTGGAGATGACAGCGTTGCGGCTGTCGTGACCACGGGAGCGGACGCACCGGACCGTTGCGGAGGGTAGCTGTAAAAAACTATGCGCGCTCGACTATGACACTGTCCTAAAAGAATCATAGATACTTTCGACGCTGTTTCTATTTTGGATTACGAAGATGTCAATGATCATGATTTTGAATTGGGGATTAGGGGTCGTTAGATTGGATTAGTGTAAGGTGTTAATAATTAATAATAACACTGGTCGACAAAAATTTTTAACTTGCAAAACAATGATTATTTCATAAAGAACTATGCATAGCGTATATAATCCTTCAAGAAATTATATGTCCATCAGGTCTAGATTTTAAATAATCTGTCGAAAAAGTCATAAAATTTCATAATTTTTGCATATTTCATGACTTTCTACAAAGTGAAGTGACCCATTTTATGTAAACAATTTGAAATAAATATTTTGTAAAGTATAATTCCCGCTTTCTTCATTGCACTTTTAATCAAGTTTCTATGGCTTTCCTTTCCTGAAATATAGACGATTAAAATGTTGACAGCTTTTTCCATAAGAAATTCTTAAAAGTGAATTGTAGGGAAAAAGTATCATTATTCAAAACATCTATACTTTAGTGATGGGAGACGGTAGAGAGGTGATTCAAAGAGCAATGTGGAGAACAGGACGTATACTTTACAACATATTTATTATTATTTTCTTCGATAAAGTTGTTAACTTAGTACAAAGTCATGAAATAAGCAAAAATGATGAAATTATAGGACTTTGACAACAGATTATTCTAAATCTAGACCTAATAGACATATAGTTTCTTAGAGGATTATACACGCTATGCATAGTTCTTTGTGAATATAAAAATTGTTTAGGTGTTGCAAACCACAAGATAAATTTTGTCAACCAGTGTAATTTGTAATTCATTTATTTATTCAAGTAACATAATTATTATAACTCGCAGTCGCAAAGATTATTAGCAATGTGGGTAGAATTCACATTACTAGCAATCTTGTTAACCCCTCCAACTAGGCTAAATATGCTTGTTTCTGGAGTGCAATAGTGTATGTAATGGGTGGAGTACAAACCCGCAAACCCGTTCACAAGTCCAACACCTTAACCTTAACATTGCTTGTAAGGTTTAGAAGATGTAGATGGTAAACATATCATTGGGTAAAGACAAAATAGAAGAATACCTGAGATATTAAAGTAGGTTACACAGCTATACTTACATAAAAATAATGACGACATCAAAGTATTTTTTATCACTATATATCTGTAAGTATAAACGTGAAAAGTAAAAATTTACTTAAAACTAGGAGTTATTTTTGCGATGGCAACATAAATAGTGTTAATTACAGTAAGTACCTACTTCTTGTGAAATAATAGCCAAATGTAATTAATGTGATGCAATTTACAGAGCAAATCAAAGTGCCTGGTCAAACGTAAAATACTATAAACCGGTCAGGTTGCAGACCGTTTAATTTGGCTGGGAAAGTGACCATGAAACCTTATTATTCTGAGTCTATCTGGGCACAGACCTTACAAGCAAAGCTGGTGCGTGCGAGGAAATAAACTCCTAATACATTCTAAGCTGAAAAAGACAGGTAGCTACTTAGCCTACAATAACGGTCCTGTAAAACTCGCAGATATAAAGGAAGGGAAAACACCGTAAGAAAACTAGGATGTCCTAGGAGTCTAGGACCGTAATCTGAAGATATTCGACCTCCACAAAGCCGCATTGGGCCTGCGTGGTGGTTAACGGCCCATTCCCTCTCATAGAGAGGATTGTGTCCGAGCAGTGAGAACATTATAGGCTGATTCACGCATAATTATGCTATAAGGGTTTAAACATAGGTACGAGTACTCATACTTTTAAGTAACAATTAAAGCTATTGTAAGTAAGTTCTCAACGGACAATACATACGAATAAAGTGATGTCGTAAACATGAGACTGCTGAATATAAATGTTTCTGCTGTCAGTACAATTAGACACTGCAGTTTGTCAAAGGCGACGTTGTTTTAAATATTGCACTAACTTACTTAATAAATCTTCAAACAATGCTTTTGCAAGATTAGGTAGTGTGATTTCGTAATTCTTTTTAGAATTCGTATTTTGTAATTGTTGTGTTTTGGAACAAATAATTTTGGAAACATTTGTGTTTTTCGGTCGGTGCTCATTTTTAGGGTTCCGTAGCCGAATTGCAAAAAACGGAACCCTTATAACGGGTGATTTTTTAAGAGGTATAGGATTTGATTTTCAAAAAAAACACAAAATATTTGAAAAAATTGATGAAATCTTTATTGGAATCGATAGAACGATCAATATAATTTAATGTTTGAAGATGATTTCATGCAAATGCTGGCCGCGGCTCCGGTTTAGATGGCCCATTCGCAAGGCCCAATTTCGGCACACTCTCTCCAACATATCAGCCGGTATATCACGAATAAATGCTTCAATATTGGCTCCCAGTGCGTCAATCGTTGCTGGTTTATCCCTGTAGACATGAGCCTTAACATGGCCCCACAAGAAATAGTCCAAAGGCGTTAGATCACACGATCTAGGCGGCCAATTGACGGGCCCAAAACGTGAGATAAACTGTTCACCAAAGGCGGCTCTCAATTGGGCCATTGTTTCGCGTGCCGTGTGGCATGTGGCACCGTCTTGTTGAAACCACATGTCAGGCATGTCCAATTCTTCCATTTTGGGCAAAAAAAAAAAACGCCAATCATCACACGGTAGCGCTCGCCATTCACAGTAACGTTTCGGTCATTGTCGTCTTTGAAAAAGTACGGCCCGATGATGCCACCGGCCCATAATCAACACCAAACAGTACATTTTTCGGGATGCAGTGGTAGCTCTTGCAATGCTTCTGGCTGGTCTTCACTCCAGATGCGGCAACCATTGCCAAAAAGATACCAGCAAAAAATCACCCGTTAGTTTCGATATGTCTGTCCGTCTGTCTGTCTGTCTGTCTGTCCGTCCGTCCGTATGTCACAGCCATTTTATTCCGAAACTATTAAGACTATACATGTGAAACTTAGTAGGTAGATGTATTCTGTGAACCGCTTTCCGATTTTAAGAAAAAAATTATAAAATATTTAAAATAAAGGGTGGTCCCCGTACATGGAACTAGAACTGAAAATATTTTTTTTCAGAAACCTATGCGTGTGTGGTATTTATAGACAGATCTTTAAAAATGATATAAGGGTTTATAAAACCACTTTTTCATAAAGTCAATCGTTTAAAAGATATAAGCTTTCAAAGTGGTAAAATGTTTGCCCCCCCGCCCCCCTCTAACTTCTATAATAATGGAGAGAAAAATCTAAAATAAAAATATATGTCTGTAGATCTTAATGTAAACTTTCAACCAAAATTGGTTTGAACGAAATCGGGTCACCAGTTTTTGAGATACAGCATATTTTCTAAAACCGCAAATATAACTTTGTAATTCATAAAAACACTATGAAAAACAAAATTATTTAGCACTAGTACTCACGCGGGGCTTCGCTCCCGTGGATTCTATCACGGTAAAAACATAACTCTCCTTTTTTGCAGTCGCATAAAAAGTAGCCTATAACCTTCCTCAAGCTTTAAGCTACTTTCATACCAAATTGCATTAAAATCCACCCAGTACTTTCGAAGATTAGCGCGTTCAAGCAAACAAACAAACAAACAAACTTTTCCGCTTTATAATATTAGTATAGATAGTTGTAAAAATGTAAATAAGCTAGTTTTAAGAAATGTTTTAAGGTTTTTATTTATTCGTCAAATAAATATACATATCATATTATATTATTATAGTTACTACGGAACCCTTCATGGGCGTCTGACTCGCACTTGGCCAATTTTTTCGTTTCCGGTACCTTCTACTTCTTGTATACCAACAACGAATTTTCTTAAAGCCCTCTCTCTGGCTTTTTTATACCGTTGACCATTTTACACGTTACCTTTAAATATAATTATATGTAGATACCTATCTACACCTATTATTAATTATATTATACATAATTATATACAGGTACACTGATTAATTAACTGTAAATGTAACTTTGTAATCCCATATAAATATATCGGATTACAAAGTTATTTATGCAGTTGATGTATCTATAAAACTGGACCGAAATTGAAAAATATTTTAGTTTTTCCTTGATTCATACATTAAACACTAATTATTATTATTATACTATATAAAACTAAATTACCACTGACTGACTGACTGACTGACTGACTCACTCATTGACATAATTGTTCTCCCAGATGGTGGATGGGGAGGTGGGTATATTTTGACAGATTCGTAAACAAGTAACTCTCAAACCTACGGGAAAAGTGCCAAACCTCCCCTTTTCCCCCCCCTTCTCCCCCCCCCCCCCTATCGTATCTCGGAAACTACGAGACCCGTATTTTTTTCTTTTTACGGATTCGTATAGAGGAGGCTCGGTAAAGTAAAAACCATTTTTCAAAGTCCCCCCCCCTCGCCCCCTTCTCCCCCCCTTTAGGCGGATCTCGGAATCTAAGAGACTTGGAACATTTTTTTTTTCAGATTCATTTAGAGGGGCAATGCTTTAGTCGAAATACTTGTGCAACCCCCCCCCCATCACCCCCCCCTCTTTTTTTTTTTTTTTTTTTTCACAAGCACGCGAGGTGCTTGCACCTCGCGCAACACGCAAATACTAGTTATTATATTATATAAAGCTAGATTACCACTCACTCACTGACATAATTGTTCTCCCACATGGTGGATGGGGAGGTGGGTATATTTTGACAGATTCGTAAACAAGTAACTCTCAAACCTACGGGAAAAGTGCCAAACCCCCCCTTTTCCCCCCCTTCTCGCCCCCCCCCTATCGTATCTCGGAAACTACGAGACCCGTATTTTTTCTTTTTACGGATTCGTATAGAGGAGGCTCGGTAAAGTAAAAACCATTTTTCAAAGTCCCCCCCCCGCCCCCCTTCTCCCCCCCTTTAGGCGGATCTCGGAATCTAAGAGACTTGGAACATTTTTTTTTTCAGATTCATTTAGAGGGGCAATGCTTTAGTCGAAATACTTGTGCAACCCCCCCCCCCCATCACCCCCCCCCCCTATATTTTTTTTTTTTTTTCACAAGCACGCGAGGTGCTTGCACCTCGCGCAACACGCAAATACTTGATTTAGAGGGGCAATGCTTTAGTTTTCTTCACAAGCACGCGAGGTGCTTGCACCTCGCACAACACGCAAATACTAAACCCCCCCCCATCTCCCCCATCACCGCCCCCCATTTTTTTTTATTTTGCACAAGCACGCGAGGTGCTTGCACCTCGCGCAACACGCAAACACTAAACCCCCCATCTCCCCCCATCAACCCCTCCCTTTTTTTTTTTTTTCCACAAGCACGCGAGGTGCTTGCACCTCGCGCAACACGCAAATACTAAACCTCCCCATCTCCCCCCATCACCCCCGCCACTTTTTTATTTTTTTATTTTTTTCACAGTCACGCGAGGTGCTTGCACCTCGCGCAACACGCAAATACTAAACCCATCCCCCATCTCCCCCATCACACCCCTCCCAATTTTTTTTTTTTTTTAATAAGCACGCGAGGTGCTTGCACCTCGCGCAACACGCAAATACTAGTTATACTATACACTACTAATTTTTAATTAGTACAAAAAAAAATGGGGCTCTATCCGTACCCTTTACTGATCATATTTATGTAGTCAAAAGTAAAAAAAACGAAACCCCAAAATTGTCTACGAAAATTTGTCATAACTGGTAAACTCATAATTGAATCAATCATTCATAACAATTGCTACTAGAAAATACTACGCGCAGTGCTAGTCCAGTTAGATCGTCATTCATAAATCCCGGCAAACTCGCGTCTAAGCTCAAGCCACGCCCCCTCTGGCCAGCGGTCCTTTTTACAACGAGTGAATGAACAAACAGTGTCAATTTGTTAGCGGAAGTGTGCGCGTGCTTTTTAAACATAAGTTGTTACGTTTTTACTGTCGTGATGGCTTACCAGTTTTCATCTCGGGAGTACGTGGCTATGTTGCGTGTGTACTTTTGGTCTGGTGGCCGCTGTTCGTATGTACAGGGAAGAGTACCCAAATGCTCGCTAGCCAAAGGTTCGGACTGTGGTAAATGTTTACCAACGTTTACTCGACCACTGATCATTCCGCGCAACGGCCCATCGCCAAGGACATGGAAGACCGGCCCAAAACCTTTACGACGATGTAGTGGACTACTTTGAAGATCCCCGGCGAAGTACGAATGACGCAGCTCGTCATTTTAATATCAGCCAGTACTGTGCATAGACGATCATTAGTTCGTCTGGATTTCACCCATACCACTAAAGAAAGGGTCAAGAATTGACTACTGTGGATAATGAACCAAGGATGGAGTTCTGCAGTTGGATACTGAACAACACAAGCAAATGGCCCAATTAAAGTATGTAGGTAAAGTTTGAATTTAATAAGTGCCTATTATTTTTCGTGAACCTTTTATTTTACTTTTTTTTTAATTCGTAAAGCTTAAACATGCGTCTAAGCTACCTACAATTACGATAACAGCTGTTGGAGGCGGGGCAAGTTTGAGCGAGACCGCGTGACCGCGACATCACGATTAATGAATACATGAATGGCCTGTACAATATGTCCGTAAATTCAGTGACATTTTGGGATATAAACAAACGCTAATAACTTTGCTATTTATCAATATTATATAGTAAGACTTTACATATATAATAACAAGACCTTTTCTAATAAGCCCTTTAAGTATTTGTACTAATTAAAAATTAGTAGTGTATAAAGCTAAATTACCACTCACTGACTGACTCACTCACTCATTGACATAATTGTTCTCCCAGATGGTGGATGGGGAGGTGGGTATATTTTGACAGATTCGTAAACAAGTAACTCTCAAACCTACGGGAAAGGTGCCAAACCTCCCCTTTCCCCCCCCCCCTTCTCCCCCCCCCTTATCGTATCTCGGAAACTACGAGACCCGTATTTTTTTCTTTTTACGGATTCGTATAGAAGAGGCTCGGTAAAGTAAAAACCATTTTTCAAAGTCCCCCCCCCGCCCCCCTTCTCCCCCCCTTTAGGCGGATCTCGGAATCTAAGAGACTTGGAAAATTTTTTTTTCAGATTCATTTAGAGGGGCAATGCTTTAGTCGAAATAATTGTGCAACCCCCCCCCCCCATTTCCCCCCCCCTTTTTTTTTTTTCTTTCACAAGCACGCGAGGTGCTTGCACCTCGCGCAACACGCAAATACTAACCCCCCCCCCCCATCACCCCCGCCCCCCCACTTTTTTTTTTTCACAAGCATTCGAGGTGCTTGCACCTCGCGCAACACGCAAATACTAAACCCCCCCCATCACCCCCCCCACTTTTTTTTTCACAAGCACGCGATGTGCTTGCACCTCGCGCAACACGCAAATACTAGTTTTACTATATAAAGCTAAATTACCACTCACTCACTCACTCACTCATTGACATAATTGTTCTCCCAGATGGTGGATGGGGAGGTGGGTATATTTTGACAGATTCGTAAACAAGTAACTCTCAAACCTACGGGAAAAGTGCCAAACCTCCCCTTTTAACCCCCCTTCTCCCCACTCCCTATCCTATCTCGGAAACTACGAGACCCGTATTTTTATTTTTTTGCGGATTTGTATAGAGGAGGCTCGGTAAAGTAAAAACCATTTTTCAAAGTCGCCCCCCTTCTCACCCCCTTTAGGCGGATCTCGGAAATTAAGAGACTTGGAACATTTTTTTTTTTCAGATTCGTTTAGAGGGGCAATGCTTTAGTCGAAATAATTGTGCAACCCATCACCCCCCACCCCATTTTTTTTCTCACAAGCACGCGTGGTGCTTGCACCTCGCGCAACACGCAAATACTAAACCCCCCCCTCCCCACTTTTTTTTTTGTTTTTTTCACAAGCACGCGAGGTGCTTGCACCTCGCGCAACACGCAAATACTAGTTATATTATATAAAGCTAAATTACCACTGACTGACTCACTCACTCACTGACATAATTGTTCTCCCAGATGGTGGATGGGGAGGTGGGTATATTTTGACAGATTCGTAAACAAGTAACTCTCAAACCTACGGGAGAAGTGCCAAACCTCCCCTTTTCACCCCCCTTCTCCCCCCTCCCTATCGTATCTCAGAAACTACGAGACCCGTATTTTTTTTTCTTACGGATTCGTATAGAGGAGGCTCGGTAAAGTAAAAATTATTTTTCAAAGTCGCCCCCGTTGCCCCCCTTCTCACCCCCTTTAGGCGGATCTCGGAATCTAGAATCGGAGACTTGGAACATTTTTTTTTTCAGATTCATTTAGAGGGGCAATGCTTTAGTCAAAATACTTCTGCAACCCCCCCCCATCACCCCCCCCACTTTTTTTTTCACAAGCACGCGAGGTGCTTGCACCTCGCGCAACACGCAAATACTAAACCCCCCCATCTACCCCATCACCCCCCCCATTTTTTTTTTCACAGGCACGCGAGGTGCTTGCACCTCGTGCAACACGCAAATACTAGTTATATTATATAAAGCTAGATTACCACTCACTCACTCACTCATTGACATAATTGTTCTCCCAGATGGTGGATGGGGAGGTGGGTATATTTTGACAGATTCGTAAACAAGTAACTCTCAAACCTACGGGAAAAGTGCCAAACCTCCCCTTTTCACCCCCCCTCCCTATCGTATCTCGGAAACTACGAGACCCGTATTTTTTTTTTACGGATTCGTACAGAGGATGCTCGGTAAAGTAAAAACCATTTTTCAAAGTCGCCCCCCTTGCCCCCATTTTCACCCCCTTTAGGCGGATCTCGGAAGTTAAGAGTCTTGGAACATTTTTTTTCAGATTTCTTTAGAGGGGCAATGCTTTAGTCGAAATAATTGTGCAACCCCCCCCCCCATCACCCCACCCCATTTTTTTTTTCACAAGCACGCGAGGTGCTTGCACCTCGCGCAACACGCAAATACTAAACCCCCCATCACCCCCCCCACTTTTTTTTTCACAAACACGCGAGGTGCTTGCACCTCGCGCAACACGCAAATACTAGACCCCCCCCCATCTCCCCCCATCTCCCCCCATCACCCCACCCCATTTTTTTTTTCACAAGCACTCGAGGTGCTTGCACCTCGCGCAACGCGCAAATACTAGTTATTATACTATATAAAGCTAAATTACCACTCACTGACTGACTGACTCACTCATTGACATAATTGTTCTCCCAGATGGTGGATGGGGAGGTGGGTATATTTTGACAGATTCGTAAACAAGTAACTCTCAAACCTACGGGAAAAGTGCCAAACCTCCCCTTTCCCCCCCCCTTCTCCCCCCTCCCTATCGTATCTCGGAAACTACGAGACCCGTATTTTTTTCTTTTTACGGATTCGTATAGAGGAGGCTCGGTAAAGTAAAAACCATTTTTCAAAGTCCCCCCCCCCCGCCCCCCTTCTCCCCCCCTTTAGGCGGATCTCGGAATCTAAGAGACTTGGAACATTTTTTTTTTCAGATTCATTTAGAGGGGCAATGCTTTAGTCGAAATACTTGTGCAACCCCCCCCCATCACCCCCCCTCTTTTTTTTTTTTTTTTTTTTTCACAAGCTCGCGAGGTGCTTGCACCACGCAACACGCAAATGCTAAACCCCCCCATCTCCCCCCATCCCCCCCCCCCCCCCACTTTTTTTTTTCACAAGCACGTGAGGTGCTTGCACCTCGCGCAACACGCAAATACTTTTTTTTTTTCACAAGCACGCGAGGTGCTTGCACCTCGCGCAACACGCAAATACTAAACACCCCATCCCCCCCCCCACCATTTTTTTCCACAAGCACGCGAGGTGCTTGCACCTCGCGCAACACGCAAATACTAGTTATATTATATAAAGCTAAATTACCACTGACTCACTCACTCACTCACTCATTGACATAATTGTTCTCCCAGATGGTGGATGGGGAGGTGGGTATATTTTGACAGATTCGTAAACAGGTAACTCTCAAACCTACGGGAAAAGTGCCAAACCTCCCCTTTACACCCCCCTTCTCCCCCCTCCCTATCGTATCTCGGAAACTACGAGACCCGTATTTTTTCTATTTTACGGATTCGTATAGAGGAGGCTCGGCAAAGTAAAACCGATTTTTCAAAGTTGCCCCCCTTGCCCCCCTTCTCACCCCCTTTAGGCGGATCTCGGAAATTAAGAGACTTGGAACATTTTTTTTTTCAGATTCATTTAGAGGGGCAATGCTTTAGTCGAAATAATTGTGCAACTCCCCCCCCATCACCCCCCCCCCCCCCTTTTTTTTTGTTTTCACAAGCACGCGAGGTGCTTGCACCTCGCGAAACACGCAAATACTAAACCCCCCCATCTCCCCCCTTTTTTTTTGTTTTTTTCACAAGCACGCGAGGTGCTTGCACCTCGCGCAACAAGCAAATACTAGTTATATTATATAAAGCTAAATTACCACTCACTGACTCACTCATTGACATAATTGTTCCCCCAGATGGTGGATGGGGAGGTGGGTATATTTTGACAGATTCGTAAACAAGTAACTCTCAAACCTACGGGAAAAGTGCCAAACCTCCCCTTTTCACCCCCCTTCTCTCCCCTCCCTATCGTATCTCGGAAACTACGAGACCGGTATTTTTATTTTTTTACGGATTCGTATAGAGGAGGCTCGGTAAAGTAAAAACCATTTTTCAAAGTCACCCGCCTTGCCCCCCTTCTCACCCCCTTTAGGCGGATCTCGGAAATTAAGAGACTAGGAACATTTTTTTTTTCAGATTCATTTAAAGGGGCAATGCTTTAGTAAAAATAATTGTGCAAACCCCCCTCCATCTCCCCCCCCCATTTTTTTTTTTTTTTAAGTGAACCGCGAGGTGCTTGAACTCGCGCAACACGCAAATACTAAACCCCCCATCTCCCCCATCACCCCCCACATTTTTTTTTTCACAAGCACGCGAGGTGCTTGCACCTCGCGCAACACGCAAATACTAAACCCCCCCCATCTCCCCCCATCACCCCCTTTTTTTTTTCACAAGCACGCGAGGTGCTTGCACCTCGCGCAACACGCAAATACTACACCCCCCCCATCTCCCCCATCACCCCCCCCCTTTTTTTTTCACAGGCACGCGAGGTGCTAGCACCTCGCGCAACACGCAAATACTAGTTATATTATATAAAGCTCGATTACCACTCACTCACTCACTGACTGACTCATTGACATAATTGTTCTCCCAGATGGTGGATGGGGAGGTGGGTATATTTTGACAGATTCGTAAACAAGTAACTCTCAAACCCACGGGAAAAGTGCCAAACCTCCCCTTTTCCCCCCCCCTTCTCCCCCCTCCCTATCGTATCTCGGAAACTATGAGACCATTTTTTTTTTTACGGGTTCGTATAGAGGAGGCTCGGTAAAGTAAAAACCATTTATCAAAGTCGCCCCCCCCCACCCCCCTTCTCACCCCCTTTAGCCGGATCTCAGAAATTAAGAGACTTGGAACATTTTTTTTTTCAGATTCATTTAGAGGGGCAATGCTTTAGTCAAAATACTTCTGCAACCCGCCCCCCCATCATCCCTCCCCTTTTTTTTTTTTAATTTTTCAAAAGCACGCGAGGTGCATGCACCTCGCGCAACACGCAAATACTAGTTGTATTTTAAATTTGAAGCTTCTATGTCTGCCTTAGACTTTTGATGATCGGTCAGTCAGTCAGTGAGTGACAAAATTGAGAAACTTTGACTCGTTATAATTCTTAAACAACTCGTTCAAATTGAATGAAATTTAAAATATATCGTGTTTATACAATGCCTGCTGGGTTACTGAAAATTCAAGCTTCTAGTTTTATCCACAACGAAGTTATAGGGAGTCGAAAATGGCCTGAATTGCTTCGAGAAAAGTATGGTACGGCCGTGCTTTTTGCTCGACTTGGCGGGGGCACTACCGTGCCCCCAGATTGATAGTTATTTTCCTAAAAAGTAGCAGTGTGGTAATTAAGCTCAATATAATGGAATTTAATATACTCCACTTCAGGATAAGAACATGTACCTAAAATGAAAACAGGGCATTATGGTGTACTGACGCACAGCTCCAAACCTACTTTTTATAGGTTTCTCCTAGTAATTCAACTTCCCGTCGGCTTACTATAGGTCGTTACGTTGTTCATCCGTAATCCGTATAGTTAGGTACCTGGGGCAGATGCCTTAAGAACCAACAATCAAACAATAAAAACGTACACATGTACCTTAAACAACCTCCCATAAAACAAAACAGTTTAATGATTCCACTGATCATTTTTGTGGGACTGATTTGGTCGTCTCAAGGATCTGGCGCGGTACGCATTCTGATCGTGCCATCGTCTTCCTGGTATAGTACAGGTTACATCACAAGTCGTTAATAAGGTGCGATGGATATGAAATATGAAATCGGTTATCGATTAATTATCGATTCATCGTAAGTGCGCGGCCATCTTGGATGTAAGTGCGCGGCCGTTCCCGCGCGCGGCTTCCGGCGCGCGCGTGCGCTTGCATGCTAATGTTCGCGCATGCGCCGTGTCCTGTTCGCCGCATGTGCGTTCCACTTCGACGTCTGTTTCATCAGCATAGGGCGGACTGACAGACTCTTGATAGAATATCTGTACAGTCTCTGGTATATGTATATCACAGTACATGGTTCAGTCACTACGTACGTATCTACCTCCAAACCATCTATACAGTAGTTAACTCTGCACGACAGTACATACACAGTCACATTACCAGTTGACAGCATTATTAATGGAGCTCACAGTTGGCAGTTTCCTATTTGGCAATACGCGTATGAAATTCAAAAATGTTCACGTGTTTTTTTATATACCTACCTATAAGCCCTTACAGGCCCGTACTGGGGCATTTCGAACCACATCCTTACTAAAGTCACACCACACTTCGTCCAACAAGTTTTGAAAATATTTTCAATTGTTTAGACTTTAGCTACCTACTGGCTACTATTCACCTCCTATTACTGTTAATATATTTAGATAATTAAGCTTTTTGCTGGAAAATCATTTGACACCAACCTTATGCCTCCTTATAACCAACACCATCAATAATTTTTGCTCTATTACGTTCTAAAGAAAACAGATCTCAAATTAATGCAATTCATTAATAACTATAACAATTCAGTGTGTGTCAATGTAGAATGAGACAAACCATAACAAAATCATTGAAAATATTGTTATATAATGAACGTATGATATTAATATGTTCGTTAGAAATTCGTGACCCAGAAAACCATAAAAAATCAGCAATCCTGAAATACATATTTGCTTTTCATTCCTGACGTTCATAAACCAAGCATCTAACAACACTGAAAAAAGATAAGTAGGATTAATGGAAAAACTTAACTTCAATTAGAAAAAATAGCACGCGTTCCATAGAAAAAGTATCTAGCTTGACAGACAGATGGATAACTAAGTGATCCTGAAACAGTTCTGTTTTTTCTTTGAGGTAACCCTATAAATAAATTCCGTTTGAATTGGAATTACTCGATTTTACAGTTTATTCAAGGCTAAAGTTTTTGCCTAACATGTTCTATATACAGCGTATTCTCGTCACGAGTGATGACCAAGTGAGACTGCACGGCTGCGCAGGCACTGTCGGGGCGTCGCGTCGCAAACACATAACTCACCAACATCAATAACAGATAATACCACTCATTCAGTGCCAAACGCTTTGTTCACACTATACAATCTACTTGGAAATAAGTAGGTACTTTTGTTCAATATTACACCTATAATATTTAATAGAAGAAGAAATAGGTACTAGCAATGATGTGATCCTAGTCATAGGTATAATTTTAACGTAGGTAGTATTATATAAGTAGTTGACAATAATATAGGGTAGTGTGCAATGATGCTTATGAGGATAAAAGTTTTGACAGTTTTTACGTATTTTTGACGTTTCCGTCTCTGGTACATCTGTGTCATCCCGCATTCAAAATTCGAACACGCTCAGTGAGAACATTCAAATCTTGAAAGCGGGTTTAAACAATAAGAATGCAATGCACGTTGGTCCTCTGTTAAATCGTTGGAAAAGTTGTTCCTTGATTTTGGCGCATCTCTATTTTAATATGTAAAGTGGCATCTAGATCTAATTAATCGTATTCGTTTTGACTAGACTTACAAGGATCATACTTAATTTTAGATGTATTTAACATTAAGCAATCTGAGACAAGCATTCTTAAACATCTAATAGAAATCAATAAAAAAAAAAAAATTTTAATGCTAGCTGATTTCTTATTTTTTCAATATATTTTTTTAATTGTTTCTTATTTAGGTTCCGTGAAACCTGCTTACTTTGCCACTTTTTTATGTGTCAAAAAGTTTGATTAGCTTTAAAAAAATATAATTATATGAAAACATAATGAGTAACCTATTCCTAGACGTAGTAAATTTCATGGAAATTTATTTTATTACCAAATATCTATTTTATTTTTGTAAATTAAAATATTGTAAGCTTAAAAACAAATAAGGCAAAGTCAGCTGTCACTTCTGGTAAATTTGCCATAAGGATATAAAAATGAACTTTTAGGAGTTTATGAGGTTAAAAAGTAATATATGGATATAGGAAGAGTGCAACTCTTCCTATATCCCATAAAATAAAAGTGAAAGCTTTATATTATTTAGCACTAGTAATATAATTCTCTAAGAAGGTGGCAAATTCACCAACCTTTCGAAAATATTTCGTACTAAAAAGAAGTTAAGGTTAGGGTTGTCTAATAAAAATGTTTTCATAGTAGGTATCAATATAAAAAATTAATAAAAGTAAAAAAATATAATAACTTTTAGTGAGATCCACACGCATTATTAATATCCGTAAGTATTAATCTTCTAAAATAGGAAAATAAAATATATTTTTGGTCAATATTATGTACACAAGGTACTCATGAAATTAACCTAAAGGTAAACTGGAAAGCAACTACAATATTAACGACTTATACACGTACCATCAATATTACACAGTGCCTAGTCAAATAATTTTGGCATTTAGGTACGGGCACTTGTGAAAGTCAAAAGAAGTAACTGCCACGATCTAAAATGTTGTTTCCAATGGAAAAGGAAATAAAAAATATTGTAACAAAAAGTATTGTTAAATTGCAACGCTATAGGTACAGTATTTGCGCACATAACTAAATAACTTCACATATTTAATTGAATATTCAAACTGACCCAAATTGCCCGCCAAACCTTTTGTAAAACAACCTTCATTTAAGCGCATGCACTTTTTTATATCTGGGTACCTACTTATAACTTATTTAATTAAAATATAAGAAATTTTGTGGCAGCCCTAACCTCCAACAAAACATGGCAAAGTTACCATCATGGACGTTGTGATTGGGGTTGTTGAATTTACCAACACCAATTGCGAACTATAGGTAGCTTGCAGCACGGTAAATCAGCTTTTATTTAGCAAAGGAACATTTTGCTTACATAATATCAAAAAAGTACTTACGTAGACAATGCTTTCCTGTTTATTTTTGTAAAAGTTCTGGAGCACAAAGTTTTACGCCACTAACATTCGAAAAAAATAACCGCCGAAAATGACATCTCAAAAACAAGCTGGGCTGCCACGTCTCATTTGGCGTTGCCCTTTAACTAATAAATTTTACCTTAAAGGCATCGATACATCGCACCTTTAAAGTAAAACCGTTACTAATCGAAAATTTTCACGAATTGAGTTATTTATACCATCAATCTAAAATATACGTACACTGCAGGTTAAACTTGTAATTATTCAAAAATATCGTCTTTTTCGCCATCTAGCGTTAAATCATATCGTTACCAAACAAAATATAATCTAAAAAATATTATTGTAAGTAAATAAAGAAAAACTATTCTAAAGCACATGTATAGTGTAAACAGATATCTATCATATAAACTCATAAGAAATCATAAAGTACTTGTACTTAGACTTACCTAGACTAATGTATGTATGTATGTCGGGCAGGTATCCGCAACTCCACGACCAAGCGCGTATTTTGCGTAAAAACTACTACTACTACTACTTTACCTAGACTAAATTAAGATACTGAACTGTTTCAAATATTGGCTCTCCTGTAAAATTTGATAATTTCGTATAGTAACGGTTTTACTTTAAAGGTGCGACATGACAAAAAACTATTATTAAGACGTAACTAGACTTTTTCCCTCAGAAGTTGGCTATGGCAAACTCGGCAACCGTTGGCAAAGTTAGCAAGTTTCACGGTTCTGGATTAGTGTAACATACCTACAATTATCTTTTACTTCAATGATCTTAGTTTTGTATTTTTGACTTTAGGTTTACTGCCTATGGATAGACTTATGCCTTGCATAAGTAAGCGGCACGTCCCACTTGCCTGAGGCGTATGGTATCGGAAGCCTACAAATTTTTAGTTATGTTTTGTCGCAATTGAAACAATGAATCTATACTATAATATTATAAAGCGGAAAAGTTTGTTAGTTTGTTTGTTTGTTTGTTTGCTTGAACGCGCTAATCTTCGAAAGTACTGGGTGGATTTGGATGAAATTTGGTATGGAAGTAGCCTGAAGCTTGAGGAAGGTTATAGGCTACTTTTTACCCGACTGCAAAAAAGGAGAGTTATGTTTTTACCGTGATAGAATCCACGGGAGCGAAGCCCCGCGAGAGTACTAGTTTATCATAAAAATCGCATAGCGAGTATAGCCATAGATCGACTAATAATCCTTCAAGGAACTATAATTATTATTTATTTACTTTATTGTACACCTTATAATATTTATATGGATACAAAAAATTTAAACTAGTGTACAATGGGCGGTCTTGTCGCACAAGGCGATCTCTTACAGACAACCTTTGAATGGACAAACTTAAAGGAGACAGATTAAGGGCTGTCAGTGTACAAACATCATAATATTAATTGAACATAATAATATAAAATACATACAATACCAAAATCATATAATAATAAATATTACATGTATAACTGAGAAAGAAGGGGAAAAGTTAGAGGGAGAGGTAATGCTCCTTCACCATTCTTTTGAACGCCGCTGGTAGCGTTTGAGCACGCCTCACTTCTATGGGTAATGCATTCCACAAACGAGCTGCTTGTATAGTAAAAGATTTGTAAAAGAAAGAAGTGGAATGCATACAAATTTTTCCGATGATCAGAACGTGTCACAGAGGAACTGAAATAAAAAGGGATCTCAAATTCATTGCACATTTCGTGACTGTAATAAGTGAACCATCTAATTTATAAAAAAAAAACAATCAATATATGTTTATTGCTTTTTTCTTTACCTAGATGATTTTTGTAAATTATTGGTCGGCCCTATTTAATAAAGCTGACAATTCGACAAATATGTCAAAAATTGACAAAATTGTAGAATTGTCGCGTTTAGGAAGTTTAATAAAACTGACAAACATGTCAAAAATTGACAGGCAAAATCGTGACACATTTATCAGAAAAACGCGTTAAAAAAATATTTCTGACAAAATTGTAGAATTGTCGCACTTAGGCAGTTTAATAAAACTGACAAACATGTCAAAAATTTACAGGCAAAATCGTGACATATTTATCAAGTAAAGACGTGTTTAAAAAAGATAATATTTCTGACAATATTGTCGGCGACAGTTGGCGATGACAATTGTCGGATTGTTGTGACAATTATGTCGCCTTTTGACATGCATATTTGTAAATATTTTTTATGGCGATAAATGAGGATAAAATAGAAAAAAATAATAGTAACAAAGTATCAGAATGAATCAATCACTAGTGCAACTACGATTGTTTGTTTTGAGATTTTTAACCGACATCATCCGACGAGCCCTTGTCACCGTCGGCGTTCCAACCATATTGGAACCTGGCTTGGTGCGTGACGGTGGTAAATGACCGGACAGCATGTCATTGTTTCCTTGGAAGATGGTCAGACCTTTAGTGTGGGACGCAACTTGTGTCGATACTCTCGCGCCATCCCATCTACCCAGTTCATGATGTTGTACTGGCGCTCCTGCTGCAGCTGGAGAATACCTCGAGCGACGTAAATACAGTAATCACGGTGATAACTATATTTTCGAGGCATTTGGGGTCGAAACTCTTGCACAGCCTTTTTATAGAAATATCGTAAAGGCAGATTGACGCTTTCCTTGACCCAAGGGCTGGCTATTTCTTTGGCCAAAGGCTTGTTGTTTGGCAATGCCAAATAACGAGGTATTGCCAAACAACGAGCCTATACCACCAGTCTCTAATTACCAGCCGACCGCATTTAAGATGATTTTTTAGTTTGCTTTTATTTTAGTTTTGCATAATGGTTATAATTAAATAAATTACTTTCTTAGTCATTCAAAATATGATTTCGTGACAGAGGGTAACGCTCCTGTCAGAATTGTTTGACAATGCTACAAATATGTCAATATGTCAAGACAATTTTCTGTTTAATAAAGCAGGGCCTATCATTCTACACGTGATATTGGCAAAATTGTGGTGGCTCTTCCACAAACACCACTTGAGTTGAAGTTGAAGTAATAAAGCAGATTTGACAAATTTTTCTTGAGAAATTGTCACCGGTCATCAGTCGCTTAAAACGTTTTATTGTGTTTCATTTAATTTTATGTGATTTTCTAGTTATTCAATCTTAACAGACAGATGGTTTACCTCTTCTTCTTTGTAACCTAAACACTAGAAAGTGATGACAAGCGGGCGTTTGGGTCCATCTACACATAAACATTTCAGAAGTACATATTTCCAGGCTAGTTTGAATAAATTACTTTTGATTTTACTTTTATCCGGATGAACCCACTCTTGACCTCGATCTCGCCTGATGGTAACCCATAGTGAGGTCTACAACGGAACGAGTGAGCCCAGAAGCCCACGCTTGCTTTAAATCATATAAGGGCAACAACCGGCTCGCGGGCCGGATCCGGTCCGCTGTAAGATATGATCCGGCCCGCGAGACATTTTGAAAAAACCCAATTAAAAAATATTACATTAGGTACTTATACTCACGGGAGTGACAGTGAAGCGGCAAACATCAAATCCTTTGAGGTTTGCCGCCACTCGGCTTGCTCGTTCAAATCCTTTGAGGTTTGCCGCCTCACGGGCGACACATCAAAAGATTTATTGTTTCTCAATTATTCTATACTAGTTTATTCCAGATTATTCCTTCATTTTGCCTATATAAGCGGGTGGATGGGTCGAACCTTAGTTCAGATCTATTTGAGCTACCGAGGTGATAACTTGGACAAGCGATATCCTAGCGAACTGCTCGAGCCGTCAAATTGCTTTGTGACTTTGTGTGCATCCTGAGTGGTTACTAACTATAGTTTGTTATTAAATTTATTGAACGAAAAGTAAACAAAAATGATATCTGGTGCAAAAAAACGAAAAGTAGATACAGAGGGTCGCCAGTTTCAAGAAAAATGGACTGAAGAATTCTTTTTTATCTTGCACAATGGAAAGCTTATTTGTTTGCTGTGTAATGAATCCATTTCAGTAATGAAAGAATTCAATATAAAGAGGCATTACTCAACTAAGCATGCTACGCTGCACTCACTGACAGGACAATTAAGAACAGACAAAATCCAGAAGCTTACCGAAAATTTGGAAAAACAGCAACAAATGTGTCATAAACAAAGAACACAACTTGATATTTTTATTTTATCAAGGAGTGTATGTTAGTAGTTTACAGTATTTTGTGTCCTGAAAAGAAAAATGAATTTGAAAAAATTAGTTTGTCAAGACGACACTGTTGGAAAAGCGCGGGAAACGTTCAACTTGGCGGACGCGTCTTTTTTGAATTTGAGATAAATTATTTTTAAATACTGTTTATAGGATCAGTAGTCTTAGTTTTAGTGCTTTAGTTTCTTTTAATTTATAATTTTGTAGTTTTTTTCTTCGGTAGTGGTAAGCTTTTACTTATTTTTTTGTTGAAGCCATGTAATGAACGACCCGCCCGACCCGGGGGACTTTGTTCCCCCGGCAGGCAATTTTGTTACTGTAGTAAGCAATGAGTCAGACATGGATACTGATGGGTCGTCCTCGGCTCGTCACCTGAAAAGAAGCCGCGTACATGTGTGCAAGCACTGTAATAAACGCCGTCGCACCCGAAAAAACCACGTTTCCGAGTCGTCGGGTTGTGGTTGCATGGATCCTACAAGTCCTACAACAACTTTAACAGAAACTATTTGCTCTGAAATACCAACCATTACTGCAAATTTTCATACTCCATCCGTAGCTGTTCCCGCGCAAATTGGTCGCAAAGCATACGACAAAACCGACAGTGCACCTTATATTATTAATTTACAGAAGAAAACTATTTCCCCTGACGATGCTACTACATTGCACCCCATCACATTTGGTAAATTTCTTAAACATAACGCCTTTCAAAATATAATTAATGGTAGCGTCAAAAAAATTGGGCGTAATAAAATTTCTCTCGCATTTTCCAATTTTCTGGATGCAAATTCTTTTATTTCACATAGTAGTCTGGAAACATATAATTACAAAGCTTTTATACCCACTTTTAATGTTACAAGGATGGGTCTAGTGCGTGGTATTCCTGCAAAATGGTCTCCAGAGGAAGTTATTGATAATATTACAGTTCCGATTGGTTGCGGTCCGATTTTAAAAGTCAGACGCCTTAATTTTAAATCTGTTGTTGATGGTACAATCATTTGGAAGCCATCCCAATCCATAGTTGTTACTTTTGATGGACAGGTTCTACCTAAAAGAATCTTTATGTGTTATAATGCATTACCTGTTGATTTATATATTTTCCCCACTTTACAATGCTTTAATTGCTGTCGTTTTGGACACACCAAAATTCAGTGCAGGTCTAAACCTCGCTGTTATAAATGTGGTCAAGGCCATACTGGAGATAGCTGTGAAAGGGAATTAGAAAATACATCTTGCTGTCTATGCTCTGGCTTTCACTATGCCATTAATAAGTCTTGTCCTGAATTCTCTCGACAAAAACACATTAAATCATACATGGCACATAGCTCAGTTGCTTATGCTGAAGCAGCAAAAGTATATCCCCCAGTAACTAAATCATATGCTGACACACTTTTATCTTCTCCTTCTAAAAACTTTGCAGATACTCCATCAATCTCTTCACCTAATAGAATGCAGGCTTCAAGTAGTTATAAAAAGACTGTCTTCCTGAAACCACGCTCCCCACCCAAATCTATACAAGGTTATAATAAAGAGGCCCATAATGATATTATTAATGATTTTAAAATCCCTCAGCCATCTAATGGTTGTGCTTTTTCTAATAATCAAAATAATGATAAAAATGATGTTAACTTTTCTATAAATGATTTCCTTTCGGCATTACACAATCTTCTTTCTCAGTTCAACATCTCCTCACCGTCCAACGTTGCCTCAACTTTCAATGTACCTCAATCCATTCATAATGGACAACACATCCAATATAATCCAGTGGAACTGCCGCAGTCTAGTAAACAAAAAGAGTGATGTTATATACCTTTTAAACAAATATGAGCCATTTGTCTTTGCTTTAGCAGAGACTTGGCTCAAATCAAATCATATTTTTAAAATTAATGGTTATTTAACCATTAGGGAGGATAGACCTGATGGGTATGGTGGTGTAGCTATACTTATCAAGAACTCTATTCCTTTCTCTATTGTTTCATTACCTCCTCATAGTGAGGAAATTTCTATTGTAGCTATTAAAGTGCACCAAACTTGTTTTGTTTCTATTTACATTCCTCACCCTTCTTCTTCTATTCTTCAAGAGATGAATAATCTCTTTTCTTTTCTTCCAAAGCCTTTCTTAATATTGGGGGACTTTAATTGCCATCACCAATCATGAGGTTGTTCTGTCTCTAATTTTCATGGTAAGGAATTACTAGATATAATAGACTCACATAACTTATGCATCTTGAACTCAGGAGCTGCTACTCGTCGTTCAGATCCCAACCAAAACCAAAATGCAATTGACCTCTCTATATGTTCTCCAAACTTAGCCTCTTCGTTAATTTGGCATACTCTAACCTCCACTCATGGTAGTGACCATTTTCCAATAGTTATTTCTTACCCTCTTTCCAAATCAAAGGCATCTTCAAGGAGATCTAACCTAAAACATAAATTGCCTAGTAGAAATAATAATGACTGGGTCAAATTTAGAAACATTGTTGACAGTAAGCTTTGCTCCTTGCTTGTAATTTCTGGTGGCAATGAAAACAGCTGTGCTGAAGCTTTAGCACTTTTGTTAATTGAAACTGCAGATGAAGTTTTTCCTGTAAAAAATAACAAAAGTAGTACAATTCCCTCGCCTCCATGGTGGGACTCTGAGTACTGAATTAGTTAACAAACGTAAAGAGGCGGAACACACTTATAACCTTGATATGTCTGATATGTGGCGTATGTGTAAAATGTCCGTTGGTATTTTTTGTCAAATTGTTGAGCTCCTTAAGTTCTAAGTTGAGCTACACGATAACTGACAAATGCTTGCACTGTCTGGACAGGTCCGCTCAAATTTGCGTGGTTATTTCCTCAAAAGAATACCACAGACATGAACCTACATGCTTCTCATATAAAAATACAAATTGTCTGGACTTTAAAAGAGACTATGACCTCTGAGTTTGTTTCGGTGTTTCTTCTCAGAGTAGTCAGTTAGGAAATACCGGCCTCATCTAGCTAAACTTAACACGCAAAAAAACATGACGTGTAAAAGTGTTATTTATAACCAATTTACAAAATAAATATTTCATTTCATTTCATTTCATTTCATTTCATTTCATTAATTTTGAAACTGTTACTAACATAAATAACGAAACTTATAAACGTTTTAAGAAGAAAAAATTTGAATCCTAGCGTAACTTCTGCTCATCAATTTCACCGAACACCCACCCAACGATTGTCTGGCGTAATATCCATAGATTCAGATCCATTTATAAGAACCCTTCCCCTATACCTGATTCTTTAGCCAGCTAATTTTTAGATAATTTAGCGACGCCTTGGGTTCCTGAGGCTATTAACCCTAACCTGTCCTTACCAATACCAATACTGTCAATAACCAACGGATCCCATAACCAAGACACACATACGACTCTAGATGGCCCATTCACTCTTACTGAATTAAAGGGTTTAATTCATAAAACTAAGGAGTCTGCACCAGGCAGTGATGGCATCCCATATTATTTTTTTGCTAATTTAAATGAAGACGTCCTCAGTTATTATTTACATCTTATCAATTCTATTATGACCACTGGTGACATCCCTGTTGAATGGAAACGTCAAATGGTGTTGCCATTCCTTAAACCAAATAGAATCCCATCTGACACTTCTTCATACCGTCCCATAGTTTTGTCTTCAGTTCTGATGTAATTAGCGGAACACTTAATTAAAAATCGCCTAAAATGGTTTGTTGAAAGTAAAGGTCTTTTGGCAGAATCACAATATAGCTTTAGAAAAGGTAGAAGTACCAGTGACTGTTTAAGCATTTTAACATCGGATATTCGGATTTCATTTTCTAATAACCAATCCACGGTCGCGGTTTTCCTTGACATTAATTCAGCTTATTGTAAAGTTTTATTATCAGTTTTACAAAATAAATTAAGAGCCTTACGGGTTCCATTGAATTTGTCTAATTTTATTATTAATATCATGACTGAACGCTCTATTAGTATGTTAATTGGAGATCAAGAGATATCTCAGCTTGTGTGGAAAGGCCTTCCACAGAGTTCTGTGCTCAGTCCCCTTCTATACAATATTTACACTTATGATTTAGACTCGTCCTTATCTGACCATGTTAGGGTTCTTCAATATGCCAACGATTTGTTGTTATATTCTTCAAGCCAATCCGTCGAACAAGCTAGTCAGGCTATTAATTCCGCCTTATCTAATTTGGAGTCATGGTTACATCTAAACGGCTTGGATATATCCACGTCTAAAAGCGCGACCGTTTTATTCACCCGAAAGAGAAATATTCCCACAATAAATCTATTTTATAAGGAAATCCCTATACCGATTAAAGATAATTTCAGATATCTAGGTGTAATACTTGATTGTAAATTAAGTAGTGTTCCTCATTATGATTATATAGTTAACAAATGTGAAAATCACCTAAACATGTACACTAAACAAATATTAAATTGTAATATTTATATATTTTTCTCTTTCGTCATTAGTTAGATTATATCCCATCGTTCATTACTAATGTATGTAGTTACTTAGCTTTATAACCCTACTGATCCTATACTTTCCTAAATTCCGTTTTGTTTTTTATTTTTTTAATTTTGATAAATTCCAGTTTCCCTACCTTTGTCTCTCCTACACTATAAATAAATAAAATAACAAACATGACATTGGATAAATTCACAAACCGTGCGAAGCCAGAAAAAAGAAAAAAAAAATGACGAACTGTTGTTCGACGTATAGAAATTATGACTAATAATAAAACATAGTGTATTACATTCTCTTTGGCCAATGATATAAAAACAACATTGACTGACCGTATGGCTGGTTTTGAATCATTTTCCATAGCATTAGACGAGAGCACCGATTTGCCTGAAACAGCTCAACTGGCTATATTTATTCGAGGTGTTGATAAGGAGTTCACTGTTACTGAGGAATTGCTTGCTTTACAGCCGCTTAAAGGAACCACTACAGGAGAAGATATTTTTATTGAAGTTCAAAAGGTATTCACAAGTTTTGGATTGCCGTGGTCAAAATTAGTTGGTGTATGCACTGATGGGGCACCGTCTATAATCGGCTTACGTAAAGGTTTCATCGGAATTTTGAATGAAAAAGCAACAGAATTAAATGTGCAAAAAGATGATTTGATAGTGCCTCATTGCATTATCCACCAACAGAACTTGTGTTCTAAGTCCATTCGACTCCAGAATGTTATGAATGTGGTAGTAAAAACCATCAACCTTATTCGATCCCCAGAGCTTAACCATCGTCAGTTCAAGGCGTTTTTGGATGAAATATCAGCTGAATATAAAGACGTAACATATTATTGTGAAGTCAGATGGCTGAGCAAAGGAAAAATGTTGAAACGGTTTTACGAGCTTAGAAATGAGATAGCAGACTTTATGAAAATAAAAGATTAACCACTAGCTGAATTAAGTGACCCCAAATGGATATGTGACTTAGCATTTCTGGTAGATCTTACAGGCTATTTGAATGATTTAAATTTGAAACTTCAAAAACAAGGACAGTTAGTAAATGATTGTACAGCCATTTGAAAGCGTTTCAGATCAAACTACGCTTGTGGGAGTCACAGATGATGTCTGGTAACAGTTACCATTTCAACACACTCTCTGCGTATGAAAATATTTCTTATGCTCAATATGCTGAAGAACTCAAGTTACTGTCGGAACAATTTTCGAACAGATTTAGCGACTTCAAAAACATGGAAGACTGTTTCAGTTTATTTGCTACTCCTACAAAATGTAATGTACAAAATGCTCCAATACATTTACAAATGGAGTTGATCGAGATTCAAGAAAACTCACTCCTAAAATCCAAATTTGAAGAAGTAGAATTGTGCGATTTCTACAAAAAATACCTAGAAGAAGACAATTTTCCGCAGATTAGAAAATTCGCAAGAAGATTGATTTATGCGTTTGGCAGTACTTATAAATGCGAACAGTTCTTTTCATTGATGAAAGTTAATAAATCAACACATCGTACAAGACTGACTGACGATAATTTGGGAAATTCTTTACGTCTTTGTATCAGTGGAATTAATCCAAATGTCGATGGATTAGTTTCCCAAATTCAAGCTCCAGTGTCTCATAGATTTCGGTGTATTTAACGATTTAATTATAATGTACCATTTTTTTTTTAAATTTCATTTTGTTATTTTTATAAATTGTACTATAATAAAATTGTCGTATTATTTCATGTCTAATATCCATCGCAAAAAATATTATCACTACCTACTTGAAAATGCACTAAGTACTTTTAAACGCGGCCCGCGAACGCGCGCTAAAGTTTGGCCCTCAACATGTCAAAGGTTGTCCTTACCTGCTTTAAAGACTGAAAGTTCTTAGGTGGCAGGGAACACAGAAGTCGACAGAGAGTTTCACAATTTGGCTGTGCGCACAATGAATGTGGAGGAGAAGCGTTTGGTACTAAGACGAGACGGTAGGTATATCAATCGAGTGTGGATGGTACCCAGCAGTACGTCTGATAGACCGATAGAGAAAGGGAGATTGAGGGGTCATTGAGCTCCTGCACACCCTCTCCGTATTACAATTCTGATTATTATAAGGTATTCGTTGCATCAACGAAAAATTGCAATGTTTGTCCACTCAATTAACGCAATTATTCAAAATCAGCTAGAAACGAATAGTTGTAATTTTAAGACAGTAAAACGCAGATGGAGGGATTAGGTCATTGAAGCTTTTGCGCTAACTCTCCGACATCGACAGTACAATCAATTCCAAGGAAGGCTCGAATACAGAGCTGCGTGTCTGATGATGATGATGAATGTTTTATAAAATATATGTCCAGTTCAGTCTTATGTAATAGTGATTTAAAAAACATCTATTTCGGTCTTAAAATACGATTTATTCAAGTTTTTTATGGTTGTATATCAGCATATATTTAGGGAATAACTTAATAAAAAACACAAAAATAAAACCATGTTTGCGTTTGTTTAATTGGGCTTACGTATTGACGAAGTTTTTTCAAAAGCTTCTACTGTGTATAATGTATTTCGCAACATAACCCTTCATGGCGAATCAATATAGTTTTTATTGAAATCGTTGCTTGCACCCCCGCCCTGGATGGGACCGTAAAGGAAATGACATGTGGTTCCCGAATTATACGCAGTAAGACATAGAGTGGACATTCTTAGACTTGACACTGTTACGTGGCGTTTATTTTATATCCTTTGATCGTTCTTCTATTTGTTAACTAAATTAGGACTTTGCTGCGCCTACCTATGTATTTTTTTTTGTTGTTGATATTTTTCTTAATTTAATTGATCTTTTATGTTTAAATAAGCTTTTGACTATGTCTTCATTATGCCGTAATTGTATTTTCATTGATTGTTAAGCACTGCTGGCAGTTTTAATAATATCACGATCATTATTATCTATCATCAAAATTTTATAACGTATTCTGTTTGCGTAGGTGCTTATACGTCTTATCTTGTAATTTTTTTTAACTCTTCTATTTAATTATATTCTAGTATTATAAGTTAAGTTTATAATAAGGAGAGTTATACAATGACATCCATGTTAAACCTTACCTGGCTATTGGTCGCACACCTGCCGAAACATTCCTTCTTCCAAACTTCGGCACTATACACCCCATCAATTTGAGTTCCCGCCACGTTGAGCCGGGACAATGGAAATTTGATTCACCCAGATTGTTTGCAGCCTGCGCCTGAGTAGCTTTTTGTTTTATAGTCCTTCGCCCGCTTTAATTTACACTTTTTCAATGATTCTTGTTGCCAAACGGTACATCTTTTTGGGTGGTTAAAAAACGCATAAAATATTAAAAAAAAACCATCACCAGGGTCCATCTATCCCCAAAAACAGACAGAGAGTTAATATTTAAAATGTATCTTTTAAAACTAAAAACGTAGTTTACTATACATTTTTGTAAAATACGTTTCTGGTTTTCCCGTCCTTGGCTAAAACGTGTAGATTTTGTGGGCTTCATACTCGTGAGCACGCCACATACTGTTGCCCATGTGATAAGCAAAGCAGTGTTTTTCTAAATGTACACCTGCGACTTTCAGTGTCTGTCCTTGAGCTTTGTTTATGGTCATTGCCAGAGAGTATATAACCACCTTTGGTCATTGCGAATGCTGCTTTTAAGGAAAATTGGAGTCTTTTGAACTGGAATGGGAAATTGGTCGAAATCCCTGTCATAATTATTGCTTGCACAACATTGCGTCCAAGGTGTGTAATTTTTAGTCGCGTGCCAATACAGAGCATTGGTGCGTCCAGATTATGCATCAACAGGATTGGGACCCCAAGTTTAAGACCCATCTTATGTGATGGTACGTCTGACAATTCCAGAGAGTTGAGTAACTCTATAGGGCACGACGTCACTTGCTCTAAATTCATCACACTGGCGACGGACAGATATTCGACAACATCACCATCCAAATGAGAAATATTCTTTTAGTTGATCTGCCCTAAAATTTCGTTAGTCGGTGCCTAAATTGCTCTTTCACGTAGCCATTCTATATCCTTCATATTTGTTTTCAAATCCGAATAAACGTGGTTTATTAAATCATCTTGTGTGTGGAGCATGGCGACAGGCGGTTGGCCGCGCTGTGAGTAGGTCCTTTACGTGCGTAAAAATTGATAATTTACCTATAGTCTCTGAGATACCTGCTTAAGTATGTGTCTACAATTAATCTTCAAGTATATTATAGACTAATACTTAGATATGATATACAAAAGTAGATAAAAGTGTAAGTACTTAATATAAATAGAAATCATTCGTATATTAACTTGATTGATTAAAATTTAAACGACACGGTTGGCGTAGACTGGTGCATGATATGGGTTCGACCCTAGCCCTAAACAAAGATTTGTATAGCCTACATGTAGTTGTGTAGTTTAAAAAATCGTTTCAAGTGGTTCTTGAATACGTGATTTGAATGAATCGGGAGGGAGGAATACAATGTTCCAATACCCTTTTTACATCCCTAAGAGATGATTTCCGGGATAAAAACTATCCTATGTCTTTTCCAGGGTCTAAAACTATCTTTAAACCAAATTTCATCTATATCGGTTCAGCGGTGTAAGGCCCGTATTACAGAACGAAACTCGAGCACTGATCTCTGTTTAAAACTAGTTTTGAGTCGAGATTTCATTTTAGAATATTCCTCAAGTATAGATTCATCGATCATTGTTCAGCCGGGTACCGCTTTATTCTAGATCGTTACTCAGTTTTAGATTCATCAGCATCACCCAAGTATGGTCGACAGCACGTTTGAGCAGAGATTTCCTTCTCAGTTAACAGTTAACACTTTTAAACGTAATTTTTTGCCATTTTAAGTTATAACTAGATTAATCCCGTGTTTCCTAACTTTAATAGATTACAACAATGATTTTTTCAAGGATGATTTGAACAGAGAAACAGAACTTCAGCGTTCCATGTGAAGAGCCCATACAATATGGTATAGATTTTCACAATATGTGGTACAATTTGTAATACTGCCATCTATTGACCAAAATTTGGTAAAAAATATGCATTTCTGTTTTGTTTTAATTATAACTTTGTTTTCTATTAATATTTCTAATGATAGTTTTTTTTAAACATTATTTATTTGAATAAGTAGGTACTATTTATTATATAATCAGTGAACAATTTATAACAACCTATAGTTACTTTACTCTTTGATAACAACACAGTCACAGATATTATTTTTAGGATCCACTCCTTACCACGAGCGAGTTACTCTTGCTATATTTTGATATGTTAGAAAAGATTGCCTTAACACCATTTACCTTCAAGAATTTGCTTTTACAAATTATTAAAAAGTAATTTCTATAGTGAAACCGCGCAATACATATTTTTATTCTTAAAAAATTGGTATAAAATTAAATTGAATTATTTACGATCATTCGTAGATCGGAACAGCGGAGACGAAGAAAATAAAACGGAAACGAAAACAGACTGATGCATAAACAATAGATATTCTCTGCTTGAGGCTCGATTTGAATCTGAGTGTAGTTTGTTTACAGTTCTGGAACAAGACCAATGCATATTCTATATATAAACCAAGATCAGGTGAATTAAGCTCAAACTGGACTTGAGTAACGTTCTGTAATACGGACCTTACTGTATTATGTGTGTGGGGAGGGCGGGCACATTATTGATTCCTTATACTAAATTCCAACACCCTTTTTACACTTAGGTACGATTTCCGGGATAAAAACTGTCCTATGTCTTTCCCAGGGTCCTAAACTATTCCCATACAAATACCAATTTTTAAAATCAAATTTGATTAATTTAACTTAGCGTTTGCCAGCGGCTGCGTCCGCGTGCAATTCGAAAACTATCCCACGGGAACCTTATATCGCGATAAAAACTATCCTATGTCCTTCCCAGGGTCCTAAACTATTCCCATGCCAAATTTCATCTAAATCGGTTCAGCGGTTTAGGCGTGAAAAGGTAGCAGACAGACAGAGTTACTTTCGCATTTATAATATTAGTATATCATAGTTAGGGCCTATGCACACCACGTTTTTTAAACGCGACGTTGACGCGCGTTTGTAGCGATACAGACGCGATACGCACGCAAGTCAGACGCCGCCTGTAGAATTTTGCACACCTGTATAAATTCAAATACGCGTTTGAATCGATACAAACGCGCTGGCATTTTGCGTTTTTAAGCAGAACCTCGTCAACAGTAGCAAGATGGCTTCGGTCGAGATAGCATTGATTGCATGCGCTTTGTTATTAATTTTTAGACAAAGGAAGAAGAAAAATTACCGACGTTTTAAGGTACACCCATTTACAAGCGAGAGAAGATTATGTGGACATTATACAAAGACAGAACGCGCGTGTGTATTGATACAGACGCGCTGGTGCCGCGCGTTTGAATCGAAACAAACGACAACAAACTGCTCTGCAAGATAAAAGCGCGCCGTCGCGTCGACGCGCATTTCTAAAACACGCGTCGGCGGCGCGTTTAAAAAACGTGGTGTGCACAGACCTTTAGGTGCCAGCCTTATGGCCATTCAGTTGGAGTTCGGAATCGTTATCAGAATGATCTAAATCGTTTTTACCTTGGGATCCTAATTCAGTTCCAATGGATACTTAATTTTGAATAAAGTGTAGATTTTTTGTCTCTATTCATTAGCACATATAGTATTTTTAACCGACTTCTAAAAAAGGAGGAGGTTCTCAATTCGGATGTTTGTTTGTTTTTTTTTATGTTTGTTCGGGCATAGTTCCGTCGTTGGTAAACCGATTCGAAAAATTCTTTTTTTGTTCCAAATGGTCCCATGAAAATTTTATCGAAATCGGACAAGCCGTTTCTGAAAAATAGACAAAAGACTGAAAAAAAATATTTACATTGACGATCTTTTCGTTTACTCTGTTGGTGAAGGTGATAAGTAGTTTTGTGACTAGATTAATTACAAACTGACCCACTAAAAAGCGCGAAAATAAAAACTTTTTTGCAAAAAATAAAACCGACTTCCATATCAAAACACTACAAAGCCAAAAATAATTTTCAAAATTAATTCTCTGTCAAGATGTTTTTGTATCACACCTACGTTGACTTACGCCACCACCATTAAGTTCCTTAATGTTTGTATTAGAAATAAATATAATAATATTTATAATTAAAATAAAATTAATAATATAATAATAAAATAAAATAAAAACTTTAAAGCGTTCACCGGTTTGTCTGAATTTTGAGTGAGTTCTACTCTATACATATAGGTTCTTAACTTCTTAGGTAAGAATAATTCGTTTGGCAAGTTTGCATTCAAGGACAAGTTTTCAACATGACAACGTAGTTAATGCAATTAACAATGTTTAGCAACTGTGATATAGAGATTAACAATGTCTCCATTACAAGGTTATGCAAAATAATTTCAGACCATTTCTAAATCTATTCTTCAAACTCCTCGCCCGTGACTAAAGGAACGTTCTACTCGTTACATTTAAGCAACTGTTAAAATAAAAAATAAAGCATGTGAGGGAACAAAGTGTATTTGCTTATTATTTGTGTCGGGGTGTCGCGGGGTGAGACGCGCGGGCGGCGGACTGCCTTTGTTTGCAGGCACGCGCGCAGCTTCACAGGACCCACTCCTACGCAGGCCTGGTCAATCTTCGAATGTTTACTTTTGAAACGTACATGTTTTATTCATTTTATTGTTAGGCTTAACTGAAGGTCTTTGGGTCATTCGTGACTATTTTAAAATTTTACCAGATGTATAGGTATGTGTGTTTTTGTCATGGTGTGCTTTGCCTATAATATTTAGCTATCTCAAAGTCATTCAGTGCAGATCAAAATGACAGGATCTGCTCTTTATATTGCGATTTGAAATAACATGCAGCGCGTTTTTCTCATGTATGTAGGTAATTTCTGTCCTGTTATCTCCTTTCAATCGAGACAGTAAAGATAGTCCTCATTTCATCAGTTTTTATCCCGCACCTCACCAAAGCTCTCATCAACCACCATAAAAGTAATTGATTCTCTTAGAATAACAACGCATAGAAGAGGCGTCTAGAACAAAACACGAGCGATTTCGTGTGTCCACTTTATTTTCTTTGTGTGCGTGAGCCGAATGTGTCTACGTTCTTCAAACGCACACAAATATAGCTTTCAGTGATACCATTACCAGTACCATTACCACAAAAATGGGAAAACGCACTATTATGTTGCTGGATCAAATCAAGTATTTTATGTTATGAAACTAAATAAGATGATGTTTTTTCATGTAATATGACTTATATGACATATATTTACGGAAGGTAAACGAAATGAGATTTCGTTTATTGCGTTTAGAATGTTTGATGTGTAATGTGTTATAATGATATTATAGAAATGTATTAATTGCTTGAAAAATCTCGTTTGATATCAATTAAAAGTATGTGTTGTATTTATGAAATAGAAAAATATTATTGAGAACATTACTTAAATGAAAAAAATCTTAATCAATAAAATTGTCATCTTTATGATGCCACTCTTCGAACTAACAGTAACTTTTAGTTATAAAACACTGTAGGTAGTAGCTGTAAATAAATATAGTTTAGTTTGACGCATATATAATTGCCGCCAAAACTATATTTTTTTAAACAAAAATAAGCACAAAAGAAATCAATATGGGTATTTTTTTCCTCACGGATAGCAACATTGAATTGTGATAAGATAGGTTATTAGAATTTTTGTTTGATGGTCGATTTACTTAAATATAATGTATAAAATGTAAGTATTTACTTGTGAAATGTAATTTGATTACACGTTTTTTGTTTTCCTGAAGGACTATGACATCCCTTTACGCTACAAACGGTCGTTTTAAATTATTTACTCGCGAGCTCTGTTCGGCAGAATGTGACCTTGAATACTGACGGCTCGTCGAGCAAAGTTAGCCAAAAATGGCTAAGTTTTAGTTGCCTCACTTTTTGCACTCGTACTATCCTTCTATGCGTTGTTATTCTAAGTTGATTCTATTTGCTGTGGCCGAAATCGGCTACACGGCATCATCAGTTTTTATCTACCTATACCATCTTCTGCTTCTTCTTCTGGTGTCTTTACAAATACTTGGTCACCTTTCGATTAATTAAAAAGTTGCAACAGCAAGACCTTACCAAAAATACCAATGTACAGAGAGCTTAGCATTGTCACTAAACGTTTGTGCCAACGTCGCTGTTAACCATGCACATTAACGCGCCAGTTTGCGTTTCGCGTTACATAACGAGTTACGAGGTTCGATGGCCGCGTCGCAACCTTTAAGGTCGAGCGGGCGGCCTCAAGCCCCTTTATTTACCCATACAAGAGTTGCGACTCAGTCCTTGAGTGAAATGAAATGAGCTGCTTACAATAGGTGGTACCTACCTACTTATGCACGTGTTGTGGCAACTGCGTTTGATACTGGATGAAAGTTTTCATGGTAAAAAAAAATTGTAAAAGAATAAATTTTGGTGTCAAAGCGGTAACGCCATCAGCCCTAGACTTAATAACCTACCTTGCTAAACGCGAAAACAGCAGTGTAGGAAATAATTTTATAATGGAGCTTTTGTAGGTCATGTTAGTTCTTGTGAGGTTAACAGGTACTGACTGAAATCTATAGGTACTTCGGAACTCTAGGATCTATGTACTTCTTTGTTTCTAATATTGTACAGTACAGGCCATTATCCTTAAATATTGAAACAACAATTATGCTGTAAACTTATCATCACAATACTTTAATGGCGTTATCGGCCTTGAATTCGTTTCCACCCATTGTTGGCCTAACTTGGCAGTTTTTCTACCGCATACGACTATTATTGTGTTCAACGAGTAAGCATTTAAAACCAAAATGAAATACAATGATACAGCGGAAATAATTTTGTATTTACAATCAAGGACAATATTTTACGAGGCACGCTAAGACTTTCAAATACAACACTTCCTTCCGGAGCTTTGCAATAGACCTATTGTGTGTGCCCGAAGCTTTTTTTACCATTCAAAGTTTCAAATCCGCTTAAATTATGACCATGTGCGTACCGCATTCGTATAGATTCGGCACGACTGCAGATAAGCAACCGAAAATGTACGCGATTTTAATCTATGTTGCTGACACGTAAATACGATAATAGCATGCAAGATATAATACTAGTCATAACTGGGAGTATTGTGAACCGTACAAAACGGAAGGAAGCGCAATAGAGCTGTAAAAGGGCCCCGGGTGTCGCTCAGTGAATAGCTATTTCGCTATTCGTGCCTTCGGCATGGTTTCGCAGCTGAATGAGTGAATCAGGCGGTTTTTAGTTTTGATGGGAAGCGAGTGCGTGAGCGATGGATCGATTCGGGGCTTAGCAGCAGTGCGCGGGCGTCGTGGGCTGCAGGGGCGCGGAGGGCGAGGGGGGACGGTTTCCGGCCGCGCGGGCGCAGCGTGGGAACGCGCACCCACCTACAAGACTGCCATGCTCCTCGGATTAAATGACGGGCACTAATTAATTTAAGTTTGCGGCATGTAAAAATAGAGATCCATGCTAGATACAGCAGGGAGAGTGGTTAACTTCTTGCTTGTAGTTACTTATTGACTTGCTCGGACCACTTTACGCGCGCAAAGTTGCTCTATTCTGTATGTATGAACCTGATTTCAGAATCCGATTCATGTTTATTTCCAGTTTATTAGCTGAGACTGCTGGGAACTACGTCCTAGCTAACGATTTAATTTATTTTCTCATATTTTTATATTTGTGTACATTTAACTTGCAACTTTAAAATGCTTGGGTTCCACACTGTAAATGTGCGTTCATGTATTTCCGGATGGATGCAGTCTGCTGTTGCCTTTAGCCACTGCACTTGTCAACGGAAATTGAAGTGATATAAGTACCTATTGAAATCTCAGAGATAGGGGCAACTTAAACTCACAGCTCTTCATATGATCCAAGAGATAGATAGATAGATAGATAGAATATACTTTATTGTACACCAAAATTTAAACAAACCTATTTAACAATATTGCTTATTCTATGGTAACAATGGCGGTCTTATCGCTGAAAGCGATATCTTCCAGACAACCTTTGGAAGGACTTTAAAAACTTTAATTAAAGTGGGGAGGGCTAAATTAGTGTACTAACTACATTACTCATAAAAACAGAGAAACAAAAAATATTTAAATATTAAAATAAATAAATGTATATGCAAATATATATATGCATAAAAATACAATGTAATACATAGGTAATTAAATAATACAATACATATAATGTGTTCTTTAACATCAAGTGGAGAGAAAACAAAAGAATAGTCATAAATTGGAATGAAAATAATTAGCAACCGAGCTTTTAAAAGTAGCCAGTGACTGAGCTTGTCTTACAGACACCGGCAATGCATTCCACAAACGAATAGCTTGCACCGTAAACGATGAGCCATAGAATTTAGTGAAATGTGCAGGCATTGAAAGTCTCAAATTCTCCGATGATCTCAAATCTCTTACATGTGTGTCATGAAGGAACTTAAAGCGTTCTTTGAGATAAAACGGGGTTGTGGGATTGAAGAGAATACTGTAAAGTAATGATAAAATATGTGCATTCCGGCGAAGGCGGATCGGCAGCCACTTGAGTTTAATGCGAGAGTTGTTATCGAGCGGCACTATATCGAGTATATCGAGTATATCGACTATCTATATCTCTATACATGAACATTTCGCAGAAGTGGTACACCCTTTGTTCGCTCAAGAGGCAAGATGTCGACGCACCTGGCTAACCAGATGCTCCATTCAGGGCGAAGCAGAATTTTATGAATCGCCGACGATCCACTCTCGGAGTCTCGGCCCATTCACTACATATTTTTTATTTCGTACAACATGTGGCTAGGTAGATGAATTGGAACTTGGAACACAGTTCGAAGGGTTTTAAGTTGCTAGTACTTAAGTGAAATTCTTGAAGCAATTGGCAAAATACTTGAAAGCACGCAAGTGTGTCTTTCCGGACAGTCGGACAAATTTTTTAGTGATGGGATTTTCTAAGGAGAATTGTTGTGGAGAACATTGTGTTCCATAAATATGCCTGTTTGAATGTACAGACGCCAGCACATGAAGCTACCCGAAACTGTCAAATTTTCGCAATCAACCTTGAACCTAATTTCTTTAATAATAAAGTTGAAAATCTATTAAAGAAATTTGACAGATTGTTGTAGCTTGATGTGCTGGCGTCTGTACATTAATGTTGATTGTGAGGCTTAACGTTTATAAAGTTTTAATTTCACCTTCAACCTATCTATCACAGTCGTCAATATTTTTTCCAGTCTGGTAGATTGTTTATTTTAGTATCAGCACAGGAAGTCGTAATGAGGCCATTATTTATTAATCAATATTTAAACAATGTTGTAGTACAACATAAACATTAATCCAATTGACCTTTTAAAGGGCTTATCTCAGTTAGAACCGGAACAAATGAACAAAGTATCAAACATATTCAAATAATATTTGTATTAAACGTTAACAGGATAAACAAGATTCGTTTCTGTAATCAAAACAAATTAATGACAATTTATAACTGGCCTTATCGGAGTTCGGTTCATTCATAACTTTAGTGATACGTTAGCAAATAAATCCATTATGTTATCTCAGTGTACCGATCTGGGTATATTATAATGAGAATTTGATATCAGCTGGCATCCCGCAAGCTGTAAGTGACAATTGATGGCTGATCGGGGGATTTGAGACAAACAAAAAACAACGTATGCGTGGGTAGAGCCGGTGCTGATCGTCGTGCGATCTTACTCGTTAACTTATTTCGTAAACAGGAAGTCGTCCTCGTACACAGTGTGCCGGCGATGGTTGGCCACTACAAAAATACAAAAACCACATATGTATCAATAGATTACGGATCAAAAACTTTTACATACATTGTATTTTTATTTTTATTCAACAAGAATAATAAATAGAAGGCAAAACGTGAAATATCGGATTAAGGGATGACACAATCAATGGTTCTGATTGCAATACGAAAGTACCTCTGCCTATATATTATTTATATGTTTTTTTAAACAAAATCAATCAATTAGTATAAACTTTAATGTCTGTGCGTCACTAGTCATCACACAAAACTTCCTAGATTACGCACAGGGCCTACATAATTATATCATCACTTATTTACATAATATCTATACTAATATTATAAAGCTGAAGAGTTTGTTTGTTTGTTTGTTTGTTTGCTTGAACGCGCTAATCTCAGGAACTACGGGTCTGATTTCAAAAATTCTTTCAGTGTTAGATAGCCCATTTATCGAGGAAGGCTATAGGCTTTAAATCATCACGCTAAGACCAATAGGAGCGGAGCACTAATGAAGAATGTTTTAAAATCGGGGGATTTTTTTTCCACGCGGACGAAGTCGCTGGCGAAAGCTAGTCTATACTAATATTATAAAGCTGAAGAGTTTGTTTGTTTGTTTGTTTGTTTGCTTGCTTGAACGCGCTGATCTCAGGAACTACGGTTCTGATTTGAAAAATTCTTTCAGTGTTAGATAGCCCATTTATCGAGGAAGGCTATAGGCTATATATCATCACGCTAAGACCAATAGGAGCGGAGCACTAATGAAGAATGTTTTAAAATCGGGGGAATTTTTTTCCACGCGGACGAAGTCGCTGGCGAAAGCTAGTTTAATTATAAACGGACCGAGCCTGTGCCTGTCCTGTGACGTAGATTCAAACTAGATTACAAACTATGACGTTATCTGTTCCGCCTGTGACGTAGCGCAGCCACACCTTTAGGAAAGCAGGTGACCTATTGACCTATGAAAAATATTCTTGGACTAAATTGACCTGGCACTACTCGTATAGGTATCTTGCATTCGCCCTGTTTCCGCCCTCCTACATTTGTTTTAATGCAGTAGAGAATGGGAAGGTCAAAGCTTTTGTTTTACAAATCGTTTGAAGTACTTAGCGAAAGGTCATGAAACTATAGTTGATCAGTTTAAGTTGTTGTTAACGGATACCTAACTGCTTGTAGATATTAATTAATATGAAAGCTCTAGTATTGGAAGTAGAGAATATATTCTGGGCCTTCTTGTTGGTACCTTTGAAGAGTTTAGTCTGCAGAATTTTTACCTTTAACCAAAGGGGCGATTTTAAGCCTAAAGTCGATATCTATCCCGATCATTCTCAAAGATACCTGACCGCTACTTTCATACCTACCAAGAAGAGAGGGAGTGTTTCGTAGTGACTGTCCGTCCTTAATATTTTTCCATCCTGTAGATTTATTTTTTACTTGCTTTTGCCCGCAACTTCGTTCGCGTGGGAAGCTTTTCCCACGTAAATCCCGATCCCATGGGAATTCCGGGATAAAAATACCTTATCTCCGTCTACTGGTTCTAAGCTACCTCCCTACCAATTTTTAGCTAAATCGGTTCAGCCGTTCTTGAGTTATAAATAACGTGACCATTTATTTTTTGTCTCAAAACGGGACATTGGTTTATTAAGGTCAATTAAAAGGTTATAAATGAAAAAAATATTTTTTTTAGTTTTTTATTTAGGAATAGTCAGTTAGCTTAAAAGTTACGAAAGATGAACAAATATGCTTTAATATAGCTGGTGATGATTTTAAGTAAGAATGAAATTCTTAGCACGTTTTTTTTTGTATATTCACCTTAATTATCAACATCGCCGTTAGAACTGAAATTTGTAACTGGGTTTTCTCAGACGTCTACAATTTTTGAACAATTTCCCATGCGGGGACCTTTTTTAAATCAGCCCAATAAAATATCTACATTTCTATGGTAAGAGTAGTAGTAGTCTAACCTTCAAGTTTCAATACAGCTTGATGAAAACTTGTTGACTGAGCGTGTAAAAAATAAAGCTACAGTTTGGATGTGGAATCTTCAAAAACGTTTTTTAGTAACAGGGGACATTTTTCAATTTTTTATTTATTTATAATAGGTTCGAGTTTGACCACTATCTCACCTGATGGTAAGTGATGATGTGATCGAAGATGGAGCACGCTTACCTAAAAGTAACCTATTCACTCTGGACTTAAAGACTCCTAGGTTGTAGCTGTCGGGAAACAGACTCCGGCAGGTAATTCCACTCCTTAGCCGTACGCACAATGAAGGTATTCCCAAAACGTTTTGTGCGTATGGGTGGGATGTCCACCATGTAACGATAGCGCTTCGCCGTTTGTCTCGTAGTCCGATGATGGAACGGGCTTGGCGGAATTAGATTGTGTAATTCCATCGCACACTCCCCGAAATTTAACCGATAGAAAACCGATAGACTTGCAACTCGCCGTCGGTGTTCAAGGCTCTGGAGCTTTGACTCGACCAGTGCATCGTTGCCAATGAGTCTCTTGGCCCGCTTCTCGATAGACTCAAGCGCGTCCAGTTGGTATTTCGCAGATCCATCCCAAAGATGAGAGCAGTATTCCATACACGACCGAACCTGGGCTTGATACAAATTGAGCAGCTGTTCCGGTGTGAAGTACCGTCTCACCTTGGCTAGGATTCCCAACTTTTTTTTATGCTAACTGAGCCTTAGCCTCGATAAACGGGCCAAAATTGAATATGGAAGTTAAAGTCACCCCAAGAAGCTCAATATGATCGGTTATCGGCATGATTACACCACGGAAAGTAGGAGCTGGTTCGAATTGGCTCCTTTTTGCGGAGAAGAGACACGCCTGGGTCTTAGCTGCATTAAAATTGACCAGGTTGGCATCGTCCCATTCGGAGACAGCCTTCAAGGTCAAGTTCAAGCGCCCAACCATGTCCTCATGGAGAGACTGGATCTGTGACCCACCAACTCACGCGCTGGACACATATCTCTCTGAAACTGTGCTGTCGTCTGCATACCCAAAGGTACTGGGCGCAGATCGTTAATGTGCAGCAAGAATAAAGTTGCTGAGAGAACAGAACCCTGAGGGACCCCGGCATTAATTGCCAATTGGCCAGACGAGCAGCCATCAATGACCATTCGAATGGACCGATCCTTCAGGAAGTCTTCAATCCAAACGCAAAGTTGAGTGGGTAAACCGAAAGAAGGAAGCTCAGCAATAAGGCTATCGTGCCAGACCCTGTCAAAGGCCTTAGAGATGTCAAGGGAAACAGCAAGTTCTTCCCCGTGCCTCTTGATAGCCTCACTCCAGATATGAATGTTAATGTCAAATATAAACTACGTAAAAAACACGTAACAACAACAAAACAAATATCGAGAAGTGGGCGAACGAAAAATCTGTCAAATAAATAGTCAACAAAGCGCGAGCGACGACGTCTTGGCCATTCTCGACTATATTCGCATCGACCGATGAGTCCGTTGACGAGGTCTCAGAAAACGGGACAATTTTGCGTCCCAGAGATCATTGCGGGGACACCGGGACTCGTAATTATAAAAAGGGACAGTCCCGTTCAAAACGGGACGTCTGGTCACGTTAGTTATAAATAGTATAACGAACACGACTTTCTTTGGTCTGAAAATAAAGTATTTTATATATGGTAATCGGACGGGGTAGCTGAAGAAGCTCGCGCTCGGACGTCCCGCCTTTTTATACCTTCGGCTGCGAGACGCGTCGAGCGCGGCGACCGATTCTCAAAAAAATAATCCTTATCAATGATATTTTACTTATAATATCATTGATCCTTATAGCATGATTCAGTATTCACGCGCGATGGCTTATTATTAGCGTATTTCATGTATAACTTTGGTGTTTCTATACCGATTTATATGATTCTTTTTTATGGAATAGTTAATAATGTTAACTTTTTCAGTTAGGGGTGACTAAGAGTGTTATAAACGTAAGAGTAGACAAATATTATAATCAGAAAGCTTCGAACTGCTAAGCTACCGGGAGTTACACGTGTTATTGTGAGTCAACCATAAAAGATAGACATATGCTGTCGTGGGATATTTTTTATATAATTTTAAGGAGAATATCCGACATGACCTGATTTCTGTGTAGCTTTAACCATTAAGGTTGCACACGCGACGGAAGCTTAAAAAATGGAGTAACTTCTCCCGTTTTCCCAACATTTCCCTTCACTGCTCTGCTCCTATTGATTGTAGCGTGATGAAAAGTATACTATAACCAGCTCAGGAGTATGAAAAATAATTGTACCAAGTTTCGTTAAAATCAGTCAAGTAGTTTTTGTTTCTATAACGGTTATACAGACAGACAGACAGACAGACAAAAATTTTACTGATTGCACTTTTGGCATCAGTATCGATCCCTAATCACCCCCTGATAGTTATTTTGGAAATATATTTCATGTACAGAATTGACCTCTCTACAGATTTATTATAAGTATAGATAGAAGATAACCCTACAGTATAGTAGCACAGCTGTGCAAAAGTCTCCCACATAGTTTTCCAATCTGCCCCGTGCGTTGCCCTCTCAGACCAATCTGTCATGAACACCTCCAATGCGCCAGGCCTGTGCTTCCTAGACCTTCTTTGGTGACGGTGTCCGTCTTTCGTGACGAGAGACGGTGTCGGCTTCCACTGCCTAACGCCTCTAGCCCATCTGTCCGCTCTTGTTAAATCCTATTCATATACCTATGTATAACACCCACCGAATCCCACTTCAGCCTGGCAGCCTTGTTTCCCACGACTTATGTCTTTGAACGTATCATCATAATATTACGTATTCGATGGCTGGTCCTCGAGATTTAGAACTTCTAATAAAGGTACCGTAAAATAAACTTCAGCAGAACGTTTGTAGACAATTATTGAACTGGGTTGTTTTGAACCGAACGGGTTAAGCTCCCACGCCAATACAGCAATAAATGCCATGCAGTGTGAAGTATCACATATTGTGAGATGCCGCTGTATTCCGTGAAAATCATTGAAGGTATGAAGAAAAAGTTCTCAGCGGAAACTGTTAGCAACTGTACCTTGACTCTACATTAAGTGTTTGGCCATGTAAAAAGTAAAAAGCAAAATAATGTTCTTGGCGCAACCATTTTTATTAGGGTTCCGTAGCCGAATGGCAAAAAAACGGAACCCTTATAGTTTCGTCATGTCTGTCTGTCTGTCCGTCCGTCCGTCCGTCCGTCCGTATGTCACAGCCATTTTATTCCGAAACTATTATATATACATGTTGTAGCGTAAAACCGCTACGGTTAAAACCTCCTCCAATCCTAATTCAAACTTTTCAATAAAAAATTTTTTCTTCATAGCTGTTATTCACATTTGAACCAGGAATCGTGAAAAAATCGTCGGTTGTTTGCCTTTTGACGGCGTCATTACATTTTTGGGACCCGATAAGTGATGGTCGACCTTATTTTTTGTGATTAATATCGAAATTATGAAGTGAAAATTTTTTTCTGTTGGTGTAAACCTAATAAAAAATATAAAGTGTCCTAGCAAAAGTATAGTCTGTGGGTGATTTTCTGGTTAATTTGGTATGTATTGTCGTCTTTTTTCTTTTCGATCCATTTCGCACTAGTTTCATAATTAATCAAAGATTCAGCTTGCATCGGTGGTCTGAAGTTTCTTTTTGTTTAGATCCCGTTACAAGCCAATTTTTGGCTCCACCCTACGGGCAAGCGACGTCGGTTATCGACGACGGAGGTCGGGGCGCTCTCGCCCGGTATCCGAGCACATCCTGTGCCTGAGACGTCCATCTCAAAGGCCTGAAGAGGGTACGAGGTAGATGCGGACTCCGCAGCGCAGTGGCTCCGTGATTTCTACGTTACTTCCCACAGTCGTGTTCAGCCGTCCAGGAATTACCGAGTTTTCGCAGCAGGAGTTCTATTTTAAATAGTGCACCTAATTTGTATATTTCTAATCTAAAAATTCTCACGTCAAAAACTCTTTCTAACCTAAGGCCTATCAAGACGCGTTGGATGCTCTTAGTGTTTTTGTAATTAAAATTACTAATAATGCGTATTCGCCTAGCTATAACCGATTGCAATCGATTTTTTGTTAGGTAAGTTAAAAATATTTGCATAATACTTTCGATAACATTCTTTTTCTTTCCGCTAAGTTAACCCACGCCATCACTGAAAGGTTCCCAATAATAACTAATATTTAACTTTTTTATGTTTTTTAATTAAGTACTTGTTTTCTATCTTTTTCCTTTTAATCAAAATTAAACGTGTTAAGTAGCGGTTGTGTTTTACTGTGCACTTAATTTTATTTACGCTACAATGTATACATGTGAATATCATAACAAAATTTAAAGACTATTTAAATATTTCTATAAAGTAAAAAGGTAACACATGTAAAATTATTTTTTCACAAACATAACGCTTAGGTACATTGGCTACTCTAACTGAATCAATATTTTACTAACAAATAGAAAAAAGACAGTCAACATTGTCATTAAAAAAAAAATAAAAAAAAAATTGTTGCAATATGGAGTGCTTTTGTGACTTTTTTTTCTCAACATAATTATACCATGTCTAGACGTAAATCCTTAGATTTGCCACGTGAATAGTGGTAAAAGTCCGAAATGAACGATGATCACAGAACTATTCGGACTTTTATCATTAAGAGTTGGTAAATTTTAGGTTTTACCGGAAAATCTTAGGATTTACCGTGCTTCGGGGTTTTCACGTCACACGTTAACTGTAAGCAATAAGTCAACTAGTATCACAAATACGTAGCGATAGAAGTCAGTGAACCGCTTTCCGATTTTAAGAAAAAAATCAAAATATATTTAAAATAAAGGGGGCTCCCCAGACATGAAACTAAAACTGAAAATATTTTTTTTCATGAAACCTATGCGTGTATGGTATCAATAGACAGGTCTTTATAAATGACATTGAGGTTTCTAAAACTACTTTTTCATAAAGTTAATCGTTTTACAGATATACGCTTCTAATGTGGTAAAATGTCCCATCCCCCCCCCCTCCCTCTAACTTCTATAATAATGGAGTGAAAAAAAAAGAATATGTCTGTAGATCTTAATGTAAACTTTCAACCAAAATTGGTTTGAATGAGATCGGGTCAGCAGTTTTTGAGATACAGCATATTTTCTAAAACTGCAAATAATACAAACAATTCATACAAATACTATGAAAAACAAAGTTATTTGGCGCAGTTGTAAAAAATGTAAATATGCTAGTTTAAAAAAATTTATAAGGTCTTTTTGTCAAATAAATATACATAGGTATTATATTATATTATTACAGTTACTACGGAACCCTTCATGGGCGAGTCTGACTCGCACTTGGCCAATTTTTAATTACGAGAGATGAATGAGCCGTTTTGCGCAAAAGGGTTGAGAGTCTAATGCATTTAGACTTGTATTTAACAATAGGAACTCGATTGTTTGTGGACATGTTATTAATAGTGTATTTCAATTATTATTCTGCATAGTCCTGCCAATGAAAGAAGTGGAGTGTGGTTAAAGGTTGAAGTTAGGTTCTTTCTTTTCTAGAATATTCCTGTACAGTCCGATTATGTTGCTCCCAGTTGGTTTTTGTAATGTTTGTATTTTGTAGTTGGCTATTATTACTGCCATTTCAATGGTTTTTGCACCCTGGTGTCTTGACAAGATAGTCAGCGTGATTGTTGCATCAATAATGTAACCGTATTAACATAGTTGCGTGTAGAGTAAACCTTCACGTGACACCATAATTTGGTTTACGACAAAATTAAACTAATTCAGTTTGACACACTTGCTTTATTAATGAAAGAGCGGAGGTGGGGCATTCGTTGTCTGTAACGGAACTTACATAATTATTGGTAAACCTCGTCTGCGTTCGGATACAACATATTCACACTTGTGAGAAAGGAGTTCCAACTCTAGAGGAGTTAGGAATAGAGCTTCATTTGATTTACTTTCATAAGGTCGATGTGATCTTTTGTATCGGAGTTTTTATGAAGTGAATGAAGCAGCAGCTGTCGGTTGCAAGTCAGCCCACACTGTGCGTTAAAAGGCATTGTATTTCGCAAATATCGACTGATTATATCAATGGACTCGGTTTTTGTATTAGCTTAGTCATTGTTGCACATAATTCTATATTAAAGTGGAAATACGTTGCCAAATAGGTACTTCGTATGTAGGGTATACTCGTAACTTATTGAATTTTCTAAAACAGCTTGAGTGGATGATTTTATCATTGGCGTTGCAATGAAGAACAGTTACTGAATTACAGTTGGTACTTACTTAATTAGTTAGGTAGGTATGCATACGTAACAACTCTGTTTTTAACCGACTTCAAAAAAGGAGGTTCTGTATTCGACCAGTATGTATGTTTGTTTATCCGCAATTTTCTCAAAAACTACTGATCTGATTTCGATCGCGTTTTCGTTGTTTGAAAGAATATTTTACAAAAAAGGTTTTAATATAATTATAACACATCAGGTTCTGATGAAGATCTTCGGAGATAAGTCATAGAGCTCTTCAAATATAAATATCAAATCTCCCGCGATTGCTGCTCTCGTATATCTATGTACTGTTTAGCTTAATCTACCTTTGAATATAACCACTGCTGAAGCACAGACCTTCTCTACGGATAAACACCATACCTAACGAGAATCGGCTAGATAGAACCGACTACGCAAGATGCGGATTAGTGGGTGCTAATGACTGCAGCCGAGACTAATGGATTAACATACCTTTTGAAGCATAGAAAAACTCGAGATAACAAGTTTTGGATCACCCATCCGATGCCCGGCCTCTACGACCACTGCTTAACTCATCAAATCATGGCTTAACGCGCTAAGCCATTTACGTCATCGAACTCCTCGAGTTTGGTTTAAACCTTTCCATAACATAAAATTGGTCTGAAATATGGTTTTATTTTATTTTATTTTACTTTATTGGATTGTTTTAGGGGGTAAAAAGATGTATACCGCACTCTCTTTTTTAACCGACTTAATAAAAAGTGAGAACGGTATGTAGGTATCTCAGGTAAAACAAAGAATGAGATAAGTACTAAAAAGCATAAATAAAAACTTTTTTACAAAAAATTGAACCGACTTCAAAACAAACAAAACCACTTTTGTACTGCAAAGCGAAAAATAACCTTATATGTATATTGTTTCATTGGATGTCTAATTCCGTTTCAAATATTAGACATCCAGTTAAAAAGATTTTATTGTAAGTAAAATGTTTATTAAGTTTTTAATGTTCACATCCGATTTGAGCAAATCAGTTAAGAAAAGACTGCAAGAAAGTAAATAACTTTGGTTCGTATAATATTATGCTGAATCAACAGACAGGAACCTGAAACTGCTACCGGTACTACAGTATTCACATAAGAAAATACTTATACCATGCGTTGGTCCGTATTCTTTTACAATTTTTGTAGAATATAATTTAATTATTTTCTCACCACAAATACTATAAATGAGATAATTAACGCAAGGTATCAAAAATTTAAAAATAATTTGTGGTATAGTGTATAATAGGAATAAGTGCCTAAACTAAGTTTTTTCAAGTCAAGTCAGGTCACCAGGCCCCCTTATAGATGTTGGCCCATATTTCAACAAGAGCTACCAAATTATTTAGTAGAGACTGATCTCCTAGGAAGGGAGCTCCTACAGGAGACTTACTTAACTTAAGAAGGCTTATTAGGAAGGTACTTGACCAGGGAAAACCCAAATGTGTTTGAAAAATAGATTCCAATAGGTGAGAAAACGTAGTTACATACCTAACTTGAAATGCGGAAATGACTGCAGACTGATTATAAGTGTAGCGTCATAAAAACTAGAATAGTACCTATGTACCTATTTTGTTTCTGCATTTAACTGTACAAGCATTATTCGTTTGCGTTTTCCTGTTCGGCAAAACATGCATAGGTATGTATTTTTTTAATATCTATCAATAGCTGTTGATACACGAGATACGAGCCATTAATCATAGAAGCTGGCTGCCTCAGTGGGTCGTGATTACCTGCGCGGCTGTGGCATTTGTAAATTTATGAGAAACATCACGCCATCAGCGTTTAGTCTGGCGAGATAAGAAGAACAGGTACTGTTATTGAAAGTAAGGAGCTTTTAGCGTCTGGATTTTGTTAAGCAGCTATGCAAAATTACCTAAGGGTGGTTACGAATTGCCTGTCGGGGTAACGGGAGTGTACTAGAACGAGATACCACGGCCCGGCCCAAAACGTAAGTGTAATTGGAAGGACAGGGTGGATTTATAATCAGTGTGACACTGCCTTCCGCTCCGACTAGAGCGAGAGAGATCATTAGATGATTTTCCTATAGAAAAAAGGGTGGAAACGAACGGTAAAAATGTCAACTGGTAAATCTATAACATTGTAGACGTAAAGCCCAAGGTCGTTGTGGATATAAAGACGGGAGACTGGACGCATATATTTTGTAAGCCATGACTGGAAGCTTTAATTATTATATTTAAGGCCACCACAGGCAAGTCCAGTTAAGCAGCTGAAAACCTCCTTGGTTGACCAGGGAGAAGCTACACGTTGGTAGAAAAAACAAAAAGGGAGCCTGATTATGAACCTCTATTAGAGACTTCATTGTATCCGGCCGGTTAACTCCAGAATTAGGACTAAATACTTGAAAACGCATAGTTTATGATTCATCACAAACTACAGAAACGTCGGCACCATAAAGAATTAGTTACTTGTAGCACTTGAAGCTCGCACTCATTGATTGTTAGGTGAGAGGTTACTACGGTACTGAAAATTAACTGAATCATCAATTAACAACAATTTCATAGCAGATGTGGCTCCATTCAACATAACTCTTTGATAAGTGATAAATTATATCTAGTGGTTTTTGTCTATTGCTTCTTTACACTCAAGTAGTTCCGATTTCGAAATTGAGCATTTGAATTGAATAATGTCAAAGAAGTGGCCCCGACGGGATACCAGCAATTGTTCTTAGAAGTTGTGCACCTGAACTGTCTCCTATTTTGACACGCCTGTTTCGAATTTCGCTTGAGACTGGAAAGGTGTGGAAAGCATGGAAGCTGGCTAACGTGCAGCCTGTGCCCAACAAGGGTAATCGTGCTGACCCTGCCAACTACAGGCCTATTTCAGTCACGTCCGTGTACTTAATAGTAAGCTCCTGGCATACCTAGAAACCATCAACATCCTCAGTGACCGACAATACGGCTTCCGCAAAAACTGGTCTATTGGGGATCTTCTATTCTATTCATATCTGGAGTGAGGCCCTCGAGAAGCACGGGGAAGCACTTGCTGTTTCCCTTGACATCTCTAAGGCCTTTGACAGAGTCTGGCACGATAGCCTTATTACTAAGCTTCCTTCTTTCGGTTTACCGACCCAACTTTGCATTTGGATTGAAGACTTCCTGAGAGATCGGTCCATTCGAGTGGTCATTGATGGCTGTTCATCTGACCAATTGACAATTAATGCCGGATCCCTCAGGGGTCGGTTCTCTCAGCAACTTTATTCTTGATTCGTGTATGGAGTACTGCTCTCATCTTTGGGATTGATCTGCCAAGTACCAACTGGACGAGCTTGAGTCTATTGAGAAACCGGCCAAAAGACTCATTGGCAACGATGCACTGGTCGAAACAAAGCTCCAGGAGAGCCTTGAACATCGACGACGAATTGCTAGTCTATCGGTTTTCTATCGGTTACATTTCGGGGAGTGTGCGATGGAATTACACAATCTTATTCCGCCAAGCCCGTTCCATCATCGGACTACAAGACGAACGGCGATGCGCCATCGTTATATGTTGGACATCTCACCTATACGCACTAAACGTTTTGGGAATACCTTCATTGTGCGTACGGCTAAGGAGTGGAATTCTTTGCCGGAGTCTGTGTTTCCTGATAGCTATAACCTAGAGGTCTTTAAGTCAAGAGTGAATAGGTTACTTTTAGGTAAGCGGGCTCCATCATCGACCACATCATCACTTACCATCAGGTGAGATGGTGGTCAAACGCAAACCTATTATCAATAAAAAAAGCGTGGTTCTCTCTTTTCTGTATTCCCTACGACATATGATCCGTCAGCCTTTAAAGCAAGAGTGAGTAGCCATTTTCTGGGCTCTCTCGTTGCATTGTAGACCTCACCTATCGCTAACTATCAGGCGATATCAAGGTCCAGAGCGGACTCATTTGGAGTAAACATTTACACACAAACAACACAACATGACAAGGTTAAATATTGACCAGCATGTAATTCGAAATTCTGTATTCACATAATATTAGGGAATATAATAGTTCTACAATGGACACAAACAGAAAACATTGGTAATTGGATTCATGAAATAAGATACTACATACCTAGTAAGGTAACACTGCTTGCATACTTATTGCACAAAGGTAGGCAGTGCCTATTATACCTCAGTCTCGTTGTAAAAATTGGGCAGGTGCGAGTCAGACTCGCCCATGAAGGATTCCGTAGTAACTATAATAAATAATAATACAATATAACATATTTATTTGACAAAAAAAACCTCACAAATGTGTTTGTATGAATTACAAAGTTATATTTGTGGTTTTAGAAAACATACTGTATCTCAAAAATTGCTGACCCAATCTCGTTCAAATTAATTTTGGTTGAAAATTTACATTAAGTTCTACAGCATATTCTTTTTTTGATTTTTCACTCCATTATTATAGAAGTTAGAGGGGGAACACATTTTACCACTTTGGAAGGGTATATCTTTTAAACGATTAACTATATGAAAAAGTGGTTTTAAACACCTCAATGTCATTTTAAAATACCTGTCTATAGATATCACACACGCATAGGTTTCATAAAAAAATATTTTTAGTTTCAGTTCCATGTATGGGGAGCCCCGTTCATTTTAAATATTTTTTTTTTCTTAAAATCGGAAAGCGGTTCACAGAATACATCTACCTACCAAGTTTCACATGTATAGTCCTAATAGTTTCGAACTAAAATGGCTTTGACATACGGACGGACGGACGGACATACAGACAGACAGACATGACAAGTTCCTTTTTTTGCCATTCGGCTACGGAACCCTAAAAAACTACAAACAACATGACATGGGCATGGATCACATCACGAATCAGGCAGAAAGTACTAGAACCTCATTTGAAGTCTGTACACGATAGAAGCAAGTTCCGTACGTAGCCGTTTGTACTTCTGAGCTTTATGTTGTAATTATGTATATTACTCGCTATGGAAAACTAGATTGTCCAGCTACACCACAGTGTTAATGCCACGAATACCAAATAAGCCTACCCATTAATTACGCAGACGTGCCATTTAAAAACATAAATCAGTCACTATCAATATGAAACTATTTATTAAATGACCTCCTTGATGATTACCTTTTTGGTTCTGTCAAATTTAAATACAGAAAAAATGGTTTATTACATGTAATGCTGGCCGTATTCTATTTTTGACGGATGGCATTTCGATTAAATTCATTTTGAGCATTCCTCAGAGTATCATTAAGATTTTTCAATAAGGTTTTGTTTCACATTTAAGTGTTCGTGTTCTAGAAAATATATATTGTTAGAATCTATTAGCAGACTCGTTATTTAATTGATATAATTAATCTTATATAGATTGTTTTGTATTTAATTTCATAACAACTAATTTCCTATTTCAAACCGAAATGTCTGCAAGATACATGCATTTAGATAATACCGTAATAAAAATAGTACAGAAATTCACAGTTGGTCGGTATATAAAAATACCCTCCCCTCGGCTTCATTCAGTGAACACGGCATTAACCGACCAAATGAAAAATACGTTTTAAACACTTTATTTTATTTAAATGCCCGCATACCTTTGTAAATTGTCGTTTTATTTTCATTCATGAATTAGAAGTTACGGTTAGTTCCTTCGTAACTCTCCCACGCTGTATGAATGAAGTGCGCTTGCACATGATTCAAGGAGCGAAAGAAAGGGGCGGGCGCGGCACTTCCGGAGCTAGGCGTATGGCGCTACTTCCGGCCGTCACCGGATACGCATGTTCCCTGTTCGCATCAATTATTATTTCCTTCTTAATGTTTCCTTTCGTAAAAGCTTAATTTTTAACGTCTTTGAAATAGAGAAGAGACATGTCAAGACCGATAGAAATTTGAAAAAAGAGACGAGTATGACGTGCGTAGTTAATAAAATGAATAAATACTATATAGTGTTTGGGTAAAATCAAATTAGTTAAATGATATTCCATAAACACTGTGATTGTGAATCCAACCAATAAAATTCTCCTTAACCGAAATCTAAATATAAATAACATTGTAGTCAGCCCATAAAAAGAAAACACGTGGGCCCGATAACTGGAATTTGCCAAAGCAGCTTTGTCGTTAAAGCTTACTTTCAGACCGACGCCGACGTAGGCTGTATTCACTGTGCACATCATGCCATATTTGATCACGATTATAAGCTTTGGGTATAAAGAAAAAGATAAAACCAGCTACTCAGAAGTCAGATGTTCAAATAAAATAAAATTGACGTTAGTGATTTTCCTCTGAACAATTCCCGTCCCCTCCGCGAAAAGACCCTGTTCGGGTTCAGAAAGTCTCTTCATTTAATCAACGCATGGTCTCATCTAGATGTTTTTTTGTTTTATTGATGGCTTGCATTTGACCACCATCTCAACTGATGGTGACGATTTGATCGAAGATGGAGCACGCTTACCTAGAAGTAAGCTATTCACTGAAGACCCTCAGGTTATGGTTATCAGGAAACACAGACTCCGGCAGGGAATTGCATAATATCCTTGTACGCACACTTATATCTAATATTATTTATTTATTTTACCATGCATCCTTCACATAGGTACAAAAAAAAAACGCAAATAGGTATTTCCACGACACACTAAACAACTTTTAGTTTATAACATTTATATAATCTTTCATTTAACATTACACATACAAATGACATGACAATCAAATTGGTAGACCAAGGTATGGTTGATAATGGTGAACAATCCGTGAGTTGACGTATGTTTAAAAATTGAAAATAACTATTTAATTATGTTTTATTGATATGAAGCACAAAATAGTACAAATGAAGAAAAGATTATTATTAATTTATTTTATTTTCCCTTGAGAAAAATGAGATTTTTATCTGTGAGTTACGTGATTAGAAACACCAATCAGAAAACATGACGTCATCGTTCAATATTTTCATATTTTGACAGCTGACAGGTTATTTTTGGTTGGTGCGTAAGACAAAATATATTGTTTTGGTAATGTGAAAATTTAATGATGGAGCAAGGATTTATAAAAGCTGACAGTACAAACTTGCCTAAAGTAGACGCTATGGTGGCGAACTATTTTGCCACGATCTCTAACTTTTGTTCTTCTGAATACAGAAATGTTAAAACTTCTATGTAAGTATAGTGCTAACTTTACATTTGCCGTATCACATTTTTTTGCTTACTTCGAAATGATCTTCACAATAAAAAATTTATTTGGCTGATACATTTTTTGCATTAATTCGAGCAAGTTCTAACCACTTCTTGCTTGCGAATATCTCTTTTTAAAGGGACATGAATAAATAGTTTCGTGGGCGTTTTTATAGTAGTATTCCCACAACAAAGCACTGCACAGCACTGATAATAATTTTTCACGTTCATAATAGAGTAAAATATCATAAAATACCCAAAGTACATTTATGTGCCAAATGCCGAGAAAGTTGTTTTTTGAACGATGACGTCATACATAGTCACGTGACCACAATGCCACGATTAAAGCCAGTTTTTAATAAATTAAAAATATACGTATATTTTAATTGAAAAGTTAAGTAAGAAATAAAATATTATTTTACGAGTACACGTGAAGCGTTTCGAAGCGTTTCAAACAATTTTTGACAAGTTGTCAACTCGCGGAATTCCGAGATAAAGGCTATCGCCTAGTTCGGATGCAGAAAACCCCAAATTTTACAAACCTTACGATGATTTTATTTTGTAATATTATGTTGCTTTTCAACCGACGACAAAAAAAGGAGGAGGTTATCAATTAGATGCGTATATTTTTTTTGAAGTGAAAACTTCTTTAGCGTCGTTGTGAATTGAAATTTTATGAAACGAAAAAGCGACAGTAAAAAGAAATTAAGTAAATTTTTGAAGGTTTCACTTCTACCACGTGAATTGCACACATGTTTTTTTTTATGTATGATCACCGATTACTCGAAGACGGCTGAACCGATTTGGAAAATTCTTTTTTTGTTTGAAAGGGTATACTTAAAAATTGGTCCTATTGTCACCAAGTCAGGATCTGATGATGGGATCCTGGAGAAATAGAGGGAACTCTTCAAATATTATAGGCACACCTATAGTGATTTGAGTTGGTACTTTTTATAGTAACTTGTGTAGTTGCATTCGAAAAGCACCATTTGTGAAGTGGACCTGATGATGAAGACCACAGTTGGCCACTGGAGCTACTCAATATATGTATAAGTAGGAATAATAAGTATTTCATGTGTTCCGTTCCGCTTCGATTACTTGAATGTGGTTATTAAGCACAATATGTTCGTCACAATGCATATGGTGAAGTGAAGCTGATGGTGAAGTACCAGGAGAACTCCTCAACAATTAACGGCCCAGCTTTGGGAAAAGCAATATTTTGTAAATGAATATGAGTAGTTCACATTTAGGCTATTGTAACTAGGCAAATTAAAAATCGATCCATTAAAAAGAGTGAAATAAAAACTTTTTACCAAAAAAAATTAAACGAACTCCCAAAAAACACTGCAAAGTGAAAAAAAAACTTTTTAGCAAAAAATAGAACCGACTTGCTAAAAAGTTTTTTCACGCTTTTTAGTGGGTCGGTTTGTAATTTATCTAGTTACAAAAGTCAACTACTTATCACCTTTTACAAAATATTGCTTTTCCCCGTGCAGAGCCGTTAATTTTTGAGGAGTTCTCCTGGTACATCACCATCAGCTCTATTTCACCATATGCATTCTGACGAGCATAAAGTGCTTAACATCCATATTCAAGTAATCTAATCGCAATCAACGAAATACTTATTATTGAGTAGTTTCGGTGGCCATCTGGGGTCTTCATCATCAGTTCCACTTCCTCAAATGGTGCTTTTCGAGAGCAACTGCACAAAGTACTATAAGAAATACCCAAAACGCTATAGGTGTGCCTATAATATTTGAAGAGTTCCCTCGATTTCTCCATGATCCCATCATCAGATCCTGACTTTGGTGATAGTGGTACCAATTTCGAAGTATACCCATTTGAACAAAAAAAGAATTTTCCAAATCGGTTCAGCCGTCTTCGAGTACTCGATGATCATACATAAAAATATATATATATATATATATATACGCGTCGAATTGATAACCTCCTCTTTTTGTCGTCGGTTGAAAATGCAATTATACTATATAAAGCTAAATTACCACTCACTGACTCACTTACTCACTCATTGACATAATTGTTCTCCCAGATGGTGGATGGGGCGGTGGGTATATTTTGACAGATTCGTAAACAAGTAACTCTCAAACCTACGGGAAAAGTGCCAAACCTCCCCTTTTCACCCCTCTTCTCCCCCCTCCCTATCGTATCTCGGAAACTACGAGACCCGTATTTTCTTTTTGCGGATTCGTATAGAGGAGGCTCGGTAAAGTAAAAACCATTTTTCAAAGTCGCCCCCCTAGCCCCCTTTCTCACCCCCTTTAGGCGGATCTCGGAAATTAAGAGACTTGGAACATTTTTTTTTCAGTTTCATTTAGAGGGGCAATTTTAGTCCAAATAATTGTGCAAACCCCCCCCCCACTATTTTTTTTTTTTTTTCACAAGCACGCGAGGTGCTTGCACCTCGCGCAACACGCAAATACTAGTTTATATATAAAATTTATGTACAATAGTGGGTACATGGGCGGACTTAATGCAACAAGGCGTTCTCTACCAGTCAACCTTTGAGTTAAAAAGACCACAATGTGGTAGGTAATTTAAATATGTGTATATTAATTTTATGTTCTAGACATTTTCAACTTCCATAAATTACTTTAACTATAATACTTTTACGTACAAAATGTGGAAGTCTCTTCCAAAGTCTGTGTTTCCAGTTTACCACCACTATCTTTGTGGAACCAATAATGAGCGTTTTAAGGATTGAGTGAACTTCTGAGCTCGTTCATCTGTCCTCTATCGTAGGCGTTATACATCGCTTTTCATAAGGGAAGCAGAGGCCAAGATGGTGAATAAAAAAAAATTAATTATGTTTCCTTTCGTACCTACTAATCCTTGCGTTAGTCTTGCGAGCCACTGCCGAATGTAGTTTCAGTTTATTCCGGTATGACAGGACAAATAGTGCCTTGAATTGCCATGCCCAGTAGCTCCTGCAACGCGATTGGTTGCCGCTAACTGGGACCCCTCACTATGACGTAGTTTGCTGACGTTGTTACCTGACCCTGACCTGAAGGAATTGGGTCAGACCAGCTAGATACCCCTCCCACTGTTCGATCTCTGGTCAGTCAACAGTGCGGAAATAAACAATAATTCTCAAAGCAAATTTTATTCACATTATTTTTTCACGGAAGCTGGCTTAAACTAAACATTGCCAGCACCGCTTTCACAGTCAATAAAATTGTTTCCATTGCACTTTGCGTAAGTAGCTATTCTCTCTCTGTCTAACATTAGGTTTGTCACATGGGTGACAAGGACGGATAGCGGAAGTAGAACAAAGAATGGAGTCGGGGTTCATTCATTGATGCTTCCGCCGCCATCAATGAATGCGCACAAAATAAGGCAGTGCAGAAGGCTCTGACCATAAAAGCACAAAAAAGCAAAAGCAAAACGTAAGTATATCATATTGTACTAATGAGACCTGTTACACGTGAAATCGTTTAGGTGATTCTGATTACTCATGGCTACACGGAAGAACTAAAAGCATGGTTCAGTTAAAATATGGTGCGATGTATTAATTCAAGTGTCATACTTTTGAGCAAAACCATTGCAAAATATTTTTTTAAGAAATTAGATGTACCTAAATATTGGTAGGAACTTCTGCGTGGATCTATATCGTAATAGGTATACACGAGTGCAACCTCTCAATACCATTTGTCGATTGTTTGCGGGACTCTGTTTAGATAAGTGTAATGAAGGTAGAGCTCGCTAAAGCTGAAATATACCGCTTTGTTCAATTAAGGCGTTTGGAGGGTGGATATAGACTGCTAAATGTATACAGACTGTTTGAAGCATAAACATTGGATAATGTTTAAAGATGGCTTGACAATCTTCTTCATGGGTTCATGACAACGGTATGAACTCACTTCCAGCGCTTTTGAGTAGAAATTCTTTGAATGTAGTTCTCACATAGCGTGTAGATTCAAGCCCAAAGTCGAGGTCTCGATTTCTCTCGTCTTGGTCTCGATCGAGGAAAAAAGGTCTGGATTTAAGTTCGGTGATTTGAGGTGGAAAATCATTAAATAAAGGAGTCATTACGCACGGGGTGGAGCTGAAGGGAGTGTCAGACTTCTACTGACTTAAAGCCCGAATTGTTCCTTCAGTTGCTCCTACGGTTACGGGCCGCAGGATCCTGTTAGTCTAATCCCGCCACCCTGTGATTTGAGCCTGGAATAATGAAATAAGTATTATAGTGCATAAAAAATATATATGTGCATAATAGGTTTACCCGTATTTGAAAATACAAACTCCTCAAAAACCTAAATAGATTTTTAAATTCGTCAATAAAACAACGTATCTGTGTAACATAAGACACGCGAGAGGTTAAAAACAATTTTATTGAATTCCAGAATTTAATAAAAACGTATATAGTTAATTTCGAGGGTCGCACAACTAAGCACGTCATCCAATAAACAAGGTAACATTGCTACTGTAAAACTGATATTTAGGCAAACTGAAACCTTAATTCCTTTGAATAGAGAGGTCCTGCTAAGCTAATAGTGATAAATCTAGCTTGGTTTTTGATGACGCAAAGGGAGTACCCGGCCGTTCATTGAGATGTCATGTCGCAACCCCGCAGCCCCCCGTATAACCTCACCCCTTATCTCTTTAATTACCCCACCCGCAGTGACGTCAGGGATAATTTCGTCACACTAAATAAAATTCCACTTTATAGATTAGTTCTCTGATAACATTTTGTTCTCGGTAAAGTTTAAAGCTTTATTATTTTGGGACGACTGGGATCTAGTTTTGTATTGATTTTTGTCAAAAAAATATATCGTTTTAGAACATCAGTTTCATTGCTGTACCCGGACTTTTAATTCGATGCAGTAAACTGACATAAGCTAGTGTCACTTACCAAAATAATGATACCCTATTTAACCTAATAGTGATGGATTCAATCCATCGAATAATAAATGAGCGATTTTTATTCGTGAGAAATATAAATAAATGAGAAAATTTATACAATTATCTTTTATTTTGTAGTTACTAGGTTTTATTATCAATAAATGTATTTTTTATTAAAAATATTCATATCTCACCGAACATGATAAAAGCCACTCTTTTGGAAATTGTTTCAAATAGTCTTCTCACAAAATTTATCAAAATATTCATTATTTTAATAAATTTTGCGAGAAGACTATTTAAAGACTGCCCCGCGCCACAGCGACCTAAACCCCGTTAGAATAGGTAGGTACAGGTACAATACAAATAAAAAAATATTATCATAATTTTTTTTTTTTTTAAATATTGTCATGATATTCGTTTTATTTTTCACGTCCCGGTGCCGTCTGAAATAACAAAAAGTATTATAAAGGCCTATATAATACTTTTTGTTATTTTCACATAATATTATTTAAAAAAAAATGGTTGCATCGTTATTCGATTTTATTCCTGAATCGATTAATTTAGTTACATCACAATTTTGTAGTCTACTGCAAACTGTCAGTCTACTGCATCGAATTAAAAGTCCGGGTATAGTTTGTTAACCTTAGTCGCTGTTATTTTTGCTGAAAGTTTACTGAATGTTGATCGCTGATGCTACTTTTTCATCAAACGACATAAATTTTCGTCTCAAGTTAGTTATCTTCACTCTTCAGAATTGAGGGATGCTTTGATCCCGACAGTTCTAATCTCACGTTCCCTCAACGATGACCAGTAACATGAAGCTCTTAGTTCCTAACATTACCAATCTCTCATTACCTAACGTGGCAACAACTGCTGGACACAGGCCTCTCTACGACAGGGAATGGACGGTAATTCACCACGCGGCCCAGTGTGGCTCGGTATTTGTCTCATGTTTTTGATTTTGGATTTCTTCACGATGTTTTCCTTCAGTGTTTTGTGTGCAGAGGTAATGTGGCTGTCTCACTTTGCACCGATAACCTACAACTCGTAATTCGTGTTTGTAACCACTGGGCCGCCATTGGTCCTAGTTTCTAAGTAAAATAGCATAAATAAAATTGGGAATATTCTCTTGTCCTTCTTTTACTCTTAAGCTTATATTGATCGAGACATATTTTGATAGCGTTTTTACGCTTTTACTACGCCATTGCATAGCTTCTAAAATATAATTTATCTAAAATATACTCACGGGTTCTTACGAAGATAACATTTCAGTATCTTGAGTGAAGGCATATATATACCTAATTCTAGCAATATGCGTGTAATGGATCCATTGCACCAATGACGAAGCATTCGAGTCCAATCGATCGTGTCTCGGCAAAAGTTTGACGTCACTAAGTGCGTCACTGTTCTAGCCTATAGTTTCGTTGCTATAACAGGGGTCAATGCATTATTTGTCTAAATTGGAAGGACTTGCATCTACATAAATACTGCCTTTTTAGTAGATGTTAGTAGTATTTCCCAGGTATAAGGCATACTTTTTTGTCAGTATCCTCTCCTATTGTAAGTCAGCCTGGAAGTTTGTTGGCTGCTTAACCGGACTTGCCTGTAGCGCTCTTAATTTTAAAAAATTGGCCAAGTGCGAGTCAGACTCGCCCATGAAGGGTTCCGTAGTAACTACGCAAAATAACTTTGTTTTTCATAGTGTTTGTATTAAAAACAATATTTGCGGTTTTCGAAAATATGCTATATCTCAAAAACTGCTGACTCGATCTCGTTCAAACTAACTTTCAATTAAAGTTTTTATTAATATGTATAGCATATATTTTGTTTTTATTTTTCACTCCATTATAATAGAAGTTAGAGGGGGAGGGGAGCACAATTTACCACTTTGGAAGCATATATCTTTTAAACGATTGACTTTTTTTCGATTGAAAAAGTGGTTTCGGAAACTTCCATGTCATTTTAAAAGACCTGTCTATAAATACCACACACGCATAGGTATAATGAAAAAAAATTTTTTCAGTTTCAGTTCCATGTATGGGGAGCCCCCCATTTTTTTTATTTTTGTCTTAAAATCGGAAAGCGGTTCATTGACTTCTTTCGCTACGTATTTGTGATATTAAAGTGAATACCCCGAACCACGGTAAACCTAAGATTTTCGGGTAAAACCTTAAATTTACCAAATCTTAATGATAAAAGTCCGAATAGTTCTGTGATTATCGTTCATTTCGAACTTTTACGACTATTCACGTGGCAAATCTAAGGATTTACCTCTAGACATATGGTATATATTGAGAAAAACAAGTCACAATAGCACTCCACGTTGCAACAAGTACCTATATTTTTTTTTTTGGTTATTATAATGACAATATTGACTGTCTTTTTCTATTTGTTAGTAAAATATTGATTCAGTTAGAGTAGCCAATGTACATACCTAAGCGTTATGTTTGTGAAAAAATATTATACATATATTATACATGTGTTACCTTTTACTTTATAGAAATATTTAAATAGTCTTTAAATTTTGTTATAGTTACTTAAATTAATAAATAACTAATTAAAATAGTTGTGACTGAATTGAAGAATTTGACTGTTTAGTAATATAAAAGATTAATAATTACTTTCATATAAAAATATATAAACTTAAGACTGATATGTAGTTAATTGAAATAATGATTAATTGTTTTATATCCAAAACCATTTACCTGCCGTCACTGGCAAAGCCTAGCATGTACTAAAGTCTGATGATAAAAGGCAGAAAAATATGTCTCTTTTTAATTTAGGTACTTACATATTTACCAACTCATGTAGATAACCTAAAATTTACCAGTAAACCTAAGATTAACCAACAAACGGGCTTTTACAATAACAGTATACCTGGATATCCATTCAGGTATACTCGTACAGCCACCATCATTCATAAATTGTAGCGATAATGGACATTCATTCATGTAAAAAGTTTACAACGCTACATAATAAATATTTTTTATAAGAATACAGTTACAATAACTTACAATGTCAATTCACAATATAATCGGTAAGGCTAGTCGGCGATAGTTTCATAAACATTCTCATGTTACGCTCCGGTTTCCGGATAGCACGGTGTGTAATTTAAAGCTCACAACATTACTAGCAAGCAACTAGATAATATTACTTCAACGGCACAAAATACAAGAGTTGTGAATGAAACAGTGCGCGTCCGGGCGGCGGGTCGGCGAGCGGCGCGAATGGGAGCGGAAGCCCGCGGTTAGTCCACTTCCTGTTTCCTGCAGGGCCGAGAGCGACGCACGCGCAGCCGAGCGCGCCCGACCGTGGCCGATGTAACACGAACGCGCCCGACCCACTCCGACTACCGCCGAAGCTACAACATACCGTCACAACTCACAACACGCTATGATTTTTCATTGAGCGACACGTCGAGAAAATGGAAAATCTTCTTTTGTCACAAGTGCATAAATTGATTCGCTGAACAGTCTATTTTCTATGTAGATATTCTACTTATTGTTTATGGGAACATGTTTTTGCGTAGAAGAATTTTAAATCTCAATAATACATACATAAAACGTGATAAAACATAATGGAAATGGACCATCGCAGAATCGGCTACTTAACCCCATCATTATAATAATATACTGTTAGAGTTTGTACAGTTAGGTATATACAGGAGCTGAAAGACAATTCGTAAGACGAACGTGTATGATAATATGCAGACAGATATTTTTTACCGGGTGTTTTTTTCTGTAGAGAATTCTTTAGAGATTGTGTTTGATTAATGATGATTTTCCTAAATTAGTCCTTAACTGGTATCTATAATTGTTAACAAAGATCAAGTATTTTGGAAAAGCCCTCGGTGACCTTAACTTTTATAAGAAAGAAAACAAAAGAAATTAAATGACTCCGGCAACGGCCCATACTTCGTCCGGCCCACTTTTTCAACTCAACAGACAATAATAATATGAATACTAAATTGACTGATAATAAACACTATTTACTATAAAAACATCAATATCAATATTGATCATGAGAATACCGAGATAACAGAGATAACAAAAACGTTTTATAGGTTATGAAGTAAAGTAAGTAAAAACATTTAAAGTCATTGAGAAATAAAACCGAAAATGAATGGAAAAGAACTTAATTCAAACTATAAGTAGTTTGAATAAACATTATTTAATGGGTTTTAAACAAATAAAAAAAAAAAGTTTAAAAAAAGTACAAATAAATAGTTTGAATTAATTTCTTTTTTATTCATTTTCATAAATAATTAATAAACGAAAACGAAATAACGAAGTCGCGCCTTCGAATGACATTTATTGATTTTTTCAACTCATTTGACGTTTCTTGAGTTTTATAATTTGGCTTCTAGCATTTTTATCCACCATCGAAATCAACACAAAGCCACAGTTATTATGGACCAAAAACTTTGAAATTAACAAAAATATTTACGTAATGCGTTAACTGATATATTTAGACTTTCAAAATGGATCTATTTTTAATAATAATATACAAAATAATGAGAAATCATGACCCCCTTACATACAATATTATACTATTTATACCCCTGGCAACGCTGGAATTAGGAAATGCAGATGTCATGGCTGACAGATAATTTATTCACAATGACTTCTGCTATATCTTCTTTTTTATTGTGTTTTTCACTACCCCATGATTAAATTCGTATAAAAATTACGATAAATAACTATTAAATAAAAGTTTTTTTTTTAATATATATTTCATTTGTGTCCGCTATTACACTGCTAGTAGGCCTAATTTCGCCGACCTCCTTTAGTTAAACATTATCGTACAATATACAATTCACCATTCCATCGGTAAGAAAACGTATTCATGAACCTGTTTCGTTCTTTTGCTGTCGCCTTGTAAAGTTTTGCAACTAGCATTTGACGATATCTTGTATATGTATAAATAAAAATCATTGTTTGTTTGTTTGTCCAGTATGCGTTATATGACATCGGTCAGATAGTGATGACACTGCGGCAGGGTGTTCTTAGGACTCACCAAAGGGTTTCTGAACTAATGAATTCAATGAAAATTAAAATTGCGCGTGCTCCGTCCTGTTCGCGTCTCCTGATCGCATCTTACGCAAGCAGAGTTACGGGAGACGCTTGTGTAAATATTCGTAGCAATATAAGTAATTACTATCTAAGAGTGGCCAACATTAGGGTCAGAAAAAAAAGCCGTCTTGCAGAGGTATTTCTTTTTCCATTATTTCATTTGTTTTCTCTTCTTCTAGATAACATCAACATTAAAAAAAAACTATTTTAATTTCCGAATTCAATACATACTTCACGACTAATTCCATATTTAATTTTAAAAGAGTGATGACGTCAGAGCCCTATCGCCTCGCACATTAATTGCCCAAATGCGAATAACATTTTGTTATAACTATGTATATAGCTGCCGATTCGCCTACACGCCGCCTACGCAGCGCCCACGACCCCCGGCTCCTCTCGGAGCAGACGGACGTAGTAGCGTAGGCTCGTACAGCGGGCGCGAGAATATGTTCACACCAGAAGCGACACTTCATTTGAAAGTCTCAAAGCCTAGCCGTTGTTATCCGCGATATAATGCAACCAAAATGTATAGGATCTATCTATAGGCATGCGTTATTAAAATCTGTCGTGTTCAAATCCACAGTATTTCTGATTTCGGAATTGGAATATAAAATTCCAAATTTTAAAGAAATAACGACGACAATTCCGTCCCTAACTTAGCATCGTAATAAATAAAATGTGCTCTAGTCTTAGTTCTCACATCGTAAATTATATTTTAAGTCTGTTGCTTTCAAGTAAATCAGGGTAAGAAAAGAGGTATTTGGAAAACCTATGGTTTATTCAGTTCACTTTATTAATTTAATACATGCAGGACTTACAGCTATTAAAAAATAAAGAAAAATACTGAAGAAGTAACTTATCAGTTTATGACCATGGATTAAATATGAGAAAATATACCTAATTTACCCATAATGTGTTCCAACGTGGCAACAAAGCACTTGTGAGCTATAAACACAATCCATCAATTTATAAGGTCAATCAATCAAATCATTGATTTTCTTGAATGCGACTCTCAACAATTGAATGGCAATCTTTTTGCGGATTCATCTATTAATTCATATAATCATGTCAACCGACTTGCTAACCAGAGTTCATTACAAATTGTAAGTTGGAAGATATTCATTTACGACTCATCTAATCTTTGCGATTATCCTTTTGTGTCGAACAAGGGGCTAGCGACAAGCCGATTCAATTGCGCCAACACGAACTGTTTCTAGACTTACACGCAGAATTAATTAGATTGTAGACCACTGTTATTATCCTCGCAACTCGTACCTGTGTTCTAATGACACAATATTATTGGAGGAGCTTTACCAACACAATCGCTTTTGTAACAAACTCTTAATTCAACCAAACATATTCAGACAATACGAAAGAAGTAGTATGAGACGCCACTACATTGAAAAGTTGCACGTGACAGCTCAACATACCTAGGATTATGAATCAATACGCGCAAAACATAAATCATTGGACCATATTACGTCACACGATCATTGCGAACGTTTCCAACAAATTCAAAATAATTTGAAATGCACCGATTTTATTTGAATGTTATGTATATTATGTAGTAAGCACAAACATATCATTAAACATGTATTAGCAGTTACCTCACGAGTTGGGTAAACACAGTTAGTATTACGTTACGATCTGAGCATGATTATGAAAGAGCGTCGGTTTACCATGGCTTAGGTCTTAACTAAGGGGGCGGTGGAGGCTCCCCATAACCACCCTGCCCTCACACTACTGCTCCATTCACTCTTAGACTCAGTGAGATATTATACGTTGTGTATAGAAGGATATTTGCATAATTATATTCAGGAGGCAAACTTGGAAACCCTGAACATTTGTTTTTTTGGGTGTTTTTGTTATCCCCAACTTGCTTAGAACGCTTCAACTGCATTCTACATTTATGCTCATTTTCATAATAATCTAATTATAAGTACAGTAGACATTAGCATTAAATCCAACACTTAATTCTGTTGTAGAACATTTAACATTTACGTGACCAGCGACTCCATATTCAAATTCTTTATGTCAAGCTACAAAGCAAGTTTCGACAACAACTCCAAAGAATCACAGTTTAAACGAGTCGTTATTTAACAATAGTTCTGAATGAATCAGAGTAGTAGCAAGCTTGCTATACATATGTTGAAGAAACTGAAGCAGTTTACGTAACCCCTACAAATCATTGAAAGGCTAGGGGAGGGGTTAGGGTGGAGCGTGGGCCGCAGTATGAATGAACGGAGAACGTCACGCGAACATTGCGTGTTTTTCAACACGATAGAGAGATCGATAGTGACATTTTCGTTATTCCTATAGTTCGAGATAGAATATACTTTATTGTACACCAAAATTTAAACACACCTATTTATCAATATTGCTTATTCTATGGTTACAATGGCGGTCTTATCGCTGAAACCGATATCTTCCAGACAACATTTGGAAGGACTTTAAAAACTTTAATTAGTGGATACTAAATGGGAGGACTAAGGAGGAGCTAAATTAGTGGACTTACTACATATACTCATTAAAACAGAGAAAAAAAATATTAAAATAAATATAATTTCATATGCATATATACAGCGTGTAATTTAAATGGTTGTTTTCCCACAAACAGTTTAAAAGAATCGTCAAAATCGTTACCTGAGAAATGATGCTACATAATTATGTGTATTTTTAATTTAGTTGAAAATAAAAAAAAATATGTGCAAAATGTTTTAAGGAAGAATGTTTAGCTAATAGAAGCTTTAATTGTAATATTTGATGTAAAAATTTACACATGGTTCCAGCAAATTTACCGATAAAAAAAAATTGTCATAAGGAAGTCTCCGATTTCCGTCTCTGTTCTTTAAATTTTAGGTAAATATACTCAGCCTATTCCGATCACTGGTTATGAAGGAACGCTCTTTGAGATAAAACGGAGTTGTAGGATTAAAGAGAATACTGGGTCATACACAAAAAGTGAACATTAAAAAAGTATTTGTAATAAAACTCTGCGATTTTTTTGAAACGTTATATTTATTTAAAGTTAGATATTAATATTCTTACAAAAATATACATAGATATTTTAGGCATAAATCATGTTTTTAGTTTTATTACGTCTACAGAAGATATTGTGTTGTCTACAGAAGAGAACAAAAATTGACCTAAACCTTAAATTGGGGTTCTCTCGAAACCTCAAAAAAATCATAATAAAAAATCTTTACCAATTCACCACAAACAATATTCAAAATTTGTCCACAGAACAGACATTAAAACATATTATCTTCGTCAGAACCGTCCCACATTAAATTCTTCGGCCGTTTTTTCTGTGGTGAATCTTCAGAAGCTTCAGAGTCATCTGAATAGACTCTTTTCTTCTGAGTTCTATGTCTCTGGTTCAATATTTCGATAGAATGATCAGGTGTCGTTCTATCTGAGAGTCCTGGTGAATTTGGCTTAGTCGGAGCCTCAGGAGTAGCTGGAGCCACATGAGAATCGCGAATAAGCATATGCTTATCCGCGATTCTCCTATCAAGATCACCAGACTCCTCATCTCGTATATACTCAGATGAGGAGTCTGGTGATCTTGATCTTCCTCGGGCAATCAGAAGACAAATAGTACAAGTATGAATTAGGAGTAACTATGGTTCTAGATGTAATACGAAATAGGCATACCACTCTTATGCAAATTTAAAAGTGTGTTATTTAAAAAGCAAATCTGTTTCTTGATCCTTCTTGTTGTTACTGTGTTTTTTTTTCCAGATGCCAATCTACCATGTTCATCTTGAAGTAAAAGGTTATGGATTGTGGAGGGACAGGCGTGTAAATAGCCGTGTGCTAGTATCTCTGCGGTTTGAGGACTTGTTACAATCTAACACCTGGATTGCGTGCTGATTCAAAATGCCTATATTTGTCTGTATAATTTTCAAGTTGGGGGTGGCGGCAGTAGACGGCGTATGGTGGCCTAACTCTAGCATGTAAAAAAAGCGGTACCTGTTTCTTCCTTGTTCAGCCTCGAAGGTCTTCGCAGGTGGTACAACCTGTCTCTCTGCCTGGTCTTGCGTGCCGATCACCTTCGTTTGCTTGATCACAAATTACACAGACGCTGTAAAATGGGATTATTATTAAATCTCGGTAAATCCCCAATGCTTACGGGATAATACTCAGGATTATAAGGTCTTGCGGGTGGATGATGTCTTAAGATTTAAGACACGCGGTGAGACGTGTGCGTACGGCGCGAGTGCACTATGACATCTAGTTCAACATGGCCACTGATTCTTCCAAAAATGGCGGTCCCATACGCTATATCAATACATGCCTATAGCCAGGCACACGCACACTCCGTGCTACGTACTACTCACCAACCAACTTAAAATTGAGGGGCGATAATCGCCACACCAGATTGCTTTGCTTATCTTTTGAGTCTTCATCGTTTTGATCGTTCTTTTAGCACGTTCTTCTTTCTTTTATAGTTTACTACGTGTTCTTATATATCGAATTCAACATTTGGCCATTTTGTTTTTTTTATTTTGGTTTATCCTCTCCTTAGCTCCCGCTCCCTATCCTTTTTTCTTCGAGGGATGCGTCGTCCATTTTTACCCGAGCACGAAGTTTACTTAGTTTTTTCTGCTTGCGCATGCGTGGCATAGTATCTGAAATAAAATACACCAACCATCATGTGCTGCAAGCGACACAATGAAAAATAAATGGCAAGCATCTTTTCAAGCTCTGCATTCCAAAAAATTAATAAACAACTGAAAGTGAGCCAAATTAATTATGAAATAATTATATAAGTTAAAAAATACAATCTAATTAAAAACCTGTATAGTTTAAAAAGCGAGTAACACAACTGTTTTTTTTTTCAAATGTAGTGAACATCTATTGCTTATTACAAGTCTACAGTAAATATGTCTACAGGAAAGAGAAATTTTCATAAATCAAAGATGGCATCCTACAATTACGAGGTAAGAGCAGCAATGTGATATTAGCGTACCCCGCCCATATGCACATGCGATCATGAAGTTTTTATTTATTTGCAAAGACTACTTACTCAGGTATCCTTTGCACAGGAAAGAAGCGCTGATCTCGACCGAAAACTTGTGTAATGAAATAAAATCGGGGATATTCACTTCACACGCTCTTTACGTAAAATTACAACCGAGCAAATGACAGAGAATACAGTGCTAGCAACATAAAAAACAAAATAATAACGATGCGTTCATCTTTGGCAAATTTTGGCTTATTTTACGCGTCTACAGGAGTAGACCTAAAATCTCTGAACAGCATGTTTATATGATTTATTTCAAAATTTGGAATGATATATTTTTTTATAGGTTAACTTACGCATATTTGATGATATAACTGGTGTAATGAAACGAAACAAAACTATCGAAACTATGTGTATATATTTTTAATTGAAGATCAAAAATATTACTTAAACTCAACTACTTGGCATCTGAACAGTCTACAGAAGGAGATTTTTTCAAGTTCAAAACGGAAAAAAGTAAAGTCAATTTCAGTACTGTGCGATTTTTTTTATAAAACATGATAAGTTTTCAATATGAACTAACTATAAAATCTTTTAAATGTTGTTACAACATTTCAATACTGGTTTTAAGCTGCATGAACATTTTTTTTTTCGTTTTTTGTGTATGACCCTACTGTAGAGTAATGATAAAATATGCGGCGAAGGCGGATCAATCTTAAGGAATCTAGACTTTTTGAAACCATTTATGGCTTCGGATATCAGTTCACTGTGAGGAGAGGACAAAGAAGTAGAAGGCATCTGAGTTTTTCTGTAAATCTCTTTAAAATCAATATTTAGTGAGTAAGAAACAGCTGTACCTAATTGAGAGGTAAGCATCAATATTCTCAATACAAATCGTAACATCTGTCTCAGAATCTGTTGAGGCAAATCGCCGACCGATTCATCTCCAAATCTGCATATACGTTTAGCCACGGCCGGCCATGCGTCATATTAGTGAAGTCAGTTCATTCCGCAAACAAAGGTTACATTGTCAAACGGGATGCCGGATGCGGGAGCGGTCCGTATCTCGGCATCGGGCCGGTGTCCGGCCGGACGAGAACGGACGCGCGTCCGCTTTGTACCGCCACATCCGATTACGATGGAATTCACACTCGTATATTGTCATGTAATGACAATGTCGATTACACTTACACTCGCATTCATACGCCGACGACGGTCAAATTGTCGGTTTCCTTCTCTATTGAGTGAATTGGGACGTTTGTAGTAATTTCTGTTTGCGTAAACGGCTATGCCAACTATGTTTTATTATTGTTCTCATTTATGGAACTTGTACCAGTTGCACAACCCTTGTTATACTGAGAATGGTAACGTTTTAAACTTTAACGTTGTCGTTTCCGAGGATGAAATTTTGTAGTTCTGAATTCGTTATACAACATGCAGATCCATCACTTGAGACTAGTGTTGCCAGGTCGGATTTGTTTTAAATCGGGACAGAAGGTAAAAAAAAATCGGGATTTAGGGTTGTAGAACGGGACGAAGAAAAAAACAAGTTTTTTAAAAGTATCCAGAGCGCTTCTGATGTGCTGCAATAGTCAAAAACATCCTGAAACTAAAGGGTGTCTCAGCGCCAATTTTAAACTTTAAACTTGAATATCTTGGCAACCAGCGGGGCTAGTGGTAGCGTTTGGTAGATGATTAGTGCGGATTTCTTAGTCGCTATGTCGCAGTGGTCTGGCGCGCACCACGCTTACGCAGGGGAGACGTATTTTTGCAACGAGTTTTCATTGAGTGAAGCACAGCGCAAGTTTTGTAATGGCTTTCAAATCCACCGTTTAAGTGATGCCCCGAGTATTCAGTTAATTAAGTCATGGGTACCAAAGTTTAGAGCGACAGGATGTTTACTGAATCATTCAATTGGCCCTCGAAATAGACCTGTGCGATCGATTGAAAACATCAACCACGTCGCCGCTGCGGTCGCGGAGCGTCCACGACGATCAGTTAGAAAACATGCTGCTTATTTGAGCCTCCATCGATCAAGTATTCAATGAATTTTGGCCTTAGACTTAAAATTACATCCTTATAAAATTCAAATAGATCAAAAAATCAAACCAGAAGACTACAACAAGCGAAAAATTTATTGTCAGAAGATAATAGATTTTTTCGGAGGAAAATGGGATGGACAATGTATATTTTAGCGATGAGTCACACTTTCACCTCGAAGGTTACGTAAATCGTCAAAATTGCCGTTATTGGTCATCTAGCAATCCAAAACAAAAACATCTGAAAGCATTACACAGCCCCAAAGTTACTGTATGGTGCAAATCATCGGGCCATTTTTCTTCGAGAATGACCGAGATGCAACGGTTAAAGTGACGAGCAAGCGGTATACGGACATGATTAATATTTTTTTAGTACCGCAGCTTCAAGAAGAGGATTTTGCCGAGTCAGGTGTATGGTTTCAGCAAGATGGGGCCATAGCCCATACAGCTAGGGTCTCCATAGACACACTAAGAGCGTTATTTCCTGGAAAACTCATAAGCACTATATGATCACTTTAAAGTTATGCGTAATCGCTGCAATCGTATGTGTCGAGATGCTAAAAGACGTTATTTCCACGAATCTCTTATTAATCGAAAGTCCTCTGATGTCTGGAAATTTCTAAAGTCAGTTGGCATCGGCAAATCACCCTCTAATACTTGTGAAGATGTTGACATATGTGCTCTTAATAGACACTTTTCTCTTCCTCCTGTTTCTCTTGAACCTAGTGTCAAATTTTCAACTTTGCAAGAGCTCACTGATTTGCCTTTACCAAATTGCCCAATTTCTTAATTTGACTTCTGTTTCTGAAGACGATGTTAAAAAATCTCTACTTTCTATTTCCTCTTCGGCTGTTGGTCATGACAATGTGTGTTCGAGGATGATAATACCTATTCTACCTCAATTGCTCCCCATTCTAACTCACATTGCTAACTATTCCTTATTTTCTAGCTCATTTCCTAGTGCCTGGAAACAGGCACATATAATACCTGTTCCCAAAATAAACAATCCATCGTCCTTATCTCACTTCAGACCTATCTCCATTTTACCTTTCCTTTCTAAAGTTCTTGAACATATTGTTCATGGCCAAGTTTCTAGATACCTTACAGCACACAACCTAATTTCCCCTTTCCAATCTGGATTTCGTACTGGTCACAGCACAGTAACTGCACTTCTGAAAGTCACCGACGATATCCGCTGGGCTATGGACAATAAATCTCTCACCGTATTAGTCCTACTTGACTTCAGTTGCGCGTTCAACTCAGTAGATTTTGACATACTTCTTGGAGTCCTTCGTTCATTTAACTTCTCGCCTTCTGCACTATCCTGGTTTGACTTGTATCTTCGGGGTCGCTCTCAGTGTGTCCGCCTTGATGAAAAATTTTCTGATTGGTGTGATCTCACTGCTGGTGTGCCTCAGGGTGGCGTTCTTTCTCCTCTTCTTTTCTCTGTCTTTATTAATACAGTTACTCAGATCATCACCTCGAACTTCCATCTCTATGCAGACGATTTGCAGCTATACCGACACTTCTTGCTGGCTGACGCGGACTCGGCGATTAGTGCCATGAATTGTGACTTGGAGAATATTAGTCAGTGGGCTAAATCATACGGATTACAGATTAATCCGTCCAAGTCCCAGGCTATGATCTTAGGTAGTTGATACTATCGCTCTGCACTTGACACTTCCTCTTTGAGGCCATTATCCCTTAACGGCTCGGTCATTGCGTACACGGATTTTGCAAAGAATCTTGGTGAATTACTTGACAGCAATCTTTCTTGGCGAGCGCAAGTAAGTGAGGTTAGTCGTAAGGTGCACTTTTCCTTCCACTCTTTAAAATCCCTACAAAGCTTCTTGCCTTTCAAAACTAAAATCTCTTTAGCTCAAACATTAATTCAGCCGATTATTGATTATGCTGATGCCTGCTATTTGGATGCCACTGAGGAGCTCTTATGTAAGCTTGAGCGCTTGCAAAACTTGTGTATTTGCTTTGTTTTTGGTCTGAGGAAATACGATCATGTCTCTCAGTTTCGCAAGGATCTCAAGTGGCTCCCTATCCGTCTTCGCAGGAACACTCGAATATTATTCCTTCTGTACAACATCCTATTCAATCCTGCATATCCTAGCTACCTGCGCGATCGTTTTTCATTCACTCGTCCTACTGATGCCCTTTGTAGATCCCACCTTAAACTCCATCTCAATTTCCCATCCCAAAAAACCTGTTTCTATTCCCACTCTTTCTCCTTTCATGCAGTACGACTGTGGAACTCACTTCCCACTAAAATCCGCGAAGCTAAATCCATTACTATTTTCAAAAAGCAGGTCAAAGATCATTACCTATCTAACATCCCGTAATTTTATATATTTATTATAGGTATATATTTTTATAGCATGTATTTTAATTCTATGTATGTATATATATATTAAATATATCATTTTAGTTTAATTTTATAGCAAAGTATGTTTTATATCGTAATTAGTATTTATACACACTGTGTCTATCATCTCCTCTTCAACTCTCCTGTCGCAGGTCTGCTGGAAGAAATTTCTTAGGAAATAAGCAGCACCTTTGTGCTCTTTTGTCTGTATTTATTTTTGTCCTTTATAAGTGTCATGTGTGTACATAAATAAATAAATAAATAAATAAGCCGCTTTGGAGATATATTGTGGCCACCCAGATCTCTCGACTTAACCCCAACTGCCTTTTTTCTGGGGTTATCTCAAAGCAAGAGTTTTTGATACTCCTCTTACGAATTTGGAGCAACTGAAGACTATTAACGACAAAAGTGAGGGCCATATCAGTTGACGTTCTGCGGCGTGACTCTGCAAATTCGCTAGTCCGTTTTGAAGAGTGCATTAGTCATGATGGAAGACATCTTGACGATGTATTCCGTATATAAAATCCGCACTAATAAACTATAATTTATTGCTATTAAAATATTATAAGTACGATCTTAGTCTTTTTTATAAATATTCAAATTTTGGAATCGTCTAGCTATCTTTTTAACAGACTTCAAAAAAAGGAGGTTTACAATTCGTCTTGAATTTTTTTTTTATGTATGTTACCTCATAACTCGGAGACGGCTGGACCGATTTGGAAAATTCTTTTTGTGTTTGAAAGGATATACTTTCTAGTTGGTCACATTGTTACGAAATCAGGATCTGATGATGGGATCCTGGAGAAATCGAGGGAACTCGTCAAATATTATAGGCACACCTATAGCGTTTTGGGTATTTCTTATAGTACCTTGAGCAGTTGCTTTCGAAAAGTACCATTTGGGGAAGTTGAACTGATGATGAAGACCACAGATGGCCACTGAAACTACTCAATAATAAGTATTTCGTGGGTTGCGATTTGATTACTTGAGTACGGATGTTAAATACTTTATGCTCGTCGCAATACATACGAGTATGGTGATGTAGAGCTGATGGTCAAGTACCAGGAGAACTCCTCAAAAATTAACGGCTATGCATCGGGAAAAGCAATATTTTGTAAAAGGTGACAAGTTGTTGACATTATGGCTTTTGTAACTAGATAAATTACAAACCGACCCACATGCACACAAAAAACATGGGCCTTGTACACGAGTAATCTATGGACCAAAACTCCAAAAAAATTTTTTACAAAAAATAGAACCGACTTCCATATCAAAACACTACAAAGATAAATAGATAATAAATAGAAGGATACTAATTCAAATTTGACCACATTTATGTACCATGTTTTGACCATATTAAGTAAATAAATTATTTGATTGATTAGTATACTACAATACTACGTATTCAACGTTCCTTTTTAAAGTCATATGAGTAGTTTAAGGACCAGTATCCAAGATGTATTATGTACTATCTCGTATTTTCCAGATCGCACTTTCAGTTTAACCCTATAGGTACCCCTTGGTAAGACAGGTGGCGAAATTCTCGGGCTCATACAGAATTCATAACTGGAACTAAGATCCGTGACTTCTTCTTTACTGATCTTTATTCGAATAAAGTTACTTCCGTTTGTACTTCGAATATTTTTTCATAAACTGCATATTTTGTTCCAACGAATGCAGTGTCTATTAAAATAACTTATTAAGTAGTTATCATTATCACCGTTGCGGTGTCGTAACCGGAGCTCTTCCTGTGTTCATACGATATAAATGCATTGTAACTACACTTACTCGAACAGTAGGTACTCCATATGATGTGTGATAACCCCAAGTGCGTATGCCTATAGCTTCTTTATTGTTACTTCTAATGGTAGATACTTCGGCTCTAAGTCTCGGTCTTTGAGCTAAAGGAATTTATATCTTATGTTCGACATTATCAACCTATCGTCATCATCTTCTTAGCCTGTCCCTACAATGTTGAAGTCGGGTAACAGTCTAATCGGATACGGCTAAGTAATCGTGTTTTACATGGACTGACTGCCTACCTAATTTCAACAACTCAGTAACTGGGTAACACCATACCGCTTGCCAAAAGTAGTGTCAGATGTATGGCTTCTGACTACCTGAAGATTACATTATCAACCTATATTCTCCTCATTAATTCCTCTCCTATCTAAAAATAATGTCCATCCTATATTCTAATCGTCAATATCATAATAATTACAATCTTGATGATTTTAATGGCCTGGGACCGTAATAGTCTTATCACCATTTCCAAAGACTTATCCTAGAAAAAGAAAAGCTTACTAGAATTGGTATTTAATTTATAATTTAAGTGCCTATCATACAAACATACGAGTAGAAAGCCAATTTCAATTCAGGGTCTATCTTGTATAGGTCAAAGATCAAGATCTAACAAAATTGTTTAGGAGCGAAATTCAAGACAGAAATGGTCATAGGGCCGTATGTGTTCTTGAGTCTAATAGAAACTACAAACCTTATTAGAAATTAACAATATAATTAATTCAACGTTTCATGGCGCGACTGTTGTCCTTATTATTACTACATTATTGCGCAGGAGTGGACCTGACAACACAGGTCCGCGTGAAATTTATAATATTGTGTTAATCAAATGTATCATTACATATTTGAATTATTTTCTTGTTATTATGACTGTAATGCGTCCGGTTGTTCTGTACGTATTGTGGAAAAATAACATTAGTTAGTTCCGTTATATTTGTGTTTATAATTACTGTCTACCTATACGAAGTCTATAAGATGGCGGATTTTTGTGTATCTATTGAGACTAATTGAGAGTTTGTTAAATTATTTTTTAATCACTTTTTAATAGTTCCTTCCGCAAATACGTAAAACCATTTATTTTCGAGGACATAGCTGATTAAATTGCTTGTTTAGTTTTGAAGAAGTTTTGTTCGTCTTGACCATAACTATGACATAATTTTCCCACAGAACGTTGATTAGACCCCCAGGACTTTTATGTTTTTCATAAGTCATAAATAAGCAAAATTATCTGAAGAAAGAGTACTTTCTGTTCTTTAAAAAAGGCAAGCTGGATCCAATTCTTTAATATTAATAAAGATCTTTGAAAAAAAAGGAAAAACTTTTGTATGCAATTTCGTTCGCTTCGTAATTTCACGGACATTTTCCTGGAATAATGTTGTTTAACCCCAGCTCTTCAACTATCTCCATGACAAATTTAATCAAAATTGGTTGAGCGGTTTAGATATGAAACCATAGCATACAGATAGACTTTCGCATTTACTTATGATATTGGTATAGATTAATGGAATATATAAATACCATATATAGGTTCCTTAACATTTAATTCAAAACAGTAAACCCATTGCGCACTCCTAGCTCAAACTGACGAAAAGTATGGAAGGACGACAAGTTTCTAGATACATAGAGTGCAATTTCTAACTGAAATCTCTGTTACAACTAGTTTTTACAAGTTAAATAGCAAACTTACGTCTATAACACATAATAGGATAAAGTGGTGGCTCCCACGAGACAACCCACGCAAAAACTTGTTCGCACCAAGACGTTTCCATTGAAAGGGTGACAGTCGCGTTCCTAGCACATTCGAGTTCTCTTTGCCCTTTGAGTTTGCACCTTTCCTTCGATTATCGATTCTGTATAAGAATATCATTTGAGAGTCTATATTTTTAGATCACCCCGCTGGAAATGGTGTCTGCGTTTGAATGTATAACTAATAATAATACCTATAATTATGTTTTCTATTTTTGAAACATGAGATAGTTGGAAAATTTTATTTTACTCACTACATTTTATTAGTTTCTACATCAATTTTGACCTGCGGTTTCTACCTACGTAAATACAGTAACTTCATGACGTCACATTTAGGTGTTTTTACATAGGTACGTAGTTTACGTAGGTAATTAGTAACTTTCTCTTTTTTCTTTTTTTTTTAATTTTGTCCCCTATTTTTTTTTTGTTATGATTTTAACAGGCATGTATGTATACGTTTGTTTTCAATTTATTTCAATTTCAAATGAGTTACAATATTATACTACTTATAGGCTATATACATAATTATTATTACAAAACATTACAAAATCATTAGACATCTGTAGCCGAACTAGGCAAAAGCCTGTATTTAGTACAACCTATGTTATTATTTTAAAAAAATGTAGCAATGTAAAAAACATATTTTTAGGTACATTACAATGATGTCTCTATATTAAAATGAAATAATTTAGGCAAGTAATAAGCAAATCATTAAAAAAAAACAGTATTTACAGGATTTGCCAACATTAATGGATAGTGTGTATGAGTGTCCTTTCTTCGGGTAAATATGATATAGAGTGTGAAAGAAAATCGTGCGTATTTTTTAATAAAGAGGGTGTATATGTGTAAATGAAGAGGCTAAAATAGTCTACTAATCTTAAGTTAATAATTCTTTCATATATCTACGACAGAGCTGGCAAAATAGATATAGGCCTATAATTATTGATACGATCTCTGTCACCACTTTAATAAATGGGGCAAATCTCGGCTTTCTTAAGAGCCTCAGGGAATGATCCTACCTGAAGGCAATTATTAAATATCTTCGTAATATGAATATTGCTAATATTATCACACCCGCTGGGGCAGCTTGACTTTAAATCAAGAATAAAACGATCAACCTCAGCTTCAGAAGTATCCATTAAGACGAATGAATTTACTGTAGACGTGTCAGAACTAGTAGATTAAGAGTTTATATAAGAGGTTTGTGTATTTTTCTTATGAATTTTATTTGCTAAAGAGGTTCCTACGTTAACAAAAAAGTTGTTAACTTCATCGAGTGATTTTTCAGGATTGGATGAAATCGCTAGTAATTCTTTTGAAGAATTTAGTTTATTTGATGTGTTGGTAATGTCACAGCTGTGTTCACAGCTTTTTATTATTTTGTTTAGGTGCTAGAAGTTGCCCCCTCTCGTAAGCTCTTTTTACTTTCCTTATAATGGAAGTGCAGAAGTTTCTGTATCTATTGTACGTCATTTTTAAGATATCGTTGGTTGGATCCCTTTTAATTTATTATGTAGCTTATCCCTATGTCTTGTACAACAACAAATGTTCTTTTATGCCCAATAGTTTATCTATAAAACCCAATAAAGTTATTGGGATGCGTAGCAATACTTTATTTTCTTAATATAAATAACATTCTATAGATATACTATTCAAAAAGGGTATTTTAATTTCGCGACTCCGGATGTCTCCTTGGTGAACCCCCATAAATAAATAACTAGATTATAAGGATCGAAAATTATTAGCAAATGTTTAGTTGTGATTTTTAACTCATTTGGTATCTAAATCAAATGGAATTATACAAATTATATGTTTTTCACAGCGATAAAGTCTGAGGGTAGAATGGCGGTGTCGAATGCCGTACCAAAGGAGGTCGGCGAAATTAGGCCCACTAGCAGTCTAATAGCGGACACAAATGAAATATATATTTTTTTAAACTTTTATTTAATAGTTAATTATCGTAATTTTTATACGACTTTTAATCATGGGTTAATGAAAAACACAATAAAAAAAGATATAGCGGAAGTCATTGTGAATAAATTATCTGTCAGCCATGACATCTGCATTTCCCAATTCCAGGGTTTCCAAGGGGTTAAATAGTACAATATTGTATGTAGAGGGGTCATGATTTCTCATTATTTTGTATATTATTATTACAAATAGATCAATTTTCAAAGTCTAAATATATCAGTTAACGCATTACGTAAATATTTTTGTAAATTACAACGTTTTTGATCCATAATAACTGTGGCTTTGTGTTGATTTCGATAGTGGATAAAAATGCTAGAAGCCAAATTATAAAAATTCAAGAAACGTCAAATGAGCTGAAATCAATCAATGTCATTCACTCCGCGAAGGCGCGAACTCGTATAGACTCCTACTTTTTAGATGATTTATTATTTATTTATGAAAATGAATGAAAAATAACTTAATTCAAACTACTTTTAGTTTGAATTAGGTTCTTTTTTATTCATTTTCGGTTTTATTTCTCAATGACCTTAAATGTTTATACTTTTCACAACCTGAAAAACGTTTTTGTTATCTCTCTGTTATCTCGGTATTCCCATGATCAATATTGATATTGATGTTTTTATAGTAAATAGTGTTTATTACCAGTCAATTTAGTTTTCATATTATTATGGTCTGTTGAGTTGAAAAAGTGGGCCGGACGAAGTATGGGCCGTTGCCGGAGTCCTTTACTAAAGGTACTTTTCGATTTCGAAAAATAATTATTTGCCGTTTATGATCCTTGCAACCAATATTGTGGTAGTTCTTGACTTACCGTATATAAACGGACTACAAATCCAGTATAACGTAAACAAATGCCCACAATAAGGGCGTTAGCAAAACAAACAAGGTACTCTGATATGAATGGGTGAGAGCAGCAAGCTCCACTACAGACTCGTACCTATAGACATTGCCAGTAGTTACGATGCCGACGACGCCTACATTGAGGACGGTTTTTTTATCTACACTGTGCCGACGCATGACCCGATGACCGTAGTTTGCAACGTCGCCAATTTGTACGAGATATCGTCCGCATCTTGCATGTGATAACTTGCTGCCCACTCGCTACAGCCGCCGCGCGACACCAAAGCACAGTATATTTTTTATACTGTGACGAAAGTCTCATTATTATACCAACTATAGGCAATTTTTTTGGTTTAATTTTTGTCTCGTGTTCTAAATTTGATTATTCTTCAGTAAATTACCAGTTCGTAATTGATAGTCGGTTGTAAAATACTACAGAATTATCAAAGTTTTCTTTCATTGACTGATTTATGTTTATTATAATTGAGCACAATATTTTGGTATCTTCCACGTCAGAACGAAATTTATACACGCGTAGTATCATAGATGCCGTATATAATTAAGTACGTAATGAAAGTATTTCGAGAATATTAAGGATCATTTGTTGTTTTGTGTTTATAGAACGACCCATATGTCGGACTTGATAAAATGAATGGCGTCGAAGCGACTCAGCTGCCCACTCACACTAATAACGATTGTGATAGGTAATAAACTTTGAAAGTGAAATTGATGACTCATGGAAACTTACTATGATATCACTTATTTAACGCAAAAATATTACTAAGATTTAATGTAGATATTATAGCGACATCAAGCTTATTTACTTATAAAAAAAAAACAAATCCTGTTAATGAACTTGGTGTGAACATTGATTGTTTCGAAATTAAAGTTCACTATAAAAGATTTGAATAAATAATCTGCTAATTGATATTAATAATTGGTTCAAAACTTTTATTAATAGGGCTGGTAGGTACTAGTATTTATCATAGTGCTCGCATATTACTTCTTATAATGGGCCCTAGTATAGACTATCTTGTTAATTTCGATTTACTGAATTACAGGAAATACAGATTCTGGGAAGGAATTCCACTCCTTAGCTCTAGCTGTACGCACAATGAAAGTATTTCCAAAACGTTTTGTGCGTATGGGTGGGATATCCACCATATAACGATGGCGCATCGTCGTTCGTCTTGTAGTCCGATGATGGAACGGGCATGGTGGAATCAGATTCTGCAATTCCATCGCACACTCCCCGAAATGTAACCGATAGACTTGCAACACGTCACCGATGTTCCAGGCTTTGAAGCTTCGACACAACAAGACCCTCATTGCCAATGAGCCTTTTGGCCCGTTTCTCGATAGACTCAAGTGTAATAAGCTGGTATTTGGCAGATCCGTCCCAGAGATGGGAACAGTAAGTACCTACTCCATACACGACCGAACTTGCTCTTAGCAAAGGTTAGAACTACACATTTTCATTAACTTCTTGTCCTATGGCAACAAATTTATTCAATAGTACTTAAATGTCTATTTGAGGTATTTCAAACTTGCTCTACGTTCGCCTACCTAAATTACATTTATAAATAGGCAATTCGGCAATATAACAAGGTAATCATTTTTTTATTATTCCTTCTATAAGGGATAATGTTGTGTTGAAACTGCAAACTCAGAACCTAGACAACCCGAGAACAACTTAGCTGAAATACGACTCTGTTTATTTCTTTTATATAAAAGAAATTTTAAAAATTATTGTGTCAGATATATATAATATTTTATGTGACGAATAAAAACATCTCGCCCATTGTTAGTAACGTCACGGTATTCGAAGTGGAAGCGGCTTCCTTCTGAATCTTTTATTTATAGACGATTGATTGATGAAGCGAAACGTCGTATATGAATGAATCGATTTATGGTTTCGTTGAGCAGACGCTGTTTATGTGCCCGCTTGACGTCAGGAATCTTAAATGGGAAAAGAATAAAGTCCCTTCGAATTCATAAAATCAGTAGGGAACATTTTATAGTCCGCCCCGAAGTTGCGCAGCGCACTATGAATGACAGGGCACCCCTACAGCCCCTCTGCTCGAACGCTCATTGTCTTTATTCATAAGATCTAGTAAAGTCCGTCAGACTTCACGAATGTTATCTTATACGCAGTCGTCGAACTTCGTAAACAAGGAAAAATAAGATTGGGTGTCTAATTAATTTTAACATGACATAATTTATATAAGATCGAGACAGACGCTCGTAAAAATGACACTATGCTGCTGTCTACAATTATCTTTTAATTTCTGTAGTGTAATTTCTATGATGAGATAGGTTAGCAACTGTCGGTGGTGTGTTATAGTGATTACCCAACAGTTGTTATCTGTTCATTGGGCAGAATGTGGCCTGTTTGAAGCGCCGCAACTTCCTGCACGATGACCTGCCTCTTTATCGACTACGCTCGCGAGTTACGCTTGCGGCCGACTCATTGCAGCTATTCTTGTAAACAATCGCCAAATATGTTGCCCCCTTTCCATATAATCACCATTTCGGTTTAGGAGCTCAAATATCATACAGAGTCGATAATCATTCTTAAAGTAAGGTCCAAACAGGCATGTTTATCTAATATTTTATGGCGTTTAGTTTAGACTTTTCCCTCCTCTTCATTCCCTTTTTTCTTAGGTAAATACTTATTATGCATTTGTATAACGTTAACCGTGACCTCAGAAAAATTTAAGATCTTATACCTATCCGAACAGCAAAAACCACAGACATTAGGTAGGTATATAAGTTTTCATGAAACTACGTTTTTTATTCAGACAAACTCTTAAAATAATTTAAATCATTCCAGATAGAAGACGATAAAATATGAATCCACAATACTTTGAAGAAAGATAGGAACACAAAAAACAATTGATTATAATCGATGTTGCTACGAGCACAAGTAAGTATGTACTTGTGCTCGTAGCAACATCAATCTTCATTGTTTGATAATCTCACACATACGAGTATAAGCATTTCAATTGTTAATTTCTAAACCTGTCGTTTATAAGGAATATTTTAACGTTAGAAAACACAATAGCGTGTGTCACTGGATCGGAATGTTCAGCCAATGATCGAAAGCTGTCAGGCTCGGCCCATTATATTCTTTATAAGGGATTCGTATGAAGGCACACCAGTTGTATTTTTGATAAACTCTCTTGATATATAACTAGCTACTAGAACATTGAAAGGGCACCTACGCACAGGTAATAAAACATAACCTACAATAAATATTTTGCAAATGAAATGAAGTTACTAAACCTAAAGATATGAATAAGACCCTCAAGAATACAAAGCGACAATCGAAGAAATCAAACTGGCAGTGCATGATGCATCTCAGGGCACAGGTCATGGAATGCGCTCGATAACTAGCGAGATTTGACAGTGAAATAACGATAGTCTTGTACAAAGTGTACATCAGACCAGAATATACCACAAATGGCAGCCGTGGTCACAAATCAACCTGACAATGGCGCGGATGATCCATCTCCTACGTAGCAGAGGTCAACCGACCAACTCCGACGCAGCCCGACATTTCATGATACTTTTTCTAATAAAAGGAAAACGCCAGTTCTACTGAATTAAATAGATCAGTATATTCTATCTATATCAACGTTGACAAATAGATTGGTAAACTTTTATTTAATCAAAAACCGAAAGCAAAACTACGCTTGATGCAAAAAAGCGTGGGTGTGGTCAAAACATGGTCAGTGTTTTATAATAGCAACCATCTTGATGCTAGCAGGATCATATGCCTACAGAAAAGAAGCAAAGCTTTGCCAAACAGAGTATGGAATACGGAATGGACCACTATTACACTTATAGAGGGCGCTTTCAAGGAGAAAAAGAAAAAGTATCAAATCGTTACAGTAGATAATTAACAACCACATACCTTACCTATTTAGGTAAGGTATTACTTAGCTAGCTATTTAGCTAGCTAAGTAAATGACTCAAAATCGAAGTACTTAATCAAAATAATAAACTACTCCAAAACCAACTGTCAATGCGGCATCTCTGCTTTGAATTTACCGCCACCTCCAGACAAATCCTAGAGCCATATCTACAATTTGGAAAAGATTTTCTGCATAATCTATTTCGTATAAGCTGTTTCTATGCAGAACAAAAAAATATTTTTATGAGTGTCGTTGATGATGTACCTACGTTTTATAGCATATTTTTTTTTATTTAAATAAATGAAATTTGTTGATCACATTACTATTTATGGTAATCTTCTGTATACTGTGTCTGTCTGTGACTTTTCTTTTAAGGATGAGAAATCATCCAATGACTGCCTCCCGATCTTGGCGAAGCGGGAGGGTGTGTCAGACTTCTACTGACTAAAACCCATCCGTGTTCCATCATATGCCCTTCGTGTTCCAAGGCCGCGGTAACTCTTTCCAAAAATTCCTTCTACACGGGCCTGGTTTCAGTCGGGCGGCGAGCTACCCATTGCTAGCAGCCCGCAGGCCTGCGCCTACGGTGGCTAGAAGTCACCCAGTGACTCCCGACGCCCGGAGCGTCTCCTGCGGCGTCTGGGGCGCGAGGGCTGTGAGGGCCTTGAGACCCGCCCCTCCTTCGCAGTTATGCAAGCAGTTATTCGCTTGCATAACTGCAAGAAAGCGGTGACTGCTTCCCATGCCCCTTCGCTCCGGACCATTGATTGAACCAGGGCCGGGAGTGAGAGGTCACCACCTATCGCCTCTACGAGAACACGGTGGAGCTCTGCCCAAGCGGGGCAAATCTCCACTGTGTGTTCCACCGTGTCCTCAGGGCGATCCTCGCAGTGGTGACACCCGGGCATTTCCTCCCGCCGAATCCGACACAAGTAACTCCCGAAACAACCGTGTCCGGTGAACACCTACATCAGGTGAAAGGTGAAGACGCCGTGACGCCTCTTTAGCCACTCCCTGTCTGTGACTTAAAGATAATTCTTTTCTCAACTGCTGATAGTTATTCTCACGATACTAAAATATAAACGACTGTTTTACAGACTGTCAAAATGTTTGTCTGTTTGTCCAGGCTAAGTTCTGGATAAACTAAACCAATTTTAATGGGACTCAACATATATGCTACTACTTTAATCCCGGAATTCTCAAAGGATCGGGACATACGCTGCCGCTGCCGCCGACATTCACACAATATTTGTATAACAAAAAAAGGCCTATTCGTGCAATTTATAAATTAAACCCTAAGCAACGATCTCCGGGGAGGCGGCGAGCCTCCTTGCTGGATTGTTGCCGTGGGATCTGGAGGCGGTAGTCCTCGCGCGCGTGCACAACTGGCGTGCGGAAGTGCTAAGCCGGGGTGAAACTCCGCTACCGCGACAAATCGCGACTCAGCGGACAGAGCTCCGGCGCGATCTCACGGCAGCATGGAAAAAGCGGCTATCGCAACCGAAGGCTGGGCACGCCGCAATCGCGGTGATAAGTTCCCTCTTTGAGGAGTGGCTGGAGAGACGCCACGGCGTCCTCACCTTCAGCCTGACGCAGGTGTTTACCGGACACGGCTGTTTCGGTAGGTACCTGTGTTGGATTCAGCGGGAGGACACGCCCGGGTGTCGTCATTGTGTGGACCACCCTGAGGACACGGCGGAGCATACGGTGGAGGTGTGCCCCGCTTGGGCAGAGCTTCGCCGTGTCCTCGTTGAGGCGATCGGCGGTGGTGACTTCTCGCGCCCGTCCCTGGTTTAGACCATGGTGCGGAGCGAGAGGGAATGGGATGCGATCGCTTCCTTCTGTGAAGCAGTAATGCTAGCGAAGGAGGAGGCCAAGCGCGCGAGGGAGAGGCATCTCTCTTCCTCATGCCCCAGCCGCCGCGGGAGACGCCCCGCGTGTCGGGGATCGTGAGCCGATCTCCGGCCACCGTAGGCGCGGGCTTGCGGACGGCGAACAGGGGTAGCTCACTATCTGGTAAGGACCAGGCCCGGGTCGAAGGCTCGTCGTGTTCCGCCCGCGCCTCAAGGAGATGTCAGCACCGGTGACGGGGCCCCATAGGGCCATTGCCTGCCGGGTTTCGGGAATGTTTTAACGAGATACCACGGCCCCGGATACTTAAGGGCAGCTGAAGGAACAGGGTGGGTTTTTAGTCAATAGAAGGCTGATACACCCTCCCGCTTAACCCAGAGCGGGAGAAATCATTCGATGATTTTCCCACCTTACAAAAAAAGCAGTTACTTAACTGCTTTATACCAACATTAATGTTATTGATTAATGTTATGACTGTGCCATGTCAGTATATTTAACAACATTAATGTTATTGATTAATGTTATGACTGTGCCATGTCAGTATATTTATGAGAAGCTCCTGTATGCACAAAAAAATACTAATATGTTAAAAAAATACAGTGATATTCATAGTGTACCTAAATACGAGGAACAAAGACACATTTATGTCGTTCCTAACACAAGATTTAAAAAAATAGGTAGTACGTTTAGATGCCAATGTATACGTTTTTATAGTAAAACTCCTAGCCATATTCAAAAACTAAGTGTTAATAAATTCAAATTATTTATAAAACTTAAGCTATGTCAGAAAGCTTTTTACACAGTTAAAGATTATATTGAGGACAAGAAGGCTTGGGAATGAACTGCTCCAGTGATATACGTTAGCCTTTTTAGGGTTCCATAGCCGAATGGCAAAAAACGGAACCCTTATAGTTTCGATATGTCTGTCCGTCTGTCTGTCTGGCTGTCTGTCTGTCTGTCCGTCCGTCCGTATGTCACAGCCATTTTATTCCGAAACTATTAAGACTATACATGTGAAACTTAGTAGGTAGATGTATTCTGTGAACCGCTTTCCGATTTTCAGAAAAAAATTAAAAAATATTTAAAATAAAGGGGGGTTCCCCATACATGGAACTAGAACTGCAAATATTTTTTTTCATGAAACCTATGCGTGTGTGGTATCTATAGACAGGCCTTTAAAAATGATATAAGGGTTTCTAAAACCACTTTTTCATAAAGTCAATCGTTTAAAAGATATAAGCTTCCAAAGTGGTGAAATGTGTGTCCTCCCCCTCTAACTTCTATAATAATAGAGTGAAAAATCTAAAAAAAATACACGTTTGTAGATCTTAATGTAAACTTTCAACCAAAATTGGTTTGAACGAAATCGGGGCAGCAGTTTTTGAGATACAGCATATTTTCTAAAACCGCAAATATAACTTTGTAATTCATACAAACACTATGAAAAACAAAGTTATTTAGCGTAGTTGTAAAAATGTATATAATAATATAATATTCCACAACTTTTTCACACAACGCCATCTAGTCCCAAACTAAGCAGAGCTTGTGATATGGATACTAGACAATTGATAAACATACATATATATTTCTAAATACATACATATTATAGATAAATTACACCCAGACAAAGAACAAATGACCGTGCTCATCACACAAACATTTGTCCTAGGTGGGAATCGAACCCACGACCTTGCGCATAGCAGTCAGGACCAGCTAGTTTTAAGAAATTTTTAAGGTTTTTATATTCGTCAAATAAATACACATATTATATTATATTATTATAGTTACTACGGAACCCTTCATGGGCGAGTGACTCGCACTTGGCCAATTTTTAAATTTTGATTGTTGATTTATTTTTTATTAATTAAAATATTTGCTTTGTTAAGTATATATACTATGTATAGTATAACTAATTATTTTGTTTTTTATATATAATTATTTCATTAGGTATTGTAAATGTGAGGACTGTGTAGGTTATTCTTTCTTCGTTGTTTTTACTTTCACTATAATTTATTTAATGATGTTAAGCAGTTTGAGTACTTGTGTGGCCTACCCAAATGGGTATTGTACTTTGGTATTGTTCGTCAAATTGTTGGACAGGTCCGCTCAAATTTGCGTGGTTATTTCCTCAAAAGAACACCACAGACATGAACCTATATGCTTCTCATATACAAATACAAATTATATGGACTTTAAAAGAGACTATGACCTATGAATTTGTTTCGGCTTTTCTTCTCAGAGTAGTCAGTTAGGAAATACCCGCCTCATCCAGATAAATTAAACTTAACACATTCGCTGACAGTACATCGTTAGGCGGGAAATTAAAATAGTGCGTTATGACAGTACGTCGAGGGACGGGACACTTAAATTATTAAGAGTACATCGTGGAAAATTCTACTGTCGTAATGTGGTGTCAGGGTAAGTGCTCACTGTCAGCGAACGTGTTAACACGCAAAAAACATGACGTGTAAAAGCGTTATTTATAACCAATTTATTTCATTTCATTACGGGGGAAAGATATCCGTGCGAAAGAAGTCGCGAGAACACCTATTAAAAAATAAATGAAAACGAAAAAGGTGTAATTTTCAGGACTTAATTAATAGTCCTGAAAATTACACATTGTACTTTCATTCAATCCAATGATAAATAATACTTCGGGTGACATGAGGAATGAAATATCTATGGAATTCCTTTTACAATTACACCTAATAACCTATAATATCCTTTAATCACAACGCCAGGCCTCATCCGGCCATCAAACAACGTTGACGACAGCCTGTCAACATCTGTTGTTCCAATTTAAAACGATCTAACAGTGACCGTACGCACTAGTTACGTGTTGAATTAGCAGCGGGGAACAATCCAGGCTATACGGGAAAAATACATAAGCATTGTGGAAACTGTTATATCTACTTATTATTGTGTAAAGTAGTAGTATTAAGTAAATAATGTAAATATACTATACTACCTATAGTAAATAACTGTGTGCTTTGTACCTAGCTGTTTTTATTTATGTTTAAGTAGGTAGGTATATGTTTTTCATTATAGTGTTAACTGAAGTTATATTTTGATCAGAACGTGATTGATCGCTTAAGGTTTTAAAGTTCCACAGATCAGATAAACTGTAACTCCCAATTATTCTTGTCACATACCCATTCAAATCTTCCGTTTCATTGAAGCCATTCATAATTAATATTCACAAAGCAAAACCTATTAATGTCTGTGATATAAAAGGTGCATGACAGTATTTTATTGCGTACGTGAGGGAAGAAGGAAGAGAGTAACAGGGGCGTGCTCTGAACATCCTGGATGGTGACGGTAAACGGAAACGGGTGCGACGCGACACTGCCAACGATGACGCGTCGAGCCGTCGCAAGTCTTAATATATAATATAATATGAAAGTACTCTGTGCAATAGTCCTCGTCACGTAAGTTGGCAAGGTTTTGGCGTAGTGGGGGTAAGTTCATCGTGAACTTAGTGGAAGAAAAAAGTGGTCACTTTTACTGCTTGCCATTGTTCTATGGTTATTGCCATCATTTATTTTTAGTCATGTCTGTTCATAAGAATGTTAAAGAAAGTAGAGAAATTCATTCGTTAATTCGGTATTATAAATACAATAGATATAATACATAAATACATTTAAAAATGAAAAGAATGTATTTAAAAACAACATTAAAAATAATATATCCTCGTCGTCACAATTAGTTGATAAAACTGCTACCCCTTTTATTCTTCTTTTTTCCCGGTGTCCTAAAGACAGTGGCGAATTCAGAATTTCAACCTTCGTTAACTATAGTGTCTAACTGTTCTTTCTGATGTTTTAATAGTCTGCGTAAAACGGTATTTGGTCCTGGCATTGTAATCAACGGAACAAAAACTAAATTTAAAACAACTCGTAACAAAAACAAAGGGTACAACTTTCGTGTACGCAAGTGTATTCGGGAGCAAATTAAACGAGAACTACTGACGCACCAATCGCGCGCTCGAAGCGGCGCTACGTCATACCCTGCGTCCTGCGGACAACCGCTGACACCTAAAAATCGACTTCTGAGCATTGAACGACTCTTGCCAAGTTATTTGACGGGAACTATACTTCCTTCCTAACGAACGCCTCCTACTTCACCGCTAGTGTGAATAAATTCCATTCTCATGATACCACATATAGCTGTCGCCAAATAACTTGACAAGAGTCGTTCAATGAAGTAGGAGGCGTTCGTTAGGAAGGAAGTATAGTTCCCGTCAAATAACTTGGCAAGAGTCGTTCAATGCTCAGAAGTCGATTTTTAGGTGTCAGCGGTTGTCAGCGGGACGCGGGGTATGACGTAGCGCCGTTTCGAGCGCGCGATTGGTGCTCAGTAGTTCTCGTTCAATTTGCTCCTGAATACACTTGCGTACACGAAAGTTGTACCCTTTGTTTTTGTTACGATTTGTTGTTTAAAATTTAGTTTTTGTTACGTTGATTACAATGCCAGAACCAAATACCGTTTTACACAGACTATTAAAACGTCAAAAAGAACAGTTAGACACTATAGTTAAAGAAGTTCGTAATTCCGAATTCGTCACTGTCTTTAGGACTCCGGGAAAACAGAAGAATAAAAGGGGTAGCAGTTTTATTAACTAATTGTGACGACGAGAACATATTATTTTTAACTAGTACTCACGCGGGGCTTCGCTCCCGTGGATTCTATCACGGTAAAAAAATAACTCTCCTTTTTAGCAGTCGCGTAAAAAGTAGCCTATAACCTTTCTCAAGCTTCAAGCTACTTCCATACCAAATTTCATCCAAATCCACCCTGTACTTTCGAAGATTAGCGCGTTCAAGCAAACAAACAAACAAATAAACAAACTTTTCCGCTTTATAATATTATAAGTATAAATTTAGATAATAAATGATGACAATAACCATAGAATAATGGCAAGCAGTAAAAGTGACCACTTTTTTTCCACTAAGTGCACGATGCGCAAACTTACCCCCACTACGCCAAAACCTTGCCAAGTTATTTGGCGACAGGTATACCATCCAATAAACCTCCAATTTACTTATAAAATAGTAATGCTATCAAATATATTCTAATATGTAATTGTGCAAATTTGTAATATTGGCCTTCTTTCAATATTTATCAACTATCTGTAAGTTGTACAATTTTTGAGTCAGGCTTCGCCAATATCTTCAATGTTTTGTGGGTTGTTGAATTTCCTAAGCTTTTATAGTATAATTTGAGGAACAATAAATAAATAACATTAAATTTAATTAAGAAAACATTATTTTGTAGAAGCATGTGTACGGCATGAGGCGTATCCAGTAGAATAAAAACCTCAAATTAATTTAATAAAGATTAAAAAAAATGAGGAACAGTGTCCAAAAATTACAGAAATGCTGTTAAACAGGCATTAAACTGACGACGTAGTTATATACTAATTCTATGGTAAAGCTAAGATTCTCTATCATTGTAACGTTTCATAGACAATCACTGACATTTTGACAGTTGGATTTGTCTTTGATTGCCATTTTCATTAAAAAAGTTGTTTTGTTTCTTTCTGTCATAAAAACGAATTCGTTTTTAATTTACTGTAATATTTTTCTTTTCAAAATGATCTGTGATCGTACGTGTAATTGTAAAAAATCGTGGTTCCTTCACAAATGCTATTTTGAAATTGAATTTTTAGGTTAAATCTTGATTTATTAGAATTTTGGTTTCCCTAAAGATGTTTTCATGTTTTCCTTAGACTGATGATATTTGTGATGTGATGTGCTATACAACTGAACAAGAAATACCGTGCCACTGCATCAAGATGCGTGAACGAAGCTACCGCTTTTAGCACTTTGAATAATTTACGTAATTATTATTTTTATCCTTGCTTATTTATAACTTTAAGTTTAGTTTTAATAATTAGTGCATGATACTAAAACTATCTTTTTTACTTACTTATTTTTCCAATTATTGATTATACCCGGGCCGTTCCTATTCAAGACTTGACAAGGCTAGGAATCAAATAGTACCTAAACATACATTCAATAAAATATAAAGGTACTTTTAAAAATACATAAAATTTATAAATTAATTATCAGTAAAATTATTACTACAACAGAAAAATAATTTCAAAAAGTATAGAAACCAATGGCAAATATTTTTTGGTATCTTGAAATTTATGGATTTGACTTATATGCCATCAGTCTTTTATAAGACCGGCCTGATTAATAATTGAATCATAAATTAGTATGTATACATATGTATAGCTTATTAGATAATGCATTTTTTTTAAATGAGCTTTTGGTAGCCTTTCAATCATGCTTTAAACACATCCATAATAGTATTATATATTATTGTGTCTGCAAGTATATCTACTCAACTAGGAAATTCTGTGATAATTCCATATGTGAATAGCGTGTGTGTTGCAGAACATAAATTTAAATTGTGTTTTATTATTGTAAATAAATTGTGCACAACAATATAAATGGTGGTGTGAAATTTTTCTTTCAATAGTGGCCTTTCCCCTACTGCGATTGTGGAAAACTTAATTGAGACCACTATAGAATTAGTATTAGAGCCAATTACTGCAGCTGGTTAAGAATTTAACCAAGGAATAGAAAAAAACAAACATAATGTAGTAAACATTCGTATTTATAATATAATGTTGTCGTTTTATTTACAAATAAATACAAATTCAGTTAATAAATAAATGGTAAATTATCTACATCTTAATAAGTATGTTTTATATCTCATTTCTTAATCTTCTCTGGATTTTTGTGGAATCCAAAATACTAACGTTAACGTTTTCTTATGACACGTTACGGTCTCAAGAAAATTTGAGACTTTCGACGTTCGGGCGACACGTTCACGTACATTCACACTATACGACTATATTTACAAGGTACTCGTAGACGATTCACTCAGTGAGCGCGGGGCGCTCGTCCGACGCCGGCCCCGCGCCACCACACACCACTCGCTCCAGGCACAGCAATCACTGAGTCCACCCCCGCGCAGTCCGAAGCTCTCCGCTCGCAAATAAATATTTGTACAACGCGGCCGCGCCGCTCGACTCGGCGCTTCGGAGGGCGCGGGCGGCGCGCGGCGGGACTAGATAATACTGGAGAGCCGCGGAGGGGGCTCGGGGCAGCGGCAGCCCGAGCGGCGGCATCGCGCGTACAGCGCCGCGCCCGCCGCCGCGCAGCCCCGCAGCGGCCAGTACAGCCACAGGCACGGCAGCGGCAGCGCCAGCGCGCCCACCACCGCCAGCCGCGGCCCGCACGCGCACGGCTCGCCCGCTTCCTCCTCGCCGCTCCCGCAGTGGTAGAACAGCGCTTTCACGCAACACATGCACGACGCGTAGTCGACGCACGCCTCGGCGCTGCATAGGCACGAGCCGCACAGCCAGCGGGACGGCAGCGGGCGCGGGCGCGCGCACTGCTCGCAGCGGCAGCGGCCGCAGGTGTCGCACACTATCGAGTCGGCCGCTAGGGCGCCGGCGCGCCGCTTGTCGGCCGCGGCGGCCGGCTGCGTCGTCACCGGCTTGAGCGGCTGATGCGCGGCCGTGTGGGGAGGCGCGGGCGCGGCGTGGGCTCGCCGCGGAGCCTCCACGTAGGCGTTCCGCTCGCGCTCGGCCTCTGGTCGCGGCCGCAGCAACGACACGGTGGGCTGGCGCGCGCCCGTCGGCCTGTGGACGCGCGCCGCCGGCTTGGGCGGCCGGGGCGGCGCCGCCGGCCCGCCATACTCATCCATCGAGTACGGCTAACGGCTCTCCGGGCCGTCGCCTTCCTGTTCCCTCATCGTCCCCACCTGGAGAACAAACATCACATTAGATAACATGTCACGACACTGAAAATAAAACTTACTTAATCGCTTTCATCCACATCCATTACATCAAAAACTAGTGCAACCTGCACAGGTTGGACTATGCAGTCCCGTGATCGAAAATTATAATCAATGTGTGTCTGCTTAGTTAGTAACACACGGTTTATCTTTGACGGTTTCGAGGAAGTGAGGAAATTTAGCACTAACATAATAGTGATGTTTCCTTTTTAAGGTTGCATCAAGTTATTATCAACAAAGTCATTCCTACTATATTATTTTTTTCAGTTATTTGCCGTAAGTCAATAACTTTTCATTCAGAATTCTGCTTACCTAAGACAAATGTATATTGCATTAATCAAATTATTGCAAAACTGCATTTTGGTCTTGAGCAACAATCAGGTTATTAAAATTACGTACCTAGGTGTCTTGTTTCAAATGCTTTGACGTCAAACTCAAAATATTTTATATCACATAGGCCTACATGGGCTCTTATAAAATGTCAGAAGCTAGTGCACGTCCTTTTTATAACCTCACATTGGATTATTTTGTTTTCATACTGGCTCGTCCTCAACGTTTGCTTAATAAAAAGAAAAGTGCAAGTGCCGCACAAGTTTACTCAGTAGAGTAGCTTATTTCAGTATGTAGTGTAATGCTTTACTTTTTTAATGAAGTAAAGAAATAATTAAAATTATTTAGTTCTGCCTTGGAATATTAACTTCTTGATATTGCTTCCTTTAAGCCTAGTTAACATTAGATCTATCTAACCTTTCCTGTCGCCATTGCTGCTTAGATTGAAACGTCATGTATTTCTTAATTCCGTCTATTTAAAATACAGTTTTGTTTAACTATTTTGTGCATTGATACTATTCACTTTGGCCATCAAGTTTTGATACATTAATTATTTCCTTTTAGTTTTATCTTCTCAATGTAATTATTTATGTCAACAAAATTTTAGCGTTATTTAATTCTCACCTTATCGTTTTCAGTCATAGGTCAATAGTCAATACGAATTTAAATGTATTTTATCTCTTATTTAAGAAAATAATAGACAGATACCAAATACTACTGGTTTAACCTGCTTAGCTCTCAAATGTATTAAATATTACAACCATTAAGCAGATTTTTATATCTTCCAGGCTGCTGGCACACTAGCTCTTTAGTTATTGCATCAAGCCTTTTAATTATTGAAGTCAGTCAGCGTTTTTCACTTAATTGATAAATTTATCCTCATTCTATAAAATAATAGTTATCTATCAAACTTATCTCAAATTCTTCTATGTTGGGAAATGCATACTACTTATTTATAGGTATTTAGTTACATAACTCGTTATTTTCTTTTTGTTGTATAGGTGCCCTTTTTCTTTAGATTCAGTTGTTCACTGAAATGTACAGGTTGAAATATTCTTCTTATTTGGTTGCCATAAACCTTGCACCATTCAGTAGCTTGCAATGTTGCTTGAAATGTTGCATATTAAGCATCCGCTATCAATGTGAAGTGAAATTTCGGAAATTGTATATTTATCATTTGGTTATTTAATAGGTTTTTAGTTGTTCGCAAGAATAGTAAGGATGTCGTTAGGTTTTGAGAACAAGACACCAATAACTATAACCTTTTTAGAATAAATGAAATCTATACATGTATTATATTATTTTTTTCCAATGAGTGCATACCTACCTAGGATCGGTGGTAAAAACTTACAATACAATGAATTACTCAAGTAGAATGCGATATAATTCTGTAGAAATTTGCTTTGGACCAACATGTTATTACAAGTACACATTCGTGAAGGAATAACACCGTATACAACTAATGAATAATGACAAACATTATTTAATGTAAAAAATAGAAAGGCGTTGTGCTAGTTTTGCGTTTGTTAGTACAATAATTGAAGACTACAAATACATTTCTTACATTAAGGAGAACGTACATGTGTACATCTTGATGAATGTGATGCTACTGCCTACTCATATTCAAATAAAATAATTCAAATAAAATAAAAATTACATTTATTTGAATTATTATATTAATAATTCAATATAATAATTCAAATAAATGTAAGTAGTAATGACCTTTCTATAGAATTCATCAGTCGATTGTTTCCAATACTCTTGAGTACTAATAATACTAAGTAGGTATTTACTTAATTGCGGCTATAATCTAACAAGAATTAAGTAAAACTAGCCGTTACATTACAAATAATATTCTTATTTTGTTTTGTCTAAATACACTTCTTATCTGCAGAGTTCGTTAAAAGATATTAGCAGTTTATGTGACCATTGTTTACAATTTATTCTTTATCTGCCTTCACAGTTATCAAGTCTCTGTCGAAATTCGTTTCTGTTGCTATAATAATGCGGTTATATTCATAATTACTCAGTATTGGTTTTCGCTTAATTGTTTTATTTGTTTGTCATACCTGCATAAATGGTTATTGTTTGGCAAAGAAGAATTTAAAACGTTTATTACATTCATGTCATTTTTGAGTACTATACGATTAGTTTTTTGTTCAGTATTTATGAATTACAAATGCCGTATAAATAGATTTGAATCATACAATAAATGAAAGCATTATTATTAACTCGTTTGTTGAGAACGTTCTCGCTATGAGCGCTGATCGTTGCACGTGTGCCGGTCGCCAGGCGGCGAAGCGAGGCGTCGCCTCTCGTCATTCATGTTAGCTTGATTTCTTCGCTATACTTGTAATTACTACCTACGCATGACTACATGGTCTACATGCAAAAAGCGACTGCTCGAATCCGCTGCGTATTTGTGTCCGTATTAACAGACAGTTTGATCGGTGGGCGAGAAGGCCCACGTCAGGACACCGTGTGTACTTACGAAGCAGACATTCCACGGTCACACGTCTCCTACACACATCGCTCCACACACAAGGGCACTCGGGCCAAGCGGCCCAACACACAACACTGAGGCTACTTGTCGCCTAGCGACCAAGTGGTCGTACCGCACCGAAACCGCGCCGGAAGATTCACTGACACACAAAAATACGGCAGAACCACCGAATTTCGGCCACGCAAATCCACGGGAAGGTTCATGAGACCGGCGCGGTCCGGAGCGGCACCTGGCGCGGGCGGGGGGCGGCCCACGCACCGGCCTCGATTCTCGTCCGCCCGCCGCGCGGTTATCACTGCAATATGGCCGCTACTCACTTCCTCGCTGAAGTTCTTCGTTGATTTCTACTCCTAATCTCGACGACGGCGTTTTTTGTAACCGTTCCGAACTCGTGCGGATTCACTGCACTTATTCTTATACACATTTTAATGGAAAACCGGGAGCGCTAGGGCTACGCTCCGACGAAACGACCGTTCCGTTCGATGGCACATTCCGCACTGGCGTCGGCCGCGGGTGCGGGTCGGCGGGAGAGGCCGCCCTCCCTTCGCCGCGCAACACGCCGCCCGCGCCTCGCCTTTTTATGAATGGAAGGCGGCCATACTGAATGAACCGCGTACACGGAGCGGTTGGCCGCTATTTTCGCGGGCGAGAGCGACGTTAGGGGACCGGGGGGCGGAGGCCGGAAGCGGGCTGCGAGCGCTTGCGGTGCCAAATTTTGCGGCGCGGGCGGCGGCAGCGGATGTGCTCGTTTACCAAGCTTCCGGCAAGATCCCCCCGCGCAGCCGCATCCGGGAATTGGGTTTCCGGTCGGCGAGAGTCGCAGCACCAGGATACCACCCACATTCGTCTTGCAACTGCACCGTACTTCCAGTTGTAGAAATCTGCGAGCCTCATATCCAATATCGAAGTAGAAATAACATCCAATTTCCATTAATTGCCGTATAACGTCACGTATAAGCCTTATGAATACGTACAGCAATATTTTTATTTATACAGAAGCAACATCATTAGCATTCTATTTCAGATTAACGATGTTTTGAAATTCATGGGCACGTAACGTTTCCATTCACTACTATAATTATTTTGGTAAGCGCGTGGTTGAGAGACGCGTCGCCGACGACGACGACGGCATCTGTTATCGCGAGCGGTAATTTTCGCAAGGTTGCAGCGACAATAAGGCGCGTTGTGCACGCCGCGTCTCTGTGTCAAGGACATATGATAACGCAGTGCCACACCGCCACGGATGTCACATTACAACCTATCACCATTAACGTGCAGTTTGATTTTATAAATCTGACGACTGTGTAACTCAATCCACGCTCAACTATTCCTAGCACCGTATCTCAAATTCCCAACCATTCTTGAAGGCTTTATCAAAGCAAGATGTTATCGCGTAGAATAGAATACAGTAACTTCTTGACTTATCTACTCCATAATTCTCCGTGAAATATTGGAAATTGCACTTCTACCGTTAGCTAAGCTAGATCCCACAACTCAGTAAATATTTATGATCGATCGATAGACTGAAGCTAATTTTACTACCGAAAAAATACATTCGCCTAATTTTTTAATGGCCATGGTTATAATCAATGAACATTATGAATAGACAAAAACCTCCCACCACAGCGAAAACCTGCATGACTAAATAACCAAATTAGAACAAAAGAACTTGCAGTCACCGACGTTGAATGGCTGGGACGAAAGAATGACTATACCTTAACAAAAAATATTTCTCTACCTGAGGATGTACATTCGCTTCAGATTCTATTGTTATGTGTTGCTTGGGTAAAGCTTAGGGTCTACTCTCGTTTCAAAGAATTTATCTGACCAGCTGAACTGACGTCAAATACAAAATCAACTTTTGTATTTCGTTTCCATGACACAGGCACTTTAGTTGAGTTCAATTTCGCTTCTACTTGCGACTCCCCATACTTATTAACTACCTGGTGGTACCTATGTAGTTTACATACTTTACTTACTTTACTTTTACTTCTTAAGTTCTGCAGATCATTTATTTTTGCGTTTCATGTCTTAATTTACATTCCTTAGGTAGGTTCCAGAAGTAAGGACAAGTAAAACCATTATTGCTTATATCAATTTCTTATGTATGTTTGCATGATAATTGAGCGTATCTATACTCATAGCTACTCATTCATGTGCTTACGCTTCTACGTAAATGTTTTGGTGATAAGCAAACTTCTAATCATCTTTGTGCCCTTGTCTCATGTAGCTTAACTACTATATGGATCCCACAGCAAGATTTCACCACTCTACAAATTCTGTTCCTTAAATGCTTCTGTTCCTTAGAATCAAAAATGTCATTACCATTACCTAAATATGTTAGAGCTTTTGTCGTGTAGGTAGTACAAACCCAAATATGATTTTCATATTTTTGTTAAATTGGTTGTTTGCAAGTTTTTATCACTGCTTTGTTTGTGCACTAAATGTTTCAATTCATTTCAAGCAGTGGTTCTCATTAAATTAATAACTAACGTAAAGTGATGCCAATCATGGAAGAACAATGACAATGGGTGGCCTAAATAGGTATATATCGTTAGTGAAAACGATACCCTTGCCTTCCAAGCTGAACGTTGTATGGCCGCACTTCACAGAATGTAATAGTCTACCCACTATTCTGGAGCCTTGTCCAGACAATGGGGTTAGTAAGAATTCAGTTTTCACCGTACATGGCTCCTGTTACTCTTTGTTGTATTTCTATGTATATAAGATGTAAGCGCAATTTCTTCAACACCTCTTGAAGATTTATGTTGTGTCTGATTGATATTGATTTTCTGTGGCGCATATTTCTACAGTTTCTTTAGAAAATTCCATACTAATAATAGTAGTTATTTAAATCATTATGGATAAAAGTGTTCTCATGGTAGAGTAGGCGGTGTAATCGTTGGCCCAGTCGATAGAAATCAGGTTTCGTTTGTTATTCTGAAGGCGGTGCGAGTCGATTCGAAGCGGAAGCCGCCTTCGACTCCGCCCGCACTTTCCATCCGCCATTGCTTGCACCTATGCAGCTAAATTGTTCCCATCTGTTTTATAACTATGGAGCTACATTAACGTTTTAGAAATTAAAATTATGTTCGACGCCCGCACAGAATTTAAGATGATTTCTTGATAAGAATTAAGGTTCAATATATTGCGGTTTTAAATAAACGATTTCTTGACTTGTTTAGCAGTTTATTTTTCACTCTTAGGTGACGTCACGTGTTATCTCCATTGTCATTGTTTCTCAAATATATTTATCATCTTTAAACTTCCTGCTTGAGTCGAACGACTTAATCTCAATTTCTATATGCTTAAAAATATCAGTTATTGCAAAGATAGTTTGCCGATAAGAATATGAAATTTAAACGAATTCAATATTTTATTAATTTTAAAATACCTATCTTTATTACGAAATAGCGTATCTAGTTACGTGATAGTATTGTTTTGAACATAAAAGTTATCTTTTGCGAGTTTAAGAGCGATACCCGATGTAGGTAGTTATTTGTTTTAATGTATTATCGTATTGTATGCTCGAATCGTTTGATAATATTAGAGTACTAACGCCGTGGACTCGTTGAAAATAATACCGGATGTTTGTCACAGATAAAAGAAACGTGAATGAGAGCGTTGCGACTAATGACGGTGCGATCCGCGCATATTTTGCGCTCATTCGACTTGGGTCGTCGCGCTTCAAACAAATGTTCTTGAACGCAGCTGATTTTTGCCAAACATTTGAAATTAGATAGATCATCGGATAATTAATTATGTAGGAATAATTATGTATGAATATGAACAAAGCGAACCTCGCTTTGAAAAGTTATTATGGACAATTTTCTCGCTATTAATCCCGAAAACTTGTACCTTAATCAATTAACTGAATTCGTTATTATAAACTAATTTCCACATTAATGTTTACTGTTCATTACTCTTCTGTCTTTTATCAGTAGGTGGGTCTTTTGCTTTCATAAGACTTCTCATATTATAAGTAATCTAAGGCAAAACCCATACGCGTGGGTATGAATTGTTTTCATTTGTGTCTCATAAAAATAAATGCATTCACCTCTAATGTATGTACGAAGCGTAGGGACAATATCTCTTACCTAGTATAACCCACGTATTGCATACCACCTACACAAAAAATATTAAATAGTATAAATTTGTAATGATTTTCTGCCATGTGTTGTCTGTGGGTAGGTATGTACGGGTTTGTACTGTGCTTACATAACAACTAAGAGATAAACTTGCGTCTGAACACAAGATTTACCAGAAATATTTTTAATTAATTGACCAGTATAATCGGACTATTACGTAATGAATGAACCTAGAATGATGATCTTGTTGAATCGTCGAGAATCGTGTACGACTCAGTCCATTCATGACATAGGCCTTAGCAGTTCCGGTCCCATGTGGTTATTATACACAGAGCAAAATATCATTTACATCATTTTTCAAACTTCTGTACATAATATTGTATTATTGCTTTTGCATAAGGACTGTAATAGCGTACACAATTGACAAATGGAACACGTAAGTGTTATTGTGCGTACGAGCACCGCACCGTGCCGTGGTATGTAGTAGTGAATATTCGTCGCCGTATAATTAAGATGATGAAACATTATACTCGCGATTCGTTCAGTGTTTCACTAAACGGTGTATGAGTAATTAAAAATGGCTACTTCTATGTTTGTGTATCAAAGATGGTATTCGGTGTATTCTTGTTTTAATTGAAGGCAATTATATAAATTCCACGTAGCGGTTGGGTGAGGGCGTGCAAGTGAGGTGTGGGGAGGGGGGTCGGAGCGGACGAGGCGGTCGACCTTCCGTGAGGCCGTCCGTCCGCGTCGTCGTCCGCCGGGCCGGCGGCCCTCCGTGCCACTCCGCTGCTTGCCATCGCGACGACTATTACAGCTCCCGGCGACCGGGCGCAGGAAGCCACACCACTTCACTTAACCCGCATGCCAAACTAATACTGACGTACCAAATTGAAGACACTTTTACGACCTTTAAATTACATATCCTTTTTATATCACCTTCCAAACAAGTGTCTGCAATCGTTTAAAAACGGCTTATTCTTAATCTAACTTCTCTTCTTTGCTTTTTGAAGTTTGATAATCTTATCTTTAAAATTTCTAGAATAATTTCATCAATAATTTGTTACACTTGCCCGAAAACCTAGGTAATACAGGTTGTCTTTTTCACCATACATTTATTAAGATAATACACTAAACAAGCAAACATCGCATTATTATTGTTGTTTATTTATCAGTTCTTAGTTCGTTACAAAATGCATAACTCAAGAAATAACAACAGTTCATGGGTATGGCAACGGTCCTTTAGCGTTGTGTACTACACTCGATATTTACAAAAAAAACGGTCACAATCAAATTTGAATTGTATGTTTTCCTAGCTGTCTTGTCTTCTCCATTCATACGGTGAATTTAGGATAGAACTTTTTGTTCTTGCCGATAACAATTTTAAGTCAGTTTTCTACATTCTAAAACTCGTGATTAGAAAATACCAAAGTAATGACGTGCGCGGCCAGAATGGACAATGTTCACTCGAAAAGCAAAAGTAGCTGTGACAGAGAGCGAGTGGAGCGTCCACAGCACGCAGTAGGGCCAATGACATCACTTTACACCTTGAATATGCCGTAACTATCTCTGCTGCGTTATATGATACTACACTTTATGACTCATGAAATAGATCACAAAGTCGTTTCCGACACCTATAGTTTTGCTCCATTACTTCCATCGATGGATACATGTACCATTATTTCTACAGTCCTATCTGTCCAACTTGAAAAATTAAAATACTAGTTTGTAACGTGTAATGGCTTAACATTGCTCATTGGTTACTTTAAAATGTAAAGGATGTAAAGGATATTGTTGCCATTGCTTGTTAGAATGTATTTATGTAGGTTGTTTCGTAGGTATATCCGGTTGGGGCTTTTTACTTTCGGATGATATAAAATGAATCAAATATCACGGAAGTTATCAAATAAACATTCGTGTTTTATCTTCCTTCGATCTTGATTAGTAATGATCGTGTACAAACGCTCTATAGTTACTTGCATGGATTCGCCTGCAATAAGCAATTTAAAGCATTTCGTTCTAAATGTGGTCGGTTAGGTTTCAGATTAATGATTGAAGGGTAATAATACGTGTGGCCCTTCCAGAATCCTTAGCAGCGATTTTGCGAGGTGATCCTTTTTTCTATTCCCACAGCCGAAATAATGTTCCAATAAACAATAATAGTTAAGGCCGCTATCCCACTGGCGTTCTACGAGCGTTGGCGTCTCTCGAACGTCTGCGCAGCGTTGGCGCTACGCAGACGCGACGTTGACGTCGCGTCGTCGCGTTGCAAGCATTACCGTTGCTTTAGCGAGCGTACTAGGTACTGGTACAATTCAGAATGCAGTCACTATCAGGAAACGATTTCGATATTGAAAATACATACATTTATTATAATATGATTCTAAAAGGTCTCCATGACGAAAATTTCCGAATAAACAAACTTTGATTATTGTAAACCATAAGACAGTGTCTTTGAACAAATAAAACAAGTAGTTAAAAATATACACAGAAGCGTTTTATTATTATAATATTTTAAACAGCCTGTATGAAAAATTTAAATGTATTATTTTCCTAACATACCCCAAAGTTATAACAAGGCTCTCTTCTGGTAACACTGAAACTAAGATTACCTAGTGTCTAAATATTGTATGTCACTTTGAATCACTTCTAAAAGTTCGTCAAATGTGGTCTTCGGCATTCGCAAATATTTATAAAATTCCGATTCATTATTTTTTAATATTATTAGAGTACAGTGCGAAATATTCACTTTCTTGTGTTCGATTGGACCATAAAGGGTTTTCCCAAAATTGACGACGACATTTTCTTTTTCTTTTACGTAATTTTCTTTGAAGTAGTAAAACCAACAGTTGTGTTTCCTCGTCGAAATCCATTATGTTTCTGATTGTACGCCTCAAGTAGTATCAAGTGCGCGACGTTAACGTCGCGTTCAGCGGACGTTAATGCTTGCCAAGTGACAACGCGACGTCAACGTCGCGTCTGCGCAACGTTGGCGCTGCGCAGACGTTGGAGAGACGCCAACGCTCGTAAAACGCCAGTGGGATAGCGGCCTAACTCCACTGAACCTACCTACAACCTCGGTTAAATCAGTTTAACTCATTTTAATGACTTTTCTTCTACTCGGTAAATACAACATTGTTGAAGTCAGTTTTATATAAATGGAGAAGACAATACGACCATAAATTTACCATAGCCTAGATGATGATCTCCTTAGTCTGTACAAAAAAAAATTCGGGATATTTTTACTATTTTCATATTTTTTCCACAGGCTCTATTTAGCTAGTGTGCTTCAACGCAGGGTCAAATATCCTGCGTTTAAGCACAAAAAACCCTCACACCGTGTAGGTTTTAAGTCAAATTCAAAGCATCTTTCACTATAAAACGGCAATTTCATACTTTTACCCGTATTATTTAGATTGGTTTTTTTTTTATTATTATTTTGATGTCATATGTTATTTTATCCTCACTATGGTTTTCTCGGGATTAGTATAATTGGTGTTTTCATTTATTATCGTATCATCTTCCCCACCTTATATAAATGTCTTTATCTCGACCATTTAACTTAAACTTACTCTTCTCTTACTTTCGCCTTGTGATTATTGAGATTAAAAAACAAAGTTTTGGACTATTACCGAACCGGAAATAGAATGTCAAAACCAAATGAAAAAGGACCTAGTATAAGTTATTATCTAAAAAGTAGGCAATTACTTACTTAAGTTACATGTGGTGTAATCATTCTTACGGATATATTGCTAATTAATAATTAAACCCATTTGAATCTTCTTCATAAATTATGTCACAAAACCTATGAAATAGATATTAAAGAAAATCTACAGCTGTTGACTTAATATGTTCTAGCCAATTGAATTAAAGCATTTGGTGGTAGAATGTTATCTTGCTCTTGCTTGTGGTGCGGTGGTGGTAGGTGGCAAGTAGTGGTAACTGGCGATGTTATACGGAGGTGTCGTGATTTACACCTTGGCGGCGTTGCGGCTAGGTGCGGCGCCGTGGGCGAACGGGCCAGCCTCTGCCCACGCACCTCCCGCGCCCGAGCGTCGAGCAGCGTCGCCGCAAATTCCGAGCCCACCACTACTCTGCGTCCCACACCTGTGCTGTAAAGGTCTACATCGATTGACCAATCTGTCGTCGAATCCTAAATCATCAGAAGTACTGATCTGTACAGTTTAAAGTAGTGCACCGTACTTTAATCGAGATTACTAGAGCTTACTCGCTTTACTCTACCAAAACACCAGGTAGTATAACACTAATGTATGGAGTTTTTCAATAGTTTGTAGAATACTAATGACTAGAGAGCTCTGATTTTCCTGGTTTTAAATTGTAAGCTTTGACTGTTACTCGGAACATTTGAATTGTTCGTGAGTTTCAACCATGAATGAGCTTTTTCCTTGTACATTAGTTATTAAATAATATGCAAAGATGATGCGCATCTGTATCTGCGTAAATTGTAAATTGAAAAAAGATATAATTTGTGCCGCCAAATAAGAGAGCGGTTTTCCTTATCAGTGGATCTGGTCCTTAACAATCACGACAACGTACTCTTATATGACATATGACAATATTGGTTGCCACCCGACTTTGTTCTCTGTCATCCTTTCGCAACAACTGTTTCTGGCTGTAGCAGAACCGGTATTCAGGTATTCCTTCGGTGAACGATATTTCTGCAAAATTTCCCTAAATCAATATAGGCACCTATTGTATCTCTTAATTTGTCGCAATTTTACTTTGTTCGCTTTAGATTTCAATTTTATAGAGTTAAGAAGTGCAAAGTTCAGTTCTGCGAAATGACTCTGCAAAGCATAATATCTGCCATTATATTTATTGTATTGTGTAAGAAAAGTCCAAATGAAAATACATATTTTGTATCTATTACAGTCGGTTTCTTTTTATTTACGTCAGTAATGCTACTTGCCGTAGGTTCCCTGGTGCAGGGCTCGTTAGCCGTCTTGTGTGTTCCCAGCAGTGCTCCGTTAGATTGGGTTTGTTATATTTTAGTAAAAAAACTATAAATACTATCTAAAAATAACTTTAAAACTGCATTATTTTGTTAAAAAATATTAAACAAAATTATGCAGTTTTATTTTGCTTGGTTCCTTAACTCACCTACATTATTACGTTGAACACGGAATCAGCATCTGTGAAAAAGATAATGTTCCGTTAGCTAGTAACCAACAATGATTATAGGATTAAAACCAATCGATTTTAGAATTAGGTAGGTAGGCACTTATTTTCCCGACTCTCCTTCTGGTGAAGTCAAAACAAATACATACTAGGTATATAAAAAGGTACTATTTTATGTTTTTAAGTACTGATAGGTAGTAGGTATTTAAGAGGTTTATTAGAGTGTAGTTTTTAAGACCCAACTAGAGATCAATGCCAGCACACTATCGTAGCTTTAAGTCAACGGAGTAGTGTCTAAAGTGTATGCCTAAGGAACGGTGGGAGCAGCTTTGTGTTATGAGGAAAAAATTGAAGACTTAGAATACGGATAAGAAAAACGTCCATTTGATATAAAATATTCATCATGAATGAATAAACAATTCCACGTTCATAGCGTTAATCAATGAGTTGCATGCAGGCAAGAGTCCGAGTTGATGTCGAGCTCATTGATCGATCGACTCGATACAGCGCACTACAGGCGCGCGGCTCTGTTCACATTGCTCACACGCAAACAAAACCGGATGATGCACACTCGCGCCGGTGCCGATGTGTGCGTGCGTGCGCGAAGGATTTCCTACCGCCCCGCGCCCGCGCCCGCGCCCCGCCACAGACCTGTTGGGCCGCTACCGGAGTTACGCCGCATAGTTACCAGACTTGATATGCCTGCTCCGCGCCGTATCGACTCAGCGCCCAGCCCACGCACACCACGACACACCGTTCGAACACTTAATTATCATGGCGCAGCACTCGTGAAATTGCTGTGCATCTCGCCTGGTCTCATCGACATCTTTTATTAATCTGATATCTTCCATTACCGGTTGCACTGAAGTAAAACATCTAACCCGTTCGATTTATAGCCCCTCTTATGGAAGCAGCCGGATACATGACATCATGTGATGCTAATTCACTCAGACGGCGCTATCATTTAGTATTATAAATCTTCTATGGATTCGATGGTTTTATTAGAGTTCCTCAACGAATGTTGATATTGAATGTTCTGAATTGAGTTTATTTCTAAACTTGGATTTTATTATAACTTTATTTTGTGTAGCTTAATTATAAAACAATGACTGAAAGATGATTCGTCGTAAGAATACCATACGAAGAAGTAGGTAAGTGGGTAACTGATTCAGTTGGGTAGTAATGTACTTATATTTTGATTTCTTCGTTTTATTAAAACCGAGCGATCAGCGTCACCAATGTTCTCTCGGTTCGTTCATACGGTGCTAACATTATTAATATTTCACCATACAAAGATGTGGGACACGGACGATCTTCCAAAAAGTATAATGTATTTACATACAAGAGAGACAGCAAAGATACCTAGGTACTTGCGAAGTTCATTAGCAATTCGAGACTCATCATTGACTGTAAAAAACTTCTCATGACACGTCCAAATATTACCACAAATACATATTTACGAAACGATTGCCCATAGCGTGTCGTGGGCAGTTGACGATTGCGGACTGTACGTTCAAGAGAAGAACGATGGCCGTAAGCTAAGCACAGTGAAAAAACAGGTAGCGCCGTTCCACCGTATCGATCTTTAAGTTATTTTTCTTATTTATCTTTTTTATCTGGAGCTCCGCTCCGCGTCTCGGACCCGAACGGAAGTTGTAACGATTTTTAATCGCAGCAAGTATCTCGGCCGGCCGGTTCGTATAGCCGCTTTGGACAACAGTTTATATTCTATTTTTTTGTAAACAACCACCGGAAACGGGCTAGAGAACGCACTGCTCTGGAACACATATCTTCCATTACGTCTGTCTCTCGGTTCTCAGTAATAATGATAAGGAATACAGATAACACTCTAACTTAAAACAAGATCTACGACATTTGGTTTCATTTAAGAATGGTTGGGAAAAAACTTACAATACGTTCTAATTAAAGGGATCGCTATATAATATCGACGGGAATGAGAGACCTCTTAACTGCCACAACTAGACAGTCAAAGATGGTATCAATGTCAGTAGCTGACCCCGCATAAGACTGACTAAATTGCGACGATGTATTTTTGTAACATTTTTCTGCCAATAGCGAAGCGTGGGCGCGTGATAATGGCCCGAAATATCCACGTTCTCAACGCCCACCCGGACCATCGAGAATGTAATTCTACAGATGAATATATGTTAATCCGAAGATATGTTCGCTGAACGTCGTAGGTCCAACTAAGTTTAAGTAAAAAGCTGCATAGGTTTCATCTAAAACTGGAAATTGTTTTAGAAAGCACACGTATGTACTCTGGAAATGATCAATTTAAATGTCTCAAGAGAGCTGTGGGTAATTGCTTAATTTAGAGTCGACTTCCACCGGTATCGCATAGTTATGAAACTTATTAACTTGAAGTTAAGTAATTTGTTATATATATGTAATTCATTAGATCATACAAAAGTACTTTTCAAAGTAAACATTTAATTAAGTACGTAGGTATAGCCAAAAAGTATTGATAAAACTTGCGACCCGGTCCGGCTTCGCTCGGGTAATAAAGGTTATATGTAAGTATTTGGTTATATGTATATGATTTTGCTTAATCAATTTCTCATCCGGTAATTTGCCACACTCATATATCGGCGATAACTCATAAGATATTCATTTTATTGATATAGTGTAAAAAGCAATTTTGATCCACATTAAATCCTCAACATATCTGACGTATTTAATTGGATAAGGAGTAATACTGTACTGTTAAAAAAGATTCGTATATGACCCATCATTTTAATGTAATTTGTAAAAGAAAAAAAAAATATTGTGAGTTATTCTTGTAAGATAGACATGATATGCCATCGCGTATTTTTGTAGATTTATAAAAGAGAAACAATCCCGCCATATATTGTATTTTTAATACTCAAAAGGTTTTGGCAGCGTTTTCGATTAAAGCTTCCGATAGGCTTAATTCTTTCCGACATATTGAAGTACTAGCTTTTGCCCGCGACTTCGTACGCGTGGTAAGGTTTTCCCGCGCAAATCCCGATCCCGTGGGAATTTCGGGATAAAAAGTAGCCTATGTGTTATTCCAGAATGTCAACTATCTACTTACCAAATTTCATTCACATCCGATCAGTAGTTTTTGAGTGAAAGAGTAACAAACATCCATCCATCCTCACAAACTTTCGCATTTATAATATTAGTAGGAAGTAGGATAATCGTCGTATTTCATTACACAAAACCTTAACTTATTATACACTAAAACCTTCCTCAAGAATCACTCTGTTAAAAAAACCCGCATCAAAATCCGTTGCGGAGTTTTTAAGATCTAAGCATACATAGGGACAGACAGACAGGGAAGCGACTTTGTTTTATACTATGTAGTGATAAAAAAGATTCCAACTGCAAAATTTGGTTTTATGGAGGAGAACTGACACTTAACTTTAGTCCATCTCCAAATTCGTCTTTCCAAATACCATTTGTTTCCTGTACATTAACGAATTATATGCTAGAATAAGACTATACTTCGAAAAACGTTATGTAAGTAAACATAGGTACCAACATATTTCATTTGTAATCATCATGAAGTGTAACCGATAAAGGTGTTTTCATGGGAATTATAGTTAAACTGTTGGAGTTGATCTTGCGCAGTTCCCTATCAAAGCTAACCTGAAGGTCGCAATGGGCCGCACAACGTATAGATTGTTTGAACTATTGACAAGAAAAAACTTCAAGGATGAATGATATTGATAATGTTAGAAATCAAAGTAGAGCTTTTATAATGACACAATATTATGTATATAGATATTTAGAGATTGGTACTTATGAGGTGGTTGGGTATTGGGCTAGGGAAAAACATTGTTTATTTGGTACCATCTGTACAATATTTTTTTAGTTGTTAACCCTATAGAATGAGTTGGGAACTACTTCTACTCGTACCTACAGGAGATTTGTCTTGCGTTTTAGAATTAAAGTTTTAGTGTTAGTACCTAGGTAAAGTTAACCCAAAGTAGTCAGTCTAGTGGGAAAAGCCTTGCTCAGTTAAATCCGCCCATTTCTTATTGAAACAGTGGCCTTTCTGTTTCGTAATAAATTTCGATACGTGAAAAAAAGAAAACAAGCCTAAATCTGTAATTTAAAGAATGTAGGTAGTTGCTTGTAGTCTTTCATACTATTTTAGCTATGAACGTTTTAACTTCATAATCAATCAATCAATTTATTTATTTTCAAGTACATAGTAGGAACATTCGTACAATTGATAAAATACAAATCTGTCACATTTGTGTGCGTTACCCCAGCAAAATCATGTCGAAAATAGTCATTTAAATCTTATAGATAATTAGTTGCCCAGCTTCTGTAATTGTTAAGCACATTTTTAAATTTGTTACATATATCGTTTTTTAGTTATTACACAAAAACATATTCTGCTGGGGTAACGTTTGAAACGTTACCGCAGCAAAACTTTTTTTTAAATAATGGGAATATTGAAACAAATATTAGCTATACATTTAGTTGTCTAGACGAGGTAAATGTTACACGTTATTTTGTTTTTGTTCTTTCTTCGGCTGCGAAGTTATTCGAGATTTTGCTGGAGTAACGTTTGTGGTTTTGCTGGATCTATGAAACGGTTAAGCGGATTCTTATCATCTTTTGTACATGACTTCTTAGAAATTAGTTTTAATTTGTTTCGCAATAAAAATAACAAAATGACATACCGTTTAAAAGTTATTTAATGAAATATAAAAACACTTCTTTAGGTCCTAACACTCTGAATATGAGCTCTAAAGACTTACTTTAAACGTTATTTTGTAGCTTTTAACTACCTTCAAATGTATATGAAGTTTCATTAGTATCCTGTAGGTAATTAACAAATTATGATGATATTCAGTTCTCCACGTTCACGGTCACAATGCGCGCGGAGTTATTTGGCCACCGATAAACCTGTATATGGTTATATAAACTGAATATTATATCAATATTTAGTTGCTTAATTCAGTTATATACCTGTAAAATTTCAGAGTAGTACATACAATAATTAACGAGATAATTAAATAAAAGTCATTAGGAACTTCAAGACCGTGGTAATCCGAACAAGTTTAAGTGGTTACAAAAAAGCGACCGCGTAGAACATTACGCTATCTTCTAAAATATGTAGGATAATACACCTTAAAATTTCGGTACAGACGCGTACGGCGTACACTGTTAAATACATAACAATATTATAATATCTGTACTATAAACATTATTATTATTACCTTTCAGCTACTTATTAGATAGGTATATATTGTATTATGTGCACCAGTTCAATGGCACAGTTTCACGGGTTCCTTCTATTTGGCAGAATCTTAATACTCCAAAAATCATTTGGCATAACACACTTGGTATAATCTTCCTTATACGAATATTTTTAAGGCATAAAAATTATTTAGTATGTATAATTATTATTTAGCCGAATGTTTATATGTTCGAATTCACAATGGCATAAAAAACTTTTGGCAGAGTTAAAATTCTGCACATTTTCGTTTAGCATAACTGCATGCTGCATGCTTGCTTGCAGGTTTACATGTTTCTTACAGGGAAATAAAAACCACGTATGTTCACAATCAAATGTTTTATTAATGTATGCCAAAAGATGGTTCTATTTGTAAATTTTCTGAAAGAATGATGGTTCTACGTTTTAATTATTAAGGATATTAAATTTATGCCTAAAGATGATTCTGCCTTACATAATTATTCGACTGCAGTATAATATTTTATTATTTTATTTTTGATGTGATTTTTACATAATTTAAGTTAGTCTTAGAATACAACTATCTGTAATATATATCTAGGAAAAAATATTGTGATATTTGAAATTTGTCTACAAAATATTAGGACTTACTGTTTTTAAGTTTAAGAATTTATTATTTTACCTGTAAATAAAAATTCTTTAAGAAATATGTAGGTTTTTTTTTAACACTTGTGTACACATCTCTACTAAACTTGTAAGACTATCCTACATATTTTAGAAGATAGCATAATGTTCTACGCGGTCGCTTTTTTGTAACCACCTAAACTTGGTCGGACTACCACGTTCTTGAAGTTCCTAATGACTTTTATTTAATTATCTCGTTAATTATTGTATGTACTACTCTGATATTTTACAGGTATATAACTGAATTAAGCAACTAAATATTGATATAACATTCAGTTTATATAACCGTATACAGGTTTATCGGTGGCCAAATAACTCCGCGCGCATTGTGACCGTGAACGTGGAGAACTGAATATCATCATAATTTGTTAATTACCTACAGGATACTAATGAAACTTCATGTACATTTGAAGGTAGTTAAAAGCTACAAAATAACGTTTAAAGTAAGTCTTTAGAGCTCATATTCAGAGTGTTAGGACCTAAAGAAGTGTTTTTATATTTTATTAAATAACTGTTAAACGGTATATCATTTTGTTATTTTTATTGCGAAACAAATTAAAACTAATTCCTAAGAAGTCATGTACAAAAGATGATAAGAATCCGCTTAACCGTTTCAGAGATCCAGCAAAACCACAAACGTTACTCCAGCAAAATCTCGAATAACTTCGCAGCCGAAGAAAGAACAAAAACAAAATAACGTGTAACATTTACCTCGTCTAGACAACTAAATGTATAGCTAATATTTGTTTCAATATTCCCATTATTTAAAAAAAAGTTTTGCTGCGGTAACGTTTCAAACGTTACCCCAGCAGAATATGTTTTTGTGTAATAACTAAAAAACTATATGTGTAACAAATTTAAAAATGTGCTTAACAATTACAGAAGCTGGGCAACTAATTATCTATAAGATTTAAATGACTATTTTCGACATGATTTTGCTGGGGTAACGCACACGTCACATTTAAAAATAATAAGATGAAACAATTAACATAAAAAAAAAAATGGTGGAAGGTATTTGTTTCACTCCCTGCATGCAATGTGTGCAACCTATAAATAATGCCAGAAGTTGTTTAGTTTCTTTAGATATTAATAAATAATTGCTGTCGTGATTTTTCAAATCATACTTATTACTTGCTTTATTACTAAGGATGGTAAAATTATTATCAACCTAACCTAACCGATTTTCTAAATCCAGTAACTATTTACTGGTTTTAGAAAATCGGTTAAGTTAGGAATAACTGATACCTACTGATGGTATGATTATTTATAATTTAGAAGTTATTTTATGTAACTAGTTCAAAAGAGAACAGTCAATTAACTATTCCCTGTGTCCCCTACCTATTATAACTTAAACTGAATATTATTGTAGTAGTAATATTGTGCAACCAGTAACACTTCTGCGGTGAACCTTTAACGAATGGTTTTCAAATTCCCTCAAGCGGACATTGCAACTCCTCTCTCAAAGTCACAAATGTTTTTACAAATTGCTGATAATGGCTCTATACTCCCTAAGTTATAGGAACTCAGCCTGCACATATTACATCGTCTATCTTACTGAAAGATTGGCTGTCAAGATGAAGAGTTCCGTGCGTTGTCGCGGACCGGGCGCCGACGAGTATTTATATCCCTTTGAAGCGGCCGCTTCTTCTGTTTTAGCTGTTAAAGTTTACTTAATCTATAGTAACTCCTTTCTTTTTAAAATATTGAAAACAGACGAACCATGTCCATTAACGTTCACAAATAGGGTAGAAAACTATGCAGCATTTCGATAATAAGCTTTGAAATAATTTCTGGAAATTGAAACTCTCACTACAATCTGGAATTACGAATGAGTAAAATGCATCATAAATGCCAGTATAGTAGTAGAAATTTCTACAGGTCTCTATAAGTTTTAGTTATATTTTCGGCAATATTGCTTTGTTATGTGATCTTTGTACATCCGGGACAGGACTAAGTAGGTATTTACGAAGCTAATTTAAAAATACCATAAAAGGTACGCTTTACGTATTAATTTATAGGTACGTACGTAGAGCTTGTATGTATTTATGGTACTAAATATCGTTCAGATATCTAACTTCACAGAAGCTAACAGAAAACGTTAGCATTGCGGTAACGGATGTCGAAAGTTGTTCAGGATGTGAGTGCTAGTCACCTGGTTTCGATTTTATAACTAATCTTTAGGTATTAAATCAGATTTTATACTAGGTATATCTTCCATAAGAAATCTATAACAGATTTCGATATCTAGTAGGTACCTATTAGAAATCTTTTTTAAATGTAGCACAACCTTTATTGACTAAACTTCTTGATTGCTAGCTATTTGGGATATCATATTGCAGCTCGAGACGTAATTTTAGTTGACTCAACTCTCAGTTGGGGTCCTAATCAGCTGATAAGTTAATTTCGCCAAATCACGGACTAGTAAGTAGTACCTAATTGACGATAATCGCCTATTTTACATTTTAACGGTCGTTTATGTGCTCCACCTGGGTAAAGTTGTGTTTCTCTTTAATATTACTTATCTTCTATTACAAATAATGCTCACAGACAAATTTATGTCTTATGACTTCAGCGTTAGATACGCGTTGCGCGGCATTCGATAGTCAGTGGAGGTAAGTGTAGAATGTCTTCTTCGTCATCCCGGCAAGCGGCAACGGAGCGGTCGGCGAAGAACCAGTTTCATTTAATCATCATAATTGCGTCCTCCGTTAAGCCTATCCCGCGCTCGAGTGTGGTAGAGACGAAAGCAAAGCACGCATGTATCGCTCAACATGACACTATTCAACTCCATATGAAACTTTTAGGAAACATATTTGTGAGCAAGAGACTGATATCTCTATATTCGGTAGTTTTCTAAAGCTTTCTGAAGCCGTACAGATAAAATGGTTTCTGAATCGAAACTAAACATTGCCGTTGAATAATATGCCAATATTTATCTACAGGCAGAGCTGTTAAAACTACGTTATTTATATATTAAGAATTTTGTCAAATTCTCAAGTATAAAGTCAGTCGTTATTGGTCGCTTTGATAAGGTGACACAATGTGTTATCTGTGTACGCTACACGAGAACGAGAAAAAATATTTAGTCAAAATCTATCAAGGACATGCCTTACGCAGAACTCTCAATTGCACAGTAAGTTTTTGATATATTTGATATGTGCCAAGTTGGACAATGTCAAATAAGGTAGTGAGGACATTTAAAGGGTATCTGCTGCTTACTGTCTATCAGATATCTTATGGTAACATTTGCCTGATTTAAAATGTTCCAATTGGGCTTCTAATGGCAAGGAAATAACCTAAAGACAATCATGCATTTATCAGAGATTCGAAGTCCTAAAGTTGGTAGGACAGACAGCGCCTCTAGAAGTTGTACCTGGTTGAACCAGTGAAAAAGGGCTTCAACTTGAGTCAGTTTCTTCCCAGAGCAAGTCACGACATAATACGCTTCGTGTTGTTTCCCGCTGCGAGCTAGATTTCTTATGTCTCACTTTTTACGAAATTTACTTTTTATTCCTTCTTTACAAATTATAGCAAATGACAGCATTACTAGATATACCGACCTGATCGTAGTATAATTATGGTTATGAATAACTAGGTAGTAACTACTGGTCTTTGCTCTCGCGGTTTTTAAAGTTACAACTGTAAACTACAACTAGTAGTAGCGCGGTGCTTCGCCCCCGTGGACTTTATCTCGATAAAACATCACCTCTTTCTTTTAGCAGTCGGGTAAAATTAATTATACTCTTCCTCAAGCTTCAAGCTACTTTCATACCAAATTTCATCCAAATCCACCCAGTACTTTCTAAGATTAGCGCGTACAAACAAACTTTTCCGCTTTATAATATTATTATTATATTATAGATAAAGAAACGTTTACTAACATTTCTCACATCGTTTCTTCATAACACTTAACACGGCCGTGATCCCAGTTGTGACGTATAATAGCTTTTGGTAATTCCGCTAGCCCCGTAGAGGCGTAGTGTCGATCAGACGGCTCGGTAAACAGGAAGCGGCGTCGGCTAAGCGAGCGTTGGCAACTCTTCAACTAGCTACCACGTGGTAGCGCTGCGCTGACGACGCGTTGCGCACTCGCAATATTTGACTAACATTACGCTGATGAGGAATTTTATACGCCCTTTTTATCGCTGAATGCGAATTAGAATAAATACGAGTATCAGCCCATGATGCCCATCTAACCAAACTGCATGAAAGAAGATACGAAAAAGGACCAGTATTTATTATACTTAACATTTATAACTGAAATACTACCTACTAGATAAATATATAACAGTTGGTTTGGAAGACCACTTACATCTTGGTATTCTCAGATTGTAGGTATAATAAGTCACTACACTATTACCAAAATTCTCCGATCTTGACCGGGACTAGTGACGGTAGGCATATTTCTACAATAGTCACATGTATAATCTGGTATTCTCTAAAAACTTTTTCGTATATCGAAAAAATGCGATAAAAACTAGCGCGTTCCGTCCGCGGGCCACATGGTCAGGGTTGGAACAAAAGGCGCGTCAGAATATGCGCTACAGATGTGGTATGTGGTCCACATGTCACGAACAATGCTTGCCTTCATCGAGCGCGAGACATTACACTCGTTAGGTAGACAGTAATAATTCGATATAATTTTTAAATAAATCCTATTTACGTTTTAAGACTAAAAAATAATATAGAAAAGTGTATGAATAATTAATAATACGTTGGTAATTTATTTCTTGATTAAAAATATTTCAAATATCGCCAAATAGCCGCTAATGGGCTTTAGTCCAATAATTTAGGTAATGAACTTTTTATAGTGAAATAACGTCTCTAGCTAAGGCCACAAAATAATAGTAAAAAAAATTACTTGCTAAATAGTCAGTCAGTATACAGATTACTTACATTTGTAATTATAAACAAATTAGTAAAAACCTGTACTTTATTTTGTACGAAAAAGTAAAATTATACATTATTCAGATAGGTACATATTTTTAGAATTTCAAATGAATTCTAGCTAATAAATATGAATGAACACTGCAATTAACATTTCGAACTCATCGGTGACTGTTAAAACTGATTAAACGTTGTCCTTCGTACGTTCACACATCAGAGTTTCAAATGGTATAAAAATAGGCATATATTTTTTTTTAATTGAAGATACGTAATTTATTGAGTAACAGTTAGTGAATGTGGCTCAGTTTGTCAAATACAATGATCGCTTATGAATGAATTAGTGAATGACAGATCGGCCATGTTTGTTTACGCGTGCGCAGCACATCGCGCGGTCGGCTCAAGTCGGGTGCGATCGCCATCGCTCGCCGCCTCGAAATAGCACGGCACCAGCACCGAAGAGTGCGGTCGACGACCCTGCGCCCTGCCACACCGAAATATTGGAACTATACTGCGATTCAATCCTTTCTCTGATTATGATACAGGTCACTAATGCTCTCGGCTACCACGCGCACTTCCTGTTCAATCTTATTATTGGAACCTACTAAAGATTCTTTTCATTTTACTTAAAAAGCGTACTTATAATAACTTCTTCTTGTATCTTAATAGCACCTAATGGATGTATTAATCCTAGCAAATCAATAATTATTTTGATTGTAACTTGAATTGTTCATGCCTAGGTACGTTATAAAATTGAATATCTAATCATTACAGCACCATCTGGGGGAGCTCTGTTGCAGGTTGGTGTAGTAGCCGTTAAAACTAGTAATATTGTTTATAATTAGGTACATACTTTAAATATTCGTATATCTTATTTAACTATCGTTATAAGGTTTAGGTTAATTATATTGTTGGTTTGTTTGCAAGAAAACTTTTTTTGAACTTGTAATTTACTATAATTATTATAATTTGTCTTAAATATTTTGAATGTCAGAGCTATCATTGATTTCGCACTCTTACCAAGAAGTAATCACAAATGGTGTTAAAAACACGTCGCTCAAAGCACGGGTATTTTTCGTATTGGATAGGTTCTATGCTGTAGGTTCTATGTTCGAATATATTGCACGCTCCGCTCGTCCGAGTTATTGGGTTGTTAAAAAGTTCTCTGCGTTTATGCCCGGAGATAAAATTGAAATAAAAGTCATCAATACCTTTTATTGACTACTTAATCCATTATTTTATTTAATATACACACAGAAATAGGGCGTCCAATCCCGGAATACCGAGATCTCGGTATTGCGGGATCCCGCGTCATTTTCCAATCCCGCATGATGCGGAATTACAGGTGCGGGATCCGCGGGATTTGCGGGACTGAAAAAAAGCATGCACGACTTCTCGCGAGCGTGATCGGTCAGTGACTTGGGGCCGGCAGTGTTGCAAACAACGCGGGAGCCGATGTCACACGTTTTTCACAGCTGGTAGCCTAAGTATGTAGCCTAAAATATCAGTAAAGTTTTTTATTCAGTATTTGTTACTGTTTTTTGTGAAGAAAAAACGGTGTCATTTGATTGATCTCATACTAATAGTAATACGTAAATAAATGTGGAGTTAGTTGATTATCTCATTATTTTTTTGTGATAAATAAACGGTGTAATTTGATTGATCTCATACTAGTAGTAATACTGGAATAAATATGGAATTAGTAGATTAATTCATTGTTTTTTTTTTGTGATAAATAAACGGTGTAATTTGATTGATCTCATAGTAATAGTAATGCGTAAATAAACGTGGAGTTAGTTGATTAATTCATTGTTTTATTTGCCTTATATAAATGTGAATATTTTCAATATGCGGGATCCCGCAAATACCGAGATCCCGCGGGATTGAAAATTCGTAGTCCCGCAAATACCGAGATTGAATTTAGGCTGCGGGATTGGACGCCCTACACAGAAACCAGCACGTAGTTCTAAGATACCTAGATTCAACAATGACTGAGTATTAATATTTTTTCTAATTTCTATGATGGTCCTAGAAACTCAGATTACAATTTAATTAGAATATTTCCAATATTTCAATGGTCACTCTCACTAGATAATATAAACACCTTTCAAATGAGAATCACTTTTTACAAAAAGAATAGATGTGTAAACCTACCAATCATTAAAAATTAAAACATCGCCAAACATGAACCTCGGGAACATAAAAATGAAATTTGCGTTTAGAAAATTATGCGCTCTGTGTTTTTCCCTGAAATTCACACAAAACGTCAACACCTTATTCTCGAATTCTCGGAACTTCACACCAGATATTGAGCTGAGCTGTTAGTTGCAGTTGTATGTATGTATATATTAGTTATTTATTGCAGCCACTAAGTATGTAGGTAAGACGCCGAGTCTGTATGAATTATAGATTATTATTCGTAGCTAATCATTGTACCTAACCAAATTACTATTACACCCTGAAAGGAAAGGTGACTTTTATGCGTTTAATTTAGTTAATTTTTACCTCTATAGGACTGGAAGGTTTATATAAGAAAGCATATTGTCTTCTTAATTGAACAAAGAAGCTGGAATAGTGTAGCTGTAGAAGGTAGGTACGTTATGAGAGAAGTATATATAGGAGAAATGTTATTTAAATGTTAACGTAGCAATTAAGCAATGATTAAATTAATTAAATAATTTTGCATGCCGTAAGGCAAAATGTATCGGGACTCTCCATAAATTAACACCATATTTGTTAGGTACCTACATTATTGGCAAATAAATGATTTCTATTCTATTCTATTCTATCAGCATGATTTAATTTAAAAAAGTTACTTTTTCAATGTCGAAGATCTAGAAACATTATCAGCATGATATTTAAGCTGTTCCCGCGACTTCATTCGATATAACGGTTTTTTTCCGCGTTAATTCTGTGGGTATACCTATGTAAAAATAGCCAACATGTTGCTCTATAATCTATTGTATCTTCAGTTAAATTCCCATTAAAATTGGTTCAGTCGTTTCAGAGATTAGACCTGACAAATACTTGTAAAACAGACAAACAAACAATTTTTATTTAAGTTTGTTTTAGTGTCTTTTATTTTGAAATCACTGACAGAATCAATAAAAAACCGGCCAAGTGCGAGTCAGACTCGCGCACGAAGGGTTCCGTACCATTATCTATAAAAATGGCAAAAAATCATATCTGTTGTATGGGAGCCCCCCTTAAGGACGCATTTACGTTTACCACTCGCTCAATTTTAGGTATCCTAGTAGCAACACAACAACATTGCGCGCACACACACTTACAAACCATTGTTCGCCCGATTTTATACATTACTTAACTAATCTTGACACTTGAAGGTAATATTATATTTTCTTTAATATTGTTTGACCATAATAAGTTGTAACTTATTGTTTACAAAAGGTTACATGCAAGGTTATTGATTAGATGTTAGTTTCAATTTTGTATTAATGTGTTTGACGCCCGATTAGGAGTACTAGGGGACTTTGGAAATAAAATACTCATATGTGATAAAAAAATTAATAAGAAACAAAGAAAAGTTTCGTCATGCCTGTCTGTCTGTTCGTCCATACGTCCGTATGTCACAGCCATTTTCAACCGACGAAAAAACGGAGGAGATTATCAATTCGACGCGTATATTTTTTTATGTTTGATCACCGATTACACGAAGACGGCTGAACCGATTTGGAAATTTCTTTTTTTGTTTGAAAGGGTATACTTTGAAGTTGCTCCCATTGTCACCAAGTCAGGAGCTGATAATGGGATCTTGGAGTAATCGAGGGAACTCTTCAAATATTATAAGCATAGGATTTGAGTATTTTTTATAGTAACTTGTGTAGTTGCATTCGAAAAGCACCATTTGTGAAGTGGATCTGAAGATGAAGACCACAGATGGCCACTGGAACTACTCAATATATAAGTAGGAATAAGAAGTATTTCATGGGTTCCGCTTCGATTACTTGAATATGATTATTAAGCACAATATACTCGTCACAATGCATATGATGAAGTGAAGCTGATGGTGAAGTACCAGGAGAACTCCTCAACAATTAACGGCCCAGCATTGGGAAAAGCAATATTTTGTCTACTTTCTAACTAATTTCGGAAGTCGGACACCGCCTACCGAAATAAAAGTTATTTTTCACTTTGCAGTGTTTTTTGGAAGTCGGTTTAATTTTTTTGGTAAAAAGTTTTTATATTCCGAAACTATTTGGACTATACATGTGAAACCTGGTAGGAAGATGTATTCTGTGAACCGCTTTCCGATTTTCAGAAAAAAATTGAAAAATTATTTAAAAATATATTTAAAAAAATAAATATTTTCAGTTTCAGTTCCATGTACCCCACATGGAACTGAAACTGAAAAAATATTTTTTTTATGAAACTTATGCGTATGTGGTATTAATAGACAGGTCTTTAAAAATGACATTGAAGTTTCTAAAACCACTTTTTCACAAAGTTAATCGTTTAAAAGATATACACTTCCAAAGTGGTAAAATGTGCCCCCCCCCCCCCCCTCTTACTTCTATAATAATGGAGTGAAAAATTATACAAAAAATATATGCTATGGTTCTTAATGTAAACTTTCAACCGTAGTTTTTGAGATACAGCATATTTTCTAAAACCGCAAATAAAACTTTGTAATTCATACAAACACTATGAAAAACAAAGTTATTTGGCGTAGTTACTACGGAACCCTTCAAGGGCGAGTCTGACTCGCACTTGGCCAATTTTTTAGTTTTTGTACGAACTGAACATTTTGGCATATTGAACCGTATGAAGTAAGCCCAACAAAAGGTCACTGTTGTATATCGTTCAGGAATTCCCTCGACTGTCTATGGACTCTATGGTGTCCATCATCAGACCTGTAATGGTACTTATAACCCATATGGGTGCAAAGTTCTCGTCAAAATAAATAAATTAAGTCCAAACTAGGGCTTTCAGTCTCGATGCATTACCGAGTCCCGGGAAAAAAAAACGAGACTAGGTGTGGTCTCGAAATTCCCGAGAAAAACGAGACTTTCGAGACTATCTCAAAACTAGGTTTCTTATTTAGAGAGTCAATTAGAGAGTCAAATCAAGATATTTTAATCAAGTAGTTACTTTCATAAACAAACGCAAATTTAAAAAAAAAACATTTGTTACAGTTTTTGTTTCATTTTTGTAGTGGGCACGTAATAAACAAAGGGCATTTAACCCTAATTTTGTTACAACAGTAACCCGCATTAGGAAAAGCTCTTTCTGCGTGTACGCTAGAGGGATACTACTTAGTACCACATCGCGTTTTCACAAAGGGGATAGAACCTATATGTCGTATCGACGTCACCATTTTGTTTTTTGTTTTAATCGCGGTGCATGATGAAAGTGTTATGCATGGCTAGAGAAACAAAAAATGTCCAGTAATACGGTACCCCAAACAAATAGACTCATTACGCGTCCATACGCTTATTAGTATTTAGCTTATTAGTCTAGCAGTATGACAAAACCGCTACTATAATTAATTATTTGCCTACTAAATCGCATCGCATCGCAATAAAACGCATATCAAAGAATACGCGCGTGTTGGCTGTCTTTCATCTCACTGTATTATAAAATGAACAATGAGTGTTTTGGTACATGTCTTTCTTTGGTACATGGATTAGGCTCGGCATCAAGAACCCCTATCCAACCTCCTGCTGAATTTATGGATTATGTAGCATAGTATATATCTATGATACGTGTTAGATATATTTTAAATATTTTAAAATGTCATATCTTAGTATTAATATTCACTTATGTTTGATATTGTCATACAGTTATAAATAAATGTTAACGTCAATGACATTCCTTTTGTCTTTTGTTTAACAACTGCTGAAAAACGTTTTCAAGCTGAGTAACGTGTCACATGATCCGCCACGCGATAGTGACATGTCGACTGCGTTTCATTGCGATGCGATTTAGTGGATAAATAATTATTTGTAGTAGTATTCTCGTGCTCCTACCTACCTACTCTCTTTCAATAAACATTAGTAATCATAATCAACCTGGAAACGATTATTTGGATACAATCTGATGCTCATAAACACGTAATAAGTCTACTTTTAATGATTGTCGTTGTAGTCATATGTCGATGTTTACCTTCACATATCTCGGTAATGTGAATTTTGGCGTAACATGATTTTTTTTTAACGTGGTAAAATCATCAAATAAGTCCTCCCACCCCGGGCAGGGCCGGAGGGACTGTCAGACTTGTACTGACTAAAATCCACGGTGTTCCTTCAATAGCCCTTTACGTTCCGGGGTCACGGTAATGGGATAAGTCCCACGACCCCGGCAGGCTCGTCATATTGCTGACGCTCTTTATGACGAGGCCCCCTTGACATTTATTGTTACATACATACCACTTTCAGCATGTGCCACGATAGGCCAGTCTTCATACAAAAAAGTTTTCCCCTTTCAAATCAATCAGAATAGTTCCATAATTCAATTTGTATTGCAATCATAATTGTGTTGACAAGATCTTAATATAAGTAGTAGCACACATGGACCCTTTCGGGCACAGCAATTTACATTTATAATATGTAGACAAAGTCTGTGTTACTTGTCAATAAGGTTATTCAACCTCCACAAATAATACTAAGCTTTACTCTATGCTCGACCATGCTGCCATTGCCATATCCATACTAAAAATAATAAAAGTTGACTGTTGGTTTAATAAATTATTTAATACAGTTTTTATGTTCCTGAAGTCTCAAAAGTCTCGTTATTCCCGTGAGCGAAAGTATTAGTCTCGAGTCTCGAAAATACTAAAAAATCGTCGAGACTCGAAATTTTCGAGACCGAGATTCCCGGGATGAAAGCCCTAGTCCAAACACAAGGTAGCTACTGTAAACCGTTGAGGAGTTCCTTTAACTGTCCTTCGTCTTCATCATCAGACCATTAATGACAGTCACAAACTATCTAGATGTAAAGTTCTCGTCAATTCAAATGAATCATGCCCAAACAAAAGGTTACTACTAGGGCTTTCAGTCTCGATGCATTACTGAGTCCCGGGAAAAAAAAACGAGACTAAGTGTGGTCTCGAAATTCCCGGGAAAAACGAGACTTTCGAGACTATTTCAAAACTAGGTTTCTTATTTATAAGCTATGCAATTAGAGAGTTAAATCAAGATATTTTAATCAAGTAGTTACTTTCATAAACAAACGCAAACTAAATAAAAACTTTTTACAAAAAAATTAAACCGACTCCCCAAAACACTGCAAAGAGAAAGTTTTTATTTTACTCTTTTTAGTTGGTCTATTTCTAATTTACCTAGTTACAAGAGCCTAAATGTCAATTACTTATAACCTTTTACAAAATATTGCTTTTCCCAATGCTGGGCCGTTAATTGTTGAGGAGTTCTCCTGGTACTTCACCATCAGCTCTACATCACCATATGCATTGTGACGAGCATAAAGTGCTTAACATCCATATTCAAGTAATCGAATCGCAATCCACTCAATACTTATTATTGAGTAGTTTCGGCGGCCATCTGCGGTCTTCATCATCAGTTCCACTTCCTCAAATGGTACTTTTTGAGAGCAACTGCATAAGTTACTATAATAAATATCCAAAACGTCATAGGTGTGCCTATAATATTTGAAGAGTTCCCTCGATTTCTCCAGGATCCCATCATCAGATCCTGACTTTTATAAAAATGGGACCAATTTCGAAGTATACCCTTTCAATCAAAAAAATAATTTTCCAAATCGGTTTAGCCGTCTTCGAGTAATCGGTGACCATACATTAAAAAAATATATATATACGCGTCGAATTGATAACCTCCTCTTTTAGTCGTCGGTTGAAAAAAAACATTTGTTACAATTTTTTTTTTCATTTTTTGTAGTGGACACGTAAAAAACAAACAGCATTTAAACCTAATTTTGTTACATAAGTAAACCGCATTAGAAAAAGCTCTTTCTGCTTGTACGCTAGAGGGATACTACTTAGTACCACTTCGCGCTTTCACAATGAAAGGGGATAGAACCTATCTGGCGTATCGATGTCACCATTTTGTTTTTTTTTTTAATCGCGGTGCATGATGAAAGTGTGGTATGCATGGCTAGAGGAACAAACAATGTCCAGTAACACGGTACCCCAAAGTGTCACGTAAATGTTTAAAAGGTAAACATTGAAATAGAACTTCAACAAAATCATCATTAGAAATAGACTCATTACGCGTCCATACGCTTATTAGTATTTAGCTTATTAGTCTAGCAGTACGACAAAACCGCTACTATAATTAATTATTTGCCTACTAAATCGCATCGCATCGCAATTAAACGCACGTCAAAGAATTCCACACGAGCGTGTTGGTACATGTCTTTCTTTGGTACATGGATTAGGCTTGGTATCAAGAACTCCTATCCGACCTCCTGCTGAATTTATGGATTATGTAGTATAGTATTTATGATAACTGTTAGATAAATTATAAATCTTTTAAAATGTCACATCTTAGTATTAATATTCACTTATGTTTGATATCATACGTACAGTTATAAATAAATGTTAACGTAAACGACATACCTTTTGCCTTTTCTTTAACTACTGCTAAAAACGTTTTCAAGCTGAGTAACATATCATATGATCCGCCACGCGATAGTGACATGATGACTGCGTTTCATAATCAACCTGGGAACGATTATTTAGATACAATCTGATGCTTCTAGACACCTAATAAGTCTACTTTTTTATTTTTTATATTATTGTTTACAAAGTACAAGGTATTTCTATAATTTACAACAATGTCCCACAAAACTGAACAGACAGTTTAGACGTTGTAGTCATATGTCGATGTTTACCTACAAACATCTCGGTAAAGTGACATTTTGGGGTAGTATGTTACTGATATTTTTTATTACATACATGCCACTTTCAGTATGCGCCACGATTTCTAAAAAAAAACAAAATGGCGGTGGGTCAACATGCCAGTCTTCATACAAAAAAGTTCGAACCCCTTTCAATTTAATCAGTATAGGTCCATAATTCAATCTTTATAAGTAGTAGCTCACATGGACCCTTTCGGGCACAGCAATTTACATTTATAATATGTAGACAAAATCTGTGTTATTTGTCAATAAGGTTATTCAGCCTTCACAGATAATACTAAGCTTTACTCTATGCTCGACCGTGCTGCCATTGCCATATCAGTATTTACAATTATTTACAATTATTATACAATTATATTAATACAGTTTTTATGTTACTGAAGTCTCAAAAGTCTCGTTATTCCCGTGACCGAAGATGTTAGTCTCGAGTCTCGAAAATACTAAAAAATCTTCGAGACTCTCAAAATTTTCGAGACCGAGATTCCCGGGATGAAAGCCCTAGTTACTACTGTAAATCGTTGAGGATTTCCCTCGACTGTCAGGAGTCGAGCCGAAAGGCTCCATCATCAGATCAACTCCAGACCTTCCTTAATTTGTAGTACTTTAAAATACTTAATGGAAAAAAAAACATTTATACGGTCGAATTGCGAAACCTCCTTATTTGAAGTCGGTTAAAAAAAATTTTTGGTTCATACTAGGTTCAGTAACCAATATCCATCCAATCCGCGAGTTGACAGTATGTTTAAAAATTTAAAATAACTATTTAATTATGTAAATCTATTGATATGAAGCACAAAATAGTACAAATGAAGAAAAGATTATTAATTATTTATTTTATTTTCCCTTGAGAAAAATGAGACTTTTTATCTGTGAGTCACGTGATTAGAAACACCAATCAGAAAACGAGACGTCATTGTTCAATATTTTGACAGCTGACTGGTTATCTTTGGTTGGTGCGTAAGACAAAATAAGAAAAGAATAACTAACTGCTTGCACTGTCTGGACAGGTCCGCTCAAATTTGCGTGGTTATTTCCTCAAAAGAATACCAAAGACATGAACCTACATGCTTCTCATATACAAACACAAATTGTCTGGACTTTAAAAGAAACGTTGACGACAAACTCAGAGGGAGTTTGTTTCGGTGTTTCTTCTCAGAGTAGTCAGTTAGGAAATACCGGCCTCATCTAGCTAAACTAAACACCCAAAAAAACATGACGTGTAAAAGTATTATTTATAACTAAATTACAAATAAATATTTCATTTCATTTCATAACTAACTCTCTCTCTTCTGGTTCATTTGTCTTATCGTCCTGTAATAGTTGTTCGATGAGTTCCTTTTTTTTTGTCTTTTCAAAAAAGCAGATAGATAGATATATTCTTTATTGTACACCATAACAGTAAACAAATATGGACTTAACAACTAAAAAGGGTGATACAATGGGCGGTCTTATCGCTAAAAGCGATCTTTTACAGACAACCTTTGGATGGATTTGACACAGAAGTTCTAACCACTTCTTGCAAATATCTCTTTTTAAAGGGACATGAATAAATAGTTTCGTTGGCGTTTTTATAGTAGTATTCCCACAACAAGGTACTGCACGCCACTGATAATAATTTTTCACGTTCATAATAGAGTAAAATATCATAAAATACCCGAAGTACATTCATGTGCCAAATGCCAGGAAAGTTGTTTTTTGAACGATGACGTCATACGTAGTCACGTGTCCACAATGCCACGATTTAGGCCATAGTTTTTTAATAAATTAAAAAAATACTTATATTTTAATTGGAAGGTTAAGTAATGAATAAAATATTATTTTACGAGTACACATGAAGCGCTTTGAAGCGTTTCAAACAATTTTTACAAAGTTGTCAACTAGCGGATTCTAAAAATAAGTATGGTTCTCGTTCTTACTTTTGTTTCGGTACCAAAAAGTATCGACGTATTCTAGTCACAGTATACAAGACGCCACTCTCTTTATTATAGGTTTCGACGTATTTATTTTTTCGAGAAAAGCGATACACCCCTGCATTCACGAGCGCGTCTGAGCGCAGAATGACGGTCGGTCGGAGCCGTGCGTTCGGTAGAAAAATGTATGAAGAAATTTGAGACCGATTTTATTTTTCTCATAAATCATAAAGTTTTTTACGTATGTTCAAAATAATTAGCTTAACGTATAGATAAATACATAGGCTGTAATTTTTTGTTATTTTGAAGTTAAGAATATGCTCCAGATTTGGCTTACACGTAAAAAGATGTATAGAAGTGTATAAATTATCTTGAAATTAATACCATAACATTGTCAAAATTTTAACTCCTTCTGTATCAAAATGGTACCAGAAAAACATTGATATTTGCGAGAAAACGAAAATGCGTCCTTAAGTTGAAAGAAGAATTGTCAAAATGGACTACGAAAAAAAGTTCTTGTTACCAAGACGGAACTATCACCGTAATGTAGTATAAGTTGAATCTTATATGCTACATTTTATTTTGGAACAATTTAACCTAAGTATTTCTATACATAATAAAAATATATACAGACGAAAATAAAGATAAATTATTATTATAAATTATATTATATATTATATATTATATCTGTGATAAGTTGAATGTAATTATTAGATACCAACAGTTTATTTTTAAAAGCTGGGAAAAGAAAGCTTTTTAGAACGCAGGATAAAGTATCTTATTTTTGAACGCGTCTATAATTCTTATCATTCCTAGAGAAGTCCATCTTTTTTCCAAAGACTAAATCGATTTTATTTCTGACTCAAACTGAATTTGACACAAATCTTTTATTTTAATTAACCGTGTAAATCCATGACAATTATAAAACTTAGATAGGTTATTAATATAATTAGATTTTACTTAGAGCTAAATAGTTTATACAATAAAATTAAAAACTAATGATTATTCTTATAAAAATCGATATTACAGTAATGTATTGATTGCTTACCTCCCTATTTTTTGTCATGTAAACAAAAGATTGACAGATTGATTGATTAAAAATTCTATTATTATTTGTTTTGGAGGTTAATTGGTCGACAAAAAATGTTTTTATTTCTTAGAGTGAATAAAGATAACCTAAACCTATCATATATGGAAAAAGTTTGATGTATTATGTGAACGTATGCACATATAGGACCACGATTAGGCATTATGGAAATATACAGTCTTATCTGACGTGTGCGCTACATAATTTAAACTGTAATACCTCTAACTCAAAATGCTATAGATTAAATAATATACTACATAACCTCAAAAACCATATTACACAATTACTTGATACTCCCAGCTTTTAAAAATATATTGAGTGCCTTGCTTCTTTCTATTTACATAGGCAAATTAAATAACATATGTTTCATCAAGTTACGTTTTATTAGATTTTCCTAGTCCAAGCATGCTAGGCAGATGGCCATTGTTCTTTACATAATGATATAAAAGGTATATCTTTCCTGGCTTTTCAAACATAATAACATAGTGTTCCATAATAAACAATTTTATTAAGTAATAAGTGAGACAAATGTAATACTTCTACGAAAATTACGCGAACGGAGAGTCATCGATGATAAAGGTTTCTATGGAGAAGAAAGCATTTTTTTTATAAAATAATGCAATGGAAATAACTTTAATTATGGTCGAATTTTGACAACTATGCGATGACTTGTATTTATAAAATTCTCTTGTTAGACAAGGATAAGCTTCAACATCTTTTCAGAAGACGATACAAGTGCATACTAAAACCAGAATTTATTTTTGATTATAAACGGTTATACTAGTCTATAAATGTCTAGAATGAAGCTAGGTGCCAGTTGATCTGGACTAGATCGATGACTTGGCGCATATTTCCGTATCGACCTTTCAAGCGTCTCGCGCCTGTCTATCCGTCTCAAAGTAATTTTGGTAGTGAAGTTCAAATAATGTGGTTAGTTATTTAGTTCACTTCATTAGTAAGAAAATCCTAGTTCTCCTTTATCCATATAAATAACACTAAATGTTTGTATGTCTGTCCTCTATGCGTACTTAAACCATACATCTGTTTGTGATGAAACTTTGGTGTCTGGTGGTGGTCTCAGAAGGCGCAAAATTTTCACACGAACGAAGTCGCGGATAACTAGTTTAATATTTGTGTTTCAATCACGGGATTTGGATGAAACTTGGAATAAAATGTATAATATTGTTTACAACCTGGAATAATAATAATAAAATAAAGGCTTTTTATTCAGGGAAAATGATCGAAATGTCCACGCGAATGATCACCATGGTCAACAGTTAGTACACAAAAAAAATACATTTCTTTAGTTTCAGATTGGTAATAGCCTGAGATTTTGGACTTGGAGGATGGCATATAGGTAAAGTAGTACCCAAAAATAAAAACATTAGGATAATTATTTCCAATACGTTCATATCTTAAAAGCAATGAGACCATTCTCATCTTTTGAGATATTTGGTAATTTCAATGTTTGCTCAATAGAAGGAAGTTAGCTAACATATCTAACATCATTGAATATTGTAACTTCATTATATGCGCCTCCATGCAATAACAATATGTGCGTGTGTGTTAATGTGTAGATCACTACAATAAATGGAATGAAATCCGTGGGTTACACAGGCGCACCCACAGTGATACCCACACCTACAACACTTGTACCACCGTATCCCTATTCAGAGAATGTGGTTCCACCTACTACGGTTGCACAAGCATTGATATTCAATTCACAGGTAATCACATGATAACAGTCGCACAATGAAACCGACCGCACTGTTGCTTAAATGCATTGATTAATTTGTGGAAGTTTCCTGATTTTGCATAATTATGCTACCGCTATTCAGCTTGTATTGTCTGTTTATTTACATTCTGGTCTGGGATTGAATCGATATTTAAATAGCCAGCTTGTTGTCTACTGACGATACCTCTAAGATTATTTATAGCAAGAACCGGGAATGGTTTAGAACGTGTCTGAACTAGGTAAGGCTTTATGATTATCACTAACATAACTAAGAAGGAAAGTCAGCAAGCACTGGCAACAGCTTTCAAAATCTCCGGGGAGAGACAATTTGGACTACAACTTCAGATGAATTTCATCACCCAGCATCAAACTGTACATATCGTTTGCTAGACTTCCAGGAACACAACGAAATTAGATTTAGTAATACTTGTATGCGTAACAATGCGCCAAAACGATGTAGGAATTATCATAAATCAGAGATTGTTTAATTGGCGTACAAGATATATGGTGGACATATTAGTACCGTTTCCCAGCGTTTTAAGAGGGCCATTGTTAAAGTTTCCTAAGCACCTATACCTAATATTGTAATAATATGGGACTTGATTATTAAAACCACTCGTAGGCAGCATGCTATTCAGCGCGCCTACGTATCTCTGTTCTACCTCCAATTTGGTCGTAACGTTTCGCAACGCCGCCCGATCCATGCCTGGCTGTTAGTACCAAATTCTTAACCCACAGAGTAACCCGTGGGCAGGTGGAAAGTGGACCGAGCCGATACTCGGCTATTATGCAACTCATCAATATGGCATGCACCTTATTGGATACGAAAGTTGACGGCACCGTCCTTCACAAGGCGATGGCATTTGTCCACCTCAGAAAGCCGTAAATCTAGTGCTCTCTGCATTTTCGTTTTGTCTTTATGCCTGGCTACTATCTGAATCAGGAGGAAAAGGGTTAAGGTTTCGACTACTTTTGAGTGAAATCATAATGGTGGCTATACACGCCAGGGTTTACATGATGTTCATAACCTTACAAGCTGGCGTGTGTGGCCACAAGACGGAGCATATGCAATTTTCACATAACTTGTAACTTTCCGGCTTTAAACTGATCTTATTATTATGATTATGTACGGATAGTTATATTTCCAGGTGCAATCTGACGTCTTATAAGATGCACGTTGAGATGTACTAGAATAATCTATGTACCTTTAGATAACAGCCCACATTCACCCACTACTAACCATAGGGCCTTCGTTAATGCCACCTACATTACTAAACCCAGCCTACCGACATCAGGATAGTATACGAAAACTATTGACCATGTTTAAGTCAGCCATAAAGTGGTTATGCTTTACTTAATTTTAATGAGTTTTGTTTAAAAGGCCAGGTATCCTTCAGTTGTCGAGATGCCCACGCCTTCGACTCAATTAGCAGTCTCAAGAGTTGCTATATTTTACAAATTTATACGACAATAACGATTTGTTTATATTTTGATATTTTTATTTCATTGGGTGGACGTATTGCCGTAAACAGCAGAGCGTTCTGTACCAGAATTAATTTTGAGATAGTTATCAACCGGTTTGGTTTCGCAATAAATATTCAGCATTATGTGAAATTCATGAATCGTAGTGTCATTGGATTGGTGTAGTTATGTATCCGATGGAGTTAAATTTGTGCTGAAAAAGCTTTTCTCCTGACAAGCCTAAAATATTTGAAACAATAAAATTGTTTGTATAGTGGACATCTCACCTATTTGCACCAAGACGTTTTGGAAATATCTACTCTCATTATGTGTAACCGGCAATTTTGCTGTAGCAAAGAAATGGAATTGCCTGCCGGAGTTTATGTTTTCTGATAGTTATAACCTGGAGGTCTTTAAGTCAAGAAGTTCTAATCAGGTGAGATGATGTTAAACGTGAGCTAATTAATCAACAATTTAAAAAATATTGTCATTCGTTGTAGCGCACAATTACGTCCAATGCAGAATTACCCAGATATGACGAAGTTTCACAAGGTTTCCATTAAGCTAAGGATATCAAACACTAGGAACTCGTAGGTAGGTAGTTTTTCATTCATGGGTTTTCTGGTTAGGTAGCCAAAAAATATCAAGTATTAATTCCGCTAAAAATCACGTTTCCTTCTTGCATGCAGTATGCAGCACAGCACCACCCTCCAGCCAGCAAATATATGCAAATTAATAAAAACATGTTTATCAATTACTTTTCTGTATCTTCAATTTTCCCTTCGTATTTGGTTGGTTCTTTATGGTGGGAAAAAAGTTTGTTACTAGTACAGGTACCTAGAGTTTTATTTTACTTATACATTTTTAAAATTTTACCACTTTCCCAAATAGACCGCTTCGAAATAGCAATAGTGTTATTTATAGAGAGTTCTGCTAAAAAGGTGAATTTTTCATTTAAGCAAGAACTGAAGAATTTCAATTGTTTGTGAACAAACGTGTCATATCTATTTTAAGTCTGATAAATTGTCTTACGTGTACAGGCAATTCCTACAGAGTCCAAATAATAGTGGTTAAGTTTATTTTTAAAACTATCATTGTTACTTTTTTTCTTTAATATTTTTTCGAATTTTTCTCCTGTTTTGTTACGGGAGAGCGGAATTCAAAATCGTTTATTTCAGCAAATAATGTCCGTATTAGGAGATATACGGACATTATTTGCTGAAATAAACGATTTTGAATTTTTGAAAACATAGAAATAATGATTTCTTAGATTATTTCAGCGTTTCTCAATAAACAATATCAGAGATATTTCAATGCAAAAGTATCGGGACCTCATTGCAATTATCGGAAACGGAGATTTCTCAGTTATCCAAGGTCCTCTTAACCAGTTTTCACTGTAATTCAATTATACTGATAGTAATTAAATGTCTAAATAAATCTAAACCTAACGTTATGTATGTCATTCAAGCAGTTGTTCTTAAGACAGACATACATAGCTAGCTGGCATAATCCTTAACGTTCATGTAGATAATGGGTCTATGAGCTCTGAGCTAAATGATATGTCATTGTTTAATTTTTCCTAAGAGACCTATCATGCACGTCCTTAATTTGGAGAAAGCAACATATTTAAAGTAGACCCGAATGTTATAGTATTTAGAATAGGTGGTAGCATAGATGTAAGAACGAAGGTGGTAGAGATGACTGGATAGTAGTTTCACATCTGGAAAATTAGTCAAAATGCTAATAGAAATATACATATAAAACTGCGCCATTATATTAATTATTTACTAATCATTTCACAGTATTTCGAAACATTCTTTACGCTTAGCTTAGGAGTCTAGAGAGTAAGTCGGTACCTATTACATTTTTATCATATTTTTTATCAATAATCAGTCCTCTAGAGATTGATGGAGAATTACTAGATATTTTGTTTAGAAATTGCAACTTTCAAACAAGAACCCGCAGGCCAACGTTCTCAATCGGTAGCATCCATTATGCATCTTGAGTACATCCACCGGGACGCATTTAAAAGTCGTGAATGATGTATTGCGAACGATATGGTGCGTTCGGTTCAGTTCAGAGTGCAGGAGGCGAGTTGGGGCACTTCCTGTGGTTGCGTGACACGCGCCCCCCTTATCGTGTTCATTGATAGATTTATCTGGACGAGGTCGAGTTGTCCGCTCCTCGAACCGCACAGCGCTCTAGTCACGCGCGCACGTTCGCGCAAAACATCACGTAGCATTCGCCACTGCGAAAACTACCAAACTCCTTAGCTACAGTACCTATGACTACACTGATATAGTTATGTAGATGCAGTCTCTTCTGAAAATTAATTACTATCTGATCGCTGTATTTCATAAGAAATAATCTGTCCTAAATGGAATTGTTTATAAACGGAAGGCTGCCGCTGCCAGAAACAGTGCGCTGTTGTCATTCAGCGAAATCAATTTCCGCGAAAAGGACCTCCCCATTTGGTCAGCGATGAGCGATAACGTGTTGACTCGTGCTACATCTACACATAGTACATATATTTACTGAAAGATTATGTTCCTAAAATTGGGTTATTGTGTATAGGTGTAAACGTTTATTATACACAGTTATTTCTTAGTTATCGTTTTAAATATCGAGTCTAGGCAGTTTATTTATTTTTCACAATTCTCTCTACATTATCTTTGGCAAAAAACAAGACTGGCGCCACGACGATAACAACTACCCAAGTTTTTAGTGTTTTAAAAGCCCGAAGTTTTGGCTTTTAAGAGAGATAACGTTAATTCTTTTAGAGCAATGTCATCTCGTTGGGAGCCCTTAAATCGATTCTTATCTGTGAAACTGTATCCGGATAGCTGATTTTTTGTTATGCCCATTTGGCACGTGTTTTGTCGTATTGTTTGGAAGGCGGGTGTCGTAAAGATCGTCGTTTCGACATGATTGTGACGTATTCGTACCTAGAAACGATGAAAGAGTAGAACCGCTTCCTGTATTCATGGAGTAGGTGTAGGGTATCGATACACCGTCGCCGGCGCTGTCTAGCGGTCTGAACTTACGGCAACCAACGTGCAACTTACGGGACACCGCTATCTATTGCTAGCCTAACGACTGCTGTCGACTCATAATTTCCTGTCAATGTTCTGTGAATGTTTGCAGAAGACATACACAGGGTTAAGATAACGTCTACATTACATAAGACTGTGTGCGGAATTGACTGTAGGAAGAAACTGCAACTTGATGTCTGAATGAGTCGCGTATAGTATAGGAAACTATGACTTCAGCGGTTAAATTGACGAGATGCGTGCACGTCACCCAATTAATATCATCTTAACAACGGTTATTATATCTGATAAATTATCTCCAATTAGCGAATCGTCCGTCATCGCATGTGGAAAGAACATTTTGCGTCTGAGATACATAGGTACGTTTGAAAGTGATAATTTTAATGAATGAAACCAAAGCACATTTGTTCAAGGTCGGTGTTCGGGACGTGTTTTTAAAGAATGGTATAAATAGATGACGCACCGAGAGGAGATCCGGTGTGTGCTGGTGGTAAGCAGTAGCACAGTTTGTTCGTGTGGAGTGTCACTCGCGGTGCGCAGGCGCCTGCGCCGCTGTGCCCGCGTGGAGCGCGCGCCCGTTCGGCGGCCGACTGTTTCAGTTCGGCAACACTCAATGCTCCCCATTCATTCGCACGCATGAATGAACGACGTTTAGCACGTGGCCGAAAAAAGTATACTGAAACTGTCGTCTAGCACGACGGTAATACTGAACCGACCTTGCGGCTAGACTGTAAAACCTACTACCTACTTGCAGTTTTACTCACGAGTGGTTTGCAAATAGGTTCACAGAGAAAACTAATTCAGATAACTGAGTCTTAATGTTCGTGTAATAAAACGTCAAAGTTCAGATAAACGCGCGATTTAAATGAACAGAGCATTAAAATAAATTGTTTTTACATAACACACGATCTTTCGGAGTTAAAAATAAATAATTCTTATCAGTATATAGGTACCTACTTATGAAGGTATTCTGTGTGTTCACGTTATTTGATATTTCGCTTCTTAAGTACCTACTTATTAGACATCTATGTGGCTAATAGTACATCAAAATTATTTTATTATAAGTATCTACGAAAAGAACAATCTCTATACCTACGTATGAATATAAATAAATCTCTGTTCTTATTCCAATCTATAACACTAAACTATCATGCTGTCGTCTTGACATTATATCCGTATACATTGCGTGTTTTACGTTATCAAGCCACATTTCTTTTTAGCGTTTGTAGCTATGGATGCGAAATAAAATTCAATACGTTGGTACACAATAAAGATACCAACGGGTCTATCCAGAGTCGTGGGCTTAGTTAGTTAGTTGCAACCATATTTATTCAGCAGTTTAGACAAGTCTAAAAAAAAATTCAGATACATTTATTTTGAAAATTAAATGGGTTATTTTAGAGTTGTTTTTTTTTCTAGATAATAATATGTAATTACATATGTATAAATAAAATATTTAAGCGCATATTACTTGTGTATTAAAGAGGTGCTAAACAACTGAAATATTAAGGCGTGTGAAATTGTATACTTATATTATTTTTATTTGTGCGACGGCCTTATTTAGGCCTACGTTCCATAAACAAAAACGTTTGATTATAGGTCAATCGTGTCATATCCCGTATTTGTTAAATATCTCTTTTGGTTTTAATAATCAAAACAAATGAAACTAAAAAAATAAACTGTCATAAAAACTAAAATCCCATAATCTACTATTACTATTATTTAAGATACTTACACACTTATGATTGTTAATTTCACAGGTCACTTAAACACACTGAACCTTCTACTTGAACAATTTCACACACTTCACTTATAGCGAGTCACTCTCCAGGCTAGGTAGGGGTCGCGGCAGCGCGCGAAACTGGTGGTCCTACCATGAGAAAGTCCGCTGAGCTTTGAACGGGACAGTTCCTGAACGGGAGCTACCAGGCCCGCGCATGCGTCTCGCACTCCGGGGCGTGACCTAGACCCTGAAAACAACACCCCCTCGCCCACGCCAGCCATGTTTCCATGGATACGGGCTCGAAAAACTTCCAAAAAAACCGCCAAAACATAAAGAATCATCTCTGAAAAACTCAACGAAGCTACAGAAATTAAAATCTTAGTCTTCTTTATGAGTCGTTTTTTACAGTTCAATTCCATTTGTCGAAGGAATATCATCGATGCAAAATACGTCATACGGAAGCGCAGCGAAGAAAGTAGATCGTTGCCTACATTGGTGGCTCCACCCAGTCAACGACGCTGCTAGTCCCGCATTGGTGTTTCCTACAATGGTATGAGAAATGATGACCTTCTTGGTGAATTATCGACGACAAACAAACCTACCTAGATAGTATTGCAGCCTATTAAATTAGCATGGCTAATAAAAGTACTATGGGGACAAACTTTATGAACCACCACCGGTTAAAAAACCGGCTAAAGTACCAGCTCTATATGCATAAAATATAGAGTGTTTTTGACATAAAATATCCGATGAGCTGTGCGCAAGAAATCAATTATAGCGATCCATATAGTTTGAGCGCACCTTCTAATATGAATAAAATATAGTTACAAAACGTAGGTTAACAGGACCCAAACCTGAAAGAGAACGCAGAGCTGTGTAAGTATTTATTTAGACATTCAAGCTCAAAATCAGCCACATTAACTACGACTTATCTGATCAATATTGGAATCTGAGAAACTCATAACTCTTGCGACGACAAATTGAAAAGTTTTCAACTGGATTCGTTTGTTCATCTTGTTGCAAGTTGAAACTGCCAATGCCGCAGTTGATATCTGCTGATGACAAAGCAACATTTTTAAGAATTCTAAAATGACTTACAAGCGTTGTCACCTATGGATATGGGCAGTAATAATAATAATAATTGCTATCGATCCAGGCAGACCTTACGACGTTGTTTGCTTCCGAAGATAAGGACAAGATAAAACTGAAAATGATGTAACGAGGTTGATGGAGGCCAACTGAACGAGCTTTTAACACAATTCCTGTCGCTCCGGAACCCTAGCTTAGGATTGTAGGACTAAATTCTCATATTAAAGAAGGTAATAGAGCTCTCACACTTATGCAACGACATACGAACGAATGCATCTGCATATCTAATTAGCTCCCTGAAACTTAAGTACTTAATGCCTACTGCGTAATAGGTAATGATTATGGCACTGCATATTAATTTCCCATGATGGCTGTTGTGACAACTTCCCGAAAGCGGTCTGCTCTGGAGATATGTAAAGGTGTTTTAGAAAAGATAAAATAGAGAAGAGCAATGGAAGAAAACCTGACCATGTTTTGGGATCTGGTATTAAGCTATCTGAAAACTGTGTTAACATTTAAATATTTTTAAGTTTATGTATTGCTAATGTTTATGTACCTTATTATTATGTTAGGTGTGTTAATTAAATTAATTTATATCTTTTTATATTTTAAATAAAGTTTTATTGATTTAGTAGCAGGTAGGGGTGTGCAGCACTGCGCAGTTTTACAATATCAGTCTTTTTATTTTTATTTTATTTTGATTTTATTTTATTCGTTTACGTAGGTTATCTGCCTAGTAAGAAAACTAAAAAATAATAATTTAAAAATAACGGTTTAGATACTATTACAATAATTTGCAGCATCCTCAATGCACACTTTTGCACAACGTATGCGGACAAGTGTGTGCAGCCAGGTGTACAAGTTTGCGCACGTAGGTCAAGAGTGCGCATTACTCACAAATGTCACATTTAATGCTACCATGACCTACGTATGCTATGCATTTTCCGTGCCACTAGTTTTTACACAAAATACATTCGATCCAGTCTTCAGTAATTAGATCTCTATACACTTCAGGGCGACCTAGACATGCCCATTTTCTTTTCGGGTGCTATTGCTGGCTTGTTTAGTTTAACAGTCTTGTTCTTTTTAGGTAAAGGTTTGCGTTTAGGTAAAGGTAAATTCTTGTTTCATGTTTCATTCCGAATATTCTTTTATGGTTAAAAATTCTGACCTTTTGTTTCTCTTATTATAGTGAGTGAGTAGCGTCAGTTATATCAAATTGAGCTGCTACCTGGCACCTACATTTTTCATATGCAATCAATTTACGAGCTTTTTTCGATTTCATTCAAATCTATTTTTTTTCTCTGCGTTGTTCTTTGTCTTCTTGACATCCTAAAAACATAAATAATTAGCATAGCAGTAAACACATATTATGTCATACACAGTATCCTGATACGGTGTACAAGACTGCGCCCGCAATTTTGTACACAATGGCTATGCGCACTCTTGCACATAGAGCACTAAACACTTTTGAAATAGCACTACTGCCATCTTTTAGCCAGGATAGCATAATAACTCGAGTGAAACACGTTTCGATACTAATTAGATAGAAATAAACACATTAAAACAACTTACCTGGTTAACATTTGTTACAATCACGTTTTCAAAACAAATAATGTAACACAGGTCTCAAATTTTGTTTTTTTTAGAATAAATGTTCGAAAATTGTATCAAAAACGAAAATTCTTGCACGCACGCTTAAAACGTTGATGATGCGTTGTAAACTGAAATTGGCCGTAGAAGACTGTTTCCTGATTCGAGAATCGTTCTGCGCATTCTTGTACACTACGCAATATTGCACACCCCTACCCTTTACCACAGACAACAGTACTCATTTTAAATTCTTTCAGTAAATCCTGAGGTTATCTAGTAAATATAGCAGACAGCGATAATTTGCCATTGTACCCTGAGAATTAAACCATCCGTGTCAGAGTTGTGGAACTACTATTGGTAGGGGAAGGTGAGGCACAGTGTGACAAAAAAGACAAATTTTATTATAGAATCAAAAATATTTAATGAATAACGCTTTCGTTGGTTTTAATATAATCTTAAGTCTTATAGAACTTATAAAACAAAAAAAAATCTCAAAAATTGAATGAAAAAGACTTGAAAACTACACTTTTTTGAGTTCCGGTGATTGTCACAGACTGCCCCCATGTCTTGGGCACACTGTGACATGCTATTAAATCTAAGAAAATAATAAAAATATACTAATAACAAAAGAAAACTATAACAATTTCCTATAAGAAATACTTCTGAATATCTTTTTATGAGATTCAAGGTTTATCACATAGGTACTGCCCCGTGCCTAGGGTAAAATATAGCATGCTCTTAAAAAACTAAACTCAAAACAGTGGGCGTTGTAATTGAGAAGAGTTAAGTTAAGACTCGTTTGTTCATTGCAAATTAAACTTATTTAGAAGGTTATTCAGAAAAACGTAGCAATCCGCCTGTCGTTTCGTCTTGTGTTCATCCTTTTCAGGCCTAGGGAAAACGATTTCTATATCTCCAATGCAACTGTCGCCAAATCTGGTTCTAGCGGATAATAGAAAAGGTAATCTACCTTGTTACTTTTACGTAAGTAAGTTATGTCGTAAGCGTCATCCTCAATGTCTGTTATGAGTTTCCCAATATAATGTTTCATCTTTTGCTGTTTGCTTGCAAATTTAACAACAACAAAATCCTCTCTTTCTGGTTTTTTATGAAAAGATAACGGAAAATCAACAGTGTCATTAGAAGAGATAGAAATAGTGTCGTCGGAGTCATCAAAAAGAACTTTTTTCACATCTTAGGCTTTATTTTTAGGTTTAGAAACTTTTTTACTTGTCTTTTTGGACTTTTTAGTCTTTTCTTTGGCTTATCCTTTGAAGATGAAGTAACTTTTATAAAGTGCTTCATGACATCTGCAAAAAGTTCGCCTCTCATCCAGCCAACAGTACCGAGAGGAGCGTCTTTTAACATAAATGGTTTGAAAACTTTCCTCGGAAAAACCTTAGCTGGTGGCAAAGCAGTTCCTGATGCAGACACCCAACAACAAGTTGTTACAAAAGTGCCTCGTTTTGCACTAGTAACTTTGTGGAGCTGCTTAGCTCCTTTCTCGACAAGAATCTTTTTTGGTTTCTGGACAGTCATAGTCCCCGGTCTCATCTAAGCAGAAAACTCTCGTTCCATCAGAAAAACTTGAATTGCGACTCATCGCTTCTTGCAAATTGTTGAAGATATTAAGGTGATATTTCCCAAGTAACACAGTCTTGGAGGCTTAAAACAAATCTGTCTATAGACAGTCTATTCATGGTAAATCTTTAGATAGGGGCTTTATAAAGATGGTTTCAATAAAGAACATGTATTCTTATAGAGTTTTTTTTCTCAAGCTCGATTATTTTTAGAGCATTTGTTCTAAAGCACACTTATTTTAAGTACGTTTATAGGTATATTGAATGTTTTAAGATACATGCAAAAAAAAAATGCTTTATAGATAATATGATATATTTTAAGATAAAACATTCTATTTTATCTATTGGTACTCTTATCTTTGCTTATAAACAGACTTTTAAGTCTAGATAAAATATTTATATAGATATTTTTCAGATTGTCTTAAAAAAGTATAGTGAAAACGTGTTTCTAGTGGTTTTTTTTCCTAAAAATGGCTTAATTAAGTGTATTTTACATTAAATATTTGAATTGGATGATTTTATGCAATGGAAACAGTAAAAAAAAGACAACACGTCAAAACTGCGACGGAGCGGCCCTGCGGACGCATAGTAGGTACATGCGCGGTCCGAAGGGGGGGTCACAGGGGACATGACCCCCCCTCCCCCACAAAATCGTACACGTCAGATTGAAAAATCTTCTACAAAATAAAAGAAAGCTATTTAAACGGAGCGTAGAGTCCGTTCCCACTTATCCGATCAGTCTTTTTGCCCTGAAACCGGACGTCGGACGTGGGTGTTCACATTATATCCGATCAGTCTGTTTTGCCGGAAGGTCGGTGGTTCGATTCGCCGCCAGTTTACATTTGTATTTCGTACGCGATGGACGGCGATGATGATGTTCTTATATTGTGGTGGTATTTGAGACGAAAAAGTAGTAGAAAACGGAGACAACATTGGGTGCATCCTATACTTCGAGACCGATTTTCAACATATTTGAAACATTGATGGGTGAATTAAGGAATGATGAGGCGAAGTTCTTTAACTACTTTCGAATGTCTTTTTCCTCTTTCGACGATCTCTTGGGAAGAATTTCAATGAACATGAAATTACAAGACAAAGATTTAGAGAGTGCATTTGTCCACAACAAAGGCTGTCCATATGTTTAAGGTACGTCCTTTTTTGTTCAAATATTTATATAGGAAATGCTCTGCCAAGGTGGCTAGTTGGATTGTAATATAGTATTAGGAGTTTAATAAAATACAGCTATGCAATTATTGAAATATTTTTATTGGAAACAGTCACATGAGAGCTTTTGTTTTTGTCGTCTTGATTAAGTCATAGTAACTAAATTCCTTCAAAATCATAATCTAATACACTCGATGCTTCAGAAGATGGTTGAGAATGATACGATGACTGAGAGGTTGGTTATGGTGAACGTACGACGCGACGCTGCCGTTTGCTGAAGAGATTGTAATGCACTTGTCGCTGCAGGAGATGGTTGAGAATGATACGATGACTGAAAGGTTGGTGATGGTGAATGTACGAACGCTGCCGGCTGCTGAAGAGGTTGTGTATGGTATCCACGATATTAATCTTGCCATTCAGTTTGATAATCATATCTTTGGAAACCAACACTATTCCTTTGATTTTTTGTATAAGATCTAAAACTCCTGCTTGAAACTCTAAAGTTTCATCCATTGTGAAAGAATCAACGGCGGGTAGTACACCCTTGAAAAATAATAAATTTGGGTTTTCTTTTTCTTGTGTCATCCTAAAGTCCAGGAATTTAGACATCTCTTCATCGACGTCTATTGTGCTCTTCGTGCTTATGGGAATCGAAAGTTTACGAAAGTCAGTTTCATTACTAGGACCACTTTGTACATTTCCTTCATCGTAGTTATGAATTGACTCTTCGGTTGATCTCGGCTCATAAACCTTCTTTAAAAACATCATCTATCATCGTGTACATAACGTCGAGACTTTTTGGCAGCAGATCCAATTTTTTTTTTCATCTTTCTTATTTTTCATTGATTTTCGCCATGTGTCTCGAATTTTGTTCCATTTATCCGATACAGATTTTCCTGCAAACAAATAATAATAAGTATTATAAAATTTTGTTGTTTATGTGTTTTCATCCATTTTATTTGTTTTCAGATATTTTGCTTCTGGGTGTTCGTTCAAGGAACTCCACTACTCATAATTATAAGGTAGGAATATCGACTATTAGTAAAATAATAAAAGAAACCAGCGTCATTATTTGGAAGAGATTATTCACAGATTTCATGAAGTTGCCTGATACAGAGAGAGAATGGGAAGCCATTACAAATGAATTTGAAACAAAAGCTAACTTTCCTCATTGTCTTGGAGCTGTACACGGAAAGCACATCAGAATTATAAAACCATGCCATAGTGGTTCTATGTTCTTTAATTATAAAGATTATTTCTCTTTTGTATTACTTGCTGTGGTCGATTCAGAATACCGATTCATCTACATAAGTGTTGGTTCATATGGAAAAGAGTGTGATTCTATCATATTTTACCTTTTGGTAAAAATTTAATGATGGTTCATTAAATATACCAAACCCCAAGCCTGTACAAGAAACCACACAATCATGAAGAAATGCCGTATGTACTCATTGGTAACGAAGGCTTTAGCTTAACACCGAATCTCTTAAGACTATATCGGGGTACACATTTAGATCATGAAAAAAACATCTTCAACTATCGCTTGAGCCGAGTTAGAAGATATGTTGAGTGTGCCTTTGGTATTCTAGCCTACATGGGCCGATAGATCTTCAAATAGAAACGGCGATTAACGTCATAAAAGCTTCTACGGTTTTACATAACTTTGTCCGAGATAAAGACGGTATTAATTTACAACAAAACCCAATAAGTGAAGAAACGGGCCCGTTTCCACGTCGTTCACATCCGCGACCGTGTAGAGGTGGTCCTACTGAAAATATAATTCAAAGAGCAAGAGAAGAATACCTTGGTAGGAAGCAGCTATATGAAACTACCTACATAGTATTGAATAAAAAATTAACTTACCAAATTTTTTTTCTTTCTTTTTCGTCCAGTTTATCAAACTCAGGATTTAATATTATGCCAATTTTCCGCCACGCTTCTAATCGTCGATTTGTGAATTTAATAATAATAATTGGACTTGTGATCGAGAGGACGCGGGTTCGAACCCCACCCATTACACTATTGCCGTGAACCCACTCCAGCAAGCATATTTAGCTTAGTTGGAGGTGTTAACAAGATTGCTAGGAATGTAAAATCTACCCACATTGCTGTAATCTTTATTAAAAAAAAAAAAAAAAATCTAATAATAATTTATTGGTTTAAAAAAAAAATCTTAGCACTAGGTTACATTTTTTATTTTATTTTATATGGCAATTTTATGTGCTAACAAAAGAATCTAGCATCTGTAACCGAACTAGGCAGTGCCTGTACTTCGGTTATCAGCGCCAATCCTCACCAAATGGTGTAAACTAACAGCCATCATACAATTTAGAACTTAACTAATTTGTACTCGTCCAACGTTTTATCCCACAATATGGGTTTATTTTCGACTAGCGATATTAACGCGCAAGCGTCCACGTCCATTTTGCACGAGCACTGACGCCAAAGAGAATGTAATACACTAGACGCCGAATGAGACTATAGCGATGCGAGGAAGGGCGGGGCGGAGGGGGTTTTGTCTTCAGTCTAGCCCTTAAATGCATCCTGTTGCCAATTGTATACAATCCACGTTTCACCTTATTGTATGAGACCCATCAGGTGTGTACTTCTGATCGCAGTTTGACGACCATAGATAATAGATAAACAAAGTGTAAAAAAAAAGAATTACAACTTTTGGCGGTAAATGTATTTTTTTTTGACACTTCAATGTGGCGGTCGAAAAAGTTCGTAAAGTTACAAGAAGCGTCTTCATAATTTATGATTTATCGATACACAAGTGCTATTTTTGATTCAAAGAAAATATTTTCTGAACTCTTGTTAGGTAAGTTATTGGTTTTTCATATTTTACTTGTAAATTTTATGGGATCTAATAAGATAGGATCGTAAAACTGTATGTTGCCAAATGTCTACGTTATGCGTTTGTTGCATATTATGTGTATGCATATTATTTGCTTGTGTTAGGGCTTTTTGCTTATTTTGGTTTGCTTTTTAGGATGGCTAAGCGGTTAGAAGAACGAGATATTGAGAATATATTATCAGCTCTCGAAAATGGTGATATTTCTGAAGATGAGGATTGTATAGGCGACGAAAATGAACTAGATTACTACCCTAATGTACAAGATCTGATACAGGATTTAGAAGATGCAGAGGAAGTAGATCAAAACGATGCAGATCCTGACTTAGCAACTGAAGAAGACCATCCACCAGATACGTTTCTAGTCCCAGGACCCTCATCTAGTCAGCCACTATCAGGTACTGTTGGTGGAGCGGCCTGGAGGCAAAGAAGTAGGGAGCTTGTATGGAAAAAATGTAATTTGGAATTTAGGGAAGACCGCATACGTTTTATAGGCCACACAGACCTTTCCCCAGAACTAGCCCAACTTGAAACTCCATTTCAATTTTTTTCACTATTTCTAAATGATGATATATTAGGAAAAATTGTGGATGAGACAAATTTGTATATCACGCAAAAAAGCATCTCCCACTGTCCTCCTGTAAATGCCACGGAAATTCGTCAATTTCTAGGGATTATCATATTTATGTCAGTGTATCACTACCCAAATGTTAGATCCTATTGGGGTAAATATGGCTTCAAAAATATAATGGAAACGATGACGGTAAATAGATTTGAGAAACTGAGATCTGTCATTCACTTCAATGATAACACTTTGCACAAGCCCGTTGATCATCCAAACCACGACCGTCTGCATAAAATAAGACCTATAGAGGAACATTTGAATAAATTATTTCTGAGTATGGCACCATTTGAGCAGAGGTTGTCCTTAGATGAACAAATGTGCTCTACCAAGGTAGCACATTTTATGAAACAGTACCTCCCCAACAAACCCCATAAATGGGGTTTCAAACTGTACGTTTTATGTTCATTGTCTGGATATGCTCATAGTTTTGAAATTTATTCAGGAAAACAGGATATTCAGAACTTACCTGATGAACCTGATCTTGGCATAGTTGGTAATACAGTCATTAGATTGTGCCGTTCACTTCCGCGAAGAATGAACCATATTATTTATTTTGATAATTTTTATACATCAATCCCTTTGTTATATTACCTACATACTCAAGGTATTTATACATTGGGTACAATTCAGAGGAACCGCCTCGGAAAAAACTGTAAGTTGCCGGTAGTAAAAGAGTTCATGAAGGACTCTGTGCCAAGAGGATCGTATGAGGAACTAGTAGCATTCTATGGAGGTGTGGATATTTCGGTAACTTGCTGGAAGGACAACAAGCCTGTTACGTTGGCGTCTACTTATGTTGGTTCTGAACCAGCTGAAACCGTCAGCAGATTCGATAAGAAACAGAAGAAAAATGTCTCCATTGCCTGCCCAAAAATAGTAAAAGATTACAATGCTCACATGGGCGGAGTTGATTTGATGGACAGTTATTTGGGCAGGTATAAAATTAGAATTAAAAGTCAAAAGTGGTACATCCGATTATTTTATCATATGGTCGACATGACAGTGATAAATTCATGGGTACTTTATAAAAAAAAACACCCAAACATGACACTAGGTGATTTTAGATCAGATCTTGCAGAGACCTTATGCAATTATAAAAAATATACTGAACCCAAAAGAGGAAGGCCTTCGGGCAGTAATATAGATAGGGAGATAGAAGCAAAAAGACACCGGGGCCCAACGAAGCCTGTTCCTCCAAAAGACGTGCGAACTGATGGTATAGGCCACGATGAAAAAAGATGTATTTCTAAAAACAGATGCAAACTTCCCGGTTGTAATGGTTTTTCGCGGACTGAGTGTACTAAATGCAGGGTTGCATTATGTCATATTAAGATCGAAATTGTTTTGCTGCATTTCATTCGAAATAGTCTGTATATTGTTTATATATTTGAATTAATAAATATATGACCCCAATAAAAATGTAAGGATAACTTTAGTACATAACGCATAGTGTTGCCAAATGTCTACATACATTATATATACATATTTAAATACATATTTTTAATACCAATTTTTTTAAATTATTTTTTACGTTATCAGTGCCTAAATACCTATTGGGAAACATTTTTCCAGCCCGAAATAAAAATCTATGCATTTAAGGGCTAGACGCAACGTTCCGATCCGGGCGTTTTGACTGATCGTCGCAGTGGCAAAACGTCTGTCAATTAACTCCGATCAGTCTTTTTTCCCGGATCAGTCATAATGTGAACAGCTCCATACAAATTGTACTGCCACTGGCACATCCGTTTATTTAGACTGACCGAGAAAAAAGACTGATCGGATAAGTGGGAACGGGCTCTGATACATTTTATGGTGTGCTTGGTTTCGTTCTCGACAGCCGGTGGAACTTCGTAAAGCTCTTTCGACGTTTGGCTTTAAGGCTGGACGAGGCAGAGGCTGCATTGAAGCAGCTCCTGCCCAATCTAGGACGGCCAAACGCTCTATGCGGAGATTGTACGGTCCTTGCCATAGGATCTGGAGGTGGTAGGACTCGCACGCTTGCACAATTGGCGCAAGGACTAGGCATGCCTCAATCGCGCCGATAAATCACCTCTTTGAGGAGTGGCTGGAGCCGCCGATGAGCTGACGCCATGGCGTCCTCACCTTCCGCCTGATGCAGGTGCTGACCGAACTCGAGGCTGTCTCGGGAGGTACCTGTATTCGAAACAGCGGGAGGACCCGCCTGGGTGTCGTCATTGTGAAGATAACCCGCAGGAAGCGGTGGAGCATACGGTAGAAGTGAGCCCCGCTTGGGCGGAGCACCGCCGTGTCCTTGTGGAGGCGATCAGCAGCGGCGATCTTTCGTTCCTGGTTCAGACCATGGTGCGGGGCGAGCGGGAATGGGATGCAGTTGCTTCCTTCTGCGACGCATTCATGCTAGCGAAGGAGGAGGCTGAATGCGTGAGGGAGAGACAACTTGCTTCCTCACGCCCCAGCCGCCGCTGGAGATGCCTCGGGCGTTGGCAGCCGATGTCCGGCCACCGTTGGCGTGGGTTTGCGGCTGGCGAGCAGGGGTAGCCCACCGTTCAGTAAGGATAGGTCTGCTGTCACCTAAATTGCCAGCCTCAGACTTAAAACCAACCCCTAACTAAAATTATAGTTTTTTCCCGGACACCCTAGAAATAAATATTTTCGAAGTTGAAAACAAAATGAGGTTTACTTATAGTTTTATTTTTTTTATAACATTATAGAGCTCTATATTTTTTCATATAGTCTCTTTCTTTATATAAATCAACATTATAAAAACAATGTGATAAAATCATCGTGCTTTTTAGCACCCGTAAGGCATGAACGCTTATAGGGAAAATCCCCCCGGACGCTCTCCAAACTAGGACAAATTCGGGGAAAGCCGGATGGATGGCAGCCCTTAGTTACCAGGCTCGGAGAGACGGTGCGTCGTGTTGAGCCTTTGCCTGCTGGGAATGTTCTAACGAGACACCACGGCCCCGGACCACAAGGGCAACTGAAGGAACAGGGTCGGTTTTTAGTCAGAAGAAGCCTGACACTCCCTTCCGCTAAAAAAGGAATAAAATAGTGTATTGTGCAATAAAGTCAAATTTAGTCGACTTATTTTATTATAAGTGACCCCTCCAAAATTGCAGGCTGCGACCGCGCCTGAGTAGGTATAATACAACCGAACATGTCAAAACATGCGTTACTCATCTATTACTCGGTCAAATTACGGGCTTTGTACGCAAATCTGCGAATATGCCCATAACAAATTAAATACGAATAGGTAGGGGTACGCAGCTACGGAAGGATCCGTCCACTTTTGTATACCAGCCTTATGTTAACACTTTGCGTCTTTGGCACCGCCACCGCCGCCGGCGTATATCTATACATACCTACCTACTATTTTTCACATTGTCTATAAATAAAAAATCTTTTACTTACCCTCTTGAATTGATTAATTAGATTGCTCTGTTACTGCATAAAATCGTCTTCCGTTCACAACACATCTAATGACCTGGATGATAGTTACTAGATAATCTTAAACCACTCATAAATCTGTTTTGTTTTGTTCTGTCGTTTTTCTAGTAAATTTTATCTTGACGCCATTTTTATTGCTTCAAATGATTTTCGTTACATATTTTAATGCTTATTATTATGTTTTTATAATTAAATTATGTCTAATTAAACATTTAACATGTATTAAATTACTATGTTTTAAATAAAATGAGTATTTGAAACATTATAATGCAATTTCAAAAATTGCCTTATAGAAATAATTTGGTAAAAAAATATTAAATCTTACATTTACAGCGGGCGCTCTTATTTTAAGAGAGTTTTACATAATAATCGACGATAGAATTTCAATCGCATATAGATTTGCTTGTTTATAACTAGCTAAAACATAAGTATATATGAAATAAGAAATTTGTTACGCCATGATGCAATACAATAATAAGTTTAAATAACTCTTGTAAGTTCTTCGCCATTATGTGTCGTTGTCTATTACAAATTACTTATTATTAAAAGTTACTTAAAGTTGTTAGTCTTGAGTTAATTTTGGTTTAAAAACTCGACGAGTAAAGACTTCTTTAAAGGTCTCAACTTTATCTATAAACTATCTACTAGTAAAATTTGTGATCTATAAACAGTTTAGTGAGACACTAGAAAAATCTCTATAGACAATTAGAAAATTTACAACTCTTATCTCTATCTATTCATGTTTTCTTAACTCATTCTTATGCGAGCGGATAAGGTTGTGCCCACTTTTACTAAACTGTGTCTATAAGCGTTCTTGAAGATTACTTGGGGGATATTTTACTCTTAAGGTAGACGATAAAATTAAATTCTATTAGATATCTAATAGTCCGTTTTTAGACGCGATTGTGTTACTTGGGTTGTTAAATGAAGTAGCCCTTGTCAAACTGCATGGCTCTGGTTTCCTAAACGAGAGATCACGATGTCGTTTCCTAAAGCAATAAAGCCAGTCAATGCCTGCTATCTTCTTCTCAGTCCAATTTTTAGGCATGGCTAGTTGGTGAAATTCTGCCATTTCATAAGCTAGTTTTCTACACTCTACCGTATCAAGACCATAACTTATTTTTGAACAAGTCAAAATTATATTCTTCTAGCCTCTTTTCTTGGTCATTTGAAAATATTTTGCTATTAGCATAATTAGGAGTGAGATTTGTACTTTTTATTTCCTCTTCAGTTTTGTCTTTAAGTTTTTTGACATAGCGGCTTAGTGTCATGTAGTTAACATGTTTTTGGTTAGCAGCATTTCTTAGGCTTATACCACTTTCAACGAGTGCTACTGCATCTCGCATATTTTGTTTACTATGCTGGCCCAGTGTGGTCTTTCTAACCCGATTTCTAGCCATTTTGAAAGAAAATCTGCAACAAAGATTTTTAAGAATAGCGAATTACAAAACGAAGAGACTGACAATCAAATTAACGAACTTTATGATGGGGCACAATGTGCCCCGTCACACAGTGCCCCAAGGCTCCGGTAAAGTTTATCAGAAAAAAAATAATTGGGTTAGGAATACCAGTAATCTTTTCATGTGAAATGAATTAGTAGTTTGTGAATTTTTATACAAAAAAGTAACACTCACCTCAATCCAACTATCAATTCGATAAAACAAATACATTTGAAGCCTTTTTAAAGAAAAAAACACCTGAAAACACTTTTTTCGCAAAAAAAAATCTACGAGTCAAACTCAAATGAAATGTCAAGCGTCTGGCATTGACGTTTGATGCGCTTGTCAAATCAGTGAGTTGTCGCTAGCGGAAATATAGAAAGAGATGGAGATATTAGTACTCTAACACTGTGCCCCGTGTCACAGTGTACCCCACTTGACCCCAAGGGCGGATCCAGCTTTGGTGCCAGGGAGGGGTTCACATAATCGTGGTCAAGTCACAAGAAGTAATAATTTGTATTTCCTAACTCCGCTGCCACTTGGCCATCCACTGCCGATATTCGTTTACAACGACAGAAACTGGAGTATTATCTAGTAACAATGTTTAAAAATTTTAATTAGTGGTCCACCTAGGTCCTGGACCCAGCCCAGGGGGGGGGGGGTCATGACCCCCCCTGGATCCACTCTTGCTTGACACTATACAATATTGTGATTCTGCCCCTCATATTATTCCTGCAACCTGTAGGCCAATTACACGCAGTGTGAACGCTCTCAGAGTTCAGTATAACAATGTCTTCAGAATTTTGACGGTGCTATCGTGTTATTGCAGTGTATCTGCGATGTTTGCATCGTCACAAGTGTCTGATATGTGCTATAATTAGAAAAGGAGCGGCATCATTGACGCGCAAAGAGAGAAATAATCCATAAGTCTACCTAAGGGTAATTTTGTCAGTCCCAACTCCTACTAATCAAATTTTCTGTTTATGGCTGTTTTTGTGAATGACATGTTCATAATTTGTATATTTACCTACAGGTTTTATAGACCATGAATAGGAAAAATAAGAGAGTTCAAAGCAAGGCGGAGTTGGAAGCCATCGTTGGTAGACAACCTGCCTGATTTATCTGACATTGTCTCTGACGATGATGCTTATTATTAGACAGCCGCTGTTACCAGCCCAGCAGATAACCTAAATGTGATTGAAGATTCCATTATCGAAAGTCGTCTTGAGTAGGGCCGGATTAACCATTAGGCGGAGTAGGCAACTGCCTAGGGGCCCCGCATCAACTAGGGGCCCAGGCCCAGTGCACGCAACAAGAAAACATGTTTCTTCGAACGAGAATTTGAGGTGCGTGTGAACTTAGGGACCTCACTGTTATCTCACAAAATAAAAATTGTTAGATTTAGTAGTAGAATTGAAACAATTTTATAACAAATCTGGGAATAGTAAACAAATATATTAAAAACCACAGCCCTTAATATGTGTTTCCTCAGTTCACACATGATTTGGTCAGTCAAAGTAAGAAAAGGGGCTCCGAGAATGCCATTGCCTTAGGGCCTTTGACAGGGTTAATCCGGCTCTGGTCTTGAGGTGCTTCTCATATTTTAGAAGAAAATATTGAATGTACAAGATTATATTCGGAAAGTTCTCTGAGAGAAGATTTGGGAGGAAACAGCACGATTAGTAGAGTAAGCGAGAGATCAGAACAAATAAATCACTAACGCAGATGATAGAATATACAACACAAGAAGAATAGAGAAAAATAGTGAATCTAATCTATCTATGAAGTAGCACTATGTGCAAAAAACTGTTTTAAAATTTAATGTTACTAATAAAGATATGATTCCATATTCGTCGTTTTTCATTTATCAAAATATAAAAATAAATTCTAAAAAATAAATTATAACAACCGAAGCTAGAAAGAAACACTTGTATTTAGAATAATAATTTCCCACCGAAAAAAAGGGGGTTTCCATGTCCCCCCCCTTGTTAATTTTTTTTTTTAAATCAGTGGTATCAATATACTCTAAATTCACCTTCAATTTTGTAGTTACTTTCACACAGGCTTGCGCCTTATTAAGGGATAAATTGGGGATAAATAAATAAACGTCTGCCCAAGTAAGATTCGAGCTTCCTCTCTATGAGAGGGATTGGGCCGTAATTCACCACGCTAGCACAGCGTGGCTTGGTGGATCTGATTATGTTCAGTTTTTCTTAATTTCACCAAGTAATTCGCTTGCTGCTGCTGTTTCTGCTGGTATACCCCAGTGGATGATTCAGATTTATATTATTCTTCTATTTTTGATCCTTTATCTGTTAACTTATGCGTAAGGAAAGCGTTGGTAGTCCGCAGGGTTATACCTAATTAAGTCTGAACCATAACATAACCATCTTTTTACTGTTGTCAATTGACAAATGTGTTTATTACTGGCACCTGATCGTCGTAAGCCGTTCTGCCCTATAGAAGATATGTACATATATTCCGCTCTATCTAAAGCGCTCTAAAGAGGAAAATACTTGCCGGTATTTTCCGCTTTATAGAAAGTATTCTCCGTTCTATAAAAGGTATTTTCCGCACTATAGAATGTAAATTCCGGCTCTATAGAAGGTATTTGACGCTTTCATTGGGTTACCGTCACTAATTCTTTCTGCTAAGTTCACGCTAATAAGGCTTGTCTGACTAGAGATAAAAATAGGCACTTTTCCCCGGCAGGACGACCGTGCTGAATAGGTACCTATTGCACTGTAACTATAAAACGAATTTTTGTGGATATAACACTAAATATTTCCTTTAAAATATATAGGAAGATTTCTAATCTTTTGTTTATTGCCTTCCAACTGGGACAATGATCCAGACAATTTTCCATAAGTAGGTACGAGAGCATACGGTCACCGAAGTTATTTTTTTTTTTTTTCTTGGACCGTAAGCTCTCGTACCTAAGTACTTATGCAAAATTGTCTGGAAACGGTCACCGAAAAGTCGAAAGGGTATGCAAATGACGTGCGGTACCAAAATTTCATAGTCTCACTACAACGCAGTGGCGTGCCTAGGGTTTCAAAATAACGCAAGCCCAATAAAATTTTAACCGATTTAAAAAAAAGAAAGTTCAGTTTTCGACTGAGTATGTAGGTACCTACGTATGTATTATCGCAATTTTCTCATAAACTACTGGTTAGGTACAATAAATTAAAAGTGAATTCATCCATCTTCTTCTTTCCTCTTCTTTCTTCAATTTCACTCTTGCTTGTTGTGCGGTGAATGAGGTAACCAAAGCACACTGAAGGCATGCTAGTGCTAGATTGAATATAATAAACATATCAGCAATTGCATACCTCCGGTGGCTTTGAAAAAAGCCGTTTGGTTTGCTTCATTGCTTGAGGGAACAAAGTTATGGTAAGTAGTTGCTTCCTTCGTAACAGGACCCAGGTTACAGACAAAAAAAAAACAAAACAAAAAGTTACAAAACGAAAGTTAAAAAATAGCTGGATAGAATGTAATAAGGAATTTAAATAATTTATTTATATTCTAATTGGAATCGTCTATCTTTCTTAAGAAATTATTTAATTACATCAGAGTAAAATGTTGGTGATCGTTTTAATTCTACCAACAACTGTTTTTCAATAGCTATCATTGATAATTCGGAAAGACGCTCTTGACCTTGTGTATTTCTCAGATAGGTATGGATACGTTTAAGAGACGAAAAAGCACGTTCCGCGGAAGAACTTGTAGCCGGAATAGTTACAACAAGATACGCTAACTTTAACAGCTCGGGAAAGGCATCTTCGAGGTTATTCTCATGAATGAAATCAATTAATTCGAAAACATTACGATCTTTCAGATCAGGACTAGAATACAAGCAAATCAATTGGCTTTTTAATGTTTGTTTGTCGAAATAGTTTGCATAAATGTCAAATAATGAATCTAATTCCTCTGTAGGAAAATGTGAGTGATAATTGTCAAATTTTTTGTTGTTGAGCAGTTGGAAAAACTTTAATTTATAAATTTCAGAATATCGGTCAGTAATTTCGGTATTAATGTTATCAATTACTTCTACAAAAAGTCGTCTGTATTCCGTTTTTGCACAGCGTACGTTGCGTCTCAAACGAGGAGCCGAGTTATTTTGCAACGTGTTCTCATAAATTTGATCAAATTCGGATTGAAATTCAGCACGTAACCATGCCTGAAATTCCTTTATTTTATTAATACAATAACCGACATCAACTTGTGATTTTTGTAGAATATTGTACAAGCAGTCAGTTTTTTCAAATATCCGATGAAAGATAAAAAGAAAAAAATTGAAATTATAAGATCGCAAAGTGTTTTCAAAATTCTCCGCAGCTAAAATCGTATCCCCGTCCCAGTTCTGTGGATTGTCGCACAGATCAGAAAACAACTCAATAAGTTTACTTTTTTGTTCAAAAACCGTGTTTACAACTCGCGACATGTATGTCCAACGAGTTGCGGGAGCATTAGGCATTTTTTTGCTGCAATGAGTATCGTAAAAAGCAGCTCGTTTTGTACTATTACTAAAAAAATTACACAAAGCCTGGAGGGCTGAAAAAAATAAACTAACCTCCTGAATTCTATTGCATGATTTAGACAACACTAAGGCCAGAATATGCGCATTACACCAAATGTAAATTGCTTGTGGACAAACATCTTTAACTTTTTGTTGCACTCCATTTCTTACACCGGACATTACACTAGCACCGTCATAGCTTTGCGCTACTAATTTTGCGATGCAATCATGTCTATTCAATAATTCGAAAATAATATTAGAGAGTGAGTCTGCTGTGCGACTTTCCGACACATTAAGAAAGCCCAAAAAACGGTCATAAATTTCATTTTTATAATAATGTCTGAGAATCAAGCACAGTTGTTCTCTATGACTAACATCGGGGGTTTCGTCAATAATAATTGAAACAAATTTTGTTTGTCTAACTTCGTAATCGATGCAAGTTTGCATCACATCGGCTACGGAATGAATAATATCGTTTTGAATTTTGTTAGATAAATAACTCGGCCCCGGTTTGTCACTTTCCTGATGCTGCATATGTTTTTCTAAAACGACATCGTATTTTGAAATTAACGAGACCAGTTCTAAAAAATTGCCTTTATTTAATGAAGTTTTGGACTCATCATGTCCTCTTAGAGGAAGTTCCTGTTGTGCTAAATGACAAACAATATCGACTAATCTTTGAAAAACACTACGGTTGTTTTCAACGCGCGTGTTATATTTTGAAATTTCCTCAGATAACTGGCGTGATATAGATGTCTCAATTCGTTGTTTACCAAAATTACCGAAAGAAACCATTGCACACAGGTGTTTATGGGAATTTGCGTGCCTTTTTATGGCGCCAGATATGTTATTTAAATCATTATAACCAGATGTATTTCAAACGGAATCTTCATTCGAAAAAAATATGCAGCACCAGCAATACAACTTATTAGTGTGCGAACAGCCAACAATCCAACTAGTTTTATACACTGATCTATTAAATTTTCGTTTATGCGATTGACTAGTCTGAGAAATACACAGATTAGGCGTCGGTTTTAATGAAGAAATTAACTGTTTTTTCTGAGCAAAGTTTAAAGATTTTACCTTATCTTCGCCAATCAAAACTTGAACGCATTTTAAATCCTCACAAGGTACAATTACCTCCATTGTTGTAGGTAAATCACCAAAACAATTGTATCACTGAGGAAATCTTAGAAAACAAACAAAAAACTTTAACAACAAAACCTTTTCCCACTCAAGCAAATGAAACTGAAGTTAGTTGCACTCTCGGATGTCGGGAACTACTCAGTGTTGTCATTTAGGCAAAAAAAGTCGCCAGGTATATGAAAAATCTAGCTATTTTTTTTTTATTTTTAAGATATTGCTTGAATACAGTCAAAATCTGTTATAACAACATCCAAGGGACCACTCATATTTGGTTGTAAAAACCGATAGTCGTAATAACCGGTGATGTTTTCAAGGTACAAAGTATTTTGTACCTATGATTTTGGTCTATATAACCGGTATGTTGTTCTAAATGATGTTGTTGTAAACGGTTTTGACTGTATTTAATTTCGTTATTTTAAAAGTCGCTAGTTTTTATTGTTGCTAAATGTTAAAAAAGTTTCCAAACTCGTTAAAAATCTCCAAGATCTTTCAACGTGTGGCTAAAACGGCAACACTGCAGAGTTGGCAAGCTGACAAGGTCACGCATACGCATGCAACTTCATACCAAAAGCCCTGCTTAAATCTGCCATAGTGATCGATTTGTTCTATGCACAAGGCCTAACTCGTTATACGGCACATCGCTATAAGTGCGAAAGTGACAGATATAGTATTTGAAAGCCCGGTAAAAGCCGGTGCGTGTAAGCGAGATAGCAATATGTAGATCATTAGATGCTACAAATACGAAACTCTGCGCGCGAACAATCGCGATGTGTAGTAGTGTAGCAGTAGATACATTGTGTTATTTTGATAAGAATTAAGCGCGCGAACTTTTAAATAGTTCGGGTTTGACATTGATTCTCTATCGAGCATTTATATTATTTAGGGCTTATATGAAGGTACCGCCACTGCTACAACGTTAACATCATTATCACTTTTTCTACCAAGGAATTATTACAGTAGTACGACTGTACGAGTACCTATGTAGCGCCGATAGTAAAAAACTTTATACCAAAAAATTAAACCGGCTCCCAAAAAACACTGCAAAGTGAAAAATAACTTTAATTTCGGTAGTCGGTGTCTTCAGTTTTGTATTTTCGTTTTTGGCACCGACTTCCGAAATTAAACTTATTTTTCACTTTCCAGTGTTTTTTGGGAGCCGGTTTAATTTTTTGGTAAAAAGTTTTTATTTCACTCTTTTTAGTTGGTCAATTTTTAATTTACCTAGTTACAAGAGCTTAAATGTCAACTACTTATAATCATTTACAAAATATTGCTTTTCCCAATGTTGGGCCGTTAATTGTTGAGGAGTTCTCTTGGTACTTCACCATCAGCTTCACTTCACCATGTGCATTGTGACGAGCATATTATGCTTAATAACCACATTCAAGTAATCGAAGCGGAACACATGAAATACTTATTATTCCTACTTATACAACGTGTAATTTAAAGGGTATATATAGGCTTCTTTGGATCATAACAAACGATATAGCAAGGGTTTTGTAATCCTATCCCTGTCTACAATCTACATGTGTGGAACTTATTAGAAATTTCAATACATTGATAATTTTTCAAATTAAGAAGAACGAAGAGAATTATCGTTTTATTGGCAAGTGACGTGGATAGTGACGACCCTCATAATGCTGTGGCACGTTTGTTATTGTTGGTATTCAAGAAACATATGAAAACAATAATTTGGGGTCAATTCTGTGAGTCACTTATTTTGAGCTGAAAATTTGCATAGAGACTCCATACCAGATTTTTTTTTTTTTTCGATAGGGCCACTCGTAGTTTAGCTCGATAAGGCTAATATACTACTTAACCGGGCGATCCTGTGGTGACCTCTAAAATTTAAAGGCCCCCAGCCAGGGCTTACAAACTAGAATTTACATTTAAACAACCGCGCGCTAAGGGCACTCCCTGTGGAGTACGAGCCTCGGCTCAGCGGGGTCGTTGATGGTGGACAGCAAAGGGTCAGGCTGGGTCATATTATTTAAGGGAGTATTTATTGCTACTGGCTCAGCATCGCGGGCTGGCTCGTTTGGCAAAGGTCGGGGAGGGTTGACGTTACAAGAGCGCGGACGTCGCGATGGGCCTCGACGGCGAGGCCGGTATACAGAACGCGTTTTGTTTATGTTTTTAATTAGAGTGCTAGTTTCCCTACTGCTCTCTTGACGGATAGTGGTGGGATCGTCAGGTTCGTCAAGGACAAGGCGAGGACGACGAACCCGGGAAATTTTTGAGAGTGTGTACCGGGCGGCCGATACAATCAGGGGGTTTGTGTGTTTTTCAGCAGAGGTGAAATAACGCGCTGACTGGCGTTTTAACACTTGCTTTATAGTCGGGATTTTGAGGTCTACATGAAGATCCTCGTTCCTCAAGTACCAGGGCGCGCCCGTGGCATTTCGGAGAAATCGGTTTTGGATAACTTGCATCCTATGGATCTGAGCCGGACTACCATACCATGTTGTCTTCAGTCCTTTTAGATAGATATGGGGTTTCCGTTAGGACCGTTAGACGTTGTATATTGAGTAGTTCCAGTGGCCATCTGTGGTCTTCATCTAATGATGAAGAACACAGATGGCCACTAATGCCCTAATGGTCCACTTCACAAATGGTGCGAATGCAACTACATAAGTTACTATATAAAAAATAATCTTATTTTTAAAATTTTAAACATTGTACTATATAATACTCCAGTTTCTGTCGTTGTAAACGAATATCGGCAGTGGATGGCCAAGTGGCAGCGGAGTCAGGAAATACAAATTATAACTTCTTGTGACTTGACCACGATTATGTGACCCCCCCTCCCCGGCACCAAATCTGGATCCGCCCTTGATAGGTGTGCCTATAATATTTGAAGAGTTACTTCGATTTCTCCAGGATCCCATCATCAGATCCTGACTTGGTGAACGTGGGACCAATTTCGAATCAACACATAGATGCTGACGCTGTTTGCGATATATGACCAGTGTGTAGACGCCCACCAGTGGCTTATGGCCATACCGTTGCCACATGGTCCCACGTGTCTCCTAACTTGGTACTACTTGTGTTATTTCGAAGTTTACCCTTTCAAACAAAAAAGAATTTTCCAAATCGGTTCAGAAAAAAAAAATACGCGTCGACTTGATAACCTCCTCCTTTTTTGTCGGCGGTTGAAAAGTAACTCGTAGTTTAAAAATAACATACCAAAGCAGTAGGAAGGTACCTAGATAGTAAGAAAATAGTCGGTCATTTTTGCAACTGACCTAGGTTCGATAATGTTGTTGACAGGGGAGAATGGAAGAAAAAAACGTGTTCGCCTAACCCAAGTAGGTAACTGGGATGAGGGCAGGATGATGATGAGGTTCGATAATGTTGAATTGCATCGACCGTTCTATCTAATAAAAAATTGGCCAAGTGCGAGTCGGACTCGCCCATGAAGGGTTCCGTAACTATAATAAATATAATATACTTAATATATTTATTTGAAAAATAAAACCTTACAAATTTCTTAAAACTAGCTTATTTACAATTTTTACAACTACGCCAAATAACTTTGTTTTTCATAGTATTTGTAGGAATTACAAAGTTATATTTGCGGTTTTAGAAAATATACTGTATCTCAAAAACTGCTGACTCGATCTCGTTCAGACCAATTTTGGTTGAAAGTTTACATTAAGATCTACAACATATGTTTTTTTTAGATTTTTCACTTCATTATTATAGAAGTTAGAGGGGGGGGACACACATTTTACCACTTTTTTGGAAGCGTATATCTTTTAAACGATTAACTTAACGAAAAAGTCATTTTAGAAACCTTAATGTCATTTTTAAAGACCTGTCTATAGATACCACACACGTATAGGTTTCATGAAAAAAAATATTTTCAGTTTCAGTTCCATGTATGGGGAGCCCCCTTTATTTTAAATATTTTTTTTTATTTTCTCTTAAAATCGGAAAGCGGTTCACAGAATACATCTACCTACCAAGTTTTACGTGTATAGTCCTAATATTTTCGGAATAAAATGGCTGTGACATACGGACGGACGGACAGACAGACAGACGGACAGACATGTCGAAACTATAAGGGTTCCGTTTTTTGCCATTCGGCTACGGAATCCTAAAAAACAATCGATCTAAGTGATAAGTACGCGTGTCAACGAACCACATGGTGGCAAATGATGGGAATAGCCGATGCTCTATAACGAGACGTAGCGAGGATAAACAAGGCGTTCAATCTGTACTCTAGAAAAGAACAGAAGAGTTACCTACAACCTACTGTTAGAAATTTCTTAATTATAAACAGCTGTAGGTACCCAGGCTTACAAATATCAACAGTAAATAACTTTATATTAGCAGCTTTTCCGAAACCTATTGAATTAGCAATCAGTTAAACCTTAAATGTTCTTAAAGGCTGATTAATTTTCAACTGGCCATCCACGTTACCTGTGTAGGTAATCGATACAAAGTTAACATGGTTTTGGTGGGCAGGGGGCGTGATTTAACACAACCACGCCGACGACGATTGGTACCGGCCACTGCGGGCCCCATCTGTTCAAGCAGAGAAGTGAGGTGTTTGGCTCCTCCATGACTGTACCTCGGATCTCTTGTTAATACCTAAGAGCCTCGACCAACACCTGAGGAGGTTTTCGCTGGGCGGCTGGATCAAGAGCTTGATTCAGAAAGCAATAGTCCTTCCTGGACACGGCGCGCTTTGTTTGTGAGGTTCCTTCCTCAGGAGCCCCAACTACCGCTTGGTTCTTGATCGGGCTACTATTACTGATGGAATTATAATAATAAAAGTCGTCAGCTTATCAACGCAATAAGATGGCTGGCGATTACATTCATTTACCTCGCATTTCCCCTATGGTGGTGTTATCTTACCAAGTGGATTTTCTTTCATTTATTCATAAGTTCTCCCGAGGAGCTCCCATGTTAATCACAGCTGTACAATGAGGCCGGTCTGTGGATGGGTGGGTGATCTTCGATAGTTACCGCAGTGGCTCGAAATCGCAGTAAGTTGTAGGTATCGAATGTCAATTATACATATTTAACTTGGTAGGAGTTCAGGTAGGCAGACCCCAACTTGTACGTGGGAATCGTGCGGTCCATGGCCCTGTATGCGGCCCCTGTGTGGGCGCTGGACATGACGGCCGGCACTCTCGCCATTCTGCGCAAACCGCAGAGGGTGATGGCCGTCAGAGTCATCCGCGGGTACCGCACGATTTCCTACGAGGCGGCTTGCGTCCTGGCCGGATCCCCGCCCTGGGACCTAGAGGCGAAAGTACTCGCGTCGTTGTATCGATGGCGCGAGGAAGAGCGGGCACGGGGCTCGAGGCCGGTGCAGCGGCAGATCGCGCTGCGCCGAGAGGAGCTCCGTCAGGTCTTGGTGGCGGAATGGCGGCAGAGGCTTCTGCGCCCTACCGCCGGCCTCGCTACCGTCGAGGCGATCCGGCCAGTACTCGACGACTGGCTCGGGAGAAGGCACGGCTCTCTGTCTTTTAGAGTGACACAGGTGCTGTCGGGGCACGGCTGCTTCGGCAAGTACCTGTGCCGCATAGACAGAGAGCCGGACGCTCGGTGCCACCACTGCGTCCATTGCGGGGAGGACACGGCGCAACACACGCTCGCCGAGTGTGTAGCTTGGGAGGAGCAGCGCCGTGTCCTCACAAATGAAGTAGGAGGCGATCTGTCGCTGCCGGCCGTAGTGCAGAGTATGGTCGGCAGCGCAGAGTCGTGGGACGCGGTGGTGTCCTTCTGCGAGGACGTGATGTCGCAGAAGGAAACTGCGGAAAGGGAGAGGGAGATCTCCACTCCCTTCCCTGGCCGCAGAAGGTGCACCGGGCGCAGGGGAAGGGCGGACAACGCCCTTTTCCAGCCCCCATGAATGGGTCCAGGGGCGAGGGACTTGGGGAAGTCCCTCGCCCCCTATTTGATGGACCCGAGTCGCAGTCGCGCGCGGGTGTCGGCGCGCGCCTCTGAGGCGATGCACGGGGTAGTTCAACACCTCACTACCCCGTGCAGGAGGCGAGGCCGGGACAGACCCGACCAGCACTAGTGCGGGGCTGCGGAAGAATTAGGTTTCCCGCGGCCCCCCACGCACGTGTGAGGAGACACCGGGGTGGTTTTAGCCGGTAAGAATCCGGCACACCCCTCCGCCATTCCCCAGGCGGAGGTAGTCCATGAGGATTTCCCTCCGATAAAAAAAAAAAAAAAAAAAAAAGGCAGACCCCAACTAAGTTGGTAAAAGGCCAAGTTGATTGATTCATTGGGTTTATTATTTACTAAATCTATAACTTGTAGGAACTTACCCTATGTTTTTAGTTTTAAATGCGATGAAACGCCTTTCCGCAGGTTTGCCCTACTCCTATAATTCCACTATGCACCTATTCTATTAGGTTGTACTTTTTAACGCATGTATGGATAAGATCACAACTAAAGAGAAAATTGAGAAAAACTGATTAAGTTGCTTATTATATGGACAACTTTTTACCAGGAAAAATAATACTAACAAAATTTTATTACTTTTTAATTTAATAAAAGTTCTTCAATATAAGAATATGTCCGATTCCATCTATATAATACAAAGCGTTTCAAAAAGGGAAAATACCTACGTATAAAATACAACCTCCATGGACTTCTATTCCGATTGCCATCACGTTCAGTACTCAATCCCTGTATGTACTACATACGAGGAAAATATTCCAAACCGCATTCAAATTTCAACGAAAATATACTATTTTCGTACAATAGACGACCTCCTTTCTAACGGATAGGTACAGTGCCCCTAGTGGAGAACAGTATCGTAGCTACTTATATTTAGCAAGACAGTGAATATTATAACATTGTATCTACATTCAGAAGCGCCGCACAAAGGTATTGCCTCACAACAACATCATTGTCATCGAGATCGTTTATTGCACTACTTCATGTTATAATTAAGACATGAAAAGATTTCTCATTACATTTATTTACATAAAACTACAAAATTTCATTGTAAATAATTCATGTGACCGTTTATTTACAAAGCATAATTCTTCATCAATAAGTATTCTTTAAAATTAATTGAAGACATTAATTGGTAATTTTCATAAAATTTGACATCCAGCGTCCAAAAATCCTTTCGTTCCAACCAAATCATGGGAACACGTGGCGTTGATAATAAATAAATAACATGTATAATACTATTTACAATGCGTCTCGAAGTATGAGATATTTGACAATTTTGCCATTCATGATACGGTAGTTACAAGACGAGGCAGTAGGTATATCATCAGATAAGATAAAATCAAATACAAGGCTCAGCTGTGACAATGACATTCGCATTTTCCCACCATATTTTCGAACAATTCAGAATAAATTTAAGTTAGTATTACAAAAATGATAACAAAATGTAGAGTGGTGAGATTCTATGATACAACGGAGAGGGGACTACGGTTAGATGGAACAGACAAAGCTTTGACGAAATGTATCTACGTCGTAATATATTAATTGGAGAGCTTCACCGTGTGGAAGAGGGCGGTGGGATTACAGAATCTGGAAGAGTTTCTTAAGCTCCACCATCAGTTGCCAGTCGGTTTTGATGAGGTCATCGCGGAAGTAGTCCTTGCACGCGTCGATACTGGCACGGGATATCTGGAACAATACAGAGGAGCGGTTACTATCACGGTCATCAGTCTATAAAATAAAAGTTGTTTCGTCCTCAAGGGCGCATTTCCTCCCTTAAGTTGGTGGAGAAGAAAAACCAATATTTGCCCTTGGCATAAAACTTTTTTTAAATGTCGTCGTTTTTAATAGAAAACATTCGAAACATCATAAGACTCCTTGATAATCTTGCATTTACAATTGCAGGTACACAGCCAACGACGCATAAACAGTAAACAGAATGTCCGTTATTAACGTTAAAACCATTCTTATTTACCATAATAGTAGGTCTCATAAATAATTTCTCGGGAAAAAGTTAATTAAAACCAAATTATAAAACTCATCGAACTTCACAATTAATTAAAAAATTGCAGAATTTAATTGCGGCCTACCAAGACATCCGTAAAAACTGGTTCGGAGCGAGACCCAATCGAGACACCTTCGGAGCTAAAAATAGCGGCTTCATATTGAATGTACAAGTGGTTCATTCAGGTCGACCCAGTTTGGGGAGCATCGATTCAGCACTCCGGGGTGAATGGGGGTTTTGACGTCATAGAGAAAATAGAACAGGTTGTGCAAGCATGGAATTGGGTCACAAGTACCCCTCGCCCCTCTAGCATGGCGGTTGCGTGGCGACCCCGGTGCAGCTTGCCCGGGCCTCGAGCTAACGACGTTGGATCCGACTAGGAAATTGAATTATCAGCCGCTGGAAAATATGGGAAACTGCGCCGTGTATATTTAGACCGAGGGATGGGCAATTAATGAGACGTGAAGGTGAAGAGACGAAGGTTAGGCGAATTTGTATACTGAGGGGCTTGGGAAAACTCAATTTTTGTAGGAGTATCAAGGTTTTTATCGATGCTCCACTGTGTCAGGTAGCTATAATTTTGCATATCTTCTGTAACTCTTCTATACCTTTGTTGTAATAAAAAGTTGCAACATGTATTCATCAATTATATATATTTTTTTTATAATGAGTAAAATACACCCAAACACATTTAAGGATATCAAAGAACTCCCTAAAATCCTGAAAAACATTTTTTTTTAATTACTTGACATTTTTCCCACTCATGAAATATTCATAACACCAAATTTTCTAAAGTAGTCTCTGTTGGCACATGAACAATGAGAGTCCCCATCAATGAAACCGCACAGAAAAATATCAATGGGGCTTCTAGAATGGGTCTGACCCGGTCACCGCGTCTGTGTGCGACTTGCCGACACGATGCGTCTGTGTGGCTCCTTGCGACTGTATCCACAGAACGACGAAATGCACGGCCCTTCTAAAATGAAGTACCAACAGTATAAAGTAACTGGCACTTTGTGCGATGTTTCATTATGTCAATTTTATTGTATTGCAATCGCTTGTTAGATGCAGACTTTAATTCGAGGCGCTGCGCTGCTTCATATTCGAATATTTTTGTATTTTTCTCGATAACCACGAAAATATATAACGCTGTTTATTATTAAAGTTAAAAAGTGTTTTACGAACACAACTTAGAAAAAAGCTTAGCTAAATCAAATCAAGTGTTTTACGAAACAACTTAGATTGTTAATTAACTGAGAATATCAACGAAAATAGAGCAACTCCCAAACAAGTAATTGAATAAAACCGATTTCTAGAAATTTCAAAATACATTTGATTCATAACAGAAAAGTTAAAAAACCCAAAGTAATGTATTTTTTTTATTACTGATGAGCCCACTCTTGACCTCGATCTCGCGTGATGGTAAGCGATAGATGAGGTCTAAGATGGGACGAGCGTATAATACATTTCAGTAATAAAAGTAAAAAAAAAAACAAAAGAAATGTATAGAGTCGTAAACGAAATGAAGAGCCGGGATTGCGACACATAATGGAGGCCATAAACGTTAGGTTTTGCATGATAGTTTTAACCGTACATGCATAACCGACAGGCTAGCCCTAGCGTGTATGTGATGCCCGCCGGGGTTGTGGGACTGCCCGCCGGGGTCGTGGGACTCATCCCGTTACCGTGGCCCCGGTATGTAAAGGGTTACTGAAGGAACACCGTGGATTTTAGTCAGTAAAAGTCTGACAGTCCCTCCCACCCTGCCCGGAGTGGGAGGACTTATTTGATAATTTTACCACGTTAAAAAAAAAAAAAAGCGTGTATGTGATAAAACTGTACAGTTATCGGTGCATGTACATGCAACCGAGCAAATATCAAAATTGATATTTTATGCCGCTCGGCGCTCGGTTGTTTGCGCGCGAGCATAACCGAGCGCGTGTGGCTTCCGGCGAGCTTGCCTGTCACAGTTCTGTTTTTGTTATCTGTTGGTGTAAATTTCAACTCATTTATCAAATTTACATAGGAGAAATACTTTCTTTTCAATAACCAGCGTTTAGACCATTCAGTGCGATCTCTTTTTCTTTTTCTCTTCTGCAGAACAAGTGCTAAGCCAAGTACAGCTATCACATCGTTGTCGTCCATTGTAGCTTGGTAGGTATACACCGTTCACAGTACTTAATAGGCGTCCTACACACACCGTCACGTAGCTCAACTGAGAGTAATGGCAAAACTGTGCATGCAAACCCTAACGTGTATGTATGTGCAATATGAAATTGGGTTTTGCCTGGCGGTTATGCATGTACGGCTAAAACCATCATGCAAAACCTAACGTGTATGGCCTCCATAACACCAGTCATAAACGTTACCCATTACACGTGCAGTAACATCAATGTAATTACAAAACGAAACAAGTCCTGCATCACGATGACGAGCCCCTCTATTTGGACTTGGGAAAGTTTTACTATAAATAAGACGCAAATGGAAGGCTGCTTATAGGGGACAATCAGTTGACCAACTTATCCAGCAGTGTACATAGAATTTATCTCGAATGCATAAGCAGGGATAGAATTGTTGTGTAAGAAATTGAAACGAAATTGCCTTTGCCAACAGCTAATTTTCCAAGGTTTGCGAATCAGAACACCAGTTAAGTACTTTTGTAGATTGAATAATGCGGGTAGTACAAAATTATATTGTCTGATTCCCTTGATTGGCAACACTATTGCTGTGGAGTCACCGAAGAAAACATCAAGTCTAAGAAAATCATCAAAAATTCCCAAATGACAGAAAAAATCTGTTTATTTTCTATTTAAACTGTTGAAAACACATAGTGTCAGGTTTGACATCAAAGTGATTCAATTCATACAAGTGGTTAAGAGATCGTATGGAAAACTATGACGTCATAAAGTATCCAAAAATACACCGGCCTTCGCTCGGTTGACGGAAAATCGTCGAGTTCACATTGAGTGCTTTTATATTGTGCAAAGGAAAGATTGATGTTTTCCACTAATCGAAAACAAAACAGGAAGCTTTTTATGTAGTGTTTAGAGGTTTCAAAGTGAACTGACGCCAGTACATTCAAGGAAACTTGAGAAGATATTGCTGCTTTATTGAATATGTATTTGTATGTATAGGAGCAACGTCTTTGCTCCTATACGAAATAAGAATGAAGCAATATCTTCCAACAAGACATGTTTATTTCAATTAAACATCCCATGTTGTTATTATTATTATTGCATGATCTTCGTTCATCTAGTCGGTGTGTCCACAAGTAGGTACCGTACTAAGTAGCAGACACAAATACCCATTGATGAATCGAGTGATTCCAATTTATTCCTCACCAGACCAATGACTTATTCTTTTTAAACGTAACAAGTAACAGAATTTGTAACTTCCTACTAAAGTAAACTAATTAATAATATGAAAAATGTTTCCTTCAGCAAATTCAAGGTATTCCTCGCATAAAATTAGGTTATAATATTAAACTCGTGATAGTCTATTATTAAAAAAAAGAACAACAATTTTTCAAAAAGCTGTGTTTCATGTCACAGAACGTTTTCTGACACGTTGTATAATTTAATTCTTGTAAAAAGTAAAGAAGCGAGAAAAATGTAATCATAAACAAACTTGGTATATCTGGCGTGAGATCGAGCTTAGCAACAGACCGCTCGTATATTACTGATATCATATAACTGCAACCGCTATAGGCCTGCTTCCCCTGGCGGCACGGTTCCCCTCGACCTAGTGACCTGACCATCCCGCCGGCCGCCCCCCGCTGCAGCCGATCAATGGAGCCGCAGCCCCCCTTCACCATTGATACTAACCTTCTACTTGCATTGATACAATGCTTTAGTAGGTATGAATGAAAATCCTTCAATGAGTTTCTTTACGTTAGTTCTGCGCGCCGCGGTTGTTATCACACTAATATAATGTGATACGCACACATTCATAAACGCACGTCCACGCATTTTGTTGAATTCGTCGTACAGAACGACGCACGAGTTTAGAATATACATCGTATCGGTTAGAAAGGTCGATGCTATGAACATAATGATATGGGAATAAATAGACTGCTATTTTCTAACTGAATGGACACTGATAAATGAATACTAATGTTTGTCACATTACGGATTGATAACTTATATCTGCAAGCAGACGTAGGTATTCTACTGGAGCCATTTAATTACTGTGTCACACAGTAACAAATTATGTATGTAACAGTATGTACGAGGGGTGATCCAAAAGTAATGATAATCATAATAAAACACGGTGATTATGATTTAAAAAATAATTTATTTTTCTACGTAGTCTCGTAACAAATTAATACACTTAATCCATCTTTTTTCTAAACCTAGGATTCCCTTAGAAAAAATCTTTATCTTGACTCTCCTAAAACGTCTCAACAGCAGCCATCACTTCACTATCGTCTTAAAATTTTCGACCTCGGAGGTATTCCTTGAGCCGAGGAAAGAGGTAGAAGTCACTGGGGGCTAGATCTGGCGAATAGAGGGGGTGTTCGAGCAATTCGAAACCTGTTTCTTGGATGGCAGCCATCGCAACTGCGGCTTTGTGAGAGGGTGGGTTATCTTGCTGAAACAACACTCCAGCTCGCAATTTGCCGCGTCTTTTTTCCTTGATAGCCTCCCATAATCTTCTTATTTCGTCTACGTAGTAAGAGCCTGTTATAGTGGCTCCCTTTTCCAAGTATTCCACCATAATGATTCCTTCAACGTCCCAAAAAACGGATGCCATAACCTTCCCCGTCGAACTTGACACCTTGAATTTCTTCGGCGTCGGTGAGGAGGCTCGTTTTACGTCATCGATTGTTGCTTGCTTTCAGGATCAAAATGGTGAATCCAGGTTTTATCCATGCACACAAAACGTGACAAAAATTTTCCTTGTCTGCTTGGAATTTTTCGAGATTCGTCCTCGAAATGTCGACTCGTTTCTTCATTTGCTCTTCGGTTAACATTCTCGGTACCCAACGCGCAGATACCTTTTTCATTTGCCATTCGTTCGTAAGCATTCTTTGAATGCTGTCATATAAGAACCCTGTTACCTCAGCTATATGCCTGATGGTCACTCTTCGATCTGCCATTACAATATCTTCGACTTTTTTAATATTCTCTTCAGTGAGAGACGTGGGTGGGCGTCCCTCACGATGTTCATCTTCAGTGGATATTCTGCTCAGGCTAAACTCCTTGGCTCATCGTGCAACTGTAGAATATGGAGGAACAGAGTCCGCCAATGTTTCCACCAAGTCGCTGTGTATCTCTTTAGTAGACATTTTTTTCATACAAAGGTACTTGATCACAGCTCTAATTTCGTTTTTTTCCATTTTGACGTTTCCACTTCGACGGTTTGTATTCAAATGAATGTAACTCCCTGGAATCGTAGTCTATTTATTCGATTTTTTCATGATGACTTAGTGGGTAAACAAGCTATAAAAAAACATTTCTTTTTGATTTTTCTGAGAACTGGAAATATCCGATTATCATTACTTTTGGATCACCCCTCGTATAGGTATATCGTTCACGTTCACAACACGACTAGAATCGATTCAAATACAAAGTCAGTGGGAAACGCTTAGAACTACTAATAGTAATAACTAGTACTCACGCGGGGCTTCGCTCCCGTGGATTCTATCACGGTAAAAACATAACTCTCCTTTTTTGCAGTCGCGTAAAAAGTAGCCTATAACCTTGCCCAAGCTTCAAGCTACTTCCATACCAAATTGCATGCAAATCCAACCAGTACTTTCGAAGATTAGCACGTTCAAGTTCAAACAAACAAACAAACAAACTCTTCAGCTTTATAATATTAGTATAGATGTAGTGGATGTTCTGATACAAAATCGTTCGAGTTTATCGGAAATCCTGAACCATTGACGAGGTAAACAGTGTAGAACTGTAGACCATCAATTAGGACCGTTATCTTCCAAAAATACACGTGTGGAGACATGTTATCGAAAGTCTGCTGATATTAGTATGATATTCATCTGTTTCTTGATATTCAAGAGTGCCTGGCGATGCTTGTTTTTATTAGCAAATCAACAGTAAACAGTTGGATGTTGGTATTCATGCTTTCTGCTCATATCACTGAAGCGCTAACACGCTAGATTGGCAGTAGCCGACTGCTGTTTCAACTTCTGTTTATACATTACTATCAATAGTTGATACAATGTTGCTGAAACGCAACAAAACGTACACAATCATGAGTCGACACGGCGCTTCCGTTCTCGTCTAGAATACAAATATTTGCACACAAATCGAGCCATGGAGCCATCACGAGAACACGAAACATGATTTATTTGTTCGGTTTCTATTCGTGTATTAGCTTTTTATGGAAAATAATAATAAATTCCATTCCAATTCATTGTGTTATCATGAATAGTAAGTGCCTGAATGTTTTTAACGTTTCTGAGAATGATTCGCATTCATCAGTAAATGGGTTTTAGAATTTGAGGAAAACCTAATCCAATACAAACGCACAATCGCATAAAAGTTGACCGCTAGCAATTTTGTTTTGCCAAACCTCATTCAGTAAATTGCCAGAGACGCAGAGACCTGAAACTTTGATTTGCCATACAGTCACAAGAAAAGCGAGACATTCCTAAATAAATAATCCTGTGTCGAATGCAATGTGTTCTAATAATAGCCGTATCAATGTGCAGCCCATTCATTAAAGCGTCACTAGTGACATATTGCGGGCTCTACCGCTCTACACATGGGCCGGCCGATCAAGATCGACGCTCAAACGTAGGCGTTTTCGACGATTGATGTACGAGTGTTTATAGAATTTGTAATATCTATAAAACTTTCACACGTCATGTGAAATGTATTGTTTATTTTCACTGCAATATCAGATATAAACTTTTTTGTTAAGTGTTTTAAAATCTTGATCTGAAACGCGTTCTAGGTTATCGTGTTACTTTCAAAATATTTACAGTATTGTTACTGAGTTTATTCTAATTCATACGAATTCTTCAGGTATTTTTTTGTAAAATCATTCCTTTGTCGATTACATATACAAAAACAACATTTTACTCAAACACTTTCTGTTGTAATGCTGTTGGTGCAGTTTTAACCGCCCGTCTGTAGTGAGTCTTGGGTGTCTACCAAGTACCAACAGATTAATCAATTGGCGACATCAATTTGTAGTTATAATAGCGACTACGTTGTCCTTTAGGACTTAATTAAGACTTTCAAAATCGAATCCTTGCATTCGCATTTGCTAAGTTGATACTAAACTAGGTAGAAATGCATAATTATGGTCGAGCAAGGAAATTTATTTTTGTTGCGTACTATTTTTATTCAGTAATATTTAAACCTTGTCCTACTTCCTTCCTACTAATACTATAAATGCGAAAGTTTGTGAGGATGGATGAATGGGTGCAAAAACGATTGAACGGATTTGATGAGACCTTACAGTAACAACAATCTATAAAGATTTTGGGTAATTTGGCTATGTATATTATACTATATAAAGCTATTCTATTATATAAAGCTAAATTACCACTCACTGACTCACTGACATAATTGTTCTCCCAGATGGTGGATGGGGAGGTGGGTATATTTTGACAGATTCGTAAACAAGTAACTCTCAAACCTACGGGAAAAGTGCCAAACCCCCCCTTTTCCCCCCCCCTTCTCCCCCCCCTATCGTATCTCGGAAACTACGAGACCCGTATTTTTTTCTTTTTACGGATTCGTATAGAGGAGGCTCGGTAAAGTAAAAACCATTTTTCAAAGTCCCCCCCCCCCTACTCCCCCCCTTTAGGCGGATCTCGGAATCTAAGAGACATGGAACATTTTTTTTTCAGATTCATTTAGAGGGGCAATGCTTTAGTCGAAATACTTCTGCAACCCCCCCCCTATCACCCACCCCCTTTTTTTTTTTTTTCACAAGCACGCGAGGTGCTTGCACCTCGCGCAACACGCAAATACTAAACCCCCCATTTAACCACCCCTTTTTTTCATTTTTTTTTTCGCAAGCACGCGAGGTGCTTGCACCTCGCGCAACACGCAAATACTTGATTTAGAGGGGCAATGCTTTAGTTTTTTTCACAAGCACGCGAGGTGCTTGCACCTCGCGCAACACGCAAATACTAGTTATTATATTATATAAAGCTAAATTACCACTCACTGACTCACTGACATAATTGTTCTCCCAGATGGTGGATGGGGAGGTGGGTATATTTTGACAGATTCGTAAACAAGTAACTCTCAAACCTACGGGAAAAGTGCCAAACCCCCCCTTTTCCCCCCCCTTCTCCCCCCCCTATCGTATCTCGGAAACTACGAGACCCGTATTTTTTTCTTTTTACGGATTCGTATAGAGGAGGCTCGGTATAGTAAAAACCATTTTTCAAAGTCCCCCCCCCCCCGCCCCCCTTCTCCCCCCCTTTAGGCGGATCTCGGAATCTAAGAGACTTGGAACATTTTTTTTTTCAGATTCATTTAGAGGGGCAATGCTTTAGTCGAAATACTTGTGCAACCCCCCCCCCATCACCCCCCCCCCCTTTTTTTTTTTTGTTTCACAAGCACGCGAGGTGCTTGCACCTCGCGCAACACGCAAATACTTGATTTAGAGGGGCAATGCTTTAGTTTTTTTCACAAGCACGCGAGGTGCTTGCACCTCGCGCAACACGCAAATACTAGTTATATTATATAAAGCTAAATTACCACTCACTGACTGACTGACTGACTGACTCACTCATTGACATAATTGTTCTCCCAGATGGTGGATGGGGAGGTGGGTATATTTTGACAGATTCGTAAACAAGTTACTCTCAAACCTACGGGAAAAGTGCCAAACCTCCCCTTTTCACCCCCCTTCTCCCCCCTCCCTATCGTATCTCGGAAACTACGAGACCCGTATTTTTTGTTTTTTACGGATTCGTATAGAGGAGGCTCGGTAAAGTAAAAACCATTTTTCAAAGTCCCCCTTCTCCCCCCCTTTAGGCGGATCTCGGAATCTAAGAGACTTGGAACATTTTTTTTTTCAGATTCATTTAGAGGGGCAATGCTTTAGTCGAAATACTTGTGCAACCCCCCCCCCATCACCCCCCCCCCTCTGTTTTTTTTTTTTCACAAGCACGCGAGGTGCTTGCACCTCGCGCAACACGCAAATACTAAACCCCCCCATCACCCCACCCCTTTTTTTTTTTTTTTTTTCACAAGCTCGCGAGGTGCTTGCACCTCGCGCAACACGCAAATACTTGATTTAGAGGGGCAATGCTTTAGTTTTTTTCACAAGCACGCGAGGTGCTTGCACCTCGCGCAACACGCAAATACTAGTTATACTATATAAAGCTAAATTACCACTGACTCACTGACTGACTGACTCATTGACATAATTGTTCTCCCAGATGGTGGATGGGGAGGTGGGTATATTTTGACAGATTCGTAAACAAGTAACTCTCAAACCTACGGGAAAAGTGCCAAACCTCCCCTTTTCACCCCCCTTCTCCCCCCCCCCCCCCTATCGTATCTCGGAAACTACGAGACCCGGTTTTTTTTTTTACGGATTCGTATAGAGGAGGCTCGGTAAAGTAAAAACCATTTATCAAAGTCGCCCCCCCCCACCCCCCTTCTCAACCCCTTTAGGCGGATCTCGGAAATTAAGAGACTTGGAACATTTTTTTTTCAGATTCATTTAGAGGGGCAATGCTTTAGTCGAAATACTTGTGCAACCCCCCCCCCCCATCACCCCCCTTTTTTTTTGTTTTTGACAAGCACGTGAGGTGCTTGCACCTCGCGCAACACGCAAATACTAACCCCCCCATCTCCCCCCATCACCCCCCCCTTTTTTTTTTGTCACAATCACGCGAGGTGCTTGCACCTCGCGCAACACGCAAATACTAGTTATACTATATAAAGCTAAATTACCACTGACTCACTGACTGACTGACTCATTGACATAATTGTTCTCCCAGATGGTGGATGGGGAGGTGGGTATATTTTGACAGATTCGTAAACAAGTAACTCTCAAACCTACGGGAAAAGTGCCAAACCTCCCCTTTTCACCCCCCTTCTCCCCCCCCCCCCCTATCGTATCTCGGAAACTACGAGACCCGGTTTTTTTTTACGGATTCGTATAGAGGAGGCTCGGTAAAGTAAAAACCATTTATCAAAGTCGCCCCCCCCCACCCCCCTTCTCAACCCCTTTAGGCGGATCTCGGAAATTAAGAGACTTGGAACATTTTTTTTTTTCAGATTCATTTAGAGGGGCAATGCTTTAGTCGAAATACTTGTGCAACCCCCCCCCCCATCACCCCCCTTTTTTTTTATTTTTGACAAGCACGCGAGGTGCTTGCACCTCGCGCAACACGCAAATACTAACCCCCCCCATCTCCCCCCATCACCCCCCCCTTTTTTTTTTGTCACAATCACGCGAGGTGCTTGCACCTCGCGCAACACGCAAATACTAGTTGTATTATATAAAGCTAAATTACCACTCACTGACTCACTCACTGACTGACTCATTGACATAATTGTTCTCCCAGATGGTGGATGGGGAGGTGGGTATATTTTGACAGATTCGTAAACAAGTAACTCTCAAACCTACGGGAAAAGTACCAAACCTCCCCTTTTCACCCCTCCCTATCGTATCTCGGAAACTACGAGACCCGTATTTTTTTTTTTTACGGATTCGTATAGAGGAGGCTCGGTAAAGTAAAAATCATTTTTCAAAGTCCCCCCGCCTCCCTTCTCACCCCCTTTAGGCGGATCTCGGAAATTAAGAGACTTGGAACATTCTTTTTTTCAGATTCATTTAGAGGGGCAATGCTTTAGCCGAAATAACTGTGCAACACCCCCCCTTTTTTTTTCTTTTTTCACAAGCACGCGAGGTGCTTGCACCTCGCGCAACACGCAAATTCTAGTTATACTATATAAAGCTAAATTACCACTCACTCACTGACTGACTCATTGACATAATTGTTCTCCAAGATGGTGGATGGGGAGGTGGGTATATTTTGACAGATTCGTAAACAAGTAACTCTCAAACCTACGGGAAAAGTGCCAAACCTCCCCTTTTCACCCCCCTTCTCCCCCCCCCCTATCGTATCTCGGAAACTACGAGACCCGGTTTTTTTTTTACGGATTCGTATAGAGGAGGCTCGGTAAAGTAAAAACCATTTATCAAAGTCGCCCCCCCCACCCCCCTTCTCACCCCCTTTAGGCGGATCTCGGAAATTAAGAGACTTGGAACATTTTTTTTTTCAGATTCATTTAGAGGGGCAATGCTTTAGTCGAAATACTTGTGCAACCCCCCCCCCCCATCACCCCCCTTTTTTTTTGTTTTTGACAAGCACGTGAGGTGCTTGCACCTCGCGCAACACGCAAATACTAACCCCCCCATCTCCCCCCATCACCCCCCCCTTTTTTTTTTGTCACAATCACGCGAGGTGCTTGCACCTCGCGCAACACGCAAATACTAGTTATACTATATAAAGCTAAATTACCACTGACTCACTGACTGACTGACTCATTGACATAATTGTTCTCCCAGATGGTGGATGGGGAGGTGGGTATATTTTGACAGATTCGTAAACAAGTAACTCTCAAACCTACGGGAAAAGTGCCAAACCTCCCCTTTTCACCCCCCTTCTCCCCCCCCCCCCCCCCTATCGTATCTCGGAAACTACGAGACCCGGTTTTTTTTTACGGATTCGTATAGAGGAGGCTCGGTAAAGTAAAAACCATTTATCAAAGTCGCCCCCCCCCACCCCCCTTCTCAACCCCTTTAGGCGGATCTCGGAAATTAAGAGACTTGGAACATTTTTTTTTTTTCAGATTCATTTAGAGGGGCAATGCTTTAGTCGAAATACTTGTGCAACCCCCCCCCCCCCATCACCCCCCTTTTTTTTTATTTTTGACAAGCACGCGAGGTGCTTGCACCTCGCGCAACACGCAAATACTAACCCCCCCCATCTCCCCCCATCACCCCCCCCTTTTTTTTTTGTCACAATCACGCGAGGTGCTTGCACCTCGCGCAACACGCAAATACTAGTTGTATTATATAAAGCTAAATTACCACTCACTGACTCACTCACTGACTGACTCATTGACATAATTGTTCTCCCAGATGGTGGATGGGGAGGTGGGTATATTTTGACAGATTCGTAAACAAGTAACTCTCAAACCTACGGGAAAAGTACCAAACCTCCCCTTTTCACCCCTCCCTATCGTATCTCGGAAACTACGAGACCCGTATTTTTTTTTTTACGGATTCGTATAGAGGAGGCTCGGTAAAGTAAAAATCATTTTTCAAAGTCCCCCCGCCTCCCTTCTCACCCCCTTTAGGCGGATCTCGGAAATTAAGAGACTTGGAACATTCTTTTTTTCAGATTCATTTAGAGGGGCAATGCTTTAGCCGAAATAACTGTGCAACACCCCCCCTTTTTTTTTCTTTTTTCACAAGCACGCGAGGTGCTTGCACCTCGCGCAACACGCAAATTCTAGTTATACTATATAAAGCTAAATTACCACTCACTCACTGACTGACTCATTGACATAATTGTTCTCCCAGATGGTGGATGGGGAGGTGGGTATATTTTGACAGATTCGTAAACAAGTAACTCTCAAACCTACGGGAAAAGTGCCAAACCTCCCCTTTTCACCCCCCTTCTCCCCCCCCCCCTATCGTATCTCGGAAACTACGAGACCCGGTTTTTTTTTACGGATTCGTATAGAGGAGGCTCGGTAAAGTAAAAACCATTTATCAAAGTCGCCCCCCCCACCCCCCTTCTCACCCCCTTTAGGCGGATCTCGGAAATTAAGAGACTTGGAACATTTTTTTTTTCAGATTCATTTAGAGGGGCAATGCTTTAGTCGAAATACTTGTGCAACCCCCCCCCCCCCATCACCCCCCTTTTTTTTTTGTTTTTGACTAGCACGCGAGGTGCTTGCACCTCGCGCAACACGCAAATACTAACCCCCCCATCTCCCCCCATCACCCCCCCCTTTTTTTTTTGTCACAATCACGCGAGGTGCTTGCACCTCGCGCAACACGCAAATACTAGTTATACTATATAAAGCTAAATTACCACTGACTCACTGACTGACTGACTCATTGACATAATTGTTCTCCCAGATGGTGGATGGGGAGGTGGGTATATTTTGACAGATTCGTAAACAAGTAACTCTCAAACCTACGGGAAAAGTGCCAAACCTCCCCTTTTCACCCCCCTTCTCCCCCCCCCCCCCTATCGTATCTCGGAAACTACGAGACCCGGTTTTTTTTTACGGATTCGTATAGAGGAGGCTCGGTAAAGTAAAAACCATTTATCAAAGTCGCCCCCCCCCACCCCCCTTCTCAACCCCTTTAGGCGGATCTCGGAAATTAAGAGACTTGGAACATTTTTTTTTTTCAGATTCATTTAGAGGGGCAATGCTTTAGTCGAAATACTTGTGCAACCCCCCCCCCCATCACCCCCCTTTTTTTTTATTTTTGACAAGCACGCGAGGTGCTTGCACCTCGCGCAACACGCAAATACTAACCCCCCCCATCTCCCCCCATCACCCCCCCCTTTTTTTTTTGTCACAATCACGCGAGGTGCTTGCACCTCGCGCAACACGCAAATACTAGTTGTATTATATAAAGCTAAATTACCACTCACTGACTCACTCACTGACTGACTCATTGACATAATTGTTCTCCCAGATGGTGGATGGGGAGGTGGGTATATTTTGACAGATTCGTAAACAAGTAACTCTCAAACCTACGGGAAAAGTACCAAACCTCCCCTTTTCACCCCTCCCTATCGTATCTCGGAAACTACGAGACCCGTATTTTTTTTTTTTACGGATTCGTATAGAGGAGGCTCGGTAAAGTAAAAATCATTTTTCAAAGTCCCCCCGCCTCCCTTCTCACCCCCTTTAGGCGGATCTCGGAAATTAAGAGACTTGGAACATTCTTTTTTTCAGATTCATTTAGAGGGGCAATGCTTTAGCCGAAATAACTGTGCAACACCCCCCCTTTTTTTTTCTTTTTTCACAAGCACGCGAGGTGCTTGCACCTCGCGCAACACGCAAATTCTAGTTATACTATATAAAGCTAAATTACCACTCACTCACTGACTGACTCATTGACATAATTGTTCTCCAAGATGGTGGATGGGGAGGTGGGTATATTTTGACAGATTCGTAAACAAGTAACTCTCAAACCTACGGGAAAAGTGCCAAACCTCCCCTTTTCACCCCCCTTCTCCCCCCCCCCTATCGTATCTCGGAAACTACGAGACCCGGTTTTTTTTTTACGGATTCGTATAGAGGAGGCTCGGTAAAGTAAAAACCATTTATCAAAGTCGCCCCCCCCACCCCCCTTCTCACCCCCTTTAGGCGGATCTCGGAAATTAAGAGACTTGGAACATTTTTTTTTTCAGATTCATTTAGAGGGGCAATGCTTTAGTCGAAATACTTGTGCAACCCCCCCCCCCCATCACCCCCCTTTTTTTTTGTTTTTGACAAGCACGTGAGGTGCTTGCACCTCGCGCAACACGCAAATACTAACCCCCCCATCTCCCCCCATCACCCCCCCCTTTTTTTTTTGTCACAATCACGCGAGGTGCTTGCACCTCGCGCAACACGCAAATACTAGTTATACTATATAAAGCTAAATTACCACTGACTCACTGACTGACTGACTCATTGACATAATTGTTCTCCCAGATGGTGGATGGGGAGGTGGGTATATTTTGACAGATTCGTAAACAAGTAACTCTCAAACCTACGGGAAAAGTGCCAAACCTCCCCTTTTCACCCCCCTTCTCCCCCCCCCCCCCCTATCGTATCTCGGAAACTACGAGACCCGGTTTTTTTTTACGGATTCGTATAGAGGAGGCTCGGTAAAGTAAAAACCATTTATCAAAGTCGCCCCCCCCCACCCCCCTTCTCAACCCCTTTAGGCGGATCTCGGAAATTAAGAGACTTGGAACATTTTTTTTTTTTCAGATTCATTTAGAGGGGCAATGCTTTAGTCGAAATACTTGTGCAACCCCCCCCCCCCCATCACCCCCCTTTTTTTTTATTTTTGACAAGCACGCGAGGTGCTTGCACCTCGCGCAACACGCAAATACTAACCCCCCCCATCTCCCCCCATCACCCCCCCCTTTTTTTTTTGTCACAATCACGCGAGGTGCTTGCACCTCGCGCAACACGCAAATACTAGTTGTATTATATAAAGCTAAATTACCACTCACTGACTCACTCACTGACTGACTCATTGACATAATTGTTCTCCCAGATGGTGGATGGGGAGGTGGGTATATTTTGACAGATTCGTAAACAAGTAACTCTCAAACCTACGGGAAAAGTACCAAACCTCCCCTTTTCACCCCTCCCTATCGTATCTCGGAAACTACGAGACCCGTATTTTTTTTTTTTTACGGATTCGTATAGAGGAGGCTCGGTAAAGTAAAAATCATTTTTCAAAGTCCCCCCGCCTCCCTTCTCACCCCCTTTAGGCGGATCTCGGAAATTAAGAGACTTGGAACATTCTTTTTTTCAGATTCATTTAGAGGGGCAATGCTTTAGCCGAAATAACTGTGCAACACCCCCCCTTTTTTTTTCTTTTTTCACAAGCACGCGAGGTGCTTGCACCTCGCGCAACACGCAAATTCTAGTTATACTATATAAAGCTAAATTACCACTCACTCACTGACTGACTCATTGACATAATTGTTCTCCCAGATGGTGGATGGGGAGGTGGGTATATTTTGACAGATTCGTAAACAAGTAACTCTCAAACCTACGGGAAAAGTGCCAAACCTCCCCTTTTCACCCCCCTTCTCCCCCCCCCCCTATCGTATCTCGGAAACTACGAGACCCGGTTTTTTTTTACGGATTCGTATAGAGGAGGCTCGGTAAAGTAAAAACCATTTATCAAAGTCGCCCCCCCCACCCCCCTTCTCACCCCCTTTAGGCGGATCTCGGAAATTAAGAGACTTGGAACATTTTTTTTTTCAGATTCATTTAGAGGGGCAATGCTTTAGTCGAAATACTTGTGCAACCCCCCCCCCCCCATCACCCCCCTTTTTTTTTTGTTTTTGACTAGCACGCGAGGTGCTTGCACCTCGCGCAACACGCAAATACTAACCCCCCCCATCTCCCCCCATCACCCCCCCTTTTTTTTTGTCACAATCACGCGAGGTGCTTGCACCTCGCGCAACACGCAAATACTAGTTGTATTATATAAAGCTAAATTACCACTCACTGACTCACTCACTGACTGACTCATTGACATAATTGTTCTCCCAGATGGTGGATGGGGAGGTGGGTATATTTTGACAGATTCGTAAACAAGTAACTCTCAAACCTACGGGAAAAGTACCAAACCTCCCCTTTTCACCCCTCCCTATCGTATCTCGGAAACTACGAGACCCGTATTTTTTTTTTTACGGATTCGTATAGAGGAGGCTCGGTAAAGTAAAAATCATTTTTCAAAGTCCCCCCGCCTCCCTTCTCACCCCCTTTAGGCGGATCTCGGAAATTAAGAGACTTGGAACATTTTTTTTTTCAGATTCATTTAGAGGGGCAATGCTTTAGTCGAAATAACTGTGCAACCCCCCCCCCTTTTTTTTTTCTTTCTTCACAAGCACGCGAGGTGCTTGCACCTCGCGCAACACGCAAATTCTAGTTATACTATATAAAGCTAAATTACCACTCACTCACTGACTGACTCATTGACATAATTGTTCTCCCAGATGGTGGATGGGGAGGTGGGTATATTTTGACAGATTCGTAAACAAGTAACTCTCAAACCTACGGGAAAAGTGCCAACCCTCCCCTTTTCACCCCTCCTTATCGTATCTCGGAAACTACGAGACCCGTATTTTTTTTTACGGATTCATATAGTGGAGGCTCGGTAAAGTAAAAACCATATTTCAAAGTCGCCCCCCTTGCCCCCCTTCTCACCCCCTTTAGGCGGATGTCGGAAATTAAGAGACTTGGATTTTTTTTTTTCAGATTCATTTCGAGGGGCAATGCTTTAGTTAAAATAATTGTGCAACCCCCCCCATTTTTTTTTTAAATGAACCGCGATGTGCTTGCACCTCGCGCAACACGCAAATACTAGTCTATGTATAAGTATCAAGCAAGTCGGAGAAAATCCTGTCCTCTGAGAGCTATCTTGGCGTGTTACACGAATATAATGTACATTGGGATTGTTATCCGTATATACCCAATTAAAAAAAAGTACGCAACAGCATTTAAAATTGACTTACGGTAACCAAATTTGATTTAACATAATGCAATATTTGCGAGTGTTTTTATAAATCAATCTAAAACTAAAGTACAGAATATATGTTTATTCATTCAGTATTTTTTGTTTTATAAAGATTACTAGCAATGTGGGTAGAATTTACATTACTAGCAATCCTGTTAACCCCTCCAACTAAGCTAAATATGCCTATGTCTGGAGTGGGTTCACGGCAATAGTTTAATGGGTGGTGCTCGAACCCACGACCTCTTGATCATAAGTCCGGAACTTAACCATTAGGCTATTGACGCTTCTATTTCATGTTATTCTAAGTCTTTGCCTGAGCCTTACAGACCGCTGGGTGAAAATTGGTGGTCGCGAACTTCAGTCATGAAGGGTCCGCCGCAGAGAGAGGTCTTTGACTTGGTAGTTTTTTATTTATTATAGATAGGCACGCGTTTGACCACCATCTCTCCTGATGGTAAGCGATAATGTGGTTGAAGACGAAGAACGCTTGCTTAGAGGTAACCTATTTAGTCTTGACTTGAAGAATTCTAGGTTATCAGGAAACACACGACTCCGGTAGAGAATTGCACTCCTTAGCTGTAGGCACAACGAAATTACTCACAAAACATTTTGTACGTATGGGTGGGATGTCTACCATGTAATGTTGGCGCATCGCCTTTTGTCTTGTAGTTCGATAATGATGGAACGGGCTTGGTAGATATAGGTAGATCGTGCAATTCCATCGCACACTCTCAAAACGTAACCCCTAGAAAACCGATAGGCTTACTACTTATCGCCGATGTTCAAAGGTCTAGAGTTTTGAGTAGACCATAGAAATATAAAATACAGGAGAAGTGGCAAGGGAGCGTATCGGTGTTGCGCGACATGGCCACAGGGCTCATGTCACAGGCAAGTGGCCGTCTCCGCGAACTAGTGCGCTTTCGACGGCGATCGTGATAACTTATAAGAATGCCGAGTTGTTCAGTGGTATCTTGTAAAAACCGAAGCCAAAACTAAAACTTTGTGAATCGTGGAATCACTTACCATATGTAAGTTGTACAAGTATTTTACAATATTTGTTTTTGTTCTCAAATATCACGACTGTACTACTTTTGCTATAAATACATTGCTCCTTAACCACTACCTGAGTTCGTCACTAAGTAACTTGACAAGCAATGTAAAATTAACAAAACAACACTGTATTACGAGGATATTATATTATATTATATTATTATATTCATCGCGTAGTGAGGCCGCCGCTTCTTGCGACGAGTTAGTGATGTATTTGTGCAGATCCACTAACGTAGCCTATTATTGCCTAATATTGCTTTTACAGTTTATAACATACGGAAACCTCTAAGAAAATATGTTTAACTATTATTTTTACATGAGATTACAGAAAGAAAAATACGTTGAAAAGTCAAGTGTACAAAAAAGTAAAAAGAATAAACAATTTATTTTACGCCCGTAGCATGCGTAAGGAGTTCCGACGTCGCCGTCGCTACAATAGTTTATTTTTCAATCTGTCAACCGTTTTAACCCGGTTGGAAGATCGATGTAAATAATGTTTTTTTTTTTTTGCTTATTTTGATTATTTTACAGCGTAGTAGAGAAATGCGTAACCAATGTTCGTAAAGTAAGTTACTTAAATTTTAGGTTAATAATCGGTGGTGTTTTTGGGTTTCGAATTATCGTATGTTATGCCCTATCCTCGTGCTGTTTCTTTATTTTTTTTTATAGTTTTTGTATTTTACTTCCGTTGAAGCTTCGAATACGTTATAATAATCGGCATGGTTCAGATAATATATTAGTGAATTTAGCTTAAAATAAGTCAATACATTCATGCTATTTATTTGTTATGCATGGGTTTGTGTTTGTTTATATATATTTAACAATTTCTCTACTACTAGAGTTTTTGTTATAAAAAAACCTAATATAACCTACTAAACTATTTGTAAAAGAATGGAAATAGTCATGAAAACAGTTTGTCTCACGAATGATAAGTTTACAGTTAAAAGTAAAAATGTCAAACAGGAACTCATGGCAAAGGCTTTGCCACATTTCATAGGATTAGATGTCTTTGATAATATTAAGTTTCACCAGTTTGAGCAGTCCCCGATGAATAATCACATAATATTTCTTACCAAAACAAGTCTTGGAAAAATATATGAATTTAAGATTACACTATTTGACAAAAAATGCCACCCCAGTAATATCAAAGCGTCAAGTGCTACACAAATACCTCCACTTCACAGGTCAGTGAGTAAACTTAAAGTTAAAGAGTAAGTACTTAATTATAATTAGATTATATTATGTTCTTAATAATATGTTTATTTTTATTATAATATTTTCTGGACATGCCATTTTTCATTTTCAGGAGCCAAAAAAACATTGTACAATAATAAATGGAAGAATCGATAACTTTCCGATTTAGTCAATCAGTAGCGTATATGTAAAATAAATTGCTTTTGCACAGCACAACGACAGCGGCCGATGTTTGTGTGGGTAAATTCTACCGTGCATGGTAAATACACGCTGTGTTTGATGGAATAAGGTTTATTATTTATTGTATAGTACGTTCTCATTTAAAAATGCGGGTTTGTGCGTGAGAGAGTATCTATTAATTTGATTAAACTGCATGTGTAGTTGTTGCCCCGCCCAGCGCCTATCTGGAGACACACGGTTCCGATATAATTTTGTCTGTCGGCCATATCTACTTGTATTTTTTTTATCTATGGAGTAGACGAATGCCTCGTTGCCAATGAGCCTTTTGGGCGGTTTCTCGATAGACTCAAGCGTATCAAGTTGGTATTTGGCAGAACTCGGCCTAGAGATGAGAGCAGCGCTCCATACATGATCGAACTTGCTGTTGGAACTTGTAGCTGATAGAAATAAAGACGTTAACTGCCCAACTAGCAAAATACCCTTACAAACAAAAGCTTGTAAGAGCTATGGTTTCATATAAGGTTTATATGTGTTCTGATTAAGCCCGAAACTGTAATAGTGTTATTTTATAAGTCTATTTACGTTTTAAGAGCATTCATACTTGTAACATTATTCTTATAGACGTATATAAGAAAACGTTATATAATATTAATAAGAGCAGTGGCATTATAAGCACCTTTCACAAGTCTAATTGCCTTTGATTCTTAATTAAAACTTATGAATACATTTCATAAGTATATTCAATCTTAGAAGTGACTATACTAAGTGTTTTATTAGACTTCTGTAAAACCAGTGTTTTACAAGTGTGATTTATCTCACCTAAGACATATTAAAGAGTAGTAGTACTTTATAAGTCCTACAAGTGTCTTAAACAATTTTCTATTAAGGATTATTTATTTTCCTTGTTGTGTCTGACACGAGTAATTATTATAAAATCAGATACATTGAATTAACGTTGTGGATTAATTATTTACTTGTACCTACAATTACTTCGTTGTTTCGCTTGCTTTTACTTATTAAGAAACCCTAAAATTATGAGCAGTATGCTGCCGTGATTCTTTAAAAGGTAGTCATCTGACAATTTACCGATTTTGAGTTTTTATAAATTTGGTACTGGTATCAAAACTACTTCACAGCTTTTTATGAAGAAAATATCTCAAAAGCTAAATAACTTTCAGAAAAAGGGGTTAGATAGGTCGACGCGCCTTTTTTCCTGATGTCGCTCAATGTTTAACTCAAAATCGGTAAATTGTCAGACTGCATTTTAAAGAATCACGGCAGTATGGCCATGTAGACAATGGTTTTAGGTTTAATTTGACTTTTACGAGTGCGATATAAACACAAGAATACTGGACTTATATTGTTCTGATAAAGCACTTATGAGCCGTAGTTGGTCGTAATGGCGACATTTCGATATTATTTCACAAATAATTAAAATAATGTATAGTAAAAGACACATTTTTGAAAAGGCCCGTGAAAATACTGTTATTAAAATTTCAAAATAATCGAAAAAAACTACTTCGCAACCTAATAATCGCATAAAATGCGTGACAAACTAAGCTTACACATTAGCGTTTTGTTATTTGCCTTAAAGCATGCCCTTGTAAGTCACTTGTAAGTTTGTATTTCCTTATAAAAGTATCAGCAATAGTTTTGTAAGTTTGAAAGTACACTTCGCGAGACCATTACAAGGCAATTATAGGGGTGAATATACTTATTAAGTGCGCCCAAATCCACACTTATATATCTCCATAAGCGTGATATAAGACTGAAAAAAATATGGTCTTGAGATATTTGTAAGATTATTTTTTGCTAGTGGGGTGTTTTATTTTGGTCAAAATTATAATGTTAAGATAAATAGATATGGTGAGATTACTTTAGTTTTATTGTGTAATTGTAAGACTGTAGAGATTTAACAATTTTTATTACGGATAAGCCCGCTCTTGACCCCAATCGTAGGGGAAGCCCGGGCAAGACGAATATGTTAAGGGGCAGTGTAAATTAAACCACTATCTAATAATCAATAGATCTCTTCGTACTTTTAATTTAAACTATGTTTAATCATCTTTGGAAAAGAATCATTAGAATTAAAAAACTTAAACAATATCTATATTAATTTTGAGAATTAACAAAAAGTATCAATTATCCGTTTTGCCCGGTGGGGTCGGGCAAAACGGATACGCGCCAAGGGCAAAAAGGATAAGTAGAATTAGTTTAGATCAGTCTTCGTATTCATCACAGAAGTAGCTGCCAACTCCTACATAAGAAGTGCTGTCTTCACGCGCCCCACTTTTGCACTGATTACACTGAATCCAATCTTCCACTGGTGGTTCAGTGTATTTGTCAGCGCACACTAAACAGTAAAAATCTGGTTTCGGATTTTTCTTTTGTTTCAATACAGGAGGAGGAGGATCTTTTAGTTCTGCTGGAGCCTGCTAAGTCAGAAGTCGTGGTCTTCTTAATATTTGCCTTCTCAAATTTTAAAGCTTGCTCAGCTTTGACAGGAGTAGACGTCAACAGCTCTGATTTCTGCCTCTTGTGTTTTGCGGCCTATTTTAGGAGCAACCATAGTTGGAACAGGTCTAATTTGAAATGGTGTAAGACTCGCTGCTGGCGGTGGATGTTTTTCTCCTAGTGAAAGAGCTGATCCTTCTTTCAGTGTATTGGAATCAGGCAAAGGTGTAGTAGACCTTTCAGTCTCTATTTCTGAAATTATAACGGACTGTGTGGAAGATTCAGCTACAGCTACCTCTGCGGTAACAGATGCAATTTCAAGTAGAACCGGGTTAGTTTAACTAATTAATTTTAATTTTTTTTAATAAAAAATATAATAAAATAATTAATTAACATTAGTTATCTTAAACCTGTTAAAATATTTCTTACAAAAAGGAGATAACGAAATAACTAAACGGGCAAAACGGATACATATCCGTTTTACCCATATCCATTTTGCCCAACGTGCTAATTTTAGAGACAAATCAAGACTTGAAATGTTTTTAATAGGTAAACAAAAAGTAATGATCGCAAATAATACTTAAATAAACGTGCAATTGAATAAACAAAATATATTTACAGGCAACTGATGACTAATACAAAAAGTTTGTATACAAACTTTTACAAAAATCGTAACAAAACACCGATAATCCTTTTTTTTTCCTTCCAAAACAGATGCACTCGCTTATTGTTTTGGTTGAACTGTCATGGCACTGCCAGTTGCACGTGTCACGACTTAAGAAAGTGTTAATAGCGCCATCGATTATATATTTATGGAAAAATCTGTTATTCTTCTTACCCGCACTATGCTTCTTGCCCGGGCTTCCCCTACCTGATGCTGAAGCATTAGATGAGGTCTACGATAGAACGAACGATCCCAGAAGATACTTGTTCACTTATTTTAAAGACTGACGGGTCGTATGAGGTACACAGAAACCGGCAAAGAGTTCCACACAAGCTATGTGCACATAAAATGTAGAGGAGGAACGCTTAGTATGACAAGACGGTATATGGACTAACTGTGGCTGGTAACTTGCAGTAGGTACGTCTGGTAGACCGGTAGTGAAAGGGAGATGGAGGGATTAGGTCATGCAGCTCCTGCAAACACACTTCAAATCGATAACCTGTAGAAGACCGACAGACAAGCAACGTTGTCGCCAGTGACCCAGGCATTGAAGCTTGCCTGCTCACTTGTTTACCTTGTATCACTTGTTGCAAGTTGAAATTTTAGTTACCTTTTTTTATTATGATTAAGGCTGTACAAAAAGTACTAAAGCATCTGCCATTATATAATTTTTTAAACTTATCGTTGTTACGTAGTTGCTTAGTACATACTACTATATATAGTTTTCTACCGAATATAATTTGATTTCATTAATACTCAATTAAAGACTTAATGAGAATAAGACTTGAACAAAACGAGTCTAATTAAACTAGTTTAGAGCTAAAACTTAAATATATCTAATTTCACAAATCAACTTATATAGCATTTCATTTTAAGTAACCTATTAACCTAGATAAGCATAAATTGTAACAGGTAAGATGTTCAACTGCTATTGTAAGTCTATAAACCTTTAAGTTTTCTGGAATCGTGCGAATTGTCTTATTTTTACAAAGTTTCGGTTTCGGCCGAAACTAAGACTCAGGCCGAAGGTTCGGTTTCGGTTTCGGCTGAAAATCTAGTTTCGGTCGGTAACTAAGTATTATTATTTTCAAATAACATGATTCACTTAGTACAAAGTCGTGAAATATGCAAAAACTATTAAATTCTAGGACTTTGACAATAGATTACTCATAATCAAAAGCTGATAGACATATAGTTTCTTGAAGGATTATAATCATACGCTGTGAAAAAACCTCGATCTCGGCTGATGGTAAACGCTAGATACGGTCCACGATGATACGAACGAGCCGAATCTTCTGGGCTCGTTCGTAGTGTTGCCCAAATGCAAGACCAAGACGAGACTTAGCCAGTCTTGGTCTTGCGTCAATACACTTGGTCTTGGTATTGCACTCCTAGTCCTGGTCTTAGTCTTGAGCAAAAGTCTCGCAAGTCTTGCAATTAACGATTATCCTATTGCTATTTATTAAACGTTAGTTTAGATCTTAGAACAACGTAACAGAGTAGGTACATTTTGAGCTTGAATTGACATAGGCATAGTAAAGGCCAACCAAATTAATAAAAATAACAAATTCGAAATATCAACTGACACAGATGAGGTCTGAACCCACAACCTCGGCAATCCGTGCCGATGCTCTAACCAACTGAGCTAACTACAGTGTCCCACGAAAGTCCGTTGATTTTATAATGAAAGTTTACATTTAATAAGCTCACATGTGCTAAAACTTGGTTAAAACATTTAAAAAACAAATGACATTAACTTGACTGTATTTGAATATTCGTTACTCATGTCAAATTGTAAACTTATCACTCCGAGAACAACAAGAATTAGAGTAAAAAACAATTATTACATTAAACTCGAAGCGAAGCTCAATTTGGAATTACTAAAATTGAAATAAATACTCCTATTTTTAAGCACACGCCGAAATAACGATGAAGGACGGCATTCTTTGATAAAAATTATGATGCATTGGAAGATTAATAAAACAGATGCGTTCGAGTCTGGCAAACAAAGTAGACACTCGAATTCCTTGCAAAGTTTTTATATGGCAATGCTATACTAATGTCAAACTCAATTTTCCAAAACAAGATGGCGTGTTGTTGGTGATTTGTTGTGATCTTGTTAATAGCGTTTATTCAGCGAAAAATGAACAAAACTATTAAAAGTGGAGTACGGGAGATGTTTGACGCATGATGTCTAAATATCAAGAAAAGCAACAGGAGAAAGACGCCGAATTCAAACAAAATCAAGATTGCTTACGTGTGGTGTTCGATTTCATAAGTTAGTGTGACGCTACTAAGTTGATACTTTGTCGTAATTCATAATTTATATTTATCTTTTAGCGAGGAAAAATATTTATCTATTTTGATTCACATTCATTTTATAGAATGTTAAATATTATGGTTATTTAACATACCATTAAATGTTGCATAGTTTTTAACACTTTTTCTTTTATAGAAAATCAGGATGTAGCTGGGGTTGATGAGATAGTGAAACCTATTGAAAAATTTACGGATTTAGAGCAGAAAGATAGGATAAGAACCCAGAACCAGTACTTGGATGAAATAGCTTCAATCACTCGTAAGTTTTTACTAGGAGTACATAACTTTTATAAAGATGTAATTGAATTCATGATTTGCAGAACCTAATCATTTTGTTTTACCTTACCATTCTTTACAGAAGTGAAAGTTACTACATTAAAAAGAATTAAAAAGGAAGGTGCGCGTAAAGGCCATATAAACCCAGTGTCCGACTTAGATAGTTTCGATATAGATGCTATTCGTAACAAAATTAACGAATTTTATATCGTTAGAGTTTAAAACGAAACACACCAGAGCCAGTATATGAACCTGATGAAATTCTGAAGCAGAATAGGCACGAGATATTGCGACTTCCCCCCTACTAGTTTGGCTAAACGTAAAGTGGCAAGTAAAAATATTGCTCTGCCTACAGTGGAGTTACTGAAAGTTATAAAAGAGTCGTTTGAAAATATAACTCCAAGGAGTGAAAGAAAATGACTGATCATGTCATCCATGTTGAAAATAAATATAAAAAAGGGACAGAATTACAGAAAATAATTTAGAAAGTTTTCAACCGACGACAAAAAGAGGAGGTTATCAATTCGACGCGTATATATATATATATTTTTTTTTAATTTATGATCATCGAGTACTCGAAGACGGCAGAACCGATTTGGAAAATTCTTTTTTTGTATACTTCGAATGGGTATACTTCGAAATTGGTCCCATTATCACCAAAGTCAGGATCTGATGATGGGATCCTGGAGAAATCGAGGGAACTCTTCAAATATTATAGGCACAGCTATGGCGTTTTGGGTATTTCTTATAGTAACGTGTGCAGTTGCTCTCAAAAAGTACCATTTGGGGAAGTGGAACTGATGATGAAGACCACAGATGGCCGCCGAAACTACTCAATAATAAGTATTGAGTGGATTGCGATTCGATTACTTGAATATGGATGTTAAGCACTTTATGCTCGTCACAATGCATATGGTGATGTAGAGCTGATGGTGAAGTATCAGGAGAACTCCTCAACAATTAATGGCCCAGCATTGGGAAAAGCAATATTTTGTAAAAGGTTATAATTAGTTGACATTTAGGCTCTTGTAACTAGGTAAATTAAAAATCATCCAACTAAAAAGAGTCAAATAAAAACTTTTTAACAAAAAATTAAACCGACTCCCAAAAACACTGCAAAGTGAAAAATAACATTAATTTCGGAAGTCGGTGCCAAAAACGAAAAAACAAAACTAAAGACACCGACTAGCGAAATTAAAGTTATTTTTCACTTTGCAGTGTTTTTGGGAGTCGGTTTAATTTTTTGTTAAAAAGTTTTTATATAATTAACGTAGGAAACAATGACTCCAGTGACTCTAATGAAACTTTACACATGGAAGTCTTACATTCAGATTTTGATTATAGTGAACAAATCAGAACTATTTTAGAATACTGTTGTTTTTTTTTTAAATTTAATTAAGACACAATATATATACTATTACCTAACTAAAACACCTCTTGTATTTTTTAACCGACTTCTAAAAAAGGAGGAGGTTCTCAATTCAGATGTTTGTATTTTTTTTAATGTTTGTCCGCGCATAACTCCGTCGCTTGCCAACCGAATTAAAAAATTCTGATCTTGTTAGAAAGAGTATACTTCCCAAATGGTCCCATGAAAATTTTATCGAAATCGGACAAGCCGTTTCTGAAAAATCAATAAAAGTCTAAAAAAAATATTTACGTTGATGATCTTTTCGTTTACTCTGCATTGCGTTTTTTGTTCGCGCATAACTCCGTCATTTACGAACCGATTTGGAAAATTCACTGACCCACTAAAAAGCACGAAAATAAAAACTATATAAGATTTTTAGTGCCTATTCCTTATTGCATATACTTAAATGTCATCAAAATATTTTCGATGTCGGACTGCCTTTTCTTTTTTTTTTTGAAAAAGCTATCAAATAATCGGTGCAAAATCACCGTCAAATAGACAAGTTCTCGCTGTTCTATTTTATAATATTCGCGAAGTCTAGTTGACTGTCAGTGAAAATGCCAGTTTTGTAATTAAAGAGTGCAGTATATTTTGGCTAAAAGCAAGAATTCTGACAAAGACATTTTATAAAATGCGTGAAGAAACTAATTGATTTATATCATGTTTGAGGAGATCTACAAAAAAAATGTAAGAAGACTCCGGCCACATTCAAGAATCGTGAATATAATTTTAAAACCACCTTGATAACTTATTTGATATTATTGTACATGTTAATGCCTTTGAAAGAATGAAAATAGGGGAAGACAAGGCATTTTTAAAGAAACAAAGAGAGCCAGGTGGACCGTGATGCTTAGGTGGCGTTGACAAAAAATTTACAGAGAAAGAAGGAATAGCTAGTTAGGCAAAGATGATTGGAAGAGAGTTAGCGAGAGAGAGGAGAGTTATCATCTACTTCCACTATAAATAACTTGGAGTCACAACACGAGAAAACTCAGGCCCCCTGGAGCTCAGCATCAGGCATGATGGATGGCGAGAGCGATCTATTCTTCAAAATGTGTTTGCAATCACAATACTGAATGATTGCGAGAGACAAAAAGGCTCTTCAAGATGTTTAATAATAATAATAATAATCTGTGGCCCGGCTGTCAACAGGCTTGTCAAAAAATTTTCTTCGCGATTCTTTTTGAATAAATATTTATTAAATTACAATGCACCATGTTCAACAAAACCAAATCAGTTAAAAAAAAAAAACTAACAGAAATGCATAACATACCAGTTTGGTAAAAACCCCATATGAAGCAATACGAACGAAGATCGAATAGAATACAGACGATGATATAATGTTGACAAGACGCCGGGCACAATTACAACAACCCACACGCCCAACACTTGCGGAATCGTCGCTCAGCTCCGCCTCGCAGCCGCCGGGACCTGCTCCAGCCGTGAGTGAAGAGACTCCGGTCGCTGCAGCTGCGTCGAGCTCGAGCAACGAATACTTCTCGCCGCCGACGACACCACCACCTGCGCGTCGGCGAGGAAGAGGCCGCCCTCCGGTCGGCTTAGGACTTCGAGGCCCACCGGCCTCCGATGGGGTCCCCGCTGCCGGTGGAAGTGTGCAGCGCATGCGATGGACACATTCCATCAATGAAAATGTCATGCGCTCATACTTTGGGGCTACAGAGGGGGGAACTAACCTGACTGCGTACCGTGGTCGGATGCTCTCTCTGTTTCAGGTACTTGAACCAGCTGTCAACGTTTCGGCCCAACGACTATCGGATCAGGTGCGGGTCATCCAGCGTAACCGTATGTTGGATGACGCCGTACTTGATAGACTACGCCTCGAATCACAGTGCAGCCGTGTCTCATCTGCTTCGCCACTGGCCGCGGTGCAACTACAACCCAGTATTTCACCGCGACCCGACCACGTCGGTGAAGATGATGATGACGAGGCTATAACCGTGAGTACCCAGTGCAGTGAACGATTGAGGAGTGCTTTGGAGTGTGCATTACGGGAGTATCGCACCATACTGCCTGAGCTTAAACCTCGTTTGCCTCGTTTACCCATGCATAAGAAAAATAGGGCGCTAGTGTGTGCTCTAGATTCACTGCTGTCAAATTATTTTGACAATAGTGAAGACCTCACCGATACTCATTCGATCCTATACTGTGCAGCTGTAGCGGCTTGTCGCGTAGCTCATGTCAAGTTTCCAAAGACTGACAGAGTTATACGACCAGCTGTACCAGCTTGGCAGGGCAGGATCGAACGTCGTATTGCTGAGGCTAGAGCACTCATTGGTAAACTTATCTGCTTCAGGCAGGGCAACACTCGTCCTCGAGTGATGCGCTTTGTGAGGCGGGTGTTCGCGGGGACTGATGTTAGTCCTCGAGATTATCTGACCCGGGTCACAGAGCGTATCGACTTCCTGAAGCAGAAAGTCTATGCATGGGCAAATCGAATACGCAGATATAAGCGGCGGGTGGAGCGATACACTCAGAATCGCACATTCCAAAGCAATGAAAGGTGGGTTTATAGGGCCTGGGAGCGACCTGACCAAGGTGTGACTGATACGTGCCTACCGGATGATGACGCCATGTGTTCGTTCTGGCGCAGCATCTGGTCGGTGCCTGTCAGCCACATCGAGGGTGACTGGATGAGTGAGATCAGGCGCACGTGCGATCTTATACCAGAAATGGGGGCAATTACTATCAGCCCCCAAGATGTAACCCGTGCAGTCCGTCCGTTATCCAACTGGAAATCTCCAGGGCCGGACGGGCTGCACAATTTCTGGATAAAATGGTTACAAAGATCGCACGCTCGCTTGGCCGCTCAGTTCCAGTCCGCCTTAGAGTCAGGATCGCTACCTCAATTCCTAACTACAGGAATAACCCACCTGCTCCATAAATCAGGTAGTACTGCGGAACCTAAAAATTATAGACCGATCACGTGCTTACCGACGGTCTATAAAGTTCTTACTTCCATTTTGAGAGCCAAAATTAATAATCATATTGATAAAAATTCAATCATGTCTGCTTCTCAGAATGGATGTAGGAACGAGTCCCGCGGTACTAAGGAGCTTCTCCTCATTGATATTGCCATTAACCAACAGGTTCGTCGTTCCCGAAAGAATCTGTCGACATGTTGGATAGATTATAAGAAGGCCTATTACGGCCTATTCACCAGCAACTTGCTCTTAAATACAATCTTGTGGAATCAGAAGTACCATACTATAGGTATGTGCCCGACCAAGTTCTCGATAATGGCAATATTACACTGTATTGGGATCGGTCTATCATCACTGACAGGACTATTGTTGCCAATAAGCCTGACATAGTGGTGATAGACCGATTAGAGCGTCACACAATGATTGTTGACATAGCAGTCCCCCATGACGAGAACCTCGTGAAAGCTGAGATAGATAAAAAAAATAAGTATCTTGACCTGGCGCGCGAGGTTGTCGACATGTGGGATGTGGAGACAGCAATCATTGTGCCGATAGTCGTCACAGCCAATGGCATAATAGCCAAGAGCCTTGACAAACATCTAAGGAGGCTCTCGTTGGGCAGCTGGATCAAGGGCTTGATCCAGAAAGCAGTACTCCTGGAAACGGCGCGTATTGTGATGAGGTTCCTCTCTATGGAGCCCTGACCACCGGTAGCTTGGACCCTGTTCCCGATACCGGTGGGCTACTATTTTTTATATTTTTAAATGTTTTTATTTTTTATATTAATATTTAAAAATGTAATTGATATGTACATAGATTAAATAAATGAAATAATAATAATATTTCACAACTTTCACACAACGCCATCTAGTCTCAAACTAAGCAGAGCTTGTAATATGAGTACTAGACAACTGATAAAACATACATATATATTTCTAAATACATACATATTATAGATAAATTACACCCAGACAAAGAACAAATGATCGTGCTCATCACACAAACATTTGTCCTGGGTGGGAATCGAACCCTTGGGCATAGCAGTCAGGGCCACTGACCACTAGACCAACAGGCCTGTTAATTTATTGTAACGTTTACGTGTATGTTTGTTTATGTATGTTAAACCTTGGCTCGAGTGGCAACTGAAGCACCTAACCAAGATTTGTGCTTCTTGAATAAGGTAAAAGCGTACGAAAAAATTTATACAACAATTTCTAAAGCGTCGTTAAGCAAGTGTAGCCATCACCTGTGGTCCGTATTAGTGTGAAGAGTCATATTATCACTTTCTGATAATGAAGGTGATAAGCTAAAAATAAAATGATCGCCAAGTTAAACAGAAATTTTAGTTGGCAATCACAGAAACGCTATGTTCCATCGAAGGAAGAAACGACCCAAAATCTTTTCGGGAAGCAAGTTTTTATGTTTTTTTTTTTACATTTCTTGTTGTTTTTTGTTTATTCATGTTTTTCTCTATATGTATAAAACGAATTAATGACTACTGATGATTATTTTGTATCGGAAAACATTTCCATCACAACTTCAGATTGACGACGGTTTTCTTCAAGATGATGTATGTTGTTGGAATGATAATGCAGCTTTTCAGGACGCTGAATAAATTGTTTGAAAGTTTTGAATGATACCGCTGAAAGGGCTGTCAAATTAACAGCAGAAGAAGAATAAAAACAGTTCTTGTTGAACTGTTTTTATTCTAGGAACATCGATATTTCAATGCAGACTTTAAAAATTACACTTAAGAGGAGTTACCCTATCTGACTGTTATTCTTTTCTTTTTAATAAAGATTAATTTTATTATATAAATTTATTTTATTTTTACTCTAATTCACTTAATTTGTTTCATTTATAATCATAGTTTTATTGCCGACCCAAATATGAGGAAAAGACAAGATTTTCAATAAACTTTGAAGCTCAGTCGGCACGGGTTGCGATCATGCTAGAAAGATGAAATTTCATATTTGAGTATGTTTTAACATTTATAAAAAAAATAAGAGGGTATGCGTTCAAAATTAAAAACAAAATTTTTGCCCATATTAGGGACACCCTATTGCTAATCTCAACTTTTGGATGTATGTGATTTTAAAACACAAGACGCGCGACGTGACGTCACTCATTTGATTAGTATTGTAGACAATTTTTACACACAAGTATCTATACTACTATTATAAAGCGGAAAAGTTTGTTTGTTTGCTTGAACGCGCTAATCTTCCAAAGTACTGGGTGGATTTTGATGAAATTTGGTATGGAAGTAGCTTGAAGCTTGAGGAAGGTTATAGGCTACTTTTTACGCGACTGCAAAAAAGGAGAGTTATGTTTTTACTGTGATAGAATCCACGGGAGCGAAGCCCCGCGTGAGTACTAGTTTACAATATTTCTTAAATGGGAGCGCGGCGCGGCGGCGACGATTGTATTCCACATCAATAGAAGCCGCCTGCGCGTGTACTCGTATCTTGACCTTGTACTTCCGAATATATGCGAACTTTCTTTGGCAGGTTTATAGTATCCGACCTTTGATGTTGCCGACAACAAAGCCGCGCACTATCAAAATGCCGCGACTGTCTATTATTTTTATACTGTGCCGCGATGGTCAAAACTAGGGATGCACTCTTTTTCTTTTAATCGATATTTTAGACAATGTATGTTTATGTTATTTATTGTTAGTAATGCGCATAAGTCGATATCTTACAAATAATACACACAAGTATTAACTAATCACGACAATACGACACGACAAAAATAAAAACATTGTGCAATATTATAATCTAATGAAAACTGTGAAACAACAATACTGACTTATTTAATGCAGACGAGATAAAAGTACCAGTATCTGTATTTAGTTTACTTAATTCTTGAGAAAATCAATTGTCATTAATTTCTTAAGTACTTATCTTAATGAAAAAAAAAAACGAGATAGCTTTATGTGTATGATTACTTTTTAACAGTTTGATGCACTGATACCTACGCTTTAAAACTGCATAAATAAATCGATACAAAAAATCCTGTCCTTAGGCAAAGGCACCGCCCTATCCTAACCTTCATTGTAAATTAAGTTGGAAAATATTAAGTTGTGCGTAAACATTACTTCCGAGTGCGGAAGTAACGTTTACGCACAACTTAATATTTTCCGATGATTTCTTATTAAAAAAAAAACATAGATCGAATATTACACAATATTCGATCTATGTTTTTTTTTAATAAGAAATCATCGTGTGTTAATTTTGTGCGATGTTGCCGGATCTGTATCACTATAGGTGGTAGTAACTTTAAGCATCACCTTTGTCGGAGCCAGCGCATTAACGTTCTCATCAAGTAATCCGGCTTTGGAAAACGATCCAAACTCGAAGAATACATAAATGGTTCTTTTCAGAGCTGCCTAAATTTCATTGTTTCCCCCGCATCGCCCGTCCTTCCCCTGTGTTTTTGCAATGTAAGTTTTCTCATTTTAATAATAATAACACAAAGAAAACGACAGTCTGAACTAACTGTAAGACGCAAGAGTCTTGCAAGCTTAGTCTTGTTCTTGCTTAAATCTTGCATGATAAGTCTTGGTCTTGGTGTTGCTAAACTTAGGCGGTCTTGGTCTTGCAAAAATGCAAGAACAAGACCAAGACTGCAAGTCCAAGATTGATTTTGGGCAACACTACTCGTTCGCCTGTTCACTCTTGCTTTAAAGGCTGAAAGGTCATAAGCGGCAGAGAACACAAGCCGGCAGAGTCGCTGAGCGTATAATAAATGTGGGGGAGAATCGCTTGGTAAGACAAGACGGTATATAAACCAATTGTGGATTGTACCCAGCAGTGCGTCTGGTAGACCGGTAATGAAAGGGAGATGGAGGGATCAGGTCATGGAGCTCTTGCGCACAATCCCCGAAGTTACAATCTGTAGAAAACCGACAGGCAAGCAGCACTTCGTAGATTAGCTAGGCTATGAACCTTGTCCACTAGCGCCTCAACATTAGACACTGTTTTCATATTATTATTAATGTTATAGGAAAATTTTCATCTCCCAATTGTGTAGTATGTAATCAAATTTAAGGTATACATACTCCCAATTGCTGATGGATTGTGTAAGGAACAAAGATGAGAAAGAGGCATTAATTACAGACTTCAAACTGAATTTTATAGATGCTGGGTTAATTGAAAAAAGCCCAAAATCGCAGTTATCGGTCAGATTAAGTAGACTAGTAAATCTAACTATTTAATTAATAACTAACTCAAATCAGTAATTAATTTGTGTTTTTTTAGAAATAATATGAGTTTAATTAAAATTAATAGGGTACGATGGGGTTGGTATATCCATGTGGATAAAAACCTCATTAAATTAATAGAATTAAAAAATAAACATTATTATAAACATTGTTTTAGATGTATCAAAACAAAGTTAAATTTTATTTACCAGTATTATTTTGAACTATTGCGTAGCGCGTGTTTCTCTTTATAGTATTTTAGTATGCTTTACAGCACCTACAGTATCGGTAGAGGAACTCCCACTTATTTTAAAGAACATTAATTTCAAGTTCCTTCATGGCACACATGAAAAATTTTTAGGTCACCAGAAAACTTAAGAATTGAGGTACCAAGTCACTCCACAGATATCTTTGGTAATTCGTTTGCGGCTCAAGCAGTACGGTTGTAAAATGCTCTACCCGTGTCTGTAAGACATGCACAAACTCTTCCTACTTTCAAAAACATAGTAAAAGATCTCTATTGCTCTCCTTAAATTGTATGAATGTTAAATTGTAGTGTAATAAATAATATGTTTTGAGTACGTAGTTTATTACTTATGTATTGTATACATATAATAAATAAAAAATTGGACAAGTGCGAGTCGGACTCGCCCATGAAGGGTTCCGTAGTAACTATAATAAATATAACATACTTAATATATTTATTTGAAAAAAAAAAAAACAAAAAACCTTACAAATTTCTTAAAACTTGCTTATTTACAATTTTTACAACTACGCCAAATAACTTTGTTTTTCATGGTATTTGTATGAATTACAAAGTTATATTTGCGGTTTTCGAAAATATACTGTATCTCAAAAACTGCTGACTCGATCTCGTTCAAACCAATTTTGGTTGAAAGTTTACATTAAGATCTACAACATATGGTTTTTTTAGTTTTTTCACTTCATTATTATAGAAGTTAGAGGGGGGGACACATTTTACCACTTTGGAAGCGTATATCTTTTAAACGATTAACTTTATGAAAAAGTCATTTTAGTAACCATACTGTCACTTTTAAAGACCTGTCTATAGATACCACACACGTATAGGTTTCATGAAAAAAAAAATACTTTCAGTTTCAGTTCCATGTATGGGGAGCCCCCTTTATTTTAAATATTTTTAAAATTTTCTCTTAAAATCGGAAAGCGGTTCACAGAATACATCTACATACCAAGTTTTACATGTATAGTCCTAATAGTTTCGGAATAAAATGGCTGTGACATACGGACGGACGGACAGACATGTCGAAACTATAAGGGTTCCGTTTTTTGCCATTCGGCTACGGAACCATAAAAATCATGGACTGCCAGCGAATTTATTATCTCCTGCTGTGTCAAATCATCCAAAGGTTGTCTGTAAAGGATCGCTTTTAACGATAAGACCGCCCAATGTAACACCCTTTGTAGTTGTTAAGTTCTCATTTAATTCTGTTATGGTGTACAAATAAAGAGTATATCTATCTATATTTATTAGTCCTATACCCAGTAGAATCGTAATTCCAATAGAATGTAACCAACACAACGTCTGCCCTGCCATCTATAACTTAACACAAACTATTCGCGCAATTTTCATTCATCACCGGAGCTCGTCCACATCGTCGTCATAAATATTTTGCAACGATAAAACTATCAACAGAGCGCGTTGATTCATTGACTTGTATTGTAATTCTGATTGACTGGGCTTCTGGAAAATCCTGATACGTGTGAATTGATTTTCCTTATGAATGAATCATAGTCGTATTTTTTCCGCGTATTAAAATTTAATGGTTTGATGTGGTAGAGATAAAAATCTGTTTATTTTACCGAGAATCATGGAATATTATTACCATGAGTTTGAAAATATTTGCTATCTACTTTGCGGCGTAGGTATACTCGTATTGCAGTTGATAGGTTAATACGGTGTTAGATTTTGGAGGTTCACGTATTTATATTAGTAAATGAAGTTTTCATTTACATCTGAGCGGGCGACGATGAAACCTCTCTCGATAATGCTCCGTTGAAGGACAGAACACGTAGGGAATTGGTGTGAATTGCATGTTGTACAGGGTATCTCAAAAAGAAAGTTCATATTTATTTAGCTTACTGTGTGAACGCAATTATTAGGAGGGACGGGAGAGATATGTCACTCGGTAGCCTAGCTCTTGGGAATTTAGTTGCTATGGAGAGTTTTTCGATAGCGAATCGCCCGTTATGAGGACGCAATTTTCTTTTACATAAACGGTAATTCTGCGACTGTGACGCGAAGAAATTTTTTCAATTGACCCAATAGTATTTAAAAGGGCTGCAGCTTTAGATCTGTGTGCAAAATGAGGTGTAGCGATGATTTATGCGAATTCAAAGCACTTGCACGCTTCTGAATGAAGAAATCGGGATCATCAGGAACAGACTGATTAACCCGTTCCACGTTCTTTTCCGTTCTCAATAACCTTGGTGCTGGGCTTTGGTTTAATTAATGTTAAAACGGTCTCCTTAATTTTTTTTTCCCATTTTCGAATAAGAGGAATGCTTGGCGCATCATTGAAATGATAAGAGCCTCGGATATTATCGCAGAATTACCATTTTTGTAATATTCACGTATGCACTGCAAGAGATGTGCTTCTGAACAACTCTCTATAGTACCTGAATTCCCAAAAGCCAAGCTACCGATTGACATATTTTTTGTACATATTTTATGCCGCCGAATCGGTGCGGTTACGAAGTAAACGATACAAATATAAACTTACTTTTGAGACACCTGTATTACCTCACGTTCTACATATTCGTCGAGGATGGTGCAATACTAATAAATTCAATAAAGCCTATTTTGTAATGTTAAATCAATTAAAATCAGCTCTTATTTAAATTTTAGTTATGCAGTATTGCACAATCTACGAAGATATGCATATATTTGCGTACGATGGGCCGCCCCAACGTCCGCAAATAGGTATATGCATCCATGCATGATCAACTAGTTTTTGGCGGAAATTAAACTAAATATTATCCTAAGATATTTAAATGAAGTTTAATTTTTGGGACAGAATCATAAACCGTATGTGTATATAATATACGAAATCAAATAATGGCGTGATTTTGACCCTTAAAGCGTTTTCCTCAAGCATTTCCGGCCACATGTGGCAACTGGGTTTTTGGGAACATGTGTCGTAAAATTCGTGGAACACAGGACCTCGTCCTACACTGTTGTAGTCAACATCGTAAGAATGTGGGAAATCCTCCGTCTGGGAGTAGCAGAAATCATATACACTCCTGCTTATTTAAACCCCTTACTGGAAACGGGCACCCCTGACAAAGGTAGTGGATCAACGTAATGTATAAGTTGAACGAATGGTCCATGTCTATTGTCGACCACATCATTTTCGAACTCAAAACGGGATATTTACCATGTTACTAATTATTGTTTCGAGTTTATTGTTTCGAGTTTCCGATATTTCGGCACTGTTGCAAGCGCCATGATCACGGATGAAAAGTTCACGGATGGATGTTCATCCGTGATCGTGGCGTTTTGAGTTCTAATGATACTAGTTATGATACATGTTAGCTTAAAAATTAAAAATCGATGTCCTCCGCTCTTGGCGGGCAAAGGGTGCTGTCAGGCTCTAACTGACTAAAACCACGCCGTATTCCATCACACACTTGCGTCGGGAACTGCGAGAGCGCTTAAATATTCTTTATTAGTAGAACGCAATCTCCGATTGGGCTACCATACCAAAGCTTTTATTCTCATTAATTTGGTCAATAGCGGAGAGTATATTTGCAAATAGATTTGACAGTCGGTCATTAACTCCGGACCTGATAAGCATATGGTCGGATCTATAAAAAGTGAGGTTTTCAGTAGAGCAAGAACAAAATTCGAAAACAATTTTGCCAATATTTAATATTTACCAGCAAACTGGAACAATTTTATGAATTATATTTATGGGTAACAATTGCACCTTTTATTTTGTAACAATGCGAAAATTCTTAATGTTGAAATACTATGGTAAATAGCATTTATTTTAATTTTTTGCTCTAATCCGACTTTATGCCTGAAATGAATCGTTCATTAATAATACTTTTCGCAATTATAATATCATACGTCTGTATGCTAGCAATTTTTATAATTGAAGTGTAATTTTATATTGAAACACGACATTATACGGCTTAAACCTCGAAAAAGTCCCACCTATACGCACTAAACGTTTTGGGAATACCTTCATTGTGCGTACGGCTAAGGAGTGGAATTCCCTGCCGGAGTCTGTTTCCCGATAGCTATAACCTAGGAGTCTTTAAGTCAAGAGTGAATAGGTTAGTTTTGCTTGTTCGTTTTGCGCGTATGGGTGGGATGTCCACCTTGTAACGATGGCGCTTCGCCGTTTGTCTCGTAGTCCGATGATGGAACGGGCTTGGTGGAATTAGACTGTGTAATTCCATCGCACACTCCCCGAAATGTAACCGATAGAAAACCGATAGACTTGCAACTCGTCGTCGATGTTCAAGGCTCTGGAGCTTTGACCAGTGCATCGTTGCCAATGAGTCTCTTGGCCCGCTTCTCCATAGACTCAAGCGCGTCCAGTTGGTATTTAGCAGATCCATCCCAAAGATGAGAGCAGTACTCCATACACGACCGAACCTGGGCTTGATAGAGATTAAGCAACTGTTCGGGTGTGAAGTACCGTCTCACCTTTGCTAGGATTCCCAACATTTTTGATGCTAGTTGAGCCTTAACCTCGATAAACGGGCCAAAATTGAGGGTAGAAGTTAGTGTTACCCCCAGAAGCTCGATAAGGTGAGCAACGTACAAACCTGCGAGCTATCATATTAGCTCTAACCGACAATGCCCTTCGCTCCCTCTCAATGTCGTCATTGTCTTTGAGGTCAGCGGTCAAGAGATGTCCCAGGTATTTAAACTGTAACACTCGCTTGAGAGCTACTCCATACAACCTGACTGGTGGTACAGTTTCAGGGCTCCGACCACCGGCCTCAAACACCATGACCTCACTTTTTCCTATGTTGTATACCAATCCATGACGCTTAGCATAAGCTTCACAGATGGCAACCAACTTCCGGAGACCGCAGACCGAGATGCTCAGCAGCGCCATGTCATCAGCGTAACTTATATATTATTAAAACACACCCCGTCAATATAGCAGCCCACTCGCTCACTGCTGAGCACCTCGATTAGCTCATTGACGTACAGATTGAAGAGTAAAGGTGAGGTGAGGTGCCAATCCACCCTGCCTCACCCCACACTCCAACCTTTACGGCTCCGACAATTCTCCAGCCATTCGAATCTGATTGACCTGGTCTCCATACCAGTACCTAAGAGTGCTAATCAGTCCTGAAGGGACTCGAGCTTTCCTAAGCTTATTCCAAAGAATACTGTAAGAGACCAGGTCAAACGCCTTGGATAGGTCAAGGAAGGACGCATAAGTAGGTGTCTTCCTATCAGTATAGTACTTGACAGCCCACTTCAGGCCCAACATAGCACTCTCCGTAGACAAGCCCGCACGAAAACCGAACTGATTATCATGCAGCTGGATATGATTGGCTAGTTGTCTGTTAAGCAGACTGTCAAGCACTTTCACTATTACTGTAGCTAGGGAAATTGGCCTATAGTTTGTAATGTCAGCGTGGTCAATAGTTTCACTTTTAACTATAGGAACCACAATAGTTCTAGTTAGCTGACTAGGTAAATACGCATGACTAATACAGAAATTTAGGAACATTGCCAACACTCTTGGTAAATGGGCACCAGCAAACCTTAGATGCTCAGTACTCAGACCATCATGACCCGGAGACTTACCGCCCGTCATGGCGTTTATAACACACTAGTACTCACGCGGGGCTTCGCTCCCGTGGATTCTATCACGTTAAAAACATAACTCTCCTTTTTTGCAGTCGCGTAAAAAAAAGCTTTAAGCTACTTCCATACCAAATTGCATCCAAATCCACCCAGTACTTTCGGAGATTAGCGCGTTCAAGCAAACAAACAAACAAACTTTTCCGCTTTATAATATTAGTATAGATTTGACCTCCTTGGCAGTATGCACTGCATACTACTGATTACTGTCATGACCTAGGAACTAGATTCACTGCCAAGGAGGTCAAATCTATACTAATATTATAAGTATGCACTACCCATGGTTGACTGATAGAGAATGCCTATGGCATTAAGTCATTGTTTTGACATGAACAAATTCGCCTTCCCGCCCGCTCCCGAACAGTCCGCACGAACGACAGAAAAATCCGACCTATTTTCAGTACCGACCAAACTTCGACTTGATAATTAAGTAAAAGTTGGTAACATAATGGTTTATACTAACATACAGTCAAAAAAATTAACGTTATGAGCATTATATTACAGCTAGAATGTTTTACGATTGTATTCGACTTTATGTATTATAAGTTAAAAACATAATTTTCAAAGCATAATGGTGTATGTTATGATCCGTACATTTAGTCAGTAGCAAAATTTAGAGGCCATAAGTACGTATCTGAACATACATCCAATGAGAAAATGCATGAATGTTACAAACGCTTTGAATGCATAAAGAATTATATTGATTTGCGACCCTGTAAGATATTAATTATTTATGGAAAAAAAGGCGCATATTAAAATATGGCTTTATGCCACACAAATATTTCGGTAAATTGGTAGATCAGACATTATGCATATAATTATCTCCACAGTAAATAAAGATAGAAATATAAGGATTAATTTGCCAGAAAGCGAAAAAAAAACGTAGCATTGTGCTGGTAAAAAGTGATTTTGGGTGGATCTTTAGATACGACCTTATGCATCTAAGGTCCAGAACTATTGTTATAATGGTTAATGACGTATTGTGTTAATGTAATGACACAAATGACTCAGAGGCAGGCGTAATAATGATAATTTATATTTGATGCTTTATTCTAATTTGTATTTTTAACCGACTTCAAAAATAGGAGGTTTACAATTCGTCTTACATCCTCATAACTCGGAGACGGCTGGACCGATTTGAAAAATTCTTTTTGCGTTTGAAAGGGTATACTTTCTAGTTGGTCCCATTGTTACGAAATCAGGATCTGATGATGGGATCCTGGAGAAATCGAGGGAACTCTTCAAATATTATAGGCACACCTATAGCGTTTTGGGTATTTCTTATAGTACCTTGAGCAGTTGCTTCCGAAGAGTACCATTTGAGGAAGTTGAACTGATGATGAAGACCACAGATGGCCACTGAAACTCCTAAATAATAAGTATTTCGTGGATTGCGATTCGATTACTTGAGTACGGATGTTAAACACTTTATGCTCGTCACAATACATATGGTGATGTAGAGCTGATGTTCAAGTACCAGGAGAACTCCTCAAAAATTAACGGCTATGCATCAGGAAAAGCAATATTTTGTAAAAGGTGATAAGTTGTTGACATTATGGCTTTTGTAACTAGATAAATTACAAACCGACCCACTAAAAAGCGTGAAAAAAATTTTTTTAGAAAAAAATAGAACCGACTTCCATATCAAAACACTACAAAGGCAAAAATAACTTTAATTTCGGAAGGCGGTGTCTTTAGTTTTGTATATATTTTCGTTTTTGACACCGGCTTCCGAAATTAAAGTTATTTTTGCCTGGGCAGAGCACCGACGTGTCCTCACGGTGGCGATAGGCGGAGACCTCTCGCGCCCGGCATTGGTCGAGGCCATGCTGCGGGGCGAGAGGGAGTGGGAAGCGGTCGCCTCCTTCTGCGAAGCAGTCATGCTTCCGAAGGAGGAAGCGGGCCGCGTGAGGCAGAGGATGGCATCCTCCCTCCAGCCCAGCCGCAGTGGTAGACGCCCACGGCGTCGGACGTCGGCCGACGATCTCCGGCCACCGTAGGCGCGGGCATGCGGACAGCGAGTAAAGGGCAACTCGCTGTCCGACCATGGACCATGCCCGGGTCGACGGCGCGTTGTGATCCACGCGCGCCTCAAAGAGCGTCAGCAACATGACGAGGCCCCCCCTGCAGAGGGCCGAAGCCTGCCGGGGTCATTGGACTTATCCCATTACCGTAACCCCGGTACGTAAAGGGTTATTGAAGGAACACCGTGGATTTTAGTCAGTAAAAGTCTGACAGTCCCTCCCACCCTGCCCGGGGTGGGAGGACTTATTTGATAATTTTACCACGTTAAAAAAAAAGGGTCTGAGTGGAGCGAACCTGCGAGACCGAGTGGAGTGAAGGGGGGAGGAGGCGAGCAAAGCGTGCCGGCGACCTCCGTAGCGTAACGAAGGTTGAGTGGGTGAAGCGTAACTCAGCGGCGACGACAAGCAAACTTAAGAAATTATTTTTCAAAACTCCCCCTTCTCCCCTTCTTGGAGCTGCTGCTCTGTTGCGCGAGGTGCTTGCACCTCGCGCAACACGCAAATACTAGTTATACTATATAAATCTAAATTACCACTGACTCACTCACCCACTCATTGACATAATTGTTCTCCCAGATGGTGGATCGGGAGGTGGGTATATTTTGACAGATTCGTAAACAACTAACTCTCAAACCTGCGGGAAAAGTGCCAAACCTCCCCTTTTCACCCCCCTTCTCCCCCCTCCCTATCGTATCTCGGAAACTACGAGACCCGTATTTTTTTTACGGATTCGTATAGAGGAGGCTCGGTAAAGTAAAAACCATTTTTCAAAGTCACCCCCTTGCCCCCTTCTCACCCCCTTTAGGCGGATCTCGGAAATTAAGAGACTTGGAACATTTTTTTTTCAGATTCATTTAGAGGGGCAATGCTTTAGTCAAAATAATTGTGCAAACCCCCCCCCCCTCCCCCATTTTGATTTTTACTACTGAAAAAACTGTCTATAAACCGGCCTTCAAATTTTTTATGCCATGCCCTCCCCTCTCCAACCTCCCCTAAAATTGAAAAGGCTGTAACTTCATAACGGTTAGAGATAGCCATTAGGTGTTTGAACAAATATTATAGTAGGCGTCGAAACCTGTCCGGTGGTACGTAGGGCCTGAGTGGAGCGAACCTGCGAGACCGAGTGGAGTGAAGGGGGAGGTGGCGAGCGAAGCGAGCCGGCGACCTCCGTAGCGTAAGCGTAGCTGCTGCTCTGTTAGGGTTATGTTTGACATTTTACTACATTTAGGGGTTTTAAAAGTGAACAATCCACCACCACAAGCACGCGAGGTGCTTGCACCTCGCGCAACACGCAAATACTAGTTTACATTATAATTCTGAATGTGACGTAATTTTGATTTTAGTTTTCATATTTTGACGTGACAACGTCTTATAATTCGATGAAGCATTTAAGAATGGAACGCCTCAGAGCGAGGTCAGCAGGCTTGAAGTGCAAGCCAGAGCGCGAAACGAGCGACAAAGAGGCACAATCGGCCTCCGCGTTCGGCAGCGTTCGGCATCTGTCTCTCTCCTACTTGAGTGAGCGATGCGTCCGCGTGGACAGCTGCTATACAATAATACATTTACATGTTTTCGTCAAGTATGAAGTGCAGTGAAAAGTGAATGTGGTGTCAATTGTTTATAGCAACGATAATTGCGGCGATAAAAGTAATGATTCTTTCGATATTAAATATACTTTAGCAACGCCATTCGCGCAGCCAATAATCGCTGCTTTAAAATCGAAAGTACAAAAAATACGCGAGTACAGACAGCGTATCGTAGCATCTAGAACTCCTGCTCAGGCGGCTGCTGCGAGAAAATCAAAAAACGAAAGACAACGCAACAACAGATTACGCCAAGCTGCTAACTTGGCTATTGCCATTGGTTCTCTTGAAGCGACAACTACATCTTCATCTCGTTCAGGGGCAGATTCGAACAATGTTACAACAAAATATCTATGAAACAAATAAAATTAAAATTTTCTTTTGAAAAATGCAACCATTCCATCAGTATTTTGTTATGACGTTGTCACGTTCAACTATCGTCAATAAACCGACTTTACAGACAACCGATTTTTTTTATTTTGACTTTTATTTCATAGTATTTAATTAATTATTATAAACTAGCTTTTGCCCGCGACTTCGTTCGCGTGGGAGGTTTTTCCCGTGTATATCCCGATCCCGTGGGAATTCCGGGATAAAAAGTAACCTATGTGTTATTCCAGGCAGTCAACTATCCACTCACCAAATTTCATTCAGATCCGTTCAGTAGTTTTTGCGTGAAAGAGTAACAAACATCCATCCATCCTCACAAACTTTCGCATTTATAATATTAGTAGGATTAGTAGGATAGTAGGATTAGTAGGATAGGATGTGTTGTTATAATCTATTGTGTTTAACATTATTTAATGTAAGTACAATATAATATGATCCAAAGTGGATTGAAATAAATGATATTTGAATAGTAGTCAAATGCAAGCCTATGGAAAGTACTTTTTTTTAATTAACTGGGTATTATGGATGCGTAACGTATAAACTCATTTGGTCTAATTTCATTTTATTATCGTTCATAAGATATAACCAACGTGAGATATACCAACTGTTGAAATAATTTCTTTACATATAACATTTATTTATTCTAAAACTTAATTAGTATAACGTTGTTTGATATAACCTTTATGTAATCGAAAATCATTAAGCCTATCGTTTAAAATATATAATATTGCGATTAATTTGATAGAGTGTACTGCGGGAGCGGCGTGACAGAAACGAATTACTGCAAAACCGACTCCACGTAGTCTTGTATATCCCACCCCTAGTGTTATTTAAAATCGCGTAGGCGCGGAAGGGCGAGCTGGCCCGCGAGCTGAGGAGTAGGTGGTTTTAACACCACGGCTTCGGCTTGCTGGCCAGGCTGGTCGGCGAACGGCGGTGAGCGTGAAACACATCTGCGACGATAAGCTCGCATGGGACCGCCGGAGCCCTGCAGCGCCGGAGCCGTGACAGAAACCATGCCTGCTGCATGTTGCATGCTTGCCTGCTTGCTGCATGCTTGCTTGCATGCTGCATGCTTGCTTGCATGCTGCATGTATGGTGTATGGTTGTTTGCATGCCTGCTGTTTGCATAGTGTATCCTTGTTTGCATGTTTTATACAGGGAAATAAAAATTAACCATTTTATCATATTATACTATATAGGTTTTATGTCTTTTGAGTGGTATATCAAACGATTTTATATTCCATGTATGTTATGCTTCTAAAAATTAGTTGCTTAAAAATTATATCAATCGTTTGTTATATCAACTGATCATTATATCAAATGAAATTATAGATTCAGTTGTTATATCTTCTAAATATTAGAGATTTTGTAATTATATCATAAATATTACTTACCCGGGTATTATTATCGAATCTGGTAAATCAATTACGAGGCCAACAAGATGACAGGACGTAAATTCTAAAATCTAGGGTCACCTTGCTTCGGGAATGTTCCAACGAGATACCGCGGCCCCGGAACGTAAGGGCAATTGAAGTAACAGAGTGGGTTTTTAGTCAGTAGAAGTCTGAAACTCCCTTCCGCTGCACCTAGTGTGGGAGGAGTTATTAGATGATTATCCCACCGAAAAAAAAAACGGCTTACCTTGCTGACTAGGAAATCAGTCTCATCGAAATGTCTGCCGAACATCTTGGGCGACTCCCCAGGAATGGGCTCGATCTTGATGCAAACCTCTTGACCTTTGCGGGCCGTCTCCACTTGTTTGTGGTTAATCTCGATAGATGTCACTATGCCCAAGTCGACGAACTGTTGAACAAATATTCGGATTAGAAATAACGTTCATTCTTTTTCCTACTATCAGGGAAAATAATTCAGAGGTTATCAAATTTTTTTTCTCTCTGTATTAATGATTATTTCGTATGGTGTTTAGAAGGAATATACACGAAATACATAGCTCTTTACGCAATATTTATATAGACTTGTATTATGGATTATTTCTTGATACAACATTTTATATTATACTAGCGGATCCGCTATTTATCATGGTAGTCAGTTAGGAAACATTGGACTCGTCTAGTTTATATTAGCCAAAAAGATTAACGTTCAAACTCTTGTTATTTTAACCTACTTAGAAAATGAATATAAATTGATCTTCAAGTTCAATAGGCCAGTTTCCTAAACTATTTTATTTAGTCCGTCACTTAGGCTATCAAAAAATAATGGACACGTATTTTTTCTCTTTTCACGTAATTAATTGAAAATGAAGACGACACAGTGAGTTGAAATTTCACTTTTACTTTTACCAAAAGTTTGGAACTTCAAGCAAGATTCTAAGACTTTTTCTGTAGAATCGTGCTTAGCAGCCACAAACATTCTTTTTATCTTGATTTGTAAACAAAATGCAAGGGAAACAATATAATGTTTTTTTTTGTGTAGACAACCTCCTTTACCACTTTTTATTAAATCAACGAGTAGCATTCCCTTTTTTTGTGTTAAATTCTTCTTGGGCACACATCTTCCCTTTGCAATTAATTATACTTTTTCGTCATAAGATAACGTCGAAAACGTGGTAGATTTTAATTTATTTAAACACACTGCCAGCATTGGTCTCACAGGTATAATTTTCCATTTTTTACAATAAACTTACTAAATAATCACAGAAAAAGTCAATCCCTTGCGCTAAGGAAAACAAATATAGCGTAAAACTTTCCAAAAATAATAAACTACGAACTAATACGAACGAATGAAACGGTCATTAGACCATCCGACTAAAAAAGTGGACCCTGTGCTGCAAACAATTAACGGATATTTTAAGGATTCTGTATTTGTTTAGATTATAATAAAAGCAGAGCCTACAAAACTGGAACATGCCCTCACATTTCCACGCACACAGTCACACTTTTGCTGTATATTACACGAGATATGTTCTATGGTATTTAAGCTGACCTTAGTACTGCTTATGGTCGCAAGACTCAGGAGCGGCGTTGTCTGCCTGTCCGAATAAACGTAATAGATGGCGCGCTTAGAATAACAACGCATAGAAGAGGCGTCTAGAACAAAACACGAGCGATTTCGTGTGTCCACTTTATTTTCTTTGTGTGCGTGAGCCGAATGTGTCTACGTTCTTCAACGCACACAAATATAGCTTTCAGTGATACCATTACCAGTACCATTACCACAAAAATGGCAAAACGCACTATTATGTTACTGGATCAAATCAAGTATTTTATGTTATGAAACTAAATAAGATGATGTTTTTTCATGTAATATGACTTATATGACATATATTTACGGAAGGTAAACGAAATGAGATATCGTTTATTGCGTTTAGAATGTTTGATGTGTAATGTGTTATAATGATATTATAGAAATGTATTAATAGCTTGAAAAATCTCGTTTGATATCAATTAAAAGTATGTGTTGTATTTATGAAATAGAAAAATATTGTTGAGAACATTACTTAAATGAAAAAAATCTTAATCAATAAAATTGTCATCTTTATGATGCCACTCTTCGAACTAACAGTAACTTTTAGTTATAAAACACTGTAGGTAGTAGCTGTAAATAAATATAGTTTAGTTTGACGCATACATAATTGCCGCCAAAACTATATTTTTTTTAAACAAAAATAAGCACAAAAGAAATCAATATGGGTATTTTTTTTCCTCACGGATAGCAACATTGAATTGTGATAAGTTAGGTTATTAGAATTTTTATTTGATGGTCGATTTACTTAAATATAATGTATAAAATATAAGTATTTACTTGTGAAATGTAATTTGATTACACGTTTTTTGTTTTGCTGAAGGACTATGACATCCCTTTACGCTACAAACGGTCGTTTTAACTTATTTACTCGCGAGCTCTGTTCGGCAGAATGTGACCTTGAGTACTGACGGCTCGTCGAGCAAAGTTAGCCAAAAATGGCAAAGTTTTAGTTGCCTCACTTTTTGCACTCGTACTATCCTTCTATGCGTTGTTGTTCTAAGATGGCGCGTAAACGTACGGTTAAGGCACGGAATAGAAAATACAGTGGAAGTGCCGCTCAAATATCGCGTGCGTGTCAACATTAAGCAAAGAAGCGCAACATAAGCTTATTCGTTGTCAGATTCATGTCGCGATTGGTTGTCTCTAAAATACACTAAATATATTAGAATTATGCCTTGTTGTGTGGTTTAGATCTGCAAAAACGAAAGCAGAAAGTATGTATCTTGTGGAGTTGTGTTGTATCATCGGTAAGTATTAAACTTTGTTAATTTTAAATATATTTGATTTTAATGACAATACCACATTTCATAACTTCAATGCAAACTATAAACAAACTTATTTTCATTAGCACAACGTTTAAATCTACTTGGTCGTTATCTGGAGCAACATACTATAAATTCTAGTAACTTCGACGCTACTCAATTAGGGATGGGACACATTCGTAAAGTAGGTCCGTATCGATATTTTTTATTTATTTGCTAGCACCATCATTCAGAAAATTGTTTTCGGACGGTTTATGTGTATAATTCATAAATGTTTAACTAAGATTGCACAGAAATGTCGACGTTTTAACCACGCGTAGCCTGCATCCGTCTGCAGTAGATACGGGTCGCTAAGCACACCGCCTATTGTATACTTATTTTTATGAATGATTGTCCTGTGTTAAGGTGTACAATCAAGTATATAATAATAAGAATAATCATCACACTAATATTATAAGCCAAAAGTTTGTGTTTGTTACTTCTTCACGCTCGAAAGGCTGAACGGATTTCAACGAAACTTGGTACACGGGTAGACCATAGCCTGGAATAGCACGTATGATTTTTTCCCGAGACTATGTTCCCTTGGGATAACTTTCTACTTTCACGCGGGCGAAGCCGCTGGCAGCAGCTTGTAGTTAATAAAGATAACATCACATAATGTAAACCGTAAAGCCTGGTCCGCTGCGCCAATTTTCTAACAAAACATGTTAGTAAAACCGCCAGACCGCTGCGCCAATTGTTGTAATGTTTTTGTTTAATTTCAAAAATGAGTTCCGACGAAGAAGATGTGGAAGCTGTTATAGCAATAGTAGATTTAGTTCTCCAAAGAAGAAACAGAAATATATTCCGGGTCCAACCCTACCTGCAACCTCATTCGTTCAATATAATATAATAGCAAGAACTGAAAATTGATGATAGGTTCGGTATAAAAATTGTTTTAGATGTTCAGAAAGTGATTATCAAGAGCTGTTATCATTAATTTTACCAGATATAGAGAAGAAAAAAAAGTATTAAAAGACAAAGTATTTTCTTTGTTCCACTCCATCACAAACCAAAGAGAATTGACACAATCAACACACTCTTCGAACGATTCCGTCTTTTACTAGTGAGTGCGAACACATAATGTGTCACTTTCCCTCCCCACAGGCGAACGCGGGGGATGTTATCCATTCGTCTCGGCAAACATGTTATTGTGTTTTTGCTAACCGAACTGTTAGGTCACGCCTATATTCGGTTAGCAAACAATGTTATACTGTTTGCAAACACGAAAACACGTCGCAGCGGACCCGGCTTAACACATCAATTTCTGGATATTGACCCCAAAAAAAGTAAAAAGGTATTTTGAATATTTCAGTTTTCCCCAAAATCCTTTTATTAATGAAAATGGATGTTTATTGGGTCATCAATATTCCAAAACATAATCTATGTGGAACGCGGGGGATGTTATCCATTCATCTCGGCAAACATGTTATTGTGTTTTTGCTAACCAAACTGTTAGGCCACGCCTATATTCGGTTAGCAAACAATGTTATACTGTTAGCAAACACGAAAACACGTCGCAGCGGACCCGGCTTAACACATCAATTTCTGGATATTGACCTCAAAAAAAGTAAAAAGGTATTTTGAATATTTCAGTTTTCCCCAAAATCCTTTTATTAATGAAAATGGATGTTTATTGGGTCATCAATATTCCAAAACATAATCTATGTGGAACGCGGGGGATGTTATCCATTCGTCTCGGCAAACATGTTGTTGTGTTTTTGCTAACCAAACTGTTAGGCCACGCCTATATTCGGTTAGCAAACAATGTTATACTGTTTGCAAACACGAAAACACGTCGCAGCGGACCCGGCTTAACACATCAATTTCTGGATATTGACCTCAAAAAAAGTAAAAAGGTATTTTGAATATTTCAGTTTTCCCCAAAATCCTTTTATTAATGAAAATGGATGTTTATTGGGTCATCAATATTCCAAAACATAATCTATGTGGAACGCGGGGGATGTTATCCATTCGTCTCGGCAAACATGTTGTTGTGTTTTTGCTAACCAAACTGTTAGGCCACGCCTATATTCGGTTAGCAAACAATGTTATACTGTTTGCAAACACGAAAACACGTCGCAGCGGACCCGGCTTAACACATCAATTTCTGGATATTGACCTCAAAAAAAGTAAAAAGGTATTTTGAATATTTCAGTTTTCCCCAAAATCCTTTTATTAATGAAAATGGATGTTTATTGGGTCATCAATATTCCAAATCATCATCATCATCTATCATCAGTTAGGGGAATTTCCTAAGTCTAATCATATTACCGACTTGAAAGCCATCACGGCAAAATCTATACATATAATAAAATTGTAGAAAAGTGGTGTCTGTGCAATGGAAATATATAAAAAATAGTATCAGGGGTTGTTATTATATCGATGCCGAACCTGAAATTGTAATTTTTTTTGTCTTTTTGTCTTCACTTAACATTTAGTGTTTATTTCATGTCAATCGGTTCATAAATAAAAAAGTTATGTCAATTTAAAGAATCACGGCGAACATTTGTTAAGGTATTCTATCAGAGTACGTACACGCCTCGCGCCTGCGCGTCCATGGCTATATATAGCGCGCTAAGAGCCGCGCCGCTGCCATATGCTAATAAGCCCTGGCTGGAGGCTTTAATTAATTTATTAATTAAGGCAACCACAGGCAAGCCCGGTTAAGCAGCCGACAACCTCAGAGGTTAACCTGCGAGATGCCACTCACCGAAAAAAATAACGCACCGCTGCCATATGGATTCAGTTATTCGTAGCGAACGCACGTATCCTGGAGAGTATAGGCGAATAGTTGCATTCGATTATTGCGAGTCACTTGAATACTGACTGTTTGCATATTTCATTTATTTATATTTTAGGGTTTGTAGGTTTAAGGTTATTTTTCTAAATTTTCTTTAAAATTTTGTAAGTATTTGGTATAGGTTAGGCGGTTCTTTCCTTGATTTTTGGGTATTTACTTATCTTAATTTTTATTTAGGGTTTGTAAATAAATATTGTAAGTATTTGGTATAGGTTAGGCGGTTCTTTCCTTGATTTTTGGGTAATTACTTATCTTAATTTTTATTTAGGGTTTGTAAATAAATATTGTAAGCATTTGTTATAGGTTAGGCATTTCTTTCCTTGATTTTCGGTATACTTATCTTAATTTGTATTTAGGGTTTGTATATAAATATTATAAGTATTTGGTATAGGTTAGGCATTTCTTTTCTTGATTTTCTTTATTAAGTATAAGTTCATTAGCTCAGGTAAGTAATTAATTTTTCTAGCCATTCTTTTGTTTTACAAAGTTGTACGTTTGGTTTACACGTCTTACACTTTTACACTTATTACTTAAACTGTGATAATTTTAGACTGTATAATAATCTGTAAGTATTTATAATTTAATTGTTTACGATAGTACTTGTTTACTAAATAACTGTGTGTTAAGGTAGTAAGTACTATTTTATTGTAAGAATGCCTCGAAGAAGATCCAACCTCTCCCAATATAGCAGAAATGCAACTCGGGAACATCAGGCTAGGTTTCGTGCTGCAGAAACTTCGACTCAGCGAGAATCTCGACTGAGTTCAAATCGTTCTCGACTGATGACAACTTGAAATAGGGAAAACGAGGAACCATGAAAGGCACGTTTATCTGTCGATAGCGAATCTCACGCGCTATCACGTGAGTCTGAGACTTTTGCTAGGGAAACCTGCCTGAGCTCCCAGGGAGTACGGACAACAAATGCTCGATCCCAGGAGACACAGAAACGAACGGGAAATACGTCTCACTGCCGATCGTGAAGCTCATGCACTATCGCGTGAGTCTGAGACTTTCACTGATAGGGAAATTCGTCTGAGTTCTCAGAGGGTTCAGACAGCAAATGCTTGGTCTCAGGAAACACAGGAAGAACGAGAAATACGTCTCACTGCCGATCGTGAAGCTCATGCACTATCGCGTGAGTCTGAGACTTTCACTGATAGGAAATTCGTCTGAGTTCTCAGAGGCTTCGGACAGCAAATGCTCGGTCTCAGGAAACACAGGAAGAACGAGAAATACGTCTCACTGCTGATCTTGAAGCTCATGCACTATCGTGTGAGTATGAGACTTTCACTGATAGGGAAGTTCGTTTCGGAAACACAAACGTGTTTCCCGATAGCTACAACCTAGGGATCTTTAAGTCAAGAGTGAACAAGTTACTTCTAGGTAAGCGTGTTCCATCTCCGACCACATCATCACATCCCATCAGGTGAGATGGTGTTCAAAAGCGAGCCTACTATTAATAGAAAAAAAAAATAGTGTGTTATGTCACAATAATTGGAGCTTATAACTTTCATGACCGTTTTTGGTATAGTGTTGTCTCAAACTAGCTATACTTACTTCTTGGCTTGGTACGCAGATGGGTGTTCCCTCTTTCAAGATGCCAGCTTCAACCATTACACCGGCGACGATTGGATCACGAGAGTTGAACACGAACTGAGGCAAAATCTGTGGGCAATGAAAATTTAGTGAAAATTGAAAATCGTTTTATTAAAGTTTCAACTAAATAATAATAATAGCCCTCTTGATTGATTTCGGCAATGGCGGTCGTTTTCAGCGGAGATAAACCATTTGAGCAAGAGATATTATAGTGCACAAGTATGTGCGCAAGTACAGGTGTACTCTCTGTAGATTTACTCTCATAGTCCGATGGGACAGCAATCCGACACGATCGGAAAAAGATTAGGCTCAGGACCAACCGCTTAATGTTATGTACTGGGGTTTCACACCGCCAACTCCCAAACCAAGCGTCCGTCACTCGCTCAAGGCCACGCGTTATATGCCTACCGCTTCGCGCATCGCCGTCGGTACATCCGACAGTGGGCTGCCGCACGCCTGCCTGAGCCTTTTTAAATAATTTTGACAACGTCATAATGGATCGACCTAAAAACAATTGATTTTCCTTCGCTTTGCTCCTGTTTCTCTTTTGATTATTTATTTGCGCGGAATTTTATTAAAATTAAAATTATTTACGCGGTTTCAGATATTTTCGACACTAAAATTGAATAATCGGGAATTCAGGGAAGGAAAAATGCATCTATCATTGTATTAAACTGAAACATATTTGATCAACAAATAAAAAATAATTGTTTTTCTATATTCGTTTTATTACCAATATCATCATATACAACCCTAGGACATTCGCTCGATGACGTGTTCGCGCGGCGGGCAAAACAATCTCAACTCTCTGTATGCGTACTTATGGTACATTTCTTATCGCTGCAAACAGCTGGTATTATTATTAAGATTTTGTAGACTATTATAGCGTAGGTATTTTCGCTTTTGTATGAGAGTGATGTATCTGTTACGAAGTAACTATTTAGTAATCTGTGCCCAAACTCCGAAATTTATAATTCAAAAACCCTTTTGGCCAACGCGAAAATCAAACCCGTAACCTTTTGCTCACCCACGAACGACGAAGTTGTTGACCAACGACGAAGTTTCAAGTAGTAAGTAAACGGGTAATCATACCTCGGAGCCGGTTTGGAAATATGGGAACTCTTTGGAGTCGATATCTCCTCTACCCGGATAATAAGTCCAATGTAAATTGCCTTGCCATGGCAAATTGAAATGCACTGAGTATTTTAAGTTCGTATGGGATTACGGCTTGTATTTTATTGCAATGTTTAATGTTACTTTTTTAACGCGTATATTGTTATGAAATAAATTACTTATAGTTTTCAGACACGTTCTTTTATTACGCTTTTTCTCTACTCTCTCCCGCTCTTATCTGCTTAATTAATACCTAGCGGTAGGCAGGGGTACTTACTCTTACACCCGTCAAGTAATAGAGACAGTATACCTAAAGTTTGCAGGGGAACACGGCGATATGTTTGAACTCTTTGCGCTTCCTTGCCTTTAGTTCTTCGCGGTAGGCAGACACCCTATCTCTCTCTAACAAACGTGAAATAACAGAGACAGCATACCTTAAGTTTGAAGGGAAACACAGCGATATGCTTGAACTCCTACCGCTTCCTTGCCTTCAGTTCTTTGAGGTAGTCAATCAATCTGTCTCTCTCTAACACACGTCAAACACCAGGGATAGCATACCTTAAGTTTGCAGGGGAACACAGCAATATGTTTGAACTCCTCCCGCTTCCTTGCCTACAGTTTCTCGCATTAAACAGTGAAACTGTCTCTCTCTAACATACGTCAAGTAACATAGACAGCATACCTTAAGTTTGAAGGGGAACACTGCGATAATTATGTATGAACTCCTCCCGCAAAGAATTGAAGGCAAGGGCCTTCAATTCTTTGCGGTAGAAAGTGATCCTGTCTCTCTTTAACACACGTAAAATAACAGAGACAGCATACCTTAAGTTTGAAGGGGAATACAGCGATATGCTTGAACTCCTACCGCTTACTTGCCTTCAGTTCTCTGAGGTAGGCAATCAATCTGTCTCTCTCTAACACACGTCAAACACCAGGGATATCATACCTTTAGTTTGCAGGGGAACACAGCAATATGTTTGAACTCCTCCCGCTTCCTTGCCTTCAGTTCTTCGCGGTAGGCAGTGAACTTGTCGAACAAGTGATAAATGATGTCTGCTGCGAATATCTTCACACCTAAGTTGTCGGCCATCTCTTGAGCGTCACGTTCGATCTGTATTAAAAAAGAAATATTTGTTACTGGTAAATAAAAATATAGAACGTAATATTTTGGTTTTTATTTAATGCCAAGATAATTCCTCCATCACAGTTTTTATAATTTCAGATAAGTGCAGGACAGTCCGGTCCTACAATTGAGCTCAGTAGGCGAAAAAAACTCGCACGAGTAATGTCTTTCCACTAGGCTATATTTACATTGGTATCACTACTGCTCAAAACCTTTTATTGTTTTCCGAGGTGGAAATCCTCATGGATGTCATCCGCCCAAGGGTGGGCGAAGGGGTCTATCAACTATAACTGGCTAAAACCATCCCGTATTCCCTGGTACATTTGCGCCAGGTGCTGCGAGATCTCTTAAACTCTTTCCTCCACCTCCCGATTGGTGCCATCTAATCAAGAAAATTGAGGTGTTTGAGCACCCCTACAACTTCTAAGGGTGGCGCGTGTGGAACAATACGTGCCACCAGCTCAGGTCTCCTGTTAAAGGGAGCGGTGAATATTCCCGATCCACCGTTTTTGGACACAAACCTACCCCAAAATCCTTCTCATGATCGCTCCCGCGCCCTCTCCAAACTCAGTCACATAGTCTTTGCATCACCTTTCTCCTACGACATGCCTCACGATTTCCTTCCTGTTATCCTCCTTCTGAATCCTCAAATACTTCGGACACATTGTGCGTAATGAACACTCCATGAAACGACTTGTTGTTCAGGGGCAAGTGGAAGGCGAGTGGTCACGCGGTCGGTCCCCTACGCGTTGGACATACCTAATTCTCTCTGAGTTTGTTTCAGCGTTTCTTCTCAGAGTAGTCAGTTAGGAAACACTTGCCTCATCCAATTTAAATATAAGAAAAAAAAATTACTTGTGAAAGTGTTATTTATAACCTATTTGCAAAATAAACATCATTATTTCCTATTTAACGCAGCAACAGATACGACCTTAGTCCGAAGTTCCCGAGACGCTGCAGACCGTAGGAAGTGGAGGCGCATCGCAAAGGCGAGGCTAGAGAAAAGGCATCATCGTCAATTACGAACATTCTGTCAAGAATACACGACTGAGGAGGAGGGCTTCGACACCACGACCTCCAACTCGCGAGTCGAGCACGTAACCTGAACTACCACTGTATCTTAGGGTACCACGCAATTTATGTATTCGACAATCTTAATATTAGAAATGAGCACATATAACTTACCTTAACATCGAACGCCAAAATAACTGCATATTGGGAGTCGTGCTCCAACATGGCAGAAGCTTTCATGACGTCACGCTTCACAACCGGCCCTATCCTGATCGCAGAATACTGAAACAAATGCACAAGATAAAAACATTAGATTTTATGTTGACAATTATGTAGGAGTAAAAAAGAAGGCATATTTTTGGCATAATTTCTTTACTATTTCTACTTATCAGTTTTATCCATACTATTAACATTATAAATGTGAAAGTGTGTTGCTTTGTTTATCCTTCTTTATACAACGTGTAACAGAATAAACGCAATTCCTGAAATGTTTAATATAATGACTTTTTTTTCCAAATAAAATAAAATAAATTATAAACAAGTATGGCCCTGTAACCAGCTGTAGTTTCAATAATTACATAACGTCAATGTTTATGTCAACAATTTAAACTTATATTTTTTTTATTGATTTGGAGCACGCTTGCCTAGAAGTAACCTATTCACTCTTGAAATAGACTAAAGATTAAAGACTCAGGTTATAGCGATCAGGATACCGTCGTTGCGCTTGCAAAATGCGCTATGTGGTGAATAGTCAATTTTCGTTCTTTTATGAAGTTTCAATCGTTATTTTAGTACACACATGCTGTAAAAACAGCTATCTGATAACAATATTTAAAGGTAACTCTTTAAATATTTCGTTTATTAGATAGCTGTTTTACAGCATGTGTGTATTAAAATAACGATTGAAACTGCATAAAAGAACGAAAATGACTATTTGCCACATAGCGCCTTTTGCAAGCGCAACGACGATACACAGACTCCGGCAGGGAATTCCACTCCTTAGCCGTACGCACAATGAAAGTATTCCCAAAACGTTTTGTGCGTATGGGTGGGATGACCACCATGTAACGTTAGCGCATCGCCGTTTGTCTCGTATTCCGATGATTATTTAATTAATTATATGTGTAGACTTACGGGAATTTTACTAGTCCTGAGGAACTCAAGCAGCGCCTCTAGCGAGCCGAGCGTGGAAGCCTGCACGTACACGCCGCGCTCCGTCAGCTTGATGGACGACAGCGCAGACTTCAGTTCGCGAGCCACCTCCTCTCTGGAAGGAACAAGTTGTTGTTATAGAGGCTGAACATCTTTGAAAAGTAGGGTTAGCTATACAGGCTGCAATTTAATGGATCGTTTCCCGCGGAAAAAACGCTTTGCCGACATTGGCGTATCTAGAGATATTTCCCAGGGGGGCCTGGCCCCCAGTAGTAGAAGCGATGATCGCTTATCAAAGTTGCGTCAACTCTTAACGTACGAAATGATAATTTTCACATAAATAAATTTAACATGTATCGCATAACGGAACCTTGCATGATTGAGTCCGACTAGCACTTGGCCAGATTTTTAAATTTTTCAGCCATATTTGTTTGTTAGTAAAAATTCTCGGGTGGGCACCAGACCATTCTGGGTGGGCACGGCCCACCCGGCTCCCCCCCTTCCTACGCCTATGTTTGCCGATCACAGAACAGATAAAAGAGGTTAGAAAGGAAATAGTTCCTGATTTGTATGGGAACGCGTGTCGCCGCTTGTCTCCCACTCTTTAGCTCTACTACATTGCAAGAGGCCCGTTACGTATGCGAATTACGCACACAAATTAATTACACACACTTAAATCGAGAGCTTGCTACTGATTGTAACTTACTGTCGATAAAGATGCGCATCACGGCCAATCAAGGCAAAGGACGAAACGTCAATGGTTGAAGTGTTGAGGACGCGATGCATGCAGTACATTGTAAGTGGACTTGGTCATTGCGTTGATTAAGCGAGTACACATCAGGCAATGTATATTTTTTGTAACTTGTTGCAATAATGTTGTTAATGTTTGGAATTTCATAGTGATCAGAATATTTTTATGTTTTTTACAAATAAAATTGTAATTAAATGTTATTTTCGACTTACCAATGGAAAGATATACCTCCTCGCTCTATACTTGCGGCCTGACTTTTTGTTTGACGGGTTATAATTACACAACACGACATTTTAAAGCAGAGCTTTGTGTTCCGAAGTAGTCTGAAGCGCACTAAACGCGGTGAATGAATTCATCGATCCAGGTATGATTTTCGAATCATAAATATGGCGCGCTCGCCACGCCCACATTACCATTCCAACCTTATTCATCTATTCCGTGATCTAAACATAGACTTAACAAATAAAACTGTATTTTTGTTTTACAATACAAATTAAAAAAAAAAAAAACAACTCGAAAGAGCCAGAACTAAATGGTAATTCACTAGGAGTGTGTGCCATTTCATAATCTGCTTAGCCTTTTTCCTAACTATGTGGCCTATCTGACCTCCATAACCAGTAAGTAAGTAAGTAAGTAAATGGTTTATTTCTCGCCACAATACAATGGTTTTGTACATTAACAATATATTACAAATAATATAAAAACACATTGTGGGAGACTGGTGGCTAAACTAGGCTCATGGCCTGTATTTCAGGACACCAGGCCTCCTCCTTAATTATTTAAAATTTACAAATTTGTGCATAGAATAGTTTACAATAGATTATGGTCGAAAATTATATAACACAGAAAACGAAATCACAAATCAAAAAATAAAATAACAATAAAACTATATAAAAAATAATTAAAATATAATAATAATGGACAAAGATGTGTGTGAGCGAGCGAGTGCGTTAGATTGTGTGTGTGTGTGCGTGGATTAGAGTGAATGTGCGTGTGTGTGTGTGTTTGAATGAGAGTCAGGCCTATACTAGTACGGTCGGCCAAGAAAGTGGTGTACCAGTTTTGATTTAGTTTCCCGGTCATCGAAAATTACAACAAGGTTCGTTATAAAAAGATATTACTGAAAGAGACAACATTATCATGACGTAAACCTATGTATTTAGTATTCATACGTCATATGTCACATATAAGTACATGACATTTTAACCTTTAGTATAAATGAAAAGGACATTAGTTTCTACAAAGCAATTGAAATGTTTCCAAACAAAAGTAATAAAAACTATTTAGACAACCGAATTCCATTTGAAAAAGAAAACTGACAATTGACATTTTGTCAAATATATGCAAAAAATCGATATATTTTCCGTGTTATTTTTCAATCAACTGCATATAAAATCATCTCAATGCCTGCCAACTTGACCATTGCCGAAAGAGCACAAATAATTGCCCAATTTAATGAGGGAAGCAGTATCAGTGCGATATCCCGGAATTTGAATATATCGAGGCGTTCTGTCCGCTTTTGGATTCGTCGTGAAGGAGAGGAGGGAAGTTTATTGGATCACAGAAGAAGTGGTCGCCGGCCTGCACTCTCCAATAACGATAGAGAATTCATGAGACGGGAATATGAAATCAATGGTTTTAAGCCCACAAAACATTTTGCGGAGATGTTCGATGTGAGTGCCCAAACAATAAGGAATCATCTACATTACATGGGGTTGCACCACAGGCATTACGCCAAGAAAATATATTTGACGGATGCTCACAGACTTGCTCGTCTGAACTTCGCCAGAGAGCACTTAGAGTTTGATTGGTCTAATACAGTGTTTTGTGATGAAAAAACGTTTAAATCCAGTCAGCATGGACGTCTTCACCTTTGGCGATATAATTCAACACGGTATAAAGATGATCATGTAATCCCAAATAGAGAATCAGGTCGAATTTCCGTAAATATTTGGGGCTGGATGAGTACGGATGGTGTAGGAGAATTGTGTTCTCTACCTCCTCGAGCGACGGCTGTAAATTATATCGACGTGCTTCAGAATGCAATGCTACCGACAGTCCGTAATGTTTACCCGGAGAACGAAGTGCCACAATTTGATTTTGTTCAAGATAATTGTTCAATTCATAATGCGAGGATCGTAAGAGCCTGGTTTCGTTCACACACTGACGTAAGGGTAATTCAGTGGCCCTCAAGATCGCCGGACCTCAACCCGATAGAAAATCTTTGGGGCCTTATGGTCCAACGATGGTCGCATCAAAATGAAAGAACCAAACAAGCTCTTATTAGTCACTGTAATTATATCTGGGAGGAAATGCGGGGAACCGATATTTGCTCACGGCTTGTTGGTTCAATGAGGTCTCGTCTTTTAGAGGTTATAGAGGCCAACGGCGGTTACACCCGTTTCTAATTTTTAAAAATTTTCAATATCTTCTAAATATTACTATATATGCTATGTTTTTGTTTGTTATAAGTATTTTAAAATTGATTGTAGAAATTTAATAAAAGGATAAATCTATTTTTAGCTTGTTTTTTATTGATATTGTAATTACAAGTTTACAGAAATTGTAGGTTTGTGGACTCGCCTTGTGCCTTTACAATTTTATGTAACTTGTTGATTACAATTCTGAATTTGTAGATACAATTTTGTCATCAAAATCTACAGCCCCCCGCCGTTGATTTTACGACGTCATTGGTTCCATCAAGTTCAAACTAAGAACAGCTGTCACGTTACAAACAGTAATAGTCGTTATCAATAATCAGATAAAGACAGCAATAGAAGTTGTCAGATCGATCTGCAAGCGAAACTAATCTTTATCACCTATGAATCTGCAAGCGATATTCAACCTTAGGGTGGTACACCACTTTCTTGGCCGACTGTACAGCAAACAGTTCCTCTGTATCGTCGTAACTTAACTCCTGTAGCCAGGTAGTTACTTTCATTTTGCACTTTGTCTTCTTGAGTTGATATATCGACAGGATTCTGTTTATTTTGTTATACAGATAAGGACCTAGGTAACAAAAGTAGCGTCTGGAATGCATGGTGGTCAGTTGGCTTCTACCTACAGGATTATAGCGCCTTTTGTCACAGGACAGAGATGGAGTATACTCAAGAAGACTGTGCTGCAACAGAATAGTCTGCTGGATGAATATCTGGCGCACAGTCAGAACTTTTGCCTTCTTGTAAAGAAGTGTGGTAGGATATCTGAAGGGCAGAAACAAGGACACCTTTAATATTGCTCTCTGAGCTCTCTCCAGTTGAAGCAGAGTGGTCTTGGGGGCACCACCCCAGGAGGTAATGCAGTAGTTTAGTAGGGACTGAGCGAGTGCATAGTATACGGCTCTCTTTAATTTATCATCCGCTACATCTCTCAGGGTCTTAAAGACGTATATCAGTTTGCGCATCCTACCACGATACCGTTTGGTAAAACTGGTGACAGATTTTCTAGCTTTTGACTACCCATAACAACTGTCTAAATGAGAGCCGGGTGTAACGGCTTAACTTTCCTTTCGCGGCAAAGAGGAATCTCTATATGCTAAAATGGTCACGCACCCACGGACCGAACTGGACAAGCCTTGCTTAACCTGGAAGATCGACCCGTGCGTCTGTTATTATACAACGTGTTAGGTTAAACGAGGGACTTATTGAGGGAGGGTATTCAGTATTCGATTCTCGTCCCAAATATGTGAAAAACCTATAACTTGAATTTTTGACGTAATTGTCCTTTATCATGTACACTGAGGCGCAAGAGGTGAATGAACTTGTAAACAGTACCTAAAGTAATCACGTGGCAAAACACGGCCCGATCCTGCTAAAAAAAAGGGAAGCTCGTCTGTAAACTCCGCCCCCGCAGGAGTCCCCCCCGAGGACTTTTGGTATGGTTCTGTCTGTTATTTATCAGTGTTTTTTTTTTGTTCATATTTTTATTAATATCATGTAAGCATAGACTATTGTAGGTTTGAATATGTCCCGCGTTTAAACTAACATACTGTATATAGCCACGAGTTGCTCAATTTGTACTTTAATCACCTATTAATAAAACTGTTACGAATGCAACAATTTGTAAACTTCACTTCTGTCAGCCGTTTTATCATCTTGCTGACCAATTTTTGGGTTCCGAAAGTCTGTATCTGCCCGGGTCTGTCACAATTTGCTTCAAACAAACTGAATCAATTCAGTTTCAATTTGGCATACATTAGAACTTCTGTAACCGAAACATGGACGAGTAGATTAGATTTTTAAGGAGTTACTTGAAGAGTACAAATTTTAAACACACTCAAAGATATATCCCACTTTTTCATTTACTGCACAACACCATTGATGATAGGTTCGAGTTAGACCACCATCTCACCTGATGGTAAGCGATGTGGTCAGAAGATAAAGCACGCTTACCAAGAAGTAACTTACTCACTCTTGATTTAAAGACCCTCAAGTTATAGCTATCAGGAAACACAGACTCCAGCCGGAAATTCCACGGAAAGTATTCCCAAAACCTTTTGTATGTATGGGCGGTGTATCCACTGTAATATGGTTGCAATTTCTGATTGACATGGCTTACTTGAGCACATCCACTTCGTCAGGCTTCTGAGCTATCTGGAGATTCAGACCAGCGATAGCCTTTTCTAACTCCTTAGCTGCGATCTTCACACCCTGCGCGCCCACTACTTCTTTGTGCTCAATGTATGCGTTCTATAAAGAAAAATAAAATATGAATTTATTAAGAGCAGTTGGACTACACAAGACTGATTACAGAGATATAAAATATCATTTATGGTGACTTCCTAGCCATATAAGTATGTCATATACTGTGAAACAAATAAGCCACAACCGTCTTCTCGTATACTTCTTTACAAGTCACCAGCATCGGGCGTTTCAAACACCTCGTTTTTTTAGGGACGAAATATTATTTCTTTTTGACCATGCCCGGGTCAACGGCGCGTTGTTCCACGCGCGCCTCAAAGAGCGTCAGCAATATGACGAGGCCCCCCTGCAGAGGGCCGAAGCCTGCCGGGGTCGTGGGACTTATCCCATTACCGTGACCCCGGAACGTAAAGGGCTATTGAAGGAACACCGTGGATTTTAGTCAGTACAAGTCTGACAGTTCCTCTGGCCCTGCCCGGGGTAGGAGGACTTATTTGATAATTTTACCAGGGTAAAAAAAAATGCCATCTACCCAGTAGCCACCACCACCAACTTCCAAACTTCGGCTGATACATTTCTAACAGAACAACCCAATAGCACTATTTGCTCGACCCGGGAATGGAACCCGAGACCTCTTGCTCATCAGTCGCGCTTGCGATCACTAGTCCACTGAGGCAGTTATGTCACAATAATTATGCGCTTAGTGGATAACCAATATTCTAAGTTCTAAGTTAAGGGGATCTAAGTTGTCATTTTCTAAAACTATATTTTAGTTTTAGTTTTCCCAAGAAAAAAAGACTTAAGTCTTCTGTATCACTTGATATTGTATCTTCGTAGGTAATAGCGAGTAACACAATATCGCCTTCGTGTAGTTTGCCTTTGTCTATGTACTATACAGATAATTGTTTTTATAGACAAGACAGCATTAAAAAAAAACTCTCTTACCTTAACTCTCAACTCCTTCATGGGCTGGGGCATGAGTAGAGATCTTATTTGTGTGACGATCGGTCCATCAGTACCAGCGAGTATCATAGTGTCACCTTCATGTAGCGTACCGTTGATCAGAATTGTGTCTATGGTCGTGCCCAGACCGGGGATTGCTTTAACCTGTCGAAAAACAGTGATTTCAAAACAGGTTCTCGAATATCACGTAATAAGGCTTCGTCTTGCAGAAGTACAAATAAGCGACGAAAATATTATTTTAGAGTCAACAGAACAGATCTGATGAACAGAGATGAAGCCTTTTTGATCAAGAACTATTACGTAATTTGGGATCTAGATCGATATTCACAAACTTTACACTTGACCATAAAGAGTACCATTATAATCTGCTATCACAAACTTCTCTGGCTTATAAATGTTTGCTAAATTATAAAAAATATAAGCCAGAGAAGTTTGTGATAACATGTAAAGTGGTACTTACTTAAAATTAAAAAATTGCTAAACTCCTATGAGTTTAGCTATTTACGTTTTTTTATAGTTTATTTACCATTTGTACAGAAGAATACAGGATTATTCATATCAAATAGTAACCAAAAAACCACTGAGGTTAAACTTGTGCTATCATGAGTCTATAACTATACAATAATGATCTTTATATGTGTAGGTACGTTATTATTGATTACAATTATTATTAACACTTGGGTATGGTAACAGGACTTTTAATTTGATGCAGTAACCTGAAATAAGCTAATGTCACTTTTTAAAATAATGAAACCGTACTTAACCTAATTGTGATGGCGTCAATCAATCGAATAACAAATGAGCGATATTTGGAATCTATATATATAAAAATCAATTGCTGTTCGTTAGTCTCGCTAAAACTCGAGAACGGCTGAACGGATTTATCTTATCTTGGTTTTGAAATGTTCGTGGAGGTCTAGGGAAGGTTTAATAGTTGAGAAAAATTAAAAAAAAAAACCGGGAAAACCCTCACAACAGCCCTTTTCTATTTCCTATACAAACGTTTTCTAAATAAAATGGAGAGTAGGGTAGGGATAGGGATGGTGTAGGGTAGGGTAGGGTAGGGGTAGGGCTAGGGGTAGGGTAGGGTAGGGTAGGGGTAGAGTAAGGTATGGGTAGGGGTAGAGTAAGGTATGGGTAGGGTATCGGTAGGATAGGGGTAGTGGTATCGGTTGGGTTAAGTCGAAGTCGTGGCGGGTCAGCTAGTAAATTATAAAAATTATTTGTAAATAGTAACTAACTGGATTTTATTTTAAATAAATCTATTTTTATTAAAAATATTCATATTTATTTTATTTTAATAAGTACAGAGACAAACTACAAACTAAGCCATTTAGTACAGCTATAACAATATACATTACATAAATCTGAGGTCCAATTATTACCGTACACAGCATTCATATCTTACCAGACATGATGAAATATTCATCACTTAAAACAATTTGCAAAAGAGTGGCTCTTTTGCAAATTGTTTTAAGTGATGAATATTTTAAGAAATTTCGCGAGATTAGTATTAAAAAGACGACACCCGCACCACTGCGACTTAAACCCCTTTGGAATGGATAATATTTTTAACTAGTACTCACGCGGGGCTTCGCTCCCGTGGATTCTATCACGGTAAAAACATAACTCTCCTTTTTTGCAGTCGCGTAAAAAGTAGCCTATAACCTTCCTCAAGCTTCAAGCTACTTCCATACCAAATTTCATCCAAATCCACCCTGTACTTTCGAAAATTAGCGCGTCCAAGCAAACAAACAAACAAACAAACAAACAAACTTTTCCGCTTTATAATATTAGTATAGATATACCTGTATATTAAAAATATTATCATGATCTATTCGTTTTATTTTTTACGTCCCTTCATAATCGCATTTTACTCTTTGTTAATTTTACACAAGATTATTAGAAATTGTTTACATCGTTATTCGATATTATTCCCGAATCGATTAATTGAGTTACATCACAATTTTGCAGTCGTAATTATCTTAAAACACTGAAACTGTCAGTCTACTACATCACATTAAAAGTCCTGGTAACAATAACTCTAAAATAACACGTACCTCAAGCACAGTCGCCAACAACTGCTGTGAGAACACAAGCCTCTTGTGCAGAGGTCCCTCGCAAGCCTGCACGATCATAGCCAGCAAGTTGCCCATACCCTCGCCGGTAACTGCCGAGGTTGGTACCAGGGACACATAGGTGCGAGGATCTGGGTTCTCGTAGAAGAGAGCGGCGTTTAGACCCTGGAAAAAGTAACAATTCCTTTATATTTTCTTTATTTTATTATTTATGTACAGTCGGCCAAGAAAGTGGTGTACCACCCTAAGGTTGAATATCGCTTGCAGATTCATAGGTGATAAAGATTAGTTTCGCTTGCAGATCGATCTGACAACTTCTATTGCTGTCTTTATCTGATTATTGATAACGACTATTACTGTTTGTAACGTGACAGCTGTTCTTAGTTTGAACTTGATGGAACCAATGACGTCGTAAAATCAACGGCGGGGGGCTGTAGATTTTGATGACAAAATTGTATCTACAAATTCAGAATTGTAATCAACAAGTTACATAAAATTGTAAAGGCACAAGGCGAGTCCACAAACCTACAATTTCTGTAAACTTGTAATTACAATATCAATAAAAAACAAGCTAAAAATAGATTTATCCTTTTATTAAATTTCTACAATCAATTTTAAAATACTTATAACAAACAAAAACATAGCATATATAGTAATATTTAGAAGATATTGAAAATTTTTAAAAATTAGAAACGGGTGTAACCGCCGTTGGCCTCTATAACCTCTAAAAGACGAGACCTCATTGAACCAACAAGCCGTGAGCAAATATCGGTTCCCCGCATTTCCTCCCAGATATAATTACAGTGACTAATAAGAGCTTGTTTGGTTCTTTCATTTTGATGCGACCATCGTTGGACCATAAGGCCCCAAAGATTTTCTATCGGGTTGAGGTCCGGCGATCTTGAGGGCCACTGAATTACCCTTACGTCAGTGTGTGAACGAAACCAGGCTCTTACGATCCTCGCATTATGAATTGAACAATTATCTTGAACAAAATCAAATTGTGGCACTTCGTTCTCCGGGTAAACATTACGGACTGTCGGTAGCATTGCATTCTGAAGCACGTCGATATAATTTACAGCCGTCGCTCGAGGAGGTAGAGAACACAATTCTCCTACACCATCCGTACTCATCCAGCCCCAAATATTTACGGAAATTCGACCTGATTCTCTATTTGGGATTACATGATCATCTTTATACCGTGTTGAATTATATCGCCAAAGGTGAAGACGTCCATGCTGACTGGATTTAAACGTTTTTTCATCACAAAACACTGTATTAGACCAATCAAACTCTAAGTGCTCTCTGGCGAAGTTCAGACGAGCAAGTCTGTGAGCATCCGTCAAATATATTTTCTTGGCGTAATGCCTGTGGTGCAACCCCATGTAATGTAGATGATTCCTTATTGTTTGGGCACTCACATCGAACATCTCCGCAAAATGTTTTGTGGGCTTAAAACCATTGATTTCATATTCCCGTCTCATGAATTCTCTATCGTTATTGGAGAGTGCAGGCCGGCGACCACTTCTTCTGTGATCCAACAAACTTCCCTCCTCTCCTTCACGACGAATCCAAAAGCGGACAGAACGCCTCGATATATTCAAATTCCGGGATATCGCACTGATACTGCTTCCCTCATTAAATTGGGCAATTATTTGTGCTCTTTCGGCAATGGTCAAGTTGGCAGGCATTGAGATGATTTTATATGCAGTTGATTGAAAAATAACACGGAAAATATATCGATTTTTTGCATATATTTGACAAAATGTCAATTGTCAGTTTTCTTTTTCAAATGGAATTCGGTTGTCTAAATAGTTTTTATTACTTTTGTTTGGAAACATTTCAATTGCTTTGTAGAAACTAATGTCCTTTTCATTTATACTAAAGGTTAAAATGTCATGTACTTATATGTGACATATGACGTATGAATACTAAATACATAGGTTTACGTCATGATAATGTTGTCTCTTTCAGTAATATCTTTTTATAACGAACCTTGTTGTAATTTTCGATGACCGGGAAACTAAATCAAAACTGGTACACCACTTTCTTGGCCGACCGTACACACAGTAAAATACATTAAGATAAGCATAATTATAATATTTGAGTACAAAGGTACTGCTTATTTCTTAAGAATTTTCTTCCAGCAGACCTGCGAAAGGAGAAGTGAAAAAGAAATGTAGACAATAGTGTGTGAGAACAAGAAGAGAAATAAATATGAATATGTGAAGTCTAAAACTAAAACTAAAATATTGAATATACTTCCACATACTTATAATGCAATAAACATAACATATAAGTACTTAAATAAATACATAATGTTAGAATATATAAACATATTTTATAAATACATACATAAATAATTAACACAAGAGGAAAGGTAATGCTCTTTTAATCGACATTTGAACACAACTATCATTACAGGTATTAATGCGTACCCACAGCATAGCAATAAGAAATAAATAGTCTTCCCTTACAAAAAACAATCTATATGTCTAATAAATCATTGCAACAAAAGTTTAAGCAATATTGTTTAAGTGTGTTTCTTTTTTTGTTGTACAATAAAGTATATTCCATGTATATATCTATCTAACACATACACAAATAAACATTAACTATGGTAACATAATTATTACAAACAGCGCTTGCTGACCTTGTAAAATCATCAAATTGGTCTGTCTCCCTAGTTATGTGAAGATATTTGAAAAATATAGAGAATATGACGATGAAGCTGCCTGTGGTCGCTGATTAAAGGGCAAATATACTTCGGAAACACAGCTACTCTCCATGAAATTGTCCAGAGAATTATTTTGTATGTATTAGAAAAAAGTATTTTTTTTTATTACAATTAATTATTTGTGCATATATGACTCATATTTTCAATACAAAAAAACATGTTTCAGCATGTCTGCGTCACAGCAAAGATATTTCCCACCTATATCTATGGATATTCAAATTACCTGTTCAGCCAACTGCAGCATAACACCCTTACTTATCAAGATGATTGATGAATTTTGCACTGATATTACACATATTTCCAAGCTTGAAAATATTTGGTTTTAGGTTATCCATAAACCAAACAAACAAAAACCCTAAACCGAATGTTTGGTTTATGGATAACCCTAAACCAAACATTTTGTAACAGATATAAATCCGGGACACAGCAAGGATATCTCCCACCTATATCAATCTATATTCCAATTACCTGTTCAGCAAACTGCAGCATAACATCTTTGCTTCTCTTCTCAAACTCCAGCTGGGTGTTGGGCTGCTGCATCTTGAGTATATCCCTAACATCCTTGCGCTGAGCACTCTGCCAGTCATACAGACGGTCGATCTTGTTCAACGCCACTAGGAACGGCGTCTTCTTTTGTTTGAGAAGGTTTATTGATTCTATGGTTTGAGGTTCCAGGCCGTGCATTATGTCTACTACCTATGTTAGAAAAACAAAGTTTAATTAAACATACATCAAACTGTTTTGAGCAGTTGTCTATTTTATAAAAATATGGTAATCGCATAAGTGCTATTAAGAGCGTAATTGAAACAAATCACTACTGTTCAAAAAGGCTTATATTATATTCATTTCATAGACATAGTTCATTCGCGTGGGAGATACACATTCGAGATTTTTCTCGACTAAATCCCGTTTCCGTGTGAATTTCGGGATAGCAGTAGCCAATATGTTGCCCTATAATATCCTCTAACTTTTAGTGGAACCCATAATAAATAAAATAGGTTTAGCCGTCTATCTTCTAGTAATTTTTTTATGAAAATCGGATCAACCGTTTCAGAGATAAGCCCGGGCACACAGAAAAAAAAAGACAGACAGATAAAAAATTTAAAAGTTATTTGTTTATTTTTAATACCGTGTAATTAATTATAAGCACTTGAGAAAACACAGTCAGATTCGATAGGTCTCCTAACTAGATGATGCAAAATACCATTATTATACAGCAGCAGTCCAGTTATTTTTAGTGTCTGCAGACAATTTCAAAAGTGCATGGACATGAATGCAGTTTGTTGGCATCTAATCTGTGATTGAATTAAAATAAACGCTAACGACTGCTTCTGTATCTGCTTGCAACTGTTTTTTTTTTCAATTGTTGTTTACTGTATACCAGATTAAGAACCTAAAAAAATTACCTCGCATTACTCATAAAACCTATATAATATTTTTAGCTTCTGTCTCACAGATGCGCAAAAGCCTGCCAGTCTAGGTTCTGACACATTTCTTGCCAGTTCCAAGGAGGCCATTGAAGTCACCCTACCATCTCCTTTGTAAAATTCTACAGCTCCGTCTCACTATATCACGGCCCACCAGTCGATAGGCAGACAAGTCCAACCCAAACTTATTTAAACTAGGCAGCCTTTTGAGCCACGGCAATAGTCTGTGTTTTTGAGTGCATTATAGGGTTTCTCACGTGATCCATTCATATAAGAGCAAGTGTACACATTATGCACCTTTATTAAACTTGCAAAATTTTAACCTTACTACCAAAAGTTCTTCACTTTTGGCTCCAGAAATACAAGTATTCTAAATCTAACTCTGGAGCCAGGGTTACTGTGCTCCAAAGCATGAATGTGTAAATTGTCTAAATGAAAGTTGATTGCTTACAAGAATGGCAATATCGCAGAGTGACGACCCTCTATTCCTCAAGTTGCTGAAGGACTCGTGTCCAGGAGTGTCGATAATCAGCAAACCAGGCAACTTGAATGCTATCTCGTTTACCTGGAAACAAACGTATTAATATCAGTCAATGGCTGTTTCTCAAGAATTTGAATGTTAATGGACGGAGAGGTAAAGGAAGGCCAAAGAAAAGATGCATGCATTGTGAGAGGATATGAAAGAGAAAGGAGTAAGTGATGCTGTAGTGACGTCTGCCAGTGGACAAAGGGAGAAGAAAACATGTTGTGCTAATCCCAAGTAAATAAGATAAGGATAGGAAGATAATGAATGATAGTTTCTCAAGAAACAAATACATGCAATTATAAACCTTAATGGCGCAATGTTTATTAATTTGAATGTGGTAGAAGCTGGAGAGCTATCAAAAAAGGCATTTACTTTTCAATTTCACAATATGCTCAATTATAAGTTACAAAGTTCACAGTGTAACATTTTCTTTTATATTTACAAAGACCACATCAAGAAGCTCTTCTTCTAAGATTTAACATCATTATCGCTTGACTATAAATTTATGAAATAAATAATATATATAAATAAATATGCATAAAATATATAAATAAAAGCAGACCAAAAACATAATTCTTATGGGAGATTTCAATGCCAACTTTGCTACCGCAACTTGTTGCGGCACAGCGGACGGAGCTCCGGCGCGAGATCATGGCGGCATGGAAAGAGCGGGTATCGCAACCCAGCGCTGGGGCACGCTACAATAGCGGCGGTAAGTCTCTTCTTGGAGGAGTGGCTAAAGAAGCGTCATGGCTTCCTCACCTTCCGCCTGACGCAGGTGCTTACTGGACTCAGTTGACGGAGTTACTTGTGTCGGATTCGGCGGGAGGAAACGCCCGGGAGTCACCACTACGAGGATCGCCCTGAGGACACGGTGGAACACACAGTGGAGATTTTCCCCGCTTGGGCAGTGCTCCGCCGTGTCCTCGTAGGGGCAATAGGTGGCGACCTTTCGCTCCCGGCCCTGGTTCAATCCATGGTCCGGAGCGAGGAGGCATGGGAAGCAGTCATCTCTTTCTGCGAAGCAGTTATGCAAGCGAAGGAGGTGGCGGGACGCGCGAGAGAGAGGCGAGTCTCAAGGCCCTCACAGCCCTCGCGCCCCATCTCCGTGACTTCCAGCCACCGTAGGCGCGGGCCTGCGGGCTGCGAGCAATGGGTAGCTCGCCACCCGACTGAAACCAGGCCCGTGTAGACGGCGTGTCGTGTTTCATGCGCGCCTCAAAGAGTGTCATCAAATTTTCGGGGTCCATAAAGGGGCCGTTGCCTGCCGGGGTTGCGGAATTGTTCGAAAGAGTTACCACGGCTTCGGAACATGAAGGGCATATGATGGAACACGAATGGGTTTTAGTCAGTAGAAGTCTGGTACACCCTCCCACTTCGCCCAGATCGGGAAGCAGTCATAGGATGATTTCCTATACTTAAAAAAAAGGTGGGCCACCAATCAAATTATAATGAATTTATCTTAGGATGTTACAGCAGCAGAGAGAGAAATGATAACGGACAGCGGCTCATAGAATTTTCATTTGCAAGCAATCTCAGAGTAACTAATAGCTTTTTTAAGAAAAGGAAGTAAGAAAGTGGACATGGATTTCTCCCAACGGCCAAGACAAAACTGAAATTGATTTTATTCTGTCAAGCGAAAAAAGAATATTTACTGATGTCGATGTGGTGAACAAATTAAATTTTAACTCAGATCACAGAATGGTAAAAGGAGTAATAAAATGCAACAATACTAAATCAAGGAAGCATATTATCACGTCAACAAAATATATGGTAATAACACCGCAAATACCATTAAACGTCCTAGAAGAAGCAGAACATAGATATAGAATTAATAGAAGAAATTGATAGCTGCAAAACAATACAAGAAAAATATGATTTCCTCGAGGGGACACTGATGAAATAAAAAAGCATTGTTACTAAAAAAGAGGAGAAAAATAAATTAGGAGAAGAAGCTGTAAGACTAATGAATGAGAGGCGCATAATGTTTGAGAAAAGAAAAGATAATCGTCAAAACATCACTAATATTAGCAAAAGGATTCTAGTATCAATACGAAAACACAGAAAAGCAGAGAGACTGGATACATTCAGAGAACAAATAGAAAAAACAGGTGGAATTAAAAACGGTCTAAAACAACTTAAAGATTACACACAATGGATACCTAATATGAAAATAAAAAATAAGCAAAATCATGAGAAACTTACGTCAAAAAGAACATCAATAACTAAAGTTCCGACAGAATTTTATAAGAAACTATACACAGAGTCAGACAAAATAATATCCTCAGACACTGGTAATGATACTACCGGAGACGACAAGACTTTATATTAGAAACTGAAGTCATAAAAGCTATACAATCACAAAAACGAGGCAAAGCACCTGGAGACGACAAAATCTTGAATAAACTACTGAAAGACACATTTTGCGTAATATCTAAACCGGTATTTAATGAAATACTGGCTACTGAACAAATACCCACTCAATTAACGAAGTCCACAATTGTCTTGTTACACAAAAAGGGAGCTAAAAATGAAATAAATAACTACAGACCTATATGCTTAATGTCCAATTTGTACAAAGTATTTCCAAAAATAATACTTGGACGAATAACAAAACATCTCGAAGAAAACCAACCACGAGAACAAGCCGGGTTTCGCACCGATTTCTCTACTATCGATCATATTCACGTAGTGAAACAGATCATTGAGAAACTGAATAAATATGGTCAACACTACAATATTGCATTCGTCGATTACACTAAGGCGTTCGATTCTTTAAGGCTCGACTATATCTGAAAAACGCTAAAAAACCAAGGTGTAGAAAGGAAATATTTAAAAATCACAAAAGAAATATACAAAAACGTAGTGTTTTTAGCAAAGGTACAACTAGAACAGCCGGGAGAAGAATTTAGTATCCAGAAGGACGTAAGGCAAAGTGACGCACTTTCCCCAAAACTTTTTACGGCAGTTTTAGAGAACGTATTCAGGCATTTAGATTGGCAAAATTTTGGAATAAATGTTAATGGATGATATTCGCAGAGAAACCAGATGATCTACAAACTATGTTACAGCAACTAGATAGAGAAAGCAGGAAAGCCGGACTATCAATGAATCCAGCAAAAACAAAAGTAATGACAAATGCAACAAAGAAAAACATAGAAATAGGACAAGAGGTTATCGAGTATGTTGATGAATACGTGTACTTGGGACAGCTAATATCAATAAAAGACCAACATTCGAAAGAAATCGATAGAAGAATTAGCAACACCTGGAAACGTTACTGGTCCCTAAAACATCCTGCTGCGTCAGGCCGTACCGTGATGTATGTATTAGTATTATTTATTAGTAGTATTTATTGTAATAGATTATTTATATGCGCCTGAAATATATAAAATTATATTCTAAAAGAGATAGTGACAGTACCAATTTCTATCAAAAGTAAAACTTACAATACGTGCATTCTCCTCTGCCTTATCTATGGATGTCAAACTTGGTAAGCTACGAGCAAAAGCAATCACAAACTCATGGTTTGCCAACATAGCATGGAGCGAAGCATGCTTAACATCAAACTACGTGACAGGTGGACGACTGCCAAAATAAGGAAACGGTCAAGAGTGAGAGACATTATTCAGAAAATTAAAAAAACAAAATGGAACTGGACTGGTCATATAATGAGAACGAAAAGGGAGAAATGGACGAAAGATGTGATGCAGTGGTATCCTAGGAATGGAAAAGACAAAAGGGACGCCAAGTCAAAAGATGGGAAGATGACCTGCTAAGAGGATGGAGAACTTTATGACATTAATTATTTTTAGATTAAGATGAGATTGTTGTGTTTTGGTCAGCGAATAAAGGCTATTTATATTATATATATTACATATATATTATATATATTTTTATTAACTCACCCCTTTAACATGTCTAGTCTGCTCCTTAATATTCTCAATAGGAACATTGGTGGCGCCGATCTGCTGAGTAATACCTCCCGCCTCGCCGTCCTGTACGTTGGTGCGACGCAGCTTGTCCAAGATCTTGGTCTTGCCAGTGTCCACGTGACCTAATACACAGACCACGGCGGCACGCAGAGGGTTGTTTGCTTTGTTCGCCTCGTTATCTTGACGGCGTTTCTGGAGACGATAATACAAAAAAATTTTTGGGTTATACAAGTTAGATTAAAACGTTTTAGTTTTTAGTTTAAAAGTTAGCTGTGGAAAAAGGGATGGTCTGTAAATCAGCGTTGACCATTGTTGTGACAATGCTGCACACTGCCGAATATTTGCTAAGCCCACCTCTATTGCCACATTAATATACTTTTTTAATACTTCAGTGCTTTTTTATTGTGGTGGCAATAAATTTAATTACTTCTTCTATAGTAATATTATAATCTATACTAATACTATAATAAGAAAAAAACTACACGACCTATTTAAAAAATTCTTTTACCAATAGAAAGCTATGTCATCTGCAGGTGACATAGGCTATGTATATCCCACGGGCGAAGCCGGGGCGGGCCACAAGCATTGTCACTTGTAAACGATTTTTAAGATTCAGAACAACATGAGCAGAAGTATTGCAGATACTGGGCATGTGTTACCTCAAAAAATATTAAGGAAAAAAGAATAAATTTTTTAATAGAGATAAATCACAATAAAGTTCAGTCTACCAAAAATGTAAGCAATTAGGTACTCTTACCTCTAATCTCTTCAAAACAAGTTCCCTCTTCTTCTGAGCATCAGTCAAGCCATCATCATCCTCTGAGTCCTCTTCAGAGCTATCATCATCCTCATCTGAGCTATCATCTTCCTCCTCCGAGCTTTCTTCTTCTTCTACCTTCTGTAAAAGAAAACATAAGATTATATCGGAAAATGCTGTGTGGCTGAATTGATTGCTAAAACTTAAGCAGTTGTCCCATCGCCAGCGAGGAAGCTACTAACTATCGGCTATTTTGTCACTCAAGAAACATAATAGGTAAACCTCTGTGTACACAAAATAAATGTATATTAAGTCTATCGCTGACTGTTTACACTGCCGGCGAGGACTCACTCCACTAGTTTTTCGCTGAGCGACTCATCAAAGATAATACTTGTTCAGAGATGCTCCCTTGGTGGTCAGAAATCAAGCTTAGGCCAAACAGGTGATAGGCCTAGCAAAAAAATTATCGGAACTATACACTAGTGTGTATACTTCCGATAACGTTTTTGCTAAGCAGTTTGGGTAGGCGAGCAGTGGCTCGCCAACTCGTTTTCAGATGCTAGCTCTCTTTTACTCGCTACTCATTCATAGTCGGCAGTAGGACAACTGCCTTAATGTCTGGTAATTTTTGTAGTGAGAAAATTTATAAGGTTCTATAAAACTGATCAATCGATTTATTTTATGGCTTATTAAAAGTTGCGATTCGCCGGAAAACAAGTCGTATTCGCGATGCTAGGATGTTCAACAGTGGACTTTTTTCCACTGATCGCTATTACAGCTCAGTAATGATATCTTGGATATTAAAGCCTATATTAATGAATGGAAGTTCCTTTACATACCTCTTTACCCTTATTCTGCGAAGGCGCAGATCTCTTTTCCTCTTTGACAGGCGTTTGCGGAGGTTCGGGCTGTTGAGATTCGGCCTCATCTTCCGAAGACTCGGCGTCCCAAGCGTCTTTTACTGAATCTGTATCAGATTCCTTCTTTTCTTCAATTTTAGGGGAGACCTCCTAGAATGGTTGTATGATTGGTGAAAATATATGATGACACTAGTGACCCAATAACCAATGTTAAATAATCTTTTTTTATTACAAATGAACTGTTGTTTAAAAAACGATTGTAAATATAAATATAGATCAAATAATTTCTGATTATAATATGGGAGATAATCTTTACTAGTTGTTAATTATGTTGGTAGCAGTAGCTCTACACCATGGTTACTACAATATCAAGAAGGTATTCAGTATTTATAAGATCACAATGGTTCCATACCTTTTTATCTTTATCATCAGCCTTGAATTCAATCTTTTTCTCATCAGAAGGAGTAGCGGGTGCTTCTTGTGACATCTGAGTCTTTAGCTTGCCAGGCTTCACTCTAGTTCCAGGCCTGAGTGGTTTCTTTTCTGCTGAACCAACCTCAATACCCTGAGCCTTGAGAGAATCTAACAACGCTTGAGCTCTTGCCTTGTCAGCCTTCTGCTTTGGAGTCAACAACTTTCCTTCAGCTTTTAATCTCTCTTTTCTCTCCTTTTCTTTCTGCTTTTTTCTCTCTTTCCTCTCCTTTTCTAAACGTATAGCTTCCAGTCTTTGATTTTCTCGTTCCTCTTCTTGCTTTAACCTTTCCTCTTCTTCCTTTTTAAGACGCTCCTCCTCTTCTTGGACCTTCTTTAAAGCCTCTTGCATAGCAGCAATAGTCTTTTTAGTAGGACCTTTCTTTCCTTTGTCATCTTTTTCTTCTTTCTTGTCACCTTTCTTCTTCTTTTTCTTCCCTTCTATAGGGGCATCAGCATCTAGATCTTTTTCCTCAGATGGTTCCTTGGCAGCAACTTCTTCTTTAGCTTCCTCTTCAGGTTTGCTTTTATCTGGTTCTGGGGCCTTAGCTTTGGCCTCAGCAGGCTCTTTTTTATCTTCCTGATCCTTTTCTTTCTTTTTAGCTTCTAATTTCTTCTGCTTTTCCCGCTCCTTCTTCTCCTTTTTCTTTTGTGCGGCTGTTTTTATGGTGACATCATTTTCATTGTCACTTTCTTCTTTATCAACCTCCATCTCAGGTTCTGGTTTTGGCTCATCCTTCTTACCTTTCTTTTTTGTTTTAGGCTTTTCTTCTACCACTTCTTCAGCTTTTTCGGGTTCAGCAGCAGGAGCAAGAGTAGATTCTTTTTTTATTCCAGCATATTCCATTTCTAATTCAGCTAATACTTTTTCTATATCATCATCACTGTCATTCTTATTTCGTCTCCCTTTTTTTCCTTTCTTGCCTGTTGGTTCTTTCTTTTCTTGGGTGGGTTTCTTCTGAGGTTTCTGGGCGGGCCGTTCATCGTCTGACGATGGAGGAGCTTCAGGTGGGGAATCATCGCCATCTTCTATTTCTAACATAGAAAAGGCACTCTTCTTCTCTTCTTTCTTTTTATTATTTTTCTTTGGCTTTCTTTCCTCTTCTGAATCATCTGTTGATTTATAATCAATTAAGATATTATGACCTATCTATATGTATGACTGACCTATTAGAATAATTATCTGTTATCAGTCTTATGTTTGAAAGAAAACAGAGACTTCTGTGCAAAAATTAGTTGCCCTTTAGACTCGAAACTAGAGCTTTCAAATACCTGATTTTTTCAATACCGGTATCGATACCGGTATTGGAAAAGTCATTAACGTGATCCCGGTATCAATACCGGTAATCCGGTATTGTACGCACGTTCAATTAGAACCAATAAGTGATTTTTTATTGTTCTTATTTATTTCCTTCCTCCTTCTTCTTCTTCCTTCCTTCCTCAAGCTTCAAGCTACTTCCATACCAAATTGCATCCAAATCCACCCAGGACTTCCGAAGATTAGCGCGTTCAAGCAAACAAACAAACAAACTTTTCCGCTTTATAATATTAGTATAGAAGAGTATAGATTGGTATTGGTTGATTATTTAGGAATTAGGAACATTATGAAAACAGACTTAATCTAGTCTTTTTTGCAGGAAGGCATTTCACATAAACCCTGTTTTTTAATCTCAGAGACAGAATTTACACATGCAAATGTCAAGTTTAGAAATAATGTTGCCCGCTCTTTTGTGCACTGTTATACCTACGATACCGGTTTGTCGAATCGTAACTTTTTACCTAACTGCGCGACGCAAAGGAGGGTCATGTGTTTCACAGTCTATGTATGCATGTAAGTATGTATGTTTGTACCTATGTGGCGTTGTACAGGCCAAACGCGTGGGGTGATATGAATAATTCTTACGTTAATCAATTCGTCTTAACCATGCGAGTGTCACAAGAGATATTATGACAGTTAATTATAAAAAATCGACAAACTATATCAAATATCGTTGGGGTATCGTTGAATAGGTATTATTTATAAAGAGAACTAGCAATGTGGGTATAATTCACATTACTAGCAATCTTGTTGATTCCTCCAACTCAGCTAAATATCCTTGTGTTTGGAGTGGGTTCACGGCAATAGTGTAATAGGAGAGGTTCGAACTCACCATCTCTCGATCGAAAGTCCGATATCTTTCATTTAAAGCAATCGCTTAGGATATATACGTTTTAAAATGGATCAGTGCGTTAATATGTGTGATATTCAGGGTGCGGTTTTTTTTCTTTCGAACCTACCGAGTGGTGTATCAAAACAAGGGGCTTTACGAGAGAATAATTTATTATTATTATTATATTATACTAGTACTCTCGCGGGGCTTCGCTCCCGTGGATTCTATCACGGTAAAAACATAACTCTCCTTTTTTGCAGTCGGGTAAAAAGTAGCCTATAACCTTCCTCAAGCTTCAAGCTACTTCCATACCAAATTTCATCCAAATCCACCCAGTACTTTCGAAGATTAGCGCGTTCAAGCAAACAAACAAACAAACAAACAAACTAACAAACTTTTCCGCTTTATAATATTAGTATAGATAATAAATAAATATGTGATTTATTTGTATTAAACTAAATAAAAATGAAAAATCATTTAAGAAGACTGAAAAATCGTAATACTAAAGAAAGAATAAACTGTGAATTATTCCTTCTTCCTTGACTTATAATATTGTTATTTGATAACTTTATAGGCCAGCTAAAGTTGATGTACCTTCACTTGGTGAAGGTGGTGATGATGTTATTGGCTTGTCCCTGACCCTGTGATGATGATGCCGCTTATATTATGCTGGGCAGTAACAATACATTGGGCGTTTCTTCATTGGCCGGCCCGGCTTGACACCGACACCGACAACGACATCAGTGGATGCTTAATTCTATGAAATTGTAGGGAACAGTGTCTCAATGACCCGGCCCGACACCGACATTAACTGCAAGGGACGACCTTAGCTGTGATGTATTTATTTATTTAACTTCTAATTTATTTACAAAAGGTCTATATTGTATTGAGCAGAGTAAGGGCACTAGAAGGTTCTATTTGTGCAGTTGATCCGAATAAACTTCTAAATACGCTTCAATACCACAATTCCTAGCAAGAGTTAAATAATATTTTTCTCTTAAGGTTTGTGATAGAATTAGGTAGCGATTCTGATGATTCAGAGTAATTAACAAATACCTGTAATTAATTATGTAATTACAAATATATGTATAAATATTAAATTATTAATTTTGCATTTCTACGTTTTAAATTAGCACCTACACATTATTTCAGGTTAATGTATTATAAAAAACCGATACTTGATTTTATTAACGTTAAGTTTCAATATTAAATTATTAATTTAGCATTTCTACGTTTTAAATAAGCACCTGCACATTATTTCAGCTTAACGTATTATAAAAAAACCGATACTTGATTTTACTAACGTTAAGTTTCTTATAGCACATCACTATTTAAGAATTGCAAAAAACTGGCAACCGTCGTAATGTCAACTTTGTCACTGAGATTAAAAAACAGGGTATAGACTTTGTACAGTACAATATCAAAAAAATATAATTTCTTATTATTATCTAAATGTCATCAATTCACAACTTCACAGTCACAAGTTAACACTACACAATAACAAAGTCTATGTACGCGTTATCCCGTCGCCTTTGCGAACCTGACTGACAATAACAAAAACGACATAAATACAGCTCGATTTCGGGCATTGTCTCAGGCGGGGTGCGGGAGGGTGAGCTTTTTTTAACGATTGGGCTAAAACCCACCCGTATTCATCATTTGCCTTTTGTGTTTAGAGGACGCGGTAACTCTTTCGAACAATTCCGCAACCTTGGCAAGCAACGGCCCCCTTGTGGGCCCCGACAATTTTGCTGACTCTTTGGGGCGCGCGTGGAACACGACGCGCCATCTACACGGGCCTGGTTTCAGTCGGGCGGTGACATACCCATTGCTCGGAGCCCGCAGGCCCACGCCTACGGTGGCTGGGAGTACCCTGCGACTCCTGACGCCTGGAGCGTCTCCTGCGGTGGTTGGGGTGCAAGGGCTGTGATGGCTTTGAGACCCGCCTCTTCTGCGAGCGTCTCGCCACCTCCTTCGCTTGCATAACTGCTTTGCAGAAACAGGTGACTGCTTCCCTTGCCTCCTCACTCCGGACAATGTATTGAACCAGGGCCGGGAGCGAGAGGTTGAGATAGCCCCTACGAGGACACAACGGAGCTCTGCCCAAGCGGGGCAAACCTCCACTGTGTGTTCCACTGTGTGATCCACCGTGTCCTCAGGTTGATCCTCACAGTGATGACACTCGGGCGTTTCCTCCCGCCGAATCCGATACAAGTGGCTCCCGAAAGAACCGTTTACGGTAAGCACCTGTGTCAGGCGGAAGGTGACAACGCCATGACACCACTCCTCAAAGAGGGTACTTACCGGGGAGGGTCAGCTTAAGATAACAGCGAGACGCTTGCGCTGGTGAAAAGAAGTGCGAGAATAAGATCACATAATTTTCAGATCTAATGGTTGTAATACCGAGATCACGGTATTGAGGCGTCAATACCGGTATTGTAAAAGGCCAAAATAAAATCCGTGATCACGGTATTACGGGATCCCGGAATACCGGTATTGAAAGCCCTACTCGAAACTGCGTAAAGCGGACGCCCGCTCGGTGCGGAGACCGGTGCCCGCTTTGAACCAGCGACACTGCGTAATAATCCGGTGTCCGCGACGGGGACCGTTGCGGAAACCGTCCGCATGGATACGCGAGTCTAAAGGCGCGTGGTCACGCGACGGTCGCCCGTCGCGGGCAACTATACAACGTGTAACGGAAACCCCATATCTATCCTAAAAGGACTGAAGACAACACCTGGTATGGAGTCTCTATGCAAAGTTTCAGCTCAAAATAAGTGACTCACAAAATTGAACCCAAATTATTGGTTTCATAGGTTTCTTGAATACCAGTAATAATAAATGTGTCACAGCCATTGATATACTAAAAACCCAAGATGCACAGTCTCGAAGAAAAGTGACGCTCGAAACAGTCGCCAAACACTCACCACCTACGTAGTAATAGTAATGCTATAAGTATAAAATATGTTTTTGCAAATTCCATCTTATGACAATTGTTTAAAGTTGTTTTTACAAAGCAGTGTGCGAAAGACAATCAAATTTTACGACTCACGTTGCTCGATAGGACAAGGCCTTGAGTGGAGACTTACACCTTATACTAAAAAATTTTATAAGACATTTTTGTTAGTATTATAAGTTTATTAAATTGTGTTCTAAAGACGTAATTATAGCGTAAATGTTTTTGGGTAAAACATGTGTATATCAATGAAACAAATATTAACTGTTAAAATCGTTTATTATTTTTTTTAATTCAATAAAGCTTATACCTTGCCGTGATATACATAATATCTTAGTCAAAAAAATTCGCCAAAAAAAAATCTCTCGCCTTTGTTGGCTGACGATTGATGTCCGTTCTCCGCATCGTATTTGGTCACGAGAAAAACTAAAGTATAAAAATAAGAAGTTTTTAACGAGATTGCAACAAAGCAACACTCATCTTTTATCATTAGCATACCGCATGTCGTGATCCCATAAGTTATCCTATAATGAATCCATATAGTTAAAATATATTTTTATTCTATTATTAAATCATGTAAATTATTCCAGTATGGGGAGGGACGTTTAAAATTGTAATACTAATAGCGGAACGCGCACAATGGGCAATACTTAAAGTGCTCTTTTTCTTCAGTATATTATATAACGTATACATATTTGCCAAAAACTAAATTAGTATTAATGATTGTAAAATAGATGTGTTTAACTTTTGGTGTACAATAAAGTTTATTTCAATCTATTCTAAATACTAGCTTTTGCCCGCGTCTTCGTTCGCGTAGAGGGATTTTCCCGCGTAAATCCTGATCGCGTGGGAATTTCGGGATAAAAACTATCCCATGTCTCCCACGGTCCGAAACTATTCCTATGCCAAATTTCATCTAAATCGGTTCAGCGGCTTATTTAACACACAGACAGACAGAGTTACTTTCGCATTTATAATATTAGTATGGACAATAAAGCACAAACATATTAATAAAAAATAAATAAATACAAGAAAAAAAAAATCGACTCCATTATTTGTTCAACAGGGTAATTTTTATTATGCGACTAAAATTAAAGATGCCATAATACATTGTTTTGACACTGAAAACGCGGCCATTGAAATTTGCCGTTACTATTTGAAATGAGCGCATCATTTTGAATTAAGCACTCATTTTATGCGGACGGTTTTGAGACGTTGTGTGTGCATCTTGGGTTTTTAGTATATCAATGGTCACAGCACTATGAGGGTCATCACTTTGCACGTCACTTGCCAATAAAATGATAATTCTCGTCATTCTTCTTAATTTGAAAAATTCGTCTCTGGTATCAATGTATTGAAATTTCTAATATGCTCAACACATGTACACATAGGATTAGAAAACCCTTGCCGTATCGTTTATTATCATCTAAAGAAGCCGTGCACTATACCCTTTAAATTACATGTTGTATAATGCAGTTTCAGCCCTTAAATTTTTATACCTTACAGGCATCAAATATGTTATTTATTAAAAGCGACAACTGGTGTATTCAATTAATTAACTATGTTAATCACAAGCCGGTTCAAATATTATGTATATTTAGCCATGTTATTTAAAATGCTTAGTCAGTATTGCTATCCAGACCACATTTTTTTTACCTAATAACATTACATATTACAAAATTTAGTTTCAGGACTACATCTTCATGAGCAAGCACCACTGTAGTGATACAAAACTGCAGTGATAAAAGCATGCAGTCAGCATCTTGTTTTTGTATTGACCTCCCACATAGTTTTTAATGAAAATTTAATATTTCAATGTTAAAGGAAATCTTGCAGGAAAACTTCCAAAAAATAAGTGTATCTTATGCTGATTGGCAAGTTGAATTTAATAAAATCAAATATATCATCAGGGATTGTGCAATAGCAAGTAACTTACATTTACAATAAGAGTGAAATTTACCTGAATTAACATTACAAGAGTCCTTATTAAAAACAGTCATGCGGTATTGCACTACCCTGACAATATCCTACTTCTAAATTGTTCTCTTCCTAACCCATATATATTGTTTTATTGATCTAAGCCCCATGTGTGTAATTTACTAAATTAATATGTAGTAATATATTTCTTCAGCCCTGTTTAACAACAGCTTAGCATAACTTCCAGTATATTAGTAACTAGCTTCTGCCCGCAACTTCGTCCACGTAGAAGTTGAAAATATTCCACGGGATCCCGTCCCCAACTTGCTTGACAAAGATTATAATAGCTCGGCTGATATGCATGATATAAAGATAATTTATAGCCTATAGCACTCAGAGATAATGCAACTACATGTAAGCGAAAGAATTTTCAAAATCAGTTCGGTAGTTTCAGAGATTACCCCCTACATACAAACTTACAAATTCTACCTCTTTATAATATTAGTATAGATAGGTCCTATCGCTTACCATCAGGCGATTTGGTGGTCTAACACAAGCCTATAATTTTTTTTTAAATGGTCTATTTCTATACAGTAACCTTTGATCCTACCAGCATAGCCACTTTTTGTCTTAAGGGTATGATAGACAAATAACATGTAAATTTTCTCCCCTGTGACTGACATAATTGATTAACAACCCTATAAGATTTTCCAATAGGTAATATTTAGTATAGAGAAGGATACATACCATCATCACTACTAGCATCCTTTTTCTTGCGAGACTTATTTGAGATTGAAACATTTTTTATATTCTTTGTGACTTCTTTGACATCCTCATCAACAGACTTCTTGTGTTTGGCCTTTGCTTTAGGCTTTTCCTCTTCACTATCGGATTCTACTGTTATTCTGCAAAATTCCATTTCGAGTCAGTTTACATTACAACATAATATGAAATAGTTCCTATTATAAGTCACCTCATTAAGTGTAATGCTTTAGTATAAAATGTATTTTATTTATTAGTCATATTTTATCATAACATTAGCCAGAAGTTCTTTCATAGAACTAACATCTTTGAAGGCATTTCTACATGTTTTGACAACTCACTAAATGACTGTCAATAATAAATTATTAAAGCTATTTAACTATAAATAATTATTATTATTTTTTTTTTTTATTTATTCTTTATTTCGGTATTACCCATAAATGTGTTAGTATTGACTTAAACTATGTTAGTAATCAATGAATGGAATCAAATCATATGTTAGTAATTATGGCATCAACCAAAACATATTTCAAATAAGTAATTTTCCCAAAATCCAAAATATATACCTATAGTAGTGTAGTATTTTGTTAGTAAACAATTACTGATATTCTTGTGAGGATACATTAGATAACAGCATTGTAAGTATTTAACATGCTCAAGGAATTATCATTTAAAATGAGTAGTGACAAACTGCAGGGGATGAACTATTACCGTACCTAGGCATGTCGGTGTGGTAATTATCAACAGCAAAAACCACAAGAATTCAGTCAATTTTATTACTAAATAAAAATAGTGACTGGTTAACCTATAACTACTTACTTCTTTGCCTTCTGCGCCGGTTTAACATTATCGATATTTGTAGTTTCTACATCACTGTCACTGTAATTAAATATACTATATTAATAAACCAGAGGGAAACTGGCAAACAACAGCGAAAACATATGCCATTGACTAAACTTACCCCTCGTCCACTGTCGAGTTCTTCTTCCCTTTTTTAGCCTTCCCCATTTTGTTAGTATGCTATACTAAGTCACAATGCCTGGGATATAATGGTCTGTTATCATATATTTTGTAAACTCTATCATGTGAAACGTGATCAATGCACAGGATAGCTTTTGCAGCCGAAAATTAATACGATCAAGTCGTCGTCGTGTCCGTCCTGCACTCACGTCACTAGGGATAGGGATACGCAAAAAGTATCGATTCCACAGGGTATCGATACTTTTGATTAAATTCCAAGTACTTTTGGAAACGATACTTTTGTTCAAATACTTTTGAAATATCGATACTTTCTAAAAGTATTGATTCTTCTCTCTACCCGTTTCTAATAAAAAATCAGATTATGAAAAAGAAAAATTTAAATAATTTATATAAGTATTTATTCATATATATTATTTATGTAGATTTCTATTTTATGATATTTCAATTTTATGATATTAGGTTTTTTGTTTTATCACTATTATTATAATTATTTTTCCAATATAATTTTCACGTACATATTGCACCTTCCACTCTATCTCTTCACCACTCATGGTTGACTGGTAGAGAATGCCTACGGCATTAAGTCCGCCTTTGTACCTATGTGCAGAAAGTGTAAATAAATAAATAAAAATTATTAATCAATATTTTAAACAAAATATTTTCACAACACTACTAAACCTAAGACATGGTTTCGGGGAATTACATCTCACTGCCAAGCTCTCATGTCTGTTACCATTTTATTTCTTTGAGCTGTTTCAGGAGTTTTTTTTTCGAGTAATTTTTACGGGTTGATTTTTTTAAGTAATTTTTTTTTCCCGGTTTGAATAATCTGTGTATGTAAAATTCAAAATGTTAAGGCTCAAATAATTCATCAATTAAAAGAGCACGCCATCAAAAAAATTAATGTACGATTTCGATCAATAGAACAAAATCACATTTTGACTATCTCCACCCTGCTTGATCCAAGATAAAAAAATATCCACTTTACGGATCCCAACGCCTGCGCCCGTGCAATTTCGTATATCCAAAGGACAGTAAATCCATCAACAAACTCCTTGGAATTGAAAACTGACACCATGGATTTCTGGAGTCAATATAAACAACTGGATCATGCAACACGTCAGAGGACAACTGAAGGGGAAAGGAACGGTTATACTATACATTTTGAATCAAGTATTTCCTCTCAAAGCAGATCCTATGCAAGTGTGGGAAGATATGAAATTCGTTTTCCTGGGGCTATTTCCGTGGCTGGCGTGAATATATTGATATGTCTAAAATTGCAGTTTGTCGGGGCAGCCATTTTAAAGTTTTGATGTCTTCAGGTAATTCGGTAAATTAGTTTAACGTATGTGTTTTAATTATTTTAAAGGTTATTTTAAGCCATATTTCAAATGATGACAATATATAAACGAAATTCCACATGTATTGCATAATAATTTAATAATAGACTTGTCAAGTCGTTCACCAACGAGATATCAACTGATGCACCGACTTATCAACTTGTTAACCAACAGTTATCAACTTATTCACCTTCTGAGTGGGGAGTACAAGGTAAACTATTTTATTTTAATGACAAACACATTATTATTATTGGATAGCAAACAGACGAAAAACAAAAAAAAAATGTTGATTTGCTGAAGTACCTACTACTTACTCAAATCAAGCAATGTTGTTCTAACTGAACAAATATTTAATTGAAACACCATGAACTTATCAGTTTCCCAGTGTTTTTAGTGCTTTTACAATAAATAAAAAAAAAGAAATAGAAAATTGTTTTATTGGGCCACAAACAACGGAAACATACTTAATAACATTTAAGTTGACAGATCCGTCAAGTCATCACCACACATATACCACATTACCATTTATATTGTACTAGCTTCTGCCCGCGACTTCGTACGCGTGGGATGGTTTTCCCACGCAAATCCCGATCCCGTGGGAATTTCGGGATAAAAAGTAGCCTATGTGTTATTTCAGAATGACAACTATCTACTTACCAAATTTCATTCAGATCCGTTCAGTAGTTTTTGCGTGAAAGAGTAACAAACATCCATCCATCCTCACAAACTTTCGCATTTATAATATTATAGTAGGAGTAGGAAGTAGGATTAGACCTCCGAATCCTCTTCATCTGGGTTGTCCTCGTCCAAATCTGGATCAGTAGATGCAGAGACATCACCAACAGTTTTTATTTTAATATAAAACTCCTTGAATGAATCATCAATCAGGTCAATCATGTCCATCAAATTCTTCTTTTTTTCTCTGCGGTAATTGGCAAAGCCTCCTTGGAGACTTGGCTCAACCTAAAGACATCTATGGTGGTTTTTCTCTTTTCCTAAAATTGATTGACTTGAAAGGGGGTTCGCGATCCAGGCTTTTCTTTAAATTTATTTTTCCTACGCTGTCTTTATTATATTGCAACCATTTAATAGGTTGCCATGGGAATTTGTCCCCAGAATCGTCCAGTTTTTTGACAGTAAAGGGTCCTTTGTTGGATTTTAGTTCGGCAAAATCCAAGAAATCATTTACCGTCATCACCACCACCTTGAATGGTTTCTGAACTTTGCAAGTCCTCACCAACTGCACCCAATCATATAAATTATTGATTCTCATTTGTGTTTTCTTTTTAGTTCTTTCAATAATCGCGTGGTCAGAGTCACACACCATATGTGTGTGCACACTGAGGAGGAATTTGTGGTTTATCATTTGCAGCATCAGATGATTATGTAGCAAAAACATGAAAATCATTGCCACGACATTGTTTTTGTTTTGGCCACCACAAGTATCTGAATAAAAAATCAGTGCTTTACCTTCCAATGGCAAACTAGAAGTGCCACAAACAAGATGCAATTTGGTTTGCTCCTCGAGCTCCTATAGTCTCGTCCCACATGTAGCAGATAACCTATACTTATTACATTTAGGTTTCAGAACTTCGTTGGCCGTAACTGGACATCTCAATATATCAATATTTCAACAGAAATACTTCGGTTGGCTATAACTTGACACTTCAATTTGTCAATTTAAAATTAGTACTTAAAGAAAACTGTAAGTGTATAAGTTGAGATATCAAATAACGAACATTATTTTGGTTACTGAGATTAGGTTGATATAATAAAATATCGATGATTGTTCACAAAAAAAATCTGAATCGTTAATTTGACATGAGGTTTTGTCAAGTTAGACATGTCAAAATGCGAGATATCAACATATTACCAAAGTTGATTGCTCCAAAAATTACGTACTACATTTGGAGTTGTCAATTTTTTCCACATAAATTCCTAAGGCCGTGCGCGCATTGCGTTGCGTTTTGGAAACGCAAAATCTGTGAAGTATGGAATGTCATAGAAGTGCGCGCACTGCGGTGGAATAAACGCGTGCGGTAGAGTTACCGGTGGCCCCTCGCTGCAAAATTGCGGTGACTTTACCGCAAATAGTTTGTATCGCATAGGAATGTATGTAGTACCGCGCACTGTGGTGAAAAAAACGCACGTTTTGTCTGATAATGTTGCCATACATACAGATTTCTTTGTAATTTATACAAATTTTTGATGCGTACATTTTCTCTATAATACAAATACTTAATTAGAATATTTAAATTAACGTTGTTTATAAAAAAATAAAAAATAACCATAAAGAATAGATTCGTACAATGGTGTGTGTAACGTAATAAATGCGGTACCTAGGTAATTTATTTTGCTCTGGATATATATATATATATATATATATATGTATATTTATATTTTTTTTTCTCTGTTTTTATGAGTAGTAAGTACACTAATTTAATCTTCCCCACTTTAATTAAAGTTTTTGAAGTCCTTCCAAAGGTTGCCTGGAAGATATCACTTTCAATGATAAGACCGCCATTGTTACCATATAATAAGCAATATTGTTAAATAGGTGTGTTTAAATTTTTGTGTACAATAAAGTATATTATATCTATCTATCTATCAATACAGTGTGAAATTTGTATAAAAGTCTGAATCGAGTTCTAATCTGAATCACACATCGAAAATATGTATAAATACGAAGAAATCTGTATGAATGGCAACATTGTCAGACAAAAGGTACGTTTTTCTCGCCGCAGTGCGCGCACCTGAGATTGCGGTTATTCTACCGGTGCGGTAGAATTACCACAATTGCGGCCACCGCAAGGCAGTGCGCGCACGGCCTAATGCGTAGGATGTAATAAGACAATTTAAAAAAACATAGAAGTCGACATGTCAGTGTGTTCACGCCAGCCACGGATTTAACCTGGTGAAAAAATAATTATTCCAGCAACTTCAGTGCCTTCGGAGAGGCCTTTTTCACGAGCTGGAGCCATTACGACAGAGAGTCGTAATCGCTTGACTGAATCCCGCCTGGATAAAATTTTATTCATGTCGGATTGCTCACAGGAAGATTGGCAATTTTCTAAATAATTAAGTATATATTATGACAAATTATTTGTAAGTTTTATATTGTGTTGCGAAAATTAGCAACACAAACTACACTCCATTCGGGTTTTTTTATGTATTAAAAAGTACTCGATTCTTGGTGTCGATACTTTTAATGCCATACAGGAATCATGTAAAAAATCGATACTTTTCAAATTTTGCGTATCCCTACACGTCACGTCATAACACAGAAAAGGAAAAGAAAAGCAACGAGAAAAAATAGAGCAGTCCTTATGCCGTTACTGGCCGTTACGGATTACTGATATTCAATGAAAATAACAGGTTTTTTAATGCCTAATCCTTATAATGGCTTTTGCACATTGTGGGCATTGAAATAATTTCTAATGTGAATTATACTAATATTTTATCAGACTTTTCAGTATTTTTGTGACTCGTTGCAAGGCAGAGACCTCCCATTTCTTCTTCCATTAATTCAGTCTATCTGTGCCTACTATCACCAAACTTCATGAATAAATGCCGAGGTCGCTGTCTGCGGTGGTTAAAATAGAAAGATGAAGTGTCCGTGCTGATCCCGGTTTCACAATCTGCTGGAAACAAAATCCAACTGCGATATACCTTTTCCAGAAACTACCGTTTTGTTATCGTTAAATTCCAACAATATATTTTGTTTGATCTTACATACAGCTTGGCAAAAAAGTCAGTCAGTAAAGTGAAAATAATGGTGGCGCTACTATCGTGCATGTTATAATCTTATAAAATACAAAGAAAACGGTTATAATAATTCTTTTTTTTTCACTATTTATGTGTGTTTTGGCAGGTTTTATCAAAATTAGCGAAACTCTGAAACGCTTGTTCAGCCACTGCTTAGAACATTTGGAATTATTTATATCCACTGGTCTCACATAAGGTAAGGCAATTTTATGTTTTGCAAGAGCCCACATCAATTTAATTAGTTTATAGTAGAACACAGTGATGAAGTAAGCCTTGCTACGGTGCGAATGTGTCCCACATAACTTAAATCTCTTCTAACCACAAGCAAAATGTTCCGTAATTGTTCGTTCAACATAAAAATGATAATAAGTTTCACACTAAAAAATATCAGATCAAAAATGTTATTATTTTTTCAAAAACCCCACGGCCAAGTCTTCATCCATGCCTTGGTGTTAGCCTTCACCAAAATTCTGATGACTATATCGTCGGCTTACCGCAAGAACTCATTAAGTGACCAAAACTAAACATTGAGAAATCATTTAATTACTTTTGATTTCATTAGATGTCCAATAAAATCATAAATAATATATGTTTATGTAAAAAAAAAAACAGCGTTAAAGAGTTAAATATATTTATTAATAAAATCAAACAAAAGAAGTAAAAAATGTTGACGGATATTTTTTTTTAAAGCTTAAATACCAAGTTACTGACTTCTTGTCATTGAAACTCTACACTAAGAGTGAATTAAACATTTCTTAAATTAGACTAAGTACTAACACTAGACTAGTTTCTCAAAGGAACCAACTGGTATTAATCAGTCTTAAAAGTTAACACAACAAGTCTTCTTTAGCCTCATAACAAATTCTTAAAAAAAAAAACAATCTAAAATTGCAAAATTTCACAATGGCACCTAAATCAGTAAAAATAAAAGTTAACATGGTAACTAAATAAATGAAATAAGTAGTAAACATATTTCTACTACTCAATCATATTCTTCTTCCGAATATTCTTCTTCTGGTAACATATCTCGACCTTCCCTATCTGGTAGGTTTTGGTACCAGTGAAGTTTTGGTATATTTTTTTCTGTGCACATTTTCATCAAATCCTTTTTCTTCGCTTTGGTTATAGGAAGCTTTTTGTTGTAAGCTTTTTTCAACACGTAAGCGTTGTAATCAAAATTTTTATTTAAACTTTCTACGTTCGGCAATTTGCGCTTTCGCAGATTAATCTGGGTGGCTTTTTCAGTTGCTCCCTTTTTCGACACATCCAGTTCTTTATAGTTTGACTTAAAGTCATAACGGTACTGAACGATGTTAGGCTTCTTTTTTTCAAACCTAAAGCTTTTAACTTTTAGCCACTGAACTTTTTCGCCATCCGGCCCAATAGATCGATTCAACATTAAATTATTTCTTAAATCCTTCAGGTCTATTATATCTTTGTAGTCCATGACCACAGGTTCGTAGGGTTTCTTTGTAATGGTGATTTTCTTTAATTTTCTGTTAGACCTGGCTAATCTAATGATATTGCAAATATCGATCATCGACAAAACTGGCATATAGCGCATCTGATTTTCAATTGCGCTGTGCATACTGTCCACCTCCATGTGAGTGTGGCCAGATTCGAGGTATTTGTGTTCAATAACCTCAAGATGTGTTGTCTGAACCAAATACAGCTGCAAACATAACAGAAACTGATTTCTATTTTGGCCTGCGCAGGTATCAGAAAATATAGAAATTTCTGTTGCGGAAGATGGTAGACGTTCATCAACTTCAGACCACAAGTAACAGAGGCCATTATTTGGAGAACGAGCTTCGTAAATAGTAGCATTATAGACGTTCAATTTCCTTAGGTAGTACAAAAGTGAGACGTTACTAGATGGCATATGAAGTACCTTTTGTAAGTCCAACGTAATAGACATAAAGTTTGTATCTTCGTTAGCCCGAATTTTGTCTGCCTCTTTAGCTTCACGGCTTTGTTCTTTTAAAGATATGTGCTCGTCATATTTTTGTTGCCATGTAGCAAGGTCGGGTGAGCCCTGTACTTTGGCGCAGTTATATTTGTGACATAATAAGCATTGGTCCTTCTTTGGTTTATAAAAATCAAAATTATACTGTGTATAAAATATATTTCGATACACATTTATTGAAACAGGAGATTTGAGTGCTGTTTTACATTTTTCCTCGTACATTTTTGAAATAGATAGGGCGTTATCTAATTAGTATTTAGATGAAGTTTTTCGACAGTAGTGTGACTCCATAGTCGGAAATGACTCGATGTTCTTTGATAAAGTCCACATCTTCCTGCTTCGTTTTGTTATGTGCCGCGTGCTTGCCACGTCTATCTACCCCTTCGAAACTACCCGAACTTCGAACATCAGCAAATGCTTTGTTAATAGGGCCATTAGATATGCAAAGAGTGTTTTTAAAGAATTTTTCACAAACTTTGGTATTTTGCTTATCTGTTTTTAAAAAATAAGTGCACGATACAGTTCTTTTCCTGGTAGCATTTACTAAACGACTTTGAGGTGTATTAACTGTAACATTCATAAGTATAAAATCTTTCTGACGACTGTAATCACCTAAACCCCAGTAAGATTTGCAAATTTGGATACGATCTTCCTCTGTGAAATTCAACAAACAATTCTGTTTACACTTACAGTTTCCGTCCTTAGGAGCTTTGGGTACCTGTAATAGTTTTTGTACGGTAGGCACTGTGACCGATATTTTTTTTGTATATTTCTATCATAAGTATCTTCTTTTGTCTTGTGCCATCTAGTTGCCTTATTTTTTTTTGGTATTTTAATTTCCGGTTCGACATCGTCACTGTCAACTTCCGCGTTTTCAGTAGTTCTATTATCTTCAGGATCTTTCCAATCTGGGTCAGCAACGGAGTCATCCTACAAAAGTATTTAAATAAATCAAGATTGGCCTAAGCAATACCCATCTTTTAGTTTTTCTTTACTTACAAATACGTACAAAAACATTTTTTTATAATATCTTTCATACTTACTGATATGCACAAATCCTCTTCTAGACTTACGAGTTCGTTAGAATAATCATTAATCGGTCTTAAAGATTGTTCAATTGTTGCTATTAAGCCTTCCGGAAGAATTATCTCTGAATTATTAAACAATATCTGCAATTACAAAGTTGACGTTAATTAAATGTTTAAAGTTCTGAAGAACATAAAATAATTAAATTATAATTCATAACGAAACCACTTACATTGAACGGCCCACTGTCCGCATGTTGCTCGAGTTTCTGGTTACCGTCTTGTGATACCACCGTCTTTTGTGAAAGAATGTTTCTGGTGAGTGTCGGCGGAGATGGTGATCCTTCAATAATATCCGGTGAGGTCTAAAATAGGAGAATTATGAAGTTTATTTTTTAAACTTATACGAGTAGGTTTTAATAAGCAATCATAAACTAAAAATATTACATTGAACGGATCTCCGTCAATTGAAGTCTGCTGATGTTGTATAGGGTGGTTCCTCATTACATTCTTCTACTGTGGATGGTAAAAACATCTAAAAAAGTACATTATTAAAATCATGGTAAGTACATAATTAACATACAATTATAATTCATAGCAAAACTACTTACATTGAATGACCCACTGTCCGCATGTTGCTCGAGTTCCTTTCTGGTGAGTGTCGGCGGAGATGGTGATCCGACAATAATATCCGGTGCAGTCTAAAATAGAAGAATTAATAAGTTTCTTTTTTGAACTTGAATGAATAGGTATTCGATAAGCATTTAATATAATCATAAACCAAAATAATTACATTGAACGGATCTCCGTCAACAAACAATGTTTGTGGTCTTCCTCATTATATTAATCTATTGTGGGTGGCAATAAAAGCCAGGCCAGGCCGAAAGGAAGAAGGAACCGTCGTCGTCGAGACCTCAACTTTTGGCGTCCACGGTAAACAATACGCAGCAAATTACCTACTAATAATAAAATAAGTAGGCACTTACATTATCCATTATGTCCTTCATCATAATATTTTCCTTATTTTCAAGTTTCTCCAACATCTTACTACCTCGTCCCGGCTTAAAGTTATAATTTCGTTGCATTTTTCCAGAAGTCATTAACTGTTGGTCTCTAACTAAACGCACTTTATTCATCGATGCAATCCCGCGGCGAAATGGCCACGTGGCACGCGTGCCAACGTGCCCCCCGCGCGCCTTTCGGCCGCTTGCCGCTCGGTTCGCAGGTACACCCTGCCCCCTTCTACCCGCAGCAGTGTTCCGACGCGTGATAGTATTACGCGTGTGTCAATTGCGCGCACTCTTACGCAAACATAAATTCATTAAAAGTAAAAAAGAGTGTTCACCGGAGTCTATCAAAAGTAACTAACTGCAGTTAATTTGTATACTAATGAATAGAGAGCATTTACCTCAAAATACAAAGAATCGCTAAGAAACAATAAGTATTTTAACCAAACTAAAACTGTAAATAATAACCGTCCCTTGTTGAAACAAAAGTCTTTAAAATTATTTAATGATTTTTTGTCATAAATTATAGATTTCAAGAAGTCACTAATTGCACTTAATGAACTCTAACCAAATGCTGTTCTAAAGTGATGTGCATAATGCGTATCTTAAAAAAGTATTAAGTCACATAAATGACTTTTATTTTATATTAAAATGTGCCATTTCGTGTTTTTTGTTTTTGTTACAAACTATTACTGTACTTTACCGAGTTCCGAAGAATCAAGTAATTCAAAATGGTAATTATCGACTTTATACCTAGGTCATAACGTCCAAATTTGAAAAGCTAGAATTAAATGCGTTTTTGCTTTATAAAGGCCTAATCGAGACGAGTTTAGCTGTATTATTATCTGTACTTAATGATTTTTTGTAGTTAGTGAGTTCTTGCGGTAAGCCGACGATATTCTCTCTAATTATGATATTTTTTTCATATCGCTATACAGAGTTTGCCGCCTTCAGTAATAACCTTTTTCTCTTAGAATATATTCTAAGCTTTTTCTATTTTCATGAGATGTTGTTTCACATGATTTTTTCCAGTCGTCAACTGAAAATGAATTGCTCTGAAACGCTTGTTCAGCCATTGCATAAAATAATAAAATAAAAACAAATAAACATTTGCAATTACTTATTATAATGAAAATAATATTTCAAAATACCTTGGTGTCACTTGATCCTAAATAATACAATGGTTATTCTTGTTTGGTTTGTTCAATATAAAAGATAAAACTATCAAAATTAAACAAACGTACTGTATTTCAAATGTGTTTTGTAAACATAAACTCATCGTGAATATATATTTTAATAATTGTATAAGGTTTATACTAGACTAGATATTGTTCTTTTGTACAAATCGTTAAGATCAGATGAAATTTGTCCGGCCTCGAGTTCCACCAAATATCTCACGTACACTTTTTATATATCGCTCTAGCGGAGCTGCGGATAATATATCTGCCATTACAAACTCAGGAGTGCCAGCTATAGATCAAATGAAAATAAAAGCTCATACTCAGTTCTTTGTGACACTGTAGGGACACACTTACCTCTCTGTGTGCGTGTTACCTGTACGAATGCGTGTGCCTACGTTTTTCTCGCCCGACGGACCAGTCAAGGGGTTAACGGGTTATCGAACGGTCGTTATGTATAATTGTGTCTGACAATACACGATCCATATTTATCAAGGTCTTATTATTATTTACCCGTACTTCGTGCCTCAACAACACTGTACTCAACTCGATTGTGTTGATAGGGTTAAATATCTAGGTGTTTGGGTTGATGACAACCTTAACTGGCATCACCATATTGAACTTTTGACAAATAAGATTCAAAAATTAATGTCCATTTTCAAAAAAGTAAGCCATTTACAGGATTTTTATTTTTTTTTGTTACTTACGAGCCCGCTCTTGACCTCGATCACGCCTGATGGTAAGTGTAAGATGAGGTCTACGATCGAATGAGCTAGCCCAGAAAATGCCTGTTCACTCTCGCTTTAAAGGCTGACGGGTCATATGTGGCAGGGAATACAGAAGCTGGCAAAGAGTTCCACACCTTGGCTGTGCGCACAATAAATGTTGAAGAAAAGCGCTTAGTACGACAAGACGGTATATCGACCAAGTGTGGATGGCATCCTGTGGTACGTCTGGGAGACCGGTTTGAATTTAAATATTATGAAAATAATCTACTTTTTACTTTGTCAGTCAGTATTGGGATACTGCATTTCTGTCTGGGGAGGGTCTGACTAGACATTACTTATTAAGCTCGAAAGAGAACAAAGAGTGACAATTAAAGTTATTCTTGCCAAACCAAGGCTATATTCTAGTACAAAACTCTACAAAGAGTTTGATGTACTTACTGTACACCAATTATTTATTTCACGCAAATTTATTTATGTATGTACACACCCATTTACCGAGTATTGGCTCCCAAATAGATTATAGAAGAAAAGATGACATCGTATTCAAAACCACTCCACACAAAATAGTTTTTGCAAAGAGATATCCCTATATAATAGCTCCGTACATACAATTAAATGAGTAAACCTGCGTCCTTAAAGATAATACGTCATTTCAAATTTAAAAAAGTAGTTAAAAACTTGTTAGTTGTATTAAATGACCGAGAAACCGAAAATGTATTAACGCATTAACACACCAAGTTACCTACATATTTACTTATTTACACGCATGCATTAAATTCTTGATCACATACACACCCACATGCGCGCACACACACATACATACAAACATATGTCTCGTTCAAACATTCAACTTTTCATAACCTAATTTTTTACTTTGTTTTAATATTAAATTTAACTTTTAATTACCTTGTTTATATACGTAATTAATAACGGATTGTTGCACAATACTTTATATATTGTAATAATAGATCAACCACTAATTTTTGCTTGTACCTAGTTTAAGTGATAGTGCTCATATAGTTAACATAATTTATTTAAGTCGAATAAACGTTATTATTTTATGTATTATTATGTCTGCTCATTATGAAGACAATTGGTCACCAGTATCTCCATAATGACGCAAACTAAAATAATAAATTAAAAAAGGGTGAGTGATGACAAAAAATTACAGAAGATGTACGAAGTAGAGCAAGTTCTGCCAATGATTAAAAATATTTTAATTCCATTTCAGGACTTTTTTGTCAAACTGTAGAAGCGATTGTGTCGGCCTCCTATGAGGCTATACAAATAAAATAGGAAAGAAATGATTATATGCTACAAATGCATTCATCTTTCCAAAAGAAAGGGGTAATCCACCAAGGAGAGACGTCTTAAATTTCGCTTCAATAGTCTTTAGAAGTTACGACTTTTAAACTGAAAAGGCTTGTTTTCAATTTATAAAAACTCTATTTACACACGAGGAAATACAGAAAAAAAAAGAACAGAAAGAAATCAACGGGAATGACAGCCGAAGATATAAAATTTTTAGTCAATTTATTTTTTGTTTCATAATCAATATGTACAAAGGGTTTACACGAATATTCTCTCTCTACTGTGCAGATAAAGTACAACCATGTGTTCCTCCTATTCTAAGAAAAAATGTGTTATGTACGCGAAAAGGTGGTAATAATATAGGTTATATTTTTGTACGAACGAAGAAACACGACAAAAGTGCTCCTGCAGCTCTTTTTGTTCCTGTACCAGTGAAACCCAATCCTGATGACATAAACATTGGAGCTGAAATCACGGGACGTCTAAAGAAGCAAGATCTTCTAAAGATTCTTAATAAATTTTATCAGAAACCAGAGGTCAGAGAATTGGCTTCAAATAATGGCTTAGATGACCAGCTGTTGCATCAGGCTTTTTTGTCGTTCAGGAGACATTGCTTAGAACACGATTTGCCGCCTGATTTGCATATAGTTATAAGTGATATTATACAAGGTGGGAATTATTTGTTTTATATATTTTTTAACTTTTATTCAGAACATTATTTAAAAAAAAAATAAACATTATCAAACAGTACAGTAGTCAAGTAAAAAAAATACATTTTATATTATATTTTGAATTAATTGAAGATAAAACTAATAAAAAATATATCAAATAACAACATTAAATAATAAAATTTATGTGTGTACCCATAGGCATAGGAAGGGGGGGAGCCGGGTGGGCCGTGCCCACCCTAGAATGGTCTGGTGCCCACCCGAGAATTTTTACTAACAAACAATTATGGCTGAAAAATTTAAAAATCTGGCCAATCGCTTCTACTACTGGGGGCCAGGCCCCCCCTGGGAAATATCTCTAGATACGCCAATGTGTGTACCTAAAAAACAGTAGCATAACATAAGACAACACTGACCTAATATTATAATAATATATGTATTCATGAAAATAAAAACTATTTTGATGTTTTAGGAGCGGGCCATGTGGATGATTTGTTTCCTTACTTCCTGAGACATGCAAGGCAGGCATTCCCACATCTAGACTGTTTAGATGACCTGAAAAAGATTTCTGACCTAAGAACACCTGCTAACTGGTTTGTAGCTAAATTTTTAAGTTATGATATATACAAAGTGCAACTTTGTTGGTTTTTTGAATGTAAATCCTGATCCATTGATTTTCATTTTAAGTTGTGGTTGAGCAAATAACATAAAGTATTTGAATAATCAATATGTATACTTAAACATATAAATAAATTTGTAGTTATCTACACATTACAAAATACAATCCTTTTTTTAACTTTGTCTCTGTCTGATATCTGAAAGGCTGAAATGATTTTGAAGAGACTTCCACAGGAAAATAGAGGAAGTTTTAGGCTTCATAAAGGTTACTTTTTATTTTGAAAATGTGCACAATTTCCATGTAAACAAATTCACACAAAACAGTTTATAATGAAATACTATTCAATATAACATTTTATACAGGTATCCTGAAGCAAGAGCTATAAATAGAAAAATTGTCTTTCATGCTGGACCAACAAACTCAGGCAAGACTTATCATGCATTAGAGAGGTTCCTGAGTGCAAAATCTGGTGTTTACTGTGGCCCGTTAAAACTATTAGCTACTGAAATTTACCACAAGTCTAATAAACATGTGAGTAATTTAATTATAGTAAGCGTGAGATAAATTTGCAATAAATTGCTCTTCATAGTAAATTACGTGTAGCTTTTAGGATTAAAAAATATAAATGTAGATTTAGAATATCTCTGTCTTTACTTCTCTTTAAAAATATGTAATGTCAATAAATATAGATTGGTCACTTGTTGGAAGAATGGCCACAATGGCTCATGCATGGTGGTCCCACTCAAGAATTATGTGCTGATGCCAAGACAGATACCTATCTGTCTTGGCATCAGCACATAATTCTTGCACAATTTATGCTATTGCAAATTTGTCTAGTTCCTACAATAATATACCTATTATAATCATATTTTTGTGTTAGTTTTAATTATTTATTTTATGTCAATCATCTTTAGGTCAATTAAAAATTACCAATTACATTTCAAAATTTAAAGCTTACATACACAACAACAATAGAGATCAGAACCAAGTATAGACAAGATTACTTTATTCCGATCAAGATTAATTTCTGATTTTGTAAAGCAGATACTGCTGACTAAGCTTAGAAATATAATGTGCTAGATATTAAACCTACATTATAACAAAATTGCAAACACCAAAGATTTTCAAAAGCAAAAATCAACATTGTTGTGTACTTGTTCTTAAAGAAGTTTACCATAATTTCAGCATTATTTTAAGTGGTGACCGACAGATACCCAGAAAAAATAAGTTTTCCTCCCAATAAAGTTATGGAAAATGATTATACATTATTGAAATAAAATATTATAATACTCTTTATATATTATTGAAAAATCGGCCCAAGCGTCGTCAATCACAAACAAAAATGTATTCTCTTTATTGTTCATCCAGACAAGGAACAAGTATTTGTATGATTATACAAACATTACAGATACATATAAACATTACGGTACGGAAATTGAATCTGACACGCAGCGCAGCAGCCAATCGCTCAACTACTACACCAGCCGTGTTGTTCTGACTTTAAGCAAAATATAACGTAATACGCCTGCCTACCTACTTCTACCATGTAGTGATTATTATGTAACTCATCTTGTGCCATCAATCTTTACTTTTACAGGGCACACCATGCGACCTAATTACAGGAGAGGAAAGGAGGCACGCATCATTGTTCGCATCGGTAACAAGCCCAGATGACGGAAAGTTTGACACACCGGACGAAGATCACATGTTAGAACATCAGGCTACAGAACTAACGGCTTCCAATCATGTTGCTTGTACAGTGGAAATGACATCACTTAGTAATAGATGTGAGTTATTGACATTTGTTTTTGGAATGAAATTATTATCTTAAAAGAACTCCTTTAATGAGTGTTCTATTACTGTACTTTTTTTCTATGAAGTAAGCTGCCAGTTCAGTGAAAATAAGGCATTCATGAACTATTGATTCTTTGTCTTCTCAACTTTGCAATTGTAGCCCCCTTTTTTTCGGTGTGAACATCATACAATTTTAATGACTCCTGCCACTTTGGGTGGAGAGGCGGTGTCAGACTTCTACTGGCTAAAAAACCACCAACAGGGTGGTTTTTAGCTTCAGTTGCACTTGCATTCAGGGTGCGCGGTATCTCGTTAAAACGTTTTTGCAGGCTCGGCAGATCATTGAGTTGTGCTATTGCAGGCAGGGCAGTCGTATATTATTCTTAGATAGGATGCGATCTATGACTAATATTATACCTTGTTTAGTAGACATGAAATAAATTATTTAATGTTTTGTACAACGAATTAGGAATTATATGGAATCATAACTCTCTAACGAAGCCCGCTAAAACATGGTTCCAAACTCATACCACTAAACTGATAATACGAATACAACACGCACACAAACAAAACAAAATACTTTTCTAAATTTATTTTCTGCGCATGGATCCGTCAATTCATTAATTTGGAGCGCCATTTTATTTAGTAAGATAATGTTAGAGTGAAACTGAAATATCGAATCAAGCGAGTGCGAACGAGATGGATTGTTTCGTGACATCGAGCAGCGAGGATGGTGTTATGCAGTATGTAGTAGGAGTCAGTCATTTATTATGAACTCAAATATTATAAATTAATATTAAACCTCTTTACCTTAAGTTTACAAAAAGTGTAAAGCTTCATAAAAGGGAATGCCCGTCGACCATATAAAAAAATCCTGAAATGAACAAGAGTGAAATATACGCCAAATGTTACTACAAATCATAGGTAACCCATTACAAATTCAATAATTATCAAAAAAAAAACTAGGTAGAAGAAGACCTCGAAAAATGACCATAGTCGTTGCTATACCATAAAAAAGCAATCCGTACGTAACTCAATTCGCAAGCGCTATTGTAGAATCAAGTAAATAAACAATCGAAAATGCAGTAATGTCAAACTGTCAGTCTGTCAATAGGTAAGGCAAAGGAGATGTGATTCATACAGCCTACAATATGTTTCTATTCAAAAAATATTTGTTTATAATTAATATTGACATGCATATATTATTATTTTTAAGATTTATAGTACACATAGGTTGAATTATTTATTTATTTATTTTATTATTTATGTACACACAGTAAAATAAAATAGGACAACATAATTATAATATTTGAGTACAAAGGTACTGCTTATTTCTTTAGAAATTTCTTCCAGCAGACCTGCGAAAGGAGAAGTGAAAAATAAATGTAGACAATAGTGTGTGAGAACGAGAAATGAAAATTAATATGTGAAGTCTAAAACTAAAATATTAAATATACCTACACATACTTATAATGCAATAAAAATAACATATACTTAAATAAATACATAATGTTAGAATATCTATACTAATATTATAAAGAGGAAACCTTTGTAGTTTTGTATGTTTGTATTGAATAGGCTCAAAAACTACTGGACCGATTTCAAAATTTCTTTTACCATTACTTAGAGGGATTCTTCCGAATCCGTATAGGCTATATTTTATCCCGGAAAATAGATAGAATTTTTCGTGGTAGTGAAAATTGTGGAGTAAGGCGTCGAAAAAACTGCCGTACGTTAACGATTCTCGCGAACGCTGCCTATATTTAATATAAACATTGCACCCGAGCGAAGCCGGGGCGGGTCGCTAGTACGTACATATAAATATATACATAAATAATTAACACAGTTAAGAGGAAAGGTAATGCTCTTTTAATCGACATTTGAATAAAGATATAGTTTTTAAATCACGAATGCTAGGCGGAAGTGAGTTCCACAATCTTACAGCATGGACAGAGAAGGAATAAGAGTAGTAGCTAGTTTTATGAGGATGAGATTTAAGGAGGGATCTAAGGTGTGATCTACACGGTACGTCGCTAGAACGAGCGTAAGAAAAACGCTCACGCAGGTAAGAAGGGTAAGACGGGTTGTGTAAGATGTTGAAGAGGAGACACAAAATCCTAGTGTTCCTGCGAAGACGGATTGGGAGCCACTTGAGTTCCTTGCGAAGGTGAGAAACATGGTCATACTTTCGAAGACCGAAAACAAAGCGAATGCACAGATTTTGCAAGCGCTCAAGCTTGTTTAATAGCTCCTCGGTAGCATCCAAATAGCAGGCATCGGCATAATCTATAATCGGCTGAATAAGTGTTTGTGCCAAAGAAACTTTAGTCTTCAAGGGCAGAAGACTTTGAAGGCATTTCAGCGAATGAAAGGAGAAATTTACCTTTCGGCTGACCTCATTGACCTGAGCACGCCACGAGAGATTGGAGTCAATAACCACACCCAGATCTTTAGCGGTTTCGGTATAGTCAATGCGAACACCGTCGAGATATAAAGGCATCAGAGATGCAACAACAGCCGCACTTCGAACGAATCTGCTGCCAATGATCATGGCCTGGGATTTAGTCGGGTTAATTTGCAAACCAAATGACTTAGCCCAAACGCTGATGCAAGCCAGGTCATGATTCATTGCAGCAATTGCAGAACCCGCGTCAACTACAGTAAAATGACGGTAAAGCTGCAAGTCATCTGCGTAGAGATGAAAACTAGAGGAGATTACTCTGGTAACAAAGTTTATGAAAATTGAAAAAAGAAGAGGAGAGAGAACGCTACCCTGAGGAACACCCTCAGTAAGGCTACACCAATCAGAGAAAGACTCCTCCAGGCGAACACACTGAGAGCGTCCCCGAAGATAAGATCCGAACCAGGCTAAAGTGGAAGGAGAGAAATTGATAGATTTGAGGATACCAAGTAAAATGTCGAAATCCACTGAGTTGAATGCGCTACTGAAGTCCAGCAATACCAGAACAGTAAGGGACTTATTCTCCATTGCCCAGCGGATGTCATCAGTCACTCTTAAAAGCGCGGTTACAGTACTGTGACCCGAGCGAAAACCGGATTGAAAAGGGGATATTATCGAGTTTGACGCCAAGAAAAATGATAATTGTCTATGAACTATGTGCTCAAAAACTTTAGAGAGAAAAGGGAGGATAGAAATAGGTCTAAAGTGCGTTAATAAAGTAGGATTGTTAGTTTTAGGTAAAGGTATTATGTGAGCCTGTTTCCAAACATACGGAAAGGAGCAAGAGGAAAATGAGTGGTTGAAGATGTGAGTGAGAACAGGAAGTAAAGAGGAAAGGATAAGAGTTATCATTCTTGAACACAACTTATCATTACCGACTGCTGAAGAAGTAATCGCAAGAATAGACTTCTTAGCGTCATCCTCAGTAACATCGCTAAACTTAAAGAGAGGACAAAGTGGTAACGGCAACCTAGAAAGACTCTCTAGTGTCGCAGCTTTAACAGACGGATCAAGAGAAAAGGGAAGGAAAGAGAAATGCGTATTTAGATCATTCAGGTTGACATCCTTACACTGGTTGGTAGGTGACTTACCTATGCCTACAGATTGAGAAATTTCCATACATCGGAAGAACTGCGATTATTGAGTTGGTCGTGAAAATAGCGTCTCTTAGCATCTTGACACAGATGACTGCAGCGATTACGTAACGATTTGTTATAAGAGAGATTCAGTTCTGAAGGTCTGCGCTTATATCTGCTCTTAGCTTTATCCCTGCGAGCCATAATCTCTTTAATTTGTTGCGTTATCCATGGTGCAGGGTTATGTCTAACTTTGACACGTCTGATAGGGGCATGCTGATCGTATAAGTCGAGAATGGTTGCGTTAAAACAATTCACCTTATCGTTGATGTCATCGTTCTCAACCAGAGGGGTCCAGTCAAGATCGCCGGCATCACGCCGCAAAGCCTCCAGATCTATGCCCTTGTAGTTGCGGAGATATAAAAGCTGGGGCTTACGCTTGGGAACACGAATACGATACGAAAGATAAATGAGATCGTGGTAAGAAAAAGTAGCCGTAAGTTGGCCATGGTAAGAAACATTACTAGGTGAGGAGACAATCATAAGATCTAGAAAAGAGGGTGTACAATTAGGAAAATAATGAGTTGCAGAAAGAGGCAAAACTTGCAGATTGAAAGAAGACAAGAGTGAAAGGAGTTTAAGGGAGCGAGAATCATTTTTAATTAAGCAAGTATTAAAATCACCCATTAAAATGACATGCTCATACATGGGGCAAAGATCACAGAGAGTGGAGTCGAGAGAATTGAAGTAGTCTATGTGAAGATTAGGACTGTAGAGCACTGCAAGTAAAACCTTTGTGTGATGAACAGTAATTTCAAGAAACAAGTATTCAGCCGACTCAGAATATTGTGATGGAGATGAACTGACCACCCTGTAGGGTAAATCAGCACGCAGGTATATAGCAACACCTCCTCCACCTTTGTCAGTCCTATCATTGCGGATCAAGACGAAGCCGGGGAGTGAGTACTGAGCAGAGAGGAGAGATGGTTTCAAAAATGATTCCGATATCAAGAGTGCATCCAAGTGAGCACTGCTAAAGGATGCCAGAAGGTCAGAATAGTGACCAGGAACACTCTGAGCATTTATGTGAGCTATATGCAGATTCTTAGGGTCATTGGAGAAAAGAGAAGAGATTTTATCATGCAAAGTAAGTGGTAAGGAAGAGTCACTGTCCGCACTAACAAAACTAGTAGAAGAAGAGCACGAGAAGAAGCTGTCGTTAAGATCAGCTACATCATCCATGAATATAAATAATATATATATATATAATAATAATAAATATTAAAACACTATTAAATTAAAGATTTAAGATTTTCCTCTGAGAAAACCTCCCCCACTCGCTGATATATTGGCAGAAATTTTACAGTATTATCTAGCAAAGTTATACAAGTAAAACAACAATATAGGAGAAATTGAAAAAACAAAAATAAAAACAAAACTAAAACATCGAACTGTACGTAGATTGGAACGCAACGCAATGACGGATGGATAGGAGCAGTGACACTGTCATCTGTCTACAACTCTACAGCTGTCACGTTGTCAATAAATCTAACCTATAATTTGTCTGTTTATTTTCAAAATTCTAAAATTGCTTTATTATTTAAATGTCCACCAGAAGCATCAGTATTTACAGGGGAGTGTATTGGTATTTTAGAAGCCATACACTATATAAAGTCCCATCAAATAACAAGATCAGTAATTTTTTCAGATTCGCGTAGTAGTATCCAGGCCTTAAAACAAAATCAACTTTACAGCAAAATTAATAGTCAAATCATTATAGATATTAAGAACTTGTTATTTGATTGCTCCCAAAGCGGCTTAGACATCGAGATAGCCTGGATCCCCGGCCACTCGGGTATTGTTGGCAATGAGTGCGCTGATTCGTTAGCAAAGTATGCCACATCGAATCCGGCTGATCGAAAGCACTACATAGCACAAAACTACGATTTGCAGAATGGTGCCAGACCAAAGTTATTTAACTTGTGGACGGAAACATGGAAGTCGACCTCCAAAACCAAAGGCAAGTACTATGCAGCTATACAGCCTGAAATTCAGAGGAAACCTTGGTTTTTTAAATTTCTTAAATTATCGAAGAAAACTGTTTCGTCACTCTGCAGACTTAGACTCGGACATTGTTGTAGCCCAGTATTCTTGCATAAAATACATGTCCGTGACAGCTCCCTGTGCGAGTGCGGCCTTGCTGAGGGTACCCTCGATCACATTTTCTTCTCCTGCTCCATAAACAATAGATCCTTTGATTTATACCAAAAACTTCCCAAATGCAATATTCCTCTCCCAACCAGCTTCCATACCCTTCTTACCCACTTTTCTCCTAAATTAATTAACCTCCTATCTAAATTTATAACAGATAATGAGATTCAAATGTAATTAGTGCGTAATATGTGTATAGTTATTGTGTAGATAATAGTTTGTGTTTTATAATATATATATAGTATATTACATCGTAGCTTGTATATAGTAGACTATATGTTTAACTCATGTGTTCGTCCTTGCAGCTGAACTAACAGCTACCACAAAGTACAAAGTTCGACGGCCTACCCTCGCTGCCGTCATAACATGACACTGGCAGAATAGTCGACACCGGCTCAGTTGCCAAAGAAGGAGGAACAAAAAAAAAAAAAAAACTATTTTATCTATACCGGCTATTAAAGAATAAAAAGTAAAATGAAATGCGGTGTTACAAATAAAAATTATTAACGAACTACCGGCCCAGAATGATTGTGATCATGCAAAGCGGCTAAGTTGAAAAGTAGTGTAGTAAATGGACTGGCAAAACAAAAACAACGAATGAGCTACTTGCGCACACGCGTCTTCCTTGTTCTCTTAGCGGAAGTAGCCACGGTTGCAGCTCTAGGAGATCCAGGTTCTTCAGATTGCGCAGAATCCTCGGTGTCGACTGAACAAGACGGGAATTTGGCTATTAGATCGTGAAGTTCGCCTGCCGTTTCGATCTTCCGCCGGGATTTATCTGGGCAAATGACAACAATCTTGCCCTCCATGGACCAGCAATTCAGTATACCAAAATGCTTACGAGAAGCTGCAAACACACGATGCCGAGCTTGTGTCAAGAACTCGGAGATGGTGATCCCGGTACCCTTGAGAGCTTTCTTGCTATCCCACACAAGTTGCCGGTGCTCCATTTTGAAGAATCGTACCAGTATGGGTCGGGCCTTCTGCTGTGAGAATCCGAGCCGATGACAAACACTGATAATGTTCCGGTCCTTACATACCTCCGACAATTTAATTTGGTTGGATATGATGTTGTGGACCACATCCAGTAACTTTTCATTGTCCTTTTCTGGAACACCATGGAACAGCAGGACCTTTCTTCGCATGGTGGTTTCATGCCTATCGAACCCAGCAGCTAGCAACTCAACTTGTGATTTTAACTGGGAGAGTGCTTGAAGGACAAACAGCTTAAACTCTGAGAACTCACGTGCAATGGATGCAATGTCTGGTGAAGCTGATGCGGTACTAGTGGCAGCCTGCTGCAGTTTCGCTTCATATTCCTGCATTCGGGAGCCAAACAGCTGCTCGAGGCCCTCCAAGCTGGCAGCAAGTTTAGTGTCCATATTCAGTGACTTCAGTGTGTAGTGAAAGTGAACTAGGAATAAGTTCTATAGACTTGATAACAATAGATAGCAGGTGTGGGGGGGGCTACTATAAAATAAACTAATTTATTTCATTAATAAATATATATAACTATTTTAAAAAATTATTTTATTAAGAGCACATAAAAACGTAAGTTAATGCTATGCCTACCCACAAAGAAAATTATATTAAATTAATAATTATACTGTGCACTAAATCTGCAAAATAATTCGTTAGAAATTATTTTACGATTCCTGTGTGGCTGAATGCCACTTACTAGTGTCAAATAAACACTGACCTACAATAAATATAAAAATGAATTAAACGGATACCAGGTTAAATATTTTAATGATTACCATATTTTTATATCCTACTTAAACAAATTTGAACATTATTTCATTATACATATTTTATTTTAAAAAGAATTAAGGACTATTCGCAGTTTCTGTCGATTTCAAGCATTTTATAGGCATTCCCTTTTAGAAACGAAACAGTTATTTTATTACTTACCTATTACCTATTTTAAATGGAAATCATTATTTCCTCAAAATCTACCGAATTTCATAATTATTAATTTCTTAAAGTACATAAATAAGGTAAGAAGTCATTAGCCCCCCCCCCCCCCCCCCCACCCCCCATTAGAAGAGCGTTAGGCTTATAAGCCGTGAAACTAGATTAATATATATATATATATAATGTGTGAGTAAAGTAAATTTAATATACCAGGTGGTTTTATTAAGTATGAGCCAAAATTTAAGGGTACTCGAGGTACTCAAAACAAAACTTTGTTGTTTAGTAAAATGGACAGAAACATCTAAATACTGGCTCGCTCTATTTATCAGCTCATATACGGAGTGCCTATTTAATTACCTGCATTGTTTCAACGTGGTGTAATACCTACTGATAACATAAAACACATTAGACCTGATTTAAAATTTGTATTCTTAAGCAATCTTTAAATAAAGTTATTAGGATTTACCCGAATTTTTCACGAAATGCTGTGCAACAGTTAGTACTAACCGTACAAATAGGTACAGCTGATTTTCTTAGCATACGATAGCCAGTGCGTGACGAATATATGTCTTCTTTACTAAAATGTATAGAGCAAACCCTACTGGCATTAGTTGGTAACCAGTCATCCTCTCTTTTTTATAAGCGGACTGCTGCTATGTCTGGAGGATCCACTGTAGTCGTCGAATCTCTTTTTTGGGGAAACTAAAATAAGAAACACACAGGCAAACCAATCCATCCAATTTATAAAACTCTGTATTTAATATAAAATATATAATAGTTAGGTATTAAAAACTGGCTGGCTACCTATTGCATAATACTCGCAACTCGTGGTTACGAAAATAAAACACGAAATTAATTTACTTACGAGTGATAAGTTATCCCAGTTAGTTTTTTACTTCCTTCTTTCCGTCTTTTACACCACCTTACTACGCAGGAGTAGTGATGGGTAATTTTCGGAAATTTTTCAAAACTTGGAAATTTTTCCTTTTATTTTTCGGAAAAATAAAAATATGGAAAAATATTATTTAATGTATAATTTTACTTTGAATAAGGGTCAAAATGCTTGAGTCATACGGCCCAAGTGCACGTCTCGCCGGCTGATCGAATCCTTGCGTGACTAGAGGGCTGGCTCGTTCTTTGCCCAAAGAATAAGCATTGCCATACAACGTGAAAATACTGGTAGTCTTAGCAGTACTTCGACGTTACAGTAAATAGTTATATCAATGTATTTTGTAGTGGTAACTTAAAATAAACACAATAAATTACCAAGGGAAGTTAATCAAATTATGAATTAAATGGTTTATTGATATTTTTTAAATTTAAATGAAAATATACAACAAACATGTACATCCATACATATTATGATAAATTAAAAATGAATAGGAATAATCACATCTATTCAGTTGAAGATGAATCCGAATCGTCATTTGTAAAAAGGGAATCATGGTTAACATTTCCTCCTACATCTGTATCTACAAACAATAAATATCCTCAATAATATGAGCAGATATGTAGTTCTTCATAATTTTTGGGAACTGATACGATGGTGACAAAGCACGAAAAACTTTTTACATTGTGGATGCTCTACCTAAACTTATCAGAGCTCCGGATGCTGTGGTTGCTAAAGTAATCAATTTATCAATATCCTTCAAGGCTTATAGGTGACGAGGCGCTAGTGGACCAGCTTCATAACCCGGCTCATCGACGAAAAGTTGCTTGTCTCTCGGTTTTCTACTGATTGTACTTCGGGGAGTGTGCGCAGGAACTACATGACCTGATCCCTCCATCTCCCTTTCACTACCAGTCTACCAGGCGCACTTGATTGATATACCGTCTTGTCGTACCAAGCGTTTCTTTTTCAAATATATTGTGCGCACAGCCAAGCTGTGGAACTCTGCCGGCTTCTGTGTTCCCTGTCACTTATGACCTTTTACCCTTTAAAGCTCTTGCTTGAAATAGGCATCTTCTGGGTTTGCTGGTTCCATCGTAGACCCATTCCATCTATTGCTTACCATCAGGCGAGATCTAGATCAAGAGTGGGCTTCCCGTAATAAAAAAAAACCTTTTTCTCATTTATCGAACTAGCTTGTTTTTATCGATAATAAGCTCGCGTTGGGTAAGCGTCTCACCATCATCATGGTAAGTGATGATGTAGTCGAAGAAGTAGCACGCTTACCTAGAAGTAACCTATTCACTCTTGACTTAAAGGCCCCTAGATTATAGCCATCAGGAACCACAGACACCTGCGGGGAATTCCTCTCCTTAACCGTACGCACAATGAAAGTACTCACAAAACATTTTGTGCGTAAGTGTGGGATGACCACCATGTAAGGATGGCGGATTACCGTTTGTCTTGTAGTTAGATGATGGAACGGGCTTGATGCAATTAGATTATGCAATTCTATCTCACACTCCACGGAATGTAACTAATAGGCTTGCAACACGTCGCTGATGTTCAAGGCTCTGGAGCTTTGAATGAACCCGTGCATCGTTGGCAAATAGTCTCTTGGTCCGTTTCTTGTTAGACTCAAGCGCGTCCAGTTGATATTTGGCAGATCCGTAGCAAAGATGAGGGTACATACTCCATACAAGATTTAGCTTGAGCTTGAGAAGCTGTTCCGTTGTGCAGTATTGTCTTACCTTTGCTAGGATCTCAACTTTTTGATGCTAGTTGAGCCTTAGCCTCGATGAACGAACCAAAATTGAGGGTCAATGTTACCCCAAGAAGCTCAATACGATCAGTCGTCGGCACGGTTACACCATGGAAAGGAGCCGGCTCCTTTTTGGAGCCTTGCGGAGAAGAGACATGCGAAGAGAAACTTGACCAAGTTGGCATCACCCGAGACAGCCTTCAAGTACAATTTCAAGCATTCAACCATGGCCTCACGGCGCACGGTGGGCTGAAAATCGGCTTTCATAGACTTAGGCATTTTATTTTGCAAGTGCGAGTTTTTTTGCCGGATATCACTTCTATTAGTTATAACAATATACAAAAATGACGCCAGAATTGATTCTGCACAGAAACGAAGGAATTATAATTTTTTTACGAAAATTTTGTATGGAGCTAGTATGAAAAATCGAAATATCTCTAAAACGGCAGCGATAACCGTAATATCCTTATAGGGGGTTATAGTACGGTCGGCCAAGAAAGTGGTGTACCAGTTTTGATTTAGTTTCCCGGTCATCGAAAATTACAACAAGGTTCGTTATAAAAAGATATTACTGAAAGAGACAACATTATCATGACGTAAACCTATGTATTTAGTATTCATACGTCATATGTCACATATAAGTACATGACATTTTAACCTTTAGTATAAATAAAAAGGACATTAGTTTCTACAAAGCAATTGAAATGTTTCCAAACAAAAGTAATAAAAACTATTTAGACAACCGAATTCCATTTGAAAAAGAAAACTGACAATTGACATTTTGTCAAATATATGCAAAAAATCGATATATTTTCCGTGTTATTTTTCAATCAACTGCATATAAAATCATCTCAATGCCTGCCAACTTGACCATTGCCGAAAGAGCACAAATAATTGCCCAATTTAATGAGGGAAGCAGTATCAGTGCGATATCCCGGAATTTGAATATATCGAGGCGTTCTGTCCGCTTTTGGATTCGTCGTGAAGGAGAGGAGGGAAGTTTGTTGGATCACAGAAGAAGTGGTCGCCGGCCTGCACTCTCCAATAACGATAGAGAATTCATGAGACGGGAATATGAAATCAATGGTTTTAAGCCCACAAAACATTTTGCGGAGATGTTCGATGTGAGTGCCCAAACAATAAGGAATCATCTACATTACATGGGGTTGCACCACAGGCATTACGCCAAGAAAATATATTTGACGGATGCTCACAGACTTGCTCGTCTGAACTTCGCCAGAGAGCACTTAGAGTTTGATTGGTCTAATACAGTGTTTTGTGATGAAAAAACGTTTAAATCCAGTCAGCATGGACGTCTTCACCTTTGGCGATATAATTCAACACGGTATAAAGATGATCATGTAATCCCAAATAGAGAATCAGGTCGAATTTCCGTAAATATTTGGGGCTGGATGAGTACGGATGGTGTAGGAGAATTGTGTTCTCTACCTCCTCGAGCGACGGCTGTAAATTATATCGACGTGCTTCAGAATGCAATGCTACCGACAGTCCGTAATGTTTACCCGGAGAACGAAGTGCCACAATTTGATTTTGTTCAAGATAATTGTTCAATTCATAATGCGAGGATCGTAAGAGCCTGGTTTCGTTCACACACTGACGTAAGGGTAATTCAGTGGCCCTCAAGATCGCCGGACCTCAACCCGATAGAAAATCTTTGGGGCCTTATGGTCCAACGATGGTCGCATCAAAATGAAAGAACCAAACAAGCTCTTATTAGTCACTGTAATTATATCTGGGAGGAAATGCGGGGAACCGATATTTGCTCACGGCTTGTTGGTTCAATGAGGTCTCGTCTTTTTGAGGTTATAGAGGCCAACGGCGGTTACACCCGTTTCTAATTTTTAAAAATTTTCAATATCTTCTAAATATTACTATATATGCTATGTTTTTGTTTGTTATAAGTATTTTAAAATTGATTGTAGAAATTTAATAAAAGGATAAATCTATTTTTAGCTTGTTTTTTATTGATATTGTAATTACAAGTTTACAGAAATTGTAGGTTTGTGGACTCGCCTTGTGCCTTTACAATTTTATGTAACTTGTTGATTACAATTCTGAATTTGTAGATACAATTTTGTCATCAAAATCTACAGCCCCCCGCCGTTGATTTTACGACGTCATTGGTTCCATCAAGTTCAAACTAAGAACAGCTGTCACGTTACAAACAGTAATAGTCGTTATCAATAATCAGATAAAGACAGCAATAGAAGTTGTCAGATCGATCTGCAAGCGAAACTAATCTTTATCACCTATGAATCTGCAAGCGATATTCAACCTTAGGGTGGTACACCACTTTCTTGGCCGACTGTACTAATTATTTATGATTTTTTGACATACGTTACATAATGGTTGTAGATGCCTTTTTTTTTTAAAAATCGTCAAAATATTTTTATTTATTTTTACATATTTAAACGTTCCTTTTAGTGTTTAAGTTGAAGAATTCAGAGCTTTAACAACTCTTATTATAAAATAGCATCACCCCTATAGACCTGAAGGACTAGACAGAGGTGTGTAGTGTCTTGTTGATCTTGTAAGATTTCCAACAATACCAAATAGTTGAATATCAGTGTCAAAGTGCCCATGCTGTCGCTTCTTTTTGAAAGATAGGGGAATGAAATTGTTAATTGATTATACCCTAAAAGTATGATTACAACATAACCGGACACATAATAATAATAATATCCTTATAGGGGATTATAGTACTAACATTATTTATTTTAACATATGAAACTGTTCAAAACGATCCATGAACTGTGTCAAAGTTAAGAACATCGTTAGGAAGCATGCTTTTTCCCCAAATATTAAGAATATGTGAAAAAAAAAGACTGTATATAAACTTTTTATTGATAGGTAATTTAAATAAAACAGAAGTAACAAAAATAATATCTAATAAATTCAATTATACAAAATACATATTTGAAACTATAATTTATGAAATTATTAACTAAACATATTGGTACAATAAACTAACATAAATAACAAAAGAACATAAAGAAAAATAATTAAATTTTACAAATTTTCTTTACAACTTTCGTTGTCGGACTCCAATTCCGAGTCAGAATCCAGATCGGATATACCTACAAACTCGAACTCAGTTTCCGGAAACTGTATTAGGTCGAGAGTTTCAGCAAAAAAGGTTGTCTTCCTTTTGGCATCTAACTTCGGCCTTTGTGCACTTAGAAAAGGATCCGAAGAAACAACAAGCATATTTAGGATATCTTGATTAGAATCTTGCCTGCTTCTTTTCCGCGAATGATGTTCCCGGAACCTCCTAAAATCTTTGTTTCGAGACTCTGAGGCTTCTTCCGAGAGAGTCCCAATCGGGACAATATCATTTTTTTCGATTATGTCAGCTCCGTGTATTAATAGTTTATGTACGGTTGATGACATGTAGTACCAGTCGTATAATTCCACGTACTTTTCTGCTGTTTTGCGAGCAAAATCTTTAAATTTGATGACATCGATCTTCTCACCAGATGTTATTGCTTGCAAAATAACAGCAAATCTTTTTATCAGGTTTTGATCCAACCCAGTAATAGCTGCAGTTTTATTGGGAAACTCGAAAAACTTCCTTGCGGTATTCCCGTCATTGGTAGTTCCCGAGCCTTGTTTTACTATATCAATTAACAGATTGAGCTCCTCTTTAAATTTATTTTGAATGTTTTTTTTTCTGTTTTGTAACATATCTTTATGCTCATTACTTCTTGCTGCCCACTGTTTGAAGTCAAGTCTGTACGCAATGTGTAACAGACATTCCATGCAATTTATACGGGCATGTAGGGATGATAGGCCAAATTCATATATGTCAGAACACACAGTTTTTGATGTTACAGCATCTAAGTGGTTCATTTCTGTTGGTTTTGCTAAGCACAGGTAGCATGATGCATTTGATCTAGCTTCAGAAAGGTACGTGCAGACTTTTGCGTCGATCATTGTCATCATTAGTTTATGAGTCACCCTGTTACTATTAATGCACTCTGTGGGGTTAAGGGCCTCAATTTCCTCATCCATTTTTCTTTTGTTATCAATGACAACTGCATGGCTTTCTTTTACAAAAGTGAACTGAACCGGACGACAATAAAAAGTTGAGCATGGTTTCGGGTTTGTCCATATAGTATTATCTCCATCTGTCAGTTTCAGTGGCACCAAGGAGGTCATGAAAATGCTTGAATCATCATGCTCGCCGTCCATTTTCTGCTTGTATCGGCTTTGATTGGAAGCACCATCAAATCCCCACTTCGATATCAGCTTTAACTGCTTATTTTCCACATTATCAGAAAGACTGAAGAATCCGCTTCACCGTGATGTCAAGTAAAGCTTGAAGTGTAATTCTAGCTGATGAATCCGTAACTGATACTGATTGATTAGGAGGGTAGCATGCAAGCTTAGTTTGTTGCAGTTTATAGTAGGATGGGTAAATATCCTTAGCACCTTCCCGAATGGCAGTCTCTCGCAACGTAATATATTGCCACTTTGAAAGCTTAAGTGAAAGAAGCAATCCAAGTGCTTTCTCTGGTGTAAATATTACTGTTTTCTTAATGCTTTCCTTGATTTTAACGGCAGCTTCTGGATTTTTGATCATATAATTGATTACAGATGCGATATCTTCATAACCTTCTTCTTTTAAACGTGCTGCAGCTGCATATGCCAATTCACAGGAATCCTCGCCTATGTGCTCACTAGATCTTCTCTTTTTCTGTTTGCTTCCCAGATCTTTGAATGGTTTTCGGGACCTTTTTGTCATTGTTCCAACAGTCGATGATGTCGAAGGTTCTGGAGAGACTGAGCGTGCTCTTGGTATCTCATCAACAGTTGGTTCTTGATTTATTAAAGTTTGCACGCAACTCGGCCAATAAATATTTGCTTGCAACCACTCTCCGTACGTATTTCTAAACTTATCAAAGAATCGTTTAGATTTCTGCCACCTGTTTAAAGCAGCTCGCGTGAATCTCCGGCAAAATTCTTTGAGAGTTACTTGATCTTCGGCAGAAAGGCAATCGCCTATGCGGGACACAATTGCACTAAACAATACTTCATGATTAAATGAAGGACACTCACTTTTTAGAAGAACAAACAAATCTAAGTTGGTGATTAAACTTTCCATTCTAAGATTTTGTAGTCGCAAAGCAAATAGTTTTAGTGTTAGCAGTTACACGGTTGTGAACAATCTAAATTATGGAACAAAATTATAGCCCTTTTATTGTATAAAGTCAATAATTAGTTAACTACCCTCATTAAAGTTATAAAAGATATGATAATAAAAATTTATAATCGTCAAAAACATTTCGTAGAACTCATAGTAGAACTAATCAACATTAGCAAATCACATTAGCTCACTAATTATAAAAAGGTGAATGCAGTTCTTAGTTGGTATTGTTGCGAGATATTTCAAATCATTTAATCACTTAATAGGCTCATTAGAATCAGAAGACTACAACCATCATTCTAATTACTTAATTACTTGTCATCAGACTCATTAGATGACTACACAATATGTTATTTTGTATTTTGAACGTATGCAAGGTTTTAAAATTCCTTTTGTGTCGATATTATTATGTGTCCGGTTATGTTGTAATCATACTTTTAGGGTATGATCAATTAACAATTTCATTCCCCTATCTTTCTAAAAGAAGCGACAGCATGGGCACTTTGACACTGATATTCAACTATTTGGTATTGTTGGAAATCTTACAAGATCAACAAGATACTACACACCTCTGTCTAGTCCTTCAGGTCGATAGGGGTGATGCTATTTTATGTTAAGAGTTGTTAAAGCTCTGAATTCTTCAACTTAAACACTAAAAGGAACGTTTAATATGTAAAAATAAATAAAAATATTTTGACGATTTAAAAAAAAAAAAAGGCATCTACAACCATTATGTAACGTATGTCAAAAAATCATAAATAATTAGTACTAAAACCTCCTATAAGGATATTACGGTTATCGCTGCCGTTTCAGAGATATTTCGATTTTTCATACTAGCTCCATACAAAATTTTCGTAAAAAAATTATAATTCCTTCGTTTTTGTGCAGAATCAATTCTGGTGTCATTTTTGTATATTGTTATAACAAATAGAAGTGATATCCGGCACAAAAACTGGCACTTGCAAAATAAAATGCCTAAGTCTATGAAAGCCGTTTTTCAGCCCACCGTGCGGCGAGACCGGATCTGTTCCACCAGCACGCGCGCTGGACACGTATCTCTCAGAAACTGTGCTGTCGGTCCTGCAGAATTTGACTGATAGGATGAAATAGAAGGCGAACTATTCATGTAATCTGCTCCTTCCGGCAAAGCTCGCGATGTTTTCGAACTTATTATAATTTTCACATGTTGTGGACATTTATTGCAAACAGTGCGACCGCATTACCTGTTATATTAGCATAACGAAATGTTTTGTTATAATATTTATAAGATACACTATTATTTTGTTTTTCGTACAGATTTCACACGAGTTTGTCCTTATTACCACCTATTTCTAACCTATACCTTTAAGAAGTAGTACTGGTATTAAATTAAAAAATTGGCCAAGTACGAGTCAGACTCGCCCATGAAGGGTTCCGTAGTAACTATAATAATATAATATAGTATGTATATTTATTTGTCGAAAAAAAACCTTACAAATTAACTTCGTTTTTCATAGTGTTTGTATGAATTACAAAGTTATATTTGCGGTTTTAGAAAATATGCTGTATCTCAATAACTGCTCAACTGATTTCATTCAAACCAATTTTGGTTAAAAGTTTACATTAAGATCTAAAGACATATATTTTTTTAGATTTTTCACTCCATTATTGTAGAAGTTAGAGTGGGGGACACACATTTTACCACTTTGGAAGCTTATATCTTTTAAACGATTGACTATGAAAAAGTGGTTTTAGAAACCCGATGTGATGTGTGTGTGATGTGATTTCATGAAAAAAAAAAATATTTTCAATTTTAGTACCATGTATGGGGAGCCCCCTTTATTTAAAATATTTTTTATTTTTTTCCTTAAAATCGGAAAGCGGTTTACAGAATACATCTACCTACCAAGTTTCACATGTATAGTCCTAATAGTTTCGGAATAAAATGGCTGTGACATACGGACGGATGGACAGACAGACAGACAGACAGACATATCGAAACTATAAGGGTTCCGTTTTTTGCCATACGGAACCCTAAAAAGGAGATTATGTCGACGACAATTCCTTATACTTGTACTACTTAATATGTACCTATCTTATCTCATTTTCATATAGTAACACAATTAAAAATTTTCAACTGACCACCTCTTAAACGCACAGACAGACGGACAGACATGACGAAACTATAAGGGTTCCGTTTTTTGCCATTCGGCTACGGAACCCTAAAAAGCACCTAGCCGGCATTTAATAACTCAAACGGGGAATTCCCTGTATGTGAATTACATTGGTGTTGCAAAAATAGATAAAAACTTGTTTTTCGTTTTGTCCTGCTAATTTAACATGTTATTACTAGCAGTAATAATGTTGATATTGTTACAGTGTACACATAATTAACTTATTTATGTATTAAAATAAGCTTATTAGAAATGGAAAAATATCGGAAAAATATCTTTTTTTCTTTTCCGTCCGAAATTTTTCCACTACCCATCAGTACTCAGGAGGTCATTTTTATCCCTCAGAAACGAGCTTTTTCTTGGATTTTTCACTAATCAACACGATTCTGGCGTCTGTCACTGAGCGCACGTCAGACTGAGAGGCGCTTTGATTGTATTTTTTTCACCCCGCCTACTTGATTGTCTTTTGCGTGGAACCATTTTTGAGCGGAGTTCATTTTCTATATAATTCCTAATTCGTTGGTTTTGTATGATTTCATTCATTACATTTATTTTTGTTGCCAACAGATGAAGTAGCAATTATTGATGAAATCCAAATGATTGGTGATAGAGGGAGAGGTTGGGCGTGGACAAGAGCGATATTAGGTAGTTAAAATATATATTTTGTTAAATAAGAATGCACTTTAACTGTGTGGAAATAAAGTATAATATCATTTGTTAAATTTGTAGGACTACAAGCTGATGAAATACATTTGTGTGGAGAAGTTGGTGCTATAAATCTCATAGAAGAAATATGTAATACTACGGGTGAAGAATTAGAGGTAATTAATTATATTAATAATACACTAGCTTCTGCCCGCGGTTCGCTCTTGTGAAAAGTTTTTTTTTTTTCAGCAAAAAATGTAGTGTTTTTGTAGCATAGCTTTATATGTAACATAGCATTGTAACGTTGAAAGAAATTATGCAAGTGCCAGTAGTTTTGAGTTTATTCCTTCGAAACATTCCAAAATATAAATCTTTCCTTTTTATAATATTATAGTAATAGTATAGATGTATTAGGTAAGAATCTTAAAACGTTAAACACTTTTGCTAAGTTGGGATTCCTCTTAGTAAAGTTCTTGGTTCTGTATACTGTTCTGTTTCATGCACTGTAACTTTTCACTATACCAGTCTGTGTAATCAATCTCACTCTCAGAAGACAGAAATAAACATTATCAAATTCAATTATGTATGACAGTGCATAATAATTGGTATAAGGCCAACTGGAAATTAATCTTTCACGCTCGATAAGAATTAAAAATATATTGATAGAATATTGTTGGATCTAGTCCAGTATTAAAGCATCCGCAAATAAGGGTGACGATACAATGTAACGATCATGTTCCATAGAAACCGTTGTGTTCAGTTTGTAAGCACAACAAACTGAACACAACAATTTCTACCGCCTAATCAGTCCACCTTTTAAGGACTGTGATGCATCGTTTTCTTCTCAATGTTATACTCTTGACAGAGTAGTGTTCTGATGATATGCGAGGTTGGGGTTACGAGTACAAACATCAGTGGGCATTTCGGCTTGAAAAGCTTTCCTGACAATGTCTCCATTTTCGCCGGTTTTCTGTGTTGCAAGAGCATATTGCCATCGGTACTATGCGTGGCTGATTTTATTAAGTCCGTCTATCGGGTGGCTAATAGAGAGGGCAAAAGATGCAGAAGCCGCTCTGAATCTTTTGTCTTCTACATGTGGCTGCAGCATCAGTTATGCATAGTGGGTGGCATGAAATCTGTCCGTACATCAATTGTGCCACAATGCTTGGAAACGTATTGGAACTTTTTAGTATGAGGGCACATTATATCATTCAAGTAATTATATTTTGGTACCTATTTTGGCCATTGCTTTCGCAATGATCATAAGCAGATCATAACTATAGATGATATGGCGGTCTTATCGCGGACAACGATGTCAGTGAAAACTGTTGAGTGGACTGACTGATACAATTATTAATTTTCATAAAGAAATGATCGTCACATTTAAGGGTCGTGCCGTTTTCCCACAGTCTTAGTCCACTTTTATTTGTTATGTGCATATTGATTGCATACTTTTTTGTAACTTTCTTTAATCCTAACTATTTTTCCGTCTATAGGTACGCAAATACAAAAGATTAACGGAACTGAAAGTGGAGGACACCCCTCTCGGATCGCTGGATAACGTGAAACCAGGCGACTGTATAGTGTGTTTCAATAAAAACGACATTTACAGTGTAAGTCGAGCCATTGAACAGAGGTCAGTCCCACGTTGAGGCAGGTATCCAATTACTAAAGTATTTTAGGAAGGAATGTGATTTTAAACGTCTATGTTGACTTTCTAATAGATGAACACGATCTGTTTGTAATATTTCCATTGCTGGGACACAGTGAGCTCAATATGAGTTGGAAAGGAGATGTTTCATTTTTATATGGGGCTCCGGCCATAACATGTACCTTTCAGCGAAGCTGGGAAACTTACCCCTGAATAGAATAAAGTAACATTTTTTTCATAATATGTAATGGTTTTTATGTACAAAATAAAAATTAAAAATGTTTGACGTTTCTCCTAAGAGTTATGACAGCCATGACAGGTTGTAGAAATGACATTTACTTAACCTTGTTTTGTTTTTGTTCATCAGAATAGTCTGATCAGAAATAGTCTGATCAGAACTGTGTTCTTTCTAATAAAATATTAGACAAGTGGCTCACCAAAGTACGATCAAATCTTTGAATCATTTCTTTAAGTAGGAAGTATTGGCTTATGTCGATTAAATACTGTGTTTAATCCCCGCTAGATGCAAACACGTTTATTTCAATATATTTCCATCAGCAAATGGGTCTCATTTGTCTAATGTTATACAGAATATGCTATGTTGATGCTTGATGCTGTAATTATTGAATGGATTGGTATGGTATTATAGATAAGAAGAAAATTAAAAACGTAAGTAATTGTAGAACAAGTCATCTCCCCTTTTGCCAATGGTTTTGGGGTCGGCTTCCAGCTGGATGCCGCAGAATACGTGGGTTTTGTATCGAGCGACTGCCATCTGACTTCCACAACCCAGTAACTTTACTTTATTATTTATTTTATTTATTTATTTTATTTATTTACTGACTTCTATCTATCCATAACAACTGTCAAAGATCTTCAAATGACAACAGAGACCAATAAATAAGCCATTGGGCTTAACATGCTTTCTGAGGCATATTACACATTTGGTGAACCACAGAAGGAATATAGAACACGGTACCCTACCAAAAAAGAAATAAAAGAACAAATCAGGATTCAGAACTTTATTCTTCTCTTACTAATACATCATCAAGGAATGATGCTGGTGCCACAACATTATTTTGATGTCGAGCCCAACCAAGGTACCAGACTATGGTCATCGCGTGTGCGCAACATCCAACTGTTCGCATTCCACAAATACAACTACAGTAATAACCTGCAATCTTCTCTAAGAGAGAGAATGTATACACCATACACAAATATATTGTGACTATCCAGAATATGATGCTGATACATCTATAAGCCTGCAGGCATGCACCCAACATCGATGGCAAACAATGGCACCATCTGGTATCTGAAATTATTATCACGAAGTTAGTGATACTATAAATTGTTGTTAAAGCCAAATAATGAAACCAAAGTAAACTATTTGCAAATAATAGGTACCTGTCTTGGGGCAATTACATTAGATATTGCATCTCTCTGAGGCTTACTCGTTAAATAATGCATCCCCCTTGAGGTTAAATATACATTTGATTCATATGTTTTACTGAAGGGTTACTCTCAAGAAGATTGGTAATAGAGTTAAAACATGCCTCGCATAATGGAGCATCAGTAGCAATCTGAAAACATACTTATATATTTAAATATACTCTGAAAACAAGTTCTTTATATAGTTAATAAAAATAACTGTTCACATTCCCTTGACAGTTGAAAGGATATTAGGATAAAGGAGATAGGTTCTAGTTGCACATGTTTAAAACAGTTTGTATAAAAATAAATTCTGACCTCATGAGCCATGTCTTGTTCAATAATAAACAAATGCTCTGGACCCAAATCTGCTGCAATATAATGGACTTCATCACTGAGTATCCCTTTATTGCAATTCACACAAGCCATTTTGCAACAAGCCAAAGAACCTGCAAAATACAGAGAGGCAAACTTGTGCTTCTAACTTAATCCAGATGATTTATAAATACTTTTCATTCATTTACCTTTAGCTTGAGTAAAAACAGAAGATTTCCAATGGGCAGATAAATCCAAATCGCAGATTCTGAATTCGAGTACCGTTAAACAAAGCCAAAGTCAGTCCAAGAATGCGCAGATATCACAAAACCGTTATACAAAGCCGAAGTCGTAGGAAATAATATAAAAATGAGAAAACGCAAAATAACACCGAAATCCACTAAAGCCAAAATCATGTTGAGAACTCAAGCAAGACCTGACTGACTGATAGAGTTTTATTTTGGTTTCATTCAAGATCAAGACAACAAGCGGTTATTTAGAATTCGTTCAAAAACACACTTCAAAAATGTAGACTAAAGATTTTTGTAACAATGAAATCGTCACACTTAATTATGTTTACTCAAAAATATGTACAAGAGAATAACAGTAATTTATTTTTAACACAACAAGAATACACACATTTTTTATTACTTTATACGTAACATTGATTTGATGATACATGATTTCAGAACGAATGAAGTATGCAAGCAAACGAGACGCCATGTTGAATAAAACATGGCAATAATTGAAAAACTATTATTTTTTGTGCACAACAAATCAGGCTCAAATTCACCAGGGAATATTTTCCCCAATTTGTGGTATTTTTTCCTCTTTTTCGATAAATGTACATCTGATGGCCGAAAATGAAACATCTCCTTTGGAAGCGTCAATAACCTAATGGCTAACGTGTCGGACTTGTGATCGCAAGGTCACGGATTCGAATCCCACCCATTATACTATTGGCTTGAGCCCACTCCAGACACAAGCATGTTTAGTTTAGTTAGAGGGGTTAACAATATTGCTAGTAATGTGAATACTACACAAATTGCTAGTTCTCTTTTTAAAAAAAACTTGTCGTATTCCAGAACTATCGCTTTGTTTCTATCACATGCACCAGACTTATAGGTGAGAGTGAAAGAGACAAAGCGATAGTTTTCTAAAACGATAATAGTGTTGCAAGCTCCTCTCAAAGCAAAGGTCTCCTCACTGTGAGAGGAAGCTGGCTAGGCATTTACTTTTTTTTTAAAGATTACTTTTAAAGAAAGTGGGTAGTATTCACATTGTTAGTAATCTGTTAACTCCTCCAACTAAGCTAAATATGCTTGTATCTGCAGTGGGTTTGGAGTGATTTTCCATGTGGGTCTAGCGCAGATTGGTGGCTGTCCCATAGATCCTAAGAACCGACTTCTGAGAGAAAAATTGCTATATTGCTCTTTTTGCATGCATTAAGTAAGATTTAGGAGTAATAAATAATTATTTTAAAAGTATACATAGACTTTTAAAATTACGATACCTGCAGTATGTCTAGAGTAGCAGTTATTGAATGTGATCGAGTCATAAAGTATATTTAGTTTTAAAGATTTGCATGTAAGGTGTCGATTAGAGTAATAATTTCTAAATTTTTGGGAAACATACCCAACAAAAATTTAGTAATCGAACTATCATATCATAATCATGAGTATTTTGTTGAAACTTAGTTCGGATCAATAGAAAAGAAATTTCATTAATGAATTTGTTTGTATTCATGTGTTACGAGGTGCATTAAATTCAATACATAAATATGAATATAACCTTACATTGTTGTCTGAATTGAATTGTTTTTTTTTTTAATTTGAAAGACTTATTTTTATATAGTTTGTAAATATTACAGAGGGCAAGAAGTAGCTGTTATATACGGAAGCTTACCGCCAGGAACTAAGCTTGCTCAAGCCAACAAGTTTAATGACCCCAACAGCTCATGTAAAGTGATGGTTGCCACAGACGCTATAGGACTTGGTATCAATTTGTAAGTCTTGTCTATCCTTGATACATCGCCAAATCATGTATACTTTCAACTAAAATACATACGATATGCATCCGGGTATGTTTTGGCACTAATCAATATTATGTTCTATTTTTGTTTTCACTTTTGGTGATTAAAATGTATTTTAAGTATCAGCCCGCCCTCTTATCCGGGTGAAATATATTAATATATTTAATAAAATGGTAAACGAGCCGTGTCTGTACATTCATTTTATAAAAATAATATACATGTTGTACTTATGTTACCGAGACCAATAAAATAACTTTTAGAATTTTTGTCTGTTTTTCTGTGCGTTTGATTACAAGTTTGAGTTTTTTGCGGTTTTATGAAGCTTTAAAAAAATAAGGTCCGAAACTGCTGGACGCATTTTGATAATTTTTTACAAATAAAAAGTTACATTATCTGGAAGGCTGAGCATATGATGGTTAGTAGGACTCTTTAAATCCGGAGGTGTTATTGAGAGATCGAAGCGAAGCGGCTGGAGGCACCGGCCGTGGTCAATTTGTATGAAGGAGTTTATTAATGTTGCGCGAGACATATCCGTCTCTTTATTACGTTTATTTTTATTGTATAAGACTAATTACGTTTTATTTTATATTTCAGGAGTATAAGAAGAATAATATTCTTTTCTTTAATAAAACCAGTTGTTAATGAAGATGGAGATAAAGAAATGGATGTAATTAGTATATCTCAAGCTTTACAAATCGCTGGTAAGTGAAATGTACTTGATATTTATTGTATTTCTGCAGTTCTCAAGGTGTGGTTTGATTAAAGAATTTAGCTAAGATTCGAGATCGGGTTGCAGTGGTATCAAGACCGTCACATATGATTTACAATGATTATCCCGGTGCCCATGATAAAGGTACGGCCTTGTTTGGGAATCACTGACAATTTGTAATTGATTGAACATCGGCATTGTATATTTGTCTATATTTTAGATTATTTTTAGATATACTATATAGTATAGGGTTTTTATTTAATTGTATATTTTCTTTCTTCACTAAAATAAATTATGGCAATGTTTATTATTATTCCTCTGTTTATTATTATTCAACTTGTTATACTCAAAAATGCATTTTTTTTTTATATTTTCAATGATTTTTCTCAAAGAATAATTAAACATTTTGAAGTATGGTCCAAGCTACCGGTTGTGAAATCTACAGGGAAAGGAACTTCTTCACATTACGAGCTATTTCGAATAGTACTGATTTCTCTATCAGGTTATTTATCCAGGCACGTAAGGCTGGACAGACAGATTATTATTAGTATACGACACCAAATAAATTCTACATCGTGGTTTTAAAGTCTGTGTACAAACATCGGGCAGTTGCCCATTAGACCAGACGGATAATTTTAATTCAGGTAGTGTCTATGACATAAGATTTTTTATACAAAAAAATTAAAAACTGTATTATCACTGTACTTTTGATTTATTATATATAAAATAGTTCACACGTATTTTACATTGAAAAAGAGAGTGTTGCCACATTAGAACACTAAAAATTAATATTAAATAAATCTTATGTCATAGACAGGTAGCGGGACTTACATTCTGCTTCGCATTATCTATACTTATAATAAATCTGTAGAGAGGTCAATTCTGTACATGAAATATATTTACAAAATAACTATCAGGGGGTGATTAGGGATCGATACTGATACCAAAAATGCAATCAGTAAAATTTTTGTCTGTCTGTCTGTCTGTCTGTCTGTCTGTCTGTCTGTATAACCGTTATAGAAACAAAAACTACTCGACGGATTTTAACGAAACTTGGTACAATTAATATTCATACTCCTGAGCAGGTTATAGTATACTTTTCATCACGCTACAATCAATAGGAGCAGAGCAGTGAAGGGAAATGTTGGGAAAACGGGAGAAGTTACTCCATTTTTTAAGCTTCCGTCGCGTGTGCAACCTTAATGGTTAAAGCTACACAGAAATCATTTATGACGGAAATGTTCTCCTTAAAATTATATAAAAAATATCCCACGACAGCATATATCTATCTTTTATGGTTGACTCACAATAACACGTGTAACTCCCGATAGCTTAGCAGTTCGAAGCTTTCTGATTATTATTCTGCTCCGAAATTTAAAACCACCACAACTTTGCAATGGAACTCGGCTAAAAGTAACCCGGTTGCAACAAAATATAATCGAGGCTCAAATTTTATCAGGTTGCGGTGCAGGAGAAACCGTCTTTATTCCCAGAATTCCCAATTTTCCATTCCAATTTAAAAGAACGCGGTTCCCAATATCGGTGTGTTATGCAATGACAATTAATAAGGCTCAAGGGCAAACTTTTCGTGTTGCTGGAGTAGATCTCGGTGTCAGTTGTTTCTCGCATGGTCAGTTGTACGTCGCTCTTTCCCGGGTTAGCAGTTCTAGAAATCTTTATGTTCACGTGCCGGACGTGTCAACTTTCAACATAGTTTACCTGGAAGCTTTGCGCTGAAGTATTGTCGTTCTATAGGTACTTAAGCCTCATGAGAACGTGATCTAAACAATATTACCAATACATTAACTTAATAACACACAAGGAGTTACACGCTGACGGAGTCGCGGACACAGCTATTAACAATAATATTGTGCGGTTCGGTATAGCGATATTTTTCAAGAGTATTATAGATTGACATATTATATTTCCCTACTAAATTATGAAAGTTAATCTGTGTTACATCAAAATCACTGAACCGTGAGGAAGGACATAGGCTACTTTTTTTTACGAAAAACGACGGAAACGTAGACGAAGTCGTGGGCAACAGCTATCTATGCTAATAATATAAGGCTGAAGAGTTTGTTTGTTAGTTTGAACGCGATAATCTCAGGAACTACTGGTTCGAATTGAAAAAATATTTTTAATTAAATATTAAATTCATAGAGAAAGGCTATATATAGGCTATATATCATTACGCTAAGGCCAATAGGAGCGGAGCACCAATGAAGAATGCTTCAAAATCGGGGTTAAATTTAACGTTAGCCCAAAGTAACTATTCCACGCGGACGAAGTCGCGGGCAAAAGCTAGTCTATAGAATAAATGTATTATCTTACTCAAAGACTAACCTATCATTAATCCACGCACAAACCTCCGAGGTCTGTGCGTGGATTAATGATAGGTTAGCAAGCAGTCTAAAGTTCGAAACACCAGAAATATACTTTGTAAGTCAGTCGAAGCCTTAAATTGTCTATATCACATTTAATTTTTTAATTGATGTTAGGCTTGCATTTGCCCATCATCCTTATCTGGTAGTAAGCGATGCCATAACTACAAAATATAAGTCAAAATATGTGCTTTAACTTTTGAGCCAGTTATTATTTCTGATGTCTAAAGTAAGGGTTGCTTATTACCTCTCCATTAACCTATACATTTTGACTCTCAGGTCGAGCTGGTCGCTACGGCAGTGCGTGGGAGACAGGCTACGTCACGACATACAAGTCTGAAGACTTGGCCACGTTGAAGCAGCTGCTGGCCAACTCACCCGACCCCGTCACGCAAGCGGGCCTGCACCCCACCGCCGAACAAATGGAGCTGTATGCTTATCATCTACCTCATGCCAGTCTTAGTAGTTTAATGGTAAGTCACCCTTAAGGCGCTGCCCATAGAAAAAACGGAAAAACTACAATTTCGTTACAACACAGTAAGCTGCATTGCTACATGTTAGAAGAAAAAAGCAGTGTAGAGTCAAATACTTATACAGAGTTGATACGACAGAGGGGCATTAAATTACACTGCGTATACTATACGTGTTTAGTATTAATTCGATACGGTATATAAATAAAAAGAGCCTTTTTTGTACCAATTTTTTTGCACCCTTTGTGAATAAAATGTGACTGAACTTAGATACCTTAGGTAACAAAGTGGCAACGTCGCGCGGCGTTTGTTATCTTGTGTCTAGGCGGGCGCAGGAGGCACGGGTGGCTTTTATGTTAGGTAGAGTTAGAGCGGCAACAACGTATCTTAGATTATACTCAGATTTATCGTTTAAAGATACATCTCATCAAAATCATTTGCGACTAAACTACTACTCCTATTTAATTGATTTTTGGTACAGAGCTTGAAATGGTACCTAGTATAGGCAGTTTAAAGGAAAGACCCTCGGTCGTATCAAATCTGTATAAAAAAAAAAAACTAGAAAACCAACTAGAAACTTGAAAAAACAATTGCAAGTAAAACCAAGAAAAACATTTTTCACCTCGAAATGCTCAATATTTTGAGCGATAACTATCCATGTTTTTGTAACCGTCAGGAAGGAAATTAATCAAGTTGAGAATTACATGTTTTAACATAACAGTGTATTTTAAAAATTGTGAAATATCTTATTATACTAGTACTCACGCGGGGCTTCGCTCCCGTGGATTCTATCACGGTAAAAACATAACTCTCTTTTTCTGCAATCGCGTAAAAAGTAGCCTATAACCTTCCTCAAGTCTCAAGCTACTTCCATACCAAATTGCATCCAAATCCACCCAGTACTTTTGAAGATTAGCGCGTTCAAGCAAACAAACATACAAACAAACTTTTCCGCTTTATAATATTAGTATAGATTCCAATATGAAGTGTACAAATGCATTATACATACACACTTACCTTGTAGACAAAGACAATGTATTACACTATGTTTTAAGAGACGGGACTTAGTACTAAAAAAATAAAAACAGTTTACATATCACTTCAACACCAACTGAACGAACATACACGGGGAACAAGACGTCATACAACAGTACTACCAACCTATCAGACTAAATAATGCTGAGCGATGGCAGTAGCTTTATCGATATCGATAAAGTTTCTTAATAAGCTTTCTTTTAACTTTTTTAAATTTAAGTGTGGATTTGTGTTGAAATAAAGCAAGGATTGTAGTTTTTAAGAAAAACAGTACATTTTTAATTATTAAAACTAGTACGGATTATTAGACTAAATAATGTTTGTCAAAGATTGCTTTAATTTATTTCCAATCTTCTTCTGGACGCAAACCTATAGTGGTCATAAATATTTAACATTTCATTCGATGGAGCCTCGTCGTCAGAACATCAGCGACCAGGTCTTCTGTATTTGATAAATATTTCATTGACCTCAACCTTCTTTCTGATGAAATGATTTCGGACATATTCTATGTGCTTACTTCGGGCGTGATAACTTTCATTACCTGAAAGACTAATATCAGTGTGAATTAACTTAAACAGGCTCTGTCCGCGAAAGCTACTACTTGGGAAAGGTTGTCTAAAGCCAACTAACTTCTTTAATTCCGTGTCATATTTGTATCTAAAGAAATTATATCAACAGTTGGTATAACTCACGTTTATTATAACTTGAGAACGTTATTGAAATGAAAATATACCAACTAACTTTATATAATATGAACTGGGATACAGTTAATGAGTCAAAGAACAACCTTAAGTTACCTAAAACCAGTGAGGTTTTGTTGGATTTCATGTACGGCAATGAGCTCAGTCAATTTAATAACGTAAGCCTAAGCGTAAGCGTAAGTGTAAGCGTAAGTTCAGGTCGCATGTTGGATCTTTTTTGTGTAATAATTCACTATGTAAGGTGAGCCAAAGTATTAATCCAATCAGTAACATTGATCAACATCACCCACCCCTTGATGTAGTGATTTGTCTGAATAAGGAAGCTAAACTTCCTTATAACCTAACCAGTTCAAGACCAAATTTTCGTAAAACAAGTTAACGTACAAAACATACCAATTCGAAAATACTTAAAAGAACTTAACTGGGAGGAGCATTTCGGGAACACCTCGGCGTCGATGAGATGTTGGAGGTGTTTTATGATATTGTTAATGCAGGTAGGTATTCAAAACTATATATCTAATCAAAAATTAAAAAAAAATTGGCCAAGTGCGAGTCGGACTCGCCCATGAAGGATTCCGTAGTAACTATAATAAATATAATATACTTAATATATTTATTTGAAAAAAAAAAACCTTACAAATTTCTTAAAACTAGCTTATTTACAATTCTTACAATTACGCCAAATAACTTTGTTTTTCATAGAATTTGTATGAATTACAAAGTTATATTTGCGGTTTTAGAAAATATACTGTATCTCAAAAACTGCTGACTCGATCTCGTTCAAACCAATTTTGGTTGAAAGTTTACATTAAGATCTACAGGTAATGTTTTTTTTAGATTTTTCACTTTAATATTGTAGAAGTTACATTTTACCACTTTGGAAGCGTATATCTTTTAAACGATTTACTTTATGAAAAAGTTATTTTAGAAACCTTAATGTCATTTTTAAATACCTGTCTATAGATACCACACACGTATAGGTTTCATGAAAAAAAAATATTTTTCAGTTTCAGTTCCATGTATGGGGAGCCCCCTTTATTTTAAATATTTTTTTAAATATTCTCTTAAAATCGGAAAGCGGTTCACAGAATACATCTACCTACCAAGTTTTACATGTATAGTCCTAATAGTTTCGGAATAAAATGGCTGTGACATACGGACGGACGGACAGACAGACAGGCGGACAGACATGTCGAAACTATAAGGGTTCCGTTTTTTGCCATTCGGCTACGGAACCCTAAAAATAATAAATGTCTACCGTGGTTTGACCGGAATCTAATTAAAATGTTGAATTGAAAAAATAAGATCAGGAAACGCTTCAATATTTACAAGAACCCCTTAGTTAAAATTAAAATTTTTTCATCAACGATATCCCAAACTGTTTCCAACACTCCAATATTTACATGTACGCTGACTTGTACTTAGGACGTATTGAGGATTATCTAATTGGTCTGCACTTTTAGGGGCACTTAAACTCACTTTTGACATGTATTTACAACATTTCTTCGCGGAGTAATTATGAACAGAAGTTACTCGTTCAATGTACCATACAATAGTAGTACATATTATTAAATGACTATATCTATGCTTATGCTCTCCTCAATTCTAAACGCTCTTGTTCCAGGATATATTCGTGCATCTATGCACAGTGGACGTCTCACTCTACTTCATGTGCAACACGGAAGGTTTCAAGTTCCTTGCGGAGATGATACAGCATGTGCCTTTACCGCTCCGCGCTCGCTACGTCTTCTGTTGTGCGCCTATCAATAACAAACTACCGTTTGTTTGTGCTACATTCCTTAAGGTTTGTATAGAATTTCGTGTTACGAGACATTTTGTACAGTTGAATGAAATTTTGGAACAAAAACAGTATAAAGAACAAAGTCCAATGCAAGTTGCATTGGATTTTGAACTTTGTTCTAATTCTAATTGAATATTGTTACAGAACCTTCTTTTAGTAAAAGTGGGCACCTGAAAATCAACTTTAATTTCACAATGCTTAAGTTGAATATGTGCCGATGAATTCAAATTATCTGGAATTCAATCGAATCATTTAAGTACAGGTTCATTCAACTGTGTAACATGCATAATATCGCAAATTTTATTACATGATTAGATTGTGCAATTCATTTCTTAAAGTTTCTTTTATTATTTGTAGTAATAGTGATATTCCAACATTGGTCATGCACTTGTGAAATTTGTTATTATGATCGTGGTTTAATCAAGTATTAGTAGTAGTAGTAGTAGACAGCCTTTATATGAATAGAACTTGAAGGTGGATATTTGTATCTTCAGATGGTACGGCAGTACAGTCGCAACGAGCCAATCAATAAACATTGGATGTGCAATGCTGTGGAGTGGCCGATGCCGCATCCCAAGACTATCATGGACCTGGTGCACCTGGAGGCTGTGTTCGATGTGCTTGAACTTTACTTATGGTTGAGGTTTGTACTATTTATTTAACCGTTATGTACAATGGTGTTACATGGGCGGACTTAATGCAGCTAGCTCTTCCAGTCAGCCTATGGGTTAAAAAACATCACATATAAAGAATGAGAAAATGTTTTTTTATTATTTATTAGATTATGCCTGAAGGTAAGTTCTTTTTTTAATTTTTAATAATATTCCACAACTTTCACACAACGCCATCTAGTCCCAAACTAAGCAGAGCTTGTGCTATGAGTACTAGACAACTGATAAACATACATATATATTTTCAACCGACGACAAAAACAGGAGGTGTTCATTTCGACGCGTATATATATATATATATATTTTTTTAATGTATGATCATCGATTACTCGAAGACGGCTGAACCGATTTGGAAATTTCTTTTTTTGATTGAAAGGATATACTTCGAAATTGGTCCCATTTCATATACGTCAGGATCTGATGATGGGATCCTGGAGAAATCGAGGGAACTCTTCAAATATTATAGGCACACCTATGACGTTTTGGGTATTTATTATAGTAACTTGTGCAGTTGGTCTCAAAAAGTACCACTTGAGGAAGTGGAACTGATGATGAAGACCACAGATGGCCGCCGAAACTACTCAATAATAAGTATTGAGTGGATTGCGATCCGATTACTTGAATGTGGATGTTAAGCACTTTATACTCGTCACAATGCATATGGTGATGTAGGGCTAATGGTGAATTACCAGGAGAAATTCTCAACGATTAACGGCCCAGCATTGGGAAAAGCAATATTTTGTAAAAGGTTATAAGTAGTTGACATTTAGGCTCTTGTAACTAAGTAAATTAAAAATAGACCAACTAAAAAGAGTGAAATAAAAACTTTTTACCAAAAAATTAAACCGACTCCCAAAAAACACTGTAAAGTGAAAAATAACTTTAATTTCGGAAGTCGGTGCCAAAAACGAAAATACAAAACTAAAGACACCGACTACCGAAATTAAAGTTATTTTTCACTTTACAGTGTTTTTTGGGAGTAGGTTTAATTTTTTGGTAAAAAGTTTTTATTAAATACATACATGTTATAGATAAATTACACCCAGACAAAGAACAAATGATCGTGCTCATCACACATACATTTGTCCTGGGTGGGAATCGAACCCACGACCTTGAGCATAGCAGTCAGGGCCACTGACCACTATGCCAACAGGCCCGTCAAATATGTGGTAGGGAGCACAGAAACCGGCAGATATACATCTCATTTATTTATTTATGGAAGGTTTTTCGTATATGAATATATTATCGCGCAATTAACTTTAATAAAAATTTCATAAGATGGAACTAAACCTGGCTGAAACCTTTAACCTGAGACCAATGTTAAAATTCATTCATGGGACGGTAAGAGATGTGTTCTACCGTGTTTTGATTAGCAGTGGAAGACCAGTGGTTACAGGTACGCCTTACGAGCTGTAGGAGGTAGGTTCGAACACAGGTTGGCACATTACTTTGTGTAATTTTCATCATCACAAATGCTCTCAAAAGTGAAAGAAAGCATTGTGAGGGAACAACGTGAAAAATGTCCACCAGCTCGCACTGGGCCTGCGAGCAGATGACGGCCCAATCTCATAGAGTGGAGGCCTGAATCCCAGCAATGCGTGGTATAGGTTGGTTATGTAAGTATTGTTCTTATGTCAAGTAAACAAAACTAATGACATACAATACGTTGAAACTAAGCATGACATCGCAATGTTTCTGTATGTATATCCGATATTTTTCATTATAGTAAACTAGCTGTGCTCCGCGGTTTTACCCGCGTTAATGAACATCTCAACAATACAAACTGTCATAGTATTTAGTAGCCTTAAATTATTCTCATTTCAAATTGGTACGGTGGCTTAGCCGTGAAAGCGTAACACACAGACTTTCGAATTTACAATATCAATATGGATGGATACGTGAGACAAAATAATTGAACTGTAGTAGTATAGTTTGTTTGACCCATTTTATTTTGTTCACAGTTACCGATTCCCCGACATGTTCCCAGACGTGGCACAAGTGCGCAGTATGGAGGTTGATTTAGACGCTATCATTCAGCAAGGAATATTCCAAATTACCAGGTAAAGTTACTGTATAATTTGCACTAAAAACACAAAACATAATGTACACTAAAGTTGATAGAAGATTCATAGAAGACTCAGTAATACATATTACCACACATTGTAAAATTCCCTCCTAGGTAAGTTCTTTAAATGTAGAGTCTATTTTTGTACTATTTACATTAGATAGCTAATCTACCTTATTTATAGAAACATTCCAACGATTGCTTCGATAAAATACTGAAAACCAGATTCTCAATTCGAATTTAAGGATCAGAAATCCATACATTGATTGGCTGAGATTACTTGGCCTGGGTTTTTAAGTACTAACCAAAAGTTGAATGGTAGAGGATGCCCTAACTTTCAACGTTTGGGTAGTCATTTTGAGTTATGGGTTCACCAAACTTTTTTTTTCAGTAGTCTGATAATGTTCAAGTTAGATATTTAGTTTGGTCGTCCATTTTTTCTTGATCTTTAAAAAATAACAAGCAAAATAACACGATTACGTAATTTGAAATATTCAGCTAATGATCGTAAATGAATTAATATTAGTTCTATTTCGGTAAATGAAAAGAAAAGTAACAACAAAAAAAAAACGACGGGTTGCACTCCGGGAAGAGTGAAAACTTGAATATTAACGTTGTGCATTTTTGATATTTTGGAATGGTTACGGAATAATTTTGCACGAATTGCTTTAATTATCAGTATAAAAGTACTATCATTTATGTGGTAGAATACAATATTTATTTATTGCGCTATCGTACACAAACATGACAATTTATATTACATTAAAAACTTTGCGCAGGCATACATTTTCGCCGCGCCGTAGAAAGAGAGGGGGATACTTCCTATCCTACGCCGCGCCGGCTGTCTACTCTCCGTCCGTCTTACGAATTTTCGATCAGGTCACGTGTCCTGACGCGAGTTTAACATTTTTACCCATTACAAAAAAGTGCACAACGCCGCTAAAAAGTTTTCACTTCAAAAATATCTTATGCTTTTATGTATGTACTTACTTCACAAAACAATATTTTTAGGTTGTTAAGAAATTCAGAACAAGTACTCCGTGACGACCCACAAATTCAAGCATTAAGTCAGAAGAGAGCGGCCCGCATTGCTTCTGGCTCGCACGGGAAGGCCAAAGGTGATGAGCCTAGATTATCGGAAATGCTCGTAGCCAGGGTAAGCAAAATTAAAGGATTGATCTATAGCGGGATTGCACATCGCCGTAAATGTATGATGACGGCTGAGCATATAGGTACTAATATCTATCTATGTATGTTCGGTCGTGAATATACCAGGACTTTTAATTCGATGCAGTAAGCTGACTTAAGCTAAATGTAACTGTTTAAAAAAATTATACCCTATGTAACCTAATAGTGATGTATTAATATCTAACCAGACATGATATAAGCCTTTTGCAAATTGTTTCAGTGATTGAATATTTTAATAAATTGCGCGGGATTACTATTTAAAAGAATTATAGTGATCACATTCCCGTCATAATCACATTTTACTTTTAGTTATTTTCACATAATTTTATTTAAAATTATTGTTTACATCGTTATTTGATTTTATTTCTGAATCGATTAATTTAGTTACATCACAATTTCAACACTGCAACTCATCATTAAAAGTCCTGGTATAGAATCGGTCATTTGCGTTTTCACTATATCTAAAGTATAATCCGCGAGTTGACAGTATGTTTAAAAATTTAAAATAACTATTTAATTATGTAAATCTATTGATATGAAGCACAAAATAGTACAAATGAAGAAAATATTATTAATTATTAATTTTATTTTCCCTTGAGAAAAATGAGACTTTTTATCTGTGAGTCACGTGATTAGAAACACCAATCAGAAAACGAGACGTCATCGTTCAATATTTTGACAGCTGACTGGTTATCTTTAGTTGGTGCGTAAGACAAAATAAGAAATAACTAACTGCTTGCACTGTCTGGACAGGTCCGCTCAAATTTACGTGGTTATTTCCTCAAAAGAATACCAAAGACATGAACCTACATGCTTCTCATATACAAATACAAATTGTTTGGACGTTAAAAGAGACGTTGACGACAAACTCAGAGGGAGTTTGTTTCGGTGTTTCTTAGAGTAGTCAGTTAGGAAATATTGGCCTCATCTAGCTAAACTAAACACGCAAAAAATCATGACGTGTAAAAGTGTTATTTATAACCAATTTACAAATAAATATTTCATTTCATTTCATAACTAACTCTCTCTCTTCTGGTTCATTTGTCTTATCGTCCTGTAATAGTTGTTCGATGAGTTCCTTTTTTTGTCTTTTTAATAAAGCAGATAGATAGATATATTATTTATTGTACACCATAACAGTAAAACAAATATGGACTTAACAACTAAAAAGGGTGATACAATGGGCGGTTTTATCGCTAAAAGCGATCTTTTACAGACAACCTTTGGATGGATTTGACACAGAAGTTCTAACCACTTCTTGCGAATATCTCTTTTTAAAGGGACATGAATAAATAGTTTCGTTGGTGTTTTTATAGTAGTATTCCCACAACAAGGTATTGCACAGCACTGATAATAATTTTTCACGTTCATAATAGAGTAAAATATCATAAAATACCCGAAGTACATTTATGTGCCAAATGCCAGGAAAGTTGTTTTTTGAACGATGACGTCATACATAGTCACGTGACCACAATGCCACGATTTAGGCTATAGTTTTTTAATAAATTAAAAAAATACTTATATTTTAATTGAAAGGTTAAGTGATGAATAAAATATTATTTTACGAGTATACATGAAGCGCTTCGAAGCGTTTCAAACAATTTTTACAAAGTTGTCAACTCGCGGATTGGACGTAGTTACGCAAAAAGGATCCAATCCACACTTTTACCGCCCATTGTAACACCCTTTGTAGTTTTTTAAGTCCTTATTTAATTCTGTTATGGTGTACAATAAAGAGTATATCTATCTATCTATCTTTTCCGAAATTGAGTTATATATACCAAACGCATCTTCAGGGTGATATATTAAAGATATCAATATAACTTAATTTCGGAAAAAGTGTGGAATGGATCCTTTTTGCGTAACTACGTCCAATTTTTCATCTTTGGTGTGTTTTTGTCTTTGTGGTAACTAATAACTGCCTTGTTGGTTGAGTGGCCACAAGGTCGACTGCTGAGCACGAGGTCTCGAGTTCGATTCCCGGGTCAGGACAAAAGTGTTATTGAGTTTTTCTGTAAGAAATTTTCTCAGTAGTAGCCCGGAGTTTGGAAGATTACGGTGTGATATACCCGTGCCTATAAGCACGTGAAGCCGTTGGTCTCGGCTGCTATTTGGACATCTTTGATAGTCGTTTCGTGTAGTCAGAAGCCAGTAAATTTGACACTGGGTTAGCCAAGGGGTATCGTGTTACCCAGCTACTGGGTTTTTTTCTAAATCTTTATTTTTATTGGAAGGGGGTTTTTCACCACACACGCTGCAATTAGGCGAGTCTATCTTACGCATGAGGTAACCAAAGTTGTTAAGCGGGATGTGACCGGACCGAAGCCTAAAAGCTGTCACCAGTTCTTGTCTATGGATCCCGCTCTCGCCGAACCATAACATACGAGGGAGAGATGTTTGGATTGTTTTGTACCAAATGCCCTTTGTCAAAGATCTTTTATCAAAATACTCCGACCAAAAATCAAAACAGTTATTTTTAACAAGGGGAAGTAAATCTGTGTACCAGGGCAAGCAATTATAAGGTAATCCATCCGACCCAGCTTTTGTGGAGGTGAGATAGGCAGTCGCTGCCTGTAAAACACTCAGTACCCAGCTGCATCCAGTTATACTGCAAGCCGACCGCAATATAGTTGGGAAAAGGCCGAGCGCCGATCAGAAATTATTATTTTTATGTAGTATCATCTGATACTACATAAAAATAATAATTTCTGATCTGTGGTTTTTAATCTATTCAGTAAATGCTCGAATACATGTGTTTTTATTACCATTGGTTTTGATATCCCATACCTTAGCCATTTTTAAAACTGATGCTTGTTTATGTTTGGGCAGATTTTCTAACAAAATATTTATGCGGCCAGTCTTCCCTCGAGTTTTGACTCCAACAATGATAAAAAATAAATTTTATTTATTCACAGGGCCTAATAACGCCGCAGATGTTGAAGAAACTCCAAGAAGAATTATCTGATAAGTCTGACAAGAAACCAGAAAAAAGTAGTAGACCGAGTAGAAATAGAAGGAAATGATGCTTTAAATTTTTTGTAAATAGTGTTATTGTAAAAAGTACGTTTAACTCGTAATAAAAATGTTCCCGAAATCTAGTTTATATTAATATGTTTTTATTTCTTTCGGTTTACAGCGTACCTACTCTATTTATATACAACGTGTAACGGAATAAACGCAAGACCTCAGACACCCCAATTAGAATATCAAATTATAAAACTAAAACAACATCTGTAATTTAATTTACTTAAAGAACACCCAGTTTTTTTTTTATAAAATGGTTGTCCTGATTGAACGTAAAACGTTCGAGCATACTCCTCTATCCCTACGCACACACTCATAGCGCACACTCGTGCGCGTGCCTACGTTGTAGGTAGGAACAGAAAGCTACGCATTAGGTATGTATCTGTCGTTCAATGACCGAACATTACCTACGTAGTTTGATACTAATATTTTCGAAATTACCGTATAACTATTATTGCTAGTTGCCTAACTAGTTTGATTCCATCTTTCCATCACAATTACACAGGCTTTGGACTGACAGCTTCGAATTACGGAAGTATTTTTAAATTGAGCAACTTTTCACCCCACTGCGATCTATCAGTACCTACTAGGGTAAATACGCTAAACGTCGGCCCCCCCCCAATCTTCGGCCGTCTGTACGTTTTCAGCTTGCGTTCATTCAAAAGATAATTAAGTGACAATTTTGCTACCTGAATTACAACCTTAATTAATACTCTATATATACAAACCGTTACTATTCGATTACGTGACTTGCTCTTCGCACACTGAACGTAAGTCGCAACTGCGCCGTTGAAGCGTCAAGTTTGCGTTAAAAGTAGTTTACTTGATGAGAATACCCATACTTCGGGAATTGATATTACTACGGTAAGACATTTCTTTTTTTTTGTTTTGAGCTTTATTATCACTAAAACGTTATTTTTACTATATTTTGAGATAGTTTTTTCAACGTTTTGCGTATTGTTTTAAGGGCAAAATAGGAGGGCGTCAATAGAGTGCCAGTTTTGATTTAAAACCCGATTCTCGGCCGTGGCCGACTTAAAGTAAATGCAGTCTGTTTTATAAATTCCAATTCTACCAATTCCATTGGTTTAACAAGAGAATCTGCAAAGCTTACAGGCAAATAAATCTATTTTACGTTTAATTGCCAAATACCGGCCGGGGTTATATGAGTTGAATCTCGAGAAATAAGGTACACGAAATAGGGGCCGACATTAGAAATATTAAAGATCGTAATGTCGACCAGCCTCATATTCGGACGCCACTATACAGGCTGATTACTTTTGTATTTTTTCATTGATTCGGTGATAGGTAGTCATTTTTAATTTATTTATCAAACTTATTTTCTCAAAATTAAATATGTATTATGACAAGTATATTTTATTAATATTATTAAGAAGTTTAGTTTTAATGTAGGTATTGACAATATTGAAAACATATTTATGGTAGCTAATTATGGTTTGAGAAATTGGGATATAAATATAAATTGCTCTTTGGAACTTGCTATCTATGAAATCCTTGTTTATTAGCTTAAAAAATATAAATGGTTGGTCGTGAATCTCTAAAGTTTACTTACTTTCATTGATTCATTAACCTGCACGTGACAAAAAGCTCGTTCGTTTTCACTTAATGCTTTTAATTTAAGGTACTACAATGACAGAGCAGGTAGATGCAAGGCCTTCGCGAAAGCAAAGAAAATTATGCAGTTACGATCGCAAAAAAATAAAAGAAGCTCTTGAGGCAATATGTAATGTGATGGCCATTCGTGCATAATTTAACTATTTGGCGTCCCACGAACAAGTGAACAACGTTACAAGTATTTTATTTTATTGTGATGTTTTACTTTGTTATAATTTTAGTACCTAACATTTTTGAGAGGAAAAAATATATTTTAGTAATAAACAAATACAATTACAAATGTATACTTAGTGTGATATTAGTCTCCTGCCAAAATAAATCATATTAATAATATTTGTCACTGTCTTAATTAAAAACACCATATACCCGGCCGACATTTGGGAAAAACGCGACCGACCATGGGCCGTGAATGGCCGACTTTAGGGTTTTTTCGTTCTCGACTCATCTAGACCTTAATACTTTTTTCTTTTAATAGAAATGTCAACCTTATGCCTATAAACATGAAATAGATATATGAAACTATCCAAAACCGCATCAGAAGCTATCCTTCATTGCAAACTGATGGCGCCAGAGCGATCCCCAGTCAGAAAATCCGTTAGGGGGCCGACTTTTGGCGTATTTACCCTACCTACGGCAATACCTAACGGCGCCCGCGTCTTTTCACCCTCTACTAGGTCGTGTTCACATTTTTATTAGGTACGTATAAAAAATATTCAAAGACGGCGTGTTTAAAAGATTTGAATCATAATATTTACAGTACCTACTTAAAATCGTATTGAAGGTACATACCTGAGGTATTACTAAATACTTCTTCTTAGTCCCCTTTTTAAAAGATTTTCAAAATGTCCACCGCCTTGCTCGATACACATTATTGCACGTTTTCTTAAGTTAGTTTTTAGTTTGTTAAGCACCTCAGTTTCACATTTCACTTTTACAAACGCGAGTTCAATTTTATGTTTGAGGTCATCGACACTTGTTGTTTTGTTTACATACACGAGCGATTTTATTTGACTCCACAAAAAAAAGTCCAACGGTGTTAGATCAGCCGATGGGGGACCTATCCAACGAGGGCCATATTGAGCATCAAGATGCCGTCGGACGTTCCACGTCAAATGCGCGGGAGCTCCGTCGTGTTGGTAAAACACGTCTCGTAACAACGAGAGAGGGACGTCCTCCAATAACCTTTTGCAAGAACTGTAGGTAGGTATCTCCAGTTAACCTCGGTAAAAATACAGGGCCGGGTACGCGTGTACCTAGAACACCCGCCCACACGGTCACGGAAAACCTGTGCTGGAATGAGTCCATATGGCATGCATGTGGGTTTTCGTGCCTCCACAAATGCATGTTGTGCTGGTTGTAAATACCAACTCGTGTGAAGGTGCGTCGTCGTCGTCCGTCCAAATGATGTTTTGTTGCCAGTTTTCCAACAACCATCTACAAAATTGTAGTCATGGCAAATAGTCAGTCGGCATCAGCTCCTGACAACGTCGTAGGTGGAAGGGGTGTTCGCTATCAGCACGTAATGTTCCCCACACGTACATGTGGCTACAGTTAAACAATGGCGCTGCTTCCCTCGTGCTGCTCCCTGGATTTTCATCGAAATAATCGAGAATGTTTTCCTGCAAACGACTAGAGCGCACATTCGTCCCTCTATCCATTGTCGTGTTAGGATGAAACGTTCCGGAGTCCCTCAGGCGCTGAGTTGCACCTAGCATTGTCCTGGCGCTCACTCTGGTACCATGTCGTTCATTGAACACTCGACACGCTAACTCCACATTATCGTCGCAACGAGCCAGTGTCCTCACCATCTCCGTGTACTGGATATTGCTATACCGAAAAGCCATCGCGTGCGTAAACAAGTAACAACAACAACTTTACGAAGTCCACTTGTCAATGGCGGCGCGCGGCGGATGTCTGATTTCGTTTGATATCGGGCGGGCGGTGGTGGCGCGTGTGCGCGGTGGCATATCAAACGTTAAAGGGCTAAGTCGGTAAATTATTGCGTCTCGCTCTTTCACATTGATTTTGCATTTGCAAAAAACGTACCTTAGATTTTCTAATATTTTGTCATTTCTCAACAAAAGATTGTGAAATGCGGAATTACAAATTCAGTCATGCATTTAAAAAAGCTTTATTGCTTTGAAATAAGGTTGAAATTTCCTTAAATTACGTACAATAGGGGTGTGTGTGTGTGTGTGAGTAAGGATAGATATGATTATTATTATGAGTGACCGAACTACAAAGTACAAATTCGGTTGTGCAGTTAAGTAAGACGTACTGCTTGGAATTAAGGATTAATCTTCCTTAACTTAAATATTTTATTATTCGCACACTAACTAAAATCTAAAATGTATTGATATTATTTACGTGTGTGTATGGATAGCTATTGAGCGATCTACAAATTCAGGGTATAATACACATTCATATGGGTTTTTATTGCTTTGAGATAAGGCTTAAATTTCCCTAAATAAAATATTTATTACGTTGGTTTTACGCAGTGATCGTAATTAAGGTTAAATAAAGGATTTTTTTGATTTGGTTGAGAACCCGATTCTGAGCAAACTACTTTCAGGTCTTGCGTTTATTCTGTTACACGTTGTATATCTAACATAGGAATAGAAAAATATGTAAAATACTAGCGGCCCGGCCCGGCTTCGCACGGGGTGCTTTGAACAATTGTTTTCTTCGACAGTTTGTTAAACTGGTTGTACCACAGGGATTTCTTTTTCCCGGTGGACCAACCGTTCAATGGTCCAACTAAAATTATTCCTCGTGGTACAACTAGCATTCAAAAGGATAACGTGGATACGAAACGGTAGTAGCACGGGGATTTTTCGATGTTACTTTCTTACATCGAATTCCAAAATAGTTTTATTACGATAAATAATAATAATATTTTACAAAAATATTAGGGTAGATTATTTTTCTCGTAGTACTACTAGACTGCTGTTAGTACCATGAGAAGAAACGACCAACATCATCACTGCTGCTTTCCCCTATAAAATAAAATATAAATAAGTGTAGGTTTTTATAATTTATTCCACCAACAAGTTATTTCAAATTAAAATAGGAATTCTGTTACCTCTCTTTCCTTAAATTTTTTTTTTAATAATGTTGGCGTGTCTTCTTGGCCAATATAGAAAATAAGAGATAATTGAGATGTTGAGTATGGTTTAAAAAACGAATTATGACTAAATTATTTGACTTTATATTTAGCTAATTTCATTTGATTCGTAACGTTTTATTTAATTTAGATATAAGAAGCGTTTAAACAAAGTAAAATAAAAAAAAATAAGGTTTCTTTGCTAACCATACTCTTCAAGTGACATTTGACGGATAGAGGTTATTGACTTTCCTATTAGCATTTGAAACGCATATTACATAAGTTTCATCTTAAATCAGACTAAACTGTCAGTAACTTTGTTATTATAAGTATTGAGTATCCCACTGCAGAGCAAAGGCCTCCCTTCCTTCCACTTTTCTCTGTCTTCTGCCACGTCCGGCCAATCCTTCAGGTAGGAATCTAATTCGTCACGACATCTTCCTCCTGGGTCTACCGTGTCGCCAGTTCCTATTACTCGGAGCCCAATCCAATGGGAATACTTTCATCATGCGTACAGATAAGTAGACGTGGAATTCCCTGCCGGAGTCTGTGTTTCCTGGTAAACGCAAGCTTATCAACTATAATTTAATATTAAATTAGTAGCCATTTGCCCATTTCTGCTGCGACATGCGGTAGATGTGGCCAGCCCATTTCTACTTCAGCTTGGCAGCTGTGATTCCTACATCTGCGATTTGGGTTTTGGAGCGAAGTATACTGTTCCTAATTCAGTTTTTGATCCTGACTCCGGGAATAATTCGCTAGTTTATATACTTAGTATATACTAGCTATAGTCGGGTAAAAAATATAAATCATATAACCTTCCTCAAGCTTCAAGCTATTCCCATACCTTTCCATACATTTCATTCAAATCTACCCAGTACCCATTTGGTGATTAGTATTTTCAAACAAACTCAACAGCTTTATTGTATTAGTTTATAATAGTCCTCCTGACCGATTTCGGCAATGGCGTCAAATCCTAGCAGAGATGCCATCTGCGCAAGAGATGTAGTGCTCAAGTATGTGTTCCTTTAAGCTTATAGCCGCGGGATAGAAATCCGACACGACCGGAGCTAATTCACATTTGTTAACCCCTCCAACTAACCTAAATATATTTGTGTCTGGAGTGGGTTCACGGCAATAGTGTAATGGCCCACCCATTACATATAATAGTGTAATGGGTGGGATTTGAACTCGTGACCTCTCGATCACAAGTCTAACATTATTTAATTCCTTTTTTAATCTTTTTTTTTATTCCGGATGAGCCCACTCTTGACCGATCTCGCCTGATGGTAAGCGATAGATGAGGACTACGATGGAACGAGCGAGCCTTGAAGATGCCGGATCCCTCTTTCTTTAAAAGCTGAAAGGAGGTCATAAGTAGCAGGGAACACAGAATGTTATACATAATACGCATATTAGTTAAATGCTGAATATTAAACGGGCAATCAATTCATACAAAAGATTCGCCGTTTCCTAAAGAAACCAAAGATATTTTAATTAAACAATGTGTGACATAGGGGGAGGTGGGGACCCTTCGTACGCGGGGCACATTCATACAGTCAAAATAAAACTTGAACGAAACAACGTACGGTCTTGCTTTTGTATGTGTGCGTGAGTCGAGGTACCAACTTTACGTCAACGTAGTATCGCGCCATTCGCACCGGTGAGAGTGAAGTGACAGACACGAACGTGTTTTCGCACTCCGTAAGTAATTTTTTGATCAATGTTTTTGTCTATTGTTACCGTAGATAAAATAAGTTTTCGTATAGAGTATTCTATCAGTAAGTAGCAAAATATACTTAAGATACGTTTTCAATACTTAATTTATGACGTTTTCCTATTAATATTAAAAGAGGTTATATTTTGTTGTTATTCAGTTAGTGGGGTACTTTCGGACAGAACTAGATGGGGCACGTTTGAACGCGTACGAATGTGCCCCGACTGGTAGGTAGGTACGATTTAGTGTGCTAATTGCAATTTTTTGCATTAACTTTGTCCTGTGTTTTGCTATCGCCGATGTACGTGTATATATTTTAATACCTATTTCTTATTATTTCTTCACAGAAACATGGTGCGGACTTATAAACCAAAAAATACAAGTAGACAAGCTGTGGATGAAAAATCCATGCAGTCAGCAATACAGGATGTTATGCAAGGAGTATTGTCATATAGAAAAGCTGCGGACAAGTACAATTTGAAATTGTCAACATTAGAAAGCCGTGTAAAAAAATACAAGAATAGCAATGATGCTGAAGGGTCAAGCAACCGTACATTTGACTCTAAATATACAAGTTTCCAAGTCTTTTCTATGAAAGAAGAGAAACTGCTAAATGATTATATTATCAAATGTTGTAAGATGCATTATGGGCTTACGACGATTCAAGTAAGAAAGTTAGCATATGAGTATGCCAAATCTTTGAGTTTGAAATATTCAGCAAAGTGGGAAGAAGATAATTTTTGTTTAATAGAAGTTAAATCTTTATTTTTGTGTTTATTTCATTGCTAATAAAAGAATTTTGATTTATATGTGTTGTTTTAATCGTACGTACGGAACTACTCCACAGCGTACGAAGGTACTTAGGTACCCCTAATACTGTATATAGGTGCCCCGTTGTTGGGGCAGATTCGTACAAATTCCAGATTTTGTTTAAATCATAATTATGTTTGAAACATCAGATGAAATCATCTGTCATTTTTTATATGAATCTCAGATAGTTAGACTATAAATTTAAGCTGTCAAGTGATTGATTCATGAAAAAATAAAAATAATAAAAAATAAAATGTAGAAACCGTACGATGGGTCCCTACCTTCCCCTACCTATTACCACTGTAAAATTACCATACGTATCACATAGCTCTTTGGTTCCCTCTTACAACAATAGGATACCACTACCATGTCGACCACGGAGGCAGTTAAGTAACTGCCTCCGTGGCCGAGTGGTTTAGGCGATTGCCTTGTGACCCGGTGGTCGTGGGTTCGATTCTCGCGGGGAGCATACTTTGTAAAGTTATTTCCAGTTTGGCTAGGACATTGCAGGCCTGAATCACCTGATTGTTTGATAAAAAGATGGTTCCGTGCTTCGGAAGGCACGTATAAGCCAGTGGTCCCGGTCGCCAAATGGCGGTCGTCAAAATAGACCACGTCAGATGCCCTTGAGGTGGTCTAGAAATTCTGACACTAGGGTGTACGGGGTCGTTAGACCTTACTACCCACACGATATTTAAGAAGACTACCATGTCTAATAGGAAATTTGACAGGTTGCTAATGGATGCCGAAATTATATATTTTTTTATTGATAGGCTCACGTTTCACCTTCTCACCTGATGGTAAGCGCTGATATGGTCGAAGATGAAGCGCGCTTACCTAGAAGTAACTGATTCACTCTCGATTCAAAGATCCTTAGATCCTTAAGGTTATAACTATCATGAAACACTCAGGCAGGGAATTCTACTCCTTAGCTGTACGCACAAAGAAAGTATTCTCAAAACTAGTGTTGCCCAAAATCAGTCTTGGTCTTGCAGTCTTGGTCTTGTTCTTGCATTTTTGCAAGACCAAGACCGCCTAATTTTAGCAAAACAATAACCAAGTTAGTTCAGACTGTCGTTTTTTTGTGTTAGTATTATTAAAATGAGAAACTTACATTGCAAAAACACAGGGGAAGGGCGAGCGATGCGGGGGAAACAATGAAACTTAGGCAGCTCTTAAAAGAACTATTTATGTGTTCTCCGAGTTTGGATCGTTATCCAGAGCCGGATTATTCGATGAGAACGTTAATGCGCTGGCTCTGACGGAAGTGCTGCTTAAAGTTACTACCACCAACAGTGATACTGATCCGATAGTACCGCACAAGATTAGCACACACACAATATTCGATCCATGGTTTTTAGGGTTCCGTAGCCGAATGGCAAAAAAACGGAACTCTTCTAGTTTCGTCATGTCTAACTGGTCTGTCTGTCTGTCTGTCCGTATGTCACAGCCATTTTATTCCAAAACTATTAGGACTATAAATGTGAAACTTGGTAGGTAGATGTATTTTGTAAACCGCTTTCCGATTTTAAGAAAAAAAGATTTAAAATTAAGGGGCTTCCAATATATGGAACTGAAACTGAAAATATTTTTTTTCCTTCAAACTTATACGTACGTGGTATCTATAGACAGGTTTTTAAAATGATATTGAGGTTTCTAAAAGCACTTTTTCATAAAGTCAATAGTTTAAAAGATATACGCTTCCAAATTGGTAAAATGTGTGTCCCATAGCTTCTATAACAATTGAGTGAAATACCTAAAACAAATATATGCTGTGGATATTAATGCAAACTTTCAAAGAAAATCGGTTTGAATGAGATCGGGTCAGCAGTTTTTGAGATATAACATATTTTCTAAAACCGTAAATATAACTTTGTAATTCATACAAACACTATGAAAAAGAAAGTTATTTGGCGTAGTTACTACAGAACCCTTCATGGGCGAGTCTGACTCGCACTTGGCCAATTTTTTAAAATAAGAAATCAGCGGATAATTATTATTATTTATTTATCTCAGAAAAGAAATCCATACAAAGTTTGTTAGTAAAACACCTTACATTCTATGTTAGTAATAAAATTAATTAAAATAATAAACACTAAAAACTAATTCATATATTTTCCCGCAGCATCAGCTTCACCGCAATGCATGCGAGTCCAATGCTGCAGGAAAACACAATCCTGTTTGTTTGCAATGACTTTCAGAATGCTGTTGGTACTCCCACGAATCCTACGCAGCAGTGACGCAGATCGCCGTCTCATAATAGCGCCAAAGCTATCTACCGCCGCTTCAGCAAACATATTGGACGCGCTGCAGAATCGTGGGAGGCCCAACAACATCCTGAACGCATTGTTGTACTGGATGGAATAGTAAGTTGTTGTAGTTAAGTTGACTTAATATTTTTCAACTTAATTTAAAATTTTAAAGTGATTTCTAGTACCTTATATTCAATGAAGGTCAGGATAGCCGCTGTGCCGGCCGGCAGTGGTGCCTTTGCCTAGGGACAAGATTTTTTGTATCGAGCTTTAAAGCGAGAGGAGTTTTATCAGTGCATGTTAAAATGTAGAGGAGAAGGTGATAATGTGGCCCCCCACTTTGTTTTTGAGGTCTAGTGTAAAAAATAAAAGCAATACAAATCTAAATAATACACTAACAGTTTCCGTATTTATTTGCCTATATAAGATCTACTATGGAATTTAAAAAAATGCGACAGAAAATTAAAAAATATATGTATTCTAAAAAAATGCTAATTTAACAATTTGAGATGAAGTGAGGGTTATATGGCACCGTGGGGGCCAAATTAAATGTATTGAACTCAACGACGAAAATCGCAGGTATACTATTCGCTTTCAGGATCTGCACAGTCAGTATGAGCCAATAAGTTACAGCTCTAATATTGAATCCATTCTTCTCCACGTCTATCGCTGGAATAACTGGGGTCACAAAATATACAAAATGTATCTGAGTCCTCAGGTACTAGTGAAGAACGGACATTTCCATCACATTCAAACGAGGCGGTTTCTACGACTTCTTCATTATCGGAGTTACTGCTGGATATCACGTCTCTTTGGTACCGATTAGAACTGCTGGCGTCATCCTCTCTATCATCTCGGCTGCTTTGATGGCCGCCTCCACGTCCGCGTCCGCCTCTACGTTTACGATTTTCTACTGAGTGCAAAGATTCGCACAATTGATTTTTGTAGGGTGAAGATGTTAGCACTTTTGCTGTTGTTGCTTTTCGTCCTCGGTTTGATGTCTTAGTCTTTACCCCAGGCAGAATGTCATGCGGTAAAACAAAATTGCTTTCTGACTCATTAACGGTAGAAATTCCTCTCGGAATGCCTAGGTTAGAAATACCGCTAGTTTGTGGATCATCAGAAGAGTGAACTGGCTGGTCACTATTTGATGCTTCTGCAATAAAATCAACTTCCGTAAAAACTTGGGAATTGAATGGATAAATGCCAGTAGTACGAACCCATTCACTGCAATTTCTCCTGTAGTGCTCTTAAGATAATCGCGGCCAAAAAGCTCAACAATGTCGTAAGCCTTCAGCATTCTTTCAGAATGAAGCAAAAACTTAAAAACAAATAAAATATTGAAATACCAATCCTGTATGTTATATGGCCCCCGGGACCATAATGCAAGCAATATGAGGGGGCCAAATTATCAATATGGTGGAATCTATCAATAAACCTCAATAAATATAAAACATCGAATATTTTGCATATTTACCTTAGTAATCCTGTAGAAAAAAAGTTTATTAAACTCAATGTCCAAATCTCTGTAGCTATGATTTGTTATTTCCAAAATTATTGAATTAATTGCATCACAATAATAAAGTTTTGGCGAGTGAAGGTTTAAACTGGTTTGGATAACACGAGGATGTGATGCCCTCTCTCAGATTTTTTGGTATTATTTCAAAGTTTTCATATGAATGTTCACGTTTAAAAAAAGTTTCACCAGATAGCATGATTTTAAATAAGAAATATGAAAGGGGGCCATAATACCTGCGGGGACCACATTACGACCTTCTCCTCTAATCATACACATAAAACTATCTCGTATTTTTTTTTTCGTTAATATAAGTACTTAAGTAATTAATGAAAATGAATTTTTCAATAATTAAACTAAATACAGATACTGATACTTGTATCTCGTCTGCATTAAATAAGTCAGTATTGTTGTTTCACAGTTTTCATTGGATTTTATTACACAAATGTTATTATTTTTTATCGTATCATATTATCGTGATTAGTTAATACTTGTGTGTATTATTTGTACGATATCGACTTATGCGCATTACGAACAATAACATAAGCATACATTGTACAAAATATCGATTAAAAGAAAAAGAGTACATCACTAGTTGTGACCATCGTGGCACTTTGATAGTGCGCCGGCTTTGTTGTCGGCAATATTTTGACATTACCGACAACATAGTCGGGGCGGATACTATAATCTGTAAAAGAAAGTTTGCATCTATTCGGAAGTACAAGGTCAAGATACGAGTACAGGCGCAGGCGGCTTCTAATGATATTGCATCCAATCGTCGCGTCGCGTCGCCGCCACCACAGAGTACATTTTTATATACTGAGATAGAGCCGTCACTCGAAGATTTCAGGGCGCCCTCTGAGAATAAGTAAGAACAACAATGGATGAAGCATATATATAAATATACATATAGCTACCTACAAATCAGGGTACCACTGCATAGACCATCGTATTTAATTCCTTTTTATTTAGTACTTAGTAATTTATGTTGATTTACAATAAAATAATATAATTACAACACCAAATACTTTATTAAAATCTTCTGTTACAATATTTGATGGCCATCTGAATTTTATCTTCCATATTAAGTCTATAATCGTTTCGTGATCCACACAATAACTTAGAAGTGTCCTTAGGTGCACACCAATTACATAAGAATATATTATATCTTAAATTTCTTGAATTATTTGCACTTATTGACTTATTATTTGACAAATTATTTGACTTTTTTCAATCCTTTGACATTTACGCAGTGTTACCAGGTGACCATCTCGCGTTCTCCCCAAACCTTCCCCGAAATCCCCCTAAAATTCAAGATTGAAAAAAAAAACCCCACAAATGGCCATTCTTTTTTATTAATGATACAATTTTATACAATTTCAGCAATAGCGTCCATGACTAAATTAGCCTCTTCACTCGCGTTGGTTGCAGTCCGTACATTTTTTCTGAGTTAAACCTGTTTAGCATCTTTGAACTGGGTTGAAAATGAACACATCCTTCTAGCAATGTATATCTTGTTCTCAAGATGGATTCGGCAGTGTTAATGGCCAATCTGTTTTGACGTTTGTCTTTAATAATAGCTACTTGAGAGAAGGCTCTTCCCGCAACTGCGATGGAAAAAAGTAACGACAAAATTCCTAGTGCCAATTTGCTAACAATTCCACGGGTATGTTCTATCACCAACTGCATTTTTGAAATTATAAACTTCAACCCAGAACTCTTCGGTATGTTGCATGGACTTCCAAGTTGTATGATGCAAATCATTCCATTCTTGCACCACTAAGTCGACATCATTCAGGCCCCCCGCGCGGCGACTTCGGAGCCACTCGGCTATCATCGTGCGCACCATTTTGTTTTCGTGTGTGTGCTTTCACAGATTAGTTAGTGGTTTGATCGCGTTCAGACATCGATCTATTAGTGATTGATGCGTTCAGATAATATGTTTTATAATCACTACGGCTAGCCGCGGCTTTTCCCAGATTGTGTTAATCTCCTCCACACCCAGTTTTCACTTTCCAAATATTCCCCCAATTCTCCCCTCATTACTTTAAAAACCCCCCAAATTTGGGGGGATTCCCTCCAATCTGGCATCACTGCATTTACGCAAGTTTCGTTACCATTTTAGTTTAAAATTAAATATTGTTAAAGAAAAAATAGGATTGCGTAATTAGAGGACTTTATTAATTTGAAGATACGTGTGTTAATATATTATAAAAGGTGTAAAATTTAAAAGGTGTCCTAATATCCCTAATATTTTAATTTATATAAAATAAAATGGTTATTAGTTAAAGATAATTTAGAATATCTGAGTAAAACGGAGAACAAGTTTAAGCTAAATGTGTAAATAATTTGAGAAAAGTGCCATCTATAAATACGTAACTTAAACGTTGCATATTGCTATATGAATAAATTAAAAATCAATTGAATTGAGTAGGATATCTCCAAAAGCAGAACCCTACCTAAACTAGTCGGTTATCATTTCGTCACTTTTGTTCTAAGTTATAGCACCGTGGCCGCCACGCCGCGCTCCCATACGAGAAATATGGTAAATACTTGTGTGTAAAAATTGTCTACGATACTAATCAAATGAGTGACGTTACGTCGCACAGTTTGTGTTTTAAAATCACACACATCCAAAAAATTGAGATTAGCAGTGTCGGTTTATCAACTTTTATCGTACTCTAGTAGTACTAGTAGTATTAAGTGGGCGTTTTTCAAATTTTTTGACCTTTGCCATAACGTAATGTCCACTGACTTATCAATAATGTTATTTAATAATTATTAGTGAAAATAACATGTTTAAAATGGCAATCGATAGCGCATTTCAACAAAAGTAAATTAAAACAAAAAAATAATTAAAAATCATCCTCAATTTTAAAAAAATTTAAAAATTTACTACTTAAGTACCCCAATTTCACGATGTCCCATGCATACCTTCCTGACTTTGAAATGGCATAATCCCCAAATATTCTCATTATAATCATACTAAAATTATTAGGTTAGTGGTAAAACAATATGAAATTACGTTTTTAATGTCTTTTAACTGATTGTTATATCAAAATAAGAAAATAAATCAAATCTTATTTTGTCCTAGAATTTCGATTATACCGGAATTTCCAGTAAGTAACTACGATTTTGGTCGACTTTTAAAGAAAACCAAGTATTCAGATATTTTTTTGATGTGTCAACCGTTGTTTGACAGAACATCGCTTGGCCGTTTTTTTTTCGGGCCTCTGTAATTGGTTATTTACCGGTACTTAGTGTTCAGAGCAGTGTGTCGACAATAACGTGTTCCGATTAGTAAAGTGATTTTGAAAGGTAAATATTATTGTTTTATCAAGAACATTGTTTAAAGTTTTACACCAAGTATCTAAAAATAACTGAAGTATATTAGAATCATAACTTTTAGTATAATTTATATAAAATATTGTGATGTGAAGTCATAAAATGTACTTTTGTAACGTCAGATGAGTAACGTTATATATAGCCGGAAAGGATTTGGTTACTAACTGGAATTATTAGGCCGAGTACTCAGTAAAGTAAAAATAAAAATTAAGTATTTTCTTAAATTACTTTTTATAATTCTTGTGCAAAAAGTAGATATATATTAACTAGCAATATTCAAACTGAAACCACTTTTTACCGATTTCAAAAAAGGAGGTGGTACTATGTTTGGCTGTGTGTATTTTTTTTTGTGTATCAATTTCTCCGTAAATTGTGGACTGATTTTCAAAATTATTTTTTGTTTGAAAGCCTATACACCTGAGGTGTTCCTGTTGTCACTAAATCAAAATCTGATGATGGGATCCAAGGAAAATTGAGGGAAACCCTCAAATTTTATAGGCACATACATTGTTTTTCATATACTTTCTAACGCAATTCAGATATTTGTGTCTGATAGTCATTATCTCATAGTGCTGAGCTGATGATGGAATTAAGAACACCTTATATTATCTAAAATATCATAGTTATCTTAAAAAGCAGTGATCCGATTTAGATGGGCTTTTCACTGTTCAAATTCTTATGACATTTTATAGTTTTGTGCAAGGTAAATTCGAAAATAAATTTTGGGTTGCATTGCAGATCTACGACATAACAAACGCAGATAAGTAGTATACACACTTACTGGAAATAATGGTAGTATTTCTGGACATTGACAAGTTTTTGACTCGCAAAGATTTAAGTCAGCTCAAAAGAACTAAGTGGCCGTGGAAAACAACACACTTTATACTAGTAAGAAAATGTCATAACTGCAACACTTATACTGACACGAATGCCGGAATACCGAATCATTTTGTTATTTCTAGTGGCAGACAAATAATTCGTCTTTTGAATCATATATTTTTCTGATGCCAAACCTGTTCATTATTTACTATTTATGATCATTATCTGGACGACGAATGTGAATATTGTAATAAGTAACAAAGCTACTAACCTATATTTACAAAAACAAGAATGCCACTTACCGGAGCTGAACGAGCTAGGAGATTTAGAGAAAAGTTAAAGGAGGATCCTGAAAGATATGAAAGATATAAACAGAAACAAAGAGAAATAGTTGGAAAACAAAGGAAAAAAATTTCTGATTTAGATGATAACGAGAAAAAAAAGCAAAGGGAACAGTGGAGGAAACAGAAAAGAAATCAGAAAGAAAGAAAAAAAGCATCAATTAATCAAGAAACTATAGCAACACATAAAATTAAGAAGCAAAGTAGTAAACTAAATAAAAAGTTACAAAGGGTATATTCTAATTATTATATGGCACAAAAAAACTTCAAAAGTTGAAGTTACAGTTATTGGTCGTCTTAGAAAACAGTTAACCCGCTCTAAACAAAAAGCAAAAGATTTGGAAACGGCTAAAAGTAAAACTGAAAAAGAATTTGATAATTTGAAAGATGCAATAAAGGAGACTTATGCAGATTGCAAGATACACAAAGACAAAAGATTATTGAAAAAAGTAGCTTTTAAAGTTTTTAAAAAATCTGGATCGAACGTGCTGAAACTGCCGAAAATTTTGGGTCTAAAAACTAAAATAAGATTTTTCAACCAGAGGAGCGATAACGATAGGATATTAAAGGTATTTTAGTTCATTATCATTAGCCTTTACTTGAGTTCCACTGCTGAGCAATTTAAATAATTTATTTTTATGCACAAATAACTAGATTTTTTTTAATGATAATAGGCTCGCGTTTGACCGCCATTTCACCTGAAGGTAAGTGATGATGTGGTCGAAGATGGAGCACGCTTGCCTAGAAGTAACCTATTTACTCTTGACTTAAAGACTCCCAGGTCATAGCGATCAGGAAACACAGACTCCGGCAGGGAATTCCACTCCCTAGCAGTACGCACAATGAAAGTATTCCCAAAACGTTTCGTGCGTATGGGTGGGATGTCCATCATGTAACGATAGTGCATCGCCGTTTGTCTTGTAGTCCAATGATGGAACGGGCTTGGCGGAATTAGATTGTGTAATTCCATCGCACACTCCCCGAAATGTAACCGATAGAAAACCGATAGACTTGCAACTCGTTATCGATGTTCAAGGCTCTGGAGCTTTGATTCGACCAGTCAATCGTTGCCAATGAGTCTCTTGGCCCGTTTTTCGATAGACTCAAGCGCTTCCAGTTGGTATTTCGCAGATCCATCCCAAAGATGAGAGCAGTACTCCATACACAACCGAACCTGGGCTTGATAGAGATTGAGCATCTGTTCCGGTGTAAAGTACCGTCTCACTTTTGCTAGGATTCCCAACTTTTTTGCTGCTATCTGAGCCTGGTCCGTTTATAGAGGCTACTCTATAAACGGCCCAAAATTGAGGGTGGAAGTTAGTGTTACCCAAAGAAGCTCAATACGATCGGTTATCGGCACGGTTACACCTCGGAGAGTAGGAGCCGGTTCGAATTGGCTCCTTTTTGCGGAGAAGAAACACGCCTGGGTCTTAGCTGCATTAAACTTGACCAAGTTGGCATCACCCCATTCGGAGATAGCCTTCAAGGACAAGTTCAAGCGCCCAATCATGTCCTCATGGAGAGACTGTATCTGTGACCCACTGTATCTGTGCTGTCGTCTGCATACCCAAAGGTACCGGGCATAAGCAGATCATTAATGTTCAGCAAGAATAAAATTGCTGAGAGAACCGACCCCTGAGGGACCCCGGCATTAATTGCCAATTGGCCAGACGAGCAGCCATCAATAACCACTCGAATGGACCGATCTCTCAGGAGGTCTTTAATCCAAACGCAAAGTTGAGTAGGTAACCCGAAAGAAGGAAGCTTAGCAATCAGGCTATCGTGCCAGACAGAAACAGCAAGTGCTTCTCAATTGCCTTAAAGATTAAAAAATGTATTCATAGTTTTTTTTATTTTTAAGGTTCGAGAAAGCATTGCGGCATTCTATCTAAGAGATGACGTATCCAGATGTGCAGCTGGCCGAAAAGAGTGCAAAACCAGAAACAAACAGAAGATGCAAATTAGGTATTTGCTGGACACCCTTCTGAACACTTATCGTTTGTATAGGGAAGAAGGCGGAAAAATGAGTTTTTCTACATTTTATCGTTTTAAGCCTTATTATGTCATAGCGCCCACTCGTGCTGCAAGAGATACGTGCATGTGTATTAAACACAGCAATTTTGAATATTTGTTTACTGCTTTGAAATTGCGATCGATCACTTCTTACAAAAATATTGACGAAGTCGTCAAGTCTTTTTCTTGTGATATTACTTCATTTAATTGTATGCACAGTCTTTGTGAGGTTTGCAAAATACCTCGCTTGATATTTGACGATAATCAAGCCAATGATAGTATTAGGTGGTACCAATGGGTAAGAATTGACCACAAATACCAAAAAGCTGGTAAAGAATATGTTACCAAAAAAACAACTAAGCAAGAACAGGCTGGTACTGTCGCTGAATTAACATCCTTATTCCTAGAAAAATTACCACTTTTTAAAATGCACTTTTTTAACTGGAAAGAGCAGCACAGACAGTACCGGAAATGTATTCAGAATTTAAAAAGTCATGAGATTGCAATACTATGTGATTTTTCTGAAAATTATGAATGTAAGTATGCACATGAAGTTCAGTCAATTCATTTTGGTGCATCCAAAAATTCTATAATTCTCCACACTGGTGCAATATTTTTTAATGATAAGTGTCAAACATTTGCAACCGTTTCGGATAATAATTGCCATGAACCTGAAGCTATCTGGGCACATTTACTACCCGTAATTAAATATGCTAGGGAACGTTACCCCGAAATTTCTGTTATTCATTTTTTTTCGGACGGACCCACTAGCCAGTATCGACAAAAAAAGAACTTTTTCTTGCTAAATTTGTTTACATGTAAATTAAAACTTGACTATTCTACATGGTCGTTCTCAGAAAGTGGCCATGGTAAAAGTGTGGCCGATGGTGTCGGAGGCAGTGTAAAACGCCAATTAGATAAGAGAGTCTCCTACGGTTGTGATATCACTAATGCAACAGAGGCCCATAATGTTTTGTTGAATGCAATGAAAACAGTAAAATGTTTTTATGTTAATGATACCGACTTAAAAAATATTGCTAAAATTATTCCATCTAATATTACTGCTGTGCCTGGAACGATGAAATTACATCAAATCATTTCATCATTCGAAAATACCATTAAATATCGCTTGCTTAGTTGTTTTTGCGGCGACAAGGCCGGTTTATGTAACTGTCATAGCCCTAAGTTACATAAACTTGTTCCTAATGAATCAAGCTCAAAAACCGAATCCAAGAAGGAAGTAATTTTAAGTAATGAAAAAGATAATAAGTCGTTAGTTAATGAAACCCACCATAATGAATCTAGCATAAGTAGTCAATCTGATCTTAAGGACCAACCAATTGTTATAGCTGTGCCTTCAGAGTTAGAATGCACTTAACCTTCTCCATCTCTGTCAATTGATTTTATAACCGAGCAAATTGATCTTAGCAATTTAAGTTTTGATCTTGATACCAATTTCGATGATGTGGGCAACAGCTGTGATCCTCCAGTGGTCTCAACTCCTAAATGTGTCAAAAAACGCGTTCGCGTTAAGTATCCTGGAGCCTCCCCACCACCACCAAAAAAAGTATGTGCGAGGTCTCTTTTGTACAATGATGGATCTTCTAAGAAACTTAAAAAAGATGGCATTATCTGTAAATTGTGTCAAAAGGACGTAAAGAGTAAAATCAAGTGCATGGTTTGTAAAAGTGATATATGTCTGAAATGCAGTGGGACAGACTTTTTTGATTACATCTGTCCTCCTTGTTTTGGTATATCTGATGAATAACACGTGTCAAACTAATTTTCTCAAAATGTTAGTGACGAAACATGATGATTATTTTTAACTTATAATAGAATTTTAGTTTAAAAGGTGATAAGGTGAGGTAAGGTGAAAGGTGGTACAAAGTTAATAGACTGACTAGGGTGAATTATATTTTGATTTTTATTCATGTTAATTAGCATGTAAGCGATGTTGTTACTGGGTCATTTTCAACAAGTCCGTTATTTTTAAATTTCGGTGGCATAATATTTTCTTTTATTTTTGGTATGATTGTGAATTTTGTTCATAATAAGTAAGCAAAATAATAAAATAAAATATACATAGTCTTAACAAAAATAAAAAAATATTGCGCCATCGATATTGAAAAAACCCGGAATTGTTGTAAATTACCTTACCGATATATCTGTGATTATTGTGATTTGAATTAAGACCGATTATTAAAATTGTAGAAGTAGTTAATTTAATATAAAAAGTTAGTATTGTGAACTTAACTTTATGTTCCTGTTAGTAACTAAGAATTCCAATTAGTAACTTGTTAAAGTGAGACTTAGTTTAGAAAATGTTATTTTCTTTGTTAATTTTATAAGAAGATGATTAACATAACAACTAAATATTGTTTATTTTGATATGTTTTACTCGAATTTATAAGAGATTGAGTTTTATACCTTGTGTATTTTCCATAACGGAGTATAATTTGAGGACATTGTGAAACAAATGTTACTAATCTGAAGTATTTTCATTAATAACTTGTTAAAAAATGCTGAAAATAGTTTTTTTTGCTAATATAATGAATATAACTGATTTAAGTAATAAGAAATTAAAATTAAAACATACAGAATACCTGGCTTTTATTAAAAAAAATATATATTAAAAGTGTTACTAATTGGAACTACCTGAGCTCTGAGTGCTCTATAAAAACTCATTTTTTGGCCTAACTGCTTGTTCAATTATAAAACAATTGGTATTTTAAAAAGCTCATTTAATAAGCTATCCACATATTGAAAAATAAAATACAAAATCATTTGTAAAAAAAATTGCGTTCCGGTTCCGTAACGGTCAACTTTTTTGAAAAACGCCCAAGTACCTACATAATTACAGTAGATAGCGTACCTAGGCAAATTTTATTTAATTAATGTGGATTAATTCCATCACAAGAAGAACATAATAAACAATATTATTTACATAATATCTACATTTTTTTGCTATGAAGGCACACCATACCTATCTGGTAACGCATCTGATTTATTAATCTTCCAACGAATCATTATTTTCATCAAAGAATGCCGTCATTTATCGGTATTTGTATAAATAGGAGTATTTACCTATTTCAATTTTAGTAATTCCAAATTGAGCTTCGCTTTGAGTTTAATGTAATAATTGTTTTTTTACTGTAATCCTTGTTGTTCTTGGACTGATAACTTTACAATTTGACATGAGTGCCGAATATTCAAATACAGTCAAGTTAATGTCATTAATTTGTTTTTTATATGTTGTTTTTATGTTTTGTTTTATACGAAAGTCCGTTGGTTTCTTAATGAAAGTTTACATTTAAAAAAATGTAAACTTTCATTAAGAAACCAACGGACTTTTGTGGGACATGGTAGGTAGTTCAGTTGGTTAGAGCATTGGCACGGATCGCCGAGGTCGGACCATGAGGTCTGAATACACAGACATGATGTGTCAGATGATATTTCGAATTTCTTATTAAATTTATTAATTTGGTTGGCCTTTACTATGCCTATGTCAATTCAAGGTCAAAATGTTCGTACTCTGTTACATTGTTCTAAGATCTAAACTACCGTTTAAAAAAAACTTTTTAACAAAAAATTAAACCGACTCCCAAAAAACACTGCAAAGTGAAAAATAACTTTAATTTCGGTAGTCGGTGTCTTTAGTTTTGTTTTTTCGTTTTTGGCACCGACTTCCGAAATTAAAGTTATTTTTCACTTTGCAGTGTTTTTTGGGAGTCGGTTTAATTTTTTGTTAAAAAGTTTTTTTTTCACTCTTTTTAGTTGGATCATTTTTAATTTACCTAGTTACAAGAGCCTAAATGTCAACTACTTATAACCTTTTACAAAATATTGCTTTTCCCAATGCTGGGCCGTTAATTGTTGAGTTCTCCTGGTACTTCACCATCAGCTCTACATCACCATATGCATTGTGACGAGCATAAAGTGCTTAACATCCATATTCAAGTAATCGAATCGCAATCCACTTAATACTTATTATTGAGTAGTTTCGGCGGCCATCTATGGTCTTCATCATCAGTTCCACTTCCACAAATGGTACTTTTTGAGAGCAACTGCACAAGTTACTATAAGAAATACCCAAAACGCTATAGGTGTGCCTATAATATTTGAAGAGTTCCCTCGATTTCTCCAGGATCCCATCATCAGATCCTGACTTTGGTGATAGTGGTACCAATTCCGAAGTATACCCATTCGAACAAAAAAAGAATTTTCCAAATCGGTTCAGCCGTCTTCGAGTACTCGATGATCATACATAAAAAAAAAAATATATATATACGCGTCGAATTGATAACCTCCTCTTTTTGTCGTCGGTTGATAAATAGCAATAGGTGTTGGCAGCACCGAGTGAAGCTAGCGCGAGTGGTGCTGTGGCGGGAAACGAAGCGGTTACACCGGTCGACATGGCGCGATCACAGGCCCTTTTTGGGTTGAGCTCTCGACGTGTACGGTTGTGTTGTGCTTAGTTTTGCATTATTAAAGTTGAGATTGTCTGTCTTTCGTATAGTGTGAATAAGTATATTGGTTAACATAATAAGGAACTAATGTTACTATTAAATAGGCCATGGGGTGTTTATAAATGTGAAAGATTTAATAACACGATATTAAAATTAATGTAAAGTATGAGAGCTGGGTCAAGTCAGGATAGTTGTGATGAGTATATATATGTAACATTACAACAAGCTTATATAATAGTTAAGACAAACCAATAAGGGCCGTTCGTTTTGAAGAGTTCGTGGACTAGATAATGCGTAAAGATAGTGACAGTTATTGTACTGTGCTTGGAGACGTTGATGTGCATACTATGGACGTCAGAGAAATATGAAAATGGTATCGAATAGACAATATGAGAGGAAGTGAGAGATCAAGTAAATGACATGAAGGAGTGGCCAAGGCGGAGATTAAAATACTTAATAATCGGTATTTTGAGTAAAACACGTGTTGGCAAGTTAAATAGATTATACAGGCATTTATTTACAACTATCCCTATTATGCTTATTGAATTTATGCGTGTTATGGTTTAATATAAAAATATAATTCAGGGTAGGAGTGGTGTGCTGAAGCAGTTACTGCTTAAGACTAAAGGAGTAAACTGGACCAGGCACTACTTCGAACTAAAGAAGTGAACTAGGTTTCACAATCATTTATTTATAACTAGCCCTATTAAGCTTATTCAATTTATATGTGTTGTGCTTTCATACAAAGGAATATAGGTATTAGGGCATCGGAACCGGTTTTTCCCGGTTCCAGAAGAACCGGGAAATCCCGGTTCTGAGGTCCTTGAAAGAACCGGTTCTGTAGAACGGAGAACCGGTCGTTTCGGTTATTTCGGTTCTCTCTTAAAATAAATTTAGATATAATATTACTAGGGGTGATCCAAAAGTAATGATAATCATAATAAAACACGGTAATTTTGATTTAAAAAATAATTTATTTTTAAACGTAGTTTCCTAACAAATCAATACACTTAGTCCATCTTTTTTCTAAACCTAGGATTCCTTTAGAAAAAAAAATCTTTATCTTGACTCTCCCAAAACGCCTTAACAGCAGCCATTACTTCACTATCGTCTTCAAATTTTCGACCTCGGAGGTATTCCTTGAGCCGAGAAAAGAGGTAGAAGTCACTGGGGACTAGATCTGACGAATAGAGGGGGTGTTCGAGCAATTCGAAACCCGTTTCTTGAATGGCAGCCATCGCAACTGCGGCTTTGTGAAAGGGTGCGTTGTCTTGCTGACACAACACTCCAGCTCGCAATTTGCCGCGTCTTTTTTCCTTGATAGCCTCCCGCAATCTTCTTATTTGGTCTGCGTAGTAAAAGCCTGTTATAGTGGCTCCTTTTTGCAAGTATTCCACCATAATGATTCCTTTAGCGTCCCAAAAAACGGATGCCATAACCTTCCCCGCCGAACTTGACACCTTGTATTTCTTCGGCGTCGGTGAGGAGGCTCGTTTCACGTCATCGATTGTTGCTTGCTTTCATAATCAAAATGGTGAATCCAAGTTTCCTTCATGGTCACAAAACGTGACAAAAAATTTTCCTTATCTGCTTGGAACTATTCGAGATTCGTCCTCGAAATGTCGACTCGTTTCTTCTTTTGCTCTTCGGTTAACATTCTCGGTACCCAACCCGCAGATACCTTTTTCATTTGCAATTCGTTCGTAAGCATTCTTTGAATGCAGCCATATGAGGTCCCTGAAACCTCAGCTATATGCCTGATGGTCACTCTTCGATCTGCCATTACAATATCTTCGACTTTTTTAACGTTCTCTTCAGTGAGAGACGTGGATGGGCGTCCCTCGCGATGTTCATCTTCAGTGGATATTCTGCCCAGGCTAAACTCCTTGGCCCATCGTGCAACTGCAGAATATGGAGGAACAGAGTCCCCCAATGCTTCCACCAAGTCGCTGTGTATGTCTTTAGTAGACATTTTTTACTTAGGTACTTGATCACAGCTCTAATTTCGTTTTTTTCCATTTTGATGTTCCAACGGTTTGTATTCAAATGAATGCAACTCCCTGGAATCGTGGTCTATTTATATGATTTTTTTCATGGTGACTTAGTGGGTAAACAAGCTATAAAATTATTATTTTTTGGATTTTTCTTAGAACTGGAAATATCTACTGGAAAGAAGAAACCCAATACGTAATACTCAATTTCATAATTAATTTTATTGTTTGGTTTTTGTTAAGTCCATATAGAATATTTTTTTTTAATTTTAATAATTTATTTACGACTTTTGTGTGCTTTTTGATTTATTTTGAGTGGATTTGTGAAAGTTCCTATTTCTAGCTTGTAAGATTATTAATTTTTTTAAAGTTTAATTTTTATTATTTCTTAGCTACATTTTGATCTCTGTAGTGTAGTGAATTATAAACAACTGATTGTTGCCAAAAATATTTTAAACGATGTTGTAAATTTGTAATTTAAGTATAATTCATAAAATATTTACCATACTTTATTGCTTACCAATAAAGTGTGTTTTATTTAGAACCTTTCCCTTTATTCGTTTTGATAGTAGGAATTCTATATAAAAGATAGCCTTGAAAAGCATACCTTTTCAACTTGAATTTATGAAAAAACCCGAAAGAACCGAAAAAACCGGGTACCCGGTTCCGGCTTGAGTTTAGAACCGAAAGAACCGGTTCCTAAAATAGGGCCGGTTCTCGATGCCCTAATAGGTATGTGCTGGTCTGCCAGAACTTTGAGGTGTTCACGATCCAGGGTAGGAGTGGTGTGCTGAAGCAGTTACTGCTTAAGACTAAAGGAGTAAATTGGACCAGGCACTACTTCGGACTAAAGGAGTGAACTAGATTTCAGATTTTGTCTAAGTCTAAAGACAAAATTCTATGAGTTGGGCAGATCAGTACATCAAAAACGATGCATCTCAAGGTTTCCTGGGCCTATAGGGGACAAGGATACTTTTTTCTAATATTTCAAGTTTAGGGAAGAAGTAAAAGAGATCAAGATGATGTTCCTGATGGCGGTGTTCTAATACTTGTTTTATTTCAGATGCATAGATTTGGCTTGTGTGACGGTGTACGCAGGTGTTGCCGGTGTTGTTTGGAGTGTGCCTGAGGTCATGCACCATGCAGGAGGGCCGTGTTGGCAACACCGAGTGAAGCTTGCGCGAGTGGTGCTGTGGCGGGAAACGAAGCGGTTACACCGGTGGACATGTACATTATTATTTTTTGGGAATTAGGAACTTAAGACACTTTACCTATGCTAGTTTAGCGCTATATCGTAGCACTACTTTAGTGCTATGTTGGAGCACTAATTTAGAGAATATATTTAAGGTAGCGGAGATTTACTTTAGACAGCACTTTGGAGAATAAGTTAGGGAGGGCAATGACAAGGCGTGAAGTCGCAGTAATGAATGTGGAATGAATGTTCTTTATTAAAATAGAATTGTGTATATATAATTGTAGTGTTTACATTAGTTAAACAGTGGTCACTGTGTGGGAGCGCGGCCCTCCGCCCGCGTCTCATATAACTGTTGATATTATATTTAATTTATAGCACTTAGAATAATATTCCTTTGTGCATAGTATGAGCGATTGGTTATCAAAGTGAAGGGTGTGCTGGTATGCTACAGGACTCCCCTTCAAGCGAAACGTACCGGCAGTTTGATGATACGTCCTGAGCGCGTCTGCTTGTTTTCAGCGGGATGTGACGTCAGGCTTGCTCTCGGTACTTCTGTTTTCTTGGTATCGCTGTCTGTAACTGGTGTGGTAGATGGTAAAGTTTCTTCTGAGATAACATATGCAGGTTTCAATCGATCTATCGAAATGTTTGCTTGCCGATCAGATAAATGTACTGTGTAAACTTTTTCTGTGCGGCTTATCACTCGGTAGGGTCCTTCGTATGGTGTTTGAAGTGGTTTCTTGACTGCGTCGGTTCTGATAAACACGTGGGTGCACTTCAAAAGGTCTTGATGAATGAATACGGATTTTTTTGTTGCTGTGGTGTTTGGTAACGGCTTGCGGCTTGTTTACTTGAATTATATCACGTAGTTTCTCAACGTAGGTATAATCCATAGTAGGTGTGCAGGTATTTTCTGTGAAAAATTCGCCAGGTAAGCGTAAGTTGTATCCGTATGTAAGTTCGGCTGCGCTTACTCCGGTGTCAGTGTTTAGAGAGGCTCGTAGACCCATTAAAATTGTTGGGAGCTCGTCTATCCAGGAACTTGCTTTTGTGAGTTTCGCGCGTAATGCGGTCTTGAGGGTGCGATGCCATCTCTCGATTATGCCGTTGCTCTGTGGGTGATAAGCGAGTTTTCTTTATTCCCATTAGCTTCATTAGGTTTTGGAAAAGTTGACTTTCGAATTGGCGGCCTTGGTCGCTTGTTAGTGTGGTCGGACAACCAAATCTTGTGATCCAATGTTGGTAAACGATTTGGGCTATGCGATCAGCTGATATTTCGTCGGTAGGAATTGCTTCGGGCCACTTAGTTAATCGGTCGATCATTGTGACTAAGTACCGATGTCCTTGAGATGTTGTAGGTAGAGGTCCTACGATGTCAACGTGTAAATGTTGAAAACGTTCGGTTGGTGGGATAGATTCGATGTTTGAGAATGTGTGTCGTTGAATCTTGCTTTTCTGACAAGGTATGCACGTACGAGTCCAACAGCTGATATCTGCGTTCATTGATGGCCAGAAATGTTTTTGAGTGATAAGCTTGCGAGTCGTGCGCGTACCAGTGTGACTGATATTGTGCACGCTGTTAAATACTTGTCTTCTATATTGTTCTGGTATGTATGGTCGTACGTAAGCAGTACAGGTTTCGCAGTATAGCTCGATGTTGCTGTTGGGTATAAATATATTCTTGAGACTGATGTTGTCTTGTGATAATAATTGTTTGATGTTGATGTCCTTTTCTTGCGCGCTGGCTATGTCGGTATAATTGATTGTAGGTGGGCATGAAATAGTTTCTATGCGGCTAAGTGTGTCGGCGACGACGTTTTGTTTACCGCTTACGTGTCGAATGTCGGTCGTAAATTCGCTGATAAACAAAAGTTGCCTTATTCGCCTGTTTGTTTCTGAGTTTGAAGGAGTCTTTGACATAACGTATGTCAGCGGTTTGTGATCCGTAAATATGATGAGATTTCGTCCTTCAAATATCTTGCGGAAGTGTTTGACTGCCATGTAAATTGCAAGTAGTTCATGATCGAATGTAGAGTATTTCTTTTGCGCGTCGATGAATTTCTTCGAAAAATATCCGAGCGGTTGCCATGTTACGTGTATGTACTGTTGAAGTACGGCTCCAGCTGATGTGTCGGATGCGTCGCAGAATAAAGCGATTGTTGCGTGGTGAGATGGATGAGCGAGTAAAGCTGCCTTTATTATGCTGGCTTTACACTGCTCGAAAGCTTGCGTCGCTTCATCGGTCCACGTGATTGGCGTTTTATCTTTCTTCTTGACGTTGTGTAGGTATGCATTCAATGGTGCTTGTTGAGATGCGGCGTTAGGTATATGATCGCGATAGAAATTGATCATACCAAGAAATCTTCTCAACTCTTCAATGGTAGTCGGCTTGGGAAAGTCAGTGATAGCTTCGACTTTATGTTTTGGAGGTTTGATACCTTGTGCTGATACTGTGTAACCAAGGAACTGAACTTCTGATTGGCCTAGGTTGCATTGGGCAGGGTTGATCGTGATACCGTTTTGTTCGAGTCTCTTGAGTACGATATGCAGGTGTTCTCGGTGTTGGGTTTCATTTTCCGATGCTAGAAGTAGATCGTCGATGAATGGGAAAACAAAATCTAATCCTCGTAGGACTTCATGGATATATCGTTGAAATGTTTGTCCCGCGTTCTTTAAACCAGGGCACATACGTGGGAATTCAAATAATCCCATCGGTGTGATGATTGCTGTTTTTTCTATGTCTTCTTCTCGAACATTCAGTTGTTGGTAAGCACGGTTGAGATCTATCGTAGAGAAGATAGTCTTACCAGATAGATGATGCGTAAAATCTTTGATGCGTGGTACGGGATATCTGTCTGGTATGGTGATAGAGTTGAGTCGGCGATAGTCACCACAAACTCTGATATCGCCATTCTTTTTAGGCACGATATGAAGAGGTGATGCCCATGGACTCTTGCTAGGTCTGCATAGACCTTGTTCGATCATGTTTTCGAATTCCTTCTTTACAATCTCGAAGCGATGCGGTGGAATAGGACGGGCGCGGCAGTGTACCGGTGGTCCGCGAGTTTCAATGCAGTGTTGCACATTGATGTTGCAGTTCAATTGCATTGATGTTAATCGCGTGATTTCCGGATATTGAGCTAGGATGTCATAGTATGACTGTGACATGTCAATACTGCGTACGGTAGGAACATCTGATACACGTACCGGGACATTGACCTTTAAGCTCGTGATGCCGTCGATAAGTATGCGGTTTTTCAAGTCGACGATAAGTTGATGGTACTTGAGAAAATCGGCTCCGAGTATTGGTTTCGAAACATCTGCTATTATGAACTTCCATTTGTACGGGCGACGTAGGTTGAAGTTGAGAGTTAATGTTTTTTCGCCATACGTAGCTATCTTTGTGTTGTTCGCAGCGTAAAGTTGAAATGGTAGCGGCGTTGCGACTTGACCCTTTCTTCTCGGTAGCACGGATATGTTTGCTCCCGTGTCGACCAAGAAAGATAATTTAGAGTTTTTGTCGGTGATGTATAGGCGGTGTGAATTTTTTTGAACGCCGGTGTCCGCCTCTGCCAACGTTCGGTCTAGTTTTCCGAGTTTTGTTTGTTGAAAGAGCAGGGCGAAGTGCAGTGTGATAATAGCAGTGTTGTGATGTTTCTCGGCTTCGCGATCGTGATGCGCTACGGCGGTGAGATGGGTAGCGGTGGCGGCGATAGTTGTGATTGTATGGCGGTTTTGCCTTTAGATCGGCTATATCTAGCGAGAGTTTTCTTATCTCGTTGACGAGGTACTGCGTAACCGACTGCGGTGCTGATGTAGGTGCTGCGAATGAATGTACGGCTGCGACTTCATTTGATGTGGTCTGCTCCATCATTCTGTTAGCGAGTAGTGCGAGTTCTTCGAATATCTTAGTGCTGATTGATTCACTAACCTCAGGTATGTCTGGTTCGAGGTTTCCTCCGCTTCAGATGTATCTGGCTCGGGTTTTCTCCGCTTCAGATGTTCGCTTCGGGTTTTCACCGCTTTGTGTGTTTCTCCGCGTCAGGCGTGTTTAGCTCGGGGTTTTTCTCCGCTTCAGGCGTGTATCTGGCGTGTTTAGCTCGGGGTCACCACTTTGGCGCTACCTCGTAGCACTACTTTAGTGCTATGTTGGAGCTCTAATTTAGAGAATATATTTAAGGTAGCGGAGATTTACTTTAGACAGCACTTTGGAGAATAAGTTAGGGAGAGCAATGACAAGGCGTGAAGTCGCAGTAATGAATGTGAAATGAATGTTCTTTATTAAAATATAATTGTGTATATATAATTGTAGTGTTTACATTAGTTAAACAGTGGTCACTGTGTGGGAGCGCGGCCCTCCGCCCGCGTCTCATATAACTGTTGATATTATATTTAATTTATAGCACTTAGAATAATATTCCTTTGTGCATTGTATGAGCGATTGGTTATCAAAGTGAAGGGTGTGCTGGTATGCTACACTAGAAAAAGAAAAGAAAATATTGTCAAAGACATCCAACACTCGATTTTGACATAAGGTAGGGTAAGACGGGGTACCCTATGGGGCTCTTGCCCTCTTGTGGTATAGGGAGACATATTTTAATTTTGATTACAATACTCGCAAATAAACGCTGCCTCGCCGTCCTCGTCATCTATCCCAGCGCAGCTACAATGTGCCCAATTCCCACAGTGGGAACACGCGACCCATCCTTCATTTGATTCCATGTATCTACCGTTGCAGTAAAATAAAAACAAGGGATATTATTTTTCGTTTTCATCATATTCTGGTGAAACGTGATTCTTTTTATTATTCTTATTGATGACAGTTCTCTTCTTTTTAGTCAATTCGGTTTTCTTGTTCTTTTGCATCTTTTTATCTCTTTTTGATATCTTCTACCAGTCTCTTTTTTCAAAGTTCGTTCTATTCTTCTTCCAAAAATATTCGCTTTTTTGGGCTTAAAAGTACTTTAATCGACGCAGGAGCAGCAGGATGTTTTAGGGCTTCACGAGATGCTTTTATTTTCCTTTCCAGGGTAGTTTGTGGCGCAGAAAATGTTTTTGATGCTACTTTATACCCCATTTTCCCTTCAATGACCATATTTACCGCATTTTTCATGCTTTCTTCATTCCAACTCCCTCTCTCCGTCTTTCTTTTATAATTTTTCACCATCCTAAAAAAGTTAAAACTCAAGTAAGTTATTAAAAGTTAATCAAAAACATAAAGTCATGTCATTATAAAGTCATATTTTATTTTAGAAGGGCTAGATGGGGTACCTTACATGATCTTGCCCTTTCATGTTTTTTTGAATAAAATAACTTATCTTAAAAAAAAAACAAATCATAATATTGAAACAAACATATTCTTACCTGTTAGCATATTTAAAATAACTTTCAGTGAGTTCTTGAGGTAAAAAACACTTGCCATGCACAACGCGAAAATAACAAGCAATTTGACAAAAACGAGTTTTTGGCGCTAGGTCACAAACGCGTACTCGGTAACCGGTCACAGTGCTGACTGAGAAACAATACAACGTCGCGTCATTACGAGCCAGAGCGGCTGTGATTGGTCATTCGTACGACACGTGAGGCCCTCTGCCCCGTCTTGCCCGCTTCCCCGTCTTGCCCCCCCCCCCTTCCCCTACTTTTACTTGAGTCATTAGTATTTGTCTCAAGTTATCATCGGCGCACGTAAACAGCGACCTATGACATACAATTATCACAGTGTTGAGGGTAGTTGGTTTCTTAGTAGGTCGGTACGCTTTGTAATAGTAGTCGTCAACCTAGCTTCGTGCTGACGGTTGAAAATGTGTAAATATAACTCATTTCTCGTGATTTTTGTGTTAGTTACAGTGAATTTACCATTTCAAATACAAGGTATTTTATGGTGGTTAAAAGTAAATCATTTGAAATGTGATTATGAAAAGTGCTGCTTTTAAAATATTTGTTTTTAACAGCTTTCAGAGTGTTTTATGTGGATGGAGTAGAAAATATTTTGGCTTTAGAAAATGAGCAGATTAATATAGAATGTAAGACGGATATGCGTCTTACTTATTGTGGATTTTTACACCCTTCAGGGAAGCGATATTCGTAAGTACTAAATAATGACACAAACAATAAATAAAAAGCCGGTCAAGTTCACTTAAACATGAAAGAGTTACAAATGCACTTATACTGAAGTAATTCTGTTCTTTGTTTTACAAAATTTTAACTTACCTACGATACAAACCGTTTGAGCACAAGTCCTAAAAAAATGGTTAAGCCTAGTTTTCCATTTAATTTCTTTAAATATGAAACTATAAGTGTTCCCCAATGTTCACCTTTTCTTTCTTGTGTCGTGATCCTTATTAATTAGAGTAGTAGCTAGTGTTGCCCACGTCCAGTGTGTCAAATTTCGGGTCCAAAAAAACTTTTTAGCAAAAAATAAAACCGACTTCCATATAAAAACACTACAAAGGCAAAAATAACTTAAATTTCGGTGGTCGGTGTCATTTGTTTCGTATTTCCTTTTTTTTTCGACACCGCCTTCCGAAATTTAAGTTATTTTTGCCTTTGTAGTGTTTTTATATGGAAGTCGGTTTTATTGTTTTTTTTCACGCTTTTTAGTGGGTCGGTTTTTAATTTATCTAGTTACAAAAGCCAATATGTCAACTACTTATCACCTTTTACAAAATATTGCTTTTTCCAGTGATGAGCCGTTAATTTTTGAGGAGTTCTCCTGGTACATCACCATCAGCTCTACTTCACCATATGCATTGTGACAAGCATAAAGGCTTAACATCTACATTCAAGTAATCTAATCGCAATCCACGAAATACTTATTATTGAGTAGTTTCGGTGGCCATCTGTGGTCTTCATCATTAATTCAACTTCCCCAAATGGAACTTTTCGAAAGCAACTGCTCAAGATACTATAAGAAATACTGAAAACGCTATAGGTGTGCCTATAATATTTGAAGAGTTCCCTCGATTTCTCCAGGATCCCAATGGGACCAACTAGAACGTATACCCTTTCAATTGTAAACCTCCTTTTTTTGAAGTCGGTTAAAAATAACCGGTAATTTGCTTTAAAAATGAAACAGCTATCATGTCGACCAATCAATCAGATTTTTGTGATTCAGTTTTATATCCACTCGGTTAGTTGATATATAGATACTTTGTATCGTAATTAAGCATAGAAGGAAGTATACAAGCGAATAACTAGTGAGCTGAACAACCTAGATAGTTTCCTATTACACACCTAAAAAGTGGGGTTTATACTGGGTCCTACCTATTTACTCATCAATTAAAGTACGATGATGATGATACCCTTACTGCAAAAACCAATTAGGTAATAGTAAGCAATTTATTACTAAAAATAAGCTAAATATAGCGATCGTCTCATCAAGACGATCTACAGGTAAAACCGGTTTTTAGCTATGACGCTTATTTAGGAAGATAACTTCGGCAAAAAGTAAATAACCTACAGTTTTGATCGAATAGTCTTCAGGAAAAAAATACTTACCTACTTTCATTGGTATGAGTTGATAATTTTATTTTGGTTTTGGAAGGCCAAAACCAAATTTTGTACTTTAAAAAGTTTTAGATATAGTTGCTTAGAGTATAAATATGTCTAGACCATTCAGCCAATAACATAATGAACGACAGTAATTGGTTTTGGCCTTACTTACTTGACCGAAAATTGAGGAAACTTCTCGTAAAACAAACTAAACCAATTCAGTTGTTTTTTGCAAGATATAAAAATTACGTGATTATAGTTAATTTTTACGGTAACTTTTGAAACTAGTTTTAATGAATTTTATCAACCAAAGTAAGATATTTACACTTACTGTTTTTCCTGAAGCTTCGCAAGGCAAATTGAATAATAAGCTTCGGCTTACTATCCATGTGATAGCTCTCTCTTTCTCACGCAACTCTCAGCTCAGAAGAATAATAACATTTTAAATTATTACATTATGTATTTCACTTTATTGAATAAAGTATAATTCCTAAAATTGTGTTTTAGTTTAACGGCGCAAAGTAAGGAGCTATTATAATCGAATTTAGTATTTTTTGTAGAATATCAATAAGTCAATGTGCAGATAACTAGTAAATATCTTATTAAATTAATTTCATATACAACAGAAACTAACTAAAAAACATTCTTTTAATTCTGTACTGGCTCAAATTTAATAAAATCTATCCATGTCTTCATGGATACTAGTAATTTATGCACATGATTCAATAAAATATGTCGAGGAACTTCCAGACAAGTGCAATGCAAGTGCATCATTGATTTTTGGTATATTTTCCACATTCAGGAAAAACTGACTAAATGCATCCCCTTAACAGTTAATTTTCCGTTTTGTGGGAAAAGTATAGGACCTTTTCGAATTATTATTTTCATAATCCATACGTGAATATTTTGTGATTGATTAATACATACTAGTGGGTAATATTTACCTAAATATAAGGTATTTCTGAGATGGTAAACTTTCAACTGCTGTTATCTCAAAAAAAATTACTAAAATTTTGGCGCATTTAGTAGGTTTTGCAATAAGGGTACGATATGATGATACCGTACCTACAGTCTAATAAAGTTACAGAAGAGGGCTGTAAATATCGCCATCAATAATAAGCGCCATCGCACAAAACGTTTTAGGATTACCTTCATTGTGCGTACTGCCAAGGAGTGGAATTCCCTGCCGGAGTCTGTGTTTCCCGATAGCTATAACCTAGTAGTCTTGAGAAGAGTGAATAGGTTACTTTTAGGTAAGCGTGCTCCATCTTCGACCACATCATCACTTACCATCAGGTGAGATAGTGGTCAAACGCGAACTTATTATTTTTTAATATTAAAAAAATACCCGTAGCGTGTATAGCTTCGACTACAATAGAGACTAAGACTTCTGTTGGTGGTGTCACAAATCCAGATCTGTTAAGTGTAAGCGCAAAGGACTCCTGGTTTATAGTCGCTCTCCCTGTGTTTTTTTTAGTCGCAATCAGCTTTTCCAGGGTCTCGTTTTCTTTCGAGATAAGTAACCGGAGAAGTTGAAAGATCCTATTGACGTTTGCGCCAGCAGGATCGTTCAACTTCTCTTTTCTTTTTATAATAATCCGTCACTATCCTCTTCCTCTTTAAAAAGTTAAGCTATAAAATTCACACGACAGTAATGTAACCCATGTTGTTATCAAGCAGCTAATTAATTTGTTATTTTTTATTGCTCATCCAATGTCGATAAAGGTTTATTTTATTTTTGATATGCGAATTTGTGTTATCTATGGGCACTAGAGGACTATGCTGTAAGTTTTATATCATCACTAGCTTCTGCCTGCGGCTTCTCTCGCGTGTTAAGTTCTGTATCAGGTGTCTCAGTTTTAACAAAATCAAATTATAGCAGACTTAATAGCTATGTAACAAAAAAAGTTTCATTCAAATCCGTCTAGTCAGTACCTACCTAGTTCCAGAGATTAGCGTGTAGGTACGAATAGACAGACATTTAATTTTAAATTATTGGTCTATTACTTTCTCAATTGCTTTTGTATTGTTGTATAATTCAATGTACCTACACACTTTATTTACTGTTTTATTTATTATATGTATTGATTGGTGATATTGAATGATGCAAAATAAAATTCTAAAGTCTTGAACATAGGCGACGGGCTGGGTGGAATTAGGCTGTGTAATTCCATCACACTTCCCGAAATGTAACCGATAGACATTTCGGGAAGTGTGATGGAATTACACAGCCTAATTCCACCCAGCCCGTTTCATCATTGGGCTGCAAGGCGAACGGCGATACGCCAGCGTTACATGGCGGGCATCCCACCCATACGCAGAAAACGTTTCGGGAATACTTTCATTGTGCGTCTAGCTAAGGAGTGGAATTCCTTACCGGAGTCTGTACTTGCCGATACCTATACTTTGTAGCTGAAATAAACTTATCACGCGAGCGAAGCCAGGGGCAGAAGTTAGTGCTACGAATTATATTATTGATTTTTTTTACAGACTATCTAATATCAGAACTGGCCATATGCTAAACATATACCTACCGTCAGGTTTTCAGGATCCACTCTTAGCGCTGGTCACTGCGCCATAAAAGTTCAAGCTACTAAAAACGACACGGGAGAATGGCGGTGTCACATCGGAACGCAAGCAACTGGCTTGGAAATAATACAGGCCATACATGTTAGGGTGGTAGCCGATCTTGCAGCGGTCCAAGAGAATATTTCTGCCCGCCACGGCAAGCCTATGACGATAGCTTGTACGACCACGAGAGGATTGGTGCCATTGAGTTATTGCAGATTCGAACCACCCAATGGCCAACCGTTTAGCATCAATTCTGATGTGACTAGTAAAAAGTAAGTTATTTATTTATAGGTCCTTTGGTTAGGATTAGGATCCTTTGGCGGTCTACTTCCATTTTACAAGAAAAAATAGCATTTACCTACCTATATAAATAAAGCTGGTGGAAAACATCTGAAGACACATTTTATAAGATTCATGTAGAAATTTGAATTTTTATATCCAAGACCAAAAGAGTATTTTTTATGTCGTTAAAAAATTATGTTGCCAGTTCTAATCTGCTTGAATTGAATTCCTGTTCTCTCTAAAATACGGAATAAAAAAAAAACACATGCACATAGATAAAATAAATATTTATTTCTATGCACATGCATATCGGATTTTAGCTAGGTATATATGCATACTTTTGTAACGAAGTCAAATCTCTCAATTCGATCTTGGTCAGAAAATCAATACGCACAAAACATTTTGGGAATACTTTCATTGTGCTTACGGCTAAGGAGTGGAATTCCCTGCCGTAGTCTGTGTGTCCTGAAAATATAGCTATAACCTAGGGGCCTTTAATTCAAGAGTGAATAGGTTACTTCTAGTAAAGCGCGCTTCATCTTCGACCGCATCATCACTTACCATCGGGTGAGATGGCGGTCAAACGCGAGACTATTATCAATTAAAAAAAAATAGATAGTAATCATTATGTAATGAATGATGAGAACGAGACATTAATAACGCTTTATTTAAAACTAGCTTTTGCCCGCGACTTCGTCCGCGTGGAATAGTTACTTTGGGCTAACGTTAAATTTAACCTCGATTTTGAAGCATTCTTCATTGGTGCTCCGCTCCTATTGGCCTTAGCGTAATGATATATTTAGCCTATAGCCTTTCTCTATAAATTGACTATTTAATTAAAAATATTTTTTCAATTCGAACCAGTAGTTCCTGAGATAATCGCGTTCAAACACACAAACTCTTCAGCCTTATATTATTAGCATAGATAGCTGTTGCCCGCGACTTCGTCCACGTTTCCGTCGTTTTTCGTAAAAAAGTAGCCTATGTCCTTCCTCACGGTTCAGTGATTTTGATGTAACATACAGATTAACTTTCGTAATTTAGTAGGGAAATATTATATGTCAATCTATAATACTGTTGAAAAATATCGCAATACCGAACCGCACAATATTATTGTTAATAGCTGTGCCCGCGACTCCGTCAGCGTGTAACTCCTTGTGTGTTATTAAGTTAATGTATTGGTAATATTGTTTAGATCACGTTCACATGAGGCTTAAGTACCTATAGAACGACAATACTTCAGCGCAAAGCTTCCGGGTAAACTATGTTGAAAGTTGACCCGTCCGGCACGTGAACATAAAGATTTCTAGAACTGCTAACCCGGGAAAGAGCGACGCACAACTGATCATCCGAGAAACAACTGACACCGAGATCTACTCCAGCAACACGAAAAGTCTGCCCTTGAGCCTTATTAATTGTCATTGCATAACACACCGATACTGGGAATCGCGTTCTTTTAAATTGGAATGGAAAATTATTTGGTATTATGGGAATTCTGGGAATAAAGACGGTTTCTCCTGCACCGCAACCTGTTAAAATTTGAGCCTCGATTATATTTTGTTGCAACTGGGTTACTTTTAGCCTAGTTCCATTGCAAAGTTGTGGTGGTTTTAAATTTCGGAACAGAATAATAATCAGAAAGCTTCGAACTGCTAAGCTATCGGGAGTTACACGTGTTATTGTGAGTCAACCATAAAAGATAGATATATGCTGTCCTGGGATATTTTTTATACAATTTTAAGGAGAACATTTCCGTCATAAATGATTTCTGTGTAGCTTTAACCATTAAGGTTGCACACGCGCCGGAAGATTAAAAAATGGAGTAACTTCTCCCGTTTTCCCAACATTTCCCTTCACTGCTCTGCTCCTATTGATTGTAGCGTGATGAAAAGTATACTATAACCAGCTCAGGAGTATGAAAAATAATTGTACCAAGTTTCGTTAAAATCCGTCGAGTAGTTTTTGTTTCTATAACGGTTATACAGACAGACAGACAGACAGACAGACAGACAAAAATTTTACTGATTGCATTTTTGGCATCAGTATCGATCCCTAATCACCCCCTGATAGTTATTTTGTAAATATATTTCATGTACAGAATTGACCTCTCTACAGATTTATTATAAGTATAGATGTGCTCAAAGCGGACTAGGAAAGCCGGCTGTCTGTTTGCCGTCAAAGTGCAAATATTGCTACTGCTTCACGCAAAAACTACTTTGGATCATGATCTGAAAGCCGCACAGACGAAATTGCGGGCTAGTCGTAAATATTATTATTATTATGTTTCAGTCCAATCCTGGGAAGATATTATTATCCAGCCAACAGAAGTTTAGATCGTGGTGACTGTGCTGTGACCATTCGGAAGGTGAAATATGAGGATGTGGGTACGTGGACCTGCGGGGCTGGTCTCGATGATGGAGAGGAGCATATCGACTTCATTCAATTTGAAGTTGAAGGTGAGATACTTCATAACTATTGGCTTTTGTATCTACATATCAGTAGCTTCTTCTTAGCGTGTCGATGGCAAATAGCTAAATGGAGACTGCCTAGAACTGGGCAACAAGTTTGGCACCGTCGGTTTCCATCAACTTCTGCAGTGAGCAGTTCACAGGGCACGCAAAACAGGAAATTAAGTGTGTCATGGTTTGTGGAGCAGAACCTCATAGGCAGGCCAAGGCAGAGTTATCAATAAATCTCAACCTGAACAGATTTTCAGTAGCGTTCTGAGCAGATATGACGTTACATATTATTGGACTGTCTAGACTTCTCATGGGGAACATAATATACACAAATCTACCTTTTTTATTCATCAATACCGTATCAAAATAAGTTGAATGGTTATAAAAAGTAAGCACAAAAACAGCGGTAGATAACTTTGTTTTATAATACTTATATCACTATCACAGTTGAGCAATAAAATACCCACAAGTAGATACCTATCGAAAGCTATGCAAACCTCTTGAAACATGAACAAACAAAATTATTGGCTCTTAAAATAAAATCTATATTATCTAAGGTCGCAAAGTTATCTTCTGGTTCCATTTCAGTGGCAATTTTCGGATGATCGTATTCAAGAATTAAAATTAAATCTCTTTTTTTAATTTTTAGGATTATATGCGATGTCAACAGCATCAGCCACAGGCATAACTTTCGGCGCAATCGGTATTATTGGCCTGTTGGTAGTTCTCGGCATTTTCGCGTGGAAGAAACGACAATTTCTAGGAGCTGTTAGAGGAGATGTAGTGGAGGCGGAGACTCATGAATTGGAAGAACTGCCAGTTAGTCCTAGCCCTCGGAGAAGTCCCGAAAGCCCCCAACCCACTAGAAGTGTACCCATGGTCGTTATCCAGTCACCTTCAGAGGCTAGTGCGTCTCCATTCAAGAAACAGTCTGAGGAGTGATTGTGTATCGTATTCTATTCAAACTCAATAGCCTAATGGTGATCGGACTTGTGATCTAGATCCCATTACACTATTACCACTCAACCCACACTGAACCCACTCCAGAGACAAGCATATTTAGCTTAGTTGGAGGCTTAACAAGATTGCTAGTAATGTGGATTCCACTCACATTGCTAGTTCTCTTTTTATTATAAAAAAAAAAAAAAAAAAATAGTGTGTACTGACACATGACGTAGTGTATCGCGACGCTACGTAGTTGCACAGCTAGAAGCACACTGCTACTATTAAGTTGGAACAAAAACTTTAACTAAAGGGTCGACTTTTAACTACGTGAATTTTTCAAGCTTTCCGCTACTTTCCTCTCTTGGTGATTAGTAAAGGCTATCCCTCTGCGTTTTCATTTCTGTTTCTCACGTAATTAAAGGACGACCCTATAGAAAAGGAACAAAAATAGGTAAACTTAATTTATTAACTCTCTGCCATATACATTATTTAATACTCCCACATCACAAAAAAAAACAGTTTTTGTATGAAAATAACACTTTACTTAATGTTCCTTCTCAGTTGAAACTAATAATGTCTGTCAAAATGGCAATATAATTAAATATATAAATGTTAAGGAATTAATTGCATAATGTAATAAGAGAATCTGTTATTGTTTTGTTATAATTATATTTAAATATAATGACTATTTAATTAAACATACAGGTATATTATTTATTTTATTACACCTTAAACAAAATTCTCCTTATTTTTTATTATTATTGATAGGCTTGCGTTTGACCACCATCTCTTATACAGGATTTTCAGAAGTTTAGTTATACAGACCGCGTGCGGCGATTCTTAAATACAGTATGTTAACTAACAGAGGGCGTTCCCGTTAACCCGCAATATTATAGCATCCATACATGCTAAAAAATATTACCGGTGGCGGGTCTTCCTTTCTAAATTATTTTGCTGTTTCATTACTGTATGCTGGATACAGGGAACATAATCTGTAATTTTATTATGACCACAGATTTCTCCTAGTATATTTTTTTATCTGGAAATTATTATTTCATAGTTTACATACTAGGATGGTTTAACAAAGCAGCTAGTCTTTCCATGTTGACAGAATACACCGAATGGCAGGATATTACATTTTTGTGTGTAAGGAGAGTGTTATAGAATTCATCTATCGTCAGTTTGTCATCATTTGGTTCTGTGTTGGCACTGGAAATATAAAAAAGCAATCAGTATTTCAATCAACAAATAATAAAAGGTAAACTACTTTTGTGATGGATGTTTTATAAAAGTGAGAAAAGTAAGCAAATCTGTTCAGGTACTAATACTCAATATTGCAATTGATTTATCAATATCTTTGCCATGCTTTAAGATACCATTAAGTTTTTAATGGACTTCAAACAGGAGGAGGTAAGCTGACACTCATATAATTGGGAATAGACTTAGATAATTTATTAAAAAAAAAACAAAGTCTATTCCCAATTATATGAGTGTCAGCTTCTACCCTAACTTGCAGCAGATTAACATATAGCAACTGCTTATTCGTCTACCACAACTCAGTAGATGACTAACACAATACCCGCAGGCAAGATTGGTATCAGATTTTTGGTTTATACATAACAATTTTCAAAGGTATACAAATGATAGCTTAAAATGACCAACCTTAAAATAAGTAATTAAAGTTGTCACCTGCAAGCAATTTCAAAAGCTGCTGAATGTTCCATCTCATCAATTGTGGGTGGACATCTTGGTCCAAGCAAATCGGTCATCCCTTCATCCACACTAACTCGTCCCTCTCTCTGTGGATCATACAGCTTTGCGGTGTTCCTTAACCACATGTTGGGCACATCTGTACCAACATCGTACATGAATTTAGTGTTGTGCAACTTGTATCCTTTTCTTTGAGAAACTACTGCAGTGATTACATTCTTCAAGAAATGCTGTACCGCAACAACAATTGCATCAGCAGCGTCATCTTCAGCACCCTCAAGTCCTGTCTCCCATGCTGCCAGCATGAACCGGCCAACAACTAGTGCATGATCTGGTAGGAATATTTCCTGAAAAGGAAAAATGGTCTACATTATACAATTATTTACTCATTACTAGCTTTTGCCCGCAACCTCGTTCACATGGGTGGGTTTTCCTACATAAATCCCGATCCCGTGGGAATTCCGGGATAAAAAGTAGGTAAGTAGGATAGGGTAGTAGTTATTCTAGGATGTCAACTATCTACTTACTAAATTTCATTGAGATCCATTCAGTCGTTTTTGTGTGAAAGAGCAACATATGTATACATCCTCACAAACTTTCGCATTTATAATATTTTAATAATTTATTTCATTAAAAAAAAAGTTGTAGTGTTATATTATAGTTGGTTCATGTTAAGAAAATAGTGACGTCATGAGTGCAACTGCAGGGTAAAGGTGTTTCCACAATGGAGTAAAAATTCAAATAAAACTTATATTTCAAAAGATTATTTTTAATGGATACAAATCAAATGAATTGTCTTAAATTAGTAATATTTTTTAATTAGTGTCACTAGAATCTCATTTGTATTTATTATGAAAGAATTTTGTTCTCTATGACGTCGTCTGAATTTCATAAGCTTTTCTTCTTGTATCACGTGGTCGCAGCATTTCTTCCATCAATTACCATCTATTAAAGTTATTGCGTCACAAAATAATTTTTTTTATATCACTCATTTGAATGTTGAGTTTTTGGCACCAACATAATTTTTTATTAGGGCCCAATTTAATAGGATTGAATTAAATAAAATTATTTTATGTATAATGCATAAAAGACAACCGTTTCGCCAAAAGATCTGCAGTCAACTGGTCACTGTGAACTTAGCTTTATAATTTGTTGCAACTTAATTGGTCGAGAGGTGTGGACAACGATGATGTTACTATTTTCTTAATGTGAACCAAGTATAGTAGGATATACTTTAATGTTACAATATTTCTATGGACAGTAATATGACACTAATCACATGATAATTTTGACATGAATCAGATACAATGTAACAAAAGAATTTGTATGTTACCTGAGCAGCATATTTAACACCATCACTACCAGCTCCTGGTGGAGAATTAGGTGGCAGGTATTCCAGCAAGTCAACAGGTTCAAAGTTAGACTTTTCAGACGTCCGAGAACTTCTCTTATGCCTTCTACTATTCCTATTATGTGAACTGGCCTTTTCTTGAGCGATTGATATAGACGCTTCGGCCAATCCCTCCACTTTGTTTAACAAAGCCAGTAGGAATTCATTGTGGTAGTGCACCTGGTCAGAAGACAGCAATTTACGAGCTTCAACATCAAACTCTTCTTTAGTTAACTTCATTCGAAACCATTGTTTCATGTGACTGAAGTATTTTGTAGATTTCTCACCAAGCACCTCGTTTAGCTTACGCCTTGCAACATTTAGTGGGTCGGATGACATTGTTCTGAATTATAATTTTAACAGTTTGAAAATAGTTTTGGTTTAACAATACTTATTTATGCAGCATTTACACATCACAATACATACCGACACAGTCAGTAACAATAACAAATACCACACGTCCACAGATAACTTTAAATAAGTCAGAGACACACGTCTACAGCATATTTGGCGATTGACGCAAAAAGACAAATGTCAAATGTCAATAATATTGTCATTTGTCAATGTCATAAAAATGATTTCGTGGGAGCGCACCAATGACCTTCCATAATAGCTTCATCCTATAGATCCAGCGAAGTTATTTAAAATTATGCTGACGTCAGCAAAAAACTGTATTTATTTGTACATTCCAAAATAATTATGTGATTCACATAGGTCATTGTTTTATTACCGTAAAAGTAGAATATCTAACTCCATACAAAGTTTAGGCATTGCACCTATGACGTACAAAGAGTAATCGTTTTTTTTTTCGATTTTCACTAAATTATGGTTTTCTCCGTATTCCTATCGATTCCGCATCTGATTTTAATTCTGAGCATACATAATATACTTATTAACAACACAAAACAAAAAGCAAATAGGTTAATAGTGGGACTTCGGAAATATTAAATTTCTAAAGTTTCCATAGAGTTTCTATGGAAATAGGGTTGTCAAATTGCATATATCTATTTATTTTATTGAAATGGAAAAATTTATTATTAAATAAAAATTTTAATGCTTAAGCTGTTTCATTTTCTTTACTCTTCGACATCCGAAGATATTGAAACTTCTTCAGATGGTAAAATTACATTTTCATCATCTTTGTTTCTTCAAGTAAGTCCTCGGGGTTCAGAACATTTTCCATTGATGATTTTAAAAGCCAAAGAACTTTTTCAGGTAGAACCAAACGCTTGTTATTTTTTTGGCAACTACCGAGTGACATCGTGGATAGAAATGGATCTGACGATTCTAAAGCTCGGTGAAATAGGTCAAGTACAGTTATATTCCGGTTTAATTTTCTCGTATGGTGTTCCCTATCGTAACGCCAGAATTTGTTACGAGATTCTGAAGCTTGCTCACTCAGCATACCAATTGGTAGCGGACTAGACTTTATAATTTTACTCCCGTGAGCTAATATTTTGTGAAGTGTAACTGACATGTGGCACCACTCGTATTTTTCGACATATTTTTCCTGTGTAAGTCCGATAATGCAATGCGGGCTGTGTTTCCGTCATTGGATGTTCCTGAATTCGGTCGTACAACATCGAATGCCAAAGACATTTTAGCATCAGCTTGGATTCTTGTTTTCCGGTCCTCAACAATCTTGGCCTCTATCGATTTTTTTGAGACTCTCCACTTTCTTACTGCTGGGTCATTTTTGTATCCTACATGAAGAAGAAACTCAAAAATTCTAATCCATGCGTGCAATGGGCTTAGACAATATTTTAGCGCTTCCGAATTAATTGGCCTCCCGGAAATCTTATCCAGTTTATTAAATTCTGTACATGTGGCATCTCAACATGCGCATCGTAATTGTGATTTAGTATCCGTAATCGCGTTAAATATTATACTTTGCCGTCAAATATAATTTGGGATCCGCAATGACACTATGCCCGCCGCTAGTTTCGGCATAAATAGATGTGAGATCTTTCATTTCCTCTTCAACCAGGTTTTTTTCTTGCAAAGTCAATTCTTTAGATTCAGATTGATATTGAATCTTGATTGGGCGACAAAATCTGTAAGATTGAGGGTTTAGGTTTGACCACAGTACGAAACCGTCGTTAGTTTTTATTCTTAAAGGTATACAAGTTGTTGAAAATATATCTTCGTTAATTTCGCCATCTGAAAAACTTTGCTTAAACATCGATTGTCCCGTACTGCCGTCAAACCCCCAAGAACCCTGAAAATCGCAATGAATTGTATTGATTTGTTTTTGGTTGCAGTACTCGTTAATAATTTCATCTAATGATTCAACGAGTCGACGAAACGAGTGCATAATCAGGCTAAGGAGATACACTGTTGCTTCTCTTTCTGTTACTAGAACTTCGTCATCGGGATAGCACTTTATTTCGTTGATTGCACTTTATAATAAGCTGGGTAAATATGATGTCCTCGTGATTTTGCACCATTATAAAGAATTATATAGTCCTTAACGGTAAGCTTTCTGCCTATAATTAAACAAAGAGCTTCGTTAGTAAACTGTTGTTGGTGTGCACTTTCTCGATTAGATTTTATCATATTTGCGATTTTTATTGCTCCAGTAGGGCTTGTTAGGCATTCTTTAATAACAAACTCGAAATCAACGGCAGATTTGCTACTAAGTTTATTTCCGTCTTCATCTATTACAATCTTGGCGAAAACTTTTAATATTTTGGTTGCAGGCTGATTTTATAATTCTTCTGTAAGACGTTTCGATACACGGCGCTGCTGAAGATTGCTCAGACTCTCGTAATGCTTAGAAGTGGAAGGATCCTATAAAACAGGAGTAGGGTTTGGTGGTTCTATGATGCATCCCATCTCTCTGGATGTAGAAGGAGCATTTACTTGTCCAATGTTAATTTCTGTCTCTTCTACGATGATTTGAGTGGTTTCGGAAGTTGTTTGTCGTTGTTCACTGTCGCGATTGTTGTTGCTCCAGTAGGGGTTTTTAGGCATTCTTTAATAACAGACTCGAAATAAATGGCACGCATTGCTGCACTACTATTTTCATTTTCGGTAGAATGATAGTCTGCCACTCGCTGACCAACATGAGGGTTGGCGCCCTCATGCCCTAGCATTAAGTCCCCCGGTCGCGGCCTGGATCCCCCCGCAGAATGGGTCAGGTCCTGCGGAGGCAATGCAGCGCCATGGGTCTTTAACGGCTCCATGACGCCTCACCCCCGCTTCTCCAGACATCATGTAAAGATATTGGGTTTTAGCAATGCGCTTGATGAGGGCGGACCCCTTCCCAATATCACATGATGTCCTTCATCGAAGAAATTACACAAAACATAATTGAAACATCGATAATAATGTGCAACGTATAATTAAAAAAATATGTAAATTAACCACTAATAGGTTTTTCCTATTCTACTTTTCAACTGTTACATCATTGCAGTTCCCAAATTTGAAATAAACTTAGTACCAATCTGCCGTTGATTTCGAGTTTGTCACTAAAGAATGCCTAAAAACCCCTACTGGAGCAACAACAATCGCAAACATGATAAAATCTAATCAAGAAAGTGCACACCAACGACAGTATAGTCCTGACGAAGCTCTTTGTTTAATTATAGACAGAAAGCTTACTGTTGAGGACTATATAACTCTCTATAATGGTGCAAAATCACGAGGACACAATATTTACCCAGCTTGCAAGTGCTATCCCGATGACGAAGTTCTAGTAATAGAAAGAGAAGCAACAGTGTCTCTCCTTAGCCTAATTATGCACTCGTTTCGTCGATTCGTTGAATTATTAGATGAAATTACTAACGAGTACTGCAACCAAAAACAAATCGATACAATTCATTGCGTTTTTCAGGGTTCTTGGGGGTTTGATGGCAGTACGAGACAATCGATGTTTAAGCAAAGTTTTTCAGATGGCAAAATTGACGAACATAGTTTATTTACAACAACTTATATACCTTTAAGAATAAAAACTGACGACGGTTTCGTACTGTGGTCAAACCCAAACCCTCAATCTTACAGATTTTGTCGCCCAATCAAGATTCAATATCGATCTGAATCTAAAGAATTGACCTTCAATACTCAATACATTTATTTGCATTCCACAATGTGAACTTAGGTGGTAGGTACATACAAGATATACATTGTTTTAGATCATTGTGGACCCTGTCGGGCACAGCAAATTAAAAAAGAAGAAAGAGGCCTATTACAATTATTATAATTATATAGAATGTGTATTAGATAAGATAAGATAATTTATTGGAGCAACACAAATTTTACAAAAAAAAATATTGTTTACGAAAGTATTACTATTAAATATTACTTTAACTACTTACTATTTTATACATTTATTACAATACTATATTTTATTTATTTAATTTATCATTAAAATATTCATTTATATCATAAGAACACTTATTAATTAGAAATTGTTTTAATTTATTAATAAATATATTGTTTTTTTGTAAATTTTTAAGTATATCGGGTAATTTATTGTAGACTTTTACTGACATAACTAATGTGCTTGTAGAGTGTATTTTCAGCTTAGAACCACCAGGTAAGTTAAGCCTATTTTTGTGTCGTAATGTATAGCGAGTTTGTATGTTTTCTCGTGTAGTGAATAGGTGCATAGGACCTTGCAAGAATAAAACCGGGTTGAGGAGAAAATTAAAGATCTCACATCTATTCATGCCAAAAATAGCGCCGGGCATAGTGTCATTGCAGATCCCAAATTATATTTAACGCGATTACGGATACTAAATCACAATTACGATGCGCGTGTTGCGATGACATATGACCGGAAAACAAGAATCCAAGCTGAAATTTATGCTAAAATGTCTTTGGCATTCGATGTTGTACGACCGAATTCAGGAACATCCAATGACGGAAACACAGCCCGCACTGCAGTATCGGACTTACATAGGAAAACTTTTGCAAACATTCTAGGCGTCGAATAATCGCTTGTAGATGATTTACATGTTATATTAGTAGCACTGTCAAGTAATTTTGAAATAGATCATGAAAAGTTTCACGAATTTTATGCGAATTTCGCTTCAAAATATGTAGAAAAATACGAGGTGGTGCTACATGTCAGTTACACTTCACAAACTATTAGCTCACGGGAGTAAAATTATAAAGTCTAGTCCGCTACCAATTGGTATGCTGAGTGAGCAAGCTTCAGAATCTCGTAACAAATTCTGGCGTTACGATAGGGAACACCATACGAGAAAATTAAACCGGAAGACAACTGTACTTGACCTATTACACCGAGCTTTAGAATTTTCAGATCCATTTCTATCCATGATATCACTCGGTAGTCGCCAAAAAAATAACAAGCGTTTGGTTCTACCTGAAAAAGTTCTTTGGCTTTTAAAATCATCAACAGAAAATGTTCTGAATCACGAGAACTTACTTGAAGAAACCAAAAAAATGTTATTTTACCATCTGAAGAAGTTTTAATATCTTCGGATGATGAAGAGTAAAGAAAATGAAACGGCTTAAGCATTAACAATTTAATTTTAAAATCAGATACGGAATCGATAGGAATACGGAGAAAACCATAATTTAGTGAAAATAGAAAAAAAAATGATTACTCTTTGTGCATCGTAAGTGCAATGCCTAAACTTTGTATGGAGTTAGATATTGTAATTTTACTATAGTAAAACAATGATCTATGTAACATCATTATTTTTAAATGTACAAATAAAAACAGTTTTTTACTGACGTCAGCATAACTTTATATAGCTTTAAAACTGAACATAATAAAATCATAGTTCCTTTTCAAAAGTTTTAGTTCTTCGCTGAATCTATAGGATGAAGAGATAAAATATAGGTGTCCGCAATTGAAGCAAAATTCCACAGTGTGGTCAGGAATCTAACTTAAAATACTTAATTTTACACCAAAAACACATGTATTTAATTTTATATCAAGAAAGATAGTAAATTGGCAATCAAAATTATACAAGAATAGTTATAGTAAAGTAGGTGACGGCCCTAACCTCAAAAATAAAAATTCAATAACTCTGAAGTCCCGCATTATCCGCACCTGATTTTTTTTTATAATATAGTATATTATAATACAAAACTGTTCATGTTAAAACAAAATGCGGATACAATGAGACTAACCAAATAAAAAATATATTCAATTTAAAAAAAAATCTTGATTTTTCCTTATATTTACGATTATTTTTTAAAAATAAACCACTAATTTAGTGAATATAACAGTCCTTTTTAAGACCTCATCTATAACAATTGCAAAATCATATATTTGAAATGAAATAATGCATTTTTATGGTTTCTATGGAGTTTTCTCGAGTTTTCAAATAACTTCAAAACTAGTCATAAAAAAGTCATGGTTCCTTTGCAGAAGTTTTAGTTCTTCGCTGGATCTATAGGTTGAAGGGATAAAATATAGGTGTCCGCAATTGAAGCAAAATTCCAGTGTGGAGCGTTTAGAATGTTAGATCTTTGAGATAGGAATAGGAAGAGTATCTACCTATAGGTTTCCAAGTCAGTGGTTTAGATATTTAACTTCAATCATGCTTATTGAATAAAAATGTAAAATCGCTTAGAAATAAAATATTTATATGTGCACCAAACTTGGTGTATTGTTTGGAAGTCCAGTGTATGTACTTGTAACGAATCAAAGTTGGGTAGCAAGAGCAACGTTGGTAAGTTCTTATCAACGTTGCTAGAGTCTGGCCAACGAAAGCGTGACCTGAGAAAGCTCGGCAAATTCAAAAAATCTTTATGTGGTATCACTGACTATAGTAGCAGAAAAACGTTTTGATACTTGGGAATTTTATGTATTTACGACAATCAATTTATGAACTTAATTTCTAATTTGGGGATAGTACCACATAATGTTTTTAAAGGCTCCGTTTGGTGTCTCGGAGCCTTGACTATCATGGATTGAATAAAGAAACGAATGTGTAGATTTATTTATTTATTTACATAATATTAACCTACTTAACATGTAGTTTATTAAATTTCTTCAACAATTTGTTTAATCAACTACAGGCGTTTTGAGTATGATAATTATTTAATCATAGTACTCAAAATGCGAGTCCAAAAATTCACTCCATTCAGGACCTCCTTTCTCACAATATAAAATGCATTGATTTTATTTCTTTTTTTAAAATAGAAAAAGAAATCATTTATTTGCCAATAATGTAGGTAGCAAATATGGTGTTAATTTATGGAGAGTCCCGATACATTTTGCCTTACGGCATGCAAAATTATTAAATTAATTTAATCATTGCTTAATTGCTACGTTAACATTTAAATAACATTTCTATACAATTGAGACAACATAATGACTTAGAATTACATCTAACATTTTTCACTTACTTATAGCATAAAATAATCATCATATAATGGTATTACAAAAATATAAAAAATAAAAATTACACTATTATTGATAAAATTAATAATAAAAATAAAATATTACCACACATATAATTTCGGAATTAGGCACTTATCTACTATAATCATAATTTTACACCAAGGAACTGATTAGCAGAAACTTATCATCAAAAAAATCTTTAAGCGAGTAGTAACATTTGTCTAACAACAATTTTGTTAACTATTTTTTAAATTCGGTGATGGGTAAGTCTTTTAAATGTATTGGTAATCTATTATATATGACCTCTCATATATAAAATAAAAAAAAATTCTATGGGTCCTCACCCATAGAATTTTTTTTAAGTAAGGACGTTTTGTAGCCACCTGTATAGAGTTGGCTTTTATATTGAGACCTCATTGGTCCTTTGCGTATTCTTATATCCACCATTGATATAAACAATTGACTGTTCATCTTAACGAATAAGGCTACTTCAAGTATGTACAAGGAGGGAAATGTTAAGATCTTTAGTGATTTAAAACTAGGTTTACAGCTTTCTATAGGTTTAAGACCTGTCATTGCTCGAATACAACGTTTTTGGGCCCTAAGTATTCTTTCTCTCTCACTACAGTTTCCCCAATGTTTTCTTATTGCATCAATATCAAAACTGTCTAAATCTGACACTGAGCTTTTGTGAGGGCGTTTTTTTTCTGGAATGCTCCATATTCCTTCATTCACAGATCCTTCCTTTTTAATTTTTTTTAGTGTTGTGACACCAACCTCTGCAAAACAAAGTATAAAATGCATATTAAGAAATTAAGGTACCCAAACAGTTTTATAATATCAAATAACACAACTTTGTGAAATGTAACAATCAAAAACAACATTCTTAACCGTAACATACATACCAGTTAATGAAGATATTTATTCTAAGAACTTAGTCTGAGTTTCTATTTCTAAAGATTTCTTCTCCAAATTTTTTAACATTTCAACATGGTTTTTAACTTCACAGATTCCTTGAATATCTCCAATATTAACTATAAAGATAAGAAAAAGTATAATAATATCGTAAATAATATATCTAATAATCAGCCACCAAGGATCAACATTACAAAGTCGTACTAACTTAAAAAATCCGAGATCGCATCTAAACATTGTTGTTTTTCTTGGAAAATAATTTCTTTCTCTTCTTGTTTTTGTTTAAACTTACTGATCATAGTATGTAGCAGCTTTCGTACGTTACTTTTTAATGTTTTACCCATATTATAGCGATTATTCTTGAATATTAATTGTCTTTACCTGTATATTACTTTACTCTTTGGTCTAACAAATTACTGACAATTGTAATCACGGAGTTTGACAGCTTAATAATGTTGCCATCAAAGAGTATGTAATACACTATGTTTTAGTTGCCATATTAAACTTTTAAGAAAACTCCAGGACACGCTTTCATTAGCCACACTCTACCCAACTTTGATTCGTTAAGCGTTAATAAACAAGGATCTTCTACCTACTAACTGGATTGCTTACGAATGATTCAAAGAATATAGAAAGTCTTTCTTAGCTGTTAAACAATAGAGTATAAACTTGCACGCATAAAACTGAAGGAACTATTCGTTCCGAGCGAGACAGTGCCGTGTGTGGACTGTGTCCCTTTCTTCTGTGTGTCAGATTAAAAATATTTATTTCAATGGTAATTTTTTCGACCTGTCTGTTGTAGTAATAACACCTAGTTTTAAACTTCTTTGGAATTCTATCTTTAAAATGAATTGCCATTATTACTGTATGCATATTAATGAAAATTAAAGTTATTTTACCATGCAATCACAAGATGTTTAAAACAAAAAAAAAATGGAATTTGTAACAATTAGTAGTGATATATTATACTATACATGGCAATTACTACGTTGCTGTCTGACGTTTACTTGACATCTGTATGTTTGTAAATTTGCATCAATGATATTTTATAGTACAGATATGTTATAGGCGCGCGAGTCGTGAAGACTCGAACACGAGCTAATTGGAACGTCTTGCAACTAGTCTGCGTCGAACGCAACCACAAGCGTGCCGCACCGTAATACCCGTGTCCTTAGATTTTATTTATGAAAAATGCCATCGTGTGAGTTTCGGAAGTGTACGAATTATACTTCCAAAGTAAACAAAATACAAAGGATCTCATACCACATGTGAGAATGTAAATATATTAAGATTATTTTTTATATTTCATTTATTTTCGAAACTTGCCAATAAATTATGCTTAGGAGCTATATGTAGGTGAAGACAGAGAGAGCAAACTTGTTTTGTCGCGAGAGCGATAAGGATGCGTGCGTGCGGACATAGATTAGTTAAAAGTTTACAAGTGTAGAAGCGATATTGATTAACTTGTTTTAATTTGTTTTGTGTTACAATTTTTTTGACTAAAGTTCATTTGACTCATTATTGAGGATTATAATTGTTTTTTTATTGAATTAGGTTTCCGAGGGATCAGGTTCGACTTCAAGATTGGATCGCAATTGTTCGTGAACAAAAAAGGGAATCAGACTGGATAACATCAAAAAACAACAGGATATGTAGCAATCACCTCCAAAGTACTAACAAATATATTTCGAAATGTGGTCGAACAATGCTTAAAAAAAATGCAGTTCCAAATATAGAGGTAGTTAAATGAAACATTTTATAAAACATAATACTGCCTGCATAATATTTTATAAAATGTCAGCTACCTGATGCTTGCATTTTCGCCAATGTTGAATTTGTTTGGTCAGTACCTACAAAGAAACCGCTACATGACATTTCATTATGAAACCTATAGTTGTGTCATGAAATTGATTATTTATTGATTACTAGCTTTCCACCTGCTTCATCCAAGATGAAGTTCCAATTTGACGAAGTTTTCGAATCATACAATTATTGTTATGACTGCTCATAAATTATTTCATTAACATTGTGACTATTAATTTCTATTTTAGTTTTGAATATAATGGGCTAAGCTGAATACAAACATTAGCGGTAATACTTGATCCGTGATTAACCATTATGATGTTTAATTTCTTACCTACGTACTTACTCTTCAAGCGAGTGTCCGCTCTACGGCTATAAAAATGTTATCCTATGGCACGAGGACTCATTTGAAGCGTAATTGTTAGAATTATAGCTATCTCTTTCACTTGCGTGTTGTTTCGTATCTTTAGTTCTACTTATCAGTAAAACTTGTCAATGTGTGCCATAGATATCCGTGATGTGTGCAGTTTTTACTACGCGGAACGAATTTCAACGCAAATTACTATGAACGTAACATATCTGTACTTTATAATATCATTGATTTGCATTATATTTAATTTTGTGAGTTTTCGTAATATTAAAGTGCAAGATACTGTAACCATGGTAAGAACGTGTTTTGTGGTTAATCGCAAGAGTGAAGGGTACCCCGGGTCTGGAATTTCCTTTTTTAAGTAAGTTTTGTGACTTTGTTTACAAATTGCATTTAGGGTGACTATGTTTTCATTGTAAAAGTGGATGTTCTTCTCTTTATTCTTCTTATTTATTATTGAAGTGAAAACTTCTTTAGCGGCGTTGTGCACTTTTTTATAATGGGTAAAAAATGTTAAACTTGCGTCAGGACACGTGACCTGATCGAAAATTCGTAAGGCGGACGGAGAGTCTCAGAGATAAACTTTTTAATGTAATATAAATTGTTATGTTTGTGTACGACAGCGCAATAAATAAATATTGTATTCTACCACATAAATGATAGTACTTTTATACTGATAATTAAAGCAATTCGTGCAAAATTATTCCCTAAACATTCCAAAATATCAAAAATGCACAACGTTAATATTCAGGTTTTCACTTCTGCCGGCACTCCCGGAGTGCAACCCGTCGTTTTTTTTTCTTTCTTCTCATTATTTATTATTTTTTGTTACTTTAAGCTTTCCTATAAATGATGATCCAGACCGGTGGCTCAGTGTTCTACACAGAAAAAGGTCAGAAACGGTTCCAAAATTTGTAGCCGCCATTTCAAGCCCGAAGAAATATTGCATTTCGAAACAAGATCAAATGATGCAATTCCATCCATTTTTCCTAAAGTAAGTTATCAATCTTTACAAATGACATGAAGATCACCGTTTCGAAATAGAATATGAGCGTAGCAAGATGAATTTTCATTTTGAATCTATCTTAACCATAAATACTAAAATATTGTTCTCATCAATCTATTATTATTTTAGATTCCTGTTAAAGCGAAACAAATAAATGTTTTAAGTACTATAATATTGAAACCCACTAAAGAAAAGAATATACAACCTGTACTGGGCACATTTAAAGATCTGGTAAGTGAAAGTTATGAAAGGAGTCAAATTAATAAGCATAAAAGTCGACATTTTAGTTGATTTATTTACGTTTGCTTAGCAAATTGATGGCAAAAATATTTTATATCATTTTGGCCAAAAACTCTAGCTACGCAAACTTGCTTACAAGTGTAGTTTATCATATTAATAATTACTTATAACTTAACTTTTATCTAACTTAACTTAATTTTTTTTATATTTTTTTTTAGTAAATGTCGACAAATAATAATAATAATTAATAATTTAAAGATGATTTCCATACTTTTAACTAATAATAGTGTAATACATTTTTTAGGGTTGTGTGTCAAGCCAATCTTGTAACAAACCTGCAGCTGCAACATATGAGGAACTAGAAAATATAGAACCAACCTAATAATAATAACCATATAATTGTCATTCGATCTGCCTCCTTTATATTTAGAATTATGTTTGTTAATAATATTGATTTCTAACCTTAAATAGCACATGTGGTGTTAGTCTGTAATTAATTATTACACTTATAAATGTAATATGACTGTTTCATACAAATGTATAGCTTGAACAATTGTAGGTTAACCTAAATAAATAGATACATAAATAAATTATATCTCCTCTGTTATTCTTTCTATTTATAATCATTGTTTTCCATGAAGGGTTTTAGTAGTTTTAATTATATATAAACACTAGTACTCACGCGGGACTTCGCTCTCGTGGATTCTGTCACGGTAAAAACATAACTCTCCTTTTTTGCAGTCGCGTAAAAAGTAGCCTATAACCTTCCTCAAGCTTCAAGCTACTTCCATACTAAATTGCATCCAAATCCACCTAGTACTTTCGAAGATTAGCGCGTTCAAGCAAACAAACAAACAAACAAACTTTTCCGCTTTATAATATTAGTATAGATTGCATCATTTTATTTTTAGTCTACTGGTTCTGACCGTACAAGTGTCGAATAAACGTAGATTACCAATTAATGCACGTTTATTTGGACGTCTATACTAGGGTTGTTGAGGAAGTGATTATGAGGAAGAGGAGGTGGAAGAGGAATTGTCACGCGCAAATTTAGAGGATGCGGATGAGGAAGAGGATATTTTTTGAGGAAGAGGATGCGGATGAGGAAGCGGAAGAGGAAGCGGATGAGGAAGAGTATGATAGGAAATTATAAATACTAGCGGACCCAACCCAAAAGCCGCTGTCCTGTCTGTATATAACTAGGTACATACATAGGTACACAAAAATTAATTACAAGGGCATTTTCCAGTGGACCAAACTAGAATCTAAGCCATGCTCAAAACACACACAATAAAGAATCATCAAAATCAGTCCAGCAGTTAAGGAGGAGTTCAGTAACATACACAACACACGCACACAAAAAAAGATGAGTGAATGATACAATTTTATTTAGGAATTGAAATGAAAATTACAATGCAGTCTTTATTTCTTTATTAATTACGTAAGTCGAATATTATCCGCTGCATCGCATTTTTCATACTCCGTATATTCCGTTTTATGACATGACTGGAGATGACTTCGTAGCCCAGAAGTCCCGCCCCCCTTTTCTTGAATAAGTTTGATTGCACAAGTTACAACGCACAGTCTGATCGTCTACTTCATTAAAGTACGTCCATATAGCACTACACTTCGGTCTCGTTTCGATAAAAGAAATCAAATTATTAGATTATTTGCACTGTGTGCGTAGTTGCGTACGCGCGTAAACAAAACAACGCTTGCTATGTCAATAAAATTAAAACAAACAAGTTGAAACAAGCAAGGAACAGCGCGGGTGGCGAGAGGGGAGGTCTTGCTCGCCCGGTCAGCCCGGCATCGCGCTGCGGCGTGTGCGTTGCCATGGATACACGACGCGCATGCGCAGTGAAATTCCTCATAAATTCCTCTTAAATTTTGAGGAAGCGATAGCGGAAGAGGATTTTTTTATTTTTATTTATGAGGATGCGGTAACGGTTGAGGAACCCAAAATATTGCGGAACTTCCGCATTATGAGGAAGCGGAAGAGGAATCCTCAGCAACACTAGTCTATACCACTGCCTATCAAGGCCAAGCCTTCGAAGAATTGCCAGCTGGTGATTCTGTTATAAATTCTGTATCTGCAATAATTGTATTTGTATCACGGGTCTTAACCACTTTGAAAGTTTATAATTCAACGCAATAAAGTCTGCTTAACAAAACCAATTTTGCATTTAGCCCGCATAAGGGTTTATTATAGAAATTAGCGCGCTCAATATAAGTTCCTCGGATATATATTGAGAACTAGCTTTTCGCCCACGTGGAATTCTGTTATATCGCGCTACCGAGCAACTGGTCAAAATCTGAGATAGAAAGAACCCTATATAGTTCCCAGGGTTTTAAACTATCTCCAAGCCAAATTTTTTCGAAAGCGGCTCTGTGGTTTAACCGTGAAAGCGTAAGAGACCGACACAGACCTTTGTATTTATAATAGAATTTATTTCTTAATTTCTATTTAATAGGTTGTTAAGAAAAAAAACCGGCCAAGTACGAGTCGGACTCGTGCATGAAGGGTATTTTTATAGGTAGGTAATGAATGGTACGGAACCATTACCTATAAAAAGCGCCAAAAAAATCACATTTGTTGTATGGGAGTCTCCCTTAAATATTTATTTTAATTAATTTTTAGTATTTTTTTGTTATAGCGGTAACAGAAATACATCATTTGTAAGGTTAATAATAAATGTCTTAAAAAACCTGCATATTTGCAATATTTTGCATCAAATAAAATTGTCCTTACGTTTATCACGAATTTATATACACACTACTAGAAAGAGATAGCTAGGTCCTTCGAGGGTAAACTCTTCGGAACGGTTTTGAGCTTCGCGTCCGCATTCCAGTTTAGGTACAAGTTCCTTGTTAATAAATAATAATCGAGTGACATTCGCTGTGGTAACTATGATGTCTATGGTATAAAAAAACCAAAGTTGTTCCCGTGTACAAGTCAGAGAATAAAGATAATATTTCCAAGTACCGGCCCATGACAATTCTCTCCACCTTTGCCAAGATATTTGAATCCATAATAATCAATGACATTTTGGCCTATACCTAAGAGATCATCAACACGGTTTTGTTCCGCCAAGATCTACAGCCACTTTGCTCTGTTTCTCGGAAGCTCTGATAGAAACTATTGACTCTAACAAACAATTTGATGTGTTGTATATAGATTTCAGCAAGGCGTTTGATAAAATTTCTCATTCCATACATATCCATAAACTATCAACGTATGGTATCACTGGACCCTTGCTGAAATGGCTGAAATCTTATATTATTAGGCGTGAATTCTATGCAGTTGAGAACGGTTTTCGATCGGCCAATAACTATTGCATGACTTCCGGTGCCCCACAGGGTTCGCATTTGGCTCCTATTTTATTTATAATATTTATAAATGACCTCCCCCACTGTTTTTCTTTTTCGGAGTGCTTTTTATACGCTGATGATTTAAAGTTTGCTAGGAAAATCGAATCAGCAATTGATATTGAGCTAAATACAAAAAAATACCCATTTAGTAACTAAAATATTGCTATTATTTATATGTCATGAAAACTCCGGAATTAGAAGCCGATTTAATCAAGAAACTCAATCGTTTATTGCCTTATTTAACACTTCCGGTCGCTGGTCAATCATGACAAACAGGGACTTTTACTAAAAAAAAATCGATACACTAAAACCGGTTTCCAAAAATCGATTTACGAAAATCTATTTTTATTATGTAGTTGTTTCGCTTTTATTATTTAATTTAGAGACAAAAAAAGTTTTTCCATTATCAAGCTTCTAAATACGAACCATTTAACCGATTCCGTGTTTCCAGTTTCTAAAAAATATAGATTTTTCGATAAATTGATTTCTTAGCGTCATCCCTACGTCAAGAAAATCGTAATTGACAACTGACTGACATTTAACATTTTGTTTGGTTCTGTTTCTTTGTGACTCGTGATTTCTTTTCTAGTGCGTTTTTCTATATGATATTCTGACGACTTTGATTACGATGATGGACCCTGTAATCATTCCCGATGATGACCTTGGCTTTACATTGGGTTCTGTAACCGCCTTCCACGACGACACAGGCCTGCCAATGCAGACCGTACCTGTTTTGACACGTACTGACACGGTTCTGGTACCTGATTTACACAAACTTACCAGTTTACCACGGAGTCATCTCTGTGTCAATTGTGGCGTGGATAGCCGAAGACTTAAGAGATTTACCTTGAGCAATGTGGAAGTTCGGTCTATATTTCAGTAATGGATTGCACCACAACAAGTTAATTATAAGAAACATACAAGTTACATACTCAACAACTTATATTGCATAGCTACTAAAATCTATAAGTATATTTTTTATATTTATGTTAAAATTGAATTTTTATATTGTGATTTATAAAAGTCCAACCGAGTTCTAGAATACGTAAAAAATAGTGTTTGTTTCTTTATGTATGATGTCAATCCTAATGCCTCCAATTTGTTTCTTTCGTTGGCGTCACTTTGCCATAACTTCTTTATCAAATGAACATTTCCCTTTATGATGCCAATATAAGCAGAGATGTGATAAACGACTTAAAACTTTTAACGAACTTATTCGTTTATTTTTTATAAAAAGTCACTTACGTTAAGTGCTTAATTGCTTATCTGCTTATTTACTTGCTTACATTAAAAATAACGAAATTATGTATTTTGCTTTTTTAGTTGGTTACGTTTAAGTTGTACCTATTGGTTTTTAAACGACATCAATGAACTTTCCTTCGTACTTTGCCGATCAGTTTTATTAGCTCACTAATTTGTTTTTATAGAAAAAAAAAAAACTTGTGTGCAATTCACACGTGGTAGAAGTGAAACCTTAAAAAAAAATCTTCAAATAATTTGTCCCCCCCCCCCTTTCCCCCTTTACCCTCACCCCCCCCCCCCCAAACTCCCCACGAGACCCTCCCCCCTCCCCGCCCCCACTCAGGGCTACTTCACCCCCCGCGACTTAAATTCGTTCCCGTGGTCGCAAGATAGCCGAGTTTGGGCTCATTTTAAAGGGCATCAAAAGCTCTACCACTTGGCCCCAACAGAAATCCAAAATTCGGCAATTTATGTGTCTGTCTCTTTTTACTGTCGCTTTTTCGTTTCATAAACTTGTTTTACACTATTTATGTTTACGTAAACAAGTCCAAGTCATAACTTCAAAAACAAATTGTTTCGGAAATACACAAAACATTACGCTTTCAACGGGGCGGAGAAAACGCTATTAAACGTAAAAAGCAAAGTAAGCAATTTAAGCAGTTCACGAAAACCCGTTTTAATTAAATTGCTGCATCTGCTTATTCGCTTATTTCAAATAACATGTTATATTATATGCTTTTCGTTTAAACGCCCATCTTTACTTAGCGACATATTGTGTCATCATAGCTGTTAAATCGAACTAGTTGGGTAGAGTGAACAAAACCTCCCCCCTCCCCGCCCCCGCTCAGGGCTACTTCACCCCCCCGCGACCTAACTTCGTTCCCGTGGTCGCAAGATAGCCGAGTTTGGGCTCATTTTAAAGGGCATCAAAAGCTCTACCCCTTGACCCCAACAGAATTCCAAAATTTGGCAATTTATGTTTCTGTCTCTTTTTACTGTCGCTTTTTCGTTTCATAAGGTTTCAGATCACAACGATGCTAAAGAAGTTTTCACTTCAAAAGACGCCAAAATTAACACAATTACTTACACTATAAACTATTTACACTATTATTAACACAATTAACTACACCTAAAAAATATATTATATACAAGTCCAAAAGTCTCAGAAATATTTCCTTGGTACCTACGAAACAATTCACCACATGAAAAAATGTTTTACACTATTTATGTTTACGTAAACAAGTCCAAATCATAACTTCAAAAACAAATTGTTTCAGAAATACACAAAACATGACGCTTTTAATTGGGCGGAGAAAACGCTATTAAACGTAAAAAGCAAAGTAAGCAATTTAAGCAGTTCACGATAACCCGTTTTAATTAAAATGTCGTTTTTAAAAGTGAACAACGGAATGCAATATTTGCGGTTACATTTTAATTTTAACAAAAAGCAGAATAAGCAGATAACGTTAAATGCTTTTATAAACTAATCTGCTTATTCGCTTATTTTAAATAACATGTTATATTATATGCTTTTCGTTTAAACGCCCATCTTTAAATATAAGTAGTAATTTTGGTGCAAACGCAACCATCTTATTGAACTAAGTACGGGCCAATTCCAGTTATTATTTGTCATTTTCATTTCGGTTCGTACAGCATGTGTTTCACGAAAAATTATTGGTGCATACATTATGCGGATAAAAATACCGGTATTTAAAGCAAGTGGGGTAGGTAAAAATAAATGGATTTAAACTACATTTTTACTGAATATTGACTGAAATTCGGCTATATTAGGCTACTTAAGCATTGAAAAATAGCCTAAATCGGCCCCAGCGCCAGCGTTGTTGGCAACACTGAGCTGTCATACGAATATTGTAAGTGATGGAATAAGTGTAATTTTTAATAACTATTATACGTATTATTTCCACCTAAAAGTGTAGATAAACGAAATCTAAAATGTCTCTAAATATTTTATTAAACTTAGGAAAATCAAATTCAGTCATGAAAGGTAAGAATTACTTAAACAAATTTTAAGGTTATGTTAGTATTGAAGGTTGACAATTGTTTACGAACTATTTCATTTCAGAATTTGTTCGTAATGCCAGCAAAAAGACTGGTGGTAGTACATCCAACACACGCTGCTCTGTTAAACCGAAACATAGAGGATGGAAGGTACAAGATGGACATTTTGTTCGGGCTGGTCACATACTAGCCACTCAGAGGACTACTAGGTTCCATCCTGGATTAAATGTAAGTATATCTTTATTTACTGAAAGATTCTAGATTATAGAGGTATATTTAAATGTTCCAGGAAATTTATGATTCACTAATAATTAAGTAACCTATTATAGTGTTTAATTGTATCTTAAAATATATACAATTTATTTTATGTAAATTTCATCAGGTTGGTTTCGGCAAGAATGGAACCCTCTTTGCTATAGAAGCTGGTAAGGTTGTAGTGACCTGTGAAAAGTTTGACCCCAATTGGGAACACACTTGGGTCCAAAGAATCTATGGAGGACGGGAACAACAGACCATACTAAAGAAATATTACAATGTAATACCTGAACCTCAACATCAGAAGTTTAAGCTTGTCGATGAAGTTTGAATGTGTTTTAGAATTATTTTGTTATACTAGAAATTATATTTATACTTAGATGATTGTCGAGTTATTATTTCAACTGCTTCTAAGGTGAGTAAAACAAGTTGTAAATTAGAGTGACAATTAAAATGCATAGAGTGTATTGTCTGTGTATTTATTAATATTATAAAGAGGTATTTGTTTGCAAGTTTGTATGTAGAGGGTAATTTCTGTAACTAATGGTCTATTTCAGGGACTGAAAACGGTTACGGTATACGGTTACGATACCTGTATAAAATAAATGTACCTTAATAAAATAAAGGTAAGGCTATACCGTTATTTAACCTTTATGCGATATCGGTACCGAAAAACATAGAATTGACCATTGCAGGACGTGGGACGAGGGATGTGAGGCACCGGCAAGGGTGGACAAAGCACAGGCGTGCGCGCCGGCATACCTATTAGAACCTGCTTTTGTCGCTTGTCGCCGGACGCTCGCACACAGTGACCACTAACACTCTGTCAATAAAAGTTGTGTTGTATGTGTCGTTATTTAGAAAATAATTATGGGACGAAATCGTAAAAACGCAATCTATGCTTTCTTTTTTCATTTTCAAAGGAAAATAATTCTTGTACCTGCCAAGTGCCTGGATGCTCAGCCGTAGTAAAAGTAAGTTCGTATCTGATTATTTTATACAATACATACATACTCAATATCTACCGGTCAGTGATTGACATGCTACTTTTTATTTTTTTCGCAGATAAAAAGACCTACCTACCCATACTCTTTTTACTATAGCACTAAACAATACTTGAAAGAAGTTATCTATAATGCTGGCTCCAAACAATCGTCCAACATTCCAACACAAACAGGTATATAACCTATTAAAAAATATCCTGTAATAGATAGATAGATAGAATATACTTTATTGTACACCAAAATTTAAACACACCTATTTAACAATATTGCTTATTCTATGGTAACAATGGCGGTCTTATTGCTGAAAGCGATATCTTCCAGACAAGCTTTGGAAGGACTTTAAAAACTTTAATTAAAGTGGGGAGGGCTAAATTAGTGTACTTACTACATTACTCATAAAAACAGAGAAACAAAAATTATTTAAATATTAAAATAAGTAAAAGTATATGCAAATATATATAAATACAATGTAATACATAGGTAATTAAATAATACAATACATATAATGTGTTCTTTAACATCAAGTGGAGAGACAACAAAAGAATAGTCATAAATTGGAAAGAAAATAATTAGCAACCGAGCTTTTAAAAGTAGCCAGTGACTGAGCTTGTCTTACTGACACCGGCAATGCATTCCACAAACGAATAGCTTCCACCGTAAATGATGAGCCATAGAATTTTGTGAAATGTGCAGGCATTGAAAGTCTCAAATTCTCCGATGATCTCAAATCTCTTACATGTGTGTCATGAAGGAACTTAAAGCGTTCTTTGAGATAAAACGAAGTTGTAGGATTGAAGAGAATACTGTAAAGTAATGATAAAATATGTGCATTCCAGCAAAGGCAGATCGACAGCCACTTGAGTTTAATGCGAAACTCAGAAACATGATCATATTTGCGCAAACCAAATATGAATCTGATACAAAAATTTTGGAGTCGTTCAAGCTTATCTAGCTGCACTTCAGTAACATCTGGATAACTTGCATCAGCATAGTCGAGAACAGGGAGAAGAAGGGATTGGGCAAGCGCAATTTTAGTGGCAGTCGGCAGGAAATTGCGCAATCTGCGTAAAGAACCCGCAGAGGCAAACCGCTTGCGGCTTACTTCTTGCAACTGGGGACCCCAAGGCAAATCCCTATCAATATAAATACCTAGGTCTTTTACTGAGTCACAATAAGGTATAGCAGCTCCATCAAAAACGATTTGAGGAAGGGTCGCCCAGTTAATTTTGGAACGTAGCCTAGGGCTGCCAACAATAATGACTTGAGTCTTCGCAGGATTCGCCTCAAACCATGATTCAAACTACAATCAGAAATACGCGCTAAGTCTTTATTCACAATCGTCACCACCTCAGACCGTTCTTCAACGGGAGCTTGCGAATAAATTTGCAGATCGTCAGCATAAATGTAATAAGATGAGAGAAGTTCATTTGAAATAGAATTTATAAATATGGCGAAAAGAAGAGGAGAAAGAACGCCCCCCCGTGGTACGCCAGCAGTAGTATTGCACCATGAAGATGATGTACCTTCAATGCAAGTACGTTGTCGGCGGCCACACAGATAACTACGAAACCAATCAATTGCTGTTGGAGATATGTTAAGAGAGCAGAGTATACCGAGCAGGACATCAAAATCGACAGTGTTAAAGGCGTTGCTGAAGTCCAGTAATGAAAGGACAGTCGACTTCCTATTATCCATACCTGATCTGATATCGTCAGTAATTTTAAGTAGAGCTGTAGCTCTGTGAGCTGTGTGGTCCTGAACGAAACCCGGATTGGTACAAATGTAGGAGTTGGTTTTTGCAAAGGAAGGCACTAAGTTGATTGTAGATAAGGCGTTCGAGGACTTTGGATAGGAACGGTAATATGGAAATGGGGCGGAAATCAGAGAAAAAAACAGGATTAGACTTTTTAGGGAGAGGAGTTATCTGAGCTTCTTTCCACAAAGATGGGAAAACACCCGAGGATACGGAATAATTGAGGACATGGCAAATGACAGGAAGAATTTCGTCCAGGATAGGGAGTATCATTTTACGGCTAATACAGTTATTACCAACGGCATTTGATGTTATAGATAGCATGCTCTTCTTAACATCACAACTGGTAAATTAATTAAAAATTAAAGGAGAATAATTAGGAGTGGGAAGAGAAGAAAGATTATTTAGAGTAGTGGTTTTAACAGCAACATTGAAGCTACAAGAGGTGGAAAAATGTTGATTGAGCGATTCAAGGTCTATATAAGGATATAGACCTTGAATCGCTCAATCAACATTTTCCTTTTTTTTATTCCTAAGGAGGAATAGACTCTTGACGTGACTTCCCAATTCCCATAGATCTAAGAAATTTCCAGACTTTAGCTGGATCACCGTTTTCAACGGACTTATGAATGTGGCGGCGTTGGGCATCCCTACAAACCTAGTTGCTGTGACTTCGGATAGCGACGTATTTTTCTCGACTTTCTCGACTAGGTCTGCACTTGAATTTAGACTTTGCTGCTGCCGCCTTTCTTTGTAAAATTACTTTCACGTCATCTGTTAGCCACGGAGCAGGTAGATGCTTAATCTTTACCAAACGAACAGGTGCATGCACGTCATAAAGCTTGTTATGATTGGAATTGAGGAGGTCAACTTTGTCATCAATCGACTCTATATGAACAAGATCAGACCAGTCAATATTGCTAGCATCTTCCCGAAGACTTTCCAAGTTCATTCCACCAAAACTGCGCTGAAGAATACTTTTGCGTTTTGACTTAGGAGGGCGAATTTGCCACACTATAAAAAAGCATTGGCGCCGTTAATGGGCCTTCCACTTAACTAAATTAACAAAATTATCTTATCTATGGTTAATCATTGTTCATATACTAGATGGTTAAACTAAATAATGATTAAAAGAAATAAATGATTCAATTTCAATATTTGTTTTATTAAATTTACCAAATAATCCTAGGTAAGAGACAATCATATGGCTTAGGTACAATTTAATCAGCCGTTCATTAATAAGAATATATAATTTTTTATGCGTCACTTTTCTTCACTATATCCAATATTTCCTTCATCTTATTGTAACGCATGTTTCCGTGAAACTTAGACATCTCCAATGTTACTATTTTCGCAAAGAACTCGTTACATTCAGCTTCTTTTTCTGCACTCATGTTGCAGCCTTCTTATTCCGTCATAGTACCAATTTCTCTTGTTGTTGTAATAGTGTTATATTTATGGGTACACATTTCTCAAGAGTTGGATAAATCATCATTACTTTGATAATCACGCAGATCCTTATGTAAATCAAAAGTGTAAGGTGCCTCATGGATATTTTTATCGATTTTTCTCGAATATATGAAACCATCAAAAGGTTGAGAACCCGGAAATTTGTCTTGTGAGTAACAGAAGGTTTCCTGGGTATTAGTCGTCACTCTGGATATTTTTGGTAAAGTTTCGTATTCCGTTCCGTATTTTCAGACTGGGAATTAAGATTTTTGCGAATGTTGTCACGTTTTTTAATCTTGCTCTGATCTGAAAAACGAATGAGTAAAAATACCTACTAAAGTCCAGTCGATGAGTTAGCTGAAGAAAATATTATACACTAACACTATTGTTCTACACTTTATTACCAGTATCCACATAAGTATTTATTACTTACCTTTTTCTGTAATTATAACTTTTCGTGTGCTATTTGACATTGCCAAACTAATGCAATTTGATGAGAAACTCAACAACAAGGGCCAGAGGTGGTCAATATCCGTCTCTTTCATATCTTTATTAATTAAGGTTTTAGTACCGCTACCGAAATATACCTTTTTCTATTTATACACAAAAAGTTTCGGTACCGAAATCAATTTAGATATCGAAATAAAGCGGCAACCGTTATTTTTCGGTTTGACGTCATTCCGCAATTTAAAGATAGCGTAATTTTTGGGTTATTCAGTCCCTGGTCTATTTTAAGTTTTTAAAATGACAGGGTCACTAACAGTATCATTAGAACAAAACAGGATATTTACCATGTCTATTTATTGTTTTGAGGCCGATATTTCTGCACTGTTGCAAGCGCCATGATCACGGATGAACTGAAATTATTGCAGGTGGATATTTATGAACAGAAAAATTGGACTAGGTACTCTCTTCTTCATTATTTTTTTTTTGTGATTACCGCTACCTCTGTAACATGTATCACTCAAAACTTGATTCTGTGCGCTACAAATAAAACTCGTCTAACACGGGATATTGGGGGGGGGAAGGTCTTTCGTGAGCAGGAATAGCGACTGGTATTTTCTTACAAATTTGCTAACTTCTAAAATGTAGATACCAGTTAGAGTTAGAACTTTATATTTTACAAAAAAGGCTTGCAGATTTCTGTGTTAATTGGCAAGAATTCGGATACATTTCTTTTGTAGAATAAATATTCTATCTTTGTGTACACTAATTCATTTTTAACCGACTTCTGAAAAAGGAGGAGGTTCTCAATTCGGATGTTTGTTTTTTTTTTTTTTTTTTTTTTTTTTATGTTTGTTCGGGCATAGCTCCGTCGCTCGCCAACCTATTTGAAAAATTCTTTTTTTGTTGGAAAGGGTATACTTCCCAAATGGTCCCATGAAAATTTTATCGACATCGAACAAGCCGTTTCTGAAAAATCAACAAAAGTCTAAAAAAAATATTTACATTGATGACCTTTTCGGTTACTCTATATTGTGTTTTTTGTTCGCGCGTTTTTAGTTTTTTGTAGTTGACATTTTTTTGGCTTTTATAACTAGATTAATTACAAATTGACCCACTAAAAAGCGCGAAAATAAAAACTTTTTTGCAAAAAAATAAAACCGACTTCCATATCAAAACACTACAAAGCCAAAAATAATTTTAATTTCGGAAGGCGGTGTGAAAAAAAAGAAAATACAAAACCAATAACACCGACTACCAAAATTAAAATTATTTTTGGCTTTGTAGTGTTTTGATATGGAAGTCGGTTTTATTTTTTTGCAAAAAAGTTTTTTTCACACACTAATTCTTTCATTCACTAATAATAAATGGAAAAACCTTTGTGTACACCACAATACCATAATTAAACCAGGAGTATGCGTAAGCTTAATATGCTGTTAAAGCAGTTTTAAAATCGGTAGCTCTTTTACGATTTTTACACAACTGAACCACTTGATTCCAGGCAGTGGAAGTTTGTCCTCACGGTTGAAGTTTAAACTGTTTTTTTTAAACTGTCGAGGACCTGGAATCCAGTGGATCCACGAATGCAGGCTTTAATGTAGAAGGCCTGTAGAAAATGTAATGGTGCTGACCTGTAGATGTAGACGACCTGAATGCTAGTAGTTATTTTGTGTTGGCTCAGTAAGTGCTGCATAACAAAAAAAAATCTAACTACTCAAAATAATATGTCATAATGTTTTGCGCCAATAACGGACTCTGCAGGCTACTTGACCCATATAAATAAAATACATAAGTACTATAATATTCACACACATAAACTAATACAGGGTGGGCCATATGAGTGTTGGCGATTTAATTCTTCAATTTCTCGGAAACGCATGGCGCGTGGCGGCGGGAGGATATGTTGTTAGCTGCGCCGCGTCCTGGAAATTTAGTCGCCATGGAGCCGTACACGGGAGCGCAGCGTGCATTTTGTGTCCGAACGTATTACGAAAACAATAAATCAGTGATTACTGCACGTTTGTATCGACATGAACACGGTTTACGTGATTTAAGTGAAGTTTCAAGCGCCAATGTGATACGGAAATGGATCAGAATGTTCGAAACAACCGGCTCATCAGTACCAATTACGGCTCGTGGTCGCCCAGTTTCTGCAAGATCATCCGACATTGTGGAGTGTGTTCGTGTTTCAGTTCAGCGAAATCCGCAACAGTCAACACGTAAGAGAAGTCAGTCTTTGGACATCAAAAGAACGACTCTGCGACGAATTTTGAAGCGTGATTTGCATTTGAAGGCTTATAAGATTCAGATAGTCCAAGAATTAAAACCAGATGATGCCAATAACCGACTTAACTTTGTCAATTTGATGCTTGAGCGGTTCACCAATTTCAACAACGTGCTGTTTAGTGATGAGGCCAATTTTCACCTTAATGGCCATGTGAACAAGCAAAATTGTCGGTTCTGGTCCGAGACTAATCCCCGACGCTTGCATGAACGTCCACTTCACAGCCTTAAGCTTGTCGTGTGGGCTGGGATAACGTCAACCGGTATTATTGGGTCATACATTTTTGAGAATGAAAGAGGGCAAGCGATGACGGTTAGAGCTAACAATTATTGCAACATGATAACAGACTTTTTGGTGCCAGCTTTGCAAGAACTTCAAGGCAATACCTCCAGGATGTGGTTTCAACAGGATGGGGCCACATGTCATACGGCTAGGGTATCCATAGATCTGCTGAAAAATGTTTTTCCCGGAAAACTCATTTCGAAAAGGGGGGATATTGAATGGCCACTACGTAGCCCCGATCTCTCTCCACGCGATTATTTTCTATGGTGCTACCTCAAATCGGTAGTCTACGAGAATAATCCGACCAATTTAGAGCAGCTGAAGAGGAATATTATTCAGGAAAGTAACAAAATACCGAGAACAAATTTTCAACGAGTTTTCCAAAATTTGCGACTTCGGTTCCAAGAGTGCCAAGCAGCCGAGGGAAGTCATTTGGACAACATCATTTTTAGGTCTTAAAATTCCTATGTTTCTACTTTTTAAAAATACAAATATATTTTTGTTATGTTTCGTAGTTCTTTTTTAATTGAATATTGAAACCGCCAACACCCTTATGGCCCATCCTGTACATATTACTTTGCCAAATCGAACACTACATATGTTAGTTATCATCGTCGTGTGTCAGGCGGTATCTGGTAACCGGTCTCAAAAACGCCAGAACACTACATCTCTTGACCAAAATTTCTCTTTCATGAAAGTCGACAGATGTTCGGACGGAATCCTCACCACAAAAGAAATGAAATTTGTTTAGTGATGATACTCCAACCGTTATATTATATGCGTAACCGTTCGGCCCACAAGGAGAAATTAGTTTTCGCCATGATAATTCGCCTTAACAATGTCGTCTGGCCTAGTAGATTAAAGCTGACGTGACACGTAAAGCAACGTTGTAGGTACGGCCGGACGCTGCAGGTAGCTCGGGTCGGTCAGCGCAGTGACGCACTAATTTTGACAAGCTGGCTTCCTCTTCATCTTCTCCTTCTCAACACCTTCACCTTAATACTTTCCATATGCATTGCCAGTCGAATTTTATATCGACGAAAGATTTATTATTATTAGATTTTTTTTTCAGGCAGGTTTACTAGTGTGCAGAAACTTATGGCGATCTATAAGTTTTTGCGCACTGTAATAAACCTACAGCATTATGTAGGGGTGGATCGTGAATTTGTGGGGCCCTGGGCTAAAACTACTCGGGGGGCCTTTTGATTCTCTTCCCTTCTTCCACGCCTGCTCACTTTACTTGGGATCGGCTCTCCTCGTTCTAATGAGCCAGGACACTGTCCTGGGTTGTATGTGCTTTCAGCTGAGCTCACTCCATATCTTTGGTAGCGGTTGTCCACCACGTGGTTGGCGGTCTTCCTTCTTTCTCTGTCCTTTCTCGTCTCTGGGATAGCCAGTGCCTTTTTACTGCATGCCCTTCTCGCCTCATGACATTGCCAAACCATCTTAACCGGCTTTTGACCATCTTTTCTGCAATGGGAGCGACTTTGAACAAGCCTCTGATGTACTCATTGCGTACTTTATCGAGCCTGGTCACTCCCACAGCCCATCGCAACATCTTCAGTTCGTTTGTGCTCATATTTTGTTCGTGTACTTTTTGACAGCCCAGCATTCAGAGCTGTACAGCATCGCAGGTTTAACGGCAATTTTGTAGATATTTCCCTTGTATGGGCATTCGATTGTCACAGAGTACTCAAGTCAGCGTTTCAGCGTTCTCCATCACAGGCATGCTGCACTGATTCTATGTGTAACATCGGCGTCTACGTGTAAGTTATTAGATTATTATTCAACTAATTGTCATTTTGTCAAGAAACTGTTTTCTGTTTTGAAATTTATCCAATATTTTCCTGTACCGTATCATATTATTTATCATTTTGACATTACCAATCACTAGCTGTGAAGCGGATCGCTCTTTCACCAAGATGTTTTTTTATATAGAAAACAAATATACGACATATAGAAAACAAATATATCTACGACAATAATGTAAAACCATTTATCAATTCTTTCCACAAATTGTGATTTAACAAAGGATTTGTGATGAGCAAATTAAGGAAAAGGTACGACCTTTATGCATTTTCTTCAAAATCCTTAATTACGAACAACTTTATTTTCAAAAATATTATTTTAAGATTACTTCTTCTTTACATTATGTGTATGTTCATTTGAATATATTAAAATTAAAAGTAAAAAAAAATATATAATCTCCTAAATTTTAGGAACTTTTCATAATGAAATTACTTTCAATTAAAAGTGAAATAATTCTTCAAGGCTCATGTCTGTTATTTATATTTTTTACCCACACATACACACGCAGTTGTAACAATTACACAGTAAATATGTATCTTTGCATTTTGACGACCACAACAAAACTGCAGCCCTACCGCCCGACGCAATTGCGCTGCGGGTAGTTCCTCGTAACAACACGTACTCGTAGGTAAATTAAAAAAAGGTAATTTAAAAATCTAAAAAACCCGACTGTTCAGCTGAACTGAATGCAAGAAAATGTGCTTGTTTTTCATTTTAGCTTTTGAGTTTAAATACTTTATTTATGGGTTAGAATTATTATTAGAATATAATATAATAAATATAATATAATATAATATATGGTTAGAATTTAGAGTTTAAATAATTTATGGTTTTTCAGCCCTTTTATACGATTTTGTATTTCTATTTAATTTGAAACGTATAGGTAAGTCACATATTTTTACCATAATTGCATCTTGGGGGACAGCTGCAGCTGTTTCATTCTTGAACAAGTTGATTGCATAAAATATCTGGGAATTAACTCCTAGACGCACATTTGTCATGAACAAAGCAAACAGCATCTGTTACTGCACGTTTATCGATTAAGATCGGTAGCTGACACTCATACAATTAAAATTACCTACCAAGCCTTATGTCAGTCGATACTCAGAACTGCATCATATCTTGGGGTCATGCTGGTAAAAGTTTCCTTTTAGCCTTTGAACGTGCTCAAAGAGCTGTATCAAAAGTATTTTTTAAATTAGGTCTCCGATCCCTTACAGAGAGACTAGAGTTCTTACGGTGCGCCAATTATACATTTTGTTATTGATGTTTTTGATCTCGCCTTATGGTAAACGACAGACGAGTCTATCGCTTACTTATCGCATCGGTCTACGATGGAACGATCGAGCCCAGATGTTGAAGATGCCTTTTCACTCTTGCTTTAAAGGCTGAAAGGTCATAGGTGGCAGGGAACACAGAAGCTGGCAGAGAGTTCTACAATATTCTACAAAAATTTGGCAGAAAACCGCTTGGTGCGACAAGACGGTATATCAACGAAGTGTGGATGGTACCCAACAGTGCGTCTCGGTAGACCGGTAGTGAAAGGGAGATGGAGGGATCAGGTCATGGAGCTCCTGCACACAGTCCCCGTAGTACAATCTATAGAAAACCGACAGGCAAGCAATGTCTCGCCGATGAGCCAGGCTGTGAAGTTGTCTGTGTTACTAAAATTCCATAAAACTGCATTTCTCACAGAAGTAACTGACCAGCGAACGCGTAGAAAACCTAAGTGGAAGAGACTTACACATATTTTGTTATCTTAACCGTATCCTTATATAGCTGTTAACCATGTGTGTTGAGAGACACTGGATCCTGCGACACAGGGTATCCTAGTGTGGGATCCAGTATCAGTTTAGTTAAAAACAAGCATCGTTTATTGTTTTAATGAGCACGGGGGCCCTTTACATCCACGGGGCCCTGGGCTGCAGCCCAATTAGCCCTTAGGTAGATCCACTCCTGGCATTATGAATGTCGCATTGAAATTTCACCCGTCGACACACCATCTACACCTGTCGACACCACAATCAACTGTGTCCTATGATTTATGGAGAAGTAGGAACCTCTTCAGAAGAGCTAAAGACAAATTTTATTGGTCTAATAAATATCTGCGTCTGTAAATCATAGCATATTACCAACCGAAATCCTGTAAGGGATTTATAGGGAAAAAATCCATTTAACTTGAGTTGGTTTTAGTTCTAGGTAGGTACTTATATATTTATTTTTATGAATAGGTACAAAGAACTTGTGGCTAAGTAAGAACAGCCACTCTGGTTGATTTACGTCCCAACTGTCATTTTATACATGGTTGACTGCCTAAGGAATTATGTGCGCTCTTTTATTTAGGTTCTACATATTAAATTTCTGTTGCATAAAGTTTTCTTTACCAAATTTTAGTACATATAGACAACTTTATGCAACCGAAATAGCTAAAATGTAAGTAAGTTTGTATGTAGGGGGTAATCACCAGAAGTAACGATCTCTTTTTTATTTAACACGCTCTCGTTACTGACATCTGGTGCCGACTGCCTACTTACAATTTAGTTGTTTTTATGGCGTATGTGTTATTTTCTGATATCTATAATACAACGTGGCGCATCAATGGTGACCCTAATTTCTTCTAATTCATTATACAGTATGTTAACTAACAGAGGGCGTTCCCGTTAACCCGCAATAGTATAGCATCCATACATGCTAAAAAAATATAACCATTCGAAAACAAAATGTTTTTTTATATTAAAATATTCACGAAAAATGTTAAATTGATACGTAAAAGAAACACTCTGTACACGCGTACTTGAAGGACGGCAACGTCGCAATTGCCGTGTCTCGCATATCGCAGCGTCGTATTTCGGTTGCATAAAGTTTTCTTTACCAAATTTTAGTACGTATAGACAACTTTATTCAACCGAAATAGCTAAGTTTTAAGTTGTAAGTAAGTTTGTATGTAGGGGGTAATCTCTAGAAGTAACGATCCAATTCTAAAATATTTTTTTTGGTAATTGTGCATTAGGTGCTATATGAGAGTGCTATATGATATAAATTATTTCGAAATCTACACGGATGAAGTCGCAGGTGGAGTGCTAGTAATAAATAAATAGATTTACTTAGATTTTATGCTCGCGGTCGTTATCACTATCAGTAACGCGGAAGCCAGAAAATCTGACATGATTCTTGCCAAAAGGTACCTATATTGCGTTAACCAGTTAGGTACTAGCTTGTGGAGGTCAGAGGTAGTCACTCCATGTGACAAACTAACCGCCTTCACCTTAATTGGGAAAACGCCTACGACACTAAACGTTTTGTGACATAGCATTTAGGTCCCCCTAAACTTTATGTACCTTCAAGTGACTGCCAAGAGAAAAATTGTAATAAAATTATTATGATTCATGGGTGATAAGAGCAAGGGCGGATCCAGCTTTGGTGCCAGGGGGGGTTCTGGTCCTGGACCCAGCCAGGGGGGGGGGCGGTAATGACCCCATGCCCCCCTGGATCCGCCCTTGGATAAGAGCTCCTGTGTGTGGGGCCGGTTAGTTTGGGACGGCTTTGTTATGCACAGCCTGACTTGAACTACTGGGTATAGGTAACTATTTAAATTCAAATTCTTTATTTCAGATAATATATAGTATAGTATGCCGTATAGGCTTCGCTTTTCTTATGCTCCCCGTTCCCTTGATCGTCGCATACCTACAGGATATACAATATATACCTGCGATGGCATTGCAACAATGTCGTCTGCTCATCTTGATGCCAGACGACAAAAACTCCTTTTTGCACACCTTAGACGCAACTCGGTCATAGCTTTGATTCATCTGCCATCACCGCGCCTTGCTGCCCTGATGTCCTGCTCAAGTCCACTTGAGTTCCATAATGTGATTTGCGATATCAATCTCCGAAATTATAAGTACTACACTTTTTTATTATTTAGTTGGTTTGTATTTTTTTTTTCATTTTATGGATTATTTTATATAATGAATGAGAAGAAATTAGTCTCACCATTGATGCGCCGCGCCACGTTGTATTAGTATCTATAGATATCAGAAAATAATACATACGTCATAAAATCAACTAAATTGTAAGTAGGCAGTCGGCACCAGATGTCAGTAACGAGAGCGAGTAAAATAAAAAAAAGACCCTAGGGAGAGGAGATTGGCGATTTTCCGGTTCTGAAATGACGTCCGGCCGGTACGGATGTTGACCGTACCGGGCCGCGCCTCTCGTCAGCGACTGGATAAAGGTGAAAACAGTATCCTTGGAATTAGGTTAGGACAGTAGGGTAGAATTAACCTAGTTGAGATTTGAAATCGGAAAAGCAGTGTTTCTTTCTCTCGTAACAGGTGAAGTTATCACCGGTAGGTATTAAGCATCTTGGAAATATTCCGGATTTGAGTTATAACTATGTAGATACTGCCAGTTGGTAACTATTACCTTGCTGGGGTGGCAGGAATGTTCTAACGAAGTCTTTTATATGAATTGCTTACTCACTATAGGCGGTTAAAGATTAATAGAGTACGTTGGTAAGTTCAAACACTTGTCAGTTATCTTTGATAATTAGGGGGCTGTACTTCTGGGCACGCCGCAATCGTGGTGATAAGTCCCCTCTTTGAAGAGTGGCTTGAGAGACGCCACGGCGTCGACACGCCACGACACCTCACCTTCCGCTTGACGCAGGTACTGACCGGACATGGCTGTTTCGGGAGGTACCTGTTTCAGATAAAGCGGGAGGACACGCCCGGGTGTCGACACTGTGAGGTTCACCCGGAGGACACGGTGGAGCATACAGTCGAGGTGTGCCCTGCTTAGGCGAAGCACCGACGTGTCCTCATGGTGCCGATCGGCGGCGGCGGCGACCTATCGCTCCCGGCCTTGATCCAGACCATGGTGCGGAGCGAGAGGAAATGGGATGCAGTCGCCTCCTGTGAAGCAGTCATGCTAGCGAAGGAGGAGGCTGAACGCGTGAGGGAGACAGTTATCTTCCTCACGCCCCAGCCGCCGCGGGAGACGCCCAGGGCGTCGGGGATCACGAGCTGATCTCCGACCACCGTAAACGCGGGTCTGCAGATGGCGAGCAGGGGTAGCCCACCGTCCGGTAAGGACCAGACACGAGTCAGACACTAAGGTAGTTTATTTTTAGATAAAAGCTATAAATTACGTATTCGAATCTTTTGTTGGTTGCTTTCCCAAATCATTAGAATATTTTCAAGCATAAGAACTTGATGGACCCTGCCGGAATTGCGGGAACATCCTTACGAGATACCGTAACCCCGGAACGCAAGAACACTTCTAGGAATAGGAATAGTTTTAGTCGGTAGTAGTCTGACTTCCCTTTTGCACCACCTAGAGATGTAGTTAAAGTTATTTAATGATTTTCATCCCAAAAAAACTAACTGGAAAAATATGACTCTATTTAGGTACTTACTTATAGCAAACCTACTATTCCATCCTCAGTGGGAACTTTATCCTTTCCATCGCTTTTCATATTAGGTGCTATGTTGATCTCGGCTCAAGGCCCACGGGACCAATATGTGGCTAGCTACGTTGTAAGTAGGTAGTAGGGACCTGTATTACCTAGGTTATGTGCTTTACGCTTTCGTTATGTTAATGTTTTACGATAATACTGTAATACACTCTATAATCTGTGATAATATACAACTTTAACATTCGTAATTAATTAGTAGGACGTACTATCCCGAAAGATTTTGTTTTATTTCTAAAAATAAATATATTTACATCGACCTTGTCATAATAATGTCTATCTGTCTTATCACATACCGCGTTACCTTGTAAGTTGTAGGCAATATGGAATGGAGTAATTGCCTGGACTAGAAAAGTGGCTGTCATAGGTGTGATTATACGAATTTAAATAATAATATATCTATATATGTATTAATAAATGAGGGAATATAAATCATATATTCACAGCTTCAGTTTGTTCTACAGACTAAAAATGGATAATATAGGTACCTAGAATTTAAATAACGTTGTAAAGGTAATTATTTAACAGAAAACTAACAACTTAGAAATACCTTCAGAAATACCGAAGCTTCGTTTCTGTTTTCAAAGAGAAGGAAAATATTATTGTTCCAACCTTTTATTTACTCACACGCAACGTGAGCACCAGAATCCGCCATTTTCATTATCGCAAAGCATTTTCAGTCGTCACCTCGGAGCTTCGTTCCCCTCACTGCAGTTTGAAGGGTGCTTGCTGTGCTCAGCTTTTCCCACTTGTAATTTTTCTCCGCAGCCAAATTGCAATTTTCACCCAATAACACCCGACGTTAGGGCCGTCATGTAACACTTTTTTTTAATAAAACTATTCATATTTTATTATGCCTATAAAGCTAAAAAAGTAATTTAGGAAAATAGTTTAATATTTTAGGAAGATTAATATACGTAGTTGAAAGTTAAGAGGAAAACTGAAAGTACAAGTTATTTCTTTTTTATCGTTAGTTTTTGTGATCTGGCGACCCTAAATAACACCAGCTGCCGGTTATAACTCAAGGGCAAAATTAAACTTTTTGCTTGAAAGCGCAAGTTGTCATGTGCGAATGACTTTTATGGATAAGTTTGTTTCAGCCTGATATTATAATTTCTGGTGGGTCGAACGCGAAGAGGATTTTTGAGGAGGGCTGCATTTGGAAGTATAATGTGGTAATTGAATAGCAATCTATTTAATAACTGCTTTAGATTTCTAACCCAAATATAAGTAAAAAGTTTGAAGAAAATACGTACCTACTAGTAACTAGTACCTTTTTCTTCTTCTTATTAATAGTATGAGTAGTAAATATTTTTTTAGTATACATGTATAGGTAGATACGTCTTCTATTTATTTGAAACCTGAATGTTGTGTCTTCATTCAATACCTAAGTCAAAAGTTTGCTTTATTTAAAAATCACCAAAGAGTCCTACACTACAATCCAGCATAAACTAGACAATAATCTCTTCGTTACATTCATGCAATGCTGAGTGAGGAGCGAGTTTTCTTTCCTTTTTTCACACCCATTCCGATCTTAAAGTCTTCAAGCCTCTACTCAACATCCGAGGCGTTTTTAAAAGTGAAACGTTTGTGTTGTTTCTGTGCGCAAATTCCAGTCGTAAAGCTAGGAATGTAGGGTTCATTATCATATTGTAGGGTGTTCTACTCCAATTATAGTATCTGAGACAACGCTCAGGCAGTGTCTCAGTAATGAAAGACAGTGAGACTGACTTGGTGACATAGTGATATTCACGGTGGATAACTATCTAGCCATTTGGTTTGTTCAGCGTCTGCCTTGTTTGATGATAGGTATGTGTTTGACGTGTTTGTGAGTTAATTTAGCCTTCAGTTAGTACTAGGAATGTGGGGTTCTCACAAATGCAGGAAATTTTACTAACTTTATAGTTTTTCAGCAGTATAGCCGACTTCGGGAGGAATTTTGGTCCAATATATTTAGTGAAAGTATACAATTCACTTTTAGAAATGATTTGAATATCTTACTAGATATTTTTACTCTTACTATGCAGGTTTTAAACGTGTAAGTTACGGAAGAACACGGACTTAAAGTAAAAAAAGGTCTGGTTTTTACAACAAAACGGTACCTAACATAATTAAGCCACCACGTCCCATTAAACTTCCAAACAGGCTGTTACAATACAGAAACAAAATAAAAACTCACAGTAAAGACTTCTAACTTGTCGCACTTTACGTACTACGTTACCTAAATCCGACCCCGTAGGGACACCGCCCTTGCGAAACTTTGCCCTTTTTAATCCACCTGTACGTGTTTTACGATCGTCAACTTTTCGTTATAAAAGTTTAGAGTCAGCCAGTAAGTAATAAACATTCGTATAATGAAGGTGCCCGTTTGTTCCTTGTTACTGAGCTACCTACTTATTGCTTTAATCTATTAAGGGTCTGTTGACCTTTTTAATCTGTGATGCATGTGGAAAATCTGCGGGAAATTTTATTAACTTTTTGACGTAAAACGAGTTTAATGAGTTGTCTGGAGTTGTATTTATTATGGAGTTGGCAAGGGTTATCTACCTTTAGGATTTTATCATATTTTGTACAAACTATTTACTTACTTCCAAATTCATCGAACTGATAGCGTGAATCGATCTTCATATCTAGCACGCGTCTCATGCAAGGTTACTTATTGCTTCCGTAGCTCGCGGAGTAATATATCCAAATGGTCCGTATGACTGGCCAACCGGTAAACTTTCAACCAAGCACCGAACACCTTTACGAAAGCATCCACATCGGTATAGCATTAAGGCTATCGATTCGCCTCCAACGTTAGGTGATTTACATCGTAGCCTACGTAATTCGTTGCCCTGACGGACGTCCAGTATAAATCAACGTTGGACCCCCGCTAACCCGACATTTATCTCGGCTCTACGATAAAAAACTACGGCGCCGTAGGGGGACCTGCCATGGACGGATACATTGCCGTGATTATTTGCTTTCCACGAGATTGAACTGTGATGCGAGCCATCATTATTTTTTTTTAACATTTAAATGAAGGCTGTTTCAGTGAGTGCGGAGGCTTGTGTAAACAGAGGATTCATAGTGTTATTGAGGCGTTCGCATACCATGCTTCCTGTATGAGTAACTATGAGAGTGGCAGCTTAACTACGGTTACGACGAAAATCTTTTTTAGAAGACGCATAATATAACTCCATTTTCTGCAAATAGCACATGTTAGCAGCCCAAGAGCAGAATGTAAATTCAATTTCAGTATTCAACATCAAGTTACGAGCAAAAATTGAAACTAAAAATTCACATCATCTTAGAAGAAAGATGATCCAAATTACCTGGCCGCTAAGCTTAAGACCCCTGCACTCTGGTGGATTTTATATTATGATTCATTGAGATTTTTTCAGTCGAGTCTCGGTTGAGTAACGCAAAAAGATTGCGACATCGAGTATAATATTCATGGAAAGGCATAATTTAATTCCCCGAGACAGTACGGGGCGGGTCGAGCCCGTTGGAGATTAGACTCTTGTCTCGGAAAACGTGTAATGAAGGAAAAACGCTCCCGAAATATGAAATTATGGACTTACGAATGATATTTCTTCATTTGTTACGCGGAAATATACGATCCCATGTTTACCTGAGCTCGAAATGTACAGCGTGTTTTTTTTTTGTTCAAAAGGATTCCGAAGCAGGCATTCCGTTTTAATTTCAGTTTAAATGGCTATTAAGGAACGTAAGGGTCGGTTGGAAAAGCATTTTGTTTTTTTTTTGTACAGAATACGTACCAGCATGAAATAACTTCAGATAATATGCAATTTAAGGTTGGAATAGGGTTTTTCGAGCTTATCAATTTCTCGGGTCTCGAGAATTATCGAGGCTAATTTCTCAGGTCATCTCGGATTGTCGTGAAATTTACATTTACGTACGTTTTGCATATTTTTTCGTTTCCAATAATGTGATTAATCAACAAATTTAGTGGTTTTCCTCCCAAATAAAAGTACCAAAAAAAAAATTTAAATAAGAAAAAAATTAAGATATGGAAGTCGGTTCTATTTTTTGCTAAAAATTTTTTTTCAAGCTTTTTAGTGGGTCGATTTGTAATTTATCTAGTTACAAAAGCCATAATGTCAACAACTTATCACCTTTTACAAAATATTGCTTTTCCCGCTGCATAGCCGTTAATTTTTGAGGAGTTCTCCTGGTACTTGACCATCAGCTCTACATCACCATATGTATTGTGACGAGCATAAAGTGTTTAATATCCGTACTCAAGTAATCGAATCGCAATCCACGAAATACTTATTATTGAGGAGTTTCAGTGGCCATCTGTGGTCTTCATCATCAGTTCAACTTCCCCAAATGGTACTTTTCGGAAGCAACTGCTCAAGGTACTATAAGAAATACCCAAAACGCTATAGGTGTGCCTATAATATTTGAAGAGTTCCCTCGATTTCTCCAGGATCCCATCATCAGATCCTGATTTAGTAACAATGGAAACAACTAGAAAGTATACCTATTCAAACGCAAAAAGAATTTTTCAAATCGTTCCAGCCGTCTCCGAGTTATGAGGTAACATACATAAAAAAAAAGTTCAAGACGAATTGAGAACCTCCTTTTTTTGAAGTCGGTTAATAAATATAAAACTTTTATTGACAGTTTAATTAGCTTATCTTTGTCTTAAAGAAAACCAAAATAATAATTAAACTAATCTGTCTGATGTATAATTACAATCACAGCACCATTTTTGGCTAGTTAAATAGAAAAAAAAAACAACTTAAAACTTATCAACAAAATTAGCTTCTATTAAACAAAACAAAAAATAAGCAAAAATTTCAACATGAAAACGCTAACATTATCGTAACTTATAATTTAATTACAATCACAGCACCATTTTTGTCATAACATGAATTAACAATTAGAAAAAAAAAACAAATAAAAACTTTGCAAGATCAATGAAACATCTCAAGCTGAACATACGGGTACCTACGTAACAATTACATTATGATTTCTCGAGTTCCTGACTTTTTTCGAGCTTAATTTCCCGGGAACAAAGCCCAACGATTTCCCTGTCGAAGAATGAACCCTAGTTGGAAGGCTTCATGTTGCGAATAAGTTGTTATGAGGTAACTTGAAGAAGATATGCAGTCTTCTTTTAGGATTTAGAAATATTTAATGATGCATAAACTATAGATAGAACTATCGATGTGTTTCACGAATTAGAAAAATGCAATACAAGTAGGCTAACTATCGAGAACTCATATCCCTTCGCCACATAGGTATAGGAGGGGAGGGAGGGGGGGGAGGGGTAGGGGATTTTCGTATCCGTAAACTTATATAGTGCTAAAGCTGATTTTCAGATTGTGAATTTGGTCCATGACGAGTATATAATATATCATATATCATCGTCTATGGTTATATTAGGATAGATTTATCTAAGGCATACATTGCTATAAGAATTCTATAAAATAACGTAATTGCATAATTAAAAACAGGCGCTTGTAATAGAAATTCTAATAAAACAAAACCTAGCACAAAAGTCCAAAACAATCTGTAGGATTGTTAACCTCTTATTTTTTTTGAAGTTGGTTGAAAATGAAGACTAAGACACTATACCGTCGACTGAAAGGGGTTGACTGCGACATGACGTTTACAGGTTAACTCAATTAAATTGTTTGGTAGACGCGGCCGGTAAACTTTATCGCTGTAAGTATAGGCGGAATCTTTGAGATTTGACGGCTTTTGAGGTTTGAAAATTTTTTATATTGTTCTGATGTTTCAGAAGATAGATTTTGCTATGAAGAATTTGTACAGTATAGGTTTATTGGAAATTTTATTAGCGTTAATTATGAGATGAAAGAAGGTAATGGAAAGAGATTGGTTATTTTCCGCCTTTGTTGCTCGCTGTCCGACCTAGCAACGATAACATAGAAATATTGTCAAAAAAAATACCGATCTTCCCGTACATTTTTGTACAGTGGTGGAATTACCAATTTTCCAAATATATATAGGCTGTATTTTTTTGCCAGTTTTTAGATATTCTTACAATCTAAGAATGTGGTAGAAATTGCACAGTCAATAGAGCTTATTGTCAAGGTTATGTATAAAAAAACCGGTCAAGTGCGTGTCGGCCGGCCACGCGCAGTGTAAGGTTCCGTAGTTTTTATAACAGCCAAGTGCGTGTCGTATTCGCTGACTGATCGTTTCGTACCATGCTCTAACTAAAAGCCAAACATGACTACCTAACTAATTTGACTTCCTATACAAATCCTCACCTGATCCGACTGAACTGACCGTAGTTTTTATAACAGCCAAGTGGGCTGTTATAAAAACTACGGAACCCTACACTGCGCGTGGCCCGACACGCACTTGACCGGTTTTTTTTTCTTATGAATTTATGTGTCTGTCTCTTTTTACTGTCGCTTTTTCGTTTGATACATTTTCAAATCACAACGATGCTAAAGAAGTTTTCACTTCAAAAACGTAGCAAGATTTTCATTCCTACTTAAAATCACCTATATTAAAGCAGATTTGTTCGTCTGATAAATATAAATATAACTAAACGTTAGGGTATATATATATATATATTTTAATGTGTAACTTTAAGCTGACTGACTTTTCTGGATAATTAACTTTTAAAAAGTGTTTTTTTTTCACTGACTACCTGTTAATTGACCTAAATAAACCGTCCCGTTTTGAGTCAAAGAACTAATGGTCACGTTCAGTATGCAGCAACGTTTTTCTTCAGTTATGAATATACAGATGTAACTATACAAAACCACAACCAAATTAACTATGTACACAAAATAACTAGATCAGAAGTCCCCTTACATTCTGGTCAAAGTGGTCAAGTCCGACTTCTTGTTAGTAGGGGACTGTCAACGGGTTTATTTTGTGTACACAGATAATTTGGTAGTAGTTTTGTATAATTATGTTAAGTTCAACTGATGTGATAAAACGTCTCAATTCTTAGTCTTGGAGAAGAACCGAGACGAGGAATGTCACCTTGCTGGTAGGTATGGGAGGATAGTGCAGACCTGTCAAGAAAGCAATCAGTGTGTATTACCCACGTCTTACCATTACAAAAGCGTAGAATAAAGAAGTATAGGTACTTTATTTGTGAGTCTATAGGGTTCCGACGTTCGCTTCGAATAAGCTATATGAAAGCTAAAAAAACTGTAAACCAATAACATACGAGTACTAATAATTATACGAACAAAACGGATTTATTTCATGACCGTAAAGATTATACAATTATCTATTACAAAATATACTCGTACCTTTACAGCAAAATATTTTAGAGTGAAAAGATAAAACGAACTACATTTTAGCAGAAATGTAATTAGCTATGCTCTTAAAATATTTTTTAATTAGCTCATACGTATTCCGTACAGGTTTAAGGTAATATTTTACGTACGTTCGTTACTTTTCTAGGTATTATTTTTTACCTTTGCTTAACTTAATTAGGTATTCAAGGCGTTTAATTACTACTATAATTAATAGTAGCTAATGTGACTGCACCCACTCAGATAAATTCAAATTGTCTACGAAATCAAGCTCTTAACAATTTGTAATATATTTTCAGTTTGATGACACTGTTGGCGCAGTGATTGAGCGATTGGCTGCTGTGCTGCGGGTCGGGGGTTTGGTTCCCGCACCGGAACTACTGTATGTATGGCCTACAAATAGTTGTATCGGGTCTAAATTTTTGTAAAAATCCTCTCAGTACAGGAGAAAGTTAGTGTGGGGCAATCTATACTAATAAAGCGGAAAAGTTTGTTTGTTTCACGCGCTAATCATCGTTATCGAATGCAATTTTGTTAAGACCTAGCTTGAAGCTTGAGGAAGGTTATATGCTACTTTTACCCGAGTTTATGTTTTTATCTTGATAAGGCCCACGGGAGCGAAGCCACGCGAAACTGCTAGTGTTATCTATACTAATATTATAAAGCGGAAAAGTTTGTTTGTTTGTTTGTTTGCTTGAACGCGCTAAACTTCGAAAGTACTGGGTGGTTTTGGATGTAATTTGGTACTGACGTAGCTTGAAGCTTGAGGAAGGCTATGGGCTACTTTTTACGCAACTGCAAAAAAGGAGAGTTATGTTTATGTGTTTACCGTGATAGAATCCACGGGAGCGAAGCCCCGCGTGAGTACTAGTTATAAATTAAAAAGATTTTATCTGCACCGCATTGAAACTAAAGTGTAATAATTCTCGTCCACCTAACACAAACATGTTATATGGAAGTGGAAAATACTGCTTATTATCAATTGTAAGAAAAAAACAGTTATGTCTTACGGAGTATAAGGAATAATAATTCCAACTGCAAAAACCATTAAAACAATTCGAACGGATCCTCCTCCGTCCCACCTCCTCTAATCGAATGAGAGAAATTTCTCAATAATTCAGAGAATTCCTGTCATTGATCAATTGGCTGATCCGACCCGCGCCGTGTCTATCCCGAGCCTCGATTATTAGATTCTCTCGCAGCAAATTTAAAATTTCCTGGATTTCCTTATCTGTTTCGTTTTATTGTATTATACTAAACTTAATAATGTGTATTTACATATTGTTTTTGAGGGTAGTCTCTTATGTAGAGGGTAAAAGGTTTTGATGCTAATTTATGGGAAAAAGGTTGCCATTTTCAAAAATTAAATAAGGTTAAAGGTTTGTTTGTAACGCTTGGTATGAATCAATGACATACTTTGAAACCCAAGTAAAACTTGAAAATATGATGAGCTCTTGGGATACTAGGTAATTATAAATAATATGTATTCCATCATCAATCATAATTATATCTAACTATGTACATCCATAGAGGTTAGTTAGCCAGCAAAAATTGTGTAACTTACATCTCCACAGTACATAAATATTACTGCTATCTACTAAACGATACCTATTTATATTCTCGGAAATTATCAATCAATTTCATTTGGACATCACACGTAGGTAATTATTTACAGAAATATATTACTTAACAAAAAATATATCTTACATTAGGTATATGTGAAAAATTCACGTCAGACCTACGCGAACGAGCCTGCCTCTGACGTCATTACATTAGCTGAATCTGGTTGAGATGGTGTTGAACACAAAATTTCTAGTGCCTAATAAATTAATAATACATACACGTATTTACCGTCTCGGTTTTACTTATCTAGTCTGGGTTAGTTTTTGATGTACCTATTCATGCGTCTGTAATTTCACATCATGTTGCTATCAATATAAGAGGAGCTCGTGGCTAAATAAAAATAGCATCACGAGTGGATCTTCAAACGCTTGCCGAGGTTGGCCTGTTGGCCGTATTGTAAAAACATTGTAAAAACTATATTTTGATTTGAAAAGAGTAACTGTGGAATTTCTTGCCGGTTCTTCTCCATAGAAAACGACCAATTTCGGAACGTGCCTTAACGATGACGTTTTGTAAGTTCCCATGTAGGCCTATGTGAAATAAAACATTTTGAGTTTGAGTTTGATGGGTAACCATTTCAACATATCAAGATTCTGTCGTGCCTCGAAAAGCACGTGAAACTGTTGGTTCCAGCTGTTATTTGTACATTTTTGATAGTCATTACAGGCAGGGCCGGATTAGCCATTAGGCGGAGTAGGCAACTGCCTAGGGGCCCCGCATCAACTAGGGGCCCAGGCCCAGTGCACGCACCAAGAAAACATGTTTCTTCGAACAAGAATTAGATGTGCGTGTGAACTTAGGGACCTCACTGTTATCTCACAAAATACAATCGTTAAATTTAATAGTAGAATTAAAACAATTTTGGGACAAATCTGGGAATAAGTAATCAAATATATGAAAAAATATTATATTAATATTAATGGTCAGTCAAAGTAAGAAAAGGGGCCTCAAGAATGTCATTGCCTTAGGGCCTCTGACAGGGTTAATCCGGCTCTGATTACACACTGAAAAAAAAAATCGGTAATTCCAACCGATTTTTCGGTAATATTCACCGTTTTGGTCAGTAAAAATGGAGCCTATTGTCCAAATAAGTAAAATTAACTGAAAAAAAACAGTTGAGTTATGACAGTAGATTTTACTGTGCATCTGCTACTGTTTTCTGGCCGGTTATTCTTACTGTTTGTAAAACAGTAAGTAAAACAGTAAAAGGAAAATTCAGATTTTCCTTCTCCTTCCTCCAGACAGTAAAAAAACAGTAGGTATAACTGAACTATGATAGTACCTATAACTGTCATACAACTTTAAGCAAACAGTTGATTTTACTGTGCATGCACAGTAGCGGGTAATGAATTTCACAGTTACATGTGATGTGAAGGACAGTACTTTTCAATGTGCATGCACAGTAGCGGGTAATTAATTTCACAGTTACATGTAATGTGAAGGTCAGTACTTTTTAATGTGCATGCACAGTAGCGGGTAATGAATTTCACAGTTACATGTAACGTGAAGGACAGTACTTTTTAATGTGCATGCACAGTAGCGGGTAATTAATTTCACAGTTACATGTAATGTGAAGGACAGTACTTTTCAATGTGCATGCACAGTAGCGGGTAATTAATTTCACAGTTACATGTAATGTGAAGGACAGTACTTTTTAATGTGCATGCACAGTAGCGGGTAATGTATTTCACAGTTACATGTAATGTGAAGGACAGTACTTTTTAATGTGCATGCACAGTAGCGGGTAATGTATTTCACAGTTACATGTAATGTGAAGGACAGTACTTTTTAATGTGCTTGCACAGTAGCAGGTAATTAATTTCACAGTTACATGTAACGTGAAGGACAGTACTTTTTAATGTGCATGCACAGTAGCGGGTAATTAATTTCACAGTTACATGTAATGTGAAGGACAGTACTTTTTAATGTGCATGCACAGTAGCGGGTAATGTATTTCACAGTTACATGTAATGTGAAGGACAGTACTTTTTAATGTGCATGCACAGTAGCGGGTAATGTATTTCACAGTTACATGTAATGTGAAGGACAGTACTTTTTAATGTGCTTGCACAGTAGCAGGTAATTAATTTCACAGTTACATGTAACGTGAAGGACAGTACTTTTTAATGTGCATGCACAGTAGCGGGTAATTAATTTCACAGTTACATGTAATGTGAAGGACAGTACTTTTTAATGTGCATGCACAGTAGCGGGTAATGTATTTCACAGTTACATGTAATGTGAAGGACAGTACTTTTTAATGTGCATGCACAGTAGCGGGTAATGTATTTCACAGTTACATGTAATGTGAAGGACAGTACTTTTTAATGTGCATGCACAGTAGCGGGTAATGTATTTCACAGTTACAAGTAATGTGAAGGACAGTACTTTTCAATGTTCATGCACAGTAGCGGGTAATGCATTTCACAGTTACATGTAATGTGAAGGACAGTACTTTTTAATATGCATGCACATTAAAAAGTACTATTATTCACGTTACTTGTAACTGGGCACTAACCATACCCGCAACTGAGCATACACATAAAAATATTATCCTTCACATTACCTGTAACTGTGCAGGTACAGTAGCGAGTATTGTACGTGTACAGTAGCAGGTGGCGTGAAATAAAAAATATTTTCTTTGAGACGTTTATTTATTCTAAAATAATCATATGTATTAAACTTATATTTTTTTTAAATATTTAGGTACTGCAAAATAAATGGGAAACAATCTAAAATATTTACACTTAGATAATTTAAAGATACATATTATCAATAACAGAACAACTTATACTAGGGGACCAAACCCTGAATCGCGAAAAAAAATCAGCTGTTCCCTACAATATGTTCGCATTAACTCGTCAAAATGTATGGAACAGCTGATTTTTTTTCGCGATTCTATTTAATATATTCTATTTAATATATGTTTTGGCTGTTACGGGGGCCTTCGGATTTGCTCGAAGTGTGTGTGTAGCTATTTCTCGAACTAGTACCTTACGGTTATGTTCTCCCAATAGTTGTTGCCTTTCTTTTAGAAGCTGTAGGCCATCGGGAGTCTTTTCGAGCAGCGTTGTGAGACTCTGAAAACAGGGAAGATTGTTAATGTATAGGTATGAGAGTATAGTCTTAGACTTACAAAAGACCTTATTAAGACCTAGTTAAGAATTAGTTTAAACTTAGTTCAGTTTTAGTTTTAGACCGCCTCATTGGCCTAGTGTTTAGTTTAGTTTAAAATATTTATTGATAACGCAGCTAGTAATCAAATAAAATTATTATCGTGTTACCCAGGGGATGTATTTAATAGCACTTTAAATTTGACAAAAACAGCTATAAAATTGAATATCAACACTTCTAAGACGACCCACTGACCCTTTAAAATAATAATAGGTACATAATCAATAATACAAATCTATAATTTAATAATTCGATAATTGATAGATAACTTACATCGAGGGACATGGATTTGCATGACGATTAGGTGCTTGGTGATGATAATGCCGAACTTCTTGGTGAATTTGTAAGTCCACCAATACTCTCTCCGTACACTTCCACAAGGTTTTCAAGATTGTCATAAATCTGTAAAAAAATATTTACCTATGTTCACAAAAAATCGATGACAAGGCATGCCTACATTTTTACGAGTATAGATAATTTATTGGTTGCTTACTTTACTACACTCAGTTACATCGGAATTTAGCTTAGAAGCATTCCACTTCAGAAGCGCTCTTTTAAATTTGGCTTGTGGGCCAATAGCTGGTATTAGCACCCGGATTTGCTCATCATCGAGCAAAGACAGCGCCTCTAAGTCAACTTCATGTTCTGAAATAACAAAGATTTATAATACCTAATTAGTCTTGCATACAGATACAGACAGCGGCATCAGACAGCATTCTCAACACAGACGTTCATTAGCAAAATTTATTACTTAGTACAGACAGTAGAAACTCGATTAATCGGACTAATTGTTGTCGTCAGGCATTCGGATTATCGAAAATCCAGATAATCGAATGTATGAAGAATAGCGGGTTAAAAATAACAAATAAGTATATTATATTAACGAAAATCAATGTTTATTAAGAAATTATTAAGAGATACATCCAACATACGTTGTACCTACCATTAAAATAATTTTACCTTAATAATGAAATTAAATATTTATGTACCTACCTACCTACGTTTGTAGGTACGATTTCTCAACAATTATGTATTGCGATCGGTAGTCTGGATAATCGCGAATCCGTACTTATAACTGAGGGCCAGATAATGGAGTTTCTACTGTATAGGTAGGTAGTTTATTTTACGTTACGCCCCCGACAGTCTACCTACTGTGCAGTCAGTAGCTCGCAACACAATATAAACAGTTTAAGCTACTGACCTGCACGATTAGGTAGGTACACGATGCAAACAGTTTTTACCCGACTGCGTAGCGTACCTACATCTACATCATATCGACCGGAGCCGCTGCAGCGGCAGCAGCCAGCTGCGGATCCACCGCGGCCATCTGCTCGGCAGCGGTGTCGGCGGCAGCGCCGCGCGGAGCCACCTCCGGCGCGGGCTCTAAGGGCGCGGGCGGCGCGATGTCCGCGGACAAGGCGCCAGCCGAAGCCGAAGTCGGACTAGCAGCGCGTGATCTTGTTAACACCATTGCGAAATAGTCCACAAAACGAACGAATCACTAACTTAGGTACTATAGGTAGTCTAGGTTCTACCTAAGCACTAAGACTGTTCGCAGTCCCACAACACTTCACAGTTACTTCACCGATTCAACACAGATCGCGTCGCAATACCAACGGTTTTTACAGACCGCACTAAATAATCTGCCGATTATCACTTTATACACCGAAAGTCACAAGTTATATTGTATTATTTGCACAAGTTCACGGTTCATACCGACACAGTACGCACATAGGTCCGTAATCTAGGTTCAGGTGTACAATACCTGCGGCAAAACCTAGTACACAAATTACGACCATACGCCTACGCGTGTTGCTTGAAACTGTAATGTTTTGTGCCGAGAGCGCACCTCTCCGGGCGGGACACGACGTCAATGACGATTGTACTTCACGAACTTATAATTTTCGGAACACGAGGCCAGTGACAATTATACTTCACGAACCTATAACTTTCGGTGACCGCTCGCGCGCTTTCTGTCTTGGCGAACTGATAATGATAACACATTACACGACACACATTAATTATTATGAAACCCGAGAAAGTTCTGCACTTCAAAATGTACCTAGTTCACTGATTCACTCACAGTTCAGCTCCACGTTAGGCTGCCAGTTATAGGGGAAGGAGCAATTAAACTTCGTAAATTGACTGATTGTAAATTTAGCGAACACAGGGAGAACAAACATTAGGTACTTATTGGAATGTTATGCGATTCTGATATAAACTTATTACGACAACCGGGCATGCAGCCTAGCTGTTTCATAATCGCTCTGTAAACAACAGATCGCATGATCAAATCCCGGCAATGTGTTCGCTTTTTGTGATTTGTTTTTTTTTTTGATTCTGTGATATTTTAATTTTTTATTTTTGGTTTGACATAGTAGTCTATATTCCTAATTTTCTCTTTTTTTCTTGAAATATTTGTACAAAATATAATACAAAAGTACGGAAGATGAAGACATGCTGCGCCGACCCCAAATAAATTGGGCTAAGGGCAAGAGAATGATGATGATGATTTCTTGAAAATCTAATTAGTATTAGGGGGCAGATTCTGTTATGTACCTATACATGTTCTTGCTGAAGTTTAAGTATTTTTCTTTATCTATTTGCAAATGAGCGTCTTTTTTAAGTTTTGTTGGGTTTGGGACCCAGGATAGATCACGAGTTGCATGTATTAAAATTTGCTTTCGTTCATAAACTTCTTCTTAGCGTGCCGATGGTAATCTAAATTGATTCCCCCAGAAATTGACTTCATAGTCGAGTTCCTTTAATACTTAAAGCAAAGATATACTAACAGGTTTTAGTTTAAATTAACAGTAAGTCAGTTAATTAGTATATTATTTTTAGAGGATCTTAGGAATATACTCACTCTTAATTCACGTTCCCATGTAATGTAGGTACCCTGACAATACCAAAAGAATACGCGGTCACGTGAGCGAAGCCGCGGGCACAGCTAGTGGTCAATATGAGTGAAGCATAGAAGTCCAAGCTCAAGATTTTCCAAAGGGCGATGGAGCGAGCATACTTACTAGGCTTCAAACGAATTGACTGAGTGCCCAACATCTTGTTAGGCTAGCCGCACACACTCAATAATATTGTCAATAAAGTACGTATTGTCAATAATATTGTATGTGTGCGGCCTGTATTGCGGTATTGTTTAATAATATTGTAGATTATCCAGAAATTCTGATTTTGTCACGTCAATATCGGGGGGAGGCAGGGGTATTGTCAATCATATTGACGTGTGCGGGCGCGCGGCAATATTTTAGTTGAGGAAAAGATTTCAAGGCAGGCGGACGCTCGTGTTATTTGTTCAAAATGGAAGACGAAAACAGTATCCAAAGCGAAAATAGTATTGATACTGTTGATGGTAGTACCCGTACGGAAAAACACTATTTGACAGTGTTTATTAAAACATGGGAAACTTATCCAGAATTATGGAATACATCCTGCAAAGCATTATTTTTAAAATTGCACTATGCAATTGCAAATTGCGCAATGCTCAATATTTATAAAAAAATTAAAACAAATAGTACAAGAGAAACTAAAGATAATAGTTTTTGAAAGCTGCTATCTTTCATTCTCATGTAATTTTTAAAATCATTTTCTTCTGTAACTCGTAGTTCATTTATTAGATTAAAGTGATTAAACTCAGCTTTTTTTCTCATCCAGTCCTTAATCCATCGTTTCTTTCTTGATTGCCTTTTTTTAGTTAGTAAAATTAATGCAATACTCAATGCAACGAGTTTTTTCTTTCTTTCCATTATGTTAAACGTGCGCACATGAACCTAGCTGCGGAGCGACTGAGTCAGATTGTACCATGAAAAATTGTCAATAATATTGTGTAGTGTGCGGGGATCATTTTATTGATGAAGATTTTGACAATCTTGCATTGACAATATTATTGAGTGTGTGCGGCTAGCCTACGCTCACTAACAACAGGCATTGCCGATGTAGGAGAGAAGACCGCCAGGTTAAAGTGGGATTGGGCTTGCCATGTCAGTCGTATGCAACCCGGAGAGATCAACATCTACCTACCTTATTAATTACTTGTAATTAATTAATTAATTGTAGGTACCTACTTGTCTCGTGTTATTTTTTAGGGTTCCGTACACAAGGGTAAAACGGGACCCTATTACTGAGACTCCGCTGTCCGTCCGTCCGTCTGTCCGTCTGTCCGTCCGTCTGTCCGTCTGTCACCACGCTGTATCTGATTAACCGTGATAGTTGGACAGTTGACATTTTCACAGATGATGTATTTCTGTTGCCGCTACAATAACAAATACTAAAAACCAGAATAAAATAAATATTTAAGGGGGCTCCCATACAACAAACGTGATTTTTTTGCCGTTTTTAAAGATAATGGTACCTAAGGAACCCTTCGTGCGCGAGTCCGACTCGCACTTGGCCGGTTTTTTGTAATGTTCTTTATCTGGTGTACAATAAAGCGATTTTGTATTGTATTGTAGTTAAGTACCTACTTATCTTAAGTCCTAGATTAAGATTTATTGTTATACCTAGGGTTGCCATCTCTAAAATTTGGCAACGAGGACAAGATGCGTGAAAACCTCGGATTTTAGAGCCTAGAACCTGGATATGTTAACAGGTTTTTTTAAACATATTCATAAGGCGGCCCCCCGCCTTATGAATATGTTTACAGTGATTTACAGAGTCGGTTCTACGGTTGATCGCGGCTTGCGGGCACAGTGCGTGAGTCGCAGGCGGCCCAAGAATAAATTTTTAAGCCCGGCCAGCACGCTCCCCGGATGCCCTCTAAACTAAGATAAATCCGGGGAAACCCGCCCGGACCGATGGCAAATATAGGTACGCAATAAAAATACCTACTGATTACTGAGATGGGCCAATGCTATAATATAACTCCTTGGCATACAGAAGATGAGAGACGACGACGAGGTCGGCCTCGTAAAAGGTGGCGGGACGATCTTACGGCAGGGAGTGTTGGCAATCTGCGAAAGACCGGGATTCTTGGAAGTTTTCGGCGGAGGCGTAGGTATGTCCAGCAGTGGGAGGATATAGGCTATTATATTAAAAATATATTCAAACAATTTGTAGTATTAACTGTTTAAATCCTTACTGTATGCTACAGAAACTGTTCAGAAGCAGTAAAAATAACTGTTACGATAACAGTAAAGTCTAAACACGGCAATACTTAAAAGTAACTGCTTGTATCAGTAAACGCTAATGTTCAAACAGTTGATATTAACTGTTTAAATCCTTACTGTATGCTACAGAAACTGTTCAGAAGCAGTAAAAATAACTGTTACGATAACAGTAAAGTCTAAACACGGCAATACTTAAAAGAAACTGCTTGTATCAGTAAACGTTAATGTTCAATCAGTTGATATTAACTGTTTAAATCCTTACTGTAAGCTACAGAAACTGTTCAGAAGCAGTAAAAATAACTGTTACGATATCAGTAAAGTCTAAACACGGCAATACTTAAAAGTAACTGCTTGTATCAGTAAACGCTAATGTTCAAACAGTTGATATTAACTGTTTAAATCCTTACTGTATGCTACAGAAACTGTTCAGAAGCAGTAAAAATAACTGTTACGATATCAGTAAAGTCTAAATACGGCAATACTTAAAAGTAACTGCTTGTATCAGTAAACGCTAATGTTCAAACAGTTGATATTAACTGTTTAAATCCTTACTGTATACTACAGAAACTGTTCAGAAGCAGTAAAAATAACTGTTACGATAACAGTAAAGTCTAAACACGGCAATACTTAAAAGTAACTGCTTGTATCAGTAAACGCTAATGTTCAAACAGTTGATATTAACTGTTTAAATCCTTACTGTACGCTACAGAAACTGTACAGAAGCAGTAAAAATAACTGTTACTGTAACAGAAAAGTCTAAACACGGCAATACTTAAAAGTAACTGCCTGTATCAGTAAACGCTAATGTTCAAACAGTTGATATTAACTGTTTAAATCCTTACTGTATGCTACAGAAACTGTTCAGAAGCAGTAAAAATAACTGTTACGATAACAGTAAAGTCTAAACACGGCAATACTTAAAATAAACTGCTTGTATCAGTAAACGTTAATGTTCAATCAGTTGATATTAACTGTTTAAATCCTTACTGTAAGCTACAGAAACTGTTCAGAAGCAGTAAAAATAACTGTTACGATATCAGTAAAGTCTAAACACGGCAGTACTTAAAAGTAACTGCTTGTATCAGTAAACGCTAATGTTCAAACAGTTGATATTAACTGTTTAAATCCTTACTGTATACTACAGAAACTGTTCAGAAGCAGTAAAAATAACTGTTACGATAACAGTAAAGTCTAAACACGGCAATACTTAAAAGTAACTGCTTGTATCAGTAAACGCTAATGTTCAAACAGTTGATATTAACTGTTTAAATCCTTACTGTATGCTACAGAAACTGTTCAGAAGCAGTAAAAATAACTGTTACGATAACAGTAAAGTCTAAACACGGCAATACTTAAAAGAAACTGCTTGTATCAGTAAACGTTAATGTTCAATCAGTTGATATTAACTGTTTAAATCCTTACTGTAAGCTACAGAAACTGTTCAGAAGCAGTAAAAATAACTGTTCGATATCAGTAAAGTCTAAACACGGCAATACTTAAAAGTAACTGCTTGTATCAGAAAACGCTAATGTTCAAACAGTTGATATTAACTGTTTAAATCCTTACTGTATACTACAGAAACTGTTCAGAAGCAGTAAAAATAACTGTTACGATAACAGTAAAGTCTAAACACGGCAATACTTAAAAGTAACTGCTTGTATCAGTAAACGTTAATGTTCAAACAGTTGATATTAACTGTTTAAATCCTTACTGTATGCTACAGAAACTGTTCAGAAGCAGTAAAAATAACTGTTACGATATCAGTAAAGTCTAAACACGGCAATACTTAAAAGAAACTGCTTGTATCAGTAAACGCTAATGTTCAAACAGTTGATATTAACTGTTTAAATCCTTACTGTATACTACAGAAACTGTTCAGAAGCAGTAAAAATAACTGTTACGATATCAGTAAAGTCTAAACACGGCAATACTTAAAAGTAACTGCTTGTATCAGTAAACGTTAATGTTCAAACAGTTGATATTAACTGTTTAAATCCTTACTGTATGCTACAGAAACTGTTCAGAAGCAGTAAAAATAACTGTTACGATATCAGTAAAGTCTAAACACGGCAATACTTAAAAGAAACTGCTTGTATCAGTAAACGCTAATGTTCAAACAGTTGATATTAACTGTTTAAATCCTTACTGTATACTACAGAAACTGTTCAGAAGCAGTAAAAATAACTGTTACGATATCAGTAAAGTCTAAACACGGCAATACTTAAAAGTAACTGCTTGTATCAGTAAACGCTAATGTTCAAACAGTTGATATTAACTGTTTAAATCCTTACTGTATACTACAGAAACTGTTCAGAAGCAGTAAAAATAACTGTTACGATAACAGTAAAGTCTAAACACGGCAATACTTAAAAGTAACTGCTTGTATCAGTAAACGTTAATGTTGTTGTTGATATTAACTGTTTAACTCCTTAATGTATGCTACAAAAACTGTTCAAAAGCAGTAAAAATAACTGCTACAATATCATTTAAGCCTGAAAACGGCAATACTTTAAAAAAAAACTGCTTGTTTTAGTTAACGTTAATGTTCAAACAATTGAAATAACTGTTTGGCTCTTTACTGTATGCTACAACAACTGTTCTAAAGCAGTAAAAATAACTGCTACGATATCAGTAAAGCTCTGAAAACGGCAATACTTAAAAGGAACTGTTTGTTTCAGTAAATTTTAATGTTCATTCAATTGAAATAACTGTTTAGCTCTTTACTGTTTTTGCCCATTTCAGTGCACTGTCAGTAATCAATTATTTTAACGTAAAAATAAGTTTCCGGAACCGTTTTTTTTTTTACTGTACAAGAACAGTAGAAAGTCTCGTTTTATTTTTTTCAGTGCAGGTAGTCAGATACCAGAAGATCCAACACCAGTCTTGCCAAGGAGTATCCTCTTGCCCAGCTACTGGTTGTAGAGGAGGAGTCGCTTCATGTAAAACACTTGTATTCAGCTGCACCCGTTTAGACTAGAATTGAACCCCAACTTAGTTGGAAAAAGGTTAAGCAGAAGATGGTGAGGTACAGTATAAGTACCATAGGTATATACCGACGGATCTATCTGGCTTACTCAGCCTGAATATAGTAACTGAATTATTTATTGATTTAAAAGAGAATCCGTGGAGTTTCTTGATCTTTTTACACGACTGCAAAGAAAGGGTTATGTTTTTCGCGCGTATCTTTTATGTATGTATGTAATATTATTTATTACCTCATATCTCCAGAACCGATGAACGGATTTACATAATTGAGGTATCGGTAAATTCGTCATAGCAGCCCAAGTGTTTTTAGATAAATTTAAAAAAACCAAACATGGCGGCTGTGCGACGCCATTGGACTTAAAAAAAAATTCGGTTACTACAATATGGGTATTAAATTAAAGGGCTCAACACAAGGATTTCAAAAAATCTGAAAATAAAATAAATTACTTTAATAGACTTATTTTTCCTTTTTTTTACGTAAAGATTTACGCTTTGAAATGAGCAAGTAGCTTCATCTTTGACAAACCGACCTTGACAGTTGAAAAGTGCCTGTAAACAGTTTGATTTGATTTTGAAAAAGGTGTAAAAATCCAGTGAAATTGAATTAGCCTATGTAAATGTGTGCAGGCTTGCTGGTAATGTAGCGTTATATATTACCTACTGAAATAATTTTTCAAATCGGTCCGGTCCAGATTTAGATGTTGCCATTACAAAATAGATAAACTCAAAATGTATTTTGCAATGGATAAACTCAAAAACTACAGGACTAAAAACAAAACTTCCCGCCTTAGGTATAATATTATTTAGATAGTGATGAGTCTAGTTTAGATGTTAACATCTAAAGGTTTTGTACAGCAAGACAATTTGAAATGCATAATATTCGTATTGCATTCTTGATAATCTGTTAAGTACCTGCTAACATTTTTTTAGCCACAAGCTTTTCCTCTTAAAATCTGAAGTAACCAAACAAAAGCATCCAGGATTAATGATCACACCGCGATATTATTAACGGAAATAAATAAAAATGATAACAGTCGCCGTTAGCCCGATATTGTGTGTGATAAATTTAAAAGCGTCTTCGTGCCATTTTTCATGGCAATATTGTATTTTTTTCATATTGTTTGTTTCGTTGTTATTGTATATAACATTATTTCAGGCTTCCCCTCTCCGCGGGTGCTGCTTTAATTTTCAGCTACGTTTTAAATTTATATGTTCTGAATGGGGATTCTTTGTTTATGTACGAGTTTCGTTTTTAATTAATTGTTGAAAATTTTCAAATCTGTGGCAACGCATTTTGTACTTAGATGTTCCAAATCTGAAATATTATCATCTAACTGATAGTTAAAAATATATTTCTCGGCCACGCGCGCCTCAAAGAGCTGTCAACACCAGTGACGGGGCCTCATTTTTTTTTTTTTTTTTTTTTAACGTGGTAAAATTATCAAATAAGTCCTCCCACCCCGGGCAGGGTGGGAGGGACTGTCAGACTTTTACTGACTAAAATCCACGGTGTTCCTTCAATAACCCTTTACATACCGGGGCCACGGTAACGGGATGAGTCCCACGACCCCGGCAGGCTTCGGCCCTCTGCAGAGGGGGCCTCGTCATGTTGCTGACGCTCTTTGAGGCGCGCGTGGAACACGACGCGCCGTCGACCCGGGCATGGTCCATGGTCGGACAGCGAGTTGCCCTTTACTCGCTGTCCGCATGCCCGCGCCTACGGTGGCCGGAGATCGTCGGCCGACGTCCGACGCCGTGGGCGTCTACCACTGCGGCTGGGCTGGAGGGAGGACGCCATCCTCTCCCTCACGCGGCCCGCCTCCTCCTTCGAAAGCATGACTGCTTCGCAGAATGAGGAATCTAGCTAAAGGCCAGTACTTTCTTCTTAACTCATACCCATGAGTTAGGAAGAAAGTAAGAACTAGCCTTTCAAATAAAAAATCATGTGTTCCGCAATATAAAAAAAGATGCAAATTGTAACCTCATTTCGTGAAAACGGCCAGTAATAAACCAAGAGAAGTATCCAATATGCGAGCCGATCATATAAAACCCAACGAAGTCTCCAAAGTCCACTCAATGCTTATCGAAACAACAATTCAGATACGACCGTTATACATAGGATTCGGCGGGAAAATAAATATTTTTAAATTTGGAACAATATGGCGGACAGCGGGTTGCCATAAATCTCAAGATGGCGTAATGCGAGAATGCACGTTTAGAATTCTTTATGAAGGGATACAAGCTTTAGTTCAGATCGCATTGAGGAAAATAAATTGCTTTTGAATGTTTATAGGTTCTGTTACGTCAGATTTATTTTATCGTTGCTGAAAATGTGCGGCACTCTACAATATAGGTATACTGCATTTCATGCATGCACAATATGATTTTATGTGGTCAAGTATTCCACGAATGATCTATTTATTATTTGGTTGAAAAATTATTTTTTGTTTTCATGGAAGTGCATGTTAACAAAAAGCTTTATCCACTCTGAAACTACAGCTATTGTCACCATAATTTAGGAAACTATTAGATGTAATTGTACATTACCAGTACACGTACGTAGATATTAATCGAATGGTATTAATGAGTGGTCGGCGGCCTCCTGGTAATGGGAACAGTGCAAACGCATTAGTGCATCGTTAACCAAAACGATTGTACGGCCATCGGGAATTTGAAGAAATGGCGCGTTAACGGAACGACCTTAAGTACGTGTGGTTTCGATTCCAGTTGCTAAATAGGTATTTGGAATTGTTTTATGCATTTTATAAAAACAACTGACACATCAATGAGAAAGGTATGAGTCCTATTACAACTAGTTTAGAGTGTTTATTCAGAAATTTTCAGTTTTCTGAAAATTATTTATTTTTAGTGCAATGACGTTCTTTGTCACTTGAATCTTGATGCTGGTCTTAGTTTAATTCTATATTAACACCCAGGAAAATAGAAGAAACTAAAAATACTAGCAAATTACTTTGAGAGCTTGAATTGCGCACTTTGCTTTCAACGCGCTCATCAATTAATTTTATAAAGGTCCTATGACAAAGAGACGTCTGCAGGGATTTTAAATCAAAAAGACTGATGCTGTGTAAAGTAATGAGAGATTGGTTGATTATTCCCGGTTCGACGGTGTGCCAAACGACACTGGGCCCGCCTCGCTGCCTCGGGAACCTTTTTAATTTTCCGCTAGCCTTCAGATTTATATGTTTTCAGTGCGCCCGTCAATTTTCGCGATTTTTAATTTAAGTGGTACGATGGCTCCAAAAGGCGGTTCTTAACACTTTTGTGATTTATTTTTATAATGATTCATAGACGATGTTTTTAAGATAATTGTTCCTGGAGTGCTGCATTTGTTTGTTCTTTTTTTGGGAAAGCTTTGCAGTAAAGTGTTTTTTTTTTTTCGCCGGTATTGTTGTGCTTGTGAAAATAAATGACGAAGATGCACACCGCCGTATTTAATGAGGTAAAATAATGAACCTGACGAGTAAGTTAACTTAATGATCATTTGTCAACGAAGCGTACCACCGACAATGACATCTAGATACTGTTGTCTAATATACCTGTAGCGGCATCTATGTTGCTGCATTTGTATTGATTGCAAGTGGACTAATGACAAAAATCGTTTAGTTCGATATTGAGGTCATCCTCGTGATTTGAACAGACACAACCCCCGTCTAGTTGGAGGACTCCTTCTTTTCAGTAGAAGATGCGGTACTTTTATATTCTGCGTGAGATTTTCATCACCGAAATTAAATTAGCCTATGTGAAGATCATCGAAAATATGCTCCGTTTGGGCGTGAATAAAGGACAAACAAAAACTCTGTCGCATGTATAATAGTAGTATAGATTTGCTTACACATAATGCAAAAATGCTTTCAATGTAAAAAATCGTTCTCGTTTATTATGTTTTGAACAAATCCTCAGAAATCTAATCCAGATTCATTCGCTTACAATGTTGTTAATGGTGTTTTTAAATGTCCTCTTTACGGATTTTTTCGAACAAAGTTGGATATGTAAGTCACTACAGAGCACATGAAAGAGCAGCTCACCAAAGCTCTCAACTACCATAAAAAGTCATTGAATGCAGTCGCTGTGGCCGAAACCGGCTAGGTGGCATCATTATCATCAATATAAAATTAGATTTCTTCCTGACATTTCATCCCATCTCTATCTCATCACAAATTTCTCAATATCTCTCTATCATTCATCAAGATCACCCGTACTTAAAGCTACATACATATAGCCCAGCTATCGCAGCAATGGTTATGGTAGTGTACCTGTGTCGAGCAATAACTCCAAGTCACGTGGAACACCCCTTTGATCCGTGTAATAGATGATTTGACTAACGCTGCCCAGTATCTACTCAATGTAGCTGTATATATATGTATAGGTATGTAGTTACTAGAGTACAAGACTGATCGCATTAGCTGTGCAATCTAGTGCAGTATAATTTAGGGATAGTGCTGAAAGCAAGTTAAAACAATTATTCTGATCTACGTATATCATATCAGGATAATTCGACGGAAGCGTATCATGATTAGCATTAGGTAGCTGTTAATTAATTAATGAAGATTGAATGTGAATAGATGAACTTATTTAAAAATTACTAATATTTTAACTAGCACTCCGTCTGCGACTTCATTTGCATGGTACCTTATAATGTACCTTCCTACCAATGAAAAAAGTTATACAATTGGATCATTCATCACTTACCTATAAACTAAAAACAGCCTGTTGCATGTAATGGTTTTTACATAAGTAACATATTGTATTGACAACCAAGTAAAACAAATTACTTTTTTTAAAGCTTTTACGCTCACATTAGCCACCAACCATCATAACTTTCCCGCCACTTTTACTTCTGTCTAGCAAAATGTTTTCTTTCTTCATAATACGGTTTTCTAAAGGTCTATTTTCAGCCTGTACAGATGTTCCATTCAAACAAGTTCCCGTAGTACGTACATACCTACATCTTCAAGGTTCGCAAAGCTCTAGGGGACTCCGGAAAATTGCAAACATAAAGTTTCTAATCGACGGATCTTTTATTCCCTAGCTTTCGAGATACAGCCCATTAGCTCTGTAATGGGGGGATGTTCAAAATTTATTTTATCATCTCTTGGCACGTGATGTCTTTGTTTTAGTGGGCAGACGGTCTGAGCAGACGGTTGATTTATTGAAGTCATAATTTAAAGAAAAAAAGAACAACGAAATGTGATGTTGATATTAAAATGTAATTACTAAACAAGGCTGGCACAAGATTAAGGTAGGTAGGGATTTTTAGATGGCTTTTACTTTTTATGGCTTTGATAAAAATGGTTGCGTTTCCTATTTATGATATTTTCTCTTCGTTTTGGTTTCATGAGAATCTAGATTCAAGAAGTAAAATAAAATATATAGTTTGGTCCCTCAAAAAACATGTTCCCGATAACGCTCAGTTGCATCAGACGAAAGCAGGAAGCCGATAGCTTTAACTCAAAACTAGCTCAGAACTTTTACCAACTCTAGTGCACTCTCTAACAGTCCGACAAGACCATCCAGAAGTCTGTTTATAGCAGATATATGCGCATAAAGTCGAAAACAGTCATATCTCGTAGCAAAGGAAACCAGGAATTCCCTCACAACTGCATCCTGACGATTTCTATTCAAAAGCGGGGTGGCGGCACACTCGCATGCAATTTATATGTCTCTCACAGCGGGAGTCACTCATACACTACTGGCATTAGGACAACCGCGATAGTCCGCACTAGCGAGCTAATTTACGCGGCGAATGAGAAAATGGCGGACTCCATTCTAATTTTGATTTTGAATTACGACCAGTGTGGGAAATGGAAGATTGTTTTGAAATTAACTATTTTTATTATATATGTTATGCTGATTTTTGTCTATGAAACGATAGGTAGCTTTTTTTCTGATCATCATCATGGTTAAATAACGTATAGCTATAGCTTAGAACAACAACGTATAGAAGGATAGTACGAGTGCAAAAAGTGAGGCAACTAAAACTTAGCCATTTTTGGCTAACTTTGCTCGACGAGCCGTCAGTAATCAAGGTCACATTCTGCCGAACAGAGCTCGCGAGTAAATAATTTCAAACGACCGTTTGTAGCGTAAAGGGATGTCATAGTCCTTCAGGAAAACAAAAAACGTGTAATCAAATTACATTTCACAAGTAAATACTTACATTTTATACATTATATTTAAGTAAATCGACCATCAAACAAAAATTCTAATAACCTAACTTATCACAATTCAATGTTGCTATCCGTGAGGAAAAAAATACCCATATTGATTTCTTTTGTGCTTATTTTTGTTTAAAAAAAATATAGTTTTGGCGGCAATTATGTATGCGTCAAACTAAACTATATTTATTTACAGCTACTACCTACAGTGTTTTATAACTAAAAGTTACTGTTAGTTCGAAAAGTGGCATCATAAAGATGACAATTTTATTGATTAAGATTTTTTCATTTAAGTAATGTTCTCAATAATATTTTTCTATTTCATAAATACAACACATACTTTTAATTGATATCAAACGAGATTTTTCAAGCAATTAATACATTTCTATAATATCATTCTATCACATTACACATCAAACATTCTAAACGCAATAAACGATATCTCATTTCGTTTACCTTCCGTAAATATGTCATATTTATAAGTCATATTACATGAAAAATCATCATCTTATTTAGTTTCATAACATAAAATACTTGATTTGATCCAGCAACATAATAGTGCGTTTTCCCATTTTTGTGGTAATGGTACTGGTAATGGTATCACTGAAAGCTATATTTGTGTGCGTTTGAAGAACGTAGACACATTCGGCTCACGCACACAAAAAAAATAAAGTGGACACACGAAATCGCTCGTGTTTTGTTCTAGACGCCTCTTCTATGCGTTGTTGTTCTAAGAGCTATAGTTTCGTAGGTTTTCGGTGAGTTTATCCACTGGGCCTATTAGTACCTACGGAAGCTTATATCTGCTGTAATTGAAAAAGGGTAAGAGCAAAACCCTATCGATTTTTAGCGCGCGCCCGTTAACGAACTTTTAAAAGGATAAGTTACTAACAACCTATTAATTTGGCGCATTCATTAGTAACTAGGGGAGAACTCTGCACTAATTTGATAGGATCGGATTTGGATGACGACTCAATCAAGAGTAGGACCACACTCAATGGTTTTAACCCTAAAACGTTGAAACAAAGGCCAAACAAAGCACAAAGGACCATCCCTTTTAAATGTAAATAGACTAACTTAGTTACTTGACATTAACCGTCAAGGCTCGTGAAATATTAACGAAACACAATAAGAGTAAAGACAAACCAGTCTACTTACTAGTGTGTGAAATGAAAGCGACTACAAGAGTTGTGAAGTTGTGCTATAAATCCATGCTATGTCTTGGCAAAGATATTAGGATACCCAGACCATTTGAAATTAGACTTTTTGTCCTTATTATAAGAGCCATAGGAAGTGTATTGGAAAGTTTGTCAACGGGCACAGGCCCAAGGGAAAGTGTTGTCAAGGAACAAGGATAAGTCGGGATTGTCGCAAGCCTCGTCTGCGAGGAAATTACAACTAGTATAATACAAAGAGGCTTCAGCATCCACGTTTCTATTCGGAAGTTTCCGCGGGATTATGCGGTAATGTAGGTAGATCTGGTTAGTTTTGTTTAGGGCTCTTAGGGAGATTGACTTAAGATTAAATTAATTGATGAGTTTAGAGCTCGTAGAATATAGCTTTAAACTAATATGAAGATAGTCATGGGTCTTAATTTTTGTCTACTATTTGTGTAGTTTTAAGTACCTATAAGATTTCTGTTCGGTCACTACATTTGAAGGTGTTAATTTTGGGTGTTGGATCGTAGATATATTTTAAAATTAAGAAGTCGCATTGACATATAGTAAGTGTTCAGTTGAATTAGCACGTCTCCATTTTTTTCATCTCAGTATTAATACGTGTATTACCAAAGGGTCCTTGTAAAGATAGAGGTTAAATTCAAATTCAAAATCAAATATCTTTATTTCGAGCCACATAGCTCATATATGTAATTATGGTTAGTAAACAAAACCTTAAAAAACTAGGGTTAGTACACAACACGATACGGAGACATATGAAATTGACAGCAGTGGACCATATATGGACAGTCCACTCCACAGAAATCAACACTCTATCCGCGACCATCTTCAGAACCCTGTTGGGACTAGCCATGACACAAGCCACCAACGATGCTGCACGTTTGCGCATTATTGTGTGAAAACAATCACGCGCCGCTGCAAACATCCCTGACGCACTGCAACGCCATGGCAAACCCAACAGTTTTCTGAAGGCATTATTAAATTGGACACGGAGGGCCCCATACGATGCCTGCGAATACCTCTCCCACAAGCTGCACGTGTCGAAGGTGGTACGGAATGCTCTAAAGAGCGTCACCTTTACTTCTGCAGTACAACGTGCAAACCTTTTTTTTTTTTTTTTTTTTTTTCGATGGGAAAATCATCAAATTACTTCTTCCGCTCTGGGTTCTTTCACCGTTTTGAGAGTAGGGGTGATGATAGGTATAAATTACCCAAGGTAATGTGCCAGTCTGCGTTCGAGCTCATTACCTACAACTCGTAAGTTGGGCTCGTAACCACTGGGACACAACTGTTCTAATTATGATACTTATGTTAATATTGAGTTAGCGTTTCGTTTCCCCGTCCAAAAATAACCTATGCGAGTGTGACTATGTTATCAGCAGTCTACAATCCAAATTGTCAAAAAAGTCTATATAACACATATACAAAGTGGAGAAGACCATAAATTTACCATAGCCTAACTAATGATCACCTTAGTCCGTACAAATAAATTTATTTATAGGCTCTATTCAGCTACTGTGCTTCAACGCAGGGTCAAATATCCTGCGTTCAAGCACATAAACTCATACCATTAGGGTTTTAAGTCAATTCAAAACATCTTTCACTATAAAACGGCAATTTCATACTTTTACCTGTATTATTTAGATTATTTGAAAATACCATTTATTATTTTATTTTGATGTCGCATCATATTTTATCCTCACTGTGGTTTCCTCGGGATTAGTGTAGTCGGTGTTTTCATTTATGGTCGTATCATCTTCTCCAAAAAAAAAAAAACATTTCCGTAACTAAAAACGTATAAAAGACTGCAAACAATAAAAAGCTGCGGGTTTTATTTGATAGACGTGGGATGATTATGAAGATTACCACTCGTTTATGTGCGAACACTGAGCGGAATAAAACCACCGAAATATGTAGAATGATTTTTGGAAATACATTAATTTAAAATGTATAAGTTGCCTTCCTTACTAACCGCGTACTTCTTATAAAATATAATTATATACAATAGCTTTATATAATATTTATATCAACTCTTTATTGTCGAATATTTGTTGTAATTTCGATAATGTATATTTTTTCAGAGATATTAGTGTTCTATCGTTTGCATTTTCTGTAGAATCCAAATTAGGTATTCTTATTAATATTTAGTATTTTTTAAAACGTTCTTCGTATGTAGGAGTTACTCCTGCATCATGAGTGAGTTTACGAACACTAACTCACATGTACAAACAGCCAGACCTGTAACAACTATATATTATGTAGACAATGATTTGAACCTGCGACACGTAGCACAGCAGCCTGCGCATACTGTGTCGTCACGATACTTCGAACACATTATGTATCGACATCATGTCATAAATCCATAATTGTCAGTTTTTCAACAGTAAAAATATCTGTTAATATTCAAAGCGTCCAAAGAATATCGTAAAATATTGAACTCTAACTTGATTACGTAGCACAATGTTACACGGCAACTCTTCCCTTAACAAAGTATTGATCTCAGTAATCCCCGAAAAGTTTGATTATTACACATTCAAAATTAAAAGCCCTTCATGTTTTAGTCAGAGATCAAGCTTAGTTGCCGTCTGGTAATCCGATTTCATTCACCAACTTAATGAGCACCATTAAACATACAACTTTATAATTCCGAACGGGATTAAATCCTTACTACACACACCGAAAAACCAACTTAATAATACAAACTATACAGTTGAAATTTCTTTATCGATGTTCATCCAGATATTAGTCTTAAAATCGAATAGAAAACTCAACCCCTCAAGCGAATTTGAAGTTTGAATATTAGCGTTACAGTCCAAATTGGCTTGAGTAATCCACCTCATGTACAATTCATTTTAGACCTGAAAAGATATGCCGAACTGGGTGCAGACGAAATATGAGGATTAAATTCCTGTACTGCACTTAACAAGACTAATTTATGCGCGGATGCTTGCAACGTGGGGTATTCGACTTAACTAAACTAATTGAGAGGTAATGGTTGAAATTTCGTAGCAATATGTTTGTCTATTGTTGATGGGGAATGTTTGTTTGAAGTTGTAGTTGGGTGCGTCATGAATTAAATTCTGAATTATGCCTGCTTTTATAAAAACGCGTTAATTTTTGGTATGTTATCCTATATAATATCCTATGATCAATAAAATAAAAATAATGTTTTTGAAGTACCTAGTTGTGTTAAACAAACTCAATGGTGTTCGACTAAAGAGATGGACACTATTTGAAAGGTTTTACCAAAATACCAAATATCTGAAAAAAAAAACAAACATCAATCGTGGTTAATTATGAAAATGTGAGCACGATTTTACTAAATTTTCTTATAATTTGTAAGTAGGTACTCGTCAGATTTAAATTAGGTACTTATAGAAGTACCTAATTATATTAAACATACATACGAGTGATCAAACAAACTAAACTTTTTTTAAAAGTAGTTAACATCATTTAAAATATTTTTCCTTTTTGAAATATCACGAGTTTATAATATCATGAATATCACGAATTACATAAAACATTGTTTCAATACGGTAATGGCTGACATTTTTTCAGTGTCGCGTTAGGCATATTTGCATGTTGGGAACAAATTACATGGGAAGCTTGCAACGACGTGGCGTAAAATTGCCTCCAGATGAAATAAGGACGTGTTACACTTACCGATCTTATTTTTTACTAGCTGTGCCTCCGACTTCGTCGTTCGCCATAGAGGATTTTCTTGCTTGATTCCCGATCTCAAAAAGTACCATATATGTTTATTATTTACTAGCAGTCCAGTCAGGGTTCCGTAGTCGGCAAGGAACCCCTATAGTTTCTCCATTTCAGTTTGTTAATCACGCCGACAAAGTGGAAACAACTTTTTTTGGATTCCTCAGCCTACACGTAAAGAGGGGATGACTTTTCATCGCGTTTACCTCATAGTGTGTTTATCGTTGGACAGGTTTAAAAATAATGGGAGTAGGAAGACCAGTTTTCGATTCAGTTATCCGTTTGCTTTTGTTAGAGCATGGTACGGAACTCTCACTCAGCTCGCACTTGATTTTGTTGTAAACTACGGAACCCTACACTTACACCACGTACTTGGCCGGTTTTTTTCAATTTGTCTGTGAGATAGCGATATCTTCAGACAACGTCTGATCAGCGATAAGATGCAATTGTAGGTATATAGTACCATTAAGTTAAGCTACATATATTGTTAATAGCTGTATTAAATTTTGGTGTAAGAAAGTAGGTATTTTCTATGTCTCTTTAGTTAGTAACTTTTACATAACGTAAGAAATGATATCAATGATTCAATTCAATTTGTATAAGAAAATGATACAGTAGGTAGTAGGTACATAAAATTATAATCTCTTACGTAAATATTGTTGTTCTTCGTACACTCAAAGAACGTAAGATAGGTACTGCTCCGAGCCATATTTACGTTATACGCACAAAAGAAAACCAGTGAACGATACCTAAAATCCATTTGACAAAGCTCCGGTGGAAACGGGACTCAAGAGAAACTCAAGAAAATCAAAACTAAAATTCTTTTCGTTTTCAAGCTAGCATTGAAACCAGGTCTCCGAACAAACGGCTAGATCAAGTCTTCGTCGGTCGTAAACGCTCGAATTGTTATGTACTGAAATCTCCATTTCTGAATATCTAAAACGTGAAAATTTCAAATGGAAACAATAAATAATTCGAATGTTGCGGTTTTTATTGTAAAAGTGCGCCTCAAAAGGTTGTGAAAGCTTTCACGGCAATAAGTCTTAGCACAAAAGGCGATTATGCCTGTTCGCACGCTTTTAAGCGTTAAATAATAATAGGGGAAAATCTTAAACTTTTAAGTGGCCACGTTTTGCTCACCATTGGTAGAAAAGGTAAGGGTGATTTTACATCAATGTTTAATTCACAAAATCATAAATGGCCTTTAATGTGCAGAGATGAAAAAAAGTGAGGAGATTGATTTGGGTCTTTCTTTTTTGGTTTTTTTAGAAAAACAGACAACAAAACTTTATAAAGTAAGACATTGTCGAAAACATTAATGTATTAAATTTTAATTAGCCCGAAAGCGTTTTCTCACATACTTGAACATTGACGAAATGAGAATTTGCCTCGCTAATCTAACACACAAAACTCCATGACAATGTTAATACCATTGGACGCCATTTTGAAGGCCCGCTTTAAGATGTTTACTTTCATGCGAACGAGCATGAGATCCCGCCATTGTTTGCTTGGATGAATTTTCATTTATTTGCGTAAACCGTACTCCCTTATGCTGTTTCCTTTTATTTCCGCCTTTTGTTTGACGATACTGCCATATTGTTGAATTATAGACGATCTTCAGCCATGATATACCTATTTGTAATGTTTTTTATACAGTACAGTTGGTTCAGTAATAATTTATGTATGTCCCAGTTTTTGCGTAACACTCGGGACAATAATAAAAACCGTTGTATTTTGTCGCCAACTTTTTTATGCCATTGTTGAATTTATTTGGTGAAAATTAAAATTTATTAGTGTATTACTTTTTATTTGATTTAACTTATGTGTATTACCTACTTTTACCATTATTTCTGGTAACTGTGATTTTAGAGACCATTATAATTAAAGTTTCACTGACATTGACTGACACAAAGTAGTTCTTTAAGCTTCTAAGGTGTAGTGTACTAATGCATCATTTATCTTTAACAGTAATTAATTATCTACGTCTCTAAAGTAAGCAAAGAATATGTGAGATTTACTAAACAATTATCTTTTTGCCAGAATTTGCTAAATCATTCAAAAGGCAGTGTTTACAAACATTTCGAAAATCAGTTAATTTCAAATAGCCAGTCAATCCACATATTGAAAGTTATTGTTTGATACGAAAATCCTCAAACACCGAAGGGTTATATATTTATTTGCATTATAAATAATGTGAGAGCAACGGACGTTTTCATTTTCAGATTAAATTCCATTCTCGAGTCTGTGAGCCGACGATAACGGGTATTAATATCGAAAATATTCAAATATCGTGTTAATTTGGAAATGTTTTGCTTCGCGACGATATTGGCAATTGAGAATGTATCGCTTAGATGGCTAATAAATATTTTCTATTTTGCACAATTTCTAATTTTAGATACACTTAGTTATAAAAGGTAGAAGGTGGCTTTTAGTACCTACCTATGTTTACAAATACAAATATTTATTGGAACAAAAATCAGTTTACAAAAGTTCGAGTATGAAATACTGTGTCGCGACCATCAGCGCCCACCTCCAAGAGGGGAGACTAAAGTGATTAAAATAAATACATGAATTAATATAAAAGGAAAAGAAACAAAAATATTTTTTTTTTAATTTTGGAATGAATGAGTGTGTGTATGCGTGGAATGTATGTGTAGTGTATGTATGTGTAGGCGTGCGAGTGAATGTGTATATAAGTAAAGATAGGAAGGTGCATATGTTCGTTACCCTTGCGATTTGGAAGGCAGTGAGGAATGAAAGGGACGTTACCAATTTTTTTTATGTCTTTTTATTTTAAGCTGTCACAACATCTTCAAGCTCTTCATAAGTCAAAGAACTGAGCCACTTAAGTGTTTTTGATTTAAATTCGATTGATTGTAAGGGGGTAAATGTTCAAAATTTCATTTATTTTTGTTTAATTTATAATTTTGCAAACTTATGAGTAAATTAAAAGAAATATGCGTACAACAAAAAACACAAGCATAATAAGCGACTCCTACAAGAAGGTAAAATTTGCCCAGCATAGTATTGGGTGCTAGACAGAACCGTACGGGGTGTTTTTTAGCGACATACATCTTTGAATTCGTAACGTCCTTTCGAACCTCAATCTACTAATTAGGTGATTTTACAAAAAGATACATTGCAATGAAAATACATACCCGATTTGATTCATAGTAAAACAATAAACCTATATTCGATTAATGGTTATCGGGTTTGGCCATCGATTGGATTGAACCCTGCTATTGTCGCTAATGTTAGTAGCTGGGGACATGCAACCCTGGCTATCTGTGTTAGCCTACAAATTTCGATAGCTCTGCGATAAGAATTGGACGGCAGTAAAATTTTATTTAGGTTTGTAATCTCTGCGTTTTGACGTTCCATTAAGGAATAAGATTGGATTATGTGAATGTTTTGAACGCGCAGCTGCTTGAGACTTCGTTCGATTTATGCAACTTTTGCGAATATAATTGGCTTATTTTTTACAATGATTTGGAAAATGGTACCCTTGACCTAGGTTGTGGGCTATTATGTACCTAACAAATGTATTTAGGTAGCATAGCTAGCTATATTTGTAGTTGCGTTTCAACTTTGTAGCCAATCCGCGAGTTGACAACTTTGTAAAAATTGTTTGAAACGCTTCGAAGCGCTTCATGTGTACTCGTAAAATAATATTTTATTCGTCACTTAACCTTTCGATTAAAATATAAGTAATTTTTTAATTTATTAAAAAACTATAGCCTAAATCGTGGCATTGTGGTCACGTGACTACCTATGACGTCATCGTTCAAAAAACAACTTTCCTGGCATTTGGCACATAAATGTACTTCGGGTATTTTATGATATTTTACTCTACTATGAACATGAAAAATTATTATCAGTGCTGTGCAGTACCTTGTTGTGGGAATACTACGTACTATAAAAACACCAACTAAACTATTTTATTCATGTCCCTTTAAAAAGAGAAATTCGCAAGAAGTGGTTAGAACTTCTGTGTCAAATCCATCCAAAGGTTGTCTGTAAAAGATCGCTTTTAGCGATAAGACCGCCCATTGTATCACCCTTTTTAGTTGTCAAGTCCATATTTGTTTTACTGTTATGGTGTACAATAAAGAATCTATCTGCTTTTTTAAAAAGACAAAAAAAGGAACTCATCGAACAACTATTACAGAACGATAAGACAAATGAACCAGAAGAGAGAGAGAGTTAGTTATGAAATGAAATAAAATATTTATTTGTAAATTGGTTATAAATAACACTTTTACACGTCATGTTTTTTTGCGTGTTTAGTTTAGCTAGATGAGGCCGGTATTTCCTAACTGACTACTCTGAGAAGAAACACCGAAACAAACTCACTCTGAGTTTGTCGTCGTCTCTTTTAAAGTCCAGACAATTTGTATTTGTATATGAGAAGCATGTAGGTTCATGTCTTTGGTATTCTTTTGAGGAAATAACCACGCAAATTTGAGCGGACCTGCCCAGACAGTGCAAGCAGTTAGTTAGTTATTCTTTTCTTATTTTGTCTTACGCACCAACCAAAGATAACCAGTCAGCTGTCAAAATATTGAACGATGACGTCTCGTTTTTTGATTGGTGTTTCTAATCACGTGACTCACAGATAAAAAGTCTCATTTTTCTCAAGGGAAAATAAAATAAATAATTAATAATCTTTTCTTCATTTGTACTATTTTGTGCTTCATATCAATAGATTTACATAATTAAATAGTTATTTTAAATTTTTAAGCATACTGTCAACTCGCGGATTATATCACTGTTTTTATGTGTGTAATGCAATGTGATTCGCAAATGTGTGAGTTAGGCGACACTGGTTCGCGTTTTAAGAGAGTGTAGGGGCACTTCTACTTAATTTTCTGTTCTGTGGTTTAAACTACAAAAATGACGATTTTCATTACCAGCTTTCATCCCCTATTTAACTGCTTTACGGGTTGAATTTCGAAAAACACTGAAACATGTGGTTATTCATTTTTAACCAGAATACTAACCACCAATTTTCATGGTTCAAACTCCAAAAATGACTGTTTTCCATACAAACTTTCATCCCCTATTTAACCCACTTTCTTGTTCCTTGTCTACATTATAAGAGGAACCTCTGTGAAAAATTTCAGCATTCTAGGTCTAAGGGTTTGGGCTGGGCGTTGATGAGTCAGTCAGTCAGGACTTTTCGTTTTATTTATATATAGATGTTATCTCCCTTCATGCAAATATGCAAAGATTTCTATCTAGGTGTTATAACCATATATGATTAGTAATATTTTCTGAATTAGTGATATTTTTTATTATTAAAATAATAAAACGCGCATAGACGCTCTACGCAATTATAGCTAACTTTTTTTTTTTTTTTAACGTGGTAAAATTATCAAATAAGTCCTCCCACCCCGGGTAGGGTGGGAGGGACTGTCAGACTTTTACTGACTAAAATCCACGGTGTTCCTTCAATAACCCTTTACGTACCGGGGTCACGGTAATGGGATAAGTCCCACGACCCCGGCAGGCTTCGGCCCTCTGCAGGGGGGGCCTCGTCATGTTGCTGACGCTCTTTGAGGCGCGCGTGGAACACAACGTGCCGTCGTCGCGGGCATGGTCCATGGTCGGACCAGGGACTGAATAACCCAAAAATTACTCTATCTTTAAATTGCGGTATGACGTCAAACCGAAAAATAACGGTTGCCGCTTTATTTCGATATCTAAATTGATTTCGGTACCGAAACTTTTTGTGTATAAATAGAAAAAGGTATATTTCGGTAGCGGTACTAAAACCTTAATTAATAAAGATATGAAAGAGACGGATATTGACCACCCCTGGCCCTTGTTCGGTAGCGCGAGTTTCTCATCAAATTGCATTAGTTTGGCAATGTCAAATAGCGCACGAAAAGTTATAATTACAGAAAAAGGTAAGTAATAAATACTTATGTGGATACTTGTACTGTAATAAAGTGTATGACAATAGTGTTAGTGTATAATATTTTCTTCAGCTAACACATCGACTGGACTTTAGTAGGTATTTTTACTCATTCGTTTTTTAGATCAGAGCTAGATTAAAAACGTGACAACATTCGCAAAAATCTTAATTTCCAGTCTGAAAATATGTCAACGGAATACGAAACTTCACCAAAAATATCCAGAGTGTCGACTAATACCCAGGAAACCTTCCGTTACTCACAAGACAAATTTCCGGATTCTCAACATTTTTATGGTTTCATATATTCGAGAAAAATCGATAAAAATATCCATGAGGCACCTTACACTTTTGATTTACATAAGGATCTGCGTGATTATCAAACTAATGATGATTTATCCAACTCTGGAGAAATGTGTACCCATAAATATAACACTATTACAACAACAAGAAAAATTGGTACTATGACGGAATACGAAGGCTGCAACATGAGTGCAGAAAAAGAAGCTGAATGTAACGAGTTCTTTGCGAAAATAGTACCATTGGAGATGTCTAAGTTTCGCGGAAAAATGCGTTACAATAAGATGAAGGAAATATTGGATATAGTGAAGAAAAGTGATGCATAAAAAATTATATATTCTTATTAATTAACGGCTGATTAAATTGTACCTATGCCATATGATTGTTTCTTACCTAGGATTATTTGGTAAATTTAATAAAACAAATATTGAAATTGAATCATTTATTTCTTTTAATCATTATTTAGTTTAACCATCTAGTATATGAACAATGATTAACCATAGATAAGATAATTTTGTTAATTTAGTTAAGTAGAAGGCCCATTAACGGCGCCAATGCATTTCTATAGTGTGGCAAATTCGCCCTCCTAAGTCAAAACCCAAAAGTATTCTTCAGCGCAGGTTTGGTAGAATGAACTTGAAAGTTTTCGGGAAGATGCTTGCAATATTGACTGGTCTGATCTTGTTCATGTAGAGTCGATTGATGACAAAGTTAACCTCCTCAATTCCAATCTTAATAAGCTTTATGACGTGCATGCACCTGTTCGTTTGGTAAAGATTAAGCATCTACCTGCTCCGTGGCTAACAGATGACGTGAAAGTAATTTTACAAAGAAAGGCAGCAGCAAAGTCTAAATTCCAGTGCAGATTTAGTCGAGAAAGTCGAGAAAAATACGTCGCTATCCGAAGTCACAGCAACTAGGTTTGTAGGGATGCCCAACGCCGCCACATTCATAAGTCCGTTGAAAACGGTGATCCAGCTAAAGTCTGAAAATTTCTTAGATCTATGGGAATTGGGAAGTCACGTCAAGAGTCTATTCCTAAGGATATAGACATTGAATCGCTCAATCAACATTTTTCCACCTCTTGTAGCTACAATGTTGCTGTTAAAACCACCACTCTAAATAATCTTTCTTTTCTTCCCACTCCTAATTATTCTCCTTTTATTTTTAATTAATTTACCAGTGGTAATGTTAAGAAGAGCATGCTATCTATAACATCAAATGCCGTTGGTAATGAGTTAATGACTGTATTAGCCGTAAGATGCTACTCCCTATCCTGAACAAAATTCTTCCTGTCACTTGCCATGTCCTCAATTATTCCGTATCCTCAGGTGTATTCCCATCTTTGTGGAAAGAAGCTCAGATAACTCCTCTCCCTAAAAAGTCTAATCCTGTTTCTTTCTCTGATTTCTGCCCCATTTCCTTATTACCGAATACCGTTCCTATCCAAAGTCCTCGAACGCCTTATCCACAATCAACTTAGTGTCTTCCTTTGTAAAAACCAACTCCTAAATTTGTACCAATCCGGGTTTCGTTCAGGACCACTCAGCTCACAGAGCCACAGCTCTAGTTAAAATTACTGACGATATCAGATCAGGTATGGATAATAGGAAGTTGACTGTCCTTTCGTTACTGGACTTCAGAATCGCCTTTAACACTGTCGATTTTGATGTCCTGCTCGGTATACTCTGCTCTCTTAAGATATCTCCAACAGCAATTGATTGGTTTCGTAGTTATCTGTGTAGCCGCCGACAACGTATTTTCATTGAAGGTACATCATCTTCATGGTGCAATACTACTGCTGGCGTACCACAGGAGGCGTTCTCTCTCCTCTTCTTTTCGCCAAATTTATAAATTCTATTTCAAATTAACTTCTCTCATCTTATCACATTTATGCTTACGATCTGCAAATTTATTCGCAAGCTCCCCTTGAAGAACTGTCTGAGGCAGTGAAGATTGTGAATAAAGACTTAGCGCGTATTTCTGATTGGAGTTTGAATCATGGTTTGAGGGTTAATCCTGCGAAGACTCAAGTCATTACTGTTGGCAGCCCTAGGCTACGTTCCAAAATTAACTGGGCGACCCTTCCTCAAATCGTTTTTGATGGAGCTGCTATACCTTACTGTGACGCAGTAAAAGACCTAGGTATTTATATTGATAGGGATTTGTCTTGGGTCCCCAGTTGCAAGAAGTAAGCCGCAAACGGTTTGCCTCTGCGGGGTCTTTACACAGATTGCGCAATTTCCTGCCGACTGCCACTAAAATTGCGTTTGCCCAATCCCTTCATCTCCCTGTTCTCGACTATGCTGATGCAAGTTATTCAGATCTTACTGAAGTGCAGCTAGATAAGCTTGAATGACTCCAAAATTTTTGTATCAGATTCATATTTGGTTTGCGCAAATATGATAATGTTTCTGAGTTTCGCATTAAACTCAAGTGGCTGCCGATCCGCCTTCGCCGGAATGCACATATTTTATCATTACTTTACAGTATTCTCTTCAATCCTACAACTCCGTTTTATCTATCTATCTATCTATTACAGGGTATTTTTTAATAGGTTATATACCTGTTATATACCTGTTTGTGTTGGAATGTTGGACGATTGTTTGGAGCCAGCATTATAGATAACTTCTTCCAAGTATTGTTTAGTGCTATAGTAAAAAGAGTATGGGTAGGTAGGTCTTTTTATCTGCGAAAAAAATAAAAAGTAGCATGTTAATCACTGACCGGTAGATATTGAGTATGTATGTATTGTATAAAATAATCAGATACGAACTTACTTTTACTACGGCTGAGCATCCAAGCACTTGGCAGGTAGAAGAATTATTTTCCTTTGAAAATGAAAAAAGAAAGCATAGATTGCGTTTTTACGTTTTCGTCCCATAATTATTTTCTAAATAACATGACACACACAACACAACTTTTATTGACAGAGTGTTAGTGGTCACTGTGTGCGAGCGTCCGGCGACAAGCGACAAAAGCAGGTTCTAATAGGTTTGCCGGCGCGCACGCCTGTGCTTTGTCCACCCTTACCGGTGCCTCACACCCCTCGTCCCACGTCCTGCAACGGTCAATTCTATGTTTTTCGGTACCGATATCGCATAAAGGTTAAATAACGGTATAGCCTTACCTTTATTTTATTAAGGTACATTTATTTTATACAGGTATCGTAACCGTATACCGTAACCGTTTTCAGTCCCTGGGTCGGACAGCGAGTTGCCCTTTACTCGCTGTCCGCATGCCCGCGCCTACGGTGGCCGGAGATCGTCGGCCGACGTCCGACGCCGTGGGCGTCTACCACTGCGGCTGGGCTGGAGGGAGGACGCCATCCTCTCCCTCACGCGGCCCGCCTCCTCCTTCGGAAGCATGACTGCTTCGCAGAAGGAGGCGACCGCTTCCCGCCCCCTCTCGCCCCGCAGCATGGCCTCGACCAATGCCGGGCGCGAGAGGTCTCCGCCTATCGCCGCCGTGAGGACACGTCGGTGCTCTGCCCAAGCGGGGCAGTCTTGCACCGTATGCTCTACTGTGTCCTCAGGGCGACCCTCGCAGTGGTGACACCCAGGCGTTTCTTCCTTTCCCATCAGACACAGGTACCTCCCGAAACTTCCGTGTCCGGTGAGGACCTGTGTCATGCGGTAGGTCAGGACGCCGTGACGCCGATCTAGCCACTCCTCAAAGAGGGGTCTTACCGCGGCAATTGCGTCGTGCCCGAAATGTAGGTACTTGGAAGCATTATCTATGCGTCCGTTTTGTTTTAGTTGCTGTGATCAGTCGAATAGTTAATTATAAGCAATTAGAATTATAATTAATTATGAAATTGGTATTGGTTTTGTTTTAATTACTTGTAGTTAAATCTAAGATAGTGTATGTATATGTTGTATATTTTATTACCTTGTGCAAAATCACAAAAAAGTACTGCCAACATACTGCTTTGCAATTCGGCGGATGTTATGTTAATATATCGCACGCTTAATCCAATACTGTCACTATCCAAAATTTTGCCAAATCGACTTTTTAATGCCATCTGTTGGGAAACGTAGAACTACGCGTAATCGCGCTTACACTAGTCTAAAAGTAACAGAAATAACTGCTATACGGGCAGTAGTCCGCTTCGTCACTAAACAAAAATGTTCCCATTCTCATTCCATTTTTTGACTCTCCTGAAAAGTTGGCTTTTTGGAATAGTGACAGTATTGGAATAAGCGTGCGATATAGTTATTATGGTTTTATACCACATTTTAATATGTATGTAATTTTAATAGATATGTATTTGTATTTTATTTTATCTCAATATTCTTTTAAAAAGAAATATGGCTGACAAAATACTAAAATCAGAGTTACTGATGATACTATAAAATACATCAATACAGCAATATTGTCGTAATATTTTCTTTTGAGAGCAACATTGAACGGAAACCATAGATCTGCTTCGAGTAGACATCGGACAAAGCCAGGGGCTGACAACAGTTCCATTTAGCTATTGTTGGGGAGTTGCAACAATGACAACGTACGCCTGACCTATTTGTGGTATAGTGCAATATTGAGAGCCATCTGAGCGAAAGTTTTGAATATCGCCACTTTTTTGTGAGTGTGGGGTTTTAATTTGAGTTTTTTTTGCGATGTCGTGAACCCGTTTGGATAGCGTTACAGACTATTTCAGTGTAATTATGTTATTTATAATAATTCATTTATTGTACTTCAACGACTTATTCACTAATAATATATTTTTTGGTGTACTACAACAATCGAACTTAAAGCCCAGAATGTCACTTATAATCGAAAACGCTGCTAAAACCTTTTGAGTTATAACAATACAATGTATGGAGGGATTGTTCCTCTTTTATAGATTATCGAAATAATGTAAGCCCGAGCGAAGTCGAGCCGGGTCGCTAGTAGGCTATAAAACAGAATTGAAAAACGAAACAAAAGAAAAAGAAAATTGAAATAAATCTCATATTATATAAACTTGTGCTGCTTGTTCTGTTTAGGCATTCGAAAAAAATTTTGCCCTTGCATGGTCCACGGAACAAAATCTTCTATGGGTGCTCCATGGAGGTGTGAAACACGTCTCAAGTGTAGGTTTGATTGAATGATGCATGACCGTAGCTTCAGCAAGTATTTGTGAGCGCGGGAAGACGGTAAGTACTGCATTGAAGCTTAAACTAAATGCTTACCAACATTTAAAATGCTCGCCGATTTTACTGAAACAATAAAATTAAAACCGTAACAGAATTTTAGAGTCCTCGAGTCGAACAGATTTGGTTAGTTTTGATCCTCTACATTAATATAGAAGCCCGCGGCGGCGTAACGCGGTGGCATATAATTTGGCGAGCATGTAATTATCCTGGCATTTCTGATAGGCGTTTAAACACAAGCCTCGAACTAATATTTTTGGTGGAATATACCTATATTGAAATGCTGTTCATAATAATATTTACCAGTTTTTAGAACATAACTTGACGCCTCTATCTGAAAGAATGTCTCGTAGCTTTTTAAAGTCTTATGCTAAAATAGGAAGATTGGATAGGAGGATCCAGGTCTCTACTGACAGAGTTTCTCGCACATTGTACTTAGAGTCAGTCGTGCATGCTATCAGCATCGGTTGGTCACAAAAAGTAAAATAAGAACGTTACCGTTCTTATTATTATAAAATCATTGCCATACATCAAGAAATTCTCTTGTATCGTGAGTGCATTTTTACAAACACCCAGACCCAGACCCGGAATAACCATGTGTAATTCATACAAACATTTAATCTGCTGTGCCTAATGATGTACACGAGCCTCGTTACACGAATACAAATCTAACCTATGCCTTACAACATATACCATTAATTATAATGGAAAATTAATTATGTTAATGTAGCCCCGGAGTTATTTGCACACAATTTGGAATAAAGTTTCTAACAGCACGTTGAGCTTAACCCGTTAGCTGCAGGCTGGATTTTGACGTGAGAAAATGTTTGGATTGAAGTTGAAAGCGCGGTATTCAGAGTTAACCATCTACATAATTTTTAGTGGCTGTGCTTAACCGTTAGAGGTGTTATTCGTAAAAACTGAAGTCTAGGATAATCATGTCCTACTGCTAGATCTTTACTAACTGGATGTCTGCCATGAGATACCGATCGCATAGTAGAGCGCTCCCCGCAAGTCGTCTTGGATTGGCTACTCTCTCCGAAGGGACTGCAGCCACATACCTAGACAAGGTCTAGAGTGGACCTCACATGGGAAACGGGAACGTGGCGAAGCGTTCGGTAGCGGCAAAATTAAAGAAAATCGGGTCAACGTGGCCATGAACGATGTAGCCCAAAAAAGAATGCGACGGCGAAGCACAGTAGACGCCTTCTGCCCCACTTATGGGACTTGGGACATTAATTCAGTACTGGATCTACTGAAAACGGCATCAACTCAAAATTTAGTATTTTTGAGTTGCCATCGAATGCTCCGTGTCTATTTGGAACTAACTAACTTAACAGATTCTCTAAAAGATTGTTAGAGTTATGAGTCACATCTAACAATTTTTATTTCTTTATTTGAAAATTCAGTTGCAGGGTGTGAATGAACCAACGAAATGAACCTTGAATGACAAACTGAAATATCCGAAATTTTGAGTTGATTCAGTTCAAATAAGCTGTTATACAACGTGTAATTTAAAGGGTATATACATACCAAGTGCATGGCTTCTTTGGATGATAACAAACGATATGGCAAGGGTTTTTTAATCCTAAGTCTACGTGTGTAGAACTTATTACAAATTACAACACACAATACCAGAGACCGAATTTTTCAAATTAAGAAGAACGAAAAGAATTATCGTGTTATTGGCAAGTGACGTAGAAAGTTATTGACCCTCGTAGTGCTGTGACACGTTTGTTATGATTGGTATTCAAGAAATATATGAAACCAATAATTTGGTATCAATTATTTGAGTCAGTTATTTTGTGCTGAAACTGTGCATAGAAACTCCATACCAGATGTTGTCTTCAGCCCTTTTGGATAGATATGGGGTTTCCGTTACACGTTGTATATTTACAACACAGTGTAATGATAATATACAAATAAACCACTATAAACACAGGCCTCCTCTCTATCACGCTATCGCCCACGGGTCCGATACAATTAGAGAGCCTTTTTTAATATATTTTTTTATATTGTTCTGAACATCGCCTATATAAGGCCAGGTACTTCTGAAACACCTTGTATTAACAGCCCCAGAATATTAAACGTTAGCCATAACTTAGGAGTTTCGGAGGATAATTAATCGTTGCTCAAAATAGCCTTTCTTCATTATAACGTTCCATATGAGTCCAAGTAAGTCCACCAACTAAGTCTAACCAGCAAAACTCAATAAGCAAAATAAGCCATTATCAATATAACCGGAATTGTCAGACAATTCTGTATTACGATGCTTATAATGTCTTTATCATAAACCTACCTAACGGTACACACCATACAACTTTCTGTGGACTATTTCAAACCTTTTGTTAACTTAATAAACTAAGCTCTACACCAGACTTCTATTATAAAATCAAATATTAAAACATTCCACTCTTAAAACGTATAAGACAAAGACGCCCAGACTTCAAACATTTCATACACTCGATAATAAACTCTAAAACAAACTTCTGTATTACGCGAAAGTTACCTTAAACATACAGCGCTAGAATGTTTCTAACTTCAGTCTAGAATGTTCCAAACTATACAAACATGGAGGCTTTATCTCTTCTATGTGCGGAGTGAAGTAATTAGTTCCGAAGATCATTAAATTTGCATGACAGTGCCATTTCCTTAGGGCAGGCAGTTCGTTCGACAATGTTCGGATGCGCTCGGACATTGAGATGCACCCTTCGGCAATAAAGATAGGCTCAACTATTCTTTGCGGTCTCAGTATAAATGGAATGAATATTCAACTGTTGTTTTTAATTTCTAAGTGCTGCGTTCATGGTAATGATCGTTTAGTCTTGTTTCCTTTTTTGTACGTTTTTACTTTTATGGTGTTAAAATATTCTTATAAAAAAGACGTAAACCTTTATAGCTACGAGTATTATGTTCGAATCGACGAGCACATGCTATCGTAACGTAACAGGTCGTTGTATAAACACATCGGGCAACAATTTCGAGTTCAAAAAGTCATTGAAACACGTACCGTCATTTTCGATATTTATGTGCGGCGCATAATCGCGGCGTTTGTATCGGAAATCCATAATTACGGGGAAAGAACACATCCATACAGAATTAATATTCAAAAAGCTTGTATCGATAACGACGCCCGATGCGTGATCGAGATAAAATTTCAAATTCCATTGTTTATCCGACAAAAATTGGGTCATAAAGTGGGAGTTATCGCTCCCTGTGCCCCAATCACAATTTCAGAAAGATACATAACATATTTCAATGGCTTTTCTTGTGAAGGTTTTTTTTTTTAATATACGCAACATGGCGGTTTAAAAGGTTCGCTATAAATCGCGCGGGCATATGTGCGGCGTGCCCACTGTGCCCAGGAACATTGCGCGTTTACTTCTCTTTAGACGGTTTTTGATTATCAGTAGGGTAATTTTATGGTGGTTGAACATTTTTATTGTAGCCGCATCTTTGAGATTTGCGGCTGGTTTATAAATGTCTTGTACTGAGGATGCATGTAAATAGACTTATTTTAAGAAACGCACGGAATGTTACCATATTATTTGGGTTGTGGATATAGGAAATTTAGAATAAAAACTGTTTTTACTTTTGGGCAATATATACCAAACTGTCTCATTATATATTATGAGCACTTAGAAAAACCATTGTGAATATAGTATAAAAATCAATTAAGTTTTGAAAAGAGTAACCATGGAGTTTCTTATTGTTTCTGCTCCGACGGAAATGACCAATTTTGAACCATGTACTAGCCTCTGACCATTATAAGTGATCATGTAAGTAGGCCTATGTGAAATAAAATATTTTGTTTTAAATGATTTTGTTTTATGCTTTGCAGACGATCGAATCTTTCAAGACACTGATTGCCTATGTTTCCTGCCAAGTATCTAATCAACCATTAGTAATCAGTCGTTGTCCCAGTAACAAATACGAATGTCCTCTACAGTTGGTATCTAGGTCGGTCATGGTATCGTGTCGATTCGACATTAGCGTGTCATTCCACTAACATTTTTCACAAAACGCCTGTCGCACAGTTGCATGCGAAATCGGTTAGATTCCAAGAAGATATTTTGCTATACATGTCCGGGTTTTATACAGGTTGTTTCTTCATTCAATTGAGTGGTTAAAGGTAGTTATGCTTTCAGTAGTTTGTTGGCAAAACCGGACTGAAAAAATGCAACTTTTGCTCATATTTAAATCTGCAGTTGGGCTGTCCGTAAAAGATCGTTTTATCGCTCATTGTAATAATGATATCTATCTATCCTGTACAAGATTATCGGTATATATGACACTATTACAAACTACGTTAAGTATTTCTAAAGAGCTTGTTTACTAAGAACTTCTTGGTATACAAATAACTCATGCTGTAGCTGTGATGTAGTCAGAACCTTACGTAATACCGTGGCCTATTTCCGTTTTCATTGCGTGTCTCAAAATATAGAACTAAGACAATTCGATTCCAACTAAATTAGTTTTTTTTTCACCTTCTGTTGACGACAAACTAATTTCAGTAAGGTAGGTAATTTGGAAGCTTAGTTATGTGTTGCGTATCTATCTGTTATTGGCGGCCATTTGCTAAATTCCATTAATGGTAGTGAATCAGAATTAAATGCCTTATAGGTATTTGGTAGAGACGGGCCGACTAGTCGGGTAAGCCGACTATTCGGCATCGTTTGTAGTCGGCGACTATTCGGCAAAATATGCCGATTATAATCGGCGCATAACAAATGAAATAAAGCAAATAATTTTTACTTGTTTTATCATTTCTAAACATAACTTAGAGTAGGTAGTTACAGAAAGCGTAGCAGCAGTGAGCACTCCTTTTCGTATCTGAGTTTTAGTTTCCTCATAGTAAACGTTGGGAATTAGGTACCTACATTATTTTCTGTCAAATATTTCCTACTCAGTAAAAAGTATTTTGGTTTGAACTTCTTCATAAGATTGATAAAACCAGTATTTTCAACTTGCTTATCTAACGCAATCATCTCTCCTATGGCAATACTTATTTCTCTTGATCGGGAGTCCTGAAGTGACCACTGGACCGTTAAAACTTTCTTTTATACTTTGTTGTTTTGGTGTTTCGCTTCCCGCTGGAATTTATAGTTTTGCGATGGTGGTAAGGGCTCAAGTTGGGATACAGAAGCAACAGACGAATGGGATTCGAACTACTTTTAAGAACCTACCAATTGAGGCATCAACTTATTGTGCTTATATTTTATGTGATTCGTCATACTTGTCGTATTCGCTTTTCTGCCTTGACCACCACGTAAAATAATTCCCTGGCATTTCACTTTTAACGGTAACGGTAACGACAAACACAAAACGAACGAAATTAAAATGTAAACAAACACGTCACAACATGCTCAGCGGCCGCGCGATGACTAGCCGAGTGATGACGAAAAAATCCGAACACCTCCGATAAGTACCCAACGAGCACATTAGTGGAAATAGCAGCCTATTTTGTTACTTTGGGCTGTAAAATAGCGCTTTAAGGGTTCAAAAAGCAGTTCAGAGTTGCATATCTGCATCCGTAAACGTCTATAGTAATAAAAGTTACTTAAGGTGCTATAAGCTGAATCAAATACTACCCTAGCCTTCACAGTAGTCCACGGTAGAACTCATTTACCACTTACACCTTTATATGAGAGTTACGAAGGTCATTCTGCCACTCACAGCTGCATAGTAGTTTCCATTGTAACTTGTATAGGTTATAGTTATAGTAACCACTATTATACTACTATAAGTTTCATTACAGAAATAATAGAAACTCTTATGAATACTATAGTTACAAAAAAAACATCAGTGTAACTAAGGCCTTTAGTAGCAATAGTCATTCCTTGCAGGCTCATTCCGTTCGCCATTTTACGGCCACTTTTGTAACTATTATAAAACATTTAATAAAATGGATGCTAAACGAATAAGTACGTAACTAGATCTTATTTATTTATTTATTTATTATATACTTTATTATACACCTTACAATACACTTAAGGATACAAATAATTAATCTTATAACCTCAAAAACAGGAAAATAGGAGCTTTTTGTGGCTGTGAGTTGCACTAGGGGAACAAAAATCACTGGAAGCGTTAGAAGGGTGAAAATTAGCACTATGATTCTCAAAAGGGAGTTATTAGAGCTCAAACTGCAGGTTATGACTACAGTACAATGACGCCATGATTTTTTAAGAAAACTTATAATTCACTTGCAAAATTGAGTTGATATACATTGGTTTTTCAGTTAAATGTGCATTAAATGTACCTGTAAACAATCGGCCACTTGCGAATAGTAAGTTATCGACACGTAAAAATACGGAAATAAAATTTATTCTGTATAACAAATAAAAAATATCACATATCTTTTGTTAATTTTTTAAATATCATAAAAGCGCGTTAAAATTACTCGAAAATTATCTTATATATCTACAGTAAACTGGACAGCGTTTCAAGTATCTTTATATATCTTGCTAATACAGAATACAAACATTTACTTCTTTATGTTTTATTTTCATGATGGCGACGAAAACACTTTACCAAAATATTACAAACAATGTCAACTGAAGATATACAATAAAGAACTATAATCAATTCATTCGTTCAAAGTAGTTCAAAATCATTCAAAAGTAGCGCTAAGAGAGCTTTAGTATAGCGTTAATAAATCGTTATAGCTATTAAGGAACCTTTATGCAACCGTTGTGCAGGTTAAATGGAACTTTAGGTTGCATAAAATGGCGCCCAAATAGCGCTAAAGCGGCTGCTTTAAGTCTGCAGTAGACGCTCTAGCGCTTACGTCTATTACCATAAGTAATAATCGGATACGCTCCAAAGCTCTAATGCAGCCCATTTGTGCTAGTTGGGCTAGTAGCCCATTTGTATTAGATTGATCGGCATTGCCGATTATTTGGCCGACTAATCGGCAGTTTGGAAACTGATTAGTCGGTTAGTCGGCAAATACTATAGTCGGCCTATCACTAGTATTTAGTATGACAATATCAAATTGAATCATTTCAAGTTTTTAAGAATGGCTTTTTATTATAGGAAATCTTTGTGTAATTAATACTATGTAGATAGAAGAATGTTTAAAGGTTTATTTTGCACATACAAAACTCGCATTATTCAAATTTAAAATGGGAACAAAAACAAATTAATAGAGATAATTGAAATAAAACGTGAAACATACATTACAATTTATTTAAATTAATAAATTTGGTCTAGGAGAGATATTATAATTATTACGTAGTGGTCAATCTATAGTTGACATTAAACGTACATATGTAGGTACTCGTGTACTACCCATGTGATTTTTCAGCAAAGATCCATACTAATACTATCTTACACATTCACGGCTAAACTCCTGAAATAATAGTAGATGAAGAAATTGGATCAAACATAGGCCTTTACGTAGGCTTACTTTCTCCAAAAATCAATCCAATATTTCATGACATATTTATGCAGACTTAAATAGGATATGAAATTTTGTACGAAAAATCGTGCTAACGAAGTCGTAGGCAACAGCTTAGATACATTTTAAAATCTTTTAATATTAAAAATGAAAAAATCTGTATATTTATAGGTGTCGAATATCGTCATTCGGCATCAAAAATAAATTCGTAGGTACGGCTGACTTTTGGCAATTTTCATAAGCAATCAATTCCGAATGACACGAATGTATTGCTGACCGAAGGGTTATGGGAAAAAATAAACTCACATCAAGTCCCATCAATCAGACCACTTGGCGTGACAAAGTGATGTCGCTGTCATAGAAAATCTAATTGATTTTTAGATGAAATCATCCGTAACGAGTTCTGGACGAATTTATGTTGTGAAGTTGACCGAGGTTTAGTTTATTAGAATATGTTTTAAAATATGAATCTGAGTGGATATAAAATATAACAATTTCAGAAGCATACAGATTGGTTAGCGATCAGCTTTCTAGATACTTTTATTTAGTTTTGCATGAACGTATTGTTCAGTACAGAATATTCGACGCCCTCTTAAAAAGAAAAACAATAACTTCTGTTATCGACATCATCATCAGCTTAGACTTTTCTCAACTATGCTGGGATCGGTTTTACATGGTGCGACTGACTATCCAGGTACGGTCGCAGCCTGGAATTTTGGGGGGGTCACTAACAATAAAATATGTCGATTAAATGAGTTTTATATACTTTGAAATTGGGACCATTTGTCACCAAGTCAGGATCTGATGATGGGATCCTGGAGAAATCAAGGGAAGTCTTCAAATATTATAGGCACACTTATGGCGTTTTGGGTATTTCTTATAGTAACTTGTGCAGTTGCTCTCAAAAAGTACTATTTGGGGAAGTGGAACCGATGATGAAGACCACAGATGGCCGCCGAAACTACTCAATAATAAGTATTTCGTGGATTGCGATTCGATTACTTGAATATGGATATTAAGCACTTTATGCTCGTCACAATGCATATGGTGATGTATAGGTGATGGTGAAGTACCAGGAGAACTCCTCAAAAATTAACGGCCCAGCATTGGGAAAAGCAATATTTTGTAAAATGTTATAAGTAGTTGACATTTAGGCTCTTGTAACTAGGTAAATTAAAAATCAACCAACTAAAAAGAGTAAAATAAAAACTTTTTACCAAAAAATTAAACCGACTCCCAAAAAACACTGCAAAGTGAAAAATAACTTTAATTTCGGAAGTCCGTGCCAAAAACGAAAATACAAAACTAAAGACACCGACTACCGAAATTAAAGTTATTTTCCACTTTGCACTGTTTTTTGGGAGTCGGTTTAATTTTTTGGTAAAAAGTTTTTTATTGACAAATCGGGTAATATTTGAAAAGTCTTATTTTGCAAAATTTTAGAAGATTTTCTATTTGGGGTGCACGATTTGGGGGGGGGGGGGTCATACCCCTGTGACCCCCCCCCCCTTTCGGACCGCGCCTGTGACTATCTGCCTGCTAAAACTTAGTAGCTTGGTAACACCATATCCCTTGACAAGACTGGTCTGATTTTCTGGCTTCTGACAACTCGTAATGACTGTCTCTTTGTTTAAGAGGTACGAGTTGGAAACTCTTTCGGTGTGGACAATATTTATTGTTATTTATATTATGTTTCTAACGTTGTATTGTAGTTGTTGTGTATTCTAATATTTTTATCTATATTCTCTCCATTCTATTCTATTTTACAAATGTCATTCGAGCCCAACGGCTCCGAAGCTTGGATAAATTTCGATAATAATATGTTAAGATGGAAACCCATCTATGGACCAACATTGGCGAGCGGTGACCTTGAAGATTCACCCTAACGGCTGTTAGTATTTAGCCACAAGCCCCTCAATCTGTTATCGAAACCAAAAGCCAATAAACCCAGTACAACTGAGGGCTTTCCCCAAATTAACTTCAGCTGCAGATCCGTTGTAAATAAAATCTATAACGCAATTGAAAACAAAAAAAGGAAAAACAATGTTCAGTAAAAACGGTGATTCGCCAGTTCGCAGCGCTTTAATATTTATTAGCGATATACATGTGCGTGTAAACAACGTCGCGTCGTGTTTGCTCGTCGGCAAGGATTAACCGTTTTGCCTTTAATTATTACCCTGTTGTAGAGTGCATGGTGTGTACGCCTGTACGGGACACAGAGTAGATTTGGAGTAGAGGGGATAATTTAAACTCACTTAATTAAACTGTTCTAAAATCAGACGACATTGTCGTACTGTGTTTGGCTATTATTATAATACATATTATTATTATTGTATAATTAAACTGTTTTTATAGTGCCAAATCATCGGTGACTACTATCCAGACTAGCTTATGCCTGCAAATTCTGTCGCATGTCAGGTTCGCCGGTTTTCTAGAGATAAAGAGTAGCCTGTATTTTTTCTGGCTTTAAACTATGCGTGTGCCAAGTTTCACCCCTATCAATCAAACCATTTTTGCATGATTAAACTACTAACATACCAACCTTCACATTTCGTCCCTTAGCAAACAACACCGCTCAAGTCGAAAATTGGTGGTTTTTACATTTAAATGCCATTGGATAGAGCTCTTTATTGCGCGTCTAACCGTATGTCACATGATAGACATTTTAGCCAATCAGATGCCGTAATTTGAAAAGTAGTAACAGCGCGCAAGTCGTTTAGCTTCGCAACACGCGCAAGTCGTCAATCTGTCACGTGACATTTCTCGTAAGGTAACTTTGCTCACCGTGATTATTGCATTTTTATTTGAGTTTTTACACTGAAATGCCTGTAGAAGCAGTTTTAATAATAGATTATGAGGTAAGCTATTTATTACAATTTAATTTATTTTTATTTATGCATATAAATAAACAAAAAAAAAATTAAATAGAATGCCTTCATAAACTTATGCGGTTTTTACTGAGATGCTTTTTTTACCAAGGCGGTATTTCAATATTTGTTTTATTCCTTTTTTAGAAACTATTTGAAAGACACTACGGATGGTGGAGAAATTTGAGCCAGGAAAGAAAACGATATTTACTGAAAAAGGTCTCACTCTCAAACTCAGGATGTCGAGTCGGTTATATTGGCCCCGTATCTTCAAGCCAGTGCTATTTGCTACAGAACGAAATTATGCATTCATATTTTTACAATATAGGTATAATTTAGCAACTAAGTAATGTGTATTTGGTTCAATGAATTAAATTCCACGCTTGAAGCCTCTGTTTTTGCTTCGTGCCTAGTTGATCATCTGAAGAAGATTTTGAGTCAGAAGTTATTGCCTATTATTTTATATTCTGATGGATATTGTATTCAAAATAGCAATGTTACATTAAGCAATGCTCTGCTACGTTTAGCAATAGAGAAAATGTAGTAATTGTTCAAAATTACCTGCAGAAAGGCCATACCTACATGGAATGCGATTCCGTACACAGTGCGATTGAGTGTAAATTAAACAGTAAAGAAATTTATCTTCCTCGACAATACATGACTATAACAAAGTCAGCTAGGAGCGATCCTATGCCATTCGAAGCTCGTTATTTAGACTATACGTTTTTATCGACTTTTCTAAGGAATTAATTTACAAATTGATACACCCTGGTAAAAGAACAGGTGACCTGCAGTAGTCACAGATGTACGAATGCTGAAGTATAGGCTTAATGATACAATTTGGTATAAAATTGATTTCAATGATGAACTTCAGCTGTTGCCGCACCGTCTCATACCAATTAACATCAGTAAACCAATAAATCAACTGCAGAAATTGAATGCCACTAGAATACCCATTACAAAGCGAAAGTATGAAGATTTTCAAGATCTCAAAAGTGTATTACCAATATTACCATCTAGTTAACTCTTTTTTTACGATGATCTTCCGCACAATAAACTTTAAAGACCGCAACTAAATACTGCACCAGATATTTATACTATTACTGTTGATTATTTCAAGATTTAATAATTTGCATATAGTTACAACCATTAGATTTTTTTATGTTGTTAAAGACTATGTTCCATATTATTGAAATAAAAAAATTGCACTTACGCTATAAAGATAGTTATTTATAAGTACTTTAAATATAATTAATAAAAACCTTTCATTACAAATCATCTTTTAATACGCATTCCCATTAACGCAAACAACACCGCCTAAATCGAATAAAGTATCAGACAACACCGCTCAAGTCATTAAATAAATGTTAAAATAAAGAAAATTGACAAAAAAAGTATTAATAAATATCCAATATCTTCTTATTAGGGTACTGAATAAGTAATAATACATAAAACCTACGTATTTATTTATACAGACAGTTTTTTTTTGTCTCCTGTAAAGTTGGTGAAAATGACTTGAGGGGTGTTGTTTGCTAAGGGACGATTTGTATAAATACTAGCTAACTAGGACCCTGCAGACGTTGTCCTGCCCGAAAAACTTATGTAACTTATTTTGGGTGCTTCAATTAATGTAAGCTCGTAATGATTTTGTTAAAAAAAAAAAACTTTTTAGTAAAAAATAGAACCGACTTCCATTTAAAAACACTACAAAGGCAAAAATAACTTTAATTTCGGAAGGCGGTGTCAAAAACGAAAATATATACAAAACTAAAGACACCGCCTTCCGAAATTAAAGTTATTTTTGCCTTTGTAGTGTTTTTATATGGAAGTCGGTTCTATTTTATGCTAAAAAGTTTTTTTTCACGCTTTTTAGTGGGTCGGTTTGTAATTTATCTAGTTACAAAATTTTTTTTTTTTTTTTTTGTGTGTGGCATCTCGCAGGTCAACCTCTGAGGTTGTCGGCTGCTTAACCGGGCTTGCCTGTGGTTGCCTTAATTAATAAATTAATTAAAGCCTCCAGCCAGGGCTTATTAGAAAACTTACAAACTAGGCGACTACACGCTAAGGGCACCCCCTGTGGGGTACGGACCTCGGCTTAGGGCGTCGCAGTGGGAGGGCAGCTAGGGACAGGCTGGATCATATCATTTTTATTATTAATAAAGGAATTTAAAGCTACTGGCTCAGCGTCGCGGGCTGGCTCTGGCAAGGGTCGGGGCGGACTATTACGGGGACGTCGCGGCGGGCCTCGGCGGCGAGGACGGAAGGACGGTCGGTTTTTGTTTTTGTGTGCCACTGTACTTGTTTCCCTACGGCTCTCTTGGAGCAGGGTGATTGCGTCATCGGGAGTGACAAGGGTATGCCTTGGTCGGCGAATCTTAGAGATACGCGAGGGTTCGTATTGGGCGGCCGATACGATAAGGGGATTCCTATGTTGGATTGCAGTATCAAAGAAACGCTTGGAGACACGTTTAATGAACTGCTGGATGGTGGGCATCTTGAGGTCTACGTGAAGAAGCTCATTTCGAACATAAAAGGGGGCTCCCGTGACTCTACGGAGGAATCGGTTTTGAAGAGTCTGCATCTTGTGGAGGAGGTAGGGCTTTGCGTGTGCGAAAACAACGCAGGCGTAGGTCATGATGGGACGGATGACCGCGGTGAAAATACGCAGCTTGCACCTGAGTGATAACTTGCTGCGGGAGCTAAGAATGAAGTGGAGCCTACCTAGAGCGAAAGCGGCGCGCGAACGTGCCTGCTTTATGTGCTCAGCGAAGGAAAGGTGTTTATCGAGGACCACGCCTAAGTATTTGGCTTGCTTTTCCCAGGGGATCGGCTTGCCGTACATGGTAATCGGACGGGGGGAGGGTGGGTTTATCCGCGGCTTAGAAAAGAGGACTGCCTGGCTTTTGTCTGGATTGACTTCGATTCTCCATTTCCGGAACCACTTGGCCAGAGTGTTTGCGGAAGTTTGGAGAGTGCGAGCGATGGCATCGGGTTTAAGACCGGTATAATAGATAGCCGTATCGTCGGCAAATAGGGCTAGCTGAGTATTTTTATGCTTGGGGATATCGCTAGTGAATAGCGTGAAAACGAGGGGGGATAGTACGGAGCCTTGAGGAACTCCTGCGCGAATGGGATGGGGGGAGGAAAGCTCCCCCTCAATTCGGTAACGAAAGGTGCGATTCGATAAAAAGTCCCGTAGGATGAGCACGAGACGGTCAGGCACGCCGAGTTGGTATAGCTTATAGATTAAGCCATTGTGCCAGACTTTGTCGAACGCTTTCGCTATGTCGAAGAATAAGGCTCCCGTTATTGCGCCCCGTTGGAAGCCGGCGCTGACGTGTTCTATGATGCGGTGGACTTGTTGGATACATGAGTGTTCGGTTCTAAATCCAAACTGCTCATTGGGTATAAGACTCTTTGCTTCGGCAAAATCTTTGAGCCGCTTATATATAAGCCTTTCATAGATTTTACCAAGGACGTTGAGTAAGCTAATGGGACGGTAGCTAGACGGGTCAGACTTGGGCTTGCCTGGTTTGGGAATACCTATGACGGTGGCCTGTTTCCAGGTTGCGGGGAACATATTATTGCTCAATGCACCATTGAAGATGGCAGTCATTAGCACTATAAGCTGGGAGGGGAAAAGTTTGAAAACCCTATTGGTGATGCCGTCGGAGCCAGGGGCTTTTCGCGGTTGGAGACTTTTAATGATATCCTGGACCTCATCAGGAGTGATGGGGGCCAGTGGATTATCGGGATCTTCGACGGGCGGAAGGGAAGTTCTACGTTCGACTTCAGCGTTCACCATATCGAGGTGGGCTTGGTCTACTGGTTGAGAGCTGGGAGAACACTGGGACTCTAGGCTGTCGGCTTGGCATTCTGCTTTTTCAGAGTTATCGAAGGCGACACTCTTATCGGGACGAATGAGAGGAGGCGTTGTGGCCTCTTCAGTGGATCGTAACTTCCTCTGAAGCTGCCAGAAGGCAAGATGGGTGGGCTCAAGTTCGCTCAGCATCTTGTCCCAGCTCGCATTACGCTGCTCGGCAATACGTTTCCTTACAGCACGCTGTAAGTTGCGCATGCGAGCTTTGTTTGCGGCGCAGGGAAAAGCGCTGTACGCACGGATGGCTGCGTTCTTCTCGGTTATCAGATTCCGTACATCGTCCGGGAGTTTCCAGCGGTGGTCTTCCACTACAGGAACTTCCCTTGAACAATCGTTCAGGACGGATTGTACGTGATTTGTAAGCGAGTCGATCGCCGCCGTCGTGTCAGAGACTGAGACTATGTGGTCAGGAATGGTGTCCAATTGAGGCGACGTGGTGGATTTCAGTTTTTCACTTACTTTCCTCCAGTCAGTGATCAATTGGGTCGGAGGAGGTTGGGTAGGATCATGGTTACCCGAGCTGGAACCTAGGTGTAGGATAACGGGACGGTGATCTGAGTTGAGCTCGTGAAGCGCTTCTATGGAGTGTAAACGGAGGTTTACATTCTTTAGGAGCGCCACATCGAGGACATCGGGGTTATGGTTGGGGTCGTGTGGGTAGTGGGTGGGAGTCATCGGAGCGATGACGTCGTAGTTTAGGGTCGCGCCTAGGTTGTACACGATTCTGCCTCTGGCATTTGTCGTGTTGCTGTTCCAAGCGGGGTGTTTGGCGTTGAGATCGCCCGCTAGTAAGACGGAGTCACTCAGGCCGAAGAGAGTCGTGAGATCGCTGGTGAGCGCGATAGGATCGTCTGAAGCAAGAGACGCGACCGATGGTGGGGGATGGTAGGCAGAGATGATGGTTATCGGAGGATGACCAGTCATGCCTAGTCGACAGGCAGAGTACTCTAGGTGAGAGAGAGGCGCGGGTGGGGTCAGAGGGATGCAGTATAACTCCTTTCTATAATAAATAAGGGTACCGCCGCCGTGGCAACGTGTTCTGTCATTGCGAACTAGACGGTAATTCGCAATTTTGGGATCAGCGCGGTGGGGTTTCAAAAGGGTCTCCTGTATAAGGAGGACGTCTAATTGGTGGTCGCGGAGGAATTTAGTTATTTCGGCGCGTTGGTTGAAAATGCCATTGGCGTTGAAAAAACCTAATTTGAGGGATCGAGGCCTAGTGTGGTTTGTGCGTTGGGAATCCATTGGATCAGTCCATCGCATCCATCTGGTCGAGACCTAGCACCACATCACTGTGTGTGCTGAATATTTGTCTGTACATTGCCGTCGTAATTTTGCCGTTATTCTGCTGTTCGGCAGCCAGAAGGGCATCGCGAAGAGATCTGGCTTGGCGGGTCATAAATAACCTATAATGGCGTAGTATAGTCTGGGCGCAAGCCTCGCCGTGTGCGACGGGTGAGGGATTGGGCGGTTGTTTGACTGCAGGAGCAGCAGTGGTTTGAGGCGCGGGTTTGTGACTGGCTGTGGGCTCTGTAGCCACGGCTATAGGCAGGATCTGCGCTGCGATGGGTATATCCATCAGTGCCTGCAAAGGTTTGGCAGGGGCCAAGAGGGGAAAGGCTTTTTCGTGGTTTAGCCTGTTCCACGGGGACGGTCTCTGAGGAGCGAGACGTTGGGGAATTTGAGAAGAAGGTGCCTCTCTCTGTTGGCGGGCGTTGGCGCGCTTCGCTAATTTAGGAGCGAGTTTGGGGGCTTTGGGACAGCCGCGGTAGTTTGCCGGGTGACCGGTCTGGCCGCAGAGAACGCAGCTGGGTGGTTCCGAACAGAGGGTTCGGTCTTTAGGCCGTGGGCAGTCCGCAGTGCTATGCTCGCCCAGACACTTGACGCATCTGGGAGTCGCATAGCAGTTGCTCTGCGCATGGCCATACAGTTGGCAACGGTGGCATTGTCCCACTGTTGCGGTTTTGTAGGGCTTTTCTATTGAGATACCGGATAGGGAGCAAATAGACTTAATCTTAAATATTGGGTGATGACCTTCGGTTGGTTCACAAATGACAAGAACCATGTCGTACAACTCACCGCCTCTCGCTTTATGTAAGCGATGGACGGCGATCACTGGTATACCTTGATCGGCAAGGTCGTCTTTAATATCCTGTACTAGGATTTCTTTAGGGACACGTTTAATAATAACACGAGTGGGCGTGTCCTCGGGGAAGGAGAAAGTGTGAAAGGAAATATTCCTTTCACGGAGGGCGCGATATAATTCCCTATAGTCGTTCGACGTAGGGACGGTGACTTTAATGCCATTTTGGCAGGCACGGGCGTTTGTGTAGTTGATCTTTCGATCAACACACATCTTAGACACATCAGTCCATTTCCCCTTGTCCTGGATGTAAAAGGGGGGCGGAGGGCGTTGCTTCCTTTGGGTTGAGGAAGTTTGGGCTATCGGGCTGGGGGGACGACTATCCTGCGCGCGAGTGGAGGTCGTTGGGACGGGGCTAGCGGGTCGTACGGGCGTTTGAGTTGGGGACGGGGGTGACGCGGTGGTCTTTTTGGCCTTGCTGGCCTGGGAGGTTTTCCCTTTCTTCCTCTTGCCGCCGGTGACGACTTGAAAGTCGTCTTCCGAGGATGAGGGGCATGATGACAAATCATTGTCGGAGTTGTTATTGGACATAGGTTCGGTGATGTCCATTTCACGGAATTCAGGTGCAGCGCACACCTGCGCGGCGTCCATTGTTTTATGAACAATGGGATTAGTAGGTGGGCCGGAAACAATGGGTGATTTCGGGAATCGGGCGATCGGCACGACTTTGTCTGCGGGCGGGGGCAATAGAGGGCTATCTACCTGGAAGTCGTTCGTTGTTTGATGAACAATGGGATCGGAGTTAATAAACACTTCCGTGAATTGACCAACTGGGATGCCTTGATCGGCAAGCGGGGGAGATAATGGGCTGTCAAGCGCGTCACTAAAATCAGCGACGTTGGCTTCGGTAGCCGGAGGACTATTAGCGATTTCACGCTGGATTTTTCCGCCATATTTGGCGGAAATAGCAGGGTTTTCCCTAAGGATCTCTAACAATATCTCCAAAATATTGGAGTTCGCCATGATTGGCGAATAGATCAAAAATTTAATGAGGAAATTTCGGAGATTTCTCTCCCGCGGGGGGCCTATTTAAAGCCTAACTGGCCTAACTCCCCGGATGGATGGGTCCGGGGATGTGTAACCCTCCCAGTCGGGTAGAGACTGGGAGGTGAGTACCTAATGGTGAGCCCTAAGCTTGTAACCGGTCGCCAGTCTTATTGTGCGAACCGGGCCCTATTGGGTCTAGTGCGAAGGGGTAGACACACCCAACCGACACTAGGTGAGTAGCTGAAAAGGAAACTCAGTAACTAGGTTTGACTAGGAGATCCCCCAAGGCCAAAACCTAGCACTCGACTCCAATTGACTGCTTCACCCTGAAGGGGATCAGCGGGTGCGTCGGGTCAGCACCCCCTTGGTTTTGTTGACACCGTGAGGTTTCCACCAAGGACCACGAAACTGTGGTTTTACCCTGAAGGGGCCAAACCAAATTGTTTTTGACGATACTCTGTTAGAGAAACAGGAAATCCTTCACCACCTCGAAAAAGGCGGATCCGGACCAGGCGTCGTAGTCGGCGACTACAAATGACGTCACGGCGAGCGCGACGAAGCGATGACACAGACACAGAACGATCGAGAGCGCGGAGCGGTACGACCGTCGCGGGCGAGCGTCGGAAGCGGAATGAGAGTTACAAAATCCAAAATGTCAACTACTTATCACCTTTTACAAAATATTGGTTTTCCCGGTGCCGAGCCGTTAATTTTTGAGGAGTTCTCCTGGTACATCACCATCAGCTCTACTTCACCATATTCATTGTGACGAGCATAAAGTGCTTAACATCCATATTTTAGTAATCTAATCGCAATCAACGAAATACTTATTATTGCGTAGGTTCGGTGGCCATCTGGGGTCTTCATCATCAGTTCCACTTCCTCAAATGGTGCTTTTCGAGAGCAACTGCACAAGGTACTGTAAGACATACCCAAAACGCTATAGGTGTGCCTATAATATTTGAAGAGTTCCCTCGATTTCTCCATGATCCCATCATCATATCCAAACGTGACGACAATGGGACCAACTAGAAAGTATACCCTTTCAAACAAAAAAGAATTGTCCAAATCGGTCCAGCCATCTCCGAGTTAAGAGGTAACATACATAAAAAAAAAAAAGTTCAAGACGAATTGTAAACCTCCTTTTTTTGAAGTCGGTTAATAACACATGCATCATTTTGGATCCGAATATCACTAGAAAATTTCTTACACTTCTTTCGATGGTGTGTCTCCTCTCAGTGAGACAAACCATCGAAAGAAGTGTAAGGAATGCGGAAGGCATTTGCTCAGGGGTGGACCAGAATGGGCTAATTAAAAAAATACACAGATGTTCTCCAATGTTCCATGTCGGTTCTGTCTTTCACCTAATCTGTAGCTAAGCTTTATGAGAGAGATTGTAAAGTTTATTTGACTTCTCCCCGAAGGACCCTCGCGACTCCGCGACGCGTAACCAGAGGTTCACGCACAAACTCGTTGGCATCAACCTGTAATAAAATTAATTGCTCAGCTTTGTTATGTGGGATAGAAGTGGACGTGGATTTGGTGTGAGGCGCCCACAAAAATGGGCCATGACGATAAATTACAAAAAAAAATATTTGGTGTTTTCAAGGTTAAGGTAATCAATGACTTTTCTTTTCTTTGCATATTTGATTAAATTTAGTTTTTAACTTACTCAAATGATTGTCAGTAATCTAACGAATGTCTTGTTTGAGTTTGCTTTAATTGGAGAATGTAAATAAAATAGAGAGATCTCTGGCAAGTTTGGTCTTAGCTTAGGTCGAACGTGACAAGTGATCTATGCAGTTTTAACTGTCTTCCAATTTAATAAGAACCTACTTCAAAACAGTGTGAAATTGTAAATTTGGATTTTCTTAAAATTATTTTATAGTAGTTAGGAGTGGTTACGTGGTTTCTTAATAGTAGGTCATACGTAGGCCATTTATCACAGTGATTCTGATTACAGATTAATGCATACAAGAGATCATGGTTAAAGTAACTAAGTATGTTTATTTTATAATACTTTAAAAGTGTTTTTTAAAACTTCAGTGTTGATCAGTTCTTAAAATTTAATAGAATATTTTTATTTGCAAAAAAGTAGGTATACAAATCAGATGTTACTTATGTTAGAGCCCTTGGACATTTTGATTAAAAAGTATACAGTAATACATACAAACACTTAAAATTCTTAGCTAACTTTTCGACTAGCTATGCACCTGTCTAAGATAGTAATCCAGCAACCCACACAAGGTCCGTGTGGTGGATTCCTGTCTATTCCGTCATAGAGAGGTGGCCTGTGTCACAGCCATAGATAAATTAATTTCTGTGGTCACAGCAGTGGGAACATTATAGGTACATTATACAACGTGTAACGGAAACCCCATATCTATCCAAAAGGACTGAAGACAACATCTGGTATGGAGTCTCTATGCAAAGTATCAGCTCAAAATAAGTGACTCACAGAATTGACCACAAATTATTGGTTTCATATGTTTCTTGAATACCAGTAATAACAAACGTGTCACAGCACTATGAGGGTCATCACTTTCTACGTCACTTGCCAATAAAACGATAGTTCTCTTCGTTCTTCTTAATTTGAAAAATTCGGTCTCTGGTATCAATGTATTGAAATGTCTAATAAGCTCCACACATGTAGACATAGGATTAGAAAACCCTGGCCATATCGTTTGTTATCATCCAAAGAAGCCGTGCACTTGGTATGTATATACCCTTTAAATTACACGTTGTATACATTTAAGTTAATTAAAAGTAACTGAGTTTACGTCATTTGAGCCTCAGTCTAGACTTTTTATTTTTTATATTTATTTATTTATGACACTTAGAAAATAAAAAATAAAGATAAATACAGATAAAAGAGCACAAAGGTGCTGCTTATTTCAAAAGAAATTTCTTCAGCAAACTTTTTATATATATTAGGCTCGCGTTTGACCACCAACATACCTGATGGTCAGTGATGATGTGGTCGAAGATGGAGCACGCTTACCTAGAAGTAACCTACTCACTATTGACTTAAATACCCCCAGGTTATAGCTATCGGAAAACACATACTGCGTCAATTCCACTCTTTAGCCGTACGCACAATAAAAGTATTCCCAAAACCTTTTGTGCGTATGGGTTGGATGTCCACCATGTAACGATGGCGCATCGCCGACTTTACTAGAAATTATAGTTTCGGCAATTATCGGATACATATCTCCGAGTACCTTTACCTATATATTTCAAGTATATCAGCAACTTATTTCGATAGATTTTCTCTTTTATAAAATGCTCTCTTCTATCAAAATTACGCACCTGTAATTTTAAATTCAGACTACAACAAGTCTCAACTTTACAATAAGGTACACAATCCACCATATATCTTCAATGTTTCAAAGACGAGAAGGCAAATCCTTGAACAACAAAGTGTGGGTAACAAAACTCGTATCTCATAGCCAAAATTCGGTGCTTCACAAAAAACGAGTGCTTTATTACATAGATACCGTCTGCGATACGTCTGCAAGGAGCGTAATGAAGTGTTCTCCATATGCTGGGAACTCTTAAGGCTATACCAGACAAGATACTTTTAGTAGCAGCTTTTATTCGCTTTTGGGCTGCTCGGCACAGCGAAAGATCTCACGAACATTTTGATAAGTAATGTCACTTTTTAAACATTTGATAGTGACTGATATGTACTACGATTGGATTTAATCCGTGCTTCGGACGCATTCGGTTACCATTAGCAGCTTTTTTAAGCCACCTGTACAAGGTGGTCCGATTATCAATTGTTACGAGTATATGCTGAATACAACGAAGAAAACTTGTTGTAATATTAATGCTTCCAAAATTATAATTTATTATTATAAATGTCCTGATACAGCTTTGCGTAGCAAAAAGCATCATACATACATATACTACCACAGCAAAGTGTCTGAAGCCAATTTTGAAAACTGAGCGCATAAAAGCAACTATTAGTGTTAATATTGTTTTGAGACCATTAAAATTTTGAGGTGATACAATATAAAACTGGAAATGTATTATTCTAATGTAAGTTTCAGTACACGAGTCATGGAGATGCCTCATTGAAAAGTCGCAAAATCGCAAATAGTGGGTGTTAAAAGTAGCATGTCTGCTTTACCCCTATACTGGAACTCTTTACTTATTTTTATTTTTCTAAATACCAACGCAGCGGACGATTTAGTGGTGTACGTAGAATATCTAAACTTTGTCGGTGGCTTGAGCTCATGTTTTCTTGAAGTTTTCTTCGTCGAGTGATTAAGTTGTTAGGTACCGCCGTTTAGTGTTTTTGTGTGGTTTAGCAGTCGTGTTTTGTTTTGTTCTTAGAATAGAAACATTAAATAGTACTTTAACGTTTTTTAGGGTTCCGTACCCAAAGGGTAAAACGGGACCCTATTACTCATACTCCGCTCCATCCGTCTGTCTGTCTATCACCAGGCAGTAAAAAAAAGTACAAAAAATTGAATAAAATAAATATTTAAGGGGGCTCCCATACAACAGATATGATTTTTTTGCCGTTTTTATAGATAATGGTACGGAACCTTTCGTGCGCGAGGCCGACCGCACTTGGCCGGTTTTTCTTATGTTTACTATTAAATCAGTGTTCCAATATTGACAACTAGATAAGCTGTATTTTTTTGTAAAATAAGTTATGGCAGGATTTTTTGGTATTGTCTATATACTACTCGTAATAGGTACCTCTTACAAAACAAAACATATTTTAAATTAGTTGTAGCTTGTGACTTCGTTCTCATTCACATTCGGGATAAAAAGTGACCTTTATGCTATTCCAGAAGTCAATATGTCTATGGCCTTAATTCCGGCTAGATCCGTTTAGCCATTTTGCCGTGATTAGTTGATGAAAGTATCCATATATATAAACTATCTCATTTCAAGCATGAATAAAATTTCTAATGTTATAAATCTGCCGATTGATAGAAATTTTATGTTTTTATCTCAGCATTAAATTATTTCAGCTTATATAATGAAATATATAGATATAATATGTTTCATTAATCCCATCCAATGAAAAGCTCACAAAGTGTTCCATGGTATTGTCCCAGTAAACTAGTTCATTTACATTCTGCAACTTCTTGACTCGCGTATATGAGGGTTTAATCGACAGCTATCAACAGTTAACACGTGTTTAGAGAAGGGATCTCCCTCGAGATACATATAAATACGGTGCTGTATCGTTCCATAAATAGTTGATGAGTGAGAGTGCTTGTTATTTTTAGTACGATTGTACTTGAAGGTATCATAGAATGTTTTGAGAAAATAATAGTATAAACATAATTCACACCTTCTGTAGGCTGGCTTGAGGGCAAGATTGTCCAAGCAGAAATACTGACTTTTGGCGACTTCTATCTTTACGCTGTATGAGTAAATACATGTTAGAATGATTATTTTTAAAAATATGGAAGCACTTTATTTATTAAAATTTACCAAAACAAGGAAGAATTTTATTTATCCGAATAAATCGTAACAACGTAGAAACTGCTTCAAATTGCGTAGCAAAAGTCTACGAATTTCGTAGCTGCTACGAAATAATTTCATACGAGCGTAGCGATGCGTTTCAGGCAAAAATACAATACCGTAGCAGAATGTAGGTTCTGAAGTACATTTATGATTGCATAGTGTAACACAAGAGCGATCTGTCCGGGGTTAATTAATAGATCCATCCCTTTGTTACGCCAACAATGGTTTCGCATTGTGCTCTGTGGACCAATCTTCCCGTGCTCCTTTATGCTACGCCCTGTTGCAACTAACTTAGCCCAAATACGAGAATTGTATCGTTGCTAACGATGCTGTTGTGACTCTGAAGTTCTGTATTCAGTTTTTGGATACAAGGAGCACATGCAGGTTTTTTATTCGTTTTTTTGGTAACTAATGAACTAGTTCCAACGATACGGTTTTACTTTGGGTTATGATACATAACTTGTGAGTGTGATAGCCGATAGCTAATATTTAACCTTTACTTAAACAAACTGATAGGTAGGTTCAGTAGCACTAAAATTGGTTGTCATGAGGACGGTGTTTGCGTAAACAATATCAGCTACGCTGATGACATGGTGCTGCTGAGCCCATCTATCGGTGCAATGAGATCTTAAAATTTGTGAAAATTATGCAGTAGCTCACGGGCTCAAATATGATACCGGTAAGAGTGAATGGTTGGTTTTTAAATCGGGTACTTTAACCTACAAACTGCTGCCTGAACTCTTGTTCTCTGGGTCTCCTTTAGGTCTGGTTTCAACGTTTAAATATTTGGGTCACACTGGGTCACTGATGACTTAAAAGTCAATGTAGACATAGACAAAGAGCTGTCTGTTGCAACATGCTAGCCCGCAAGTTTGCACGCTGTACTGACGCTGTGAAGATAACGTTTTTAAGGCCTTCTGCTAGTCGTTTTACACGTGCCCCCTGTGGACCAAATATATGATCAAGCGGGTATACAGTGACCTACGTGTACAGTACAATAACGCATTCAGGGTGCTTTTGGGGTTGCCGTGGCGATATAGTGCATCAGGGTTGTTTGCTGAAGCGTGTGTTGACGGGTTCACTGCAATCATGCGGAAGCGATGTGCTTCCATGATGGCACGCTTGCGCTCCTCCTCCAACGGCATCCTGAATGTGTTTGCAGATAGGTGGGACTCTGACCTTTTACAGAGGTGGGTAAGTATTCAGACATACTTACCCAAATAGACTAGTGTACCATTGAGCGAATAACTCAATGGTTCATTAGTTGATTATTTTTATAAATTTATTTTAATACTAATATTTGGCTAAGTTTTAGTACTACTAACATAATGTGGACTTTATCCGAATTAAAATATTTGAATTTGAATAGACTAATAAGATTTTGCCTTATACCCGTTCAACTTTTCTAATTTAAGTAGCGTATAGCTCGTTAGTCACGATATAATCAGAAAAAATATAATTAAACATGAAACAGTCAACAGCATAATTTTTTTTCGTAGCCTATGTTCTGTTCCGCTAGGGCAGGGCCTCCTCTTTTCCTATCAATCTATATTGAGCAATTTCCGACTACGTTTGTACCCGCGAACATGACGATCGTCACCCATCCTGCGCCGTGGTCCATCTCAATGGCAATGGACACTGGAATGGGCAAGGGAGCATTGCTATTGAGGTGTTCAGGCCATCAGTGGGTGACGATCATTGCACATCGCTCCGATTCTATATTTTTTAGCATATTACATATTTCATTAAATGACTCCTACAGCTCTGCCTGGACCGGAAGGGAGTGTCAGACTTCTACTGACTAAAAACCCACCCTGTTTCTTCAGTTGCCCTTGCAGTCCGGAACCGCGACTTGATAGAAAATACCCGCAATCGGGCCCCGTCATTGCCGGTGACTGCTTTTTGAAGCAGGATACTATATCTTAAATTACCTTATTTTCTGACGTTAAGGGTCTGACAATATGAGCGGAATTCTATGTATCGTACAAATCCTCAAAATATCCAAAATGTGGCTTCGAAACCTACTGAAGCATTCCACATATTTGAACTAAATAACCAATTAAACTATGTAAGCACGTAAGATATTCCAAATCTGCCAGGTGCTATGTGTAAAGTAATAAATTATGTGTCGTAACTTCGACGTAACTAGATGTTATCTTGTTTGAAACTTGAAAATCTTCGAACAGGTATCAGGAGAAAATAGTTTGATGGAGTTCTTTGGGAATAGCGACTTAGATATAAATATTAACATGCTCAAACTCATACCCCTACACATACGATATGATGACCAAGTAGGCACAGTGGTTGAACGATTGACTGCTGCGCTGCATGTCGGGTTTGATTCGGAACCAATGTTCATATGACCTACAAATACTTCCAGTTCTAGGTTTTGTAAAAATATACTCACGATATAGGAAAAATATCGAATGAGGGGCAATGTTTAAAACTAGCGAGTGTAATAGCTTTCAGTTCTTTTTATTGTATTAATAGTCTGCTGTACACACATTAGCATGTAAAGTTAGAAAATGAGATATGAAAACAAACTTCAACAAAACACAACATCAAAACTCATTTATCTTACAATTACTTAACAGAGTAAGAAGAATACTGTCGCTTTGTGTAGTAAAGAATTTCTGAACTTCGTTACAATGCGTACGTAAGAAATATGTGGGTTTGTCTGTTAGTACAACATTGTGTTGCCAAGCAAACACAATGTACGGTAATTAGGAGTTTTAACAAGATATGCTTGGCAGGGAATAAGGCAGCTAACTGAAAAAATAAGGCGAAAATAAGTGACTTGTGTGTTGGATACACAAAACTTTGCATTATTATTTATTATATACTTTTTAGTCCACCTCACAATCATAACAACAAGTCGTGTACAATGGGTTATCTCTTTGTACAGGAGTATCCCTTGCAGACAACCTTCAGATGGAAAGAATCAATCAAGATTAATTTAGGGCTGTCAGTGCCAAAACGTAATAAATAATATAAAAACATGCATACAAAACCAACATTAATAAAGTATTTATTAGCAAACAAGTTAGAAAAATCATTCGTCAATCATGCTCAACAGAAAGCTTTATTAAAAAAAAAACCTAAATAAGTTACTATTATTGAACTATTATAAACCTACCATCCTCCTTCATCTTTTTGGACACATGAAGCTGTGTATTTTTCTTCTTTTCGTTGACGTAAAGCGTAAAAAATCCATCCACATGATCCACGACAATAGTAGAATGAAAAATAAATTAAAATATGTACATTAAAAACTTTCCTTGCTTGATAACCCCAGCAGAAGGTAGGACTTATCTTACACGACTTAGCCATGTCGCGACTTGACGTTAATTTCGAAAATAAATTAAAGAAGACGCCTCGAGCCACGAGCGGGCAGAGTTTCAAACAACTGGCGAGCCGGCAGTTAGATGTTGAACACAGTTTAAAGAGCTGTTTAGATGAAATTTTCAAAGGATTTGTTTCCCAGTTTCTCTGTACCGCTTTTGTTCTGAAGTTTCACCTGCTCTAAGATGTACGTGTCGTTCTTATCTTGTTCATTGTGATAATTAGCTATTTTTGAGTGTAAAGATGAAGTTTTGTATGAAAGAGACTGGAGTTCCTTTGGGAAGTTTTAAGCAAGCAAGTGGTGGTTTGTGCCTTGTTTCTGAATCTTTTTAACGTCTTGCTGGTGTATTATGAGACTTAAAGTTTTTGTTCTGTGTTTAGTTTCTTAACAAAATATTGTGTTTTTTTGTAGGCTGCATATGTTTCAGGCATTAGTGTATTAAATAATCGTCTAGTGAAAATTGATAAAAAAACTATCTTGTTCATTACACTGACACAGACAAATACCATCTCCAAAGATGACTGTCCCCTACATTCCGGATCCAGTTGACTCCACGTTAAACCTTCACTGTTCCTACCCAAAATGCCATGGATCCATGTTCCAACCATTATACCCATATCTTTGCACCATAAAACACGGTGTTGTCAACGGACCACGTATTTGCATCGCACCCAGCAATAAATAACGCGGTGCCCACTTTCGTTGACAGCCATTTTGCCAGTTTCCTCTGAATCTAATTTGGAGTGATACATGCCACCGTCGCAGACCACAATTACGTTAGTGTAGGGTGCTATAAATTTGGCAATTACAGGCACGATGGCAATGCAGGGTTGTTAAAATGCTGCTGAAGTACGACTGTCCGGTCCAGCATAGCTAAAAGGATACTTAGGATACTTGATCAAGAGTTGTCGACACTATGTTCCATGAGTTTCAAAAGTACGAAACAACTAAATAATTATTTCAGATAAAAATCAAGGTAGCCATGGTCGAATGCCTAAATACTGGTAAATATCATGTAGGTGTCATAAAATTATATTGGCATGGGACTAAACCCTTTTGTAGCTGTCTTGAAAGATTTTCTTGACTCGTTTTCTTACCTACATGGTTGGCTACAAAAACCTACATAGTTCTCATATGATTTGCTTACTACAGATTATATGAACCTCAAAAGAGACGTTGACCTCTGAATTTGTTTCAGTATTTTTTCTCAGAGCAGTCAGTTATGAAACACTGGCCTCATCTAGTTTACATTTACGAGAAAAATAATGTGTAAACGTATTATTACGTGTTATTTGCAAAATAAATATCATTATTTCATTAAGATCACTTTTATTTTTATATAGTTAAGTTACAGTTTAACATATTAGTTTTTTTCTCGACGTATATATTTTTCCCTTTGCCCATGCCAGGTATTTACAACATTTTAGGCATCTTAGGAGAAGCAACTTAATGCCACCGGCGACGCCGCGGCGGGTACGCGCCAGACGCTTAAACTTCCTTCACGGAATCTTGCAAAAAAGATACATATTTTGGCACCACACACGCCTTTATTGTAAAGCGCCCTTTATTCTAGTTATAATTGTGGGGTTTTATCTTAGAAAAATATGCTTTGTAATGGATAGCTCTGTTTTAAAAGGATCTTGAAAATTGCTGGGAATTTGGACTTGAACGTTAGACGGCGACTGGGTAAAGTGACGCAAATTGTTTCTTGAACAAAATATTTAGTGCACCGACCGCGCACGGTTCTGCGAATAAGCTTCTTTTTTGTTCTTTTAGCTTGACATATAATACATTTAAATAGGTTGTGTATTCTATTGTTCGTGATGAAGCTAACCGAAGCACTCGTGTACACATGGATTTAATAATCATTTTGGTATCTCAGCTTAGATGTAACTGGTGTCACTCTAGTATACAAAAATAACTATAACTAATAGTTTACAAAAATAACAAAACATTTTCAAAATAATAAATACTCCGTTATAGTACCTACGTCCAGAAAGAAAAACATTAACGTTTAAGCCGATATAAAATGACGCCTTTCAGCGAACAATGTCTGTAGTAACGAGCCTACTGTGAAAAGAAATCTTCAAAATATATTTTTTACAACTGGCAATATTGTCAACGCTGAAGGAAATTATGTTCTAAGGTATAAAGGAAGGGTTTCCTCGTGATACGGGTATGTTTTATAACCATAATAAAATATCATCGAGGTATAAATCATAACTTATTTGCTGGGAGTCTTAAAATTGCCCTTTCTTAGCTGATTTCCGAATGAAATGAACGTTAATATTCCATTTATTATCGCGTCTCAAGGCCGCTTTAGGGAGGCGTAATAAATCAATGATTTAAGCCCAATTCTTCTCTTTAAGAATTATTACGATTTTACTGAATGATTTATTGGATGTTGTTTGATTTTTAGGAGGTTATATCCTTCTGGATGAATTGTTTAGTTTTATTTACTTAAAAAGACATTGAAGGCTATTTCTTTAATGGTTTGTGAGGAAAAGGTTATCAACCACTCACATATTTTGCTGGAAAAACGTGATAGGCTATCATGTTTTTCCAGTGAAATATGTTCCGCAAAAGTAACAAAAGCCTCCAGAGATATAAGGGGAATCAAAACCGGTGATGTGCACTACTGATGCAGCTGCTCGTATAAATTATTCAATGCACTTTACGGTCCTCTGCGATAGATATCACCCCCTTAAAACACTTTTTTGCAAAAAATAAAACCGACTTCCATATCAAAACACTACAAAGCCAAAAATAATTTTAATTTCGGTAGTCGGTGTTATTGGTTTTGTATTTTCTTTTTTTTTCACACCGCCTTCCGAAATTAAAATTATTTTTGGCTTTGTAGTGTTTTGATATGGAAGTCGGTTTTATTTTTTGCAAAAAAGTTTTTATTTTCGTGATTTTTAGTGGGTCAGTGAATTTTCCAAATCGGTTCGTAAATGACGGAGTTATGCGCGAACAAAAAACGTAATGCAGCGTAAACGAAAAGATCATCAACGTAAACATTTTTTTAGACTTTTGTTGATTTTTCAGAAACGGCTTGTCCGATTTCGATATAATTTTCATGGGACCATTTGGGAAGTGTACCCTTTCTAACAAGATCATAATTTTTCAAATTGGTTGGCAAACGACGGAGTTATGCGTGGACAAACATAAAAAAAAAAAATACAAACATCCGAATTGAGAACCTCCTCCTTTTTTAGAAGTCGGTTAAAAAGCATTGAAGGCCATTTAGTACTAACTTACTAATTAAAATACAAATGAGGTGAACAGGTAATTTTTCAGATTTTTTTTTTTTATTACCGATGGGCCCACTCTTGACCTCGATCTCGCCTGATGGTAAGCGATAGATGAGGTCTAAGATATTTTTTATAAGAAGATACAAACTATACACTTCTTATAAACAAGTGACGTTACTCCCCTCGACAGCCCTAATACCAGAAGCATCAGAATCAGTCGCAAACACATTTTACTTCAACGTAAAGAATGTACGTGTCTTGAGATAATACAAAATAATCCGACTTTAAATGTTTATGTTATTTGAAAAGGTTTTTTTTTAATGTACTAAGAAGATAGTTATTTTAAAAAGAAACCTAAATCAAGAGTGGGTGTGTACACAATTCGGTACAAACGCCGACAATGTTTTTGAGGTCAGTACTCCTTTTTCTGAAGTCGGTTAAAAATATCCAGTAATCAATAGAGACATCGAAGCTGGCTGGACAAAGTGCCCACATTAACGCGTTACAACTCGTAAAGGCTATTTTAACACGTACACAGAAGCAGTGTCACTGTTGAACTACTTACTTGCAGTCGCATCAACAATTTAGCACTAATATCGTGGATTCTAATAGATTGCGAGCTTTATATCCAAAATTAGCAGTGTCCATTTCCGAGTAAGTTTTGTTAATTTATTTACCCTTAAAATACTAATTCACTGTTGTTCCTGCTAGATATATTTATAGGGTACGATGTTTCATGGTCAAATCAGTCAGAAACGATGGAAACTACACGCTCTTAACGGTTCACGCTCCTAACTATTTATTAGGCACATACCATAAAGCACACAAGAAAAATATCTGTGTCTGATTTCAAAATAACTGTTATTTCTCAAGTGATCCTAGTTATTTACACGACACTAAAACACAAACAACTTTATGCATTAAAAATGCATTTTATTAGTTTTTTTAATCATTGAAACACATCCAGATATATTACAGCAACATGTCTCCATAAACATCAAAAATCTGTTACAACATTACACACCTTATGTTTGCCATGAATACAGGCTTTACATGAAAAACTAAAGCTGAGTTCACAAGCGCGGTGTCGCGGCTGCACTATTTGCAGCCACATCACTTATTCAGTGCACATTATCGCTGTCCGGTGTGGAATCATTGTGGAAGCGACGCGGATATTTTTGGAGCACTTCAGGAATTTGTCATTTTGGATAGCAGGTTGCTATTGTAAGTGCATGATTATTTTGGGTTCCTGTTCGCTGTGATTCGTTATTTATTTGGTTGAATGATTTCAGTTGTAACGTTAGAAAATAGATAGGTTTTCTAGTCGAAATGTGTTCGTTTAGTGGCAATGTATGGGGTATTTTAGGCGCGTTTCTAATTCACTGCACGGTAGTCATGATGCTCGTGTATCATCTCAGTTTACGCGTGGTACATGATAAGCATAGCATTTATGTGCCATTTGCACAATAAGGTTGCATATGCGTGGGTAATTGTACTAACAGCAGTATTTTAAGGATTTTGGAGAAAAATTTAGTCAAAAAATTGTTATAAATGTAAGTTAAGACAAACTTATTATTATGTATATAATTTTGCTAATTTAATAATTTTAGTGTAAAAGTGTCGTTTAAAAGTGTTATTTTTGTTTTGTTTTTTTGTTGTTAATGGGCTCGCATTTGACCACCATCATACCTGATGATAAGTGATGAAATGGTCGAAAAAAGAAAAGTAAAATGTTATTTTGAAAATATTATTTTTAGTCTGTGGCTAAGAACGACGATCTACGTGACTATGAGATAATCCTAACGCAGCAGTCTAAAACACTTGCCTCGCAGATAGTCTGGCAGTGATTTATGAAAAGAATTATATTATGAAAGTGCTGGACGGTACTATGCGGTACAGACACCGTATCATAAACGGAAAGTTGCCTGTGTTCTTTCACAAGGCTTTGAAACGTTCATAGTTTGACATGAACAGTTTAAATTAAAAATCATTTTAGAATAACCTTTTCTTAAAGTTGTTGCGTTTTAGTACAGTAATAGGGGTTATTAAACTACCTACAGTTTAGTAACTTATTCATTTGATTAGAATAAATTTGCTATGGCCACAAAGATCTATGATAAGATCCCTAATAACATAAAAGAATGTAGCAATATTCATGTGTTTAAACATAAATTGTTCCAACTGCTTGTGGAAAATTGTTATTACTCTGTTGCTGAATTTTTATCGACTAGAATTGTTTAAATGTAGCATATCCACCTGACTATAATTTTATTGTTTGTTTTGTTTGTGTTTATTATGTATTAGTAATAGTAATGATAGAATTCAATAATAGTACTACATTTTTAATTCAATTACTATTATGAATGCATTAGAATATTATAATTAAATTGTCATTATACCACTCATTAATTTGTATGCCCAAGTGGCTGATCATGGAATGAACAATATTAAATACGTATATAATTATATAATGAACACCTGTATGCGACCCATGTATCACAAATAAACGATTTGATTTGAAAAAAAAAAGAATATGGATCACGGTGGCCATTCCCATCAGAGATTAGCCAAGCAGCCAGTAGGTAATGTAATCCCCCGGATAATATTACCTACTGGCTGCTTGGCGGGAATGTTCTAACGAGATACCGCGACCCCGGAACGCAAGGGCACCTGAAGAAACAGGGTGGGTTTTTAGTCAGTAGAAGTCTGAGACTCTCTTCCACTCCATTCAGAGCCGACCCAAAAAAAAGGAGGTAATGTAAAGCACAAGTTAGTGCTCTTACAACTATGCCCTCTGTTCCTTTAGTTTCATAAACTGACTAGCTGTTGCTCGCGACTTCGTTTGCGTCGGAGGTTTTTCCCGTGTATATGCCGATCCCGTGGGAATTTCCAAAAATCCTTTCTTAGTGCTCCTCTACACATCTCAAGGAACTTACATGCCAAATTTCAGCTTGTTGTGCCCAGTTGTTTCGACTGTGCGTTGTCTGTCAGTCAGTCAGTAACGGAAGCGTTTTATATTATGTATGTTGATAATACTGATAATTTATTTAAAATAATAAAATGAAGATTTCCTGTGAGTTGTGGTCGCCCAGAGAGGAGGCCTGTATCCCAGCATTAGTGACGTTATAGACTCATTATATTACGTATGTAAAGCAGTCGTCATCTTTTTAATTTTTCAAAAATTTTACTCTTTATGAACCATACATAGTTTTTACATAGTTCGGTTGTTTTCAAAAAAGTATTAAGAGAAGGCCGTACTCGGTATAGTCAAGTTATAGTGTAACAACTATAGCGTTGTACTGAGTACATTTCCCACTACCTGCCAGCTGTAAGGAACGATGAACTTTATAACGTCACACTTGATATATATTTTATTCAGAAATCTTCATTACATACACGGCGTGTACTTTGCATATAGTTAGAAATGTGAAACTTTAGCTTCGCTATCATGCAAATGAAATGTAACACGGAAGCAATTGTGCGTAGTTTATGAACAAAATCCTTTCAGTAGCTGTTGTTGGGTCCCGACTCCTGAGCTAACTTACGACGCGAAGTCGACGAAGTTATGTGATTCACCTGAGTTTGGGATTGGCTCAACTTTCAACGAAAAGAATATTGGGCAGAAAAAAAAAAATACTAGGATTTATGATGAGACATTCTTTTATTAAAATGCTGTTTTTATATAATCTCAATTTATGGTTGAAAATATCTTCAGAATATCACAGAATTTCAACATTAAAATCTCATAGATACATAGATCTTTTCAAAGGCGAATCATTTTCAGTCACTTCACGACATAAAACCGAGTGCCTACGCAATTCCCGCAGGACGTACTAGAGTTTATCTCTGAATTAAATTCGTTTGCGAGAATTTACAGCACAGAATTCATACAGACCAGTGTAATTTCGTAAACAGAGGCTTTTCCTAATCGAGGCTCTACGGGAGTGCATCCAAATGGGATTATAAAAAGGACACGTCTGCAATTGCATTGGAATTTCAAATGAGTATATTTTTTAGGCCGTCTGAGTGTTTCGCGAATTAAATTAGAGCCGGATAGTAAACTCAGTCTAGTCGGCTATTTACGTACGTGCCCTGTGCCGTGCTCGATTTGAGGAAATAAACTGCACTCAGATGAACATGCCGAGATGTCATTAAAGTTTTAACGGATTTCACTTAGGAATGTGAATAATAATCATGGCTACGTTCAATATATTCTCGGTATCGGGGTGATTTGGTATTATGGTGGGTAATTAAAATATATCATTAGCTAACAACATTATCTGAGGGTATTCATATAAAATTTCATTTGTTTGTTTGCAACCGCGTCAAAGATGACGAAAATGACTGACGCGACAATTTTGAAGAAAATCGAGCAAAGTGCGGTGATTTAAATCCTCACTAAACAAGGAAAATCTGATGACCCCCGCCCAAGTGGGCCAATCACGGCGGCTACCGAAGAAAATGTGAAAATTATCGAAAAACTTGTATTAGAAGATGCACATGTAAGAATCAAGATGTTGGCAAAAATAACTAAGCTATCTGTTGGTACTACACACATTATATTACATGATTATCTCAACCATACAAAATTCAGTGCACGATAGGTGCCGCGTATGCTCACTGTGCTTCAAAAGCAGGCGCGGGTTGACACTTGTAAGGAGTTTTTAGAGCTGTGTGGCGACGATCCAGCAAGTGTTTTCGAAAGGTCCTGTAACTAGATGATGAAACGTGGGTTTACCACTATGACCTTGAGTAAACCTTGAGTAAAAGTAAACAGGAGTCTATGCAGTGGCACAAAAAGGGATCAGACCATCCGAAGAAAATCATGGCCACAGTTTTCTGGGATTGTAAAGGAATACTATTGATCGAGTACACAAAAAAAGGTGAAACTATCAACATAGAAAAATACTCAACCACTTTGCGCCGTTTGAAAGAAGCAATAAAAGAAAAAAGAAGAGGAAAGCTGGCAAAGAAAGAAGTGCTGCTTCTTCACGATAACGCACCGGTTCACACTGCGTGGCTCTCCAAGGCTCCTGTACGAGAGTGCGGGTTTCGAGGAAATTAACCACCTACCCTACAGCCCAGACTTGGCCCCCAGTGACTACTTTTTATATCCAAATTTAAAAAATACCTCCGGTGAAAGCGATTTGCTGACAATAATGAGCTCAAGTCAGCGGACTTGAGCTCATGAGCTGTAAATGAGCATTTTTTTTTGTGTACTCGATCAATAGTATTCCTTTACAATCCCAGAAAACTGTGGCCATGATTTTCTTCGGAGGGTCTGATCCCTTTTTGTGCCACTGCATAGACTCCTGTTTACTTTTACTCAAGGTTTACTCAAGGTCATAGTGGTAAACCCACGATTCATCATCTAGTTACAGGTCCTTTCGAAAACACTTGCTGGATCGTCGCCACACAGCTCTAAAAACTCCTTACAAGTGTCAACCCGCGCCTGTTTCGAGCCAGGAAGAAAATAATTTTGTTAAGGGAATAGAAAAACTTATTTCGCGATCAAATAAATGTATTGATATCATGGGAGACTATATACAAAAATATTTTTTTTTCAAGGTTTCATCTTTTTTCTAACATACCGAGAATACATTGAACGCCCTTCGCTATTTCTGGAGGTTTTATCGATCTTGCTGCAACTTAGATCTAAGTTGCAATATTGTAGTGGACCCTTAATTATTTATTCTTATCATTAAAAGTCAATCTATTCGATTATGATTGCAAGTCACTTCATTTTATTATACTTAAAAATATATTTTCTATTTTGCAAGATCGCTAAAATGAGATAAAGTTCTTCAAAAATAACAGTCTGCTGCTTTGTTCGGGTGTGTTACGCCTCTTCTTCGCAGCAACAGTAAAAAGTGCAGAGTTGAGGGCGTTTTGAAGGACTGTTTTCATACGTAGATTTTTACAAAAAGTGCTGATTTTGAATATTGATATGCATATCAATGTTACATAGAAAGAGGAGTGTTGGTCGTCCAGCAGCGAGATAGGCAGACGACATTGTTGCCATCGTGGGTATACCCTGGATGAGACTGGCATATGAACGTGGAGCTTGCTTTGCACAAGCGAAGAGAGGCCTATCTATACCCAGCAGTGGATGAAGTCAGGCTGTGATGATGATGATCAATGTACCTAACAAGCTTAAATTGAGAAATGGAAAAAAGCATATCTATTTCTCTAATTATTCAATTAACAATAATATATTTAATTTCCGTTTCCAGATTGGATTCTGTTCTATAAAGCGAGCTATGGCGAGCCATTTCCAATATCCTAAAGCACCAAATATTTATCATTCATCAGCGCAACGTCCTAAGTACGCAAACCATTTCCCACTTAGGCTAGTAACAGACTATCAGTTGATCATTCGTCTGCATTTCAAACGGCTACAGTGTGTTATAGCGTTCAATATCGTAATTGACGTGCCGGCAGCGATCGCAGCCGTCCGGTGCGGGATTATTGCGACTGCCGGCGACTGTACAAACGGTCTGTCAGTCTGTACTCGCTGTAGTGCGATGTTCAGTAAGAGAGGGTAAAATAGTGTTGTAAACGTAACTTTTATTTAAATTTGTGAAAAGGATGATTTTTATGATTAAATGAGCAATGACAATTGACTGTCCAGTGGTAAGAAGCAAAAACGCTGACACAGAGTGATTTTTAAAAACTTATCTTAAGATTTCTGCATAGAAGAAATTAATATGTTGTATCACTTACTACATATTAATCACTTACTAGATGGTCGATGATACTGCAAAACCGCGTAAGCCCATTTTGTAATGTTGATTCAGTTAAAATTAGCTCTTATTGAAAATGTTAGTTAAGCGGTATTGTAGTCTCAACGATGATATATATCTTGATTGTATTCTTTGTTCATGTTTAATCCATCATTTGTAAACTCTCCGAAATATTAAATCTGGGTCTGGGATTGAATTCGACATGTCGTAAATAAATACAAGTCAATCGTTGACTGTTAATAATCATTCAAACGATCATAACTCGCGTTTGATAATAATAATTTTCATTCAGGTAACTGTTTTAAAAATGCTTAATTAAATCCATATGCAGACGAATGCGTTACAATTATGGCAATGACAGTAATATCGGCCTGCAATATTCGAACGGCGATAAAGACCGATTGCTCGACTTATACAAACATTTCGCTAATTGATTGCAGTAGGTGCGGGCACTTCAAACCGTTCCACAATTTGTTATATCGACGTCCAATATCCTAATTGACACGTGTATGTGTACCATAAGCATATTGCAGAGATAGCAAATGTTTTTATATTGTGTAGAAGAAGTTGTAGCCATGATGTGTGTCCGAAAAAAGCATACGTATCAAGCTTCTAAGAAGCGTTCTTTAGTTTCGTTAAGCAGATTATGTAAATCGTGTACTAAACTTACGTGTATTTAAACTGTTCAAAGCAAAATCATTCGTAGAAAAATTAAAAGAAATTTTCACACTACCACAATAGTCAGAAAAGCAGAAACGCGAGTACGATTTTTACCATTTGCTAATTTTGTTAGTATATGTTATTAATATTTAAAGTGTCGTGAGAATTGTGGTTTCTATGGTCTAGCGGTACTTTAATAAAATAAAAGTTATTTAAATAAAAAATATGAGAGTAGATGTTTTGGGAATAGTTTCATTATGCGTACAGCTAAGGAGTAGAATTCCCTGCCGGAGTTTGTGTTTCCTGATAGTTATTTTCTGGGAGTCTTTTTGGTCAAGAGTGAATAGGTTACTTCTAGGCAAGCGTGCTTCATCTTCGACCACATCATCGCTATACATCAGGTGAGATGGATGTCAAACGCAAGCCTATTAACAAAAATGGCTGTGACATACGGACGGACGGACAGACAGACAGACGGACAGACATATCGAAACTATAAGGGTTCCGTTTTTTGCCATTCGGCTACGGAACCCTAATAAAAAAAAGATCCAGTATAAGAGATACAATATGAAAGTATCCATACATTTTATAGGTACTTACCTATCATAGAAAAAAATATAACCGAGATAGCTGTGCCATGTGTGTAATGTTTTGTTCAAACCTATGGCCGCGTACCATAGGTTTGCCATTCCTGTTGTGCTTTGGTGCACAATTGAGGATCGGCTTTTAGGTCACAAGATAAGGCAAAGGTATTGTTGTGTTCAGGAGATCAATTTCGCAGGTAAGAGGAATAGAGGAATGCTTTGTGTAGGTGGAGTAGAGTGATAACTACGGATTTGATTTGCGTTGTGCTGTGAGGCTATCAAAAATTAGGTAAATAGAACGTAACTTCTCTGTAGTATCATTTCTGTGCTTCGTGTATTTTGTATTCGAGTGTAATGAGAAATAAAATGGAATTTAAGTATAATAATAACTATGATCATTGTAGTATAATCTAATAAACAATATAAATAAAACCAACAAACGAGGGTGTTAAACGAGACCTACTTTTCCGTTCAAACCGGAAAAAAGTCCTTAATGTTCTTATATGTGAACAAAAAAACAATTCCAGCATACAGTATTTGACAATTACAGGAATGAAACTTACGAGAAAGTTGGATAGAAGTTAAATTGGGAAAACACAACAAACAATAGTAACTTATATATATATAAAAAGGATCTAATAGTGCTTCCCATCGTTTAGGGCGAGTAAAATATGTGACAGCATAGTCACGCTTCGCGGAGCGGGGAAGAAATGTAACCTTTTGAGACCTTTAATATGTATGAACATGGTTCTCGAGATACGTTATACAATAAGTAGAATGAACTCAACCGTTTCAATGAAAATAAGAATGAATTTGCTATCACATTTTTATGCAATGGCTAAGGCTTTTGATTAATCTATACTTATAATAAATCTGTAGAGAGGTCAATTCTGTACATGAAATATATTTACAAAATAACTATCAGGGGGTGATTAGGGAGCGATACTGATACCAAAAATGCAATCAGTAAAATTTTGGTCTGTCTGTCTGTCTGTCTGTCTGTCTGTCTGTATAACCGTTATAGAAACAAAATCTACTCGACGGATTTTAACGAAACTTGGTACAATTAATATTCATACTTCTGAGCAGGTTATAGTATACTTTTCATCACGCTACAATCAATAGGAGCAGAGCAGTGAAGGGAAATGTTGGGAAAACGGGAGAAGTTACTCCATTTTTTAAGCTTCCGTCGCGTGTGCAACCTTAATGGTTAAAGCTACACAGAAATCATTTATGACGGAAATGTTCTCCTTAAAATTATATAAAAAATATCCCACGACAGCATATATCTGTCTTTTATGGTTGACTCACAATAACACGTGTAACTCCCGATAGCTTAGCAGTTCGAACCTTTCTGATTATTATTCTGCTCCAAAATTTAAAACCACCACAACGTTGCAATGGAACTCGGCTAAAAGTAACCCAGTTGCAACAAAATATAATCGAGGCTCAAATTTTAACAGGTTGCGGTGCAGGAGAAACCGTCTTTATTCCCAGAATTCCCATAATACCAAATAATTTTCCATTCCAATTTAAAAGAACGCGATTCCCAGTATCGGTGTGTTATGCAATGACAATTAATAAGGCTCAAGGGCAGACTTTTCGTGTTGCTGGAGTAGATTTCGGTGTCAGTTGTTTCTCGCATGGTCAGTTGTACGTCGCTCTTTCCCGGGTTAGCAGTTCTAGAAATCTTTATGTTCACGTGCCGGACGGGTCAACTTTCAACATAGTTTACCCGGAAGCTTTGCGCTGAAGTATTGTCGTTCTATAGGTACTTAAGCCTCATGTGAACGTGATCTAAACAATATTATTAATACATTAACTTAATAACACACAAGGTTACACGCTGACGGAGTCACGGGTACAGCTATTAACAATAATATTGTGCGGTTCGGTATTGCGATATTTTTCAACAGTATTATAGATTGACATATTATATTTCCCTACTAAATTACGAAAGTTAATCTGTGTGTTACATCAAAATCACTGAACCGTGAGGAAGGACATAGGCTACTTTTTTTTTACGAAAAACGACGGAAACGTGGACGAAGTCGCGGGCAACAGATATCTATGCTAATAATATAAGGCTGAAGAGTTTCTTTGTTTGTTTGAATGCGATAATCTCAGGAACTACTGGTTCGAATTGAAAAAATATTTTTAATTAAATAGTAAATTTATAGAGAAAGGCTATAGGCTATATATCATTACGCTAAGGCCAATAGGAGCGGAGCACCAATGAAGAATGCTTCAAAATCGGGGTTAAATTTAACGTTAGCCCAAAGTAACTATTCCACGCGGACGAAGTCGCGGGCAAAAGCTAGTTAGTAATAACTACAGGACTGCTTGATCTTTCGGCTTTGCTGAGGTTAGTGTCCGACGACACGTGATTATCCTGTACAGTAGGTTTTAAATATTTATGTATTTGTTTATTATAGTATAAGATTATTTTGTGTATTTTGTTAAGCAAAGCGTTCGTTTTAGTTAAGTAATATATGTATTCGTTTATTTATAGTCATTTTTAAAGTAAACATGTAAGTATTTTATTTGTATAAGACAAGTTATCCTGAAATAAATGGATTGATTGATTGAAAGGCCCTTAAGGCGGTTTTTCTGTAGATTTTGTCAGACGTTAGACGCCTAATAAAGCTAAGAGATTTGCGAGACAATTTCAACTGGTTTGGTTTAATATTTTACAGACTAAGGCTTGTTAGATTATTCTAAAAACTTAATCAAGAAATTTAAAAATGACGATAGTTCAATTTGGGTACCTACGTCAGCTTAACGTTCAAACAAACTTTTCTAATAAAGATTTCTCCGGTGTACGATCAAAAAGTCAATTCACCGTCTTCATTACGGGGTGCCAATCACATCGTCTCGTGTGAAATCATAACTCAGCAAGACGCCAACCCCTCTCGCTAAATCTTTAGGGAAGCTCCATCTATTGCGTTTAATTATAGCCCGACCCCAGCTCTCCACTACCTGGAGATCGTTAATCTTTCTTAAAGATATATACCCTGCCTTAGAAGAGGCTTGCTCTCTGTAAGCGCTTCATACAGCGGTGTACGTGTGCCTCGTCTAACGGCACAGTTTAACCTTTGCCGCTGTTTCGCTACATTTGTTCCAGGGCGGGATTTGGAATGTGTTGCACTGGGTTAAATTCTCTGGTTTATTTGTTACAGTTTTGATGCAGAATCTGTTAACTGTTTTATGATTATACAAAAAATACTAATTGATTAACGTATCTTTTGACTTTTTAAATGTCACAGTGATTTTGAACAAACATAACTACATTAATCGATAGCACCTGGGTATTGGCAAAACGCCACAATAAAGTTAAGCAGAAAGGTTAAAAAAACCTGATTTATCTTCGTCATGATATGGCTATTACTTAGGGCTGTCCCAGCGCCAATCTAATCTAAATCCGTCCCTGTTTCCAAATTGGAAAGTCTTTGAACTTTCCCCTCTGGGTATTAAGATGGGTACACGGCTTTACGTGTTCAAATCTCTGAATCGACGTTTATGTTTATTGATTAGCGGGACTAAGGCAGATTTCAATGAGCTCCATTAACCAATTTGGTTTGAGTTCAGACGGTTTAAAGTTTATAGCGTTTCAGCCATCAAGTTGATTAGCCAACGTCTGTCAACTGTTGCTTTGAAGTTTTGATTCTGATTTACATAATGGTATGTCTTTAAACGGGTCTTAAAGTGCGCTATACTTTTGCAGTAAAGTGTAGATGTATTATAAGAGACCAGTAAATCCTACAAGTTATTTTAAACTCCAATCCTAATCAAATAAAACAATATTGACCTTCAATCACTATATTTACACTTGAAGTCAGACAAACAAGTTTTTTCAATTTGTACACATTCAAGTACACAAGCGGTTGTCCCAGTCTTTGACACAAGTCGTACAAGAGCTGTACACACAGGCACACAGTCTGGTCACGGCGAGCGCTAAGTAAATACTCCTGCGTCGGTGCTCGCTTTCAATTAACGTAGTACGTAGGTAGGTACAGACTGGAGTTAGCTATGATACCTGCCTTTGATGTCCTCTCATATTCGCCCGACTGTAATGTGTAACTAGCTTTTGTGAATGTTCATTTTGTGAGCTAATTTAGTTGATGGTTTGTGAGGACTTTATTGATTGTTCGATGGTGCCGTTATTGAGGTGTGTGTTGATGCTATGGCTCTATGTTTTTACAAGCCTGCACATGAACATAGGATATCATTAGTCATTCTAATTCCAATACCTCTAGAACTGGGCTACAAGTTTGGCACCGTCGCCATTGCAATTTTAAACTATTATAAAAAATTACGAGGAACTCTGTAAGAGCACAAAATGTCCAAAAATAAAGTTTAAATACAACACAGAAAACCCCGAAACAGAATTGAAAAAGATTTACGCAACTTTAACATTTAATAACACCGAGGGCCTTCCAACGAGCTTCTAAAGAGACAACGACATAAATGCCCTCAACAAAAATGAAGATGCTTCCCTGAAACTGGAAGATTTATACACTCGAGGTCCTCTGAGCTTCAAACCGAAGACAATGGAAAGGTCTCGACAAAGTTATTTAAATTACGCGACAATTTTCTTGGGCCATAACGTTTAAGTGGTGGAGGCGTTGAGACCCAGCTAAATGAGGTTTTAAGCCGTCGTTTTCATGAAAAGGGATTCGCAAAGCAGATTTAAGGCAGACGTCGTGGCACGGTGTACAATGGCGGGACTCATCCCTCGATCCCGCGGCCTGACAACTCTACACGAACATTGCATTGTTTTATGAATAAACTGTGGCTTATGACACTTCAAATTAAGCGAGACGAATTTCTCGTTTTTGTTTACATTCAAAAGGTGATTATCATTAAGATATATTCTGTTTTGTGCCGTAAATTATTATTAATAATGCGTTTATTTTAATTAGTGCTGAAGCTCGAATACTGATTTCAATGTGAGTCGTCGCGACATGAATGAAATAAAAGCTTGGCCTCATTAAATGTTTAATGCCTTGCTCAAATGATAAGCGTCGCTCATTGGAGTTGGATTATGACTTATGTATGACGTTAATTCCCATAAAATATGATCCGAATACATTATTTTTCAATTTTGAGATTTTTATGCTTTAATATTGTGAGATATGGATTTTCATTCCCAAATTAGACCAGTCAACTGAAAATAGAGTAAGCATGCAGTTGAGTTAGGTTAAACTATTTAGCGATTGTAATCCGTTTCATGGATAAATTATGTAATGTAAAACCCATAATCATGGTAAAATTTTTGGTATTTTTATGCACTTTCTAATTTCAATACAAACATAAAGTCTCGCTCATATGAAATAAAATGAATGATAATTTGGGAATCCGTGCGGGATAGTTTCAGCGTTTACTTCGAGACGAGTACGCTATAACTATTGTTCAACCAAGACATTTTTATGACTTTCTTAAATTGGAAGCACTTTTATCGACAATTTTGAATGAATTAGGAATAGTCTACATGACAATTTCTGTTATTTGTTTTATAATTTGTGTGTCTGAAATATCAGAGAGAAAGTGTCTATGTTGGTACGATGTTCTCATTCTTATATCAACGGAATTATACTGTGTTTTCTTAGAGGTACTACATGTAGGTATATTGTGTACAAGAGTACACAACATACCTACAGGCACATCGTGTGCATCACATCTTTGCTTAACAAGTGACAAATATAATAGATCCGAAAAAAATATTTGGGTATCTTCAGAAGCAGAATAGAGAAGCGGTACAATAATAGTCACTGATTGGTACCCTTGAGTCTTAAATAGTAAAAGAAAAAGACCGAAAGATGATCTGGGTAAAATTGTTAGCGATTGGCCTGGGCGGGTTAGACGTAGTTTGTACACTTTGCAAAATGTGCACTTGATAGAAAATGTGAGTTTCGCATAATGTGCATTTCTCAAAATGAAACAGATGGGTTAGCCATCTGTTTCATTGGGCAGATATTGCCGTGAACTCATTCCAGACACAAGCATATTTAGCTTAGATGGAAGGGTTAACAAGATGGCTTGTAATGTGAATTCTACCTTCCATTCTCTCTAAAACAAACACTTATTCCTTACATAAGAAATAAAAAAGTGTGACCGACAAAAGATCAATATATAACGTAAACGCACCTATTACCGCCAGTTTAAGCCAAGTTCACATTTATGTGCAAAAAATAAGCACATGCTTAATAACTGGTGTCATTTTTTATTTTTATTTAAGTAACTAACTAACTAACTAACGATCTTGTCAATCAGATATAGAAACAATTCGAAAAAATGAAATAAATATTTAAAAAAAATATAAATTGATGAAAAGGGCTATGTTCCTATTATCGACTCAAACCATGGGTGTGTTCCTATTACCGTTTTTGTGGCACCTATTACCGACCGCTAAATGAACAGAACAAATTCAGTCAAATAAAAATGCTCGTGTGGGTTTAATTCTTTAGAATACAGAATGTTATAATTATAACCAGCCTTTAATCAGTCTTAAGAGATATGCTTCATAATATGAATTACATATTGAAATATAACAGTGAATCCAGTCTATTAAATGGCGTTCTTCGTGCTTGGTGAAGACAGGTTGAACCCCACAATTTTCATTAGAGTACTTGTGATTTCTCTTGTCACGAAGAGTTCTAGGAATCCCAAATCTCTTTGAGGTTTCATAGATACTTGCTCCATTATCGATAGCCATCAATGCAAAGTCAAGTTGATTAGCTGTATATTACGTACGTTTTAATCGTTCCATGTTTCTGAATCAAAATTTACCTAGTCGAATATACTAAACTACTAAACCTTTGCTTAGCAGTGGGTTAAGAATTATAGTAAGTGGAAGTCAATAGGTGATTTTTAATAATAGTTTTTAATGAAAAATGAATTACAGTTTTATATTTTTTCTAAATATTTTAAATTGTTATTAATGCTAATTACATTATATTTACCTACTAGGCAAAAAAAAAAAAATTACTAACACACTATCCATAAAAACTAAAAAAAACATACAGACGAATTGAGAACCTTATTCTTTTTTAAGTCGGTTAAAAAGTACAGGTACATCGGTAATAGGTTCTATTGAAGAAATTCTGTATAACCTATTACCGACCCAATGAAATGAATATGTATTGAGTAAATGTATTGTTTTTTAGAATATTTGTATGATTATACAGGTGCCAGTAGCTATGCTAATTTTATTTTAATGGTATTTTAACTATAAAAATACAATATTAGAGATTTGTACATCCTACATTCATCAAAACATTTACATAAGGATAAAGTTGATTTTCACAGTATCGATACTCTTATTATGTATGGCGCTAATAGGTCAAATACAACTTGACACACTAACTAATCAAATTAGTATAGCCGACTACTTATTAATTGATGCATTATAACATGAAAATTAGAAATTAAAATATTCGTCAAAAACCTAACAACGACCTAGGTCGGTAATAGGAATAAAATTGAGATTATTGTTCCTATCACCGCCACATTTTAATATTGAATTTGAAGCAAAATAAAGCTGTATCTCATTAAAATTAGTTATTATTTGTGTTTATGAAAGTATTAAGAAGGTATCAAAATAATTAAAAGGTTCATTAGATTGCTTTACAATTATATATTATGCTAAAAAAGAAATAGGTGTACTTACGTAATCGGGAGTGGGACACTACTAAATATTCGCTATATCCGGAGTCCGACCACAAACTGTGCAATTATTCTTTAAATCGTTGGTTTACGCGCACAAGCAAGTGATGAATATTTGCATTACAAATACATCTATATTTTCTCTAAAGCAACGACTTGTCTAACTTTAATGCAACTCTTTAAAATCATAGTTTTATGAAACGGACGGTAATGGGAGCCGATTTTGAGGGGTCGTTATTAGGCGCCTTTACGTTACCTCCCCCACCCCATAATCTGTATAGACATACAGTGTGCATTTCACCTTTGTCTAATACATTGTTTTTGTTGTTGTTCTTTGCGTTAATTTATTGCACTATCTAGAGAATATTCGCGGTTCAGCAGGGTAGTACGATCGGTGCAATTTGTTTGTTGGTCGCTTTCATCAGGAAATGCTTTCCTTTTGTGGCAACGATGCCGGAAGAAATCGTTTGAGTTTATTAACTTTCGTTGAAAAATATTGAGTAATACGTGATTTTATTAGTTATTATTTATATAAGTAATAAATACATTCTAATCTGTCTAGTCTTTTACTGTTTTGTGGTCAATCACTGGTGGGTGAGCCACTAAGCCATTGATTGAGTGAGCCGATCAGTGGCTTACTCAGCAGTTACTGACCATGAAACATTAATGTTGTTTCTAGCAAAACAATTTCCAAAAAAGTTAGCAATTATATAAAAATATATAAATTTATAATTCGTATCTAGACCATAACCAAATCGACGAAGATGTGAGACTATTAGACTTTAGACTTTAGTTCAGTATACATGACTGAACCTTTTCATTTAGCTGCAGACTTGATGATCGATCTTATTATATTATGCGGGTAGAGTCAACTTCAAGGACTGTGAAAGTACTGAACCGCAAAAAGATAATGAAGGACTAGATTGCTCCTGGTATTTTCCGCTGCATATGAAACAGAGAACATCAAGATCATATTTACCCGATATAGGATATAGGAACATTAATTTGTCGGAGCCGACTGTCGGCCAGTCTAACCGGCTACAACTGCGTGCCAGTATTTTATACAACGTGTAATTTAAAGGGTATATACATACCAAGTTCATGGCTTCTTTGGATGATAACAAACGATATGCCAAGGGTTTTGTAATCCTAAGTCTACGTGTGTAGAACTTATTACAAATTCCAATACACAATACCAGAGACCGAATTTTTAAAATTAGAAGAACGAAGAGAATTGTCGTGTTATTGGCAAGTGACGTGGAAAGTTATTGACCCTCGTAGTGCTGTGACACGTTTGTTATGATTGGTATTCAAGAAATATATGAAACCGATAATTTGGTATCAATTCTTTGAGTCAGTTATTTTGAGCTGAAACTGTGGATAGAGACTCCATACCAGATGTTGTTTTCAGCCCTTTTGGATAGATATGGGGTTTCCGTTACACGTTGTATAGAGCGACGGCCTATCTAACCTCTGAAATCCCGTAGCTGGATAACAAGATACTCCTTGGTAATATGGGTGACAGATTTCTAGCTTCTGAGTACCCGTAGGCCGTAACGATTGTCAAAGATGAATGAATAACAGATGGGATCGACGGCTTATCATGCATTCCAAGACATGGAGGCATTTTGATATATTTAGATGGTCGTTGGCCCGACTGAACCCATAACAATGTCTTCTTTTTAATTTGAATATGCTCACTCTTGACCTCAATCTCGCCTGATGGTAAGCGATAGATGAGGTCTACGATGGAACGAGCGAGCCCAGAAGATGCCTGTTTCCTCTTGCTTTAAAGGTTGACAGGTCATAAGTGGCAGGGAACACAGAAGCTTAGCAGAGAATTCCACAGCTTGGAAGTTATTACAATGTTATTACTATTATTATTGTTATTACAATGCAACAAAATTGCTGAGTTAAAGAAATAACATAGGCTAACAGAAACATATAATATAGAACAGATATGAAATGTTTTGTTTGTCAATTTATTTGTCTGTAAAAAGCATAGAGATTTTTATTCTTTATTAGTAAACCATTTAATGTAAGATCTTAGGCTACTTGCACATACCAACACAGACATAGTTCTATGACACCCATCCTACAACAGGATATGTGAAATGTAAAAAATCTAAGTCACAGGCAAAAATTAGTAGAAAAAAATTCCCCTATAGTCAGTGAACCACATAATGAGTAAGTAACATTACACAGTGTAATGTATACACATCCCTAGTTGCTGAGCACTAATTGAGCGTCAGTCAATGTACACACTCGTCACCTAATGCATGCACGCCCTTAGTTCACAATTAGTTCACGTTTAATATGATACTGCCGCTAGTTCATCACGTCGTCTCCTGTTTAGTGCTGGTTTATTAATACACTAACTTTCTCTAGGTCCATAATAAATGTGTATTGTTTTTCGGGATATAAAGTCTCTGAAATTCAGCGATAGTTTAACTATCCATCAGTGATAGTCTTCGTAATAGGTTAAGCACTTACAGAGACTACTTTTTTGTAAGCTTATATTATCCCACTGTTCGGCAAAGGCCTCCCCCAAATTTTTCTAGCCAGCTTTGTCAATTACTCATTCACTTAAAAAATAGAGATATAAAGTATAATGTTATATACAATAGTGATGCATGGGTTTTTCAATGCATCACTATTGTTGTATACAACGTGTAACGGAAACCCCATATCTATCCAAAAGGACTGAAGATAACATCTGGTATGGAGTCTCTATGCAAAGTTTCAGCTCAAAATAAGTGACTCACAGAATTGACTCCAAATTATTAGTTTCATATGTTCCTTGAATACCAGTAATAACAAACGTGTTACAGCACTATGAGGGCCATCACATTCCACGTCACTAACCAATAACACGATAATTCTCTTCGTTCTTCTTAATTTGAAAAATTCGGTCTCTGGTATCAATGTATTGAAATTTCTAATAAGCTCCACACATGTAGACATAGGATTACAAAACCCTTGCTATATCGTTTGTTATCATCCAAAGAAGCCGTGCACTCGGTATGTATATAGATATACCCTTTAAATTACACGTTGTATAAAGTTTAAATACATAAATTAAAATATTAATAGTTATTAAAAGATATTAAATAGGATATATACTATAAAAAAATCACATGTACATATGATTCGAATGAGTTAACTATTCATTGCAAAAAATAGCAGAGTATTATGTGTATGCTTCTTTAAAATGTGCAATCATGCTTATGGACTAACTATTCGTTACTTCTCGTAAAATTTTATTGTAAATAATAATGTACTTGGTAGTAGGCTCCTAATACTACCATTAAACCTCTATATTCCTTTATGATGACGTTAAAGTGGTAGTTAGCTACAGTTCTTAGCCTCTTAAGGAAAAATAAACCCACTTCGTAATTTCCGTGTACAATTTCACGACCGTACTGGCCGTGCTGGCAAGTGAGAGTATAGGGTTCCAAAGATTTGATTTTTAAACATGGGCCGACGCTAGGATTTGCTCATGTATCGTGAGGGCGTTTGTACTAATACTCAGACCAGGAAATCTGTTTGTGGAACATACGGACATTAGTTCCAGTACGAGTGTCGAACCCGCGACATGCAGCAGCTGTCAATCGCTCAACTACTGCGCTAACCCATATCTATGAAAATAACTTCTGTGTTAAGAAGTTTGCATCACTGGCGCCGACTTGGAATTTGATGTCGATTCCAAATTCGTTATTGAGAGTTTGTGAACTACTAAAAATATAACACCTAATTCTAACAAAACTTTATAACGAAATCGACGACCCGGTCGGCACAGAGTCCTTCAGTGGTTGGCTGCTGTGCTACGTATCGTAGGTTCGATTCCCGCACGGAACAGATATTTGTATGATACTATACAGTTTAATCCTTCCGGGTCTATCTGTTTGTGAATGTGAGTTCAAGTGTTTGTAAATACACTCACGATATAACAGTAATTCTAATGTGGGGCAATGTATATAAAACAAAACAAAATGGAACTTTGAATGGAAAAATCATGTTGTCCAAGGCCTTAACTTTTTGAATACGTACTCAATGCTCATGATACAATAAAAATAAAATAAAAACTTGAAAAGACCTCAAAAATAGGTAAAGGGGAATATTTCATAGTTTTTTTTATAAACATACCTAGCCATATCATTTTTGTAGCATCATTAGTCTCTGAGGTAAGACCGCAAACGAATAATGGATATAGTGAAACTGATAGAGTACTTTAATTTACAACGGAATCCTACGACCAATCGTTAATACTTCACACATAAAGCAGGCATGAGTTTGCGTTTAAACACCTACCCATTCCATGTCACGAATGAGGTACAGGCATGTAGTAAAATATAATGTAACCAGCTTAAAAAGAAAGACAATAAAGCCATTGAATAGAAGTCACAGAACCGAAAGCCCGTCTCCAAATACAGAAAGCGCAAGTTTTCATGATATATGAGACTAGATAAGGCATCTAGTCCCCGAATAGTTTCCAAAGAAATTGCTGTAGCTTACCCTAATGCGATACACTCAGTCATCGGTCTTTATCTAACTGAATATATTGTGGGTTCTTCAGCTATTAATCAAAAAGTAGTTTCACCGGAAAAATGGTTGGAGTTCATAATTCTGTCGCTTTGATAACATCTCAACGATGAAAACGATTTATGGTAGGAACTGTTTAATGTTAGTCTTTGGTTGTGATGGAGCTGTTAATCAAACTCCTTAAAATACGTCGGGATATCTTTTGGGCCTTACTTTAGGCCTATTTAACCGACTCAAAAAAAAGGAGGTTCTTAATTCATCTTGAACATTGTTTTTTTTTTATGTATGTTTTCTCATAAATCGGAGACGGCTGGACCGATTTGAAAAATTCTTTTTGCGTTTGAATGGGTATACTTTCTAGTTGGTCCCATTGTTACGAAATCAGGATCTGATGATGGAATCCTGGAGAAATCGAGGGAACTCTTCAAATATTATAGGCACACCTGTAGCGTTTTGGGTATTTCTTATAGTACCTTGAGCAGTTGCTTCCGAAAAGTACCATTTGGAACTGATGATGAAGACCACAGATGGCCACTGAAACTCCTCAATAATAAGTATTTCGTGGATTGCGTTTCGATTACTTGAGTACGGATGTTAACACTTTATGCTCGTCACAATACATATGGTGATGTAGAGCTGATGGTCAAGTACCAGGAGAACTCCTCAAAAATTAACGGCTATGCATCGGGAAAAGCAATATTTTGTAAAAGGTGATAAGTTGTTGACATTATGACTTTTGTAACTAGATAAATTACAAACCGACCCACTAAAAAGCGTGAAATTTTTTTTTTGCAAAATATGGAACCGACTTCCATATCAAAACACTACATAGCCAAAAATAACTTTAATTTCGGAAGACGGTGTGAAAAAAAAAGAAAATCCAAAACCAATAACACCGACTTCCGAAATTAAAGTTATTTTTGGCTTTGTAGTGTTTTGATATGGAAGTCGGTTCTATTTTTTGCAAAAAATTTAAAAAAATAAATAAGGATGAGATATAAAAAAATGAGGTTCTACAAAAGTAAGTAGGTTTATTTCATAATATATATATATTTTTTTATTGATATTAGGCTCGCATTTGACCACCATCTCACCTGATGGTAAGTGATGATGTGGTCGAATTTAATAACACATTTTTTCTTAGAATCTTCTAAGTCTAAGAAAGCCCGTTAAGTCGATGGTTGCGACGTATCATAGACTGTCGGTACACCCGTACACCGTCAGTCAGTCACCTTCACCAATTCAGTGTATTAACACAATCAGATAAGCAGTCACATCGTGTTTAATACCATTCTTAGATTTGGTGTTTTTTTATTTATTTATACACGTCATGCACGTGGGTAATAATATTGTATATAATATAATTTATTTGTTGTACACTAACCCTAATGTATAATTTTTTACTCAAAAAGGCAAAGGTTACACGGAAAGCCGATCTCAATATAGGTGGTATGAGGTTAGGCAGAAGAATTTAATGTTTTTTGTTTTACGGCACCGGCGATGCGCCATCGTTACATGGTGGACATCCCACCCATACGCATAAAACGTTTTGGGAATACGTTCATTGTGCGTACGCCTAAGGAGTGGAATTCCCTGCCGGAGTCTGTTTCCCGATAGCTATAACCTAGGAGTTTTTAAGTCAACAGAGGTTACTTTTTGGCAAGCGTGCTCCATCTTCGACCACATCATCACTTACCATCAGGTGAGATAGTGGTCAGACGCGAACATATTTTTAATAGAATAAATAAATAAAATAGTTTTAGCTCGGAGACAAGTCGCCTGAGAATTGTTTGGTATTATTGTACATGGCGTTGACTACTTACTATGAATGTGAGTCATCTAGTTTACTACCCAATATCGCAAGTGATAGCAAGCGCGACTGCTGAGCACGAGATCTCGGGTTCGCCCGGGTCGGGCAAAAAGCGCTATTGGGTTTTTCTGTAAGCAATTTCTCAGTAGTTCCACCGTGCCTCGGAAAGCACGTTAGCCGTTGTTCCCGGGTTTCGTACGGGTAGTCAGAAGTCAGTAAATCTGACACTGGTTTAGTCAAGAGGTATACTGTGTTACCCAGCTACTGGGTTGTGGAGGTCAGATAGGCAGTTGTTTCATGTATAAAGCTTTGGTTTCCTAGGAAAGCGGTGCCGTCATATAGCGGCCGTAATATTACGGACGCAAAAAGGCGGCCGTCTTTACGGTGACGACATGTGGAAAGTTCCACGGCCGTTTTAACACAGTCTGCTTCATCGCTATCAATGAAACGTTCACGAAACCATCTGTCACCGACAAGACGGCCGTCATGCAAATGGCGGCACCGCTTTTTGACGTTACGGTGTCAGTTACCGCTCTCTAGGAAACCGCGCCATTTTGTTTACATAGACAACGTTCTAGTGACATCATTCACCGCTGTATTACGGCCGCTATATGACGGCACCGCTATCCTAGGAAAACCAAGCTTAACATTAATACTTAGCTGCATCTGTTGAGACTGGAAACCGACTACAACATAGTTCAGCTAAAGCTTTGTTTTCCTAGGAAAGCGGTGCCGTCATATAGAGGCCGTAATATTACGGACGCAAAAAGGCGGCCGTCTTTACGGTGACGACATGTGGAAAGTTTCACGGCCGTTTTAACACACTGTCTACTTCATCTCTATCTAGTGTATTACATTCTCTTTGGAAACGTTCACGAAAACATCTGACACCGACAAGACGGCCGTCATGCAAATGGCGGCACTATTTTTTGACGTTACTGTGTCAGTTACCGCTCTCTAGGAAACCGCGTCATTTTGTTGACATAGACAACGTTCTAGTGACGTCATTCACCGCTGTATTACGGCCGTTATTTGACGGCACCGCTATCCTAGGAAACCAAAGCTTTAGCTAATGATGATCCTCAGGTTTTCTGGATGATATCGCTATCAGCGATAATAACGCCATTGTAACTATATTTTGCAGTATTTTAAATCACGTGTGTGTTTAAATTATTGGTGTACAATAAAGAGTACTCTATCTATCTATCTATCATCAACATATATCGTGCGTAGGTATAGAGTGGAATTCTCTGTTGGAGTCTGTGTTTCCTTGTTGACTGAGCTGACAACTTGGTTGTCTTTAAGATATTGACCATAGATCATTGCTAACCATCAGTTAGTAATTATAATTATAATCATTCTTTTAAAATGTCTTAACGAAAACTTTGATGAATTGAATCTTCTTAGTTACCAATTTTAACCGATTGCGGAAAGTAGTTTAATGCTGCTTCGTTTGACGTCATCCAGTCAACGCCGGCTGTCCCTGATATCAGCTATGACCCTGTCTTGTAGACTACTGCCAGCATTATGTTGAGCGATTGCACGTTCAAGTTCAAGTTTATCTCGCTTTACTTAAGTTTCACGGTTAGATGTGCACAGAAACTACAGGGCTATACTGGTCGAATGCGATCCTAGCAATATTAAAAAAGAAAACTATTTCAACATTACACATTCGTGCCGACTGATCTTATCACTGTAGCAACACATAAAATATGTATTATAGTGATATTAAAAAAGTAACGAGGTTGTTTGCTGGCAGTCATTTATTTAGAATGGTTGACATTTATTAGGTAGGAGCACAATTACGGATGGGTTTACGTGCTTTGTTATTATATTTGGTAACATGTGAGCTGAATGCCAGCGAGTCGATTGTGATATATGATTCTAAAAATATCATCTTATTATGTACGTATGATTGAAAATACCTTCGAATAAAAGCCAAAGAAACTGAAAACTGTTAAAATGCGTTACGAATTTCAGGTTTAAAACCACATAAGCCTCTTCTAAGCGTCGTCTTCACCAACCGGTCCAGTACATCTAGCGGATTCTCAAAGCCTACTACAGGTCGCCAGTTTGCTTTATAGGATGGTATCTTCTAGTATGAAATTGCTACTTCAAAAGCTTTAGTTATGCACACTGAGAAATAATTTATTTCAAACAACTAAGTATATTATATACACAATAATTAACGTTTTATTACCTCATCAACATAATTGCCTCCATGATTACAGATAATAATCTCTATTCCATTCATCGATAATCCCAGTGACATCAATGCATACGTACAAACATACATACATACACATACACACCTCTCAAATGTACGGTGTACTTACGTTTGGCATCAAGTGTATTGCGTACTCAGTTCGAGTGGGGATAAGAGTATGTCGGTGATTATCGTTGCTCTTAAAGGGTATCTGGAGATTCACTTAGTCATAATGAGCTTTTGTTACTAATAGGCCGGATTTATATTTAGCGTTGCATTGAGGATTTAGTTGGGATAAAAGAAAAGTGAACTATTCACTAAAAGAGTTAGTATATCGGGTTTATTTTTATAACACGGGCCGATAAAGAAATAAATAAAAATATTTATTCAACTAAGTACAGACCATGAACATTACATAAAATAGAAATGCAGTAAAAAAATTTCAAAAGACAACAATTATGTTTCCCATAGGTCTCAATATCCAGGTCTTAACATGTCTGTATAAAACATTACATAACATGATTGGTGTTTCCCATTGCTGGGACATAGGCTTCTTCTCTATGAGAGGGGTGGGCCTAGTGTGGGTTGAAATTACCAACGACTGCCGTCGATATTGTGTTTTCTGTTACAAAATAACCAGGAACCGTAAAATAAACGGGGACTAGTATCAAGAGAGCAAAACAGCTTCCTTGTATTTTAAACAAATCTCATGCTCACTGATTTTGGTTATTTTTCATATCTACGCCCAGAAGCCCATGATTGTGTGTAATGTGTGAGCATAGGTTATTATTATTATGATTGCTATAAAACCAGCAACTAATTACGGAGAAAATTCATTACTTATTTCGTAATTATTCAGTCAGCTTATATTGTATAGGTACTTTAATCCCGTACTCTATTTCAAATGTGAAAATCCCACTATCACTCATTAAAAAGCTTTTACCCAAATTGTTCGATGTCAATTTTGTTTTTGTCAAGTCATGTTAGTAAAACAGGCACTGTTTGAAAAGTACTCGTATTTTGGCATGTAAGTTTGTATATTCAGACTTTCAGTGGCTTTCAAAAAGATTGAGAATGAAATATCGAGTGTCTATGGTCATGATGAATGCCTGTCGCTCGGTGAATTCACGTCGCGTGACTGTAGCTTAGTGAATGAATGAATGTATGAATGAACGGCACGACTTTGTAGTCTCAGGGATTAATATGCTGGAAAGTTTCGTGTAATTTACTTTGGGTAATTTGGTGATTAAGGTACCTACGGTAGGGGGTACCCCTTTCCTACATAACCAATTTATGTCAGACCCTGTCCTTTTTCTTCAATAGAAAAGAGAGGATGAGGATTTTTCTACCTAATGATTTCTAACCTAACCGAATGATTTCGTCATAAAGCGTCTTCGATCAATTATTGTTGATCGAAGTAAAGCGTATACTATTTCTAAGTTCCTTAACGTAGATTTCTTAGCGAAAGTCGGGCATGAAACTGGAATAGTACAACAAGCTATAATTCACAACAAAAAATCTTGCAAAACATGATCTAACTTTTTGATGTAGGGCCTTACTTATGTCATCTTGATAAATAAACCATACACGAGCAGTTGTGAGCCATATTAGAGCAATCCAGCAGACGAATTCATATCAGTGCCTGAGTTTAGAACTCGTTATCGTGCTCGAGCGGGCCCGAAGTTTGCCGAGGCCTGCCGACGTCGCACATACGGCCTTTTGTTCTACAGTAGGAAGACAAAAATAAGAAAAGTAATTGTCTATTTCACTCGTGTTAACTAATGAAAATAGTAGTTTGACAACTTATCTATAGAACTCAATAACAATTGGATCTATTGCACTGAGGGCTCACTTACCAGTGGCAGGTAGAAACCGTTGGGTTAGTCGCTCTTTGAAACGCAAGCTTTGCACACGTGTTTTTACAAGTAACTGAAGTGATATTTTTCGTCATTAGTGCATCTTTGAGTTATTGCTTTGTACGAGAATGGAAGCCAGTGGTATGTATTTTAATTTCTTATGTATTATTCACAATTTTCTATTGTACATTTTTTTTATAGCGTTATTAAGAGGGACATGTGATTAATTAGTAATATCTTAAGTTCAATGTTCATAAAAGTAAATGGTTGACGTTGGTTGAAAGCAAACTTGTTTTTAAATATTAGAACAACAAGTGAACATTACATGTAAATAGAATTTAACTGCTCAAAACTGCCCCACAACTTGTAAAAACTATTTCTTGTTTGCAGGTAGCAACTGTTCACCGAGCGGCAATGTGAATAATGAGATAATCGTTTCTAGGAAGGAGTTGTTTGTGTATCTTCAAACAAATAAATACTTGAGTTTAACACAATCTGAATGCGTTGAACGTTTATGTGATTATATTTTCAACAAGTTTGGTGGAAACGAATATTTAATTTCGAAAAAAATACTTAAAACTAAACTAAAAAGTTTTGTAAATAATTTATTTGTGAAATATCGTCGGTGCAATAGATTTGCGAATAAGTTGCTACATGAACACAAACAATGGATAGAACAACCGTTCTCTACGCCTTTTAAGGAAACACTCAGTCGTTTGGTTGAACCAACACCGAAACAAGGAAGACCTAGGAAACTTTTTCAGTGCAGCTCCAGTAAAACCAAAAGCAGAGCTGTCTCTGCTCTTGTCACTCAAGAAGAACCAAGCAAATTGCTGTTTGCCTCACAACAGTCATTACGCTTGTCAGGCAAAAGAAATGCATCCAAAGTAATAGAGATAGCATCATCAGCAACACCTAGAAGTTTGAAACGTATGAAGACAGCGGGCTTATCTAGTGAACATCAAAATGAACACACCACTTATTCACCGGATGAAGCTCTGGCATTGATGGTCGATAATGACATGACAAAGGACGACTATACGCGAATGCAACAAGGAGCTAAGCGTCGAGGTTGTAACCTTTACCCATCATACAAAATGATTCAAAAAGCTAAATTGCAATGTTACCCGGAACTTTGCCACATAAATATATCAGAGAATGGAGTAGAAGTTAGCTTACAAATTTTGTTGGATTTTACCATGGAAAGGTTATTTTTAGTGCAAAAAGATGTTTTTACAAGAATAGAAGAAATGGGCATTGATCAAGTGAAAGTGTTGTGTAAATGGGGCTTTGATGGGAGTGGGGGTCATAGCGTCTACAAACAAAACTTTAGCAATACAAATATATTGTATGGTGATTCAAACATAATTTTGTGCAGTGTAGTACCATTAGAGATAGCAAATAATGAATCAACAAATAGGTTAATTTTTTGGAAAGCCGCTAGCTCTTCATCGACTCGTTTTTGCCGTCCATTAATGTTTAAAATATTACATGAAACAAAAGAAAACGTTTTAGAGATGTACAATACTGTCCAATCACAAATTCATAGCTTATTGCCGAAAGAAATGATAATAAACGGGAAACAGGTTCTATTTCGTTACGTCCTTATGCCTACCATGTTCGATGGAAAAATTATAAATATACTGACAAATAACAAGTCAACTCAAAGCTGCTATGTCTGTAAAGCTAAAGCTAGTGAAATGAACAATATTGAGAAAGTTTCGAGTAAATCTTGTGATAAAAGCTCATTCCAGTACGGTTTATCGGTTCTTCACGGTTACATTAGGACCATGGAATTGTTGCTACATATAAGTTATAAACTACACTTAAAAAAATGGCAAGCTCGCGGAGATCTAGAGAAAAAATCTGTGGCAGAAAGAAAAACAATGTTATCTCAAAAATTTTATAAAGGTATGGGCCTTGTTGTCGATGTACCCAAACAAGGAGGGGGAAATAGCAATGACGGGAATACGGCCAGGCGATTTTTTAGTAATCCCCAAAAAGTTGCTGAAATAACAGGCCTCGATGAAGAATTAATTTACAGATTTGCTACAATTTTGGGCACTTTAGCCAGTGGTTACACAATAAAAATAAAAGAATTTAAAAAATATTGTTTAGATACAGCGAAAAAATATGTTTTATTGTATAATTGGTACAATATGAGTGTAACAGTACACAAAATATTAATTCACGGACCAGACATTATCAGTAGTTTAGCTTTACCGGTTGGTACATTGACGGAGGATATACAGGAGTCTCGTCAGAAGGATTTTAAAAATTATAGACTATTTCACACCCGCAAAACTTCAAGAATAAACACTAACACAGATATATTCAATACTATGATAGTTACTACAGATCCAGTCATTGTCAGCTTTAGAGAGAAACCTAAAAAAAAGTCAATACCATTTAACAAAGCTATTGTTCTTTTTTTTAAAGAGCCTCTTAAAGAAAATATGGACGAAAATGATGATGAATGCGATAGTGAATGCGATGATGAGCTAGATGATTCAGCGACAGAATAATTTTTAGATTATTTACACCTATATTTATTGTTTTGTTTATGATTTTGTAATAAATACTGATTATACTTTAATTGACATTTAATATGTTGTTTAATTCTTTAAAAATGTCATAATAACATATTTCTTACATATTTTACATCACTTACCTGTAATTCTAATGCTTCCTGAATTTCTTTTAAAAAACTACAACAATATATTAGATCTAAGGCTTAAGTGGAGAAACATAGCCCAGAAATGTAAGTCACTACTAAAGATACTGACCCATCCTTGTCTTGACCGCACATACTGCAGATTAACTTAACGAACGGTTGAAACATAGCTATTTTACGATAATTGGAAGAATTAAAAATGCATTTCAACGTATTTGATACCAAAAATATTTTTGTCTTCGTAAATCATTAAAAAGGCCGTATGTGCGTCGCCCGAAGCTGGCTTCTTCACTAACAATAAATGTTTTGTCAAACTTCGACCTGCCACCCGGCTAGATAACCGGCTTGCGTTTGTTTCCAACTAACTTGTCAGTTGTTTCTTTTCATGATTTTTTGTTAGTAGCTTCAGGTTGGAAAGTTCAATAATTATATAATTTGTTTTTTTGTGCCTTTCAAAAACCGGTCAAGAAAGAGAGTGCCATAAAATTAAAAAAGAACCTAATATTTGGTAAATTTTCACTGTGTGACTCGTTTGCCTACGGTATTAAACGCGTATTTTGTACAGGGTGGAGAGCCTCGCAAGCTTCCATTGAAAATCTTGAATTCTCCGTCCAGATGTGAGTCGTTGTCGATGGTCAGCTCATGCAGGGAACTTTCATAGCGCGATGTGTGTCGTCAGGTCACACATTCGTAGTACTATATGGTGGCTAAGATGCCACTACAGTATAGGTAACTCAAGTTGAACAACAGCTCAATTCGGAACACAATCAACAGGTTAGTGTTTCGTTTTTTTTTTTTTATTTCTCCGTTGTACTTCTCTGATTAATTTCGTTGCGGAATCCAAGACAGTTATGGTTCTTTGGGGATAGTAAAATTTCTTTAACTTGCCATTTTTAAGCTGGTTGCCAAAACTGATACTGGTTCTTAAAGTAGCTGTAGTTGGGAATAGTACAGAGGGCTTATCCTAAAATCTGACAGTATTTATCTAAAATTTTCATTGATAAAAGGCAAATTACGTAATACAACTCCAAACATTGTCTCGAGAGCCTCCGGACTCCATTATATACTGATCACAGAGGCTTTATAGGGTTCCCCAGAACACGGGGGTAATCCATGGCGTAATAAAGGGGCACTTTTTCGAAGATCTCCTTAGATAAGGGAAGGTGAGCGCCGATATATCAGAAGATTAGTCGTTTGCCGCCGCCGAGAACGCGTTGAATGTAAAGTGGTTATAGTCAGGGAGGGGACGGATCTTGAAGTGTCGATAAGAATATTAATTTGGTAGATTAGTTTTGTGTTGAAGGATTGGCGTTCAGAGAGTTGTTGAGGGCTCAGACTTAAGGTCGTTGAAGTAAATGAGTGAGTGAGTGGAGTCGGCGTAGTTTTGGTAGTATTGATTGACATAATGAGTAGAAAATATATTGCAAAAAAATACTATAATCTAAGGAAGAATATCTGTTCGCAAAAAAAAAAAAAACTAGAAGTTCCATTTGTTAGGTAAATCTTGTCCGATAGGAAAGGGGTAATAAATAGCATTTAATTACAAAGCAATGTGGGAAAACTTACAGATTATAATGTCCAACGAAACATTATTAATAGGTATACTTAACTGTACTTTTATATTTGGGCCTGATTACCATCAGTTAATATTTGTATCTAAACGATCCCCCATTTTTTTCCAGTGTTGGAAAATCGTCAAGTTTTTAATGACTCCTCCCGCTGTGGGTGGAGCGGAAGGGAGTGTCAGACTTCTACTGACTAAAAATCTACTCTGCTCCTGCAGTTGCCCTTGAATTCCGGGGCCGCGGTGTCTCGTTAAAACATTCCCGCAACCCCAGCAAGCAATGGCCTTACTGGGGTCCGTCACGACACGTCTTTAACCCGAGCCTTGTAATTTCAGGCAGATGAGCTACCAATTCCTACCATTTATTTTACCACACTGCCACTCAAAGATTTGCTAGTAGAACACCCAACTTTTTGTTAAACTCGCATAAACTTAAATCATCACTGTACAATACATATATTGTTTGGTAAAGAACTAACAACATCGATATGTAGATACTTTGTTACATCACTTACAAGGTAAGGAACTCCATAAGTTAACAGCCAGGGCCTGTCATATATCAGCGCTTGGTGACATATTCGCCCGTCATGTACGCTTTACATATCCGGAGTACCATAACATCTCGTTGAGCTTACAGTTAATGTCTATACATTCATACTAGGTTATAATTATATCAAACGGGATGGACTATCTAAATAAATATGTAATCTACTCATACTAATATTAAATATAATTTGTTTGTTTGTTAAAACGCTCGAAATCAAAAAAATCTTCGAAAGTACTAAGTGAATTTGGATGAAATTTGGTGAGTAAGTAGCTTGAAGCTTGAGGAAGGTAATAGTGTACTTTTTACTCGACTAAAAAAGGAGGGTTTTGTTTTTAATGTGATAAACTCCGCAGGAGCCAAGCCCCGCGCAACTGCTTGTTCATAATATACTGAAACGTCGAAGTTAGATGAAGTTTTGGATATAATTATTAGTTCAGCAAGAAATAACAAATATTCATCTCATCTAAGTAGGGTACAATATAAATATCTCATCATCATAACATCATATATCATCAACATAACATTATGTTTTAGCTATAAAAAGCGTGGAGAAATCAATTCAACGCGTTTTGTATCCTACTGCTGACCATTAGGGTACATACAACAGATGAACAGACTAACAAATGGCGTGATAACCGTCCAACTTGTTAGTCTAAATGACTGCAGACACTAATAAAAAAAAAAACAAAGCTTTAAAAAAGCAGGGTAAATGGCGGACATGTTTGGTTGCAAACATGTCCGCCATTTACCCAGAAGAAAAATCTATACTAATATTATAAAGCGGAAAACTTTGTTTGTTTGTTTGCTTGAACGCGCTAATCTTCGAAAGTACTGGGTGGATTTGGATGCAATTTGGTATGGAAGTAGCTTGAAGCTTGAGGAAGGTTATAGGCTACTTTTTACGCGACTGCAAAAAAGAGAGTTATGTTTTTACCGTGATAGAATCCATGGGAGTGAAGCCCCGCGTGAGTACTAGTAAATCATATGACAGACGTATTCTTAAGGCGTCCAATCCCGGAATACCGAGATCTCGGTATTGCGGGATCCCGCGTCATTTTCCAATCCCGCGTGATGCGTGATTACGGGCGCGGGATCCGCGGGATTTGCGGGACTGAAAAAAGCATGCATACGACCTCTCGCGAGCGCGATCGCTCGGTGACTGCCGGCCGGCAGTGTTGCAAACAACGTGGGGGCCGATGTCGCCCGTTTTTCACAGCTTATTTAGCCTAATATAGCCGAATTTTTTCTAATATGTCAATTTTAGCCTAATATGTCAAGTTTTTGACGTGACAACGTCTTATAATTCGATGAAGCTGGCTGCACGCACGAAAATACATGACTCATGCGGCGTTACCTCGCTCTGAGGCGTTCCATTTAAGGCAAATTAAAATTTTCTTTTGAAAAATGCAACCATTCCATCAGTATTTTCTTATGACGTTGTCACGTTCAACTATCGTCAGTAAATCGACTTTACAGACAACTGATTTTTTTTTTATTCAGTACTAGTACTCACGCGGGGCTTCGCTCCCGTGGATTCTATCACGGTAAAAACATAACTCTCCTTTTTTGCAGTCGCGTAAAAAGTAGCCTAAAACCTTCCTCAAGCTTCAAGCTACTTCCATACCAATTGCATCCAAATCCACCCAATACTTTCGAAGATTAGCGCGTTCAAGCAAACAAACAAACAAACAAACAAACTTTTCCGCTTTATAATATTAGTATAGATTTGTTACTGTTTTTTGTGAAGAAAAAACGATGTAATTTGATTGATCTCCTACTAATAGTAATACGTAAATAAACGTGGAGTTAGTTGATTAATTCATTGTTTTCTTTGCCTTATATAAATGTGAATATTTTCAATATGCGGGATCCCGCAAATACCGAGATCCCGCGGGATTGAAAATTCGTAGTCCCGCAAATACCGAGATTGAATTCAGGCTGCGGGATTGGACGCCCTACGTATTCTACCTTATATGTCAAACGTCAAAAAGAATTCTTTTTTTAAGACAGTGATCTAAAGCTGTGTCTAAAGCTAACGTTGAATAAGCCTGTTGCCAGCAAATTCTCACAAAGAAGGATTTTTTTCTTATCTTATCATAAATATGTAACTGAAAACCGACTTTCATACTTATAAAGTTACTCATTGATTAAATATTTCCGTCCACTATTTTTGAAATTTGAACACGTATGTTGCTAAATACGATTAAAAAAGCCAGTCAATCTACAGCAAATAATGTTCTCGTCTGTACTTTCATTGATCATTCACTTTTTCCGATTGTACGTATGCAGTTACCTATCGTGTCGTGTCGTATTTTTTCCTCTTTTTAATGTGTCTGCTCCCCCACGATAAATTGTAACCTTTGTTAGGGAAGCCATGTTTATGTATGTAATTTGGCGTTTACGTTGCATTCCTGTTAAAACAGTGTAAATACTTGACGGCAATTAATGAAGATACGTAGTCCTTTTGGTTATCGTTTTATTTAATTAGAGTTTGGCTATAATTAAGAAAATTTAAAAGAATAGAGCACTTGTTTTAAATCATGAGTGGTCACCAGATTAAATTAAGATAGTAACAGTTAATCAAGTCATATTCTCGCAATAAATTAACGTACCTACTCATAGTGTTGGCAACACTTCAAATGATTCCAGCGCATTTATGACTTTTAACCCATTTATCCTCAATAAGTTTTGTCTTTAATAAAAGGCCAATTGATATCTTAGGCAAATATAGCAATAAGATATAACATAACTTAACCAGCCTATAATGTTTTAACTGCAGGTTTTCGCGAGCCCAGTGTAGTTTGGTGGATATCACATGTCTTTAAATTATTCGGACTAAGACATTTTCCCGGATTCATCGTAATGTGTCTCAAAAAATATTTACTAGAATTAAATTATTCATCATAAATATCATACGTAACATAAATATCGGACGTATAAATAACAACCCTTTAACAAACAGTCTCAATCTTTCTGAAAAGTTTAAAATCTTGGCATAAAGTTCGTATCTCGTTTGATCTCCAAGCTTCAGTGCATTATCATTGATCGTCACCGACATGGCAACATTGTCTGGAGGCTGCACAATAAAAGATAAGTAGCTGATGCATAGTGTTGCCAAAACTTATCTATTTACGGGATAGGCTTCCAGAATTTTATATGAATATACCTTACGTATTTTGACACGGAAATGTGCATAGACTAGCGATAAAATCCGTGAGCCTGTTGAATGAAAATCATGATTATGATCATGATTAAAAAATAACTTGCGATTATTGGTTTTTAGAAAAATACAGCAAAATTGGCTAGCTAAGTAGACGTCAAGTCTATACTAGACGTCTCGTACCTACGTAAGTAAAGTAAACTCCCGAAACTTTAAACATAACATAAGCTCTGTCTACAATATTCCCGTCCCGCATCCCAATCCCGGGGCTTGTCGCGTAGCAACACTAGTGCGAACCCTCCTTAACTGTTACGTGAGGTATTAAGAATTTAGCGTGAGTCCCGACAAGCCCTCCTCATCGATTCGACGCCAGGTTGTTGCTTTTATAACCTCGTTGTGATTGTAACCTGGGAGGAATCGGTTTACGACTCAATACAATATATAAAAGTATCGGAAATTCGGAAGTTTGCTGTAAAATATTGATAGCTCCTCTTAAATTAAAAAAGCGTCGTTACTGTTTTTTTACTACTTAGTCGTAAGCGAAGTTATTGCTGACTTTGTGAAACTTTTGTTTTCATTTAAAGCAAGACACATTGCAATTAGTGCTCAATAAAAATAAATAGTGGATTTCAGAGTATTTGGCAAAGTAGCTGTTCTACATGGTCCGGCAGGGTACTTAATGCCTTCAGATGCCTTCAATTTTGAAATTTAAAATCATCCTAATAAATTATAACCGTAAAGCGTTGTTCCTTCTTTGACGTCTAGACGGAGCCAGGGATTGATGTGATTTTTGCTGTGAAGATAGTTGAAGATTACATAGACATTAAGTCTACATTAGGTTAAGTGAAAAATTACATAAACTACATCTTTTTTATCATAACATCTTTTTAAGTAAGCGAAGTCGGGGGCAGAAGCTGGTGACTTTTTACATTACTTTTTGTTCACTATCTCACCTGTTGTCGTTGATGTGGTCGATTATGGAGCATGGTTGCCTGGAAGGAACTTATTCCATCCTATAAATAGATAGAATATACTTAATTGTACACCAAATTTTAACAATATGTATCTTTGTTATCAAAACTAGTTCGAATTTATAATACTGTGATTAACAGATCGACGTGTGTCTGAACCAACAAACAGGGACTAAGCTTACGACTTCATATTTTATGCAGATATATATTCTAGATGCAGTGAAAACTTAATGGGCCATATTTCAGTTACCTGTCCACGTAAGCGGAGTACATTTTCTAGCCGTTCCTGAAGGCTATAAAAGAGCTGGAGGAAATAGGCTACGATAAGTTACCGCAGGGAAAAGCAGCGCCTTGCTGTGGGTATGCCCATGGCATAGCATAATGCTGGGAGGGAGGTTTTTGCCACGGCCACGACGTGCATTTGTCTTTGTTTTGTATTTTTCTTTTTGTCAAATGCTAAGCGCGGCTAAATGCTAAATGCTAAGGCTTTTTGCAAAGCGCGACTGTTGAGCAAGAGGTCTCAGATTCTATTCCCGGGTCGGGAAAAAGTGCTATTGAGTTTTTCTATAACAAATTTCACAGGAGTAGCCCGGGGTTTGGAAGGTGGCGTTGTGATACGTTAGAAAACACGTTAATTAGTTACATTGGAACGTCTGAGTCGATTTTTGCGGTTGATTTGTTTATGTACTAAAATACCACCTGTCAATACATATCTTAGGAGCCTAAATACAAAAATAGAATAATTTTCTTGTTGAGGAGTTCTAAATCCCATATTTTTATTGTTGCACGGTCTCTCATTATATAAAAAAAAATTTAACAAAAAATAGAACCGACTTCCATATCAAAACACTACAAAGCTAAAAATAACTTTAATTTCGGTAGTCGGTGTTATTGGTTTAGGATTTTCTGTTTTTTTCACACCGTCTTCCGAAATTAAAGTTATTTTTAGCTTTGTAGTGTTTTGATATGGAAGTCGGTTCTATTTTTTGTTAAAAAATTTTTTTTCACGCTTTTTAGTGGGTCGGTTTGTAATTTATCTAGTTACAAAAGCCATAATGTCAACAACTTGTCACCTTTTACAAAATGTTTCTTTTCCCGATGCATAGCTGTTAATTTTTGAGGAGTTCTCCTGGTACTTGACCATCAGCTCTACATCACCATACTCGTATGTATTCCGACGAGCATAAAGTGTTTAACATCCGTACTCAAGTAATCGAATCGCAATCCACGAAATACTTATTATTGAGTAGTTTCAGTGGCCATCTGTGGTCTTCATCATCAGTTCAACTTCCCCAAATGGTACTTTTCGAAAACAACTGCTCAAGGTACTATAAGAAATACCCAAAACGCTATAGGTGTGCCTATAATATTTGAAGAGTGCCCTCGATTTCTCCAGGATCCCATCATCAAATCCTGATTTCGTAACAATGGGACCAACTAGAAAGTATACCCGTTCGAACAAAAAAAAAATTTTCCAAATCGGTCCAGCCATCTCCGAGTTATGAGGTAACATACATAAAAAAAAAAAAAAAGTTCAAGACGAATTGTAAACCTCCTTTTTTTCAAGTCGGTTAAAACGTATCAAAGATTTCAATTAAATCGGATGAAGTGCTTGAAACTTTGGTAACCTATTTACTACTTTTTAACTGAACACACGGATAAAGCAAGATGACAAAACGTATCCAGTTAGGTATTCAGATAAAATTTTATTTGTTTTTAAAATATTTTGTGTATTGATAAATATTTTATTTATTAGTAGTACGATTCCAGAAATACTTTCAATGTATTAAATAACACTGTTAGTGACTGCCAGAATTAATGCCGCACTGTATGGCTCACCCAAAAGTCCTAACTTTGGTATTGTTCGTCAAATCGTTGAAGCTCCTTAAGATATAAGTTCAGCTGCGCGATATTTGACAAATGCTTGCACTGTTTGGACGGACCTGCTCAAATCTGTGTGATTCTGTCCTTTAAAGGGCACCACAGGCATAAACCTACATGGCTCTCATATGATTTGATTACTACACATTGTATGGACTTTAAAAGAGACGTTGACCTCTGAGTTTGTTTCAGTGTTTCTTCTCAGAGTAGTCAGTTAGGAAACACTGGCCTCATCTAGTTTACATTTACGAAAAAATGACGTGTAAAAGTGTTATTTATAACCCATTTGCAAAATAAACATCATTATTTAATTATTTCATTTCATTATTATAATTAATTTTTTCCCTGAAATTTAGACATATTATAGGATAAATCTTCTAGATTAAAATTACTAAATTGTGTTCAATGAAGTTTGAATAAATTCGTGGTAGGTATATATCCATACTATCCATACTAATATTATAAATGCGAAAGTAACTCTGTCTGTCTGTCTGTCTGTCTGTCTGTCTGTCTGTCTGTCTGTCTGTTACCTTTTCACGCCTTAACCGCTGAACCGATTTAGATGAAATTTGGCATGGAAATAGTTGAGAATCCTGGGAAGGACATAGGATAGTTTTTATCCCGATGTAAGGTTCCCGCAGGATAGTTTTCGAATCGTACCTCTGTTGCTCTTTCACGCAAAAACTACTGAACGGATCTCAATGAAATTTGGTAAGGATAAATTTGACATCCTGGAAAAACACATAAGCTACTTTTTATCCCTGAATTCTCACGGGTTTGAGATTTACGCGGGGAAAACCTCCCACTCGAACGAAGTCGCGGACAAAAGCTATTCATACTTTAATCCATACTTCCATATCCATCCATACCAATATTATAAATGCGAAAGTAACTTTGTCTGTGTCTGTCTGTCTGTCTGTCTGTCTGTTACCTTTTCACGCCTTAACTGCTGAACCGATTTAGATGAAATTTGGCATGGAAATAGTTGAGAACCCTGGGAAGGACATAGGATAGTTTTTATCCCGATGTAAGGTTCCCGCAGGATAGTTTTCGAATCATACCTCTGTTGCTCTTTGACGGAAAAACTACTGAACGGATCTCAATGAAATTTGGTAAGGATAAATTTGACATCCTGGAAAAACACATAAGCTACTTTTTATCCCTGAATTCTTACGGGTTTGAGATTTACGCGGGGAAAACCTGCCACTCGAACGAAGTCGCGGACAAAAGCTATTCATACTTTAATACTAATAATATAACTCCATACTTCCATATCCATATCCATACTATCCATACTTCCATATCCATCAATACTTCCAACCTAATATTATAATAATACGAAAGTAACTGTCTGTCTGTCTGTCTGTTACCTTTTCACGCCTAAACCGTTGAGCCGATTTAGATGAAATTTGGCATGGGAATAGTTTAGGACCCTGGGAAAGACATAGCATAGGTTTTGTCCCGGAAATCATTCCTAAAGGATGTAAAAGGGGTGTTAGAATTTCGTATAGGGAATCAATAATGTCCCGCCCTACCCACACACGTAATACACTTAGACCGCTAAACCGATTTGGATGAAATTTGGTATGGAGATAGTTTTAGACCCTGGAAAAGACAAAGTATATAGTTCTATTCCCGGAAATAATTCCTAAAAGATGTAAAAATGGTGTTGGAATTTTGTATAGGGAATCAATTATGTCCCCACCCTCCCCACCCACATAATACACTTGACCGCTAAGCCGATTTGGATGAAATTTGCTATGGAGATAGTTTTAGACCCTGGAAAAGACATAGGATATTTTTATCCTGGAAATCATCCCTTAAGGATGTAAAGGGGTGTTGGGACTTTGTATTCTCCCTCTCAATTCATTCAAATCGCGTATTCAAGAACCACTCATAACATTTTTTTAAACTACACAACTGCATGTAGGCTATACAAATCTTTGTTTAGAGCTGGGGTTGAACCCACGTCATGCACCAGTTAACAGTTACGCAACCGTGTCGTTTAAAATTTAACCAATCAAGTTAATAAACGAATCATATCTATTTCAAAATCGGAGCAATATGCGTTTGCCCTTTTGAAAATAAGAGAAGATCGTGTGGCAACAGATATCAACGGAATGATTTATTTGAGCTGAACTGAATCTGAAACTGAAACTGAAGCTGAAACTGAAACTGAAACTGAATCTGAAACTGTAGTTGAATCTGAAACTGAAACCAAAACTGAAGCTGAAGCAGAAACTGAATCTGAAACTGAAACTGAAGCTGAAACTGGAACTGTAGCTGAAACTGACGCTGAAACCAAACTGAAGCATAAACTGAAACTAAAGCGGAAGCTGAAACTGATGCTGAAACCAAAACTGAAGCTGAAGCTGAAACTGAAACTAAAGCTGAAAATTAAGCTGAAACTGTAGCTGAATCTGAAACTGAAACCAAAACTGAAGCTGAAGCTGAAGCTGAAACTGAATCTGAAACTGAAACTTAAACCAAAACTGAAGCTGAAGCTGAAACTGGAACTGTAGCTGAAACGGACGCTGAAACCAAACTGAAACTGAAGCTGAAACTGAAACTGTAGCTGAAACTGTAGCTGAATCTGAAACTGTAAAAAACTGAAGCTGAAGCAGAAACTGAATCTAAATCTGAAACCAAAACTGAAGCTGAAGCTGAGACTGGAACTGTAGCTGAAACTGACGCTGAAACTAAACTGAAGCTGAAACTGAAACTGATGCTGAAACCAAAACTGAAGCTGAAGCTGAAACTGAAACTGTAGCTGAAACTGAAGCTGAAACTGTAGCTGAATCTGAAACTGTAACCAAAACTGAAGCTGAAGCAGAAACTGAATCTAAATCTGAAACCAAAACTGAAGCTGAAGCTGAGACTGGAACTGTAGCTGAAACTGACGCTGAAACTAAACTGAAGCTGAAACTGAAACTGATGCTGAAACCAAAACTGAAGCTGAAGCTGAAACTGGAACTGTAGCTGAAACTGACGCTGAAACTAAGCTGAAGCTGGAACTGAAACTAAAGCTGAAGCTGAAACTGATGCTGAAATCAAAACTGAAGCTGAAGTTGAAACTGAAACTGAAGCTGACAATTAAGCTAAAACTGTAGGTGAATCTGAAACTGAAACCAAAACTGAAGCTGAAGCTGAAACTGGAACTGTAGCTGAATTTGACGCTGAAACCAAATTGAAACTGAAGCTGAAACTGAAACTGAAGCTGAAGGTGAAACTGGAACTGTAGCTGAAACTGACGCTGAAACTAAGCTGAAGCTGGAACTGAAACTAAAGCTGAAGCTGAAACTGATGCTGAAACCAAAACTGAAGCTGAAGTTGAAACTGAAACTGAAGCTGACAATTACGCTAAAACTGTAGGTGAATCTGAAACTGAAACCAAAACTGAAGCTGAAGCTGAAACTGGAACTGTAGCTGAATTTGACGCTGAAACCAAATTGAAACTGAAGCTGAAACTGAAACTGAAGCTGAAACTGAAGCTGTATCTGAATCTGAAACCAAAACTGAAGCTGAAGCAGAAACTGAATCTAAAACTGAAACCAAAACTGAAACTGAAGCTGAAACTGGAACTGTAGCTGAAACTGACACTGAAATTAAACTGAAGCTGAAACTGAAACTGATGCTGAAACCAAAACTGAAGCTGAAGCTGAAACTGGAAATGTAGCTGAAACTGACGCTGAAACTAAACTGAAGCCGAAACTGAAACTAAAGCTGAAGCTGAAACTGATGCTGAAACCAAAACTGAAACTGAAGCTGAAAATTAAGCAGAAACTGTAGCTGAATCTGAAACTGAAGCTGAAGCTGAAACTGAAACTTAATCTGAAACTGAAACCAAAACTGAAGCTGTAGCTGAAACTGGAACTGTAGCTGAAACTGACGCGTAAACCAAACTGAAACTGAAACTGAAGCTGAAACTGAAACCAAGCTGAAGCTGAAACTGAAACTGAAGCTGAAACTGGAACTGTAGCTGAAACTGACGCTGAAACCAAACTGAAGCTGAAACTGATGCTGAAACCAAAACTGAAGCTGAAGCTGAAACTGTAGTAACATACATTGTGAACGTAGTCCAAGATACAGATAATTTAATAAACCACGTTTATTCTGATTTGAAAACAAATATGAGGGATAAAGAATGGCTGCGTGAAAGAGTAATTTTGGCACCGACTAACGAAATTGTAGGGTAGATCATCGAAAAGATTTTGTCTCATGTGGATTGTGATGTAGTTGAGTATCTGTCCGTCAACATTGTCATGGATACAAAGCAAGTGACGTCGTACTCTGTTGAGTTTATCAACTCTCTGGAATTGTCAGGGTAGCCCATCACATTATTTGAGGCTTTAACTTGGTGTCCCAGTCCTGTTGATGCGTAATCAGGGCGCACCAAGGCTCTGTAATAGCATGCGACTACAAATTACATACCTTGGATGCAATGTTTTCAAGCAATAATTATGCCAGGAACAGCAAGCGGTGAAAACGTATTTATTCCTCACATTCAGTTCGAAAAACTCAAATTTCCCCTAAAAGCGGCATTCGCAATGACCATAAACAAAGCTCAAGGACAGACACTGAAAGTCGCAGGGGTACACTTTTTTTTTTTTTTAGCGTCGTAAAATTATCAAATAAGTCCTCCCACCCCGGGCAGGGTGGGAGGGACTGTCAGACTTTTACTGACTAAAATCCACGGTGTTCCTTCAATAACCCTTTACGTACCGGGGTCACGGTAACGGGATGAGTCTCACGACCCCGGCAGGCTTCGGCCCTCTACGGGGGGGGCCTCGTCATATTGCTGAAACTCTTTGAGGCGCGCGTGGAACACGACGCGCCGTCGACCCGGGCATGGTCCATGGTCGGACAGCGAGTTGCCCTTTACTCGCTGTCCGCATGCCCGCGCCTACGGTGGCCGGAGATCGTCGGCCGACGTCCGACGCCGTGGGCGTCTACCACTGCGGCTGGGCTGGAGGGAGGACGCCATCCTCTCCCTCACGCGGCCCGCCTCCTCCTTCGGAAGCATGACTGCTTCGCAGAAGGAGGCGACCGCTTCCCACTCCCTCTCGCCCTGCAGCATGGCCTCGACCAATGCCGGGCGCGAGATGTCTCCGCCTATTGCCGCCGTGAGGACACGTCGGTGCTCTGCCCAAGCGGGGCAGTCCTGCACCGTGTGCTCGACTGTGTCCTCAGGGTGACCCTCGCAGTGGTGACACCCAGGCGTTTCCTCCTTTCCCATCAGACACAGGTACCTCCCGAAACTTCCGTGTCCGGTGAGGACCTGCGTCATGCGGTAGGTCAGGACGCCGTGACGCCGATCTAGCCACTCCTCAAAGAGGGGTCTTACCGCCGCAATTGCGGCGTGCCCGGCCTTCGGTTGCGACAGTCGTTCCCTCCATACTGCCCTGAGATCACGCCGGAGCTCTTCCCGCCGCGCCTCGACTTCTCGAGGCAGCGGGGATACGCCCCGGCACTGCGCCTCCACGCGCCATTCATAGACGCGCTGGAGGGCAGTCGCCTCCAGATCACTTAGAAAAAGACTGCTTTTCCCATGGGCAATTGTATGTGGCGTGCTCACGAGTATCAAGCGTACGAAATCAACACGCCCAGGACGGGAAAACCAGAAACGTAGTTTACAAAAAATGTATTGTAAACTACGTTTTAGGTTTTAAAAAGATAAATTTCTGTAAACTGTCTGTCTGTTTTTGGGGATGGATGGACCCTGGTGATGGTTTTTTAAATATTATATGCGTTTTTTAACCACCCTAAAAGATACGGTATACCTTTTTGGCAACAAGAATTATTGACAAAGTGTAAATTAACGCGGGCGAAGCCGCGGGCAAAAGCTAGTAATATTATAAATGCGAAAGTAACTCTGTCTGTCTGTGTGTTACCTTTTCACGCCTAAACCGCTGAACTGATTTGGATGAAATTTGGCATGAGAATAGTTTAGGACCGTGGAAAGGACATAGGATAGTTTTTATCCCCAAATTCCTACGGGTTCGGGAAATACGCGGGAAAAAGCTCCACGCGAACGAAGTCGCGGGCAAAAGCTAGTAATTTATATATTAGACACTTTTGGATATAGACAACTTGCTATTTTGCGAGAATAGGCTGAAATATTCAAAATTTAATTTAATTTCAGTAGGTACACAGAACAAACAGCAATCACTGATGTCTTATAATCATACAAGTCATCAAGTATTTCACATTTTATAATTTCACATTTAAAATCAAGTATAAAATTTAATATACCACTTATTTTTTTTCACTTAAACTTAGAAGCAAACTAACATATTCGTTTCAATATTGATAATGTGCCCAAAATACTGATAGTTTTACTACATTCTATGCTAAGTAACTAGCATATTTATTGGGATTTAAAACATTCCTACATATCCTTACTTCGTGTAATCCGGGATAGCTTCTTAAATAATGGCGTCATTTGAATAAATTTTGTATCAATTTAAAGTTAATAGTTAAACCTATAAAATGGTACCATTTTTTCAACCGACGACAAAAAGAGGAGGTTATCAATTCGACGCCTATATTTTTTTTTTTTAATGTATGGTCACCGATTGCTCGAAGACGGCTGAACCGATTTGGAAAATTCTTTTTTTGATTGAAAGGGTATACTTTGAAATTGGTTTCATTTTCATAAAAGTCAGAATCTAATGATGGGATCCTAGAGAAATCGAGGGAACTCTTCAAATATTATAGGCACACCTATGACGTTTTGGGTATTTATTATAGTAACTTGTGCAGTTGCTCTCAAAAAGTACCATTTGAGGAAGTGGAACTGATGATGAAGACCACAGATGGCCGCCGAAACTACTTAATAATAAGTATTGAGTGGATTGCGATTCGATTACTTGAATATGGATGTTAAGCACTTTATGCTCGTTACAATGCATATGGTGATGTAGAGCTGATGTTGAAGTACCAGGAGAACTCCTCAACAATTAACGGCCCAGCATTGAGAAAAGCAATATTTTGTAAAAGGTTATAAGTAGTTGACATTTAGGCTCTTGTAACTAGGTAAATTAAAAATAGACCAACTAAAAAGAGTGAAATAAAAACTTTTTACCAGAAAATTAAACCGACTCCCAAAAAACACTGCAAAGTGAAAAATAACTTTAATTTCGGAAGTCGGTGCTAAAAAGGAAAATACAAAACTAAAGACACCGACTACCGAAATTAAAGTTATTTTTCACTTTGCAGTGTTTTTTGGGAGTCGGTTTAATTTTCTGGTAAAAAGTTTTTATTAATTCTTAACTAGTTATTAAGTACTCAAGATCGCGCGGAATCAATTCCAAGTAAGTGATTCCATACTTTTGCTCGCGAGTAAAAAAAACGTAAAAAAAACAAAAATAGACTTAGGCGTCAAAGTACTCCTCCACATCGCTGTCGTCCGGAAACGTGCTCAGAAGAATGGCAGCATTGCCACGTCGTATATCAAAGCTTATTCTTTGGGCAAAGAAACAGCCAGCCCTGTGGTTACTTAAGGAATCGATCAGCCGGCGAGATAATTCTTTATAAAGGAGAGTAATTACAGTTTTGTGCCGTTTGGGGTCGAAATGCTTAGGTTATGGGGTCCGAGTGCACACTCGGACCCCATAACCTAAGCATTTCGACCCCAAACGAAACAAAACTGTAATTACTAGAAATTTTACAGTATTTGCGCCGTTTTGTATGCCAATCTTCAACTTAAATTTATAATATTAAAAAATAAATACATATTTACAACTATGAGTTTAATGGTTTCAGAGTTATTCTTTCAGGAAAACGCGAAAAGTTACGTGAACTCCCCGTGGCTTTTCTCTAGTACGTTTGAACCCTACAAATGAGTACATAGCACGTTGCTTCAGCCAGAAAAGCGATAATTCGATCTACTTCGTCTAACTTAACGGACAGACGTTTTACTCGGACAGTAGCGCCAATTCGTCTTTTTAGCTAAAATTCTAAGAAGTGGTGAAGAAAATGTTTTACAGGTAATTCTTGGGCAAAAAAATACTTTCTATTTTGATAAACTGTGGTGTAAAAATGTGGAGAACTGTGGTGGGCCAGTCATAGGCGCGTTTTACGAGTTCTTGGTTGTGGGCTCGAACCCAAGCAGGCACATTACGATGAGTAATTTTCGTCATAGCCACTGTTCTCAAAACAGTGAACAAAAACATGCTGAGGAAACATGTCCTAGGACTGAAAATTCAAGACACGCGATGTTCACTAACACGCATTGGGCCCGCATGGTAGATCTCGGCCCATTCTCTCTCATTGAGAGCCTGTGTGTTAGCAGTGGGAACATTATTGGCTGTTTTTGTTTTAATATTTATTTTATTATCATAAGATTACTAGCAGTGAGAGTAGGAATTCACATTACTAAAATTACATCCATTTTATTTTAAATAAGTATTCCTATCATTCGCCATCATACATGGCATCTATAGAAGATACTTATGTTACCTCTTACGACAAAACACAAAGTCAACTCACAATTATAGTGAAGTGGTGTGCCATCTCTAAAGTACAATACGGTTTAAAATCCGGATGTGTAGACATATATAGTCATATTCTGAAGTCGAGCTGAGTTATAACAAGACAAACTTGCTTCTAGTCGCTAACAAGTCGCACGAGAGCTAGGGGTGACAGAGTCTCGAATATTGTAATCGGCTTAGTTATCCTGACTGTGTATTGCAGCCCTCGAAGTATTATACGTACATTGTATAGTAAACAGATATCTTCCAATTTGCTGTTTTGGTCTGTACCAGAAAAGAAAAGAATACATGTTTATTTTTGACTGCAAACAGGACAAACGTCAAGTTAAAATTGAGCGATAAAAATCTAACAGTATTAATAGGACCCAGGTATTATGAGTGGTAGGCTATTTTTGGCAAAAGGTTGCCTGTATAAATTATAATGAAGACCATAAAATACGTTGATGTGCTATTAAAAAAATTGATAATTCATGATGTGTATCGTATCGATTTACCAAAAAGACATTGTTCGATTTTGGCCTATATAACCGATGTGAATATAAATTATATGATAATTTTTATTTCTTTTTATACTGCTTGAAACATATTTTATTATTCCACGGAAACTTGAAATAAATAAATTTAAAATAAAAAGTTGGGTCACGATTAACGAATGCGTGGTGCCGTAAAAAATGTCTATTGGCCAGATAGTGTTGCCGATTTACGGGATTTTTCCTCGATTTCAGGAAATACGGACGGTTGTCTGAATTAAATCAGAAGTTGATAAAATTCAGACTATTTCGTGTATTTTCAACGTATAGATAGAAATAAAAATAATAATAAAATATTGAATGGGTTACGTTATTAATTTATCCCTAATAAATAATATATAATCGTCAACTAATTGAGGACGAGAAATCCTCCATGCTTCTTCAGTCTGACGCTTTGTCTCATTCACTTAGTGAAGCTCACATTCGTTTGTTCAATTGACTGATTATTTCTGAAATTGAGTTAATCACATATAGATACATAAATAATAATATGAATTCAATAAATCAAATAGGCACTGTATCCTATTATTGACAATAAATAAATTAATATCTAAAAAAATATTTATTTAACACTTTATTCATTTAATTTTTTGTCTGAAATCGGGAATTTCTGGCGTGGTATTCGGGTATTATAGCTTTTCTTAATTGGCGACACTGGTTTCATTTCGTTTCAATTTTTATTGCAAAGTTCTTTTCTTTGCGATTTTCTATGCGTTTTATTCTAACAACTTTGGCTTGGTAACGGACTCTGATCAGATTGCATACTTGGTAGACTCGGCTGTGTATAAAGAATTCTGTGAATCTTACTACCTGGCTATTTTCGGACTTGATTTCGATGAATTGATTATTTTTGTATCTTCAAGTGTCTGTTAGTAAAAATTGATTTACTATGATTCCATAAAATATTTAGAGTCTATCTAAGTCATTTTCGATTCAAACGATTCTTAGGCGTGACATGTATGGAGCCGGAACAATGTCCTTTTGTCAATAATATGCTACGTGTTACAATTACCTGTACCGGTTTATCTCAGCCAAGTCTCATACCAGATAAGGAATATTCTGCATAAATACTTAGTGATGCCCAAAACGACTCGGAGCTCCTTATAACAGAATTGTAGATAATTGTAATAAGAGAAATTTATATAAACACTTTAAGTAATCAAGAGATAACAGTTTCAAAAGTCTATCAAATGACGTTATTTTAACACACTGACTCGAAGAATAATATTTAGTAGGAAAATATTGAGAGATATGTTTCGCAGATATTTTATCGAGCTCCGCGTTCGACAAACTTCGGGCTGTCTGCAGACTAGTGGGTGCTGCCAACAACTAACCCGATGTATGTAATATACAAAAGAAATAATATATTATTCTATATCGGACGTGCGACATTTACAGTATTTTAAAGGAATAAAGAGAAACCTGAATAATTTTTGTAACATAAAGTTCGTGAGTAAAGGGCAGCCTACAAACGAACAAAACACGTTTATTTCGTATACAGAACAAACGTACCAATTGGACGATCAAACGAGGCTCCTAAGCCATAATGGATCGTTCTAATTTACACTGAAAACAGACACATATGTAAGGTAACAGTAGTAAAACGGTATGTGTTAACAAAATCCCTGGACCCGTGTCACAGCCTCCCTCGGATTTGCTTAACAAGATTAGGAGAGCGAAAAATACCAGACAATGAGGGCGAATTAACTGCGAATGGCAATGTAGGACATTTGTTAGTACACTATACGAGGTTTGAATTAAGAACGTTTTACGAAAATAATAGACATTCTTTTTGTAAATAATAATACCCGTTGTTACAGACGCACGAGTGCTACTTATTGCTGGCTGGTGGTCTGCCACACCTAATTTTCTCCACATCTATTGTTTCAATATAGTTTGAGCTAAATTAGACCATGTTTCGTGATCCAGATTCACTATTATGCAAATTACCTCTGTGCACTCCTTCTACATATAAACTGTACTAAATTTGGTTTTTTGCCCGGTGGGAAAATCATGAAATGAAATGAAATGAAATATTTATTCTGTAAATTGGTTATAAATAACACTTTTACACGTCATGTTTTTTTGCGTGTTTAGTTTAGCTAGATGAGGCCGGTATTTCCTAACTGACTACTCTGAGAAGAAACACCGAAACAAACTCAGAGGTCAAAGTCTCTTTTAAAGTCCATACAATTTGTATTTGTATATGAGAAGCATGTAGGTTCATGTCTGTGGTATTCTTTTGAGGAAATAACCACGCAAATTTGAGCGGACCTGTCCAGACAGTGCAAGCATTTGTCAGTTATCGTGTAGCTCAACTTAGAACGGATGGAACGACTTCTCCCGTTCTGGGTTAGCGGAAGGATGTGTCAGTCTTCTACTGGCTAAAGACCCACCCTGTTCCTTCAGCTGCCCTTAAGTTCTTAAATTTGATACTCCTCCGATCACAATTTTCATAAAAACGGAGTGTACATTTTTTGTTTTACGTATGCATATTTGGAGTCCAAACACAGACGCGTTACGAACATACAAATATTTTGAATTTCGGGTAAATTTTGACGATTGAGAAATTAAATAATAATTCTTATATTGTAATTTACTTTTTCGCCCTTATAAAAATGATTAAAACCCTTTTTGAGCGTTCTACTTACAAAATACAACCCTTTCGAAACCAATATCGATTTCGAGGAAAATCCTGCTTTATACATTTTTCGTGAAAGCCTGACTACGAGAATTTTAATAAAAGGTAATAATAGTTTGAGAATGCTTTCGAACTAAAAGTAGTTATACGAAGTATTCTATTGAGTGGATTTTCATAAAGGGTGGGTATAAAAGGGATTATACGATTAGAATTTTTGACATAAAGGTATATATTTAATTTGGGCCCTGGGAGTAAATATTACCTGAAGGTTGTAGGGATCAGGAGGATCAACCCCATGAAAAAAGGATCGTTCGTTATAATTTATGATAAATAAATTGGTTTTAATGTTTAAGTAGAATAAAGAGATGTGTCGGAAATTCGGAATAAAGGTATACGAAACGGATTCTGTCGCTTTTAAAAATAAACATGGTCGTGTTTGCTATTTATTTTATTTATTTAGGTGGAATATTTGGGTAACGATTAGCAATTTATGTGAACATTATTATATTGTTATTTGTTGAGTTAAGTTAAGCGCTAAGTACCAAAGAGACTCATATTAAGTTATTGATCGTTTTTGTATATGGCGGAATAAACTGATATTTTTCAGAGAGAGTCTGTTAATTGGTAATATATATAACTTGTCTTTTCTTACATATATGTATTGGGGTTTTCTTCCAGTCTTGCCAGTTGCAGGATAATCAATATTTTATAATGATCTCCTCGGATGACGTCATTTAAATTATCAAGTCACACAAAACAGCCCACACTATCGGTTGCAAAAGAACCTTGTTTGTTGTCCGAGGCCGTTGAAAAGTTCAACTGAGTGACTTCAACAGGGAGAACAACATGGTGCTCCAGGATTTAGTGAAGCAGCAAAAGGAGAGTTAGGTCGTCGAATAAATTGTCTAGGTTTAACATAAATAGGGCGTGAAGCCAAAGACTTGACTTCCACTTTCTCACAGCGAGTAGGCGCGCGCACTCAGCAGACGTGGTCTGTAAGTTGTTCTGAAATACACTGTGGAGTAGATTATCTTTTCGCCTCTGGGATTATGGTTATACACGGGCCTCTCTATCAGAGAAAAAGCGTCGTAATCCACCTCGCAGGCCCAGTTAGAGTGTTACATGTCTTCAAGTTTTTCAGTCCGAGCACATGCCAGTTTCCTTCGATGTATTCCTACGCCGGTTGTGGTGGCGATGGTGAAAATTACACAAACCTAACTCCTGGGTTCAAACCCGCGACCCCATTCATGTTTGTAACCACTGGGCCACCACCGTGTGGAAGTAAGAAAATCTCTAATTAACTTCTCAAAGTCAATAAGAAAGCCAGTTAAATAGTTCAGTTTAAATTAAAAACAAATAATATTGCTTACTTTAAGATGAAAATGTTCCGCATATGCAACCCTAAATCAAAAAATATAAAACGACTCATACACCAAACCAACCAACCAATATTTGCACTTCAAAACTCTATGAAATCGTTCAAATTGCATACGAGAATCGATTTAATGGCAATTAAATAACTGTAACATACGAGTTGAACGTTTGATCATCCGATTCATTCAAAAACGCTGTGATTAAAAACGTTTTTCTCCGTGTAAATAATCCAGAAATAACGAGGTAGCAATTAAATAGAGCTTTGAGACAACACGGGGTGGACAGGGGCTTACATCAAAGGGCCGGCGGGGGGGCGTGGCCACGTGTCATCGAAGATAAGCCCGTTACTTAACTGAGTGAGGCTTCTAGCTCAGCGGGCTGGACTTGACTCAAATCAAATTAATTATTCTAATTTTCCTTTATAACTAAACTAATACCCCCAGTACTAGATTTGTTCAGAGTATAAAAGCGTTGTTACGTGGGTCCCTGTGATTTCGGGTGACTTAGGGTTCCATACGAAGAAAGTTATCATCTGCCATCTATTTTTATACATATGCATACATAATTATACTGCTAGAGTATCTGTAATTTAAAAATATACACTGTTTTCTCAAGTGCTTAAAGTTATTTACGATACTAAAACAGAAACCAACTTTTTTTTAAAAAGAGTCTGTTAGTTTGTCGATCTGTTTGTCCTGGTTAATCTCTAGAACGGCTGATCCGGTCTTAATGGGACTAGATAGAAGAAGTTGCTATTTATATTAACTCGGGAAAATCTTCCACGCGATCGAAGTCTCAGGAACAGCCCGTGTTAAAAAAAATATCGCGTTACACTACTTCCTTTCTCCTCGTTTTGTGTGTCCCTTGTTCGTTGCGCTCCTTCAACCTACACCATTACAATTATAAATCTTAAAACAATTTGCATTCATCTAGTGTTTTAAAATCTCAAAGATACTTTCATTGTGCGTACGGCTAAGGAGTGGAATTCCCTGCCGGAGTCTGTGTTTCCTGATAGTTATAACCTGGTAGTCTTTAAGTCAAGAGTGAATAGATTACTTCTAGGTAAGCATGCTCCATCTTCGATCACATCATCACTTAACATCAATTGAGATGGCGGTGAAACGTGAGCCTATAACAAATAAAAAAAGATGTATTGCCTGCGAGGCGATTACCCATTGATTGTAAGTCCGTAATCAGGCTACGTCAATTTTGGAGATAGCATCAATTTCCGCTGTTCTAGAAGCTCTAACTCAACATTTATGAGTAGTACCACTAAAACGCTTGTCCGCTTTGAAACGAGGAATGTTTAATATTTGTTCCAACTGCTTTTATTAATGATAGCAACTACTACGTTGACCGTCAGTAAGATTCGTTTAATTTAAATCTGGCTTCAGGACTTAAACTTTTATAACGCGGTTGTGTGGGGGCTGGGAATGGGGCTCCCCATACATGGAACTAAAACTGAAACAACTGTGTGGTATCTATCTATAGACAGGTCTTTAAAAATGACATAAGGGTTTCTAAAATCACTTTTTCATAAAGTCAATGGTCTAAAAGATATAACGCTTCCAAAGTGGTAAAATGTGTGTTCCCCCCTCTAACTTCTATAATAATGGAGTCAAAAATCTAAAAAAATATATGTTTGTAGATCTTAATGTAAACTTTCAACCAAAATTAGTTTGAACGAGATCGGGTTAGCAGTTTTTGGGATAGCATATTTTATAAAACCGCAAATATAACTTTGTAATTCATACAAACATTATGAAAATCAAAGTTATTTGGCGTAGTTGTAAAAAATGTAAATAAGCTAGTTTTAAGAACTTTGTAAGGTTTTTTTTCGTCAAATAAATATACATATTATATTATATTATTACAGTTACTACGGAACTCTTAACGGGCGAGTCTGACTCGCACTTGGCCAATTTTTTTATATAATTTATTAGATTATAAATAATGTGAGTGTGATTTTATAATAGGTTATAGATAGATTGGTGATACACCAGACGCAGTAGTGTATTTCACAAGAAACTGCCTATCTGATCTCCACATTCATGGAACCGGGTAACACGAATTCCGACTATCAATAACGTTTGTCAAATAATAACAATAAATACTTTTTAGGGTTCCGTAGTCAACAAGGAACCCTTATAGTTTCGCCATGTTCGTCTGTCTGTCCGTCTGTCCGCGGTTTAGCTCAAAAACTATTGGTACTAGAAAGTTGTACTTTGGCATGAGTATACACGTTAATGACGCCAAAAAAGTGGTGAAATAAAATTTTGAAAAAAACAATTATTTGGGGTACCTCCCATACATGTAAAGTGGGATGATAATTATTTTTTTTCGTTCTTCCCATAGTGTGGGATATCGTTGGATAGGTCTTTCAAAAATATTAGGCAAAATTTCAAAAGTATTAGGTTTGCTAAGACCGTTTTTTGATTAAGTAAACCGTTCGTGACTTATCAAGCTTTAAAGTACCAATTTTCGTTAGAGTCAAGTGTCTCCCCCTCTATCAACTAAACGGTTGTAGTTAGAAATTCAAATGTCACGGTAGTAGTACCTATATATAACGAAATTTAAAGGAAAACTATCACACATAAGTGGGCTTTACAAGTTTACGAGTAATAGTCGACCAATTGCATTTGACTCGAAAATTTCGAAAAACTCTACAGAAATGTCGATAGATGGCGCTAAGCGCCAGTTGTATCGTGCAAGCTTCTTGTGACGATTGAGTAGAGTATGACAAGTTTTATACAAATCTCTAAAAAAAAATTAAACTTTTCGTGCAAATTGTCGGATCAGGTGAGGATTTGTATAGGAAGTCAAATTAGTTACGTAGTCATGTTTGGCTTTTAGTTAGAGCATGGTACGAAACGATCAGTCAGCGAATACGACACGCACTTGGCTGTTATAAAAACTACGGAACCCTACACTGCGCGTGGCCCGACACGCACTTGACCGGTTTTTTTATTGATAAATGTGGGGTGAAATAGAGTTAACGTCGATGTTTGTTCTAGTATAAACTGTATGACAGACACCAGCGCCTTCCTCTTACTTTGTAAGTAGCTACCAAATCAGTAACATAATTTTTTTTTTATTGATAATAGTCTCGCGTTTGACCACCATCTCACCTGATGATAAGTGAGGATGTGGTAACGACAATGATTAATTAGTTAGATTAATAGATCAAAAATTAGCGTTAATCCAGTAGGCGGGAATTAAAATAGTGCGTTATGAGTATGACAGTACGTCGAAGGACAGGCCATTTATTTTTAAGAGTACGTCGTCTCACGATATTTTTTCATATGAGTATTATGAAGAGCAGTATCCACTGTCATATTATGAGCAATTTCATATTTTTTACTGCCGTAACACGAGTATTTTGTGGATAGTTTCATATTACTTGCTTGTGCACGAGTACTACGTTGATTTGTCATTTAGTATGGAAAATTCTGCTGTCGTAATGTGGTGTCAGGGTAAGTGCTCACTGTCAGCGAACGTGTTAAAGGGTGTATGATATATTAATAAGTTAAATACGGTAGTCTTTTTTCGAGTTTAATTAGTCTTTCGTATTTCTAGGCTGGTAGCATTGCCATTATCCAGTTCTGACACCGCTTGTTGCTTCAACGTTTCACATCACAAGGGTGCGAATCTGCATGAGGAACTTTCAAAAACATTAGCTAGGTATAATAGGGCCAACTTTACAAAAAGATAAAGCACCAAAGCCACAGGCCACATCAGCCACTAAAGTTTACAAATCCACTGGCGTAACTGGCAGAGCAATTACTTCGTAAGACACTTTTAAAATCCGGCAACATTCGGGAAATGGAAACGTCGGGTACCCGAGGCTACATGATCTAGTTTGTTTTGTGTAGAATAAAATTTAAAGCAACAACTTTGTTGGTTTGGAGGGATTTTGTTTCAGGTTAGGATTTTGTGGAGTTCCCAAGAGTGAGTTGTCTGAATAGCAGACTATGTCTTTAATGTTATATTACGGTTTTTATACAGAAATTATGACTTAACTTTAATTTATTTATATGTTTGTTGTCCATTTGTGTTATTTTAGTATCTTATACAACGTGTAATGGAAACCCCATATCTATCCAAAAGGGCTGAAGACAACATCTGGTATGGAGTCTCTATGCACAGTTTCAGCTTAAAATAAGTGACTCAAAGAATTGATACTAAATTATCGGTTTCATATGTTTCTTGAATACCAATCATAACAAACGTGTCACAGCACTACGAGGGTCAATAACTTTCCACGTCACTTGCCAATAACACGATAATTATCTGCGTTCTTCTTAATTTTGAAAATTCGGTCTCCGGTATCAATTTATTTATTTATTACTAGCGACCCGCCCCGGCTTCGCACGGGTGCAATGTTTATATTAAATATAGGCAGCGTTCGCGAGAATCGTTAACGTACGGCAGTTTTTTCGACGCCTTACTCCACAATTTTCACTACCACGAAAATTCCTATCTATTTGCCGGGATAAAATATAGCCTATACGGATTCGGAAGAATCCCTCTAAGTAATGGTAAAAGAAATTTTGAAATCGGTCCAGTAGTTTTTGAGCCTATTCAATACAAACATACAAAAATACAAAGGTTTCCTCTTTATAATATTAGTATAGAAAACTTTATGCAACACAAAATGTACAAAGGCGGACTTAATGCCGTATTGAAATTTCTAATAAGTTCCACAGATGTAGAGATAGGATTACAAAACCCTTGCCATATCGTTTGTTATCATCCAAAGAAGCCGTGCACTTGGTATGTGTATACCCTTTAAATTACACGTTGTAGAGCAGTTGTAGCCCAATAATTACTCGTTTGACTTACGAGTCGTAGGTTGTGAATATTCAGGAACCTCGGAGCCATTACTTTGGGCAATATAGGTATTCTTTCACTACGACTCTTAAGACTGAAGAAAAACATCGTGCAGAAATTGCTAATTGCTATGTTCAAGGACCGAATCTCTTAAGACATGCGACATCCATCAAACTGCACTGTAGCCACGAGCTCGCCCAATTCCTTCTCATATGGAGGTGGTCTGTGATCCAGTAGTAGGAAATTTATAGGCTTTTTTTGTAATTGATGAAAGTTAATTAAAAGAAAATTTATCAAACCCTCTTCCCCACAAGTGAAAATTAAAACACAAAGTTAAATAACTTTTATGTTTTTGCTTGTCGGTATTTCTATTCGAGAAAGCTGTTTTATTGAACACTACATATATAGTTTTCCTACGTGATTTAGAAGAATTAAGTGGATAAACAAACAAGCAGCCTGTATTTAAAAAGATATAAATAAAAAAGTGAGTGCGCGTCAAACCACGCGTGGCGTCCGGACCGTTGTCAAACATAAATGTAGGTAAATTTAGTAATCCCACGACAAAAAATTTAAAGGTTAATTTTGTAATGCAGTCATTCCATGTAAAATACTGGTTGGGAAAAAGCTAGGCAGATGATGAGGGATTGAATAGATTAAAAGAACATAAACTATAAAATAGTGGCGGATTATACGTTCGCTACATGCTTGGTTAATCACAACAGGCAAAATGTGGATGAACTATACGTTTGCAAAATTTATACTGAAAACTAGGAAAACTGTTCGTCAAACTCCACTTCCACAAGACATTAGTTCAAACTAAAATCGTAAAACATTATAAAGCCTTAATAAAACTATGTTTTACAGCCAAAACCCGGAGGAATGCTGTATAAATAAACAAAATCCCATAATGAGGGGAGCTGGTATCAACCGGACTATCAAACGATGCCGCAGTGTCGGACTGTTCGCTGTGTCCCCGACTAGTCATAAAATCGTACGTGCGTGTTCGTCTCTATGTGGCGGGTAAATGGGAAAACTATGACAGTTAGTGCTCGGCTAAATAGGTTATAGTTTTATGCTGTTAAGTTAATAAGTTTAAAAAGGCTGGTCGACAATTCACGTAAAGAATCCAGAAGCTAAGACTGAAATTTAAAGCAAAAAATAAAGAAAATGGCATCTGCCATTGCCACGTTATATTAATATAGCAATGACGCCAGTCTTTTGGGCACACTACCACCCGACCGCGTTGAGGACGAATATTTTGATACTATATGTTTTAGTTTATAGTCAAGTTACAAACAAATATAATTTAAACCTTTTTGATTAATGAAAATGTACGGCTATTTACATATAATTATGATTAATAGATGGTTAATCTTTGTTTTGAACATATTTTCTTACTTACGTCTTGGATAAACAGGAAAATAATATGCTGGCCTTTTCAATCCAAAATCTGTATAGTACTGAAGTTTAAGATAGGCTATTGGAATTTCAAAAGTCATTTATTTGTAGCATACTTTGGTAAATGTACTTAAACATTCCGATAAATATACGCAACGTTTCATATGTATCCAGATTTTAAACTAAATAATGTAGAATGTTTTACTTACTAACAACTATGGAAGCCAGAAAAATACAACCAAGGCCAGTCCAAAAGCCAAGTTATGTTAAGGTTGGTTTATGTTTAGCTGCGGCTGAAAACCAGAGTTTTGCTTGGAAAAACTGACTGTGAAATTTAAAATAACTCTGTAACTAGGTAATACGGCATTCCTTGTCATTACATGTGTCAGTTACTGATAGTGAGCTGGGCTTTAGACTATACGTAACGGCTGTCAAAAATCTCAGAATGAGAGGCGAGACTGACGATCCACTCACTGTTTTTTTCTTTTCCTCATGGATATCCTTCACCCTGAAGGGAGTGAAATTCTTCAGACACTTAATGACTAAAACCCCACCCTGTGTCTGCTCACTTATACCAGGAACTGCAGGATCACATAAACACTTCTCAGCGCGGCTTCTGAGCTTTCATCCACATATGGATCAAACTCGGCAAGTGTAGCCATTTTATGGCTGTTACGAGCTTTTTACTAGGAAAAAAAAAAAATTGCATGAATAGAACTAATAAGAAAAGCCCCAAACCTTCAGCAACCAACAACGTTAATAAAAGCACAGATTAGCTCAATCAGATGTGGCCGAAAGCGTGAAAGTCAGTAATTCCGTGTTCTAGCCGAGAACAGTGCAGACCGCGGTACGTGGTCCGAATAAATAATAGCAGCTGATTACCTCCGTACAGGTGTTGGGACGTGCCATCCAGCGATGCCATTACAGGGGCCAATTGCTGGCCAGTATTGGGGTGGCTAAAAATTGCGTGTCATAGTTTAGGTAATAACTTTATGAGTTTCATAGAAGGTTGTGATTTTGTGATAGAAAAAGGAATGTGGCTGAATAGTTCTGAAAAAAATAAATAGCGATTATTTTGACTCGGGAATTCAGATGGAATTGAAGCATTCAATCAGCGTAATCTTTTCCTGTCTATTTTGTGTCTGGTCGTCTAGAAAGATAATACAGTTGCAAGTCTTTATTTCACATCGAACGACAGCTTGTCTGACCTCCACATCCTAGCCAGTACCTAGCTGCGTAGTGTCATGATTAGTTGTTAGATAGCTAAGCCCGCTTTCGAGGCAGGTGTAATATACCTACACCTACATATACAGCTACTAATATACACCCACATCCGCGGATAGGTGACTATCCATATATTATTATTATCATTTATTTTCAGGCACCAGACCCATACTTAATACAATACATATACTTATAAATATTACATTAACAATACACTATACATAATTATAACTTAAGACAAAAATAAAATAAAAACAAACAAAACATGGCATTATAAACAGCCTACATACGTCTCGATGGAGTCGCATGCAAGTGGAGCCAGTATTCGAAGACAGGGCTATCCCATCTATCCACCAATGTTTTCAGGATGCTGTTGTGGCTGGTGCGTATTCGGCGCAATAAAGAAGCGCACCGCTTCCTAATGATAGCGTAAAAACCGTCAACTCGCGCATCTGTTAACATACCGAAGGCACTACAAAACCGTGGTAATCCCAACAGCACCCTAAAAGCATTGTTGTATTGGACCCGCAGGGCGCTGTGCGCCCTTTGCGTAAAGCTGGTCCAGAGGCTGCAGGTGTAGAAGGATTGGCAAAATGCCCTGAAGAGGGTAATTTTAACTTCCCTACCACACCTAGCAAATCTACGGGCCAGCATATTACATCGGACCGCCAACGCCCTACGTTCCCTTTCAATATCACAATTGTCACCTAGGTTATCAGTTAACCAGTGACCCAGGTACTTAAATTTAGTCACTCTTTTGAGCGGCGTATTACCAAGAGTTCAGGGTGATAAAGACTCATAGCTTTTACTTCCAGATTTAAATAGCATAAGCTCTCTTTTGGTCGCATTGTACCATCATTGTATACTGCATAGTGTCCATGGGCCTCTGCGTAACGCTCACATATCTGTAATAGTTTTTGTAATGCTCCCATTGATGGAGCTAGCAACACCATATCGTGAGCATAACTAATATTGTTTACACATATACCATACTAGTACTCACGCGGGGCTTCGCTCCCGTGGATTCTATCACGGTAAAAACATAACTCTCCTTTTTTGCAGTCGCGTAAAAAGTAGCCTATAACCTTCCTCAAGCTTCAAGCTACTTCCATACCAAATTTCATCCAAATCCACCCAGTACTTTCGAAGATTAGCGCGTTCAAGCAAACAAACAAACAAACAAACTTTTCCGCTTTATAATATTAGTATAGATATGTAACCGTGGGGTTTCTTTCCGGTTCTTCTCCATAGGAAAGGACCAATTACGAACCGTGCACTGGGTTCAGACGTTTTGTAAGTGCCCATGTAGGACTACGTGAAATAAATTATTTTGATGTCATCAGACAGTCAGTCAGTCAGATCTATAGTCCACACATACGCGGACCAAATTTATCTAACCAAAACTTTACTGATGGCGATCAGAGTATGGGTGACCTCGAAAATCAACCATCATCAATTTTTAAGAACTACTACTCCAACAAATTCGCTAATCGCTGTCTCAATCGCACGTGACCCATTAAACACATAGTTTTAGACAAAGCAGAACACACCAAAATTCCAACAATTGGAAGTGTCGGTGTATAAGATCAATTATCAAGACCCGGAGTCCGGGATCCCGTAGCAAGCTTGTTTACTTACTACCGTGTCAGAACAATTTGGTTTGCTCTCAACGGAATAGTACGGATGACAGAGTTCTGTGTTTGCTACGCGACGGTTTAAACTGTATCTTGTGTATGAATATGGTTGGGTAATTGCGACGTGTCTTCTGGGAATTTAGGAGTTACGGAATATTAATGAAGACTAAATGTATATAATTATGTGAACTTGAAATAAACTTTTAATAAGTGATTTTAATTGCTGTGAGCGTAAAAATGGAAGGAGATTCTTCATTTATTTGTTGCTATTATAAAGTGAAGCAAAGTATTGTAATTTTTAAATAAATTACTACATTTAATTTTTAGTTTGTAAGTTGCTTCATTTAAAATTTACAATTATGGACTCCTCCATAATTGTAAATTTTAAATGAAGCAAATTACAAACTAAAAATTAAATGTAGTAATTTATTTAAAAAATTGCAACGCTTTGCTCATCTACCATCTTCCTAGCCTTTTCCTAACTATGTCGGGATCGGCTTCCAGTCTAACCGTATGCAGCTGAATACCAGTGTTTTACATGCAGCGGCTGCCCATCTGACCTCCACAACCCAGTAGCTGGGTAACACGATATCCCTCGGCAAGACCAGTGTCAAATTCTGACTAACTAACTGTCTGACTGTCGAAAATGTACAAATGACAGTTGAAACCAGCGGCATAACATGCTTTCTAAGACACGATTTCTAAGATAAGATTGACTCGATTGACGGTTATTATTTTACCATAAGCTTTTCCGGAACAATACTAAAGACGGATTATATTTTTATACAATAATACATTTATTTTTCGTGTACTGTTATAAATTAGAAGACAGCCCTTCTTTATTTAATTAAACTAGTAACAATCCCGCCATATATATACATATATACTAAACCTAAGTATGTACATAAAAAAATAAAATAAAGTAATAAAATAAAAAAGAAACAAGCTTAGGCGTCAAAGTACTCCACAAGAATGAACAGCTTCTCTCTTCTCATACGTATAATACATTTAAATAATTTAAATTAAGGTCGAATATAAAATATCTCGCATAATTTATATACAGATTTTTATTTAAAAAAAATATGCGTATACTTTTGTATTGAACGATTATCACCTTGGAGTATTAATTAATTAATTAATTAATAATTATAATAATTAATTAATTAGTTAATTACCAAATTAGTAACTAAATAAATGAACAGATCACTTATTTAATCAACAGCTGAATTGAAAGTTATTTACCAATTTATATGACAACAAGACGCAATTTCGAAATGGTTTCATCAGTCTTAATGCGTAAAACATGAATGCTGGTCCTCGAACTGCTTGATTTATGAGCTCATCCTCCATCGAGACTAACGCTGTATTATACTTAATTTTGTTTAAGATTAATGTTGCATTTCCTCCGTCTATTTATTTTCGAATTAGATTTGAAACTGAACACTTTTCATCGTAATCCGCGGATGAAACAAAAATACTTTTGTTTCAACTTAAATCATTGTTTTATTTGACGATGGTCATTATTCACAAAGATACGGTCGTGGTTTATTTTTAAACTGCAATAACCAAGGGTCCGAACGATATTTTTTGTGTAAAGGGCTATAGTGTCCCTTTTTGTGTTTAGTTTATGGCCGTTCAATGTTGTGGAAGTGTGTGGAAAGTCAGAGATATGGCAGGAACATAACACGCCATAAATATCGACGGGAATATACGGATTTATTCCGGTATAAGCCGAAAAAGTATTTTTTTAAAGAAAAAATTTAAGTTTGAAATGTGTGTTTTTGAATTTTTTTATTTATGGGAGCTTAGACCTTCGTATATTTTGGGAACGGGACGCTGCCGGGTGTCGATAGTGTTTGCAGAGTCAACTAAAGCACGTCCTCTAGAGTTTTCGACACTCAGGCTAGACTTTATTGGTTTACTGACTTTAAGGTTTTGCGACATTGAAGTTTAATCAATAATATGCGAGTGTTAGATAATAGTAACTGATTATTATATTATATAATTAATATTATATTTTGCTAAAGATATTCACATTAATCTAATAACTTTATTGTATAAAACACTAATGTAATTGAACTAATTAATTTCAACATGTCAATGTTAAAATACAAAGGTTAACAAATCTGTTTTAAAATCGTATGATGTGACGTCACTTGTTTACACTGTCGTATAAAAGCTGCGGCTCAGTCGTTCTAGACACAAGCCCTGGCTGGGGGCCTTTAATTTATTAGAGGTCACCACAGGACAGACCGGTTAAGTAGTACATTAGCCGTATAGAGCTAAACTACGAGTGGCCCTACCTAAAAAAAAAAAAAAAGTTCTAGACACAGTCTCTCTCGGACAGCCACAGTGTAAACATCTTAAGGTACGATTTATTTTTATATATAGAATTATGTTGTTGTATCGGTGTCCTAATAATATTGTGTTAATTTTTACTTGAAATTATGTGAAAGTGACGATGTTTTGAAAAGAGTAACTGTGGAGTTTCTTGCCGGTTCTTCTCCATAGATAACTACCTTCCGAACCGGTGGTAAATTAATAAACTGATATTGCTATACAGACTACTAATTATTTCTATACAACACCTAGTAATCATGGTAATACCGATTAATAGGTAATTAATCGGTAAATACGTAATAAATCGATATTGATAATTAATTAATTATATAAATAACAACATTCTCTATATATCTTTATATCTTCCATTTCTGACATCAGAAGTGGGATAGTTCACAGCCCACTTATTTTGTTTCGGTATTGAGGTTAGATTCATAGCCCATGTGATTTTTTTTTTTTTTTTAAACGTCACTATTGTCAGATTGTTTTGCAGTTACTTTTCTTGCAAGTTAGTTTTGGTTAGCTGTACATTTGTTTTAGGCCTTTATTTCAAGTAGAAGGTACATGTATGTATATCGCTCTTGCTCAAATACTAATGCATTGGAGTGAAAGTTTTCAGAATGAATCCTGCAATATTGGAAGGCCTCTTCATCCGTGATGCTATCTCGAGCTATTGCCGCCGTTCAGATGATTATGCGGCGCTTCCAGTCCAGTGACAGCGGTGCAGCCTGATGGTGCTGTGGAATCAAAAAAACTTTGCAAAGAAATTTGATGGACCAACATCATAACGGGAGTCAAGTAAGAAAAAAAAAAAAACTACTAAATAACATTGGACCAATAAGCTATATATAAAAAAGTGTTATTATAAGTAATCCATTTAAATTAACTAAAAGAAATATATCGGTAAATATGGAATCATTACTTTTAAAACTGTAACGATTATTATCGAGGAAATGTAATAAGTATCGATATTTTTTTTGTTTTCGTCAAGTTTTATGCATATTCTTGTTTAAAAATTGACTATAGATTCAGTGAGATTTAATTTTTTTTTTTCTATATAGTCGATTATTTTATAAAAGAATATCGATATATTTTTTTTTTCTCTTTCTCCAAACCCTACTTTTCAATGTCACTTCGTTACTACTGTTTGGTGTTTATTTTCGTTAACTTTTCGCAATGTGTTAAAGGGTTTATTACAATTGTACACTGTACTCGATAGAGATCTATGATAACGGATACTAATTTTGTCAAAGCACACGGTAAAAATATGCCTAAAATTGACACCATAATGATATGTGTATGTTTCAAAAATAATTTAGATTTTTATGCTCCTGAGCTGAAAAATATTAAATATTAATTAATTAAATATACTTCCAACTAAGTACAATTACTAACTAACTTAAATTTTGTCATGGGTTGTTCAAATAATGGTAGTCTTGACATAAATATGAAAAAAAAAATTGTATTCGGCTTTATATCATCACAATTTCTCTGAGAAAGTTTCTTGGAAAGTTCTTTGGAACCTGTGTAGGTATGTCATATACTTCTCATAAGAACATTATGATTCACTTAAAATCAGATACAAAGTATTGTATATATTTGAATAATAATTATAAAGTAGTGTTCACTCTTGAAAAAGTTGGAGGCGATATGTTACTTTGTTCGAACATGCTTCTTCAGTTTATTTTTTTATGGACGCTATTAGTTCGTTTCAAATCCTCCGGCAGACCAAAGTACAGCCGTACACAAACAATATAGTATTTTTCCCGTAATTAGTCTATGCACTTGTTAATCATTAGCTGCAACTTATTAATATTCAGTTGTAATGAATTAATGGTGATGTTGTTAATGATTTTTCTATGTTGGATGAAGATACTGATAGTGAAATAAGGATATTCTGATTATTTTTTTTTTTGTGTTCTTTGTAGGGGGTTAAGATTAGGTTTACAAGCTGATCCCTATGTCTCGATTAAGTATTCAACAAGAAATTTTAAGAATCAGGCTCTTCTTTGTTTTCGATATTCTGTAGATTTGCATAACGCTCCTATCAATGTTTTTAATTTTGTTTTAACACGATCAATGTGTACTTTCCAATTGAGCCTATCGTTCAGCCAAAGTCCAAGATATTTTTTCTGGATATTTGCTTGATTTCTCGTTGATTGTGAGAAGTGTAAATCCGAAACCGGTTTGTTTTTATTAAATAAATTTTGTGTGGTTTTTACTGAAGTATTTATACGTTTTGATAATGTACACCATTTGTAACTCATTTTTATACAGAAATCGCAAATAAATTTCAGAATGATGATAATTTATATCATTTAGAAAACTTGATGTCTGTTCACTTGTTGACGAATTAGTGAGGTAGTAATGCGACACGATTTGTATAGAGAATATTTAATTTGAATTTTTGAAACTTACACTTATCACAATTGAAAACAAAATTCATTATGGGTTCCATAGTCGCTAATTATTAAATAATCTGAAATGGTTTTTAAAATGTTGCCAAATAATTTATTTCAATAGTCAAATTAGGTCACATAGGCATTGATCTCTCTTTATAACTAGTTTTGAGTCGAGATTCAATTTTAGAATGTTCCTCAAGTACAGATTCATTGAACTTAGTTCCGCAATTATTGCCATTTTCAGTTACTAGATGAATCCCGTGTTTCATAACTTAAATTGATTACAATAATTATTTTTTTCAATGATGATTTGAATAGAAGAACAGAACTTCAGCATCCCATACAATTTTGCTAATAAGTTTAAGGAATGGTATACATTTTCACAAGATGTGGTACAATTTACAATTTGTGATCCTACCGCCATATATTTACCAAAACTTGTTAAAAAAAAAAAATTAACTATAACTTTGTTTTCTTTTAATATATCTATTGATACTTTTTTCCAATATTTATTTGAATACTATTAAGTATATAATCAGTGAGCAATTTATAACAGCACTGTCATAGATATTATTTAGGATCCACTCCGTCCTAAAAACAAGTTACTCTTGCTATATTTTCATATGCTAGAAAAAAATCCTTAATACCACTTACCTTCAAGAATTTGCTCTTACAAATTCTTAAAAATTAATTTCTGTAGTGAAACTGTACAATACATATATTTTATTCTTAAAAATTTGGTACTGAACCTGAGTCACGTAGGTACTGTAATACGGACCTTACCACTTAATAACTTCAGGAAGCCCTAAAAGTAATGGAAAACTAAAACAATGTGTCCACGATTACAAATATGATAAACACTTCTTGTACTGATGTGTCAGACTGGCCGAGCGGTGCGTGGAAAGTTCAACTATCCATGAATACTGTAATTCAGCAATTGATTTTTGAACGTAGTGAGGCGCTACCATTCGTTAATTCCACCCATACAAACTTGATTAGTAATAGTGATAAATAATAATAACGATGGCTAAATTTTAGATGTTGAAGACATTTAAATTATTGTTCTAAATTGGATTCTTTTTTCTTTTTATATATTGATATTTTTATGGCATTTTGTTTTATTATTGTATTACTCATATATTATTAAATTACATATTGTCTTTAGTATAATTATAGATTTTATCTTTGACATTTTATTTTACAATTAGACGACATATTGTTAATATTTTTACACATTTTTTTTATTATTTTATTGCCTAATTTTTTTTTTAATTAAGATTTTCATAAATCTCTGATGTTGATCTTTTCATACCAATATGGTTTTCGATTTTCCTTTTTATTTGATTATTTGTTTTATTGTACTATTAATTATTTTTATTTTACATTGAATGTGGGTTATTATCACTTTAAACTTGTTTGATATGTATTTTTTTTTATATTTGAATGGTACTGTTTTATTTTATAAAATCTCTATATAATGTATACTGTTTAGATATAAATGAAGAAAAATAATTGTATAATGAAAGACTTTAATTATAGAATTTATGTATATTATTGTATGATGAAATACTGATGGATTATTGTATGATGAAATACTGATGGATTATTGTACGATGAAATACTGATGAAATATTGTATGATGAAAACGAAATATTGTATGATGAAAACGAAATATTGTATGATGAAAACGAAATATTGTATGATGAAAACGAAATATTGTATGATGAAAACGAAATATTGTATGATGAAAACGAAATATTGTATGATGAAAACGAAATATTGTATGATGAAAACGAATTATTGTATGATGAAAACGAATTATTGTACGATGAAATAATGAGAGATCTTTATCTTGACTGTTGTCTGCCATTCATGACCGCAGGTGATTGGGCTTCACTGATGGCGGGTGTTTGATGAGGCACAGTAAGATGAGATGATGTAAACACGATAATGTAAAGAAAATTGTATGAAAAGTTAAGTGATACCACTACTGTTTTTGTTATGCTGTTATTATTATTTCAGGTGAATTTTATTATGAATATTTCGTAATTATTATGACCGATGAAATGCCTTAACTGTTGTCTGACATTCTCTGAACGCGGGTGATTTAGCTTCACCAACTGCGGGTGTTTGTCGCACAAGTAAGGTCTGTCTATTATAGATTTTTAATGTGATTATGACTTATTGATAGACGTTGCGAAGTAATAATGATTACGAAATATTGTAGCATTGCAGATGTTGCTAATTTATTTTTTCTTACTTATTGGTTTATTCTAATAATATGTACCTAAATTGTACATTGAAATGATCGTGTTAGAATATTATAATTGTACTTCGAGAACGAAGTACATGTCAGTATGGCCGTGTTAGATAATAGTAACTGATTATTATATTATATAATTAATATTATATTTTGCTAAAGATATTCACATTAATCTAATAAGTTCATTGTATAAAACACTAATGTAATTGAACTAATTAATTTCAACATATCTACTGTATTTTTATATCATTTAATCATAGCTTAATGTTAAAATACAAAGGTTAACAAATCTGTTTTAAAATCGTATGATGTGACGTCACTTGTTTACACTGTCGTATAAAAGCTGCCGCTCAGTCGTTCTAGACACAGTCTCTCTCGGACAGCCACAGTGTAAACATCTTAAGGTACGATTTATTTTTATATATAGAATTATGTTGTTGTATCGGTGTCCTAATAATATTGTGTTAATTTTTACTTGAAATTATGTGAAAGTGACGATGTTTTGTAAAGAGTAACTGTGGAGTTTCTTGCCGGTTCTTCTCCATAGATAACTACCTTCCGAACCGGTGGTAAATTAATAAACTGATATTGCTATACAGACTATTATTTATTTCTATAAAACACCTAGTAATCATGGTAATACCGATTAATAGGTAATTAATCGGTAAATACGTAATAAATCGATATTGATAATTAATTAATTCTATAAATAACAACATTCTCTATATATCTTTATATCTATATATCTTCCATTTCTGACACGAGCGTGTTTTGTCATCCATTTTAAGTATCCAGTATATATTTTTTTAATTACTGATGGGCCCACTCTCTCACTCCCACACTTTACGAAAGCTTTTACAAAAATAGCTTTTTATAATCGTACGATTAAAGTATTGCTGTTAATATCTATATCTTTTTAAATTCTGCTATCATAATTTACAGTGTAGGTTCTTCGAACGCAGTAAAACAAATATTATCTATTCTGTGACGAAGACAAGTAAAATGTTTTATATAAAATGCAATGTCTTCAAAACGTTAGTGGATATAGTTCAATTAAGTGGATGTTTAATTAGCTATGAGTGCGTTTAACGACATACATATTTCTTTATGACACTATCACATAGAAAATAGACCGATTAAAGTGACCGATGTATGATATTTTATTATAGTGATTGTTAAATCATACACATATCGGAGGTAGTAGTATCGCCGTATCTGAAGTATTTTGTAAAAGAAGCAATGCTAGTACTTAATAGGTATTTAAAAAATATCACTTAACGTATATAACTCCAATCACATGACATACATATGCCAAGTCATATCTCTATTTCATTTAAAATAGGCCTTAGCACAGTGTGTTTTACTTGTGCATAAAGCTGTAATGAAAAAGCAAAATCAAGGTAAGGATCCGAGTCATCGTAGGTGCGGTCTTGCAGACGGAGCGGAGGACCAGTCCCGTGTCACGGGACGTCAGTTCCACACGCGCATCAAAAAGTAGTCAACCTACAGTTTTACGTAGACTAGTGAGGGGTGGGGGGGGGGGGGGGGGGGGAATGTTCTGAAGAGATACCATGGCCCCGGAACGCAAATGCAACTGAACTGAAGGAACCGGGTGAGTTTTTGTCTCCTTTGATCCTTATATTATACCGTTACAAAAACCGAGCAATGTAAACCGGATAACCTTTAAGCCTTGTGCCTCGTAAACCAGCAGTGTTTATGTTTCATTAGCTTGTTTTGGAGAGTACACACTTAAGAAGCTGTAAGTGTTGAGCCCAGGTGCACCCGCGACTATTTACTAGTCGCCGCCCGGGGTCACTACACCGAATTGCGAAGGGTGCTGAGAATAAGGAAAGATGTGGAGATGGCTTTGATTTAACTACGTGTTTTTTAGGGTTCCGTAGCCGAATGGCAAAAAACGGAACCCTTATAGTTTCGACATGTCTGTCCGTCTGTCTGTCTGTCTGTCTGTCCGTCCGTCCGTATGTCACAGCCATTTTATTCCGAAACTATTAGGACTCTACATGTAAAACTTGGTAGGTAGATGTATTCTGTGAACCGCTTTCCGATTTTAAGAGAAAATTTAAAAAATATTTGAAATAGGGGAGACCGGGGCTACAATTAACAAAAAATATATTTTTAGTTGTAGCTAAGAAATAATTCAACATTTAGACTTGATTTTTGAGATACATGATGCTTAAATCATTCAGGTATTACGTAATGATCTCAAAACAAACTTAATAGTAACGATGCCGTAGATAGAACGCTTTTTCCCAAAAATGGTGGTTGTTAATTGTTACCTCAGGTTTGGGGCTAGAATTAATAGGTATGGGGCAAGTATTAACAGAAGGGGTAAAAATGAACATAGGTTATGCTGACTAATATAAAGAAAAATAAATATATTTAGGACAATTTTTTTTATTAATTAAATGTGTAATTAATACAGCCTTGCATGGAACTCATATTCTTATAAACTCACGATAACAAAATCACAAAACATCTGAACATAAACGAAATCTCAAAATACGTTTAAATATTTCAACGTAACAAAGTAAAATCTCTCTAAAATAACTATTTATCAGTCTTAAACAGGACATGTTTTTATATTTAAACTTAATCAGACATATTACTTAAACAACATCATACGATGAGGTAGAAAAGGGCACATTTTTTATCTTAAAAGCTAAGTAATTAGTCTTTAATAAACATCTTTAAACTTAATAAATTATTATCGTCTTTAGACTTAAACAACGTATATAAAATGTAGTTTAATACAAAATCAACAAAAAATATCAAGGATTAGGAACTATTTTAAATACCTACGAACTGAAAGAGTATCTATTAGTATTCATCATCTGAATTACAATTCAAACAAGAGAATGCTGTGATATCACCTTCGATACATTCTGCTTGCGCCCAGTCCTGCAAGGACTGAGGAGGAGAGATGCATTCGATCCATTCACCACCTGATGTATCATCATTATAGGAGGCACCGCAAATGATACAAAAATAGTCATCATCGTCGTTAGAGCTATTGCTTTTATTTAATATCCTTTTCTTCACTTTTCCTACTTTTTCGTCTTTATTTACATTTCCTTTAGCCTTTCCTTTACCTTTTCCCTTATCTTTTTTGTTTACTTTATTTTGGTGTTTTGATGTTATTTTCCTCTTTTTCATTTCTCTAATATTATGTTCTTCTTCTAGACATCCTGTAATTTCTTTTATTCTCAATAATCTCTAGCGCAGCCAGCTCGTAGACCTCTATTGATGTGGTGCCAAGCGTAGTTGTCCCTTTATAAGTTCTCATGCTGTCATAAAGAAGAAACATATAAAATAATCATTCACAAACATTCAGCTACTCTGTTAATACTAGCCCCACCCATGTGTTAATTATAGTCCCAAAGGTACACTTTAAGTATTAAATAACATAATAAAATATTCGTCAATAGTAATGGCAAATAAGAAACTTGTTAAGTATAAAATATGCTTTTAAGGAAACAAAAAACATAATAATAACATTTTATAATTATTGTACAAATCAATAAATCGTGAACTATAAAAAGATCGTTACCTGCTTAAAAATTTCGACCGGCACACAACTCACTCACATGACGTGCGGAGCGCAACTAACCGACGGCTGTGGCATGCGGCTCGATTGAGTTGTCAAATTGAGACACGCACTGTAGTGTGTATAGTTATAGAGAAATTTGCTTGTTAATACTTACCTCTGTTAATTGTAGCCCCGGTCTCCCCTAAAGGGGGCTCTCCATACGTGGAACTGAAACTGAAAATATTTTCTTTCATGAAACCTATACGTGTGTGGTATCTATAGACAGGTCTTTAAAAATGACATTAAGGTTTCTAAAATGACTTTTTCATAAAGTTAATCGTTTAAAAGGTATACGCTTCCAAAGTGGTAAAATGTGTGTGTGTCCCCCTCTAACTTCTATAATAATGAAGTGAAAAATCTAAAAAACCATATGTTGTAGATCTTAATGTAAACTTTCAACCAAAATTGGTTTGAACGAGATCGAGTCAGCAGTTTTTGAGATACAGTATATTTTCTAAAACCGCAAATATAACTTTGTAATTCATACAAATACTATGAAAAACAAAATTATTTGGCGTAGTTGTAAAAATTGTAAATAAGCTAGTTTTAAGAAATTTGTAAGGTTTTTTTTTCAAATAAATATATTAAGTATTTTATATTTATTATAGTTACTACGGAACCCTTCATGGGCGAGTCTGACTCGCACTTGGCCAATTTTTTATTGGATAATTTGGCGAATGATTCGTTTGTTGCAGTAAAATGATAATGTTTTCATGAAAAAGGTTATGATGGTGTTTATTAGAGAAATGGGTTTATAGGTAATAAAATTTTATGCATTAGGTACATGCTTACAACTTTGAAAATCAAAATAATTGTATAAAAAAATATTCAGCATCAGTTTTTAGGGCGATTAGATAGGGCGACGAAAAGTATTTTAAAATTGACTGTGCTATTTACTTAACTTGTATCCTTGCTTAGTGTCTAATAAATGTTTTTATGTTTAAAAGTTACGTACGTCTCATACTAAACTTGTTGCCAAGAAGAAGCGGTACGTTGCACTAAAAAATTCGCACAGATTTATGATTTATATTTTAATAAAAAGATAAATGAGCAATATCTACTCAACGGATTTCCGAATCCAATATCAAAATTACGTACGTCGAAGATTATCGTTGTCAGAGCCCCACACGGACCGGAAGCTGCACAATGCGAGGGCGACGCGCCCGACCACGGTTATTATCTACCTGCAACGTCACTTCCGCCCGGGCTATCCCAGTTGGCGCCCTTTCGCTTCGTTGAAAGGGGCTTCGATTTTTGAAAGTGCATGTTTCTATTGACGTTTCCATCCGTAGGAAAACTTTACGCACGAATTCTCGGGAATAGACAATATTGTTTTTGTTTTAATGGTTCGTTTATTAGTTCTTTTGATATAAATTACTTACCATTTTTTTTCTTGTTGCTTTTGAATAATTTTGACTTGGGTTTATTGGTTTTAGGGCTAACTGTATTTTTCTACTGTCGTTTTCAAGTGGAAAAGGTTTAAAGAAATCCAATTTTATAAAAATACGTTTTGAAGCGGTTTGAGTGGTATTTTATTGGACCCAATAAAGGAAAACGAAACTTGAGTGAGTAGGGCTGGCCCTGGAAATAATATCGAATGTAATTTGGAACGTTATTTTTTAGATTATAAGTTTAATTAATGCCTAATATAATGTGCGGGGTAGGAAAAACTTGAACTTGAAATGTCTGAACATCTATACATATAATAAAATTGTAGAAAAGTGGTGTCTGTACAATGGAAATAATTTAAAAAAAAGTAGCAGGGGTTGTTATTATATCGATGCCGAACCCGAAATTGTAATTAATTTTTTTTGTCTGTTTGTCTGTGTGTTTGTGCACGCTAATATCAGAAACGGCTTATTAGATTTAGATGTGGTTTTCACTAATATATTGTAGTAAGCTTCACTTAACATTTAGTGTTTATTTCATGTCAATCGGTTCATAAATAAAAAAGTTATGTCAATTTAAAGAATCACGGCGAACATTTGTTAAGGTATTCTATCAGAGTACGTACTACTTTCCTTGATGTTTGGGTATTTACTTATCTTAATTTTTATTTAGGGTTTGTAAATAAATATTGTAAGCATTTGTTATAGGTTAGGCATTTCTTTCCTTGATTTTCGGTATACTTATCTTAATTTGTATTTAGGATATAAATATTATAAGTATTTGGTATTCTTCTTTTCTTGATTTTCTTTATTAAGTATAAGTTCTTTAGCTCAGGTTAGTAATTAATTTTTCTAGAAATTCTTTTGTTTTATAAAGTTAGTACGTTTGGTTTACACGTCTTAACACTTATTACTTAAACTGTGATAATTTTAGACTGTATAATAATCTGTAAGTATTAAAATTTAATTTTTTAGGATAGTACGTGTTTACTAAATAACTGTGTGTTAAGTAGTAAGTACTATTTTATTGTAAGAATGCCTCGAAGAAGATCCAACCTCTCACAATGTAGCAGAAATGCTAAAAGGATGAGATTAGTTCGATCACAGGAATCTGAGGAAGGTTGTGAGGCAAGGCTCTCTGCAACTCGGGAACATCAGGCTAGGTTTCGTGAAACGAAAATGCTCAAGAATTTTCAGATTTGCTACTTGAGATTGGTAACGGTGTATATCCGCAGGAACAAGGAAAAGTTGTTCTTAATGAAAACCTATGCAACATAGTTTCATCAATGCGAGACCTCATATCATCTGTGTATGGAAACGCAACGCAAATACCAACTTGTGAAAATTCCTGGCTTTGCGAAAGAGCTATTTTGACGCCACGAAACGACCAAGCAGCAATAAACGCTGAAATTTTGAGCTATGTTCCGGGGGATTATGTTGAGTATATCTCCATTAACAGAGTCACGGAAGAAGGAGAATCTACAAGCTACCCAGTAGAATTTTCAGAATCCCTCAATGCTCCTGAACTACCAGCACATAAAGTAAAATTAAAAGTAGGCGTACCCATAATGCTTCTTAGAAATTTATGCCCCCCAAAACTTTGCAATGGCACCAGGTTAAAAGTGACAAATTTACAACGAAATCTGATAGAAGCAGAGATTTTAACAGGGTGTGGAAAAGGTGAAAGTGTTTTCATTCCTCGGATTCCTCTCATTCCAAACAATATTCCATTTAGTTTTAAACGAGTGCAGTTTCTAGTCCGCCTATGTTTTGCGATAACAATTAACTTTAACTAACCTAAATTAAAATTAACCTTGGTCAGACGCTGAAAGTTGTGGGTGTAGATCTAAGTATCAGCTGTTTCTCACACGGTCAGTTGTATGTGGGTCTGTCACGGGTTAGCAATCCTAGGAGCCTGTATGCTTTCATCCCCGATGGCCATACGTCAAATATCGTGTACCAAAACTATCCAAATGACGGTATATGTAATTCAAAATATGCTGCCCGAAAAGTCACTATTCCACGCGGACGAAGTCGCGGGCACAGCTAGTATAAAATAAAATCATATTTTTTCTTTTTCATGCCATGTTATTATATATTTTAGTACTGTAACGTCAGCAGTCACTTGAAGCTTTTTATCTTTATATATTTTTTTTAATGATTTGAAAAGGCAAAATGTACGTGTACAATATTTTTTAATTCTAACTAAATAGAGCCAAATAGAGTAATCATTTTGAAACATAGGAAACTACCCTATTGCATTCGTTATTAGAATGAAACTTTGTCTAGAGCTGCAGAGATTCCTCTAACAAAATTACAAACAATTTTTCTCTTTAAAAATCAGTTTAGACTATAGTCTTCAATCTATTTTTATGACATAGACATGCAAATCACTAGGAGGGCCATTTATAAGTCATTAGCTTGCGTCTACGCCTTCACTAGAGTTAAAATAGGTGTTAAGAATTTGGCACAGCCGTGAGGCACACGCAACGCTGTTTTATTTAATTAAGTTGTTGTTTTAGTTTTATTGAATTACTATTTTTTTAGTTTTAGTTTTTTTTTTGTATTTATTGCGTGCCTTTACATCTGGGTCAAATACATTTTATTTTATTTTTTCTTTCAAAGAAGCTAGTCTATCCGTCTATAATATTATCCATTTATAATATTATCTAGTTATGATTCGTACTAAAAACGAGGAGCTAGATGAGTGTGGAGGAGCTCTTGACTAAATTATAACAGCCACACGGTCGATCTTTAAGGTTAAGCAACGCTTCCCGCGGTCGGCCCATGGATGTGTGACCCATCTTTACAAAACGAGATTCCAATGTGCCTTGGAAAACACATTATTTTTTTTTTTATTAAAAATAGGTTCACGTTTGACCACCATCTCACCTGATGGTAAGTGATGATGTGGTCGAAGATGGAGCACGCTTACCTAAAAGTAACCTATTCACTCTTGACTTAAAGACTCCTAGGAAACACAGACGCCGGCAGGGAATTCCACTCTTTAGCCGTACGCACAATGAAGGTATTCCCAAAACGTTTTGTGCGTATGGGTGGGATCCACCATGTAACGATGGCGCTTCGCCGGTTGTCTCGTAGTCCGATGATGGAACGGGCTTGGCGGAATTAGATTGTGTAATTCCATCGCACACTCCCCGAAATGTAAGTGGACCCGACTGTCATTTGTACATCTTCAACCGTCATTATGGGTAGTCTGAAACCACAAAATCTGACACTTGTGTTACCCCGTTACTGGGTTGTAAATAGGCAGTCACTCCATGTAAACTCTAGTACTCAGCTGTATCCGGCCAAGCAGATGATGACAACCTACGGATGTAGGACCTACTTAAAAAAACTTTCTATCCCTTCTTAAGCTGTAGATACTATTCGATAAAATTAGTTAGCGTGAATCAACGCTGGCCACTTGGGATCTGTTAATTCTTGTTCTCGATTTCGAATAACTGTCTAATTAAACGTTTCCTGCTGGCTCGCAGCCATATTTCCTGAAGTTTTCAGAGTGACACACGGACTTTGAAGAGGTGCAATCATTTTATGAGCCGAATTTGGAGATACTTTAATATTTATGCTCAATGTTTACTCACTTCCTGTACAGAGGAGGATTGTATCCCAGGTGTGGGTAGATAGATAGAATATACTTTGTTGGTGTATACGTTGTACACTTAATATTTATGAAGTGTAATATTAAAATAAATAAGGTAATAATGGTGATGAGCTTGAGCATAATAGTAATACAAAAATATAAATTGTCCTATTCATCCGACTGCTAAAGAATGAGAGTAATGTTATGATAAACTCTGGGGATTTTTAAGCCAAGAGTGAATAGGTCACTTCTAGGTAAGCGTGTTTCATCTTCAACCACATCATCGCTTGCCATCAAGTGAGATGGTGTTCTAACGCGAACCCATAATCAATAAATAATCAATACAAACACAGCCTGCAACACATTCATGTGAAAGGCACACGCACACTCCTTTAATATAAGTATTCCGGTAATCCCCCTAATACACACATGGTTTTTTTTACTATCGAGTTAATAAATCATAATTCGTAATTATATAGGCTAGGCTATAAGATTACTTGACAAGAATTGTAAAATAAATATTTCGGAGCTACGGATTTTATTTCAAATAAATAAAGTAACTCTTTGCAGAAACTTAAACAACAAATTAAATCATATTTAATAAATGTTGCCATGTAAATGATATACTATAGCCTAAATGTTTTCAACGGTATTAAACTTGTTTTAGATTTTGATACGTTATCTCTAAAAACAAAAACGATATATAAAGGTTGTGTTAACAATTTACATCGTACGAGATCAGGGTAGGTCACTAATCCCAAATGCATAGGAAATTATATAGTTTCCTATCCTTCCAGCACGTATTACCCGATTCAGCAAATTATCTTGTTGTGCCCAAATGATGAGTCAAACACGAACCCCTTCTGCTGGCTTGTGTTTTCGCGTCGCTGCACCTAAAAGGGGCGGCTACAACCTGTTAGAAAGGTAACTCGTAAGTCTTAAGCCTGTCAGTTAAAGTTTATAGCTTAGTATAAGAGTTACCTTTCCTGTATGTTCATGACAGAATGTTAATTTAAAATGTGATGCGGTCCGTGCGAGTCGACTCACCCATGAAAAGTTCCGTAGTAGAAAGCATGGATAAGCTTTTTTTTCATAGTGTTTATATTAAGTCTTTACCTACGAGATTGCCGTTTTGATTGAAATAAGTTAACATATTTTTTCTATATTTGTTATTTCTATTAACACGTTCGCTGACAGTGAGTACTTACCCTGACACCACATTATGACAGTAGAATTTTCCGTATTAAACGACAAATCCACGTAGTACTCGTGCAGAAGCAAGTAATATGAAACTACCCACAAAATACTAGTGTTGCGGCAGTAAGAAATATGGAATTACTCATAATATGACAGTGGATACTGCTCTTCATAATACTTATATGAAAAATTATCGTGAGACGACGTACTCTTAAATATAAGTGGCCTGTCCTTCGACGTACTGTTATAACGCAATATTTTAATTTCCCGCCTAACGACGTACTGTCGGCGAATGTGTTAATCAAGGTAATCGATGCATCTTTGCCAACGCAGTGGTAGCTTATTGATGCCCTTCTTGAAGAGATCAGTTGGTCGGGAGGCAACAATTTCTTCAAAGACATTTTGTAATGCCTGTCGGATATTGAATTTTTTTCCCGCCAAACATATCTAAGTGTTAATGATATATATTTTTCAAATTGATTATTAAAGAACATTTTAATACGTAATTTTTTTCGTAAATTTAAACTAGATGAGGCCGGTGTTTTCTAAGTAGGGTAGGGTAGTCTCTGAGTACAATGATCAAAACAAAATCAGAGGTCAAAGTCTCTTTTGAAGTCCATACAATCTGTACTGGTCAAATCATGTGAGAACCTCGTATGTTATCTAAGGCGATCTTTTGAGAAAAGATGCACACATATTTGAGTGAGCCTGTCCGGACAGTGTAAGCATTTGTCAGATATGGCGTCCACTAGTATGTAAAAATATGCGACACAAACGGTCATACTATCTTTTCATGGCGTTGACTTACAGGTTTAAATATCTGGGGAAACACGGAAGTGTCCCAGCCAAGTCGAGCAAAAAAGCGGCACGGCCGTACCATTCTTTTCTCGAAGCAATTAAGCCAATTTTCGACCCCCTATAACTTCGTTGTGGATAAAAGTAGAAGCCTGAATTTTCAGTAACCAAACAGGCATTGTATAAACACGGTATATTTCAAATTTCATTCAATTTGAACCAGTAGTTTAAGAATTATAACGAGTCAAAGTTCCTTAATTTTGTAAATTTTGTCACTCACTGACTGACCGATCATCAAAAGTCTAAAGCACTTCTAGCAGACATAGAAGCTTCAAATTTAGAATACAATTAGTGTTTAGTATATGAATCAAGGAAAAACTATAATATTTTTCAATTTCGTTCCAGTTTTCTAGATACATCAACTGCATAAATAACTTTGTAATCCCATATAAATATATATAGGATTACAAAGTTACATTTGCAGTTAATTAATCAGTGTACCTGTATAATATAATGAAATAATAGATGTAGATGGGTACTTTTTTTTTTGGTGAAAAATATCATCGAATGACTTTTTCCGCTCGGGTGTATCAGAATTCTACTGACTAAAAACCCATCCTGTTCCTTCGTAAGCCCTGAAGTTCCGGGGCCGCGGTATCTCGATGTAACTTTCCCATAAACCCCGACAGGCAATGACCCTATGAGGCCCCGTCACTGGTATTAACAGCTTTTTGAGGCGCGCGTGGAACACAACGCGCCGCTGACCCGGGCCTGGTCCTTACCGGACGTTGAGCGACCCTGCTCGCCATCCGCAGGCCCGCGCCTACGGTGGCCCGAAATCGACTCGCGATCCACGACGCCCGGGGCGTCTCCCCCGGCGGCTGGGGCGCGAGGAGAGAGTTGCCTCTCTCTCGCACGTTAGGCCTCCTCCTTCGCTAGCATGACTGCGTCGCAGCAGGAGGTGACTGCATCCCATTCCCTCTCGCTTCGCACCATGGTCTAAACCAGAGCAGGGCGCGAGAAGTCACCGCCGCCGATCGCCTCTATGAGGATACGACGGTGCTCCACCCATGCAGAGCACACCTCGACCATATGCTCCACCGTGTCTTCCAGTGTAGATAGGTACCTAGATATAATAATTATGCTCAAAGGTAACTTGTTAAATGGTCAACGGAATAAAAAAGCAAGAAGTATTAAGAGTATTGGGGAGTATTAAGTAGAGTAAATTGCCCGAAATTGCATAATTACTTACTTATAGATTAACTTTAACCGAGACGTTTGACGAGTGCGGCATTAATTATTACTAACTAATGCAAAAGACATACGTGCCTATCTATATGTGCGTATCAAAGCCTCCGAAAAAAACCCATAGAGACAGGGAGTGGACTTTGAAAAAAACTTTAGCTGAAGTTCAAGAAGTAGTACCGGAAAATAAAAAAGGAAGGCTACCTACAAAAATAAGAAAAGCTCATAAGACAGAGAGAGGGCTTTAAGAAAACTCGTTGTTGGTATACAAGAAGTAGAAAGTACCGGAAAGGAAAAAAGTAGGACTTTCTACAAAAAGCAATGAGATCCCATAAAAAACAATACTTGTCAAAAACCCAAGTCTCGCAACATAGTTGTTCTACCGTAAAAAGTTGTGAGATCCATGTAATACCAAATCGGTTTTAATTTATTCAGTCCCTACTTAAGGGACCTTCTGTCTTAAGTTGTTACGTAATTATCTAACCTAACGACATCTTATAGTGACCACATCAATACTAAAAATCTTTACCGTTTTAAATAAATAGATTGACTTGGCAATCGCAATACACAATTTAATTTATATATGTATTACTTGTGAGATATATTGTGTTTTCATGCAGGAAGCAGAAGGTCCCTTAAGTAGGGACTGAATAAATTAAAACCGACTTGGTATTACATGGATCTCACAACTTTTTACGGTAGAACAACTAAGTTGCGAGACTTGGGTTTTTGACAAGTATTGTTTTTTATGGGATTTAATATACAGCTTAGAAAGACTGTAAATTTGAACATCTTATATTAATTACTGTTTGGTATCCTTCCTTGGTTCCTGAGTTAAGGGTCTTGACAGACATACCGACGGACAGACATGCATACGGACGGACGGATAACGAAGTGATCCTATAAAGGTTCCGTTTTACCTATTGAGGTACGGAACCCTAAAAAAAGTACAACTTTGGCTAGCAAGTTCTATCATCGGATTACGAGACAGCGATGCGCCAACGCCAAATGCTTGGTGGATATTCACCCATACGTGCAAAACTTTTGAGAATACTTTCACTGTGCGTATATGCAAGCAGCGAAATTCCCTACTGGAGAGAGTAGGCTATCTCTAGACATAAAGGCTATCTATCAGCTGAGATAATAGTCTCAATCAATCACATGATACAATCTCATCTGATATTATGCAAAATTGTATCGAATCCAGCGCGCAATTTTCTTCTTCTGTGGCATTTGTTTGGGGTGGTAGGAATGTGAGACTTTTATTAACTAAAACCCACACTGTTCCTACAGCTGCCCTTGCATTTCGAGGATACGGTATCTGGTTAGAATTACCCCCAGTTAGGCTTCAGGCTAACAGTAGGTTATTGGCCCTAAATCTCTAAAGGTTACCTTATATAAACTACATATTACCGGCGCAATGCAAAATTTTTTTTTTGGTGGGAATATCATCGAATAACTCTTCTCGCTCTGGATGGCTTGGAAGGGAGTGATTAAAAACCCACCCTGTTCCTTCAGCCACCTTTGCGTTCTTGAGCTGCGGTATATCGTGAGAACATTCTCGCAACTCAAGTAAATATTTAGGCAGACGCTAGCTTATTGGCTCCAAATCCCTAAAGATTACCTCACTATTTAATACTAACACAAACTATTACCAAAACAATCTAAGGGATATATAACATTGGCGTAGCTACAACCCGTTGGAGATTCAGTTCAGCTTCAGTAATTTGATAATTTCAAGCAAAATGTCGGTACATATTAAGATATATTGCCACGACAAGGTGTACGTAGTTATGGTATCCCACAAAATGTTGTTCATCTACACATCTGTATTCCATTAGCAAATACGGTTTAGCCCGCCTTACATGAACCAGGTTACTCTGAGCCTCTCTTCCCTCCTTGCTGGTTATATAATTGGGTGTGTTATGGGTTGGGCTATGTTTAATAAGAGCTCTAATGAGGCTGGACGTGTCGTAAGACGCAACAAACGCCTGAGGTGCCATCAAGCAGGTAACGAGTGGGATGTAGGGTTGGCAGGATTACGATGAACGTTGTAATATGTAGGTATTTATAGTAGCGGAACTTACTAACTAGCTATGCCGCTGAATACGCTTCGTTTTCATGTTTCTAGGAAATAAACATATAGGTGAACTTATTAAGCCATTAAAATCTTAGTTACAGACAAAAACAATTTGATAACGTGCTTCCATTAATCTAACAATATTGGTACACGAAACATGTACAAGTGGATTCTAACCTTTTTGAAAGGTTTAAATGACATATTTGTTATTGTTTTATTGAAACTGCTATTGGAATATGCTGACTACACGGTTGACTCAGCGGTTAAGAAATTAACTGCTGCGTTGCGTGTCGTGGGTTTGATTTCCACACCGAGGCAAATATTTATGAGGCCAACAATTAACATTTGGTCCGGGTCCGGGTGTTTATAAAGATGCATTTTTTGATGCTTTATTCTGGTTATTATTTTAATTTAAATAGTTTACTATAGTTTGTACAAAGAGCACACCTAAATAAGTAAAATGTTTTTTTTTTTCAAATCAAATAGTGAGTGATATTTTTTTCCTGAATAAACAAAAATTTTGTAACAATTATGGTAAGCAATAAAATTCATTCGCTAAAATGTTCTACCCGCTCACCTGCCATCCTTAAAAGCAGAAACATGTCAGCTAGCCCATGTAATCTCGTTCGGATCTCGACCACGAATTTCATAAGTGCTCGGTTGAGTTAATGGCTGAAAACATTAACTCCTTAGGGTCGTATTCTGTACATGGTTTTGCCCCCGGGTGTCGACGACATTTGCATATGCGATTGTGGGTTCACTTACTCTCACGAGTACTGTTTAGTTTACCAGAATATTGTTATATTGGGCTGCTATAAACTGGTTCAGTGGAATACTTGGTATGTTTAAAGTTTGAATGTCTGTATATTTGTGTCTCAAGCACACAAAAATGGCTTGAGGGATTTGGACGTAACTTTACACACATATTCGTTTATAGCGTCGAATAACGCACACGTAATTTAAAGCTAGTTTTTACATTCCGGGAAAATATTATGTGAAACCACGCAAACGAAGCCGCAAACAACATAGTAATGATCGGTAGCTATTAAATGTCGGATTTTTTGTCAACGTTTTTGCTTTAAGCGAGTGTGAACAGGCTGCTTCTAGGAGCCATGAAGTATGATATAAGTCATGACAAAAATAAACCTCATCTCCTGCCAGAGGAGATTGTTGATCGTAAAGATGGCAAAAAAACGATTCCAGACGTACATTTGAAGTTTTGTAAATGTCCCCGTACGTCAAATGAAATATATTGAATTGAATTGTAACATGATTAATAAAAGGAGAAGTTAAGTAACTTTATAAGTTAGCAGGAAAAATTTGCAAATGATTTTAAACGGCATTTTGTAAATATTTACCTCGCACGCGCTGGACATAGTTGTGTCTGTGTTGTAAGTGTACATTATGTAGTTTTTAAGAAGATATTGGGTTGGTGCGCGCTGGGAAGATGACATCAAGAAAATAGCTGGACCACAATGGCAACAAATAGCACAGGACCGAAAAATGTGGCAATCTTTGGAAGAGGCCTTCACCTGAGAGGGGTTCCTAATATAATAATAATCAAATATTTCAGTGTAATATTGTAAACTTAATTTTAGGAAATAAAAGGCTTTTTTATTTTTATTTATTCTATTGGGTTGGTGAAAGTCTAACATTCAAGTGAAAGATAGAATCACAGTAAACTTTAAATTAAGCGTAATTATTATTTAATACTTAACTACAGCGTCAATATCCGAATGGTTAAGGTATGGGATGTGTGAAAGAGAGGTCGCAGGTTCGAATCCCACCTATTACACTATTACTGTGAACCCACTAGTTGCTAGTAATGTGAATTCTATCCACACTACTAGTTCGCTTTTTTAAAATAGAAAAGAAAAGAAATGAAAAATAGGGGTGTATGTGATATCTTTATTTACTGGAACTGGAATTCGTAGCAAACTCAAATGAAAGCTTCTTCCCAACATCCCACATGATATATGATTTAATTTTTTCCAATATATCAAGGGGAAAAGTGAAACAGAAAATAAACAGTGGCGAGTCGGCAGGACGGGCGTCCGAAACTTTTGCGACACACTCGAACCGACCCGACCCTAAAGTGAACTCGAATGCTTCGTAACTTTGTTATTGCGTTGAAACGATTCGTAGTCCGATGGTATGTTGGTAGGTAGGCACCTACGACGCGAAACACAATGTCAACTTGTGTACTAGGGCTAAATCTGCCCCCGATGTCATAATTACAGTAAGTCGTGTTACTGGTGTTATGACTCTTTTTACATTACTGTGATCCTTAAATCAAGCCCTATAAGGAAAAATTTTCGTTATTTTTATATCTAAATTATTAACGAAGTTACGATAAGCACAACCACAGTAACTGTTGAGAAGACTCAATCGTTCATTATAATAATAACAGTAAGTAGACTTACTGTATTAAAATTATGTTTTATATCGTATTTTCACTATCATATTTACAGTAACTAATGTTCCGGTAGATTGACATTATTTAAATATGGCGTTTTAGCTACTCATTTTCACAGTAAGTATAGTTACTCTATTTATAACTTGTGTAATTCACTAAAAATAAAACCAAACCACTCACTTGATGTATATCAAGTAAGTGAGTGAGCAGATATACTTACTGTAACAATGTAATTACAGTATCTTACAGACTTACTGTAAATACGCTTAAGAAAGTGTTATTTGGGCTGATAGAAGTGGTGTTTATAGATACAATTCATTAGATTAAAAAAGACATCAATATTTAACAAATAAATGTTATTGAGGACTAATCTACAAACATGTATCTTTTATTATCCGTTTAAATACGAGTATTTAAGCTATCTGCTATAATTATCAAGATACACTAATTTAAACATTTCAAAACAAAAGTGCGATTTCCCAACATCTAATTTTTTTTACTTACTGAATACATACATAGGGGGCAGAAATTGGTAAGCCATTAAAGAAGATATCTACATAGATAAAATATATATAAATTTTCCTTTTTTTTTAATGAAATGGCAGACAGTCAGTCTTGTACCCGAATTAGTTTGATGGATAGATTTAATTGTTATGAAACGACTAAAATAAATGAACGAAAGTTAAGACTGGCTAGTTTTTGAACAATTCAATGTAATACGATCGGCAGTTTCACGAATCAATATTAAGATGTTACGAATAGGCTTTTTGATGACTGAATCAGAATTGAAGTTTCCAATCTGGATCAAAGATTACAAGATTACATATTTAGCAAAATAACCTTTGGCTTTTTTATAACAAAAACTATTTTTTTTTTCCGGCGGTGCAATTATCAATACTCCTAGAGTACTGGGTAGAGCGGTAGGGAATGTCAGAATCCTACTGACTAAAATCCCACCCTGTCACGTCTTTTCCTGTTTTTCCGAAGTCGCGGGTCTGGAAGTAGTCTTCGTCATCTCCTTATCAAGGACATTACTCGCCAATCGATCTACAATGCGCAACCTGAAGACTGGCACTTTCTTTCTTTCATGCCCAATTAGCAATCCCATACTTTTATTTATTTTAATTGTTTTTTAATTATTGCATCTACCAAACTTGGTTGACTGGTAGAGAATGCTTACGGCATATTTCAGCATTTGTAGTAATTTGTACCTTTGTATGTGTAGCGTAAATAAATAAATAAATAGCTAGTTATGAAGTGATTTGTTCTTTGTAATTCGTATTTTGTACAATATCTCTGCCACACATACCAAAACCGAAAAAAAAACTTCCAGAGTTGTCCTAATTTGTTGCAAAATAATCACTAAAAATAAAACAGACAATTCAATAAATTAGGTACTCACCAACTATAAGCGTCGGATACCCAAATATACCTTGATGTCATTTGTATGAAATGGCGTCATGTGCATTCAATCGTTTTGGGAAGAGCATCGTAATGACCTATTTGTCGTCGGTTAATACCTATAATTATAATTAGCACAGAGGACACAGCTCGGTCACCACTCAACATGCTAATTCCCTAATTAGCTTGAACGATGTTGAGCCGGAATTACGGTTTCGGCACTAATCACTGAATAGTATAAATGAAAGTCAAAGTTTTTTATGTTTGCTTGTGTGCGTATCTCTTCTTTAAAATTCAATCTAATTTAATTCTTGTGTCGAAGACAAGTTTTTATAAATGCGACCTATTATGTAAATGCTCACATTGAAAACTTAGACGGTGTGACCTTGAAGTGTGGCGAGGCGAAATTCCTGTTAAATAGCGTTAATACAGGTTAGGCGTGGTCTATCATGAAGTGAGCTTGTTTAGACGTAAATGTGAAGGTATTAAGAATTTTCATAATTTTTTTTTTAGGCCGATCTATTTTTTGGAAATAGTTACCAGATATAGTATGTTGACAAAACATTGATCAATAATTGATCATAGGTGTATTTTGAAATTAAAAGATTTTTCAGTCAAACGAAAACATTTAAGAAGTGTCTGCAGTAGCATAGGAATCTTGACATTTTCTGGTTAATTCAGTAAATGGATGTATTTTCAAGGTGCTAAAATTATTGAAACCATCAACTCTGTAACGTCAAGTTTCATCAAATCGTTTGAGGAAAAACAGCGGTTGATAATTACAGGATATGCAGGACAGCAGGACAACAACACTTACAAATTATAACAACGCAGATCAAAATATTGCACTTATGGTATGTTTAATATAAAATAGTATTTAGATCATCATCGTTATAAATTGCACATGTAGTTTTCCTGCTTCTTGTATCAACTAATAATTAATCATATGTAATAATAATTATTAATCTAATTAAGTACAAAATATAAATTATTATATTTTATTCGCCTGCACATTACGAACTTAAATATTTTTACAGAAAGTTTTTCTTAAAAGTATACTTATTCTTTTTATTGTACCGAAAACATTTGTTTTACTACTTTCATTTGTACTACTGACAGGAAAAGGTTCCATATGCTAATCTAGATAATGAGCCTTATGCTTAACCAAATCTATTCAGCTGTTGTGTGGTATCAGATACTTTTCGAGACAAACAAACGCTATTCCACATTTACAATATTGGTAGAAAAACTGTAAGTTCAACACATCCAATCTATTAAAACGCTAGCTTTTAAAGCAAAGATAAAAGTGAAACTGTGAAGCAGACATTGAAATCCGTTGACATAGATCCGGGGCCTACTGTGGGCGACGCGACATCTCAATTAGGCGATTGCTTGCTGCGAGCGTTGCGGGACAAATAGAGGCCTTTGTGAGCGAGTGACGACGCCGAGTGCTCGACGAGTCGAGGATGAGGTTGAGCATTGAGTAGATGAGCACAGAAGGACAGATCATATACATTATACTATATAAAGCTAAATTACCACTGACTGACTGACTGACTCACTCATTGACATAATTGTTCTCCCAGATGGTGGATGGGGAAGTGGGTATATTTTGACAGATTCGTAAACAAGTAACTCTCAAACCTACGGGAAAAGTGCCAAACCTCCCCTTTTCCCCCCCCTTCTCCCCCCCCCTATCGTATCTCGGAAACTACGAGACCCGTATTTTTTTCTTTTTACGGATTCGTATAGAGGAGGCTCGGTAAAGTAAAAACCATTTTTCAAAGCCCCCCCCCCACCCCCCTTCTCCTCCCCTTTTGGCGGATCTCGGAATCTAAGAGACTTGGAACATTTTTTTTTTCAGATTCATTTAGAGGGGCAATGCTTTAGTCGAAATACTTGTGCAACCCCCCCCCATCACCCCCCCCCTCTTTTTTTTTGTTTATTTTTTTTTCACAAGCACGCGAGGTGCTTGCACCTCGCGCAACACGCAAATACTAAACCCCCCCCATCTCCCCCCATCACCCCCCCCCCTTTTTTTTTTCACAAGCACGCGAGGTACTTGCACCTCGCGCAACACGCAAATACTTGATTTAGAGGGGCAATGCTTTAGTTTTTTTCACAAGCACGCGAGGTGCTTGCACCTCGCGCAACTCGCAAATACTAGTCTACATTATAAAAGTGAAAGGAAAGGTAGATGGAAGATCTATTCTATGGGTGCTTGTACCCATAGTGGATCCTCCATCTACGGTGGTTTTATAGCATATTTTATTTATTTATTGAGCGTGCCAATAACATATTTACGATTAAATGCATAATAAACAATATTTTCAGTGTGTAATCTGTGAAAATATGACACGTACGGGCACTATAGATTTTAGAACTTACATAAATTCTGATAACTGCAAATATCATCCCCGACATTTGTTATTCTAAAGTTGGTATATGCATTTTGTACTACAGTGAACAGCTTGACTTCACTTATTGCTAGGCCTTCCAAAGTAGCTCCTAAGTAATCGACCCACTGCACTTCGGAAAGAAAGTACCGTACAGTATACATTGTTTGGTCTATACTGACCGCTAATGCCTATTAAACCTGTATTATGAACATTATGGAAATCAGTTGTCTTGAAAAAAGTAACCGTGGAGTTTCTTGCCGGTTCTACTCCATAGGAAGCGACCAATTGCGAACCGTGCACTAGCTTCTGACGTTTTATTATTAGTACCTATGTAGGTATGTGAAATAAAATATTTTGAGTTAGAGTTAGAGTTTATATAATAATACTAGTTTTTGCTCGCGACTTCGTTCGCGTGGAAGGGTTTTCCCGTGTAAATCCCGATCACGTGGGGACTTCGAGAAAAACACTATTCTTTGTCCTTTCCAGGGTCCTACACTATTTCCTTGCCAAATTTCATCTAAATCATTTCAGCTGTTAAGGCGTTAAAAGGTTACAGACAGACAGACAGAGTTACTTTCGCATTTATAATATTAGTATGGATATGGATATGGAAGTATGGAAGTATGGATGTTTGATATTGTATGGTATTGTTAGGATAAACCTACCAATGTAAGGTATTATAGTAGTTGGATATATACCTACTATATTATCTTGTTTTAACTATTGTTTATCGATCACAAAATTTATGTATATGTTGACTTCCTCCATTTATGTGAAATAAATAAATATGGTCTTTTGCAAAAACATAGTCAACCGTATCACATTAAATAGCACAGACAGATCTTTCCTGTAAAGCATTACCATATGAAACCATAAGGAAATCGGTGAGCTTTAAAATCCATGAATTCCAAAGTGTGCACGCATTAGGCATTCACGAATATATCATATTCTCTGTTCGCATAGGTGATCGTTTAGAACCTTTGTACATAAGGCGAACCCATCTTACGCACTGCGGTAAGTGCGTTTGAACGATGCCTTGGGATAGTCAAGTAGCTGGCGCACCCGGGTCAGCTACTGGGCTTTTTATTATACGTATATTGGACGTACGTATATTATGAACGCAAATATCTATAATATTTGACTGCATTGAAAATGCAGTATGTACCAAAGATAGGAACTTTTTATGATCATAAATTAGGTATTTCAAATATTCATACAAAAATAACTAAATCGCATACATAATGTTATTAGGCTTTACTTTGCGGCAACCCGTAACATACTAATACTGTAATAAAAATGTCTAGTGTTAATTCAGCTTTTCCCTGCTTTCGCAGCACAGCTGTCGGCGAGTCAACATGAGAATGCTCCGTGGAAGGGCGAAACACGTGTCAAGTATAGTTTGTTTGCATCCCTTTCATTGGGCGGTCCTGCATTCAAGCATTAACTACTGGGTTGTGGCGGAATTAACTCTAGACATTTTTTCTGTGGTATATTAGTATCTAACTGAAACACATCGAAATTATATATAAATATCGTGGTGCTGTGAAAATGAAGGTTGGGACGTCAAGCACAACGAATTAATGTTAGGGAGATATTTTGTAGTCTCACCGCACTCACTTGTAGCTTGAGCATCTAAACCGTCACATATCTCTTTACCATCATCTCTTCTAGGCAAGTATACTCGCCCAAGTACTCTACCTTAACAAATACACCTCTAACGGTTTTTTCCGCGAACACAGATGCTCTGAATAGTTCGACGCTTTACGATCAAGAATATTACATTTTGGATACAACTGACGTATGCGAGTCAGAAAAAATGTTCCACATGTTTATAGGAATACACAAACGTGTTCCGCGATGAAGTATTATTGTCACGTATGAAGAAATGCTTGTATTTTATTGTTTCGCATTTGACTGCATGTATGAGGGATTTGTCAGGCTGTGCTATGTTGGTAAAGAAAGTATGGTAGAAGAAAAAAATTGAGTAAGCTTGTGAAAACTGATCTATATTTCTTCGATTAAGGAGAACCATTGGTCGTCCGCGTCAGCGAGAAGGGAAGATGACATTGTTACCATCGCGGGTATACTCTGGATGAGACGGGCACATGAACATGGAGCTTGGCACAAACGAAGGTAGGCCTGTACCCAGTAGTAGGTGAAGTCAGGCCGTGGATGATGATGATACAAGGTGTCTCAAAAGAAAGTTCACATTTAAATCTTTTTTTAAAAGAAAAGTCTTAGCTTTATTGAAAAAATGTTTATTTTATATTGAAGTACACTGTTTGGGAATTTATTTTTTAAAGGTAGGCCTGTACCCAGTAGTAGGTGAAGTCAGGCCGTGGATGATGATGATATGTATATCGGCACCTGCAAATATACTTACATAATTCTTTGCTTCGCTTGCGTTCATACATAGTTTCTTCAGTTAAAATGTCACACTAAAAACTTCAGTGAAGTAAACCGTTTCATGAAACTGTATAAATTTACAGCCTACCGTGATATTTGAATAGACTTGGATTCCTCTACATGACCAAACAATCTAAGCATAGATTATATAAAAATCCGAGTCAGTGTGAGCAGTCAGCAGTAATGACGGTACCCAAAAGGCCTGCCGCGATATTGGGAATGATCTAACGAGTAACCTGGAGCTCAAGGGCAGCTTAAATAAAAAGGTGAGTTCTTAGTAAGTAGAAGTCTGAGTCTCTTACACTCCCGCCACAGCATTTGTTGATTTCTCTTTAAAATAAAAACAGAAATGGTTTGCTTATACAGCAACAAGATAAATCTAGTTCAAAAATTGCATAAAATAATTTAAAGAAAATTAATTCTAGGTGAATACCCAACTGTTATGACGTGGAGCTTTTTCATCATGTATGTATTCAAGATTTGTTAACTGTATAAATAATTAAGGGGTACATAATAATTCAGGGTATCCCTAAACCGGATTCAAATGGAAATGAATTTATATAAGCAAAATTGTCAGTCTCCGGTCCCATACAATTTATTTAGGTAATTGCACGGTCGTTGACGATATTATATTCGTTGATTGTACCCGGTCTAGCAATCCCGAATCTTTGGGTACGTGGCCTGCATAGTAATGGCATTGCGGTGGTCTGGATTAAATTATATGCAATGATTTTGACAAGACTAGGAGGAATATTTGATAATTTGCTTAACAAAGCTGTAAAGCGATGGAACAAATAGGTAGATATTTTATTACCTCATATTGGTACCATTTCAAATGCACCAAAACTAATGAATTTCATTCGCACTACTCACAGACGAAACTACCCGTATTTCGTAAACTTAACGCATGCACTTCTGAAAGGCCTCGTATTGAGATATATGGAACAACCGCGGTTGCGAAAATGTTCTAACGAGATACTGCGCCCTCGGAACGCAAGGTAGGGAAGAACAGGGTGGAATTTTAGTCAGTAAAAGTCTGACACTCCCTTGTGCTTCACCTAGGGCAGGAGGAGTAAGTTGGTGTATTCCCTCCCGAAGCAAAAAGTATGTGGAACAAGGTTAAAAATATAATCTTAATATAATTTTGGTGTACAATAAAGTATATTCTATCTATCTATCTTATGTCTGCTGTGTTATGCACTGCTGATGGTCACTGCCGTGCTGTTTGTATTATAGTATAATTAGAACTTAAAACGGGATATTTATCATGTAACGGGTCTTCCAATAGGCACGTCCGAACTTTGACAGTTAGTAGCGGCCATCTTGTTGAAGCTACATCTGTCAAATTGGTTGTCATTTATTCATTCTGTTTTGCCAAATCATCATGGATAGCTATAGCATTCAACAACACGTGCAAATGATAAAATTGTTTTATCAAAATGAGTGTTCTGTACGGGCAACGCACCGCGCGCTTCGCCCATTTTACGGTCGCCATAATCGTCCTACCGAGAGGACTATTCGTCATGTGGTGGATAAATTTGAGTCCACTGGTTCGGTAAATGATCGACCAACACCCGTACGTCAACGAAACGCAAGGTCTGCCGAAAACATCGCCACTGTCCTTGAGAGTGTGCAGGAGAATCCGAGGCAGTCGATTTCGCGTCGCTCACAAGAACTCGGCCTTTCACAGACCACAACTTGGCGAATTTTGTGTCGTGACTTGGGCCTGCACCCGTATAAAATTCAACTCACCCAGGAATTGAAGGTAAACGACCATAGACAACGACGTGTGTTCGCTGAATGGGCATTGGAGCAGTTAGCAACTGACCGTAATTTTCACAAAAAAAAAATCGGTTGTCTGTAAAGTCGGTTTACTGACGATAGTTGAACGTGACAACGTCATAAGAAAATACTGATGGAATGGTTGCATTTTTCAAAAGAAAATTTTAATTTTACATCACTATTACTGCACTTCTCATGACAATGGAAGAATCCCTACACAGTGACGTCATCTCTTAGCGTTTTATGATAGCCTAGTACTTGACTCGTTGAGTCATACATAAATGTCAAAGAATCCCTACACAGTGACGTCATCTCTTACCGTTTTATGATAGCCTAGTACTTGACCCCTTGAGTCATACATAAACGTCAAAGAATCCCTACACAGTGACGTCATCTCTTACCGTTTTATGATAGCCTAGTACTTGACTCGTTGAGTCATACATAAATGTCAAAGAATCCCTACACAGTGAAGCCATCTCTTACCGTTTTATGATAGCCTAGTACTTGACTCGTTGAGTCATACATAAATGTCAACTTGTAGATCCAATTTATTTATTTATAACAATCTTACCTACACTATCATTACAGATCTATGATCCAATGTGACAGAGTGGCGTTACTAACTAAATCCTAAATCTACACCTTATACCTAGTTGAAAAATATTTTAATCTGAATAACTTATTACATATAGTGTAACTTTTGCGAGTTCACTCAAGTTGCACCACAATACATCAACCCTCCCATGAACCTCATTCACCACACGTATGGCTCTAGTGAGAGGAGTTCTCGCCAGTAGTTTGGTCCTGGCTGCAGGCACAGCGAGCAGGGGCGGGCGGTGCCGCCTCCACACGTACCGGTCGGGCACACACAGCTGTAGGTGTCGCAGCACTCCCGGGTTATGCGCCATGCCACGTAGTAGTTTCACTACATACGCTACGAGCGAAAACTCCCGTCGTACTCTTAGAGTGTTATACCCTACCATACCCAGAACAAATAGTGTAGGGTACATCAATGGGTATAATGGATATACCCCATACAGCTTGTAATACAAGTGTCTCGTGAACTTATTTTGGATACGTTCCAACATAACACTATATTTTGCCTCATGAGGAGCCCAAATGAATGCGCTATGTTCGAGGTGACTTCTGACTAATGCGTTATATAGTACCCGTAGTGTCGTGATGTTGGTAAATCCTTGGGACTGCCTGAGTACGAAACCTAGGTTGATTTGATTTGCTTTGGAACGCCTCAGAGCGATGGAACGCCTCAGAGCGAGGTAACGCCGCATGATTCATGTATTTTCGTGCGTACAGCCAGCTTCATCGAATTATAAGACGTTGTCACGTCAAAAAAGCTGATGTGAACTGGCCACCGAGATCTTGTGACTTAACCCGCTAGACTTTTTCTTGTGGGGTTTTCTTAAGTCGCAGGTCTATGCGAATAAACCACAAACCACAGCGACCCTCAAAGCCAACATAACCTATGGCCATAGGTCGAATTCAGCCTGATTTATGCGCAAAAGTCATGGAAAATTGGATATCTCGCGTGCGCTCCACCCAGAGAAGCCGTGGCGGACACTTGAATGATGTCATATTCCACACATAATGGTATCACTACATCTTTCAAATAAATAAATAATTTCGATAATATCTCACACACACTTTGTTTCATTTAAATTTAAAGATAGGACACGCTTAATGAAAGACCCTGTACATACACACATCAAAAGTGTCTAGGGATCAACATATATTTTTGCAATAACTTTTCTCCTGATTGATATTAATTAAAATTTTCTTTAAGGATTCATCAAATAAAGTGTTTTCGTTTGTCACAGTAACGATAAACCAAGTCACCTTTGCATTAATAAAGAAATTTGCCATTTTCCTAATAAAGGGATTTTTGACATTTGAACCACTAACATTAAAGTTCGAAAAAAAGACTGAAATAACAGTTTTCTTTAAATTTTTATTGGGTAACTTAAACAATTAATAATCCGTGTTTCTACCGCGAACACTAACAACACAAGAACATCGGTTTGGCATACTCAAAATGAGTTCATCCAAATCACGCTGTGGAATGGCCGCCCATGTTCGTTGCAACAACAAAAAAAGGTCTTCTTGCGACTGGATACCCTCCATATTCGGCAGAGCTCTTCTCTGTAGCATATCCCATGCATGCTCAATCGGGTTCAAGTCCGGCGACTGAGCAGGCCAGAGCAGGACATTGATGTTAGCTGCGGCGAGAGTCTCTCTTACAACTCTTGCGGTGTGCGGTCGTGCATTATCATGCATTAACTGAAATAAGGGACCGATTTGCACTTGTAGAGGAACGATGACGTCAGATACAATCGTCTCAGCATAAATTTGAGCGTTGAGGTTGCCTCTGATCCAAATCAACTCAGTTCTTCCGCCGATCCAAATACCCGCCCATACCATGATGGTTCCACCACTATAAGGATGGACTTTCTGGCAGGATTTTAATCGCTGTTGGCGTCCAGGGGTTCTCCAGTGTCGTATACGTCTTGTATCCGGTCTCATACCAAAACGAGACTCATCAGAAAAGCACACGAAACGCCATTGTTCTTCTGCCCAATTTCTGTGTTCAAGAGCCCATTGATATCGAATCCTACGATTGTGCATTGCTATAGGTGGTACCCGTAGCGGTCTTCGGGAATGAAGGTTCACTTCATGCAAGCGGTTTCTGACTGTTTGGTCGCTAATTAAGTTCCCTGAAGAGTGATGAAGCCTCACGGCTAACATCATGGCGGTTATTGTTGGAGCTCTTCGAGTTAAGATTTGAATGTATCGGTCTTGTCTCCGTGTGGTGCAGCGATACCGTCCTCCATGGCGCTCAGCCACGGTACCAGTGCTTCGGTAACGTGTCCAAACTCGACTGATAACACTCTGACCTGTATTCAGAGCTAAAGCCACAGTACGTTGCCGGGAACCAGCTTCTATCATTCCCACGGCTCTGAGCATTTCTTCCCTGCTTAAATGACGTCGCCGCTCCATAATAACGTTGGTTTTAATCAGTAGTAGGGAAACAGTAGCACTAATAATGTCTTCAATGCGTTGTATGTTTTTATAGGGAAAATATTGACAGATGATTTTCATCTTTTACTCGAATTTGATTAACAGTTCCTGTTTCAAATTATGAAATGCACCAAAAAGGATCCATATAAATTTATAAAATCATAAATTTATTACAAAGCCACATCTCAATCTCAAGAAATCCGCATAAAAATGCTTGATCCCTAGAAACTTTTGATGTGTGTATATATCTTTTGTTTCGATGTGTATCGTTTTAAGTTCTAATGATACTGTTAGTCACCATGTTAGCATAAAACCGTATTATGGTTAGATAGCGTGATTTAGAATTGTTGTTACATCAGAACGTTTACAGTTCGTTTACTGACGGTATAGACGTCGCTACAATTCCATCTTTAAACAAATTTCCATAAAAATACCTTCGATTTAGCCCCTCCTTTTGCTGGCGCATAAAAGCATAATTTCGAATGGGAAGAGAGATTCATGAGAGCTTCAAATCTTTTTAACTATTTAATGTTCACGACTTTGTTTGCGCATTGGTTGAGCATTTGGCTGCTGTGCTGCATTTCATTGGTTCGATTCCTACTTTAGAACAGATGTTTGTATGGTCTACAGATTTCTGTAAGTTTCTTTTACGGAACTTTCTTTGATGTTTTAAGATTAGATTTATTAATCTTTATTATGTTCAATTAATATTATGTTTGTATACTGACAGCCCTTAATCTGTTTCTTTTAAATTTGTCCATCCAAAGGTTGTCTGTAAGAGATCGCCTAGTGGGATAAGACCACCCATTGTACACTAGTTTAAATTTTTTGTATCCATATAAATATTGTAAGGTGTACAATAAAGTATATAATAAATAAATAAATAAATAAACAACACTTTTACACGTCATTTTGTTTCGTAAATTTAAACTAGATGAGGCCGGTGTTTCCTAACTGAATACCCTGAGAAGAAACACCGAAACAAACTCAGAGGTCAGTTTCTTTTGAAGTCCATACAATCTATACTGTTTAAATTATATGGGATGGATTTATAGGTTACAGTCTGAGGTGATCTTTTGAGGAAAGAAATACACAGATTTCAGTGGGCCTGTCCAGACAGTGCATTTGTCAGATAAGGTGTAGTTCAACTTGACGATCAATAGTAAGGACGTTTCGGTAGGCTGCAAAAGGTACTCAAACTACCAGACAATCATGTTTAACTTGAATGAAACAACGTACACAGTTCACGTATTCACAATAGGTTACGAAGATAATGCAGATTAGAGGCTGAAATGGCCTTTTCAGGAAAAAATCGCACAGATTTGAGTGGACCCGTTCCGACAGTGCATTATTATTCAGATTTATAACATGGTTACGAAATATTATTACTGATATAAGGAGTCATGTTATTTGGACGATAAAATAAACTGTTTTTATATTATTTACTTTCGTTTATACATTAAAATTGTAAATACTTTCACGTACCAAAAACGAATAGTTTGGTTAGTAGGTGCGTGAGAGGTAAGAAATACTATGCTATATATCTCTAGGATCGACAGTAAAAATGCTCCTAACCATTTTGAAAATCATACCATATGTGTCATCGTTACATGGCCCACTCATACGCACAAAACTTTTTGGAAATACTTTCATTGTGCGTTCAGCTAAGGAGTGGAATTCCAAGCCAAAGTCTGTGTTCCTCGATAGCTATCAGGGAACACAGACTTTTTCTCAGAGATTCTCAGGGTCTTTTAGTAAAGAGTGAATAGGTTACTTCTGAGATGTTAGTCAAAAGCCGAGCCTATCAAGAAAACAAAAATAATTAATGATTTATAAAAGACAATTAATAACCCCAAACGACGGGGGAGAAAACATCGTTCCCATTAGTGTGGGAGGTATAGATACCTCCCACAAAAAATAACACCATGAAAATAACCGAACCTTTGATGGTGATATTAGTATCTACAACCATTTGAAATTACAGTATTGCAGTAACAACAACTGTCTCCTTGATTTATTGCGGAATCCTAAAAAAAAAGAGTTATTAAGTGTATCTATATTGCCAGATACGCTATCTGTTAATAGTCAGTTCGATGGATGGAGTTCAGTATTGCTACTAGATTCGTTCGAAAATAAGCTTAAAGCTCATTCTGGTGATAAAAAAGTAATATTGCTGTGCCATGTATAATCTCAATGAAGAATTACATGACTGTGAGTATTTTATAAAAATAAAAAAAAGTCTGTCTGTTTGTACACGCTAATCTCCGGACCTACTGATGGATTTTAATAGATAGTTGACATCCTGGATTAACGCATAGGCTACTTTTTACCCCGGAATTCCCACGGGATCGGGATTTACACGGGAAATCCTCCCACACGGACGAAGATGCGGGCAGCAGCTAGTTATAAATAAAGTAGTGGTTAATACTGTTATATATTATAATCCATCCACATTATTACCAAATTAGCTTCGATCAACAATTGTACAATTGTTGATCGAAGCAAATTAGTTAATAATTATTTATTATATATATATAATATATTTTAATTCGCGTTCTGAGTACAATGCTAAATTCTATTTTAATTTTTAATTTCAGGCAAAGGTCAGGGTCATCCGTCACCATACATCCACAGCGATCCACCTCAAGTAATGCGCCCTACAAATATGATGCCAATACAAACAGGGCAACTAATGTTTGCGTCGGTGGGACAATCCGTGCACGCAACTGGGGGACAATCCATTCATATACAGAATGGGACAATGGGACAGGCCATTGGAACAATGACGCAACCCACCAGGGAAGTGTACCATCCTCAGTCAGTTGTTGTACCCATGGTGGTTGGTAATCAGATGGGTCCCAGTCCAGCAACCATAACCTGCCGATCCTGCAAAGAAGTCATCGTGACAAGAGTTGAAGCTAAGGCTACTACTAAAACTCATTTATTTGCAGTTATACTATGTTTTATGTGGTAAGTATCGGAAATTATTAACTACTAGCACTTCGCCAGCGATTCGTGCACGTCAGTGATGCCAACTTTAAAATCTAGCGGATGGTAGAATTTTTCTAAAAATACGGTAGATTATACGAAATTATGTTGTAATTTATAATTGAAATACGGTAGAAATACCTTGTTTAGTTAGTAGCAATTGTCTAAATATTTTACATATATCGATATTAGGCTAATTTTATTTCTGAAATTTTTAAAAATTGCATTGAGTAGATGGTATGGACTACATCTCTTTAAACTTAACGTGTTTAGTTTCTTTTTTGTGGCGTTTTTTTACACTTATTTCAGCCCTGAAAGATGTATTGCAAATATTGCAGGTCGCCTTCGATAGGACTCTGTTATGTTTTCTTAGCCAATCACTATATTCTTTATTCAGCAACCATTGTTCTCGAAACTCAAAAGTCGGTACGCGTATTGAGATATTTTCTCGAGCAGTTGCGCTGTCGCTATTACTCTCCATATTTTAAAAACTCAGATCACAAATAACACAACACTAACAACTCTTACGTAATGAAAAGTATGAATTAAATGTTAGTCGAATAAGAAACAAATAAACTATGTGAAATAGCAAGTTCTAAGTGTTCTTTGAATTCTAAATATTTACATACAGTTCCACCGAACACATTCACGTAATATCATCAAGCTGCCCAAGCTGGTATCACGCTATTGGGGGATTTTATGACGCCTAAAACAGTGTTGTCAGTAGAATAAAACGTAAATACCCTAACGTAAAGAAAATGAACATTCAAAGGGTACATTATTTTAGGTAATAGGTAATCATATATTTCTCCAAAATTTTTTTTTAAAAAGATCTTCATTGGGTATTACGGTGTATTTTGCTACCGCAATTATAATCCTACGGTACGTGGTAGATTTTTGCTGAATACGGTGTTTTTACTTTGCAGTTGGCAACACTGGTCCGCGTGGATTTCGAAATAATTTATAGCCTATATATAGGATTCGCCAATAATGCGCTTTTTGGATTATAAGTTACGGAGATTACCCCCTACATACAAAGTTACAAACAAATTCTACCTCTTTATAATATCATAGAGGAGCTTGTTCTACCAGGTTCAATAGATATAATCTCCAGGCCTTTTAGTATTTTCACACCAAACATCACATATGTAGTTCCATCGCTCCGTTTACACGTGACGAAAGGGTAAACAAACAAGCAAACAAACACACATTTGTAATTGACTGTAGGTGTGCCGTATAATCTGTTATTATTTTTTTATTTATAGCAAATTTATTCCCACTTACTGTGCACCCATAGATTGCATTAAATCTTACTACGATAGATTTTTGGACTACCCGCGAATTAATTTTCTCCTCCTGTGATAAATCCATCTAAAAGTTGTCTGTAAAAGATCGCTTTCACTGATAAGACCGCCCATTGTATTGTATTTTTAGTTGTTAAATCCGATTTTTTTTCTGTTATGGTGTAAAATGTAAATACTATCTATGTATTTTTTATTTTCAGTTGTTGGCCGTGTGTCTTCATCCCATACTGCACGGATAGTTGTCGTAATGCAGATCACTACTGTCCCAACTGTAGCGCTTACATCGGCAGTTACGTACACTGAAATGGATATCCCATGATCTATTCATATACATTGGTGTTTTTCTATAACTATGCACTATGTAACTACACTATACTATTCTTTGCATATGTATTCTTAATTGAATGTTCATGTACATACATAAATGACTAAATACCGGCCATCAGATCTGTAAAATATTTTTTTTTATTGACGACCTACTATTTGATAGTGATATCTTGACTACATTTACATTTAAAAAAAATATGATAATTTAAAGCAATGTTACGCGCGAGTGCAGCGTAGTCTCGCAATCAGAATTCGTGTTAGCGATCACTACAATAATAATGTACGTACATAAAAATGTAGGAAACTTTTGAAATTAAGTTTTTACTTAATTTCAAAAGTTTCAACCGAACAGAAAAATATTCATACACTTTATTTTAGATCGATACTAAAAAAAAAAAAAAATTAAGATACAGAGTGTATCTTAATTTTTATATGATTCACTTTATATGATTGACCACTCTACACTACACTCTACCGCCATTTCGTCAGTAATGTTTAATGTTTAGGAAGTAAGGGCGAGCGTTTTGTTAACATTTGGGAACCAAAGCAGACCCTTGATGGCACTATAGAAAAGATACCTATGTACTTATATTTCACAGGGTGTTGTTTTAGTCTAATAAAGATTAAGATTAAAATTGTAATTAGTTTTAATTTTTTTTATTAACAGGCTCTGTATGTACCACCTGGTTTATGGAAGAGGTCGTTTGTTACAGGTATCTTTTTACTTAAAAGAAGATCTCTGCAATGTTTTAGTTAAAACCTGTTGATTGTGAAATAAACTTTTATTATTATTATTATATTATTCAGCGTCGCTATATTACATGAGTTTACCATGACAAATCCAAAAACTATACCATTCTGTTGCAAGTCAGATAAAAATGCTTATCGAATATAGTTATCGATATTTGTCATTTTTTATCTATAAATCAACGGTACTTATATATAAAACAACAGTACGTTAGTAAGAATTCAGTACAATCTTTTATTTCGTACGAAAAACCAGTTAACGCTGTGTTTTTGGTGTTAATAGACAATTACCTATATTTTAATAGTGAAAATGAGTGTCGAAGAAATGCATCGTAAGTGTTGTTTAAAACCAGTAAAAATATGCCTTTATCATCTATACTAATATTATAAAGCAGAAAAGTTTGTTTGTTTGTTTGAACGCGCTAATCTTCGAAAGTACTGGGTGGATTTGGATGCAATTTGGTATGGAAGTAGCTTGAAGCTTGAGAAAGGTTATAGGCTACTTTTTACGCGACTGCGAAAAAGGAGAGTTATGTTTCTTACATAAACAAGAAAAACGTACAATTAAATGTGAAACATTATTTTCATAGCTTTTTAGGGTTTTGTACCCAGAGGGTAAAAACGGGACCCTATTACTAAGACTTCGCTGTCTGTCCGTCCGTCTGTCTGGTGACAGACAGACGGACGGACAGACAGCTGCTGCTGTATCTCAAGAACCGCGATAGCTAGACAGTTGAAATTTTCGCAAAATATGTATTTCTATTGTCGCTATAACAACAAATACTAAAAACATAAATTTCGAAGATTAGCGCGTTCAAGCAAACAAACAAACAAACAAACTAACAAACTTTTCCGCTTTATAATATTAGTATAGATTTATGTTTACGCATAAAGCGCTCACCGCTTACGTCTACATTAATAGAACAAGGTAAGACAATGTCGAGCAGTGGAGGAAAACAGACGTGTTTAACTTATTGCAATATTTAATAGGTCGTAATGATAATATAATGAAGACAATTAGAATTTATTTGCATGATTGTAGATACATAAAATATGTAGATGTAACAATGGGTGATCGTTGTACAATCTTCTATATCTCAGACATGCAAATAATATATTATTGTTTAAATGAATGTTATTAATATGCAATTAATAACTTAATTTAGTTAATAGTAATTTTAATTTAATAAAAACATGAAGTGATTGTAGCAAGAACAAATTATTTGAGAATTATTAACAAAATTTTTTTTGGCAAGTTTTAATTAGAATAGTATAATCATTGGTTGGTCTTGATTTTACATACAATGTATGGTTCATATCAAGTAAATTATGTAATTTCTGTTTTTATTTTATCACGTATAATGGGTGCGGCAATGTTGCAATCTCATAAATAAAACGGAAGTTTTCCTTTATTAGCTATCTTTTGAGCTAAGTTCAACATATTTTTAATAACTACATAGGTAAATATATAGAAAATATATTTTTATAGCTATTGTTCGTACCGATATCCTGTAGTACTTCAAATAAAAACTATTGTAGTATGTGACGAAAGTTATACACAGCTGCAAAGACAGAACTGGCATTTTAGCAACGAGCCTTTACTTCGGGTTGTTGGCGCCTAGACAAATAGTTGCGTTTACGCAGTAAGCTAAACAAATGTAAAATTTTAAGACACCTTTTATTTGTATGTATTTACTTTATTTATTTCGTTAGATGTGTATAAACCAGTAGCAGATATTAAGAATAATCATTGTATGGTCTTTATTGCTATCAAATTAAAACAATAATCGAATTGGTAAATCAATTTACTACTTCATTAGTGCTTAATTTTGCCGCAATAGTTTATCTGCCGGTCTTTTAAAAGCTGCATCTTTAAAAAATAATATACTGATTGGATAGGACATAGCATGCTCTAGTAGTCCTTAAACGCTATAAGCTTTAACTAGTTTCTTTACTCGACGTAAAGCTTATTGTTTTAGCTTTGTCTGCCAAGAATGTAAGGAAAATGCCGAACCAGTTTGAAAACTCTTCAAAACAAGACATACTTTGACACAACGTGTTCACACACTCGCTGATTGGACACCAATATCGACACACAATAACAGACAATTGTCTTCACACGTAGACATTGGACATATAGGTTAAATGTACGTTGTAATATGCCTTTAGGCTTACAGAGATAATCTTTTTGTCTGATTCGCTTAACACTCTTTGAAAAAACAAAAATCGACACTGCTCAAATGAAGACTGAAGAAAATATAGGTAAAATTTTATTATTATTTTGAAAAATTTACAAGTTTGTGGGGTCCATCCCACTTGGCCTACTTGACACTTTTTAAATAAATATAAAATTATACATGTCTAAAACATTTGGTTCGTAGAAGCTACTCTTATGTAGTGAATAATGAATATAAAATGTAGGGATTTCAATATATGGGCGCTTATATTAAGTCAAATTGTATCATTAACCACGTGACATTTTGTTAACATACATAATATGTTATTGGCATACATTTTCGGTAATTGCTGAAAGAATCTTAAACCTACTTTTAGAGCACAAGGCCAAAAGGAGAGTGATAATTTTAAAGCTTCTCTGTATTCTTAATTTCAGTCAAGGGCAGACCTCCACCATATACAGAAGGAGAGGTCTCGACCACATCACAAGTTGTATACCAATCGACCGCCCCAACTGTCATACCTGTTGTTGTAGCTCAATCGATGGGGCCCAAGCCTGCGGCGTTGACCTGTCCGTCTTGCAACCTGGAAATAGTCACCAGAGTGGAAAGCAAAGCTACAACGAAAACCCACCTGTTTGCTGTCATTCTTTGTGTAGTGTAAGTATTTTTATTTATTTGCTTACACTTTATGCACATAGGTACAAAGGCGGACTTAATGCCGTAGGCATTCTCTACCAGACAACCATGAGTGATGAAGAGATAGTGTGGTAGGTGCAATATGTACGTGAGAAGTAAAATTAGAAACAAAAAAAATTAATAATAGTAATAACACAAAAACTCCAGTATCATAAAAATAGAAATCTACATAAATAATATATATGAATAAATACTTATATAAATACATATAAATATATATATACTTAAGAAGCAAATGAAAACTAAATGTGGAAATTCTGCTTATTGGTGTAGAAAATAGATCTGCAATTTCTTATTAAATGCATAGCGACTGTCAGCCGTTCTGTTCTCGAGAGGAAGTGTATCCCAGAGGAGAATCGACTGGATATGAAAATAAGAATGAACAAAGTCAGAAGTATGAGAAGGACAGAGTAAGAGAAGATTGTTGGATGAACGTAGATTCTTATTGTATGAAGAACATGGAAATTGAAAGTGAGACATTAGATATTTTCAGGCTACAAAAAGACGATAATTTAGAGATGTAACGAACAGCATTGCTAATATGTAGGATCTAGCTTCTACTTACAGCTTCACTAGCGTGAGAAAGTTTTATTCAGCGTAAAAAAGTGGTCTTTGCCATTCTCCTGCTCTTCAATTATCTTCATACGCCAAACCACTAGGTTCCATGGTTTTACTATGGCGAGAAAGAAGAACAGACAAACGAATTCAATTTATTTTCTATTATTATATATAAGAATGGATTCTATTGAGCAAGTAATCCATACTATCCATACTTCCATACTAATATTATAAATGCGAAAGTAACTCTGTCTGTCTGTCTGTCTGTTACCTTTTCACGCCTTAACCGCTGAACCGATTTAGATGAAATTTGGCATGGAAATAGTTGAGAACCCTGGGAAGGACATAGGATAGTTTTTATCCCGATGTAAGGTTCCCGCAGGATAGTTTTCGAATCGTAGCTCTGTTACTCTTTCACGCAAAAACTACTGAACGGATCTCAATGAAATTTGGTAAGGATAAATTTGACATCCTGGAAAAACACATAAGCTACTTTTTATCCCTGAATTCTCACGGGTTTGAGATTTACGCAGGGAAAACCTCCCACTCGAACGAAGTCGCGGACAAAAGCTATTCATACTTTAATCCATACTTCCATATCCATACTTCCATACTATCCATACTAATATTATAAATGCGAAAGTAATTCTGTCTGTCTGTCTGTCTGTCTGTCTGTCTGTCTGTTACCTTTTCACGCCTTAACCGCTGAACCGATTTAGATGAAATTTGGCATGGAAATAGTTGAGAACCCTGGGAAGGACATAGGATAGTTTTTATCCCGATGTAAGGTTCCCGCAGGATAGTTTTCGAATCGTACCTCTGTTGCTCTTTCACGCAAAAACTACTGAACGGATCTCAATGAAATTTGGTAAGGATAAATTTGACATCCTGGAAAAACACATAAGCTACTTTTTATCCCTGAATTCTCACGGGTTTGAGATTTACGCGGGGAAAACCTCCCACTCGAACGAAGTCGCGGACAAAAGCTATTCATACTTTAATACTAATAATATAACTCCATACTTCCATATCCATATCCATACTATCCATACTTCCATATCCATCAATACTTCCAACCTAATCCATACTTCCATATCCATACTAATATTATAAATGCGAAAGTAACTCTGTCTGTCTGTCTGTCTGTCTGTTACCTTTTCACGCCTTAACCGCTGAACCGATTTAGATGAAATTTGGCATGGAAATAGTTGAGAACCCTGGGAAGGACATAGGATAGTTTTTATCCCGATGTAAGGTTCCCGCAGGATAGTTTTCGAATCGTACCTCTGTTGCTCTTTCACGCAAAAACTACTGAACGGATCTCAATGAAATTTGGTAAGGATAAATTTGACATCCTGGAAAAACACATAAGCTACTTTTTATCCCTGAATTCTCACGGGTTTGAGATTTACGCGGGGAAAACCTCCCACTCGAATGAAGTCGCGGACAAAAGCTATTCATACTTTAATCCATACTTCCATATCCATATCCATACTAATATTATAAATGCGAAAGTAACTCTGTCTGTCTGTCTGTCTGTCTGTCTGTCTGTCTGTCTGTCTGTCTGTTACCTTTTCACGCCTTAACCGCTGAACCGATTTAGATGAAATTTGGCATGGAAATAGTTGAGAACCCTGGGAAGGACATAGGATAGTTTTTATCCCGATGTAAGGTTCCCGCAGGATAGTTTTCGAATCGTACCTCTGTTGCTCTTTCACGCAAAAACTACTGAACGGATCTCAATGAAATTTGGTAAGGATAAATTTGACATCCTGGAAAAACACATAAGCTACTTTTTATCCCTGAATTCTCACGGGTTTGAGATTTACGCGGGGAAAACCTCCCACTCGAACGAAGTCGCGGACAAAAGCTATTCATACTTTAATACTAATAATATAACTCCATACTTCCATATCCATATCCATACTATCCATACTTCCATATCCATCAATACTTCCAACCTAATCCATACTTCCATATCCATACTAATATTATAAATGCGAAAGTAACTCTGTCTGTCTGTCTGTCTGTCTGTTACCTTTTCACGCCTTAACCGCTGAACCGATTTAGATGAAATTTGGCATGGAAATAGTTGAGAACCCTGGGAAGGACATAGGATAGTTTTTATCCCGATGTAAGGTTCCCGCAGGATAGTTTTCGAATCGTACCTCTGTTGCTCTTTCACGCAAAAACTACTGAACGGATCTCAATGAAATTTGGTAAGGATAAATTTGACATCCTGGAAAAACACATAAGCTACTTTTTATCCCTGAATTCTCACGGGTTTGAGATTTACGCGGGGAAAACCTCCCACTCGAATGAAGTCGCGGACAAAAGCTATTCATACTTTAATCCATACTTCCATATCCATATCCATACTAATATTATAAATGCGAAAGTAACTCTGTCTGTCTGTCTGTCTGTCTGTCTGTCTGTCTGTCTGTCTGTCTGTTACCTTTTCACGCCTTAACCGCTGAACCGATTTAGATGAAATTTGGCATGGAAATAGTTGAGAACCCTGGGAAGGACATAGGATAGTTTTTATCCCGATGTAAGGTTCCCGCAGGATAGTTTTCGAATCGTACCTCTGTTGCTCTTTCACGCAAAAACTACTGAACGGATCTCAATGAAATTTGGTAAGGATAAATTTGACATCCTGGAAAAACACATAAGCTACTTTTTATCCCTGAATTCTCACGGGTTTGAGATTTACGCGGGGAAAACCTCCCACTCGAACGAAGTCGCGGACAAAAGCTATTCATACTTTAATACTAATAATATAACTCCATACTTCCATATCCATATCCATACTATCCATACTTCCATATCCATCAATACTTCCAACCTAATATTATAATAATACGAAAGTAACTGTCTGTCTGTCTGTCTGTTACCTTTTCACGCCTAAACCGTTGAGCCGATTTAGATGAAATTTGGCATGGGAATAGTTTAGGACCCTGGGAAAGACATAGCATAGGTTTTGTCCCGGAAATCATTCCTAAAGGATGTAAAAGGGGTGTTAGAATTTCGTATAGGGAATCAATAATGTCCCGCCCTACCCACACACGTAATACACTTAGACCGCTAAACCGATTTGGATGAAATTTGGTATGGAGATAGTTTTAGACCCTGGAAAAGACAAAGTATATAGTTCTATTCCCGGAAATCATTCCTAAAAGATGTAAAAATGGTGTTGGAATTTTGTATAGGGAATCAATTATGTCCCCACCCACATAATACACTTGACCGCTAAGCCGATTTTTTTTAAACTCCTTAAACTTATTAACAATTACCCCGCAGGTAATAGTATAACAGGTTTTTGTTATAAGAAAAACTCTAGTTAGTAACAAAATTGTTAAATATATGAAAACAAACACACACCCATGGATAACAAATAAATAGCATGAATGTATTGACTTATTTTAAGCAAAATTCACTAATATATTATTTCAACTATAACTACGAATTATTAAAACGCATTCGAAGCTTTAACGGAAGTAAAATACAAAAACCATAAAAAAATAATAAAGAAACAGCACGAGGATAAGGCATAATATAGGTACGATAATTCAAAGCCAAAAACACCACCGATTATAAACCTAAAATTTATGTAACGTACTTTACGAACATTGGTTACGCATTTCTCTACTACGCTGTAAAATAATCAAAATAAGTAAATAATATTATTTTACATCGATCTTCCAACCAGGTTAAAACGGTTGACAGATTGAAAAATAAACTGTTGTAGCGACGCAACGGTGACGTCGGAACTCCTTACGTACGCATGCTGCGGGCGTAAAATAAATTGTTTATTCTTTTTGTACACTTGACTTTTCAACGTATTTTTCTTTCTGTCACCTCAAGCAAAATACAAATTAAAGATATTTTCTTAGAGGTTTCCATATGTTATAAAAAACCCTGAACTATAATAGCAATATTTCATTCGTTAATCGACATTGTTGTCGATAGCCTACGTTAGTGGATCTGCACAAACCACTGATTAGAAAACCACTTGATCGCACATACGTTGCCCCGACGCACGAAAACTATGCGAGTTTTTGCTCTTATATATTGGCTACGATACACGAACCATTTTAGTTATGACCAAGTATTAGGCCTGTGTGCATGCTAAAATATTACGAATTTGTATCCAATTTATAACGCCTAATAATGCTTTCATGCGCGTTGAAGTGGCGTGGAAAACATTCCCAGACATCTAGATACCAAATGGATGACATAACTATTCATCAATAATGAAATAATATGAAAATTATTTATCATTTAATCAGATTATAAGCTACCGCAGAGGTCCATTTAAAGTGGTGGTTTGGGTGGGTTTGGTATATAAAATTATGTCGCGCGTTGAAGTCTTTTGGAAATGTCTCTTTCTTACATGAAGAAATTCTAATTCTTTTATCCCTGTCTTTTCTTTGTATTTTTATCGTAAAAATCTGTGCTGTTACCTATAACGGCTGAATACGATATCGCTAATAAATACCTATCTACATTAACCGACTTTTAAAAAAGGAGAAAGTTCTGATATTTTTTCTTCTGTGTGACATGCATGTTTTCATTTTACATTTTCCAAGATTCCAGATTAAAAAGAAAAGTGAATGGATAAGGTTACTAGGGAATATTGGTTTCTAGTTTGGTTTTTATTGATATAATATTGAGAAAAGTCAAAATAATATAAGATACCTATATCCAATCTTTCTAGGCTTCAAATAGTATGACGGAGTCTAATATTAATTAACTTGGATCTTTGCATTACAATATCACCCTCGTAAGTTACTTTGGTTCCGGGGTTGCGGTAATGTTCTAATGAGATACCGCGGCCCCGGAACTTAAGGGCAGCTGAAGGAACAAGGTGGATTTTTAGTCAGTAGAAGTCTGATACTCCCTTCCACTTTACCCAAAGCGGGAGAAGTCATTCGATGATTTTCCCACCCAGGAAAAAAAAAACAGGTTACTTTGTTTCGATGTCGAGTCCATAGGTTAAGTGTATGTAGGAGGGAGGAGGCATTAGATAAATCATTAGATAAATCATCTAATGACTTACCAACAAAAAAATAATGATTACCGAGTGCCTGCTGAATCTACAGTTGTTGGCACAACTGATTTTAATGAAAATATATTTATTATGGAATATAAAATAAATATAAAAAAATAAAATAAAAAAATAATATATGGCCGGCTACATTGTCCATGCTCTGATAAAGAAAATAAAATGCCTAACTTGTATTGGAGCGTTGATTGGTGTTACAAATCAAAATGCCTTACAATTTCAAAAAGACACTACAAACAAGTTATTGTACGGATCCACCACAGTAATAGAAATTTGTCGTCGTTGTGAAATTTATATTAAAAGAGCGATCAACGAGAGTGGTTCGAAAGTGCTGTCTCAGAAATATAATTCCAATTATTTTTAACCGACTTCTAGAAAAGGAGGAGGTTCTCAATTCGCATGTTTGTATTTTTTTTTATGTTTATCCGCGCATAACTCCGTCGCTTGCCAACCGATTTGAAAAATTCTTATCTTGTTAGAAAGGGTATACTTCCCAAATGGTCCCAAATTTTATCGAAATCGGACAAGCCGTTTCTGAAAAATCAACAAAAGTCTAAAAAAATATTTACGTTGATGATCTTTTCGTTTACTCAGCATTGCGTTTTTTGTTCGCGCAGATTGGAAAATTCACTGACCCACTAAAAAGCACGAAAATAAAAACTTTTTTGCAAAAAATAAAACCGACTTCCATATCAAAACACTACAAAGCCAAAAATAATTTTAATTTCGGAAGGCGGTGTGAAAAAAAAAGAAAATACAAAACCAATAACACCGACTACCGAAATTAAAATTATTTTTGGCTTTGTAGTGTTTTGATATGGAAGTCGGTTTTATTTTTTGCAAAAAAGTTTTTTATGAGATCGGTTTTAAAATCACTGATTGGGTATAATTTATTCCTGGATATTAATATTCATCAATATGAAATAGGAATGTAGTGTATGTAGATATCAATATATCACACTACAAATCGATAATAGTATGCGTTGCCTCGGGCGCATACGTCGCTAGGTTATAAATAACGGTCCGCGTAGTGGGGAGTCATGAGTTTACAGACCGGTTAAGTAGACGCACAGCCTTACTGAGCTGATCTACGAGCGGCCCTACCTAAAAAAAAAAAAAATGGGGGAGTCAGTCGTTGTCGGACTGTCGTCCTGAGCGGTGGTGCGTTGGCGAGTCAACTATGTACTATGGATATGTGTCAACTATGGACTATGGATATAAATAAATCAGCATATTCTACATTGGCGACGAGGATAAAACCGTGAGTTTTCATATTTTATCAACCTGAAAGGGAGATTATTGTGTTGTGTTCAAAAGAAAATAACATTTATTTTTAAAAGTAAATTGAAATAAAGTTGTTTTTCTTACAAACAAAAAGCCTATCTGGCGCTTGTTTTGATTATCGATCAGTCTGTCTGAGGATTTGCCTACTAGGGGTAGGAATCAGACATTCATTGTATGGACTTTATGGCATAACTGTGTCTCTGGTGGGTGGATGGATTTATTGTTGAGAGTGAGCGCGAGAAAAACAAGAGGACAATTTATATTCTCTTTTCTGGAACTACAGATAAGTAATGAATCGTTATATTCCGAAAAAATAAGGAATACTGTCACAATATTGCTATGTAACTAATTAAATGCTATCCTGATGGTAAATAAAAACATATTGATTTAATTGGGATAGGCAGAGATGTGTGATGCCACCACATTTCAGCAGTCACGTTAAGCATGCCATGTGCCATTAACCGGATGCCAGTTCATTACGGAGGTCGGAGCAACTGAAGACAAACAGCTTTCACAGTTTCAAAGAAGTTCTCCTTATAGCAACTGATTGCAAGTATTGCAACAAGTGGAAAAGCCTAACAAGCCACTGGAGGCTGAATAAACATTATTCGAAATCGCGATATTCAGCCATGAAGGATCAACTGCAAAGAGAGATATGATTTGTTTAAAAATAGATCTAAGAGCAAATAAATAACTAAAATTTAGAAGTGTGCAGTAGAATATACCTACTGGTTATTAAATTGACAGTTATCAAAGGATAACGGTAATTGCAGTAGAATTCTTACTGGTAATTAAATTTAAAGTTATCAAAGGATAACAGTAATTGCACTAGAACTCCTACTGGTCATTAAATTGACAGTTATCAAAGAATAACGGTAATTGCAGTAGAATACTTACTAGTCATTAAATTAAAAGTTATCAAAGGATAACAGTAATTGCAGTAGAACACCTACTGGTCATTAAATTGACAGTTATCAAAAGATAACGGTAATTGCAGTAGAACACCTACTGGTCATTAAACTGACAGTTATCAAAGGATAACGGTAATTGCAGTAGAATATCTACTGGTCATTAAATTGACAGTTATCAAAGGATAACGGTACTTGCAGTAGAATTCCTACGGGTTATTAAATTGACAGTTATCGAAGAAACTTGACTGCTAGTATGAGCCAGGGCTGAAAGTATGAGCCTCCATTAAATTGGGAAACTTGTCTAGAAGTATGAGCCTTCATTAAATTGGGAAACTTGTCTGGAAGTAAGAGCGTCTATTAAATCGAGAAATTTGGCTGAAAGTATAAGCCTCCATTAAATTTGGAAATGTGACTGGAGGTAAGAGCCTTCACAAATTGGACGAAATGTGTGTGATATTTGATTATGAGGACGATATGAGGACTAATGGAGGTTCCCTACCTTCAGTAGGAACGAGATGAGCATGCTGGAAGCGGGCAGTCTCGACCTACCTGGAAGCTGCTAACATGAAGAGTTGTGAGAAGAAACGTGCTGCACTGCTGTGCTGTTGCAAGACGATATAATTACAGAAAAGGGTTTAGGAAGAGAATTTTACAAACAGGAGACTCAATAACACTAACAGATAATTATAATTGTTGAAACAAAACATAACTACTCTTGAAGCCGTAAGTCGACATATAGAAGATTTTTGAGGATCAGCACATCAACTGGGGACAGGATATGGACCATGAAATCAGAAATTAAAAAAAAAGAAAAAAAAAAAATGATAGGAAGTGGAGAAAAAAATCAGGATGTGGAACATGTGGGAACTCAGGACTCGCGTCTCAAGACGGCAAATTACCAACTAAGATTGGTACAAAAGTGGGTCAAACTGATATTTTAGAAAATACTGAAAGACAATGAGATATGATAACACGAGACAGAAGGAATAAAAGGACATATGAGAGAAACAACAACACGCATCGGAATGATTAAATAATTTAAAAAAATGAAAAGAGACGACAAAATGATGTCTACTATCATGAATATTTGAGGGCATATCTGAACCCGTCAGGGAAGCTAGTGATAATTGTATCACTTGAAAAGTAGCCAAGCCGCACTCCTGAAAATTTCAGATATGATAGACAGTGATACATTGGCTAAAAGCACTTGACTCGAAGCGAGTTAACAAATACCCTCCATGAGCGTGTGAGAAATTCCTCGAGAATTAGATGTCATAGGTGATGAGAGTGGTAACGGCGTGTGCACTCATAGTCAAAACCCTTGACCGCAGCTCAGGAGTAACATGTGGCGATGGATCTGTTTATAAGGAATCGATGAAATGATTCTTGTAAGATGATGGGCAGGTGCTTTATATGAGGGACACATCTGATAGTGTATCTATTGAGAATCGTTGGTACGATTACAGCCTATAGCTGTTCACAGATTACGATACGGTTTTGCCAGGAACTTTATTTTGTTGAACGTGTTAATTAGACCTTTTCTTTTAAGGAAGAATACTGTGCAGGAAGCACTGTGGAAAACCCTAGCGACAGGGCATTGTGCATAATCAAAGTTCATTATGATATGAAGATGCACCTACGTTGTTATTGGCAATAAAGTAATGAAATTAGTGTTTGTGAGAGAAATTGGACGAAATTTAACCCAAAACTCATGGGGCCATTTTGGACGATGACCGTTATACACTGAAGTCTTTAAGTTTTAAGCGTACCTACACATAATTATGTACATGCCAGGTTAAGGAGGATGCCAGCAAGTCACGTACCAGTTGAAGTTGATTAATGTTGATGTTGATAATAATGAATTTGTTGATGATGAGAATCCTGTTGTGGTAGAAGTTCGAGTAAGGGGTTTTATCGGTCATATTTTGCTCGACTGTACCAGTAATTATTACATAGTCATAGTCCGGTAAGAATCGGGTTCTCTTGAGGCAACTCAAGTAGTCCGTGGATGCGCAATGCGGATTTAACTTTGGCGAAGGTCGGAGTCTGGAGAGACCGTAGAGTATAGTCGGCGGGCGATGTTTGACACGCGCGATTCACATCATAGAAATTCGTACAGAACTTATGATCCGTGCGCTGGATGTGTGACAGTAATGCGATTATTGGTCGACTGGAGAACCATAGCGTTAGAGCTCTTACTCAAGGGTTTCTGTAAGCTTGGCAGTTTTGGTTGTAGTAGAGTTGGAGATGTACCATATCAGGTGCCATTTGATAATGATAGATAGATCTGCAGTGAGGAGTTAATCATATGCACTGAAAGGAATATAGTTATGCACGCACGGTACTAAGAAGGATATAGTCAAAGTTTAAACAACGCCTTTTGGACGCTACATCCCATACTGCGGAAAAGAGTAAAGGCGGAGACAAAAGTATTCGAAACTACATAACTGGGAAACTATTGAAGGCTAATGGGAAGTTGTGAGTGGTCCAACTAAATAAATTAACAGAGGAGAAGATACAAATAGATCAGAAAATGGATTAGAAAAGAAGAGGAAGGATAAAAGTAAATAGTTGAAGATGTCAATTAATGATGAATGAAATAAATGCCTCATTAACTTTTCTGGTAAAAAATAAAATAAATTAAAACAAGGAAGGGATGTAGATATCAATATATCACACTACAAATTGATAATAGTATTATAACGTTGCCTCGGGCGCATACGTCGCTAGGTTATAAATAACGGTTCGCGTAGGGGGGGAGTCAGTGTGCCTGACCGTCTCGTGCTCATCCTACGGGACTTTTTATCGAATCGCACCTTTCGTTACCGAATTGAGGGGGAGCTTTCCTCCCCCCATCCCATTCGCGCAGGAGTTCCTCAAGGCTCCGTACTATCCCCCCTCGTTTTCACGCTATTCACTAGCGATATCCCCAAGCATAAAAATACTCAGCTAGCCCTATTTGCCGACGATACGGCTATCTATTATACCGGTCTTAAACCCGATGCTATCGCTCGCACTCTCCAAACTTCCGCAAACACTCTGGCCAAGTGGTTCCGGAAATGGAGAATCGAAGTCAATCCAGACAAAAGCCAGGCAGTCCTCTTTTCTAAGCCGCGGATAAACCCACCCTCCCCCCGTCCGATTACCATGTACGGCAAGCCGATCCCCTGGGAAAAGCAAGCCAAATACTTAGGCGTGGTCCTCGATAAACACCTTTCCTTCGCTGAGCACATAAAGCAGGCACGTTCGCGCGCCGCTTTCGCTCTAGGTAGGCTCCACTTCATTCTTAGCTCCCGCAGCAAGTTATCACTCAGGTGCAAGCTGCGTATTTTTACCGCGGTCATCCGACCCATCATGACCTACGCCTGCGTTGTTTTCGCACACGCAAAGCCCTACCTCCTCCATAAGATGCAGACCCTTCAAAACCGTTTCCTCCGTAGAGTCACGGGAGCCCCCTTTTATGTTCGAAATGAGCTTCTTCACGTAGACCTCAAGATGCCCACCATCTAGCAGTTCATGAAACGTGTCTCCAAGCGTTTCTTTGATACTGCAATCCAACATAGGAATCCCCTTATGGTATCGGCCACCCAATACGAACCCTCGCGTATCTCTAAGATTCGCCGACCAAGGCATACCCTAGTCACTCCCGATGACGCACTCACCCTGCTCCAAGAGAGCCGTAAGGAAACCAGCACAGTTTACAAAAACAAAAATCGACCATTTTTCCGTCCTCGCCGCCGAGGCCCGCCGCGACGTCCCCGTAATAGTCCGCCCCGACCCTTGCCAGAGCCAGCCCGCGACGCTGAGCCAGTAGCTTTAAATTCCCTTATTAATAATAATAATGATACGATCCAGCCTGTCCCTAGCTGTCCTCCCCCTGCGACGCCCTAAGCCGAGGTCCGTACCCCACAGGGGGTGCCCTTAGCGTGTAGTCGCCTAGTTTGTAAGTTTTTAATAAGCCCTGGCTGGAGGCTTTAATTAATTTATTAATTAAGGCAACCACAGGCAAGCCCGGTTAAGCAGCCGCCAACCTCAGAGGTTGACCTGCGAGATGCCAATCACAAAAAAAAAAAAAATGGGGGAGTCAGTCGTTGTCGGACTGTCATCCTGAGCGGTGGTGCGTTGGCGAGTCAACTATGTACTATGGATATGTGTCAACTATGGACTATGGATATAAATAAATCAGCATATTCTACAAGGAACTACCAATAATTTGATTGAATTAGCAAGATGCATAATTCAGACATATACAACGTGTAATTTAAAGGGTATATACATACCGAGTGCACGGCTTCTTTGGATGATAACAAACGATATGGCAAGGGTTTTGTAATCGTAAGTCTACGTGTGTAGAACTTATTACAAATACCAATACACTGATACCAGAGACCGAATTTTTCAAATTAAGAAGAACGAAGAGAATTATCGTGTTATTGGAAAGAGACGTGGAAAGTTATTGACCCTCATAGTGCTGTGACACGTTTGTTATGATTGGTATTCAAGAAATATATGAAACCGATAATTTGGTATCAATTCTTTGAGTCAGAAATTTTGAGCTGAAACTTTGAATAGAGACTCCATACCAGATGTCTTCAGCCCTTTTGGATAGATATGGGGTTTCCGTTACACGTTGTATATCAAGCAGTAAAATACTTTTTATTTTATTCGAATCACTTAGAGCAACGTAACGCAGCACGGGTAGATTTTCATAGTTGAGCAACTCTGGCCGAGGCCTATGGATATATGGATGGGTGACAATCTTAAAATATCCAGATTCCTCCGTTCCTCGGAAAAAACGTGGTTCCGGCTGTTATTTGTACAGCCGCCAGCACATTTACCCAATTAAGTTTGAACCTTATCATGCTGCTATAAAGTTGTAAATTTATTAAATTATTTTGACAGATTGGAATAGGTTGATGGGCCAGCCACCGTACATCTTTGACAGTCGTTAGGTAGTAAAAAAATCTAACACTGGTCTTGCCAAGGGGTATCATGCTACCCAGCTACAGGAGGCCAGATCTATTACATAGAGTCGGTCTATGTAAAACACTAGTACTTTTCCGTTCTTTTAAACTCAAATACTTGGTCTCCGTAACGTATATTATTTCATTTCTCTTTTATTCATTTATACATGATATTTAATGCTAGAATAGGTTTCTTTTTGAAAGTATTCTTCACGGTGCACTCTCTGTACCTTTACTCTCAGTGTCCGATGGGGCGGCATTCCGGTACGACCGGAGAGATATCAGGCGCAGGACCAACGACTTAACATGCTTTCCGAGGCACGGGGGTTATCACACCACAACCTTATAACGATTGTATTCACTTTCATTCACTTCCACTTATCAACCCTTTATTACCCCACATGTAGACATAGGATTAGAAAACCCTTGCCGGTTTTCTAATCCTATGTCTACATGTGTGGAGCATATTAGAAATTTCAATACATTGATACCAGAGACCGAATTTCTCAAATTAAGAAGAACGAAGAGAATTATCGTTTTATTGGCAAGTGACGTGGAAAGTGATGACCCTCATAGTGCTGTGACACGTTTGTTATTACTGGTATTCAAGAAACATATGAAACCAATAATTTGGGCTCAATTCTGTGAGTCTCTTATTTTGAGCTGAAACTTTGCATAGAGACTCCATACCAGATGTTGTCTTCAGTCCTTTTGGATAGATATGGGGTTTCCGTTACACGTTGTATAGACGCTCGGTTATCATTTTTTAGCAAAATAAAAATCAGGACCCTAAAACTTTTATTCGAAAAACATTTACCAAATTAATTCATTTTAAAAATCAATAATAACAGCATACTTGTTTTTCTTTTTGTAATTGAGACTGATAATGATTAAATACTATTATGTGATTTTATTGAGTATTTTTTATAATGTTAAACTTCATTTTATCGATATCGATAACTTTCCCTCAGTCAAGTAGAGCAATCCCTAACTCGGCATATCTATGAAGCTTGACCTTGAACTGACCAATTGCAGTAGCGCATTTTTTCTTCGCCTCCCAACCCGTATTGGTGAGTTGTGTTCTTCAAAGAAATCGGCCTATGAGCTCTCTAGGTTAAATATCTCTGGCACAAACACATCACGAACTCCTTGCAAGAGTCAGCGGCCGTACTAAGCGATGAATCCACATAATATCATATTGTTTTGTTATTTTTACATTGCTTGTCCAGTCAATTAGTGACAAACTTAGGTAGTAGTTAAGGAGCAATGTATTTATTGCAAAAATAGTACAGGTGCTGTGATATTTCAAAACAAAAATAACATAGTAAAAGCAAGAAATATTTTACGATTTATTGTTTTTCATGATTTTAAAGACAAATATTGTAAAATACTTGTACTAACAAATGGTAAGTGATTCCATGATTCACAAAGTTTTGGTCTTGGACTCGGTTTTTGCAAGAAACCACTGAACAACTAGGCATTCTTATAAGTTGTCACGATCGCCTTCAAAAGCGCACTAGTTTGCGGAGACGGCCATTTTCCTGTGACATGGGCGATGTGGCCACGTCGGTCGCGTGGGCACCGACTCGCCCCTTGCCACTTCTCCTGTTTTTTTTATATTTCTATGGATAGGCCTAATGATTTTCGATTAAATAAACGTTATATCCAATAAAGTTATACGAAATAAGTTTTAGAGAATATAAATGTTATATCCAAGGAAATTATATCAACAGTTGGTATAACTCACGTTTCTTATATCTTGTGAACGTTATTGAAATGAAAATATACCAAATAACTTTATATGATATGAGACGTACCCGATTCTATTGTATATGGCGGTCGAACCTCCTCATCGCTCACTTTTTTCACGCTTTTTACGATTAGAGGTAATTATAAGATAGATCATTATCATCCGCCTAGCCTTATTCAACCATCTTAGGATCGACTCGGGAGAAGACAGCCCTTGAAATGAATGTCTATTTTTGATGCGGCATTTGGGACCGATACCGTGGTCCCAAACGCCACTTTGGAATTAATGAATAATTTTAAGTTGTACGTTGGGTTAAATACTGGATTTATGGTGTGTTTCTTTATGTAAAATAGAAGTGTTCTATGAAATGTATTACAAAAAAAAAATAATTGAAAGCTGCTAATCATTTATGTTTAACTTTAATGAAAATTTATGATTCTGCAAATTGACCAATAAGAACCGGCAGGTTTTAATCGACTTGCTCAATTCAGTTTTTTTTTAATTCCTGATCCTTCTCTTACTTCGCAGTCATAGATTTTTTCTATTTCCAGGTTTTGGCCCTGTGTGTGCGTGCCCTATTGTATCGACAGCTGCCAAAATGCGGATCATTACTGTCCTAACTGCAACGCATACATTGGTAGCTACAAACATTAATGATATCCCAAAAATAGTCTGTAGATTCTGATAATGGGAATCTTTATAAAAAATACAATGAAAACAATGTGATAAAGCCAGATTATCTTATCTCATTCTTGTTTGAGGAAAACGTGACTAAGTGTTGGATATTTTTTAAATGTAAATTATTTAAAGTCGACGACTTAGATTTTATATGATATAGCTAAAATATGTTTGAAAAAAAAATAGAATTACATTAGTATGAACCTAAATATTACGCCATAGCATATTAATGCATATTATATTCATTGCTCATGTAGATAAAATAGAGTTTGTATTTCTGGAATAGAATATTTGGTAGATAATAATGAATATGAAAATTGTACTATAAACCAAGTGACGGTATGAAACTGCTTTTATTTTGGTCAGTTTTGCACGTGCATGTTCAGCATGAACTTTAAGATAATCGATCGAATTGAACCGTTTACAGAACCCATATTGCTATTTCGCGGTAATAAGAGCCCTAAGCAGTTTTCTGCTTTGTAGGTTTTAACTTTAATTAAGTAATTATTGTATTGAATAATAAATATAAGTTATTTATTTTATTTTATTGTTTTATTGTATCGCTTAATCATTTTCAATTGGCAAGTTCTACAAAGCTATACCTGCACATTTTATCATTAATTAAAGTTTAACTCAACGTAGCACTAGTTGAGCTAGATTTTTTATTTTAACTAGAACAAAAGGTAAGGAAAGCAAATTTAACATATGAAGAAGCACAGATTTATACAGCAAAATAGTATGTAGAAAGAGACTAAATGTAGTCTTTGAATAAATGTATTCAAAGTATTTATAATAAATAAATAAATGTATATACCATAAATTTGATGTACATTGTTTAGATTTATATGCCCCCTTAAAGGTAAGGAAAATAAATTCAAACAAAAGAGCACAAAGGTGGTGTCACCTTTGTGCTCTTTTGTTTGAATTTGTTTTTCTCACACTAGTTTCATCCCTACCCCTAAACTAGGCAAAGCATTACATTAATAGAACATTTACATATCGGACACGTGCAAGTGGAATGTTTTAGCAGGAATGCGTTATTATGTGGGAAACTCGACGAGTGAGAGTGTGTGATAGTGCAGGAGTAAGTGGGATTTAAGATTAAACTAGCTCAATATTTTATATTTTTATCAATACTAATGAGCTAGTTATGCTCCGCAGCACTAAATGCATTGAATGAGCGTGGTCATTTGTATTAGTATATGGATATATGATTAGAAATGGTGTAGCGATAATCTTACAAACACAACAATCTTACTAACAGGCCCGTTGGTATAGTGGTCAGTGGTCCTGACTGCTATGCGCAAGGTCGTGGGTTCGATTCCCACCTAGGACAAATGTTTGTGTGATGAGCACGGTCATTTGTTCTTTGTCTGGGTGTAATTTATCTATAATATGTATGTATTTAGAAATATATATGCATGTTTATCAGTTGTCTAGTATCCATATCACAAGCTCTGCTTAGTTTGGGACTAGATGGCGTTGTGTGAAAAAGTTGGGGAATATTATTATTATTCCATTTATTCAATCTATGTACATACAAATTACATTTTTAAATATTAATATAAAAAATAAAAACATTTAAAAATATAAAAAATAGTAGCCCACCGGCATCGGGAACAGGGTCCAAGCTACCGGTGGTCAGGGCTCCATAGAGAGGAACCTCCTAACAATACGCGCCGTTTCCAGGAGTACTGCTTTCTGGATCAAGCCCTTGATCCAGCTGCCCAACGAGAGTCTCCTTAGATGTTGGTCGAGGCTCTTGGCTATTATACTATTGGCTGTAACGACTATCGCCACAATGATTGCTGTCTCCACATCCCACATGTCGACAACCTCGCGCGCCAGGTCAAGATACTTATTTTTTTTATCTATCTCAGCTTTCACGAGGTTCTCGTCATGGGGGACTGCTATATCAACAATCATTGTGCGACGCTCTAATCGGTCTATCACCACTATGTCAGGCTTATTGGCAACAATAGTCCTGTCAGTGATGATACACCGATCCCAGTACAGTGTAATATTGCCATTTTCGAGAACTGGGTCGGGCACATACCTATAGTATGGTACTTCTGATTCCACAAGATTGTATTTAAGTGCAAGTTGCTGGTGAATAATCCTGGCTACGAGGTTGTGTCTATGCAAATATTCTCCGTTAGCCAGGCGAGAACAACCGGAAATAATGTGACGAATGGATTCTCCCGGTTTGTGACATGCCCGACATGTGTCTACCGTACCATCCTTCACAATATATTTCCGATAGTTATTCGTCATCATAACTTCGTCCATAATCGCACAGACAAAACCTTCGGTTTCCCGAAGAGGTCACCAAAACGTAGCCAGGCTACGGACGCTAATAAATCTACTTCAGACCCATGAAGGGCTCGGTAATAGCGTCCGTGAAGCTCCTTGCTCTTCCATACTTCTCTGCGGTCATTAGTATCTAATACTACAGGTTTGCGCCAATTCTCGTTACCTAAGGAGAGCGGCGTGAGGCCTTTATCCACCGCTACTACATCCCGATGCATACCCACGTCGGTTTCTAGGAAATATTCCCTAAGGCTGCATACCTCGCGGTTGTGCAGGGTCTTTGCATTTAAAAAGCCACGACACCCGCACTTCCGCGGGATATACAGCCTCATCACCAATGAACGTGGGTGATGCATCCGATTTGCAGTCAGCGTTGTGCGGACCCGCCTGTCCAAGGCGTCAAGTTCAGTCTGAGTCCATTTGAGTATGCCAAAAGAATACATCAATACTGGCATAACCCAACCATTGAAGGCACGCACCTTGTTTCCGCCTGATAGAAGACTATTCAGTACTTTATTCAGGCGGCCAAAGAAGCGTTCCTTCAATGACTGTTTAACATAAGCAGCATTGATGCCTAGCGCTTCTGAAATACCCAAATACTTGTAAGTTTCAGTTGATCCAAGGGATCTTAGGTGTATGGAATCCGAGAGTTGAGTTCCCACGTATTTCATAATCTCCCCTCGCTTTACATGCATAACTGCACACTTGTCCACCCCAAATTCCATCCCGATGGCGCTACTGAAAGTTTCTGTTACCTTCAGTAGCTCCATCAGTTGCAGTTTGTTGGTGGCAAAGATTTTCAAATCATCCATGTAAAGCAAGTGTGATATGACCTGACCACCTCTTCTCAACTGGTAGCCTAGCCCCAAACACTCCAGCAATGTACTGAGAGGGTTGAGAGCCAGACAAAACCACAGTGGGCTCAGACTGTCGCCTTGAAATATGCCACGCTCAATCCTAATCGGTTCACTGTTTTCCTGGATCTGTCGACATCCTGGATAGCAAAGGACCGTTTTCCATTGCCCCATACATGACTCAAGAAAATTACGTAGTATTGGGTCTATTTTATACAACTCCAACACCTTCTTGAGCCATGTATGTGGAACAGAATCATAGGCCTTCTTATAATCTATCCAACATGTCGACAGATTCTTTCGGAAACGACGAACCTGTTGGTTAATGGCAATATCAATGAGGAGAAGCTCCTTAGTACCGCGGGACCCGTTCCTACATCCATTCTGAGAAGCAGACATGATTGAATTTATATCAATATGATTATTAATTTTGGCTCTCAAAATGGAAGTAAGAACTTTATAGACCGTCGGTAAGCACGTGATCGGTCTCTAATTTTTAGGTTCCGCTGTACTACCTGATCTATGGAGCAGGTGGGTTATTCCTGTAGTCAGGAATTGAGGTAGCGATCCTGACTCTAAGGCAGACTGGAACTGAGATGCAAAGCGGGCGTGCGATCTTTGAAACAATTTTATCCAAAAATTGTGCAGTCCGTCTGGTCCTGGAGATTTCCAGTTGGATAATGGACGGACTGCACGGGTTACATCTTGGGGGCTGATCGTAATTGCCCCCATTTCTGGTATAAGATCGCACGTGCGCTTGATCTCACTCATCCAGTCACCCTCGGTGTGACCGACAGGAGCCGACCAGATGCTGCGCCAGAACGAACACATGGCGTCATCATCCGGTAAGCACGTATCAGTCACACCTTGGTCAGGTCGCTTCCAGGCCCTATAAACCCACCTTTCATTGCTTTGGAATGCGCGATTCTGAGTGTATCACTCCACCCGCCGCTTATATCTACGAATTCTATTTGCCCACGCATAGACTTTCTGCTTCAGGAAGTCGATGCGTTCTGTGACGCAGGTCAGATAATCCCGAGGACTAATATCAGTCCCCGCGAACGCCCGCCTCACAAAGCGCATCACTCTAGGGCGAGTGTTGCCCTGTCTGAAGCAGATAAGTTTGCCAATGAGTGCTCTAGCCTCAGCAATACGACGCTCGATCCTGCCCTGCCAAGCTGGTACAGCTGGTCGTATAACTCTGTCAATCTTTGGGAACTTGACATGAGCTACCTGACAAGCCGCTACAGCTGCACAGTATAGGATCGAATGAGTATCGGTGAGGTCTTCACTATTGTCAAAATAATTTGACAGCAGTGAATCTAGAGCACACACTAGCGCCCTATTTTTCTTATACATGGGTAAACGAGGCAGACGAGGTCTAAGCTCAGGCGGTGTGGAGCGATATTCCCGTAATGCACACTCCAAAGCACTCCTCAATCGTTCACTGCACTGGGTACTCACGGTTATAGCCTCGTCATCATCATCTTCACCGACGTGGTCGGGTCGCGGTGAGATACTGGGTTGTAGTTGCACCGCGGCCAGTGGCGAAGCAGATGAGACACGGCTGCACCGTGATTCGAGGCGTAGTCTATCAAGTACGGCGTCATCCAACATACGGTTACGCTGGATTACCCGCACCTAATCCGATAGTCGTTGCGCCGAAACGTTGACATCTGGTTCAAGTACCTGGAACAGAGAGAGCATCCGACCACGGTACGCAGTCAGTTATTATTATTATTATTTCCTTTATTTAATATACCTCTCAAAAATTACATTTTTAAATATTTTTCTATCAAAAAGTGACAATAAAAAAACATTTAAAAATATAAAAAATGGCAGTCCACTGGTATCGGGAACGGGGTCCAAGCTACCGGTGGTTAGGTCTCCAGAGAAAGGAACCTCCTCACAATACGAGCTGTATCGAGGAGAACTGCCTTCTGTATCAGGCCCTTTATCCAGCTGTGCAAAGCCAGCTTCGACAGATGGTCGTCGAAGCTTTTAGCTATCAGCCCATTGACTGATATGACAATCGGCACAATGACAGCCGAGTCCACATCCCACATGTCAACAACCTCATGAGCTAAGTCGAGATACTTAATGTGTTTCTCTTTCTCAGCTTTCACGAGATTCTCGTCATGTGGGATGGTAACATCGATTATCATTGCGTGGCGCACTAATCGGTCTATCACCACTATATCAGACTTATTGGCAACAATAGTCCTATCAGTGATGATAGACCGATCCCAGTACAACGTGACATGGTCATTTTCGAGAACTGGGTCGGGCACATACTTGTAAAACGGTACCTCAGAATCGACAAGTTTGTATTTCAAAGCAAGTTGCTGGTGGATAATTCTGGCTACTTGGTTGTGTCTATGCAAGTTCTCGCCGTTAGCTAGACGAGAACAACCGGAGACAATATGTCTGATGGACTCACCAGGACGATGGCATGCCCGACACACGTCAATCGTCCCGTCCCTCATAATATGTCTCCGGTAATTATTCGTCAAGATAACTTCGTCCATAATTGCACAGACAAAACCTTCAGTTTCTCCGAAGAGATCCCCGAAGCGTAGCCAGGCAACGGAAGCTGTCAAATCTACATCGGACCCATAAAGAGCCCGATAGTAGCGACCATGAAGTTCCTTGCTTTTCCATACCTCCTTGCGGTCATCTGGGGTAAGTATAACAGGTTTGTGCCAGTTCTCTTTAGCCATAGTCAGCGGGGTGAGTCCCTTGTCCACTGCAATCACATCTCGGTGCATACCCACATCGGCTTTAAGGAAATATTCCCTGAGACTGCAAATCTCGCGGTTGTGGAGAGTTTTGGCATTTAAAAAGCCTCGACCTCCACATTTCCGCGGGATATACAGTCTCATCACCGATGATCGTGGGTGATGCATCCGATTTGCGGTTAGCAGTGTACGGACCCTCCTATCCAGGGCGTCCAGTTCGGTTTGAGTCCATTTGAGTATGCCGAAAGAATACATCAACACCGGCATGACCCAACCGTTGAAAGCGCGCATCTTATTTCCTCCCGACAAAAGGCTGTTTAATACCTTTGTCAGGCGGCCAAAGAAGCGCTCCCTCAGCGATTGCTTCATGTCAGCAACATTAATGCCCAAAGCTTCCGACATACCCAAATACTTATAAGTTTCGGTTAAGCAGAGAGATCTAAGGTGTGTGGAATCTGAAAGTTGAATTCCTTCAGATTCCATAATCTCTCCTCGTTTTACATGCATGATTGCACATTTGTCCACACCAAATTCCATCTTGATGGCGCTACTGAAAGTTTCAGTTACCTTCAGTAGTTCCATCAGTTGCAAGTTGTTGGGGGCAAAGAGTTTCAAATCATCCATGTAAAGGAGGTGGGATATACTTTGACCTCCTCTTCTCAACCGATAGCCCAGGCCTGACTCCTCTAGCATTGTACTTAGAGGATTCAGGGCCAAGCAAAACCAAATTGGACTCAAACTGTCACCCTGAAATATTCCCCGTCTGATCCATATAGGCTCATCATTCCCTCGGATCGGTCGACATCCTGGATAGCGAAGTACCGTCTTCCATTGCCTCATACATGACTCAAGGAAGGTGCGTAGAGTTGGGTCTATTTTATAAAGCTCTAGCACCTTGATAAGCCAGGTATGAGGAACAGAATCAAAGGCTTTTTTATAGTCTATCCAGCATGTCGATAGATCTTTTCGGGATCGACGAGCCTGTTGGCTAATGGCCATGTCAATGAGGAGTAGCTCCTTAGTGCCACGGGACCCTTTCCTACATCCATTCTGAGAAGCGGACATAATTGAGTTGCACTCAATGTGCATATTTATTTTCACTCTCAGGATGGACGTAAGAACCTTATAGACCGTAGACAGACAGGTATTCAGTCTATAATTTTTGGGTTCCATGGGACTACCACTCTTATGAAGCAGGTGGGTACAGCCTGTTGTTAAAAACTCTGGTAGAGACCCAGTCTCTAAGGATGCCTGGAATTGAGAAGCCAAAAGCGCGTGCGAGCTGCTATACCACTTGAGCCAGAAGTTGTGCAGTCCATCCGGTCCTGGAGACTACCAGTTTGGTAACGGATGAACTGCTTTGGCTACATCAGAAGCGTTAATGATTATTTTATCCATTTGTGGTATAGCTTCACACACGCGTTCAACTTCACGCATCCAGTCACCCTCAACATGACAGACGGGTACCGACCAGATGTTGCGCCAGAATAAATTCGTGGCGGTATCATCAGGGCGGCACACGTCAGTCACATTTTGATTGGGTCGCTCCCAAGCTCTGTATACCCACCTTTCATCGCTCTGGAACATGCGATTCTGTGAGTACCGGTCAACCCGCCGCTTAAACCGTCGGATACGGCTTGCCCATGCATAAATTTTCTGCTTCAGGAAGTCAATGCGCTCCGTAATGTGGGGTGTGTATTCTCGAGGGCTGATTCCAGTCCCCGAGAAAGCCCGCCGTACAAAACGCATTACACGTGGGCGTGCATTGCCTTCCTTGAAGCAGTATAGTTTGCCAATGAGTGTTCTGGCCTCATCGATACGCCTCTCGATCCTATACTGCCAGGCTGGTACAGCAGGTTTTGGTCGAATAGCTTCGTCGTTATTAGGGAATTTAACGTTAGCTAAGCGACATGCCGCAACAGCCCCGCAATACAGGATTGAGTGCGTATCAACGAGGTTTTCGCTGCTCTCAAAAATGTTCTCAAGCAGCGAGTCCAAAGCACACACCAGCGCCCTATTTTTTTTGTGCATGGGTAACCGTGGTAACCGGGGTCTAAGTTCGGGCGGAGCCGATCTATACTCGCGAAGCGCATCCTCCAGTGCGCTCCTCAGTCGATCGTTGCATTGGCTACTTACCGTGACAACCCTATCATCTAGCTCATTATTATGACTATAGAGCCGCGATGTCATTGCGCTACTAGTGGGCGCTTGTACCACGGCTTGTGTCGGGGACGAGATGATATGGTTGCTCAGTACCTCTGAGCGCAGCCTATCAAGTGTTGCGTCATCCAACCTGTGGCTACGCTGGATGACCCGCACCTGATCCGACAGTCGTTGGGCCGAGACGTTGACAGCTGGTTCTAGGTCCTGGAACAGAGACAGCATCCTGACACGATACGCAGTGAGGTTAGTTCCCCCCTCTGTAGACCCATAATATGCGCGCATGACGTTTTCGTTTATGGACTGAGTCCATCTCATGCGCTGCACACCACCGGTAGCGGGGACCCGACTCGCAGCCAGTTGGCTCCTAAGTCCCAAGCTGTTCGGTGGCCGGCCTCTCCCCTGCCGACGCACAGGTGTTGGCGACGTCGGCGGAGACAAATACTCGTCGCTCGAGCTCGACGCGGATGCAGCCGCCGGTGACGTAGGTAATCCTAAATCCGGTGGCGAGGCGGAGCTGAGCGACGGGTTCGGGGGTGGTGGGCGTGCACGTTGCGAAGCTGCTCTAGTAAGCATCATCAAGTTTTGTTTGTTAACATAGTTATTTCTTGCATTGTTTAGTGATTGGTGTCAATGACAGACCACTTGACAGTTGTCGATGGATTATACATTATCTTCATTTTCGTTATAATATCGGTTGTTTTTTAGATTTATGTTATTTATCTTGGTTCAATCTGTCCTCTTTTCGTAAATATTGAGAAATTTGGATGGGAAAACTTATCACTATATTTTGCGAATTTATTTTGTAGGAACTGAAAACAAAACTTGATTTGACGGCTAGTGTTGCCAGCTTTTATTATTATTATTATTATTATAATCTTAAAACAAACAGTAGGTAATGTTCTGTTATATAAGTGAAAGATCTTTAAACCAAAACGTACATATTTAATCGCAGGTACTGATAAATTTGGTCATATCTTACCCAACTAGCATGATTATGTTTGATCCTTCATACCTATATATATATTTGTTAATTAATCAATGATCGTATTTTGATAGATAAACCCTGTCCTGAAATAAGTATTTGTATACCGGTAGTACGGACGGTAAGACGTTTCCTTGTGTTATTTTAAGCTGCCTCGGTAGCCTAGTTGTCGGGCAAAAAGTACTATTGAGTTTTTCAGTTAGAAATTTCTCAGTACTAGCCCGGAGTTGGAAGTTTATTTATTTATTGATTAGGTACTTCAACACGACTTACTCACTAAGGCATAAACACACAGAAATCACAAACAGTTGTAGGTATAGTGAGTACGTCACTTATAGAAGTGCTCAGCATTCACAAAATTGCGTGCTTAACACATTTTCTCTTTTACATAACATGTAATTAACATTATATTTACGTTAAATTTCTATTCAATTAAATTACACTAAAATAACATTTCTATTACCTAAAAATTACACTACAATATCGTTTCATTACAATAATATTAAAATGTGATCGATAATTATAATTTTAAATTATATTTAATCAATGTACCCAGATGAGTGTTTAATTAACACGTTGAACGCCAACGCGGTCAGTGCTGACCGACAGTGAGCTTTCCGTTTAGGCCAAGCAAAAATCACAGTTCTATCCAAATTTAGACCAAATGTTTTTTTTTTAATTGTTGGATTGACGGGAAGCCAACCTCAAAAAAAATTAGACGTATGTTTTCATTAACAAAAGTCAACTTTAGTCATTAATTAATTAATTATTGAGATATTAAACGCCGGGCAGCACTGACCGACGCGGCCCAAACGATAAGTCTAGTTGTCGGCCATCACTGACCGACGCGGCCTGAACTGGAAGATGCATTTTTGTTTCTTGGCGTTCAACGTGTTAACATTAAGAATGGCACGGTACATATGTTATAATAAAGGGTTGATAAGTGGAAGTGAATGAAAGTGAATGCAATCGTTATAAGGTTGTGGTGTGATAACCTCAGTCTGATCTCTCTCAGAGTAAAGATACAGAGAGTGCACCGTGAAGAATACTTTCAAAAAGTAACCTATTCTAGCATTAAATATCATGTATAAATGAATAAAAGAGAAATGAAATAATATACGTTACGGAGACTAAGTATTTGAGTTTAAAAGAACGGAACAGTACTAGTGTTTTACATAGACCGACTCTATGTAATAGATCTGGCCTTCTGTAGCTGGGTAGCATGATACCTCTTGGTAAGACCAGTGTTAGATTTTTTGACTACCTAACGACTGTCAAAGATGTACGGTGGCTGGCCCATCAACCTATTCCAATCTGTCAAAATAATTTAATAAATTTACAACTTTATAACACCATGATAAGGTTCAAACTCAATTGGGTAAATTTGACAGATTCGGATAGCTTGATGTGCTGGCGGCTGTACAAATAACAGCCGGGACCACGTGTTTTCCGAAGAACGGAGGAATCTGGATATTTTAATATCGTCACCCATCCATATCCCCCCCCTCCGCTGGCACAGTAGCGAACGGTCGTGTATCTGTGAGCTCCGTAAAAATATTAACAAAAAAGTTTTTTCCGCAACGGTACTTACCAAATAACTACTCTAAAGTGAACTTTACAATAATTTATACATGTGCGAACAAAATTTATACGAACAAAATCAGTGCAAGTAAACAATAATTGTTGATAAACAATCAAAGTACAAACTGTTCAAAGTGATAATATGTGACTGTGAACTACCCTCTAACTAAAAATTATCATCAAAGTTTTGACAGAAACTTGTCCTGTTAAAACAAAACTGATCCTCATACAGAATCAAATACAATTGTAGTGGCAACTTAGCGCATGTAATAACCGTCCCGCCTGCTAACTAGTGTGACCCTAGTTCAAGCCCAATAATAAAAAGAATTTTTTTTTTTTTTTTTTCTTCTGAAACGTTCCAGTTACAATACAAAAAAAATACAAGTTCTTAAGCACTAAATTTGTGCTCTGATAAACATAGACTCAGAATAGTTTTAATCTGGATTTGGATATAGAAAATATAAACATGCCGCTAAAGCGAACACCACCGAAGTCCGAAGCTTCTGTAGTCATAGCCAATAAGAAAAACCCAACTATAAGGCTGACTGCAACCAGTGATCTGCAACACTGCGAATCAGCACCCGATCTTCGTACACTTGCAGCAAATATAACAGAGCGAAAGAAGCGTAAATTCGACGAAAAAGACAGTGATTTCTACAGTGTGATCCAGGAAATGTTTGATACTTTCTCTAAAGAACAAGAAACACGTTTCCAGGGCTTAAGAAACACGATTAAAGAAGTCAATGCTCAAAATGTCGAATTAAGAAATAGCGTTGAGCTTATATCAAAAAAGTACGACGATTTTTTGGCAAAAATATCGCAATTAGAGGTGGAACAAGCAGAAGATAAAAAAATCATTAAAGTACTGGAAGAAAGGCTGGAAATACAGGAGCGTAAGGCACGCGGAACAGGAATCGAAATACGCAACGTACCAAAGACCAACGAAGAAACCAAGGACAATCTGTGCAATAACGTCATCAAGATTGGGCAAACACTACAACTCCATATTGATTGCTCAACAATTCGGGATATTTATAGGATTCCAGCAAAAGATGGATTAAATCCAATCATTGTCGAGTTTACCACAGCCCTTACAAAAGAAAGTGTCCTGCGAGCAGTTAAAAGTTTTAACAAGTCAAAAACAAACGGAAATAAGCTCAACACGACTCACATTAACACTGCTTACCCACTAAAACCAATTTATATTTCGGAAACTTTAACCCAAAAGACACAAAAATTGTATCATCAAACAAGAATGTTTAAGAAGAGCTACGGATACTCATTTTGCTGGACTTCAAACGGTATAGTGTATCTTAAGAAAAATGAAGGTGCTCCCCAGATACGCATAACCAATGATAATGATTTAGCAAAATTAAGAATCTCGGTATGACTAACCTTAGTTAAGCATTTTTATAGTTGTTTAAGCATTTTTATACTTCATGCTTATCTTATTTTTTCTATGTTCTATACACGCACACTCTACACAATACCCGCTAATTCAAGTCTGTCTTGCGGACAACTTTATACACACGGGAGTAATGGTAACCACATCATAACTAAAACTACATGTTGTTCTGGCCGCCCAGTTGTTTTAAAAATGCCAATTTTCTCCAGAAAACCAACCCTCCATTATTTCGCTTTTCTAAGACGTTTACAGCATTTAACAGGTGACTATTTTTGCTCAGATTACAAATTATTTAACAGATACTCCTTTAGCATATTTTATCGTAATTCGTGCAGTCTAGTAGTAAGTATTACTTTTATAAAAAATAAGTTTATGAAGGAGTATGTCGAAGAATGTACCTTAATAATTAGCATTCAACAATCTTAAAGATTTGTCGGAAGATGTTGATAGGGTGACAGTTTCACAGTCACTAACTGCTGACATTGAAGAATGTCACAGGGTTATAGCTTCATCGTCAGAACATCTTCTGGTTCTAACACAAAACATACGCAGCATCAACTGCAATATGCCAGGACTAGAAATTTTATTAACAAGGCTCAAAATTAATTGCGATATAATTATACTTACTGAATGCTGGCTCCAACGCACATCAATTATTCCTAGTCTACCTGGCTATCGCTCTGTGGCAACCAAAAATAATTCGAAACAAAATGACGGTGTGGTTATTTACTACAGAGAAAATCTCCGAATAAAAGTGATTGAACCCAACTTTAAGGAATGTAACTGTTTAGTGGCTACTATGGAAAATTGTACGGCTATCATCGCCATGTATCGATCACCATCATTCCACAACTTAGATCCATTCTTACAGTCATTAGACGACGTGCTCACAAACTACTCCAGCTATGAGAATATTATTGTCATGGGAGATATGAATATTGCAATTAACCATAGCAAACTTGATATAAACGGCGAACACTACCTTACCCTTGTTGCTTCTCATGGCCTTCTTCCAGCCCATACTCTTATAACGCGTAGTGTAAGTGATACATGCATTGACCATGCCTTACTTAAAACTAAAAGTCCTTCTGTGACCATTGTTCCTCATGCATCATTGACAGACCATTACCCAGTTTTGTTAGATTTAAACTTTAAGAAGATAACTCAATTCTCCTTTACATCAATTAAAAAAGTTGACACGCATAGTTTAGAATACGATATCAAAAATATTGACCTAAATCCGATTTATAATTCATCAAATCCTAATTTTTCTCTCAATTATCTCACCAAAAGTCTTCGGGAAGCCATAGTAAAAAATACTAAAGTAGTAACTCTGTCAAGACGCAAGAAGATAATTAAGCCGTGGATTACACAGGGCCTCCTACGCTGCATGAAAAATAGAGACATGTTACATCAAAAAGCTAAACTTTCACCAGACAATTTCACCGTAAAAACTACGTATACGCGATACAGAAATTTTTGCAATAGCCTATTAAAAAAAGTAAAACGAGCCTACGAAAAAGATAAAATGCAAGCGGCGCAAAGTGATAGCAAGAAATTATGGAAAGTAATAAAAGAAATCACTAATACTTCAAAAAACACAAACTCTTCGTCTGAGTTACTGTCGCTATCGACGTCACCTCAATCATCACTAAATGCTATCAATAACTACTTTGTGAATGTGGGTAAGTCACTTGCGGATAAGGTAGAGCAAAGGAGGGTTGGCAAATATCCTAATAGCAGCTCTCAATTACAAACCCAGTTGAATTCGTTCGTTTTGGAGAGTACCACGGAAGATGAGGTGGAACGTTTCTTAATTAACCTAAAGACAGATTGTGCTACGGGTTATGATGAAATAAGCAGTTCCTTTTTAATAACACATAAAAAAATTCTAGTTCCTCCGCTAACATTCATCTTCAACTTATGTCTTCAAAGTGGTGTTTTCCCTGACAGTCTAAAAAAATCTGTTTTGTGCCCAATCCACAAGTGCGGTGACAGAGGTAATATCATAAACTATAGGCCGATTTCTATCCTCCCTGCACTATCTAAGATTCTGGAGAGAGTTATTAATACAAGATTGGTAAAATTTCTAGAAGCTAAACGATTGCTTTCATCAAACCAATACGGTTTTCGTGAAGGTAAATCGACAGATCAAGCTGTTAATGATCTCATTAGCTTTGTTAGTGATAACCTTGACAAAAAACTAAAATGCCTTACTATTTTCCTTGACTTAGCCAAGGCTTTTGATACTCTGTCCATTCCAATCTTACTTAATAAACTGGAAATACTTGGAATCAGAGGTACTCAACTAAAGCTTTTTCAAAGTTATTTAACCGGTCGCCACCAGAGTGTTCGCATTGGCAACTTCAACAGTGGAGATCTTTCAGTAACGTACGGGGTTCCACAAGGTAGCATCCTGGGTCCAACCCTCTTTCTCGTATATATAAACGATCTCACAAATCTCAAGCTCTTCCATGGCAAAGTAATCTCCTATGCAGATGATACTGCTCTTGTTTTCTCTGCCGACACATGGGAAGGGGCATTTAAAGCTGCCCAAGCTGGTTTTGATGCAGTGTGTGCATGGCTTCAGAGCAATGTTTTGACTCTTAATGTGGACAAAACTAAGTATATTTGCTTCAGTATACGGTCAAACTCAGAAAAAAATTATTATGATTATAACATCCTATCACATAATATGTGTCATCCTAGAGCAAACTGTTCATGTCCGAACTTAGAACGTGTTGAATCAATAAAATATCTGGGCGTTTTCATTGACAGCAAACTCAACTTTAAAGACCACATTAAAACCCTCAGCGGTAGGATCAGGAAGTTGATATACATTTTTAAGACCCTCCGATACGTGACTGATCCATTTATGCTGAAGCGAATATACTTTGCTCTCTGCCAGTCCCTCATCACATACTGCATATCGTCATGGGGTGGGTCTCCCAAAACCATCTTAAAGCCAGTTGAGGTTGCCCAGCGTGCCATTTTGAAGGTCAGTACTTTTAAAACAAAGCTATTTCCGACCTCTCTGTTATACGAATTCTGTGAAGTTTTAACAGTAAGACAGCTTTTTATTTTAAATATTATATTATTACAACACAAGAAACTCATCTACAACCCGATCGTTATGAATAGGCGCACGCAATACCTGGTTTGCTCGCAAACGGCCAGTTACAAGACAAAGTTTGGTACTAGATTTCCTTCATTTATTGGTCCCTACATCTATAATAAATTAAATAAAACTCTGAAATTTTACTCCATGACAAAGCATTCATGCAAAATTATTGTAAGTCAGTACCTTCAAAAACTCACATATGAAGAAACAGAAGAATTGCTTCAGGTCCCTACTTAATTTTAAACTCCGCAAACTTACACACCCTCTAACACTCAAACAAGCACAACTCCATCAAGTACACAAAAAGAGGACAGCTTACACAATTATGATTTTAAAATTATAATTTTAATTGTGATATAAAATTATGATTGCGATTTTAGTACTTACTTATTTTATTATTCATTTTGTTTTTGTTTCGTTTTTCATAATATTTCATAATTTTGTTTCCGTTTCCGATTTTTAATTTAATATATATATTTTAAATCATCTTAATTCCTATTGATTGTAATAGAAATTATCGTCTTTGTAAGTCGTTCTTTCAATTATTTTAATGTTTTGATTATTATTACTATTTTTTAAGTTTTTGTACATTATTTTAGTTAGTTTGTATTTTTATGGAGTTTGTAATTTAACCGTAAAATCTTGAGGTCGGGCGATTTGAGGGCTGAAATACAGGTTTATACCTAGTTTAGCCCCAATAGCTAACATTTTCGTGTACTTACTCATACTTTTAAGAAATTAGTGTATTTGGCAAAACAGTGAACAATTCTTTTGTGGAAATAAATTATAAATTATAAATTATAAAAAATTATAAATATATCCATAGGCCACGGCCAGAGTTGCTCAACCATGAAAATCTACCCGTGCTGCGTTACGTTGCTGTAAGTGATTCGAATAAAATAACAAGTATTTTACTGCTTGATATACAACGTGTAACAGAAACCCCATATCTATCCAAAAGGGCTGAAGACAACATCTGGTATGGAGTCTCTATGCATAGTTTCAGCTCAAAATTTCTGACTCAAAGAATTGATACCGAATTATCGGTTTCATATATTTCTTGAATACCAATCATAACAAATGTGTCACAGCACTATGAGGGTCAATAGCTTTCCACGTCACTTGCCAATAACACGACAATTCTCTTCACTCTTCTTAATTTGAAAAATTCGGTCTCTGGTATCTGGTGTATTTGTATTTGTAATAAGTTCTACACACGTAGACTTACGATTACAAAACCCTTGCCATATCGTTTGTTACCATCCAAAGAAGCCATACACTTGGTATGTATATACCCTTTAAATTACACGTTGTATACCCTTGATGATAAAACTGTTTATTTGAATAATAATTTATCAATACTACGATACGAATGTAACCAACTTTTGTTTCTACCAGTAATCTAATTAAATCTTACCTAACAAAAAGTGACTTAACTAAGATATGGACTTTTTTGTAGGTACTAATAAGTAGTTTAATTATGTAGTACATATTTTTTATGTATCATCAATAGTTTCCTCAGCACACGCAATAATGATTTTTTATTGGCAAAATTTGGCTACATTGGGTTACATTATTGCGATTTTCGTAAGGATCTCTATTATTTTCTAAAATAAATTATAGCCTATGTTTCATTCTGATAATGTAGCTTTCTATTGGTGAAAAAATGGTTAAGCTAGGTGCAGTAGTTTCGGAGCCTATTGGGTACAAAATTATTTTTATATTACATAGTTCACACTCATTATTTACATATACATAAGTTGGTGCCAACATAAACTCATTACAGTTTTACCGTGCACCAAAAACATCGACTACGTAATTTAAAAATCTTAAGAAGGTACTTGGTTAACAAATTAAATTACATTGAGGGTATAAGCCATAAAGTAACAGCTATTTACTCCAACTAACGAGCACACATGGGTGACCATTCTGGCCAGCCGTCTTTATAACAAAAGTGGTGGTGGAGACGATATAGGTTGTTCCCAAAAATTAAATTGTTTATTATTAATAGTTTTTTTAGGGTCAGGCAAAGATATATAATAAACTATAGATACGTTGTCCGTGCTCTAAAATGGCAAGTTGAAATCAAGGTAAGTGCCTCGTGTCTGTTTAGTTACGCACGAACCTGTGTCGCGATCGCTACACTACACATCTTAAGAAAAAATGTGTTTTAAAAGAAAATTAGGAAAAAAGCATGCCTTTGTGTGTTTTCAGACGTTGCACTAATTATACTGCTTCCGTGAGAGGTCAAAATGTGTCATTTCATAGGTAAATATCAACAGAAATACATTTTTTATTTTAATTTTTCTACACGGCTAATGGCGGCTAGCGTATGAATGAAGTCAGTCACGTGACGTTAGGGGAGGTTGTTAACTAAAGATGTATATTCATCTCTCTCTAACATCAGGTGTAGGTACCTAAAGATGGCATTTATTTTCTGTCCCTTTCTTTACACATATTAGATAGTAATTCTCTATGTGTGTGTTTCGTGCCGTTTTTGAGAGGTGTTTTGAGGGAATATGACGCGTCTATTATAATACGTCATTGGGGTCAGGTGTTATTCTTGATTCTTATAATATATTCTTAGATTCTTATAATAAATAAACAAACAAACAAAAAAATCTTTCCCCTTGTAATATTAGTATAGAGTATAGAGTACTTATACATATAGATTAAATCCTTACCAAGCTCGTTATAAGATGCGTGAATATACTATACAAATCGAAATTTTTTGGTGCCTTGGAAAACACGATAAGCGGTTGATCTCTGTTATATGCAAACCTTACAGCAAAATAACAGCAGTTATAAATGGCCAGAAGCCAGAAAATCTGAAACCAGTTTTGCTAATGAGACTCTTTATTTTTTAACTTGGTAAAATCATCAGATGAGTCCTCCCAATCCCCGGGCAGGGCCGGAGGGACTGTCAGACTTGTACTGACTTTAATCCACGGTATTCCTTCAATAGCCCTTTAAGTACCGGGGTCACGGTAATGGGATAAGTCCCATGACCCCGGCAGGCTTCGACCCTCTACAGGGGGGGCCTCGTCATCTTGCTGACGCTCTTTGAGGCGCGCGTGGAACACAACGCGCCGTCGACCCGGGCATGGTTCATGATCGGACAGCGAGTTGCCCTTTACTCGCTGTCCGCATGCCCGCGCCTACGGTGGCCGGAGATCGTCGGTCGACGTCCGACGCCGTGGGCGTCTACCACTGCAGCTGGGCTGGAGGGAGGACGCCATCCTCTCCCTCACGCGGCCCGCCTCCTCCTTCGATAGCATGACTGCTTCGCAGAAGGAGAAGAAAGCTTCACACTCCGTCTCACCTCGCAGCATGGCCTCGACCAGTGCCGGGCGCGAGAGGTCTCCGCCTATCGCCGCCGTGAGGACACGTCGGTGCTCTGCCCAAGCGAGGCAGTCTTGCACCGTATGCTCTACTGTGTCCTCAGGGCGTTCCTCGCAGTGGTGTCACCCAGGCGTTTCTTGCTTCCCCATCAGACACAGGTACCTCCCGAAACTTCCGTGTAAGGGAGGACCTGCGTCATGCGGTAGATCAGGACGCCGTGACGCCGATCTAGCCACTCCTCAAAGAGGGGTCTTACCGCCGCAATTGCGGCGTGCCCATAAGGAGACTCCTTAGTATATATATTAGTCTATGAGGAGACTCAGCCAGAAGAACGACGAAAAAGTTTCCACCAGAGATGTTCGAGGATGCGTAGCGAGGGATGTGTTTGTAAAGAACCAATAGAATCGCTTCATTTACCTCGCCTCGGTCAGCACAGCTCTGGAGGAAACGGCTCAGCAGAGCTAGATTTTTGCGCATACAAAACAAGCGAGGGATGTGTGCGAGGGATGTGTGCGAGAGATGTGTTGCGAGGGATGTGTTGCGAGGAATGTGTGTTGAGAAGGATGTGTTGCGAGGTTTGAGCATCCTCGCACCACACATTAATGCGCATTTTCACAGCTCCGCTACACATCCTCGTAGACACATTTTCATCGCACAGCTTTGGTGGAAACGCCCACACATTTTCACAGCACAGCTAGACATCCTCGCACGACACATTTCCATCGCACATCTCTGGTGGAAACGCAGCCTAACATAATAGGGAACAGCCTAGCCAGACGATGGAATAGGCGTGCCGATTCAATGAATTATATTTGTAAATAATTATAATTATTATCGTCCAGCCTGGCTTTTAACGTGAAAATATGATAAATAGCTATGCCGAGCAGAGGCTACAAAAATTTAGCGCGGCATACGAATTAAAAATCGCCAAAGCTATACCTTAGAATAGTTTGTTGAAATTATTTTTGAGTGTGTTGAAAAACATTGTTCGATGCATGTGTGTATTTGTCATTACAGTGACGGCGAGCGAAAAGTAAATGAGACTTTTACCACGTAGGACTTTCCAAACGCTGTAAGGGAGAGCCTTCAGCTCGCAATTATGCGTCAGTTTAGGAATAAAGTCCGTGTTAACCGAAAGAAGGAAAAACTATTTCTTTTTCTCTGCGTATCTGCAGTGTTTTGGCGCTCTCAGCTCACATGACTCAACAATGACCTATTCGTTATCAGACAGGTCCGCCTAAAAAATCGATAAATATTAATCTTCCTTTGTTATCAGTGTTCATCGTTTTTTTATGTATAAATGCACAGGTTGTTGGACATAGATCAGTGTAATTACTTCCCTCATACGGAAACTATATAAGTGATACAAAGGAAATTAAATTATCCAGTCAAATGGCCCAGAATTATGACCGTAAGTAATAATCGTAAATTATGTTTTGATTCCACTTTATAATTTAAAACTGCAGTAGCGCTGAGATTTTTTATATGCCGTGTATTTTTTTATGAATAATCGTAGGTATAAGTACTGTTCTATAATAAATAAAATCATAATACTACTTAAGCTTGCAATAAATTTATATGGATTATTACTTAACGATAACGAATCTGATTGTTTTGGTTACTCAGACGGAAATTAAAGAATTAAATATCTATTAACTATTAATTAATTAACTATCTTATGACGATAAAACGAGTCTCGTCCATAGTGTCTTGTTTAACTATTTGAGTAAAGCTAAAGGGTTTATGACAAGGTGACTAATAAGTTCGTCGAAAGAACAGACCATTTTTTTTTTCATTAAAGACAACTTGCAATTATCATATTACTAGCAATCTTGTTAACCCCTCCAATTTGTTTACATAATAGATCATTTGCCAGACTTACGCGTTGTAAGTCGTGAGTTCGAACCCATTCTGGTCGGGGACGGTGAAGAAAAACCTCTTAAGGAAACCGACATGTCCTCCTAGGCGCAAAAAATCGAAGGCATGCGACATTCATCAACCTTTATTGAGCCGTGTGGTGGATTATGGCTTGTTCCCCCTCATAGAGAAGAGGCCACTAGCCCGAAAGTGCGAACTTTATGGACTGATTACCGTGTAGCGGCTTGACGTAGCGCTACAATATGCTGAATTGTTTTCTTAATGGAACAACACGAAGGGAAGCGAACGGCTCGCCAGTAGCTTACATATCATCGCTCTATCACGCCATATCAGTAATTTGTTAATTGGTATTCAATTAAGTAGTTTTATCTCCGGAAACACGATTAAATAGCAAATTCCAATACAACCGTAATACAATTTCACAGCTTTTTTATTCTTAATTTCAGCTAACGTGCCACCACCATATGCAACTTACGGTCCGCCTCCCGTCATCACACAACCTGCGGCTCCGTACCAACCCGCCGTGATCGTCGTAAACCAGATGGGCCCCTCACCAACACCAATGACCTGCCGATCGTGCAACCAGCAGATAGTCTCAAGAGTTGAACAGAAACCTTCCATGAAAACACATTTGTTTGCATTATTGCTCTGTTTAGTGTAAGTGTTTAATCGTTTTTGACAGCCTTGGACTCTTGAGGCGATTTTAGGCAAATAATTAATCTATCAGGAAATGCGATTGCTAAACACCTATATATTTATTAAGAAACCTAGCTATATTATAGTCTTTGAGTCAAGAGTAGGTTACTTCTAGGTAACCGTGCTTCATTTCGATTATATCGAAGATCGAAGCACCGTACGACTACTAGTAATCTGTGTTTCCTGATCGCTATAACCTGGGAGTCTAAGTAAAGAGTGAATAGGTTACTTTAGGTAAGCATGCTCCATCTTCGACCACATCATCACTTACCATCAGGTGTAATGGGGGTCAGACACGAACCTATCATCAATAAAAAGACATTTTGTCAGTGGCTTGGATCGCGTAAAAAGCTTTTTAATGTAAATAATATCTAACACCAGTCTTGTCAATGAGTATGAATGAAATCATGAGTATAGAATAACCCAGCTACTGGGTTGTGGCGGTCAGCTCGGCAGTCACTCTGTGTAAAACACTAGTCCTCAGATGCAACCAGTTATACTGGAAGTCAACCCCAATATATTTGGCAAAAGGCTAAGCATATGAGGATGATGATGTAGAAGTATATTGATGACGTGTTAAAATAATAATGATCTGATCCAGCCTGTCCCTAGTGTCCCTATGTGCCTTCCCCTTGCGACGCCCTAAGCCGAGGTCCGTACCCACAAGGGCGTGTCCTTAGCGTATAGTCGCCTAGTTTGTAAGTTTTGTAATAAGCCCTGGCTGGAGGCTTTAATTAATTTATTAATTAAGGCAATCACAGGCAAGTCCGGTTAAGCAGCCGACCACCTTATGACCTGCGAGATGCCACACGCAATAAAAAAGACGTGATAAGATTTTTTAAATATTTTTTTTACATTTGCAGATTTCTCCCCTGTGTGTGCCTTCCCTACTGCCTCGACAGCTGCCACAACGCGGACCATTACTGTCCAAACTGCAATGCCTACATCGGCAGCTACACCAACTAAGCTCTAATGACTGATATAACGTGGAATCATAATATTATTTTGAATATCTTCACAGGTATTCTTAATCATAATGTTACGAGCTGGGGTTCGGGATAGAAATAATTAACGCCAATTAAACTTAAATTAACACTTTAATTAATTAAACACAAAATAAAAATTTAACACAAATATTCGCACCACAACACTTGTCATTTAAAACTTAAGTCGCATCGAAATTCACTAGTAAAGCTTCGATTATGTCGCGTATTCGCCTCGTAATAAGACTGACTCTCTGCGCCCCTTGCGATTTATTTCTACCCCGGTCTATGAGCGCTACAACATTCTTATAAAATCGACTCACTGTTTATACTACCCAGAATATTCCAGGAAGCTACTCGAGATACACAGCACCACTATTCGACGCTAGATGGCGTTAGTGTCTTAACTAGATATACTCATTCCGGCTACTCCCCGCTAGATGGCGTTAGTGTCTCGAACATTCTAATTTTTGTCAAAGTTTCTCGACGTACTTCACTAAGCGACTAGCGTAACAATAATAACCATTATATTATAATTGTATAAATTTTCATGGAGAAGACATCCACTTCGATCTCAAAAATCTTTGAACTAGCTGAAGTGGGTGTTTTTCACTGACTGCTATCATTATTTATTATATATAAATAAATATGTACAAGTATAATGCAGAGTTTATAAGTTTCAACAGAATTATGTGCAGGAACATTATTTAATTGTGATTGAATATAAAAGGAATGTTAAGAATATTTGATTTATTTAGATGTTAAGAATATTTTCATAGCCAATGCTGGTGTTATTATAGGTGTTTAATGCAATGATTGAGATCTATGTTATTATGTAATATTGTATATAATTTATATAGCTAATTTATTATGATACTATTTATGGAAACGGCTTGTTTCTCAATATGCCGTGTTAATTGTGATTTATTTTTAATAAATCATTTAATCCACATAAATTAAATGTTATTAAACTGTATATAAATCATGTGTTTGGTTTAATTTTACTGTTTTAATTACTTTTTAAGGATTAAAAATAGGATCGATGGCAAAGAGTATATAACCACTAGAGAGCGTCTAGGCCGATTTATTTGAAGAACACAACTCACTGTTTCCGGTCGGGCGGGAAAGAGAAATGCAGAGCTGTAATTGGTCAGTTCAAGGTCAAGTTGCGTAGATATACCTGGTTAGGGATTGGTCTACTTGATTAAGGGAAAGTAGTTTATATCGATAAAATTGATGTTAACATTGTAAAAATACTGAGTAAAAATCCCATACTAAAAATATTTTAATTAAGGCCCAAGTTAATTAGTATTAGAGTCCGCCATACTATTTGAAGCCTAAAAAGATTGAATATAGGTATCTTATTTTCACGATTTGTCTCTTCTCAACTTATATCAATAAAAACAAAACTAGAAACCGATATTCCCTAGTAACCTTATCTATCCACTGTAATTTTAATTCTGGAATCTTCGGAAATCTTAAATGAAAACATGCATGTCACACAGAAGAAAATCCTTTATACTTCATCCTTTTTTAAAGTCGGTTAAAAGTAGATAGGTAGATAGTAACTGAACTGAATTAGAAAAAAAAGTTTAATTTTGTAATTATCGATATCGTATTCAGACGTTAAAGTAAACAGCACAGACTTTTACGATAAAAATACAAAGGGAAGGAAAGGGATAAAAGAATTAGAAATTTTAATGAAAGAAAGAGACTTTTCCAAAAAACATCAACGCGCGACTCAACCGTGGGCTTGCTCACCTAAGTTACCATTTTAAATAGACCCCTGCGGTGGCTTATAATTTGATTATATAAAAAATAATTTTCATCATTTAGTATCTATATGTCTGGGAATGTTTTCCACACCACTTCAACGCGCATGAAGGCATTATTATGCGTTATAAATTGGATACAAAAAAGAGAATGCCCAATGTTCTTCTTACCGTGGTTGCGCATCCAAATATTTTGTATAACATTGGATATAAAAGAGGGGTGAGGTCATGCTTTCAAAGTAAATAAAAATTATTCTTTTATTTTGTAGGGATTTTTGTTTCTTCATAGATTTTCTGTTCAGGTTTGAGGTTAGTTTTGTAACAAACCTTTCACTAAAAAAAATCAGTCCTTTACAACAATATGATTTGAATGCACATAAAATAACAGAAAACGGTTTCAAGAAACCGATTAATGGTCCCAAATAATAATAATATTTCATAGTAGGTCAACCTAAGTGTAGGTTAAGAAATAGAAAACAATGCTTGTATAGTAAGTAGCCTATTCATAATATAATTATGTCGTCTAAAAACGAAGCCAGCGGCTCAACAAACCTAAAACAAGCCCAAATTAGATACCACAAAATGTTCATAATGTGAGCACAGCATTCTACTGTCTGATTACCAATTATAATATCAGCCACTGATTTACTTATGGTCCTATTAACTAAAATGTAGGCGTAGTACACCTTACTGCTAATATATCGTGACTCAATTCTTCCCTTTACTAAACTTATCCGTTCCCAATAGCAACGGCAATTCATCCACAGTGCTATTTGCTATTTCAATTTCGTATTTTTCTTTCCTAAAAATACGCTCCTCATAATATGACCGAGCCTGTTCAATCGGATACGACCCTAGAGCTACTGTCATCCTCATCATGTAGTGACAGTCTTGGAAATGTATCTAAATGAGGATGTTTGGCATCTATAGTTAATAAAATAGCTCTCCATTTATTCATATTTTCATTTTGAATGTACTCTCCCAAATAATTTCTTCTTTTTAATCTAGCTTTAGTTATTTCCAGTATCTGTTGAGCATCAGGACAGTCCACAATTATTGGTGCATGGAACTTATTGAGAAGTGCACATGATATATTAAAATCTAACATCAGGTGTGTCGATGTACGGTTGTAGTATTCTTGGCGAAATAATTTAAAAACGCGTTTTATGCGCCCATTTGCAACTTCCACCACCCATCGACACATCGTAACAGATCTTAATCGATTAGCCTGCTCTATGGTCAATTGATTTTTGCTTTCCAAAAAACACTCAGGAATATACGCTTTATAGCCATAGAGATATAATTGACGAATTACATTCGTATAGCTATAACCTGAGTCCTGGGGGTCTTTAAGTCAAGAGTGAATAGATTACTTCTAGGTAAGCGTGCTTCATCTTCGACCACATAATCACTTTACATTAGGTGAGATGGCGGTCGAACGCAAGCCTATCAACAATAAAAAAATATGTAGGAAAAATGTCATAGTTTAAATTATTTTAAGAACGAATATAGGGGGGGTTTTAAAATTGGCAACACTGCCGAACTACTACCAAAAGTATGAAATAAAATCCAATAAATAACTAATTAATACAAAATATTAAACCCTACATTCTATTTGATCTATATAAATGAACAGGAGAGGTTAAAAACATTATTTTATGATTTATGAGTATATTTTTATGGCCATACTCTTCTATTTAAAGTGATGTAGTTTTTGGTCATTGGTCTTTAAAATTTATAATTGTTTAGCATGCATACAGGTCTAACACTTGGTCACAATTAAAATGGTTCATGTACCGTAGCCAATATATAAGAGCAAAAAAAACTCATAGTTTTCGTGCGTCGGGGCACTGTATGCGCGGTCAAGTGGTTTTAAAGTCTTTGATCGATGGTATGAGTAATGAATATACTGTATATATACGTCAAAAGCTAGTCTAGTATGAGATGTTGGAATAAAAGAAAATATATCATATGCAGAAATTTTATAATCTAATGGGTTTATGGTGTACAACCTCTTGATACTGGATACTCTTGATACTCTGGAGATCGATCTTTTAATCAGGAGAGTCCCAGCGATAGAGTTCTTCAAGGCCGTGTATTCAGTCAGTTTGTCAGCGAACACTCTGGAGCAACTGACACTTGAATCTCAAAATCTCTTATGCCTACAAAACACAAGCTAACACGAATTCCTAGTTGACTTATATTTTTCGAGGGGAAATCATCAAATGGCTTCTCCCGCTCTGGGTAGAGTAGAAGGGAGTGTCAGTCCCGGCTGACTAAAAACCCACCTGACTTTTTCAGTTGCCCTTGCACTCCGAGGCCACGGTATCTCTTTAGAACATTACCGCAACTCCGAAAGTTTCAATACCACATTTGGAAATGAATTAACCAATTTTAATTACACTTGATACCTTAGTGTACAACAATGAAATGAAATAATGATGTTTATTAACCGACTTCAAAAAAAGGAGGTTTACAATTCGTCTTGAACTTTTTTTTAATGTATGTTACCTCATAACTCGGAGATGGCTGGACCGATTTGAAAAATTCTTTTTATGTTTGAAAGGGTATACTTTCTAGTTGGTTCCATTGTCGTCACGTTTGGATCTGATGATGGAATCATGTAGAAATCGAGGGAACTCTTCAAATATTATAGGCACACCTCTAGCTTTTTGGGTATTTCTTATAGTAACTTTTGCAGTTGCTCTCGATAGGCACCATTTGAGGAAGTAGAACTGATGATGAAGACCCTAGATGGCCACCGAAACTACTCAATAATAAGTATTTCGTGGATTGCGATTAGATTACTTGAATATGGATGTTAAGCACTTTATGCTCGTCACAATGCATGTGGTGAAGTAGAATTGATGGTGATGTACCAGGAGAGCTACTCAAAAATTAACGGCTCTGCACCCGGAAAAGCAATATTTTGTAAAAGGTGATAAGTAGTTGATATTTTGGCTTTGGTAACTAGATAAATTACAAACCGACCCACTAAAAAGCGTGAAAAAAAACTTTTTAGCAAAAAATAGAACTGACTTCCATATAAAAACACTACAAAGGCAAAAATAACTTTAATTTCGGAAGGCGGTGTCTTTAGTTTTGTATATATTTTCGTTTTTGACACCGCCTTCCGAAATTTAAGTTATTTTTGCCTTTGTAGTGTTTTTATATGGAAGTCAGTTCTATTTTTTGCTAAATTTTTTTTTTTTGCAAATAGTTTATAAATAACACATTCACGCGTCTTTTTTTCGTAAATGTAAACTAGATGAGGCCAGTGTTTCCTAACTGACTACTCTGAGAAGAAACACTGAAACAAACTCAGAGGTCAACGTCTCTTTTTCCAGACCATCTGTAGTGATCAAATCATATGAGAGCCATGTAGGTTAATGTCTGTGGCGCCCTTTAGAGTACAGAATCAAACAGGTTTGAGCAGGCCCGTCCAAACAATGCAAGAATTTGTCAAATATCAAACAACAGTACAGCTTAATTAAGTTCTATAACGTTCTGATGTTAGAGAACCCAGTTCTAGGCCAGGCATCTCGTCAATTGGTCCCCAACTGACCGATTCTCATTTTTTTTTTTCGGGGGACTTGTCATGACAGGTGATGTTGTCTTAGACCTGCATGCGTAATCTTTAACAATAAAAGCAATATATTATTATTTACTTTATATTGAGATATTTCAAAATGATATACGAAGATGGAGAACACTACGAGAGATCAAAAAAAAAAAAGAAATAGTAATAGTAATTTATTTCTCAAAAAACTTAGTACTAGTTTACAAAATTATAGTTTGGCAGTGTGTAACATTGTAAAATGGATGTAGCTTTTGTAACCGAACTAGGCAATGCCTGTGTTTCAGTTATTAACGCCATTTCCCAGGAGTTTTAATAAAATCACCAACAAAGTGCTTACAATAGCATGGAGTACTTATCAGCTAAGAATTTAACACTAATTACGAAAATGAAGAGTTAGTAAGAGTGGAAGTGATTATGAGAGTGCCTGCAGTATCTGTGGAGTTTGATTGAAGTATGTATGCGTGAAGTGTATGTAAGTGATAGTATGTGTGTGGGTGGTGGTATGTATGTGTGTGGTGTGTGACTAGGCATGGGTAAGCTGAGGATTGAGGTATGCACGTGTGAGTGTGTTTGTGTGGGTTTGTTTTTATCACAAAAGATTATTTTACTTATAATTTACATTTAAACCTAATTTATAATTACTGTACAAAATTTAGTTTAGTTTCTTCATAATTAAATTATTGCAAATATTTACTTACAATTGGCTTACATTTTGATTTTGTTAGGGAGTGTATATTTAAAATTTTATTAATTTTGTTAAAAAAAGAACGGGCCGAGAAATTGAAAGATTTTTTTTAATAATATTAAGTTTTGTATTTGTCCGTTCCGTACATACATTTAATCTACGACGTGAGCATGCAAGTTTGTTGTAGGCCGTTATCATAATTATGTTGTTTTAGTATGATGTTTATCATAAAGAGTTGCCTTACTGTTAGAACCTCACATATTTTATAGAGAGAGACCGTCGGAAAAATAATTGGTTTGAAAATACATACCTTTCGAATTGCACGTTAGGCAATCTCAATGGACTTCATTGTTGTTTTACTAGAACCCCCCCAGAATGAAATACAATAGTTTAACAAAGACTGACCGAGTGCAAAATAAATATGTTTTAGAAGGTATGGTTCAGCAACATGCCGCAGATTTTTAAATATATATATAAGTTTACGCACATGAGCGCAAAGCAGCCTAATATGTACCTTGAAATTTAAATTACTGTTGATTATTACGCCCAAATATTTGATGGTCTGAACACATTCGAATGATAAACAGGCATAATTGGCTTCCAGGGTACATTCGTGTGAGATAATTTTATAGCTACTGCTGTGATTTGATATTTTATTAATGCTGAATAAAGCATATCTTGTTTTGTCCACATTTAAGGTCAACATATTTGCTTGAAGCCAGCTTCTGGTTATATCATAACCCCGCTGAGGAACATTATATACCTCATCCCAAGTTTTTGCTGCTAAACAATAAAGCGGTATCGTCCGCAAAAGAGATGATTTCGCCTTGAGTGAGTTTAAGACTTGCGAGTTCGTTTATGTAAACGAGAAAAAGGGTGGGTCCAAGGATGCTACCCTGAGGTACACCGTGAGTGACTGGAAGGTAATCACTTTTGCACTGACCTACACGGACATACTGACTACGACCAGAAAGATAACTTTTCAAAAGTTCCAGTTGGATACCTCTTATACCAATGTGTTCAAGTTTGGTCAGTAAGAGTAGAACAGAAATCGTATCAAATGCCTTTACCAGATCGAGAAATATTAAAAGACATTTTCTCCCCTTATCCAAGTTTGAACTGACCAAGCTAGTAAGTTTGTTCACTACTTGTTCTATGGACGTACTATGCCGAAAACCATACTGATTTATGGATAATATTTCATTATTTACTAGATAGCTTACGAGGCGACTGTTCATATTTTATTTAAATATTTTCGATATTGCTGGTAGATACAATTTCAATGCCTGAATAATCTAATCATAACATAAATATCTGGTGGTTACCTATAGTTTCATTAATAAAACATATTAAAATAATAACTTTATAAGAGGAGCTCGTGGTATAATAATAAAATTCTTCAGGTTAAGCAAATCTTGCCGAGGTCTATTCGAGGATGGAGATAACTGTCTAAACATAATGCAAATTCTAAATATGCCTCGAAAAACATGCTAAGCTGTTGGTCTCGGCAGTCATTTGTACATCTTTGTCAGTCACAGTCGTTACGGGTAGTCAGAATCCAGAAAATCTGACACACGTCTTGCCAAAGGCTATCGTGTTACCCAGTTTGCTATTATTTCTTTACTGTAGACTGTATTAAATACAGACCACCACCATTAAACACCACTTCTGGAACTACATGTAAGAGCCTTAATTTGGCTACGTATACGTAAGTCTTATTGGATGTAGGTATTAATTTTGGATATATATTAAGACAATGTCGCACAAGTTAAGTATTTTAAGCGTCATTATCTTTAATTTATCTAAAAACGCAATATTTGAAATACAAAAATACTAAGATTACATAAGCGAAAATAATTTAAAATCGATAGATACATAGGTGGAAATAAATATAATTGACTAGCTTCTGCCTGCGACTTCGTCCGCGTAGGTAGTAGTCGAAAATATTCCCCGGGATCCCGCCCCCGACTTGCTTTACAAATTTATTATAATAGCTCAGCTAATATGCAAGATATAAAGATAATTTATAGCCTATAGCACTCAGGAATAATGCAGCTACATGTGAGCGAAAGAATTTTCAAAATCGGTTCGGTAGTTTCAGAGATTACCCCCTACATACAAACTTACAAATTTTACCTCTGTTTTTTGTTTGTTTATCTGTCTGTTTGTGATTTTCAAAATAGCTGTTATAATTTTTTGTAGTTAGTTATTAACACGATAATAAAATACAAACGAACTATTTTTTCTTTGTCTGTTTTTTTGATGGTCCGGGCTAATCTCTGGAATAGATGTATAGACAATTTCTTTCATTAGATGATAGAGGAGGTTTCAGTGCTACGTTTAGCTCTATAACTATTAGAATATACTTTTATTTTAAAACTTCCCACTTAGGAAGTCGCAGGCGCAGCTAGCAATCCATACATATAATAAAACAGTAAAAAACGTGTGTCTGTACATTAAAATTTTATACAAAAATAATAATTACGTGGGTAAGAAACGGTAAAACTGCAAAAAATAAAAAAAGTCTGTCTGTTTGTACACGCTAATCTCCGGACCTACCGGATGGATTTGAATAAAATTTGGTGAGTATAAATAGTTGACATCCTGGAATAACACATAGGCTACTTTTTATCCTACGGGATAGGGATTTACGCAGGAAATCCTTCCACGCGAATGAAGTTGCGGGCAGCAGCTAGTAGTTAATAAAATAAGAAGTACTTACTAGTGTTAGTTGGTTATTATACTGATTGGGAGTACTTTCATTCTGCGTACGGCTAAGGAGTAGTGTTGCCAGGTGTCCCGATTTTCGCGGGACGACCCGATTATTAGGGGTCTGGGGACGCGTCCCGATTTGCCGCTGATCGGGACGCCAAATGTCCCGATAAATAAAAAATTAACAATAAGCATTATTATAATATTTTTTTTTATTATTAGTGTTCATCAGCAGGATGAAAACTAATAAATTGTCTTTACTAAGAATGTGTCCAGTGGCACTTTTCTTATTGTCTCTATTAAGGGGAATACACTTCGTTATTGTGTTTATTTGGTAGCACTTTTGCACTTTACACTATTTATTCACTATCACTAAACACTAATTCGAACGGCTTTTATCTTTTTAGTCTTCTAACTATATTCGTGTGATCGAGAAGCTGGATTGCCTCGATGTTCACATGCTGATGAAGTCTTTTTTCATGAGCTTCCGCAAAGTTTTTAATAACTTTTTCGACGACCTCAACTTTTAGGTCCCGATGGAGATCGTCGTTTCGAATGTGCCAAGGTGCATTCACAATTTCCATTAGCACTTTGTTCTGGAATCGCTGTATGATAAGTTTATTGGTCTGTTTGGTGTAGTCCCACAGCTGAATACCGTAAGTCCAAATTGGCATCACGACTTGTTTGTGTATTAACAATTTGTTATGTACCGACAACATGGAGTGTCTTCCAAGCAGCCAATACATTCTTTTAAATCACAGAGCTAGTTCATCCTTTTTCTTTTTGACGTGGGCTTTCCAGCGTAGCTTTGTGTCAAGGGTCATACCAAGATACTTGGCTGTATTCTCGTATGGGACTTGTTTATTATTAATGTAAACTGGAAAATACTGTTGTTTTTTGTTAGTGAAGTCTATGTGAGAAGATTTAGATTCATTAAGTTTAATCCTCCATTTTTTTTTCCAATTATAAACTTGATTTACAGCTATTTGTACCTTTTCTACTGCTTCTTCGTGGCTGTTTATGGCTGTATCATCAGCAAAGGTCCCAATCGTGTTTTGCTCTAATTCAGGAATATCACAAGTGTATAGTAGGTACAGGACCGGCCCTAACACACTGCCTTGCGGTACGCCAGCTTTAATTTCCTTCAGTTCCGAGTAGGTATCTTCTTGCCTTATTCTGAAGACTGTTCAGAATGTAGGATTCTAATATATCTGAAAACTGCTTCGGTAACAGACTCTTAAATTTATGTATGAGGCCTTCATGCCATACTTTGTCAAATGCCTGCGCCATGTCTAGAAACACAGTAGAGCACACTTTTTTTGTCTTCAAGGGCGTTTTCGAAGTATTATTGTTATTTTTAGAAATAAGCATTATTGTTAGAAAAAATAAATCAAATTACGCATCACATTATCATGTTGGTTGTAACAATGCGCTCAAAATAACACGCATCAGATCACTAGTGCTATATTTTGTTACTTTACTCGCTCCAGAAGCCTTAGCCAAGTAACAAAATTTTCTATTCTACAGCATCAGAGACACGATCGTGTGCGTTTACACTTTGGCTTTGCTCAGTCAATCGATTTTTGTTTTCTCTATCAAAGACACGCCTGTGGGCGCATACAATTTGGCTTTACTCAATCATTGATCTTCGTTCGCCCATTCATTCGGTGTCCGTCAGATCATAATAATTATGGTTCATCGTACGAGTTTTGCAATTTTAATAGCAGATAAAATATAAAAATATAAATTGTTTGCAGATAAGCATTGAATTTCAAGGTTTTACAGGATGCAGTATCATGTCTTGAACACGAAAAATTGCTGTGTGCATCAGCAATTGTTTACCTAATATTACCATTACTTTGTGACCTTCAAAAGGTCACAAAATAATGGTAATATTAAGTAAGCAATTGAGCTGAAGTCTGAGGATCGAAGATGAGTTTGAGGTATTCACATGCAGCAACTTATTTAAAAAATTGTCTGATGATAAAATTACGAAAATAAAAAACGACTGTTGTGCATGGTACAAAACTGTCTCATTACACCAAAGACCAAATATGAACTCAATGATAGCAAATTAGATTTATTTAAAAAAAAATGAGTTCTTCAACATGGATCAATTTTATGAAGAAGAGTGTACAGTCAAAGACTTGGTGAAAGTAGCAGTGCAGAACAAAGATCTGATGCCGCTACAAAAATGGCGAATCATTTTTAAGGAGAATCAAGGCTTCGCAAAGGTTATAAGTACTTCACATTTTGGCTTTTGTAACTGGACAATTTACAAACCGACCCACTAAAAATCGTGAAAAAAAAACTTTTTAGCAAAAAATGAAACCGACTTCCACATCAAAACATTACAGAGCCAAGAATAACTTTAATTTCAGAAGGCGGTGCCACAAAAAAAAAGAAAATACAAAACCAATAAACACCGACTACCGAAATTACAGTTATTTTTGGCTTTGTAGTGTTTTAATATGGAATTCGGTTTTATTTTTTGCTAAAAAAGTTTTTATGACGTCAATTCCGCGGGTGTCGAACGCGGCAACGGAAAGAGTATTTTCACAAACCTTAATTTTATCTTTGAGGCGAAACCATTTGAAACCGGAGCATGTCAAAGCCGAGATTCAAATACCTATGAACTGACTTCAGCATGGCTTGCGGTGATTTCACAACTACGTAATAAAAAACAAGGGTCTTTTAAAGGCAGCAAAAAGTAATGAAAAATATAGATTAAATAAAAAATTAATTATCTGTACACTACTTTCATACTTAACTTTGTTGATTTTCACTATTATATAAAATTTATTATATATATAACAATATATATAACTCAAATTGAGTGGTATCCTGGAGACCGGATCCTGGAGATACCGCGCAGATACCGACTTAAGTGACGGTAATACTAAGAGTGCAACTATTACACAAGGTGATACCTGCCTGGACACCGCTCCATTTAGTTCTGTTTTCCTTAAACTTGGTTGGACACGCTTCCACGTGTTTAGAGTCTTTCAATCAAGTCTGACTATAACATTTTTTTAGAATAAAGATTCATCGTTTTATATACGACGAAAACGAATAAATTAACATTACTTTTAAAAAAACCTTTTTTTTTGTTTGTCCCGATTTACAAACCTAAATCCCGATTTTCTTTAACTTCTGTCCCGATTTAAAACAAATCGGACCTGGCAACTGATTGGGAGTACTTTCATTCTGCGTACGGCTAAGGAGTGTAACTCTATGGAGTCTGCGTTTCCTGATAGCTATAATCTAGGGCCCTTTAAGTCAAGAGTGAATTGGTTAATTTGTGGTATGCGTGCTTCATCTTCGACCACATCATCACTTGCCATCAGGTGAGATAGTGGTCAAACGCCAGATATTTATCAATAAAAAAATAAGCATAATTCTGTGTTCCTGTTTCGAGTAGGTATTCAAAAGCAATGAATCACAGATAGACTTGAATTTCAAAGAAAGATTAGCTAATCAGATGCCTGCCTAAGTCAATGGTTTTCCTCGTTTTGTTTAGCAACAAGAGTAGATATAGGTTTTATTTTATGTAAATTTCACACACGACGATGATGAACATTTTGAGGTGAGAAGAAAGCGTCAATCTACTTTATATATCGACAAACGAGTATGGATTTGGATACATAAAAATTTTAGGAGCTACCTAAACAAAGAAATATTCCGCGAAATACTTGAGTTGTTATTGATATATTGTTATGGTATTCCCACAAAAGGATAAGCGAGGAATATCTCTAACCTTAGCCTTTTTCCATCAACGTTGGGGTCCGTTTTCAGTATAATCGGATGCAGCTGAGTATTAGTGTTTTACATAAAGCGACAGCCTATATATCTGACCTTCAACACGATAAGGTTTAACAAGACCAGTGCCAGATGTTCTGGCTTCTGACTACCTGTTGTACCCTAAGGAGCGCTGGTGCAGTGAACTCCCACCCTCAAAATTACAAAATTATTTATTAAAGTTTAAGTAAGTATTAAGTAGGTAACTATTACCTAATTATATTTATTTCTTTAAACAAAATCGACAACCTAACATAAACTTTCCTCTAAGTTTAAAGTGTTAAACTTAGAGGAAAGTTTATGTTAGGTTAGGTTAGCTGTTTATAGTGATAAACAATATTTTAGTAGCATTTCACAACGAGTGGAGCGCTCAGTAATGCGCTCCTATGACTGAATTGTTTACAAATGTCAGTACTAAATTCTATAAGTGCGAAAGAGAGATTTCACCAAAGTGCAAGCCGTGAAACAGAAGATTTGTATTCGGAAATAGTCACATTTAGAGCGGCGCTCCGCGCGACGTTGTCCAACCGTATCAGCCGCTGACTAGCCGGCCGGGAATCACTGCTTCTTCGCTTCGTTTCGATTTCGACGCACGTTGTTGCCAGTTTTATTATTTTTCAAAACATAAACAAGTGTTTCTAAGCGCGCGCGCGTCAGTGTCATTTCGTTGTTGTTACTATTTACATTCATTCATTTCTTCAAAATGATCTTAACAAAGTGTTAAAAAATTATAATATATTTAAGACAAAACTGAAAAATGAGTTGTTAGTCATATGACTATATACTCATATTCAGTAGAGAAGATTTTCATAACGCTGATGATGCTGTTGCAATAGTTCAAAATTTTATAGAATTTCCTTGGAGTATTTAGAATATATACTTATGTATATTTATCAGTTGTCTAGTACCCATAGCACAAGCTCTGCTTAGTTTGGGACTAGATGGCGTTGTGTGAAAGTTGTGGAATATTATATACTAGCTTGCCCGCGACTTCGTTCGCGTGGGAGGGTTTTCCCGCGTAAAATTCCAATTCCGTGGGAATTTCGGGATATAAAGTAGCTTATGTGTTATTCCAGGATGTAAACTATCTACTTGCCAAATTTCATTCAGATCCGTTCAGTAGTTTTTGCGTGAAAGAGTAACAAACATCCATCCATCCTCACAAACTTTCACATTTATAATATACTAGCTTCTACCCGCGACTTCGTACGCGTGGGAAGGTTTTCCCGCGCAAATCCCGATCCCGTGGGAATTTCGGGATAAAAAGTAGCCTATGTGTTATTCCAGGCTGCCAACTATATACTTACCAAATTTCATTCAGATCCGTTCAGTAGTTTTTGCGTGAAAGAGTAACAAACATCCATCCATCCTCACAAACTTTCGCATTTATAATATTATAAGAATAAGATATAAGAAAGTAAGAAGTAAGAAGTAAGAAGAAGTAAGAAGTAAGAAGTAAGAAGTAAGAAGTAAGAAGTAAGATAAGAAGTAAGAAGTAAGATTATTTGGTGAAAGTATGAAATTATTGAAACTTGTATGTACCATTCCTATGACATCAGTGGAAAGTGAGCGTTGTTTTTCGACTTTAAATAAAGTCAAAAAAATTGCGCGCAATATTTTTTAATTAAACGTATAAGAAAAATGTGTTGTAAAGGCAAAATGCTGTATTTTTATCCATGTGAACTCCTTTGACATGATCAGACATCAAATGACAGCCGAGACCGACGGATTAGCGTGCTTGCCGAGGCAGGAACCCTCCTCTAACGTATATGCTCAGACCAAATAAATAAGAAGACGGAACTCTGCGAACACAGAAGTGAGGCCGGTTTTCTAAACATGTGGTGCGTGGGCCGGTGTTGCCATGATAATTCAAATTACCCCCAAAATATCTACTTTTATTTACTAATAAATAACGTTATTTTAACGTTATTAGTTAGTAAACTAAAAACGTTATAACATGATGTAAGAAGTGTACTGGGCCAGCGGTCTCGACATAGATAAATTAATAATAAATAAATAAATAAATAGATAACGACGCTGTCGCAAACTTTCGATCATTCTCGATCGATCTTGCGAAAATTCGGTTGCAATAACGATGCTTGCGAGAAACGCATCCTGGATGTAACCGATTTTTTTCGTTAGTAATTAGCGATCAAAAGTTTGCGTCAGCGTCGATATCTATGTTGAGACTGTTGGCGCCCTGGTGAGTTGTTGGTAAAAAGTAGTGACGGTAGGAGAAAGGAAATGGAAAAATGTTTCAGAAATAAAACTTGTTTTGATTTATCCATTTTTTTTTTTTTTTTAACTTGGTAAAATTATCAAATAAGTCCTCCCACCCCGGGCAGGGTGGGAGGGACTGTCAGACTTTTACTGACTAAAATCCACGGTGTTCCTTCAATAACCCTTTACATACCGGGGCCATGGTAACGGGATGAGTCCCACGACCCCGGCAGGCTTCGGCCCTCTGCAGAGGGGGCCTCGTCATGTTGCTGACGCTCTTTGAGGCGCGCGTGGAACACGACGCGCCGTCGACCCGGGCATGGTCCATGGTCGGACAGCGAGTTGCCCTTTACTCGCTGTCCGCATGCCCTACGGTGGCCGGAGATCGTTGGCCGACGTCCGACGCCGTGGGCGTCTACCACTGCGGCTGGGCTGGAGGGAGGACGCCATCCTCTCCCTCACGCGGCCCGCCTCCTCCTTCGGAAGCATGACTGCTTCGCAGAAGGAGGCGACCGCTTCCCACTCCCTCTCGCCCCGCAGCATGGCCTCGACCAATGCCGGGCGCGAGAGGTCTCCGCCTATCGCCGCCGTGAGGACACGTCGGTGCTCTGCCCAAGCGGGGCAGTCTTGCACCATGTGCTCTACGGTGTCCTCAGGGCGACCCTCGCAGTGGTGACACCCAGGCGTTTCCTCCTTTCCCATCAGACACAGGTACCTCCCGAAACTTCCGTGTCCGGTGAGGACCTGCGTCATGCGGTAGGTCAGGACGCCGTGACGCCGATCTAGCCACTCCTCAAAGAGGAGTCTTACCGCCGCAATTGCGGCGTGCCCGAATTTATTTTATTTAAATCATATTTTGTTTGTTTGTTTATTGGATTAAAATCAAATATATACTACGTATATTTACCTACAAATTTAAAGTGCCAAAACGTTGAAGTAGTCTGGTAGTTCCACTAGTCCTAAATCTTCAACACTGGGACTTAATACAGAGGTTTGTGTACCTGAATATTAGTATGTGTGATTATGAAAATAAAGTGAGCGCACCTTAGTACAATATTTACCACATCTAGTAATAATAGGTACTATTAAGCATAAAGGGGTTACAAACACCTTTACAGTATAATTAATACAATCTTATAAATAAACTGCCAATTAACATAAAAAATGCAAAATCTATGACAATATTAAAGAATCACCTAAAATTACATACCTACAATAAAAATAAAGTGAGCGCACCTTTTTTTTTTTTTTTAGCGTGGTAAAATTATCAAATAAGTCCTCCCACTCCGGGCAGGGTGGGAGGGACTGTCAGACTTTTACTGACTAAAATCCACGGTGTTCCTTCAATAACCCTTTACATACCGGGGCCACGGTAACGGGATGAGTCCCACGACCCCGGCGGGCTTCGGCCCTCTGCAGAGGGGGCCTCGTCATGTTGCTGACGCTCTTTGAGGCGCGCGTGGAACACGACGCGCCGTCGACCCGGGCATGGTCCATGGTCGGACAGCGAGTTGCCCTTTACTCGCTGTCCGCATGCCCGCGCCTACGGTGGCCGGAGATCGTCGGCCGACGTCCGACGCCGTGGGCGTCTACCACTGCGGCTGGGCTGGAGGGAGGACGCCATCCTCTCCCTCACGCGGCCCGCCTCCTCCTTCGGAAGCATGACTGCTTCGCAGAAGGAGGCGACCGCTTCCCACTCCCTCTCGCCCCGCAGCATGGCCTCGACCAAGGCCGGGCGCGAGAGGTCTCCGCCTATTGTCGCCGTGAGGACACGTCGGTGCTCTGCCCAAGCTGGGCAGTCCTGCACCGTGTGCTCGACTGTGTCCTCAGGGCGACCCTCGCAGTGGTGACACCCAGGCGTCTCTTCCTTACCCATCAGACACAGGTACCTCCCGAAACTTCCGTGTCCGGTGAGGACCTGCGTCATGCGGTAGGTCAGGACGCCGTGACGCCGATCTAGCCACTCCTCAAAGAGGGGTCTTACCGCCGCAATTGCGGCGTGCCCGGCCGTCGGTTGCGACAGTCGTTCCCTCCATACTGCCCTGAGATCGCGCCGGAGCTCTTCCCACCGCGCCTCGACTTCTCGAGGCAGCGGGGATACGCCCCGGCTCTGCGCCTCCACGCGCCATTCATAGACGCGCTGGAGGGCAGTCGCCTCCAGATCCCAGGGCAGCAATCCGGCAAGGAGGTTGGCCGATTCGCCGGCGATCGTGCGGTATCCCCGGATCATTCGGATAGCCATGACCCTCTGGCATGCGACCAACTTTAGTGGTCGCGTCCGGATGCACAGGGCCCACACTGGGGACCCGTAGAGGGCCATGGACCGCACGACGCCGGCGTACAGCCTTCGGCAGGAGGCGTTTGGCCCGCTGAGATTAGGCAGGAGTCGCCTGAAGGCGGCTGCTGCCCGGTTCAGCTTTGGGGCCAAACTCAGGAAGTGCTCCCTGAAGTTCCACCGGCTGTCGAGGACGAGTCCCAGGTACTTCATCGTCCTCCCGACGCCGATGCGAACCCCCTCCACCGTTATGTGGGACCCGGACCGTGGCGCGTTCCGACCGCCATGGAAGCACATGGCCTCGGTCTTGTGCAGCGCCACGTCGAGTCCCAACTGCCGGATCCTACGAACGACTGTCGCAACCGCTTGCGTCGCCAGGTCGGCCGCCGCCTGGTGCGACTCTCCCTGCGCCAGGACGAGCGTGTCGTCAGCGTAACATACTACGCTGACGCCGTCAGGGAGGTCGCCGCGCAGCACCCAGTCGTATCCGATGTTCCACAGGGGCGGCCCCAAGACCGAACCCTGTGGGACACCGCACGACATCTCTCGCCGGTTCCACTCTCCCCGGTGACCGGGGTAGATGACGGCTCTGTCCGTCAGGTAGTCCTCGACTATGCGACGGAGGTAGGTCGGCACCCGGTGATACCGGAGTGCCTTCCTGATGCAACTCCAGGGCAGGGTGTTGAAGGCGTTGGTGATGTCCAAAGACACCGCCAAGACGACCCTGCCCCGGGATACCGCGTCCCCCGTCGTGAGGGCTCTCACGCGCATGACAGCATCCACCGTCGAGCGCCCCCTGCGGAAGCCAAACTGGCACTCCGCAAGATCCGGGCCCACCCGATTCAGGTGCCCGAAGAGGCGGTCTGCAATGTGAGCGCACCTTAGTACAATATTTACCACATCTAGTAGCACGCGTTCCGTGTATGTTTACATTTTGCGTTTTTGTATTCAATAGTTTAACATTTCTCATATTAAGTGAAATAAAGATTTCTTAAACTTCTTATTTAACCTATTTAAAGAAAAAATAATCATAAAAATCGGTTCACAAACGGCGAAGATATCACGTAGTCATAAACATTAAAAAAATACAGTCGAACAGAGGACCTCCTCGTTTTGTGTAGTCAGTTAAAATATATACACTGATAACTATCCTATAAGAAACGAGTAACATTACGTTACGTCTTACATTATTACTCAATATTAGGGTAAACGAAAACACTTCATACTGACAACACTTGTGTTAAGCAATAACCTCAAAGTTATATTTAGATTTATTGAAAATATGGGTTTCCAAAATAACTTACGTGTGATATATGATTCCATCCAGCATTTTATCTTTTGCGGAGTGATTCGTACACCCTTTCACTACACAATTCGGCATTTTCACTGATAAACACCCACGAGCTGCGATAGCTAGACTGACAAGTCAAGACGTAATTTCGTTGTACGCGTGTGCGTGTCATTGTGTATGTACACGGCAAGACGTAATTTGGCGGCCTCACTTTGCTGTTCGCAGAGTTCTGTCTTCTTATTTATTTGATCTGAGCATATATGGTGGTCGTAAATACATTGAAATTATTGAATGTTTCCGTAAATGCGTTCGGATACGTTTGAAACTTGCACTAAGGCCTCTGTTTTCTTATCATTGATGACGTGTGATAATTCGTTCACCATCGGTTTGTTTGTTGTTCCTACGTCATGTTTTCTGTTTATGATATAAATTGATATGTGATAATTATAATACTGGATTTGTGTTGCTATTTAACTTATAGTGTCACAATAAAAAGTGGTAAAACTTCACTAAATAAATAATATCTTCATAATTAGTGATGTTTTGAGCCGGGGAACACTCCTAAACGCCTTGAATGTTGCTACAAACTGACTTAATTATTGCACTCCATAATAATGTCCTAAATAGTCATTAATTCAATTTAATATTTTATTTCAGATATATGTTGCGATTAACATCCCTACTCAATACCGTATCTGGGGATAAATTTGCTTATTAGAAATAGCATTTTGGCATTTGCAATTACGTATAGTTAAATTACTGGTATACTTACTAAAACTGTCAGATAGATACGTTACTGAGTACAGTTTGCTATTGCAAGCGTCGTTCTGATTAGACAGTCTTATGAAATACAAATGCTGATATGGTGACGCAGGACAAGATTGAATGAGTCACGATACGTCGTCACTCGGATATAGGTCCCTACTTTTTTACAGTCTTCTCTCTCCCACAGCTAGGTTAAGGCCTCCCCTATTTCCTTTCACTACTCTCTATGTCCTGCTATATCCAATCTTTTTATAATATTGATAATTTATTTTGACATTGTTTATATTTAGACTGAATTAATTTAAATCAATGTATTATTTAAATAATTTGATTCTTATTTTAGTTGACAATTGTATCATATTCCAATACATCTTCTTAATTACTTTTCTTGTATATTTGTATGCCAAGAAGGCCAAACATGACGGATTTTATTTTCTTATTGTGAACAACCTACATGCCTTGTATGTATACTGTTCGATGCAATATTTTGCAATCGACCACGTTTGCTGAGCAAGCGATATAACGCGGTCGCACTAAGTGCGCCGCGAGCTTAGTGTATTTCGGACAGCAGCCGTGTGCACTCATTTCCATCATTTAGCGAGTTTTAATCATTACGTTACTTTGTTACTTAGCAATAAACCCTTGAAGGTTATCAGTGTGTTTAACTTAGTAGCATAGCGAATCCCACAAGGTACCACTTAGGTCGCGCCCCTACATTTTGGTCCTTCGAGCCTCTATCGAGGACTTCGCGGTTGGTTTTTAGTTTTTCGGGACTGTCGGTCGTGAAGTGAACTTGAATTTAACTAGTGACATTTTGGAGTACAGTGTTTCTTAGCGTTGCTTAGCAGTGACTGTAGTGGTTACCTTAGCAGCGAAACTTTAGGAGTGACTTTAGCGGCAGTATATTGAGTAGGAGTGCTCAATAGTTATCAGCGGTATCAGCAACAGCGGCACTCAGGGAGTTCCGTTCCAGCAGCAGTGAGTTCACAGCTCACACTGGCGACATCAGCGTATCACTGACGTGAGGAGCAACCCTCGTCAGGTTGACAGCGGCAGAGGCAGAGGAGTATCCCAAGTAAGATCGTTCAATTTTCTTACATCAGTAGCAAGATGGAAAGCCTTTATTTTATTCAATCCGAGATTGCGGAGAGCATTAAAAAACTCCTCATCAATTTTAAAAAGGATAGCATAGAGCGTAAAACGGTCGATTACTGTAAGCGTAAACTCAAGTTACTTGAGAAGTACTGGAAGGACTTTCAAGTAAACCATGAAAAGATTCTTCCTTTTGAACAGACGAATCATAGATATTTTACTAAGTCTGAATTTGAAAGTACGAATTAGCTTTATTTAACAGCTAAAGCCAATATACCTTATAAGCCAATATAAGCCAATATAAAGAAGATTTGATGCAACGAGGTGAAAAATCACCGTATCTTCTTCAACTACCACAGCAGGAGACTCTTGGAACATCAACAAGTTAGCAAGGACCACCAGAGACAGCAGCAGCAACTCCAACCTTTCAGCCAAGAGGATCCAATAGTAAGCTTGACGACATGCTTCATAAGCAGTCGGTCAACTTTAAAGCATTTCTGAGAGCATTCGACAATATTGATGTAGAAACTATTGTTGACAAGTGGGAGTTCGAAGACGCCCTTCGAAACCTGCACAGTCGGTGGACTACCATTGACACCCTTCATTGGGAAATCATTAGCGAATCGGGGGAAGACTTAGCAGAAGATTATGAGTATAACTTCACCAAGCACGAGCGGACTTTTATCAGTATGAAGAAAGCTATCAACTCCAAGATGTTGTCAACATCTTATCGCGAGAAATCCACTCCGCAAATGGATATTCCTGTATTTACAGGCCATTATCAGCAATGGATGTCTTTTAAGGATCTATTCAGCGAAGCAATACACAAGAACAACGCTTTGTCAAACGCTCAGAAAATGCAATACTTGAAAAGCAAGCTAAAAGGTGAAGCTGAGCGTTTGATTCAGCACCTTCCAATCGGCTCCAAGAACTATAACGTTTGTTGGGATATTCTTAATCATAGATTTGATAACAAAAGGATCATCTTTACAGCGCACGCCAATATGTTCCTGAATATTCCCAGCATACAGCAGCAATCGCTTTCAGCCTTCAAAAAATTGCATGACGTTACATTAGAGAGTCTTCACTCCATCAAAAACCTAGGTTGTCCAGTTGACTTATTACTCGGGGCAGACGCCTATTCTCTTATTATGCTCGATGGTTTGATAAGAGGTGCGGACTCGTCTTCGCCCTTAGCACAGCAAACACACCTAGGATGGTTACTGTGTGGAACCATAAAGCCACAGTTCCATTGTAACATCATAGTAAACAATACAGCGGATATTCATACATTTTGGCAAATTGAGGATATTCACGAGCAAAATGAAATATCAGCGGAAGATCAGCAATGTGTCGAGTATTACCGATCTACGACAAAACGTCTGGAAAGCGGTCGTTATGAAGTTAGGTTGCCAATGAAGCAGCAAGCGAGCGAGAAGTTAGGATCATCAAAGGAAATAGCATTAGCGCAACTAAAAAATCTAGAGAAAAAGCTTAGCAGACAAGAATCATTAGCAAAGCAATATAAGCAATTCTTGAGAGAATATGAAGAATTGGGGCATATGAAATTAGCAGCGAGGGAACAAAGTGTTATTTACCTCACCATGGGGTTCAGCGAGCAGAATCTACCACTACAAAGTTACGTGTCGTATTTAATGCGTCCGTAAAGACTTCTTCGGGATTTAGTCTCAATGACGTCATGCATCGTGAACCTAATTTGCAGCAAGATCTACAGGCACTGTTACTTAAGTGGAGACAATATCGATATGTATTCACGTCTGATATCGAAAAAATGTATCGGCAAATACTAGTTAGTGAAGAGGATCAAAAGCTTCAATAAATCTATTGGAGAGCACAAACTACGCAGCCAATTAAAGAAAATAAAATAAAATAATTAAATTTCTTAGGAAATAAGCAGCACCTTTGTGCTCTTTTGTCTGTATTTATTTTTTTCCTTTATAAGTGTCATGTGTGTACATAAATAAATAAAGCATACCAGTTAACGACGGTTACACATGGCATGAAATCAGCTCCCTTTTTGGCGATGATGACCCTTCGAAAATTAGCAGCGGACGAGAAGAATAACTTTCCAACAGCAGCAAGAATAATATTAGAAGATTTTTATATGGATGATCTGGTTTCTGGCGCTCATACTATCGAAGAAGGGGAAAGCAGTATCTCAGAACTCAATTCATGTCTAAGCAGCGGCGGATTTTCGTTGAGAAAATAGCCATCAAATGAAAATAAACTATTGGAAGAGATAAATTCATCGCAGCAAAATAATCAAGCACCATCATTCATTTTCAAAACTGAAAACACAGCAAAAACTTTAGGCTTGAGGTGGGACCCAAACACAGATGAATTCACTTTCTAATATTCTGTATAAGCGAATAATACAAAGCTTACAAAAAGATTACTTCTATCGGAAATATCTCGGTTATTTGATCCCTTAGGTTGGCTAGCGCCGCTAACTACAAAATTCAAATTGTTATTTCAAAAGGTCTGGCTTGATGAAATACAATGGAGCGATGAAGTTTCAGCTGAGATGAAATGAGTGGGTAAAATTAACTAAAGATATGGGATATATTATCAAATTTAAAATCCCAAGATGGTTGCAAAGCCAACGAGATGACACTATCCAACTCCACGGATTTTGTGATGCATCTCTTAAAGCGTACGCATATGTCGTATATGCCAGAGTTGTATCAAAAACTGAAGCATCCGTAGTACTAGTCGCAGCTAAAACAAAATTAGTACCTAGCAGCAAGGCAGTATCGCTTCCTAGATTGGAGCTATGTGCAGCGGAACTTTTATCCAGACTATTTATGAAAGTAGTCACTAGCATGACTGGCATAGATTACGAAATCTACGCCTGGAGCGACTCTAAGGTATCCCTTAGCTGGATACAGGGCTATCCAGAACGATGGAAGCCTTTTGTGCGAATAGACCAGACGTTTGGCATTACGTATCGACTAAAGAAAATCCAGCTGATTCAGCGAGTAGAGGACTATCTATTACACAACTAATGGAGCATACGTTGTGGTGGCGAGGCCCAGCTTGGCTATCGACGTATACAACCAAGGAAGAGGTCCGGATGCAAGTTATAACCGTTCAAAATAGCAATCCGGCAAAAAGCGTAGTTGAAGATTTATTAGATCGCCACAGCTCATTCATAAAATTAAATCGAATTGTAGCATGGCTATTACGAGCACTTGCATGCACAAGTAAATAAAGGCCGTCATGTCTCACATTACAAGAGCTAAGAAAAGCAAAATTAATTATAATTAAATGCATACAGCGCAGCGAATTTGGCTCGGATATCGAGAGTTTGATGAATAATAAACTCAACTCTGAAAGCAAATTATTAATTCTGAAACCATTTTTAGATGAAAATGGCATATTAATAGTCGGGGGACGTCTTAAAAACGCCAACATTCACTCTGATATGAAGCATCCAATCATAATCCCATATATCGGGAGATTAACGGAACTTCTTATCCAGCAAGCTCATGAGCACTCCTTCCATGGCGGGGCTCGACTTACCTTGTCTCTATTGAGACAGCAATATTGGATAATTCAAGGAAACAGAGCTATGAAAAAGCAACTTCGTAAATGCGTGACCTGCAAAAAACAAGAACCAAGAAGGCTACAGCAAATAATGGGAGATCTGTTAGATTGTCGAACAAATCCCGCGCCTCCATTTTATCGTACTGGAATAGATTATTCCGGGTTTATTCGAGTAAAAGCAAACAAAGGGAGAAGTATTAAAACGACTAAAGGATATATCGTCTGGTTTATTTGCATGGTTACAAAAGCGGTCCATATGAGCTAGTCTCCGACCTAAGCAGGACGTCATTCATAGCCTCGTTGCGTCGAATGGCGGCTCGACGAGGGACACCAAAACACATTTATTGGGACAGTGGCACTAACTTCGTGGGTGCCAACAAGATCCTTCAGGAGGAACAGCAAAAGTTCGAGGGAATCTTTAATGACACTGTTCACCGAGAGATAGCGGAGATGAAGATAGAATGGCATTAGAACTGCCCTTCGTGGCCGAGTGCTGGAGGGATTTGGGAGCGATCTATTCGGAGTCTAAAGCAACATCTGAAAAGGGTAATAGGGGAACAAGCTTTAACATGCGAAGAATACAGCACGATCTTGTCCCAAATTGAAGCAAGCCTTAACTCAAGACCGTTGTGCCCAATATCTGAAGACATCGACGACATCGATTTTCTCACGCCAGCGCATTTTCTTACCACTCGTGCTGGTCTTACTGTAATAGAAACGGCACAAGATGCAAGGACGAGATGGTATTTAGTAAATAAAACGTTCCAAGATATATGGAAGCGGTGGAAAACGGAGTATCTTAGCCAGTTATCGATTCGCAGCAAATGGTTAAAAGCACAAAACAATATAGAGATAGGTGATATGGTAACCATTCATGATGACAATTTAACCTTTGGAAAATGGCCGGTTGGTCGGGTGGTAGAGGTCCATCCTGGGAAAGATGGAGCTGTCCGAGTGGTAACTTTAAAAACAAAAAATGGTTATATAAAGCGCCCGATTATCAAGCTTACTATCTTACCTATAGCAGAAAAAGAAGCAAGTGAGCAAAAGCCAGAAAAAAGTGAAGCAATAAAGCAGCATCAGCAAAGCAATAAAGCAAAAGCGGAAGAGAAAGCGAACAAACAGTCTAGCAGTTGTCCTAAAATCTATAGCATAACATTAGCATTGCTATTTTTTATGAGCCTTATTCTATCCACTGAAGGAACTTACAAAGTAACTACATTTAATAGCAATCAAACATTGTATTTTGACCCTTTGGGACAAATGCATCTTATGCGTGATCAGTGGAAAATCATAACTTAGGTACTATAATATGTCTCCTTACTGGCAGGGAGACAAAGCAGTCAAACAATTTTCTCAATATCTCGAGCAAACATGCGGGAAAATTCAAGAGCAGAGCCATTGTAAAATTATCATCCTACAAATACAACACGAGTACGACGAACTACAATATTATAATCAGCTGTTGCTCAATCAGCACTTTGGAGCTCGTGCGCGAACTCGACTCGGGCTTATAAACGCAGTCGGCTCTATACCTAACTCATTATTCGGAGTACTGGATCAGGAATTCGCAGAAAAATACAAACGTGATATTGACCTTATACGTAAGAATACACTCCACCTAAGTCAGCTGTACAGGAATCACACGTCGGTTATGAAGCGGAGTATAATATCTTAAAGAGAACAGAAGAGACTATCGCAAAGCAGCATAAGATAATTAATAAGCACTTTAATTATTTAGACAGCGTCACCAATAAATTACAGCAAGAGATCGACGTAATGCAATGCTATTCAGCAAGATTTCTCTTTAGCAACGTTAGCGACCATAAATATGTTTCATAATTTAAAGCGGATTCAGGATACTTTTCTTGATACTATGACGGAGATATATCATGGTCAGATCAATCTGCATCTCTTGACTCCACAACAGCTCCTTGGGGAGTTACAGATTGTATCTAGTCAAATTTCTTAAGAGCTAGCATTACCCGTAGATAATATTCAGTTCAACTTGTATGAGGTCTACAAGTTGTTAAAAGTTAAAGCGAGAATGACGGAGGAATATTTTATATTTGAAATTACACTACCGTTGATTAGCAGAGATACGTTCCAGCTATACAATTTGATACCAATACCGGTTCAAATTAACAAAAGTATGATCAGCATCACGCCAGCATCCGAATATGTTGCGATTAACTTGAGAAGAGATTCATACTTAAGAGCGCGCCTAAAGCCAGCAAAATTTTAGAATTCACCCCCACTCTCCTATCCGCTCCTCACATCGAACACGATCGCGCGTGTACCTACGCGCTCGGTCGACGCGTATCTTCTGTAGTATACGTATAATAATCAGATGAAACAACTGTATTTAAAGTATGACTGTGTTATACGAAATGTTATTATGTGTACGCGAATAATACGTAAATAGTAAGTTAGTAGGAAGTGACTATATTACTAATACTGAACACGAATCAATAAAAACTCAATACCAAAAAATAATATTATATTATATATATTATATTTCTTATCAATATTCGATAATTGGCAAAATGTTTTCTTTTAGTGTAGTGCTATTTTCTGAATAACCGAGATATCGGTCTCCTTCAATTACTAAACTTTCAGAAGCAACACTGCTCGGACCGGGTTGGTCACGAGATATTTTTAAGGGCCCACTACATATTTGCTCTTCAGTTAACCGTTTTTTAGAGCTTTTCTGCGTCATACAAGGAACATGTCTCAGTGGTATGTTCCTTGTATGACGTGGATCAATCAACTCGGGTAATATATGATCCATATAAAAATCGGTGAGCTTGAAAATCATATTTTTTTTCCAAAAATCTTCATCTCGGTGTATTTTTTCGACGGCCATCGCTTGTCTTTCACCGAGCCATACAGCAAAAAGACAAATATTTCTTTTGGTGATATGAAGCTGGCCCTGTATTTGATAATACCAAGTATCGTTGGTGTTGACAACCATAGTCTCGTCTTTGATGTTCCAAAACTTAATTTTTCTTTTTTTAACAGCTGCACAGAGACACAGATTCCGTAAAATATGATTCCTGCATTCGATTTTTTCCACTGTAACATCTTTGTATGGCCTTTCTTCGAGAATCTTCGAGTAGGTGCTTGAATCGCCATCTGCGATCAGTCTTCCGTAGATAATGTTGTACATCTCTACTGATTTTCTGAAACCCTCTGCTATTATTTCGGCCTCCATGCCAGATGAGCTACCAGTATAATTTTTGAAACATTTATGTTCGCTTGGAGCTATGACTTTATTCTGAGCACGGGCACAGATACAGCAGTACTTGTTTCTAACTCCTAAGAAAAGGACTTCTCTAAACTTTCTACCGACTATGGCTGCTGCTCCAGAAAGTGCAGCATAGTTGCTCTTGTACGAGCGCTTAGACCAGCAGCCATCAGCAATGACATCAATGACTGCTACTCCGTTTTTCACCTTTCCTTCTTCTATTGCAGCTAGTCTTTCACGTTCTGCTGCAGCCTCCATAACTTTATGTGCTGTTTTTTCCCATTGATCACAAATTTCTGTGTGTTTTTTCCGGTACATTTGTTGTGACAATGTGGGAAGATTCATGGCTATACACAAGCCTTGGAATTGCTCCAAGCCAATACCTGCACTAGCAATACCAGAAACTGCTGCTGTATTAATGTCTAGGTTCTGGGTTGGCTGTGGATCTGACGTATTGATTATAAATTCACCTCTGCACATATTACAGGAAAGTTTTAATTTTGAAACTAAACCTAATTTAGTTTCCCCTATAATGTTTAAGTTAGATAGTGTGCAGCCAAATTGAGGAGCATGATTCGATATAATTTTTAATTTTTCAAAAAAGTACACCTTATCTATTATCACTCTCTCTGCTGCATCATACAAATTTTCTTCTTGAATTGTACTCTGCGTTTGTGGTCGGCTCTTTCGAGTGGCTCGTGGCTTCAATGAACTGTAATGAAAAATTTAAACTTAATTATAATTAACAAGTACTAGTAGCTCAGAGCTGTGACTACACACAGTAACAGCCGAACGAGTGAAGAACCAGTGGTGCCACGAAAGCGTCTTAGATAAAACTCGGGTATATGATAATTATGTTATTTTGATTGTACTTTACGAATTGGAGCAGGTACTTACCTTTCTTGAGCATTCTCTTCATTCCTGGGATAATCATTATGGTGAGTATTTTGTTCTGCCTGATAATAGTCTGTACGTATTGTTTGTCCATCAGGGTCCACATTTTCCAAATTCAATATTGTTCTGTAAAAATAATACTTATAGTAATTAGTTAATAATTCAGACATCATCCATCACCTTTACTCATCTGTCTAAACGAGGTATAAACGAACTCTATTTCAAGATGGAAATGCGAGTGCGGATACTATATAAATAAACATACACAGGGTGACACCCGGCTATAACTTCGTTTCGATCACATTCTCCAGGTTGTACAATATTTTGAGACGCAGCAATTCTGAAAATAAAATATTATTTCAAAACAAATTCCTTGTTATACAATCACGTCCACAATAAATTGATCTACTAAAATAGGGTTTAAATACCTAGTGGACATACTTAAATAGCTTCGTAATCGACATAAATATATTTCATCGAACAAACACAGATACCAACTAAAAGCTTGTGTTTATTTTACATATACTATACTGCCCGCGTTACCTACGACTACGAGTGACTATATAAATATTAAATAAGGAGAAGTGGTATAGGTAGATAATATTTTTTTGATAGAATACTCGCAAGATCATTATTGCTGTCCGTGTATCTAGATTTTTGGAAGATCTCATAACTACATTATGGGAAAATGATCATAAAATTCTATTGTGAAGAATAATATAACAAAATAGCAAAAGTAAATAGCTATCTATTATGAATCTAATTTATTACCTATTATTCTAATAATCTAATAACGTACCTACTATGAATTTTTGATATCGTCGTGTCTTGGTGTTGTTTCTCTATATATATATTATGTATTTGAAAATTGGCAAAGTGCGAGTCAGACTCGCCCATGAAGGGTTCCGTAGTAACTATAATAATATAATATAATATGTATATATATTTGACAAAAAAACATTGCAAATTTCTTAAAACTAGCTTATTTACAATTTTTACAACTACTCTAAATAACTTTGTTTTTCATAGTGTTTGTATGAATTACAAAGCTATATTTGCGGTTTTATAAAATACTAGTACTCACGCGGGGCTTCGCTCCCGTGGATTCTATCACGGTAAAAACATAACTCTCCTTTTTTGCAGTCGCGTAAAAAGTAGCCTATAACATTTCTCAATTTTCAAGCTACTTCCATACCAAATTGCATCCAAATCCACCCAGTACTTTCGAAGATTAGCGCGTTCAAGCAAAGAAACAAACAAACAAACTTTTCCGCTTTATAATATTAGTATAGATGCTGTATCTCAAAAACTGCTGACCCAATCTCGTTCAAACCAATTTTGGTTGAAAGTTTATATTAAGATCTATAGAAATATCTTTTTTAGATTTTTCACTCCATTATTATAGAAGTTAGAGGGAGGGGGACACACATTTTATCACTTTGGAAGCTTATATCTTTTAAACGAACTTTATGAAAAAGTGGTTTTAGAAACCTCAGTGTCATTTTTAAAGACCTGTCTATAGATACCACACGCGCATAGGTTTCATGAATAAATAAATTTTCAGTTTTAGTTCTATGTATGGGGAGCCCCCTTTATTTTAAATATTTATTTTAAATCGGAAAGCGGTTCACAGAATACATCTTCCCTACCAAGTTTCACATGTACATATAGTCATAATAGTTTCGGAATAAAATGGCTGTGACATACGGACGGACGGACAGACAGACAAACAGACAGACAGACGGACAGACAGACAAACAGACAGACAGACGGACAGACAGACAAACAGACAGACAGACAGACAGACAGACATGACGAAACTCAAAGGGTTCCATTTTTTGCCATTCGGCTACGGAACCCTAAAAATGTATTTTACACCCATATTGTATTGCATTGTATATGCACCTATAGTACAGGGTCTTCCTAGTTTGGGGTCAGATAGCCGTGTGTGAAATGTCCCCACATATTATTATTGTCTAGTTACCTACTCGGCCCGCGAAAGTGCGTAGGTAAACGAATTTAGATCTTGTGTCTCTCAAAATAAAATCTAAAATCCCCTGCACAAACTTTCTTGAAAGTATAAAATGTATTTTTTTTTTCAATTTATAACAAACAAGTAACTCACAAACTTACCTTCGACAATTAGCCATCCTGTCAATTTGTAAATTTTTTAGTTCTCTTTTCGGAAGTCTTTTCAATGTTTTTTTTTTGTTTCCCATTTCACAATTTAGTTCAAACAACAACAATTACGATTGAAATGATAATAACTCGGCGCAGCTGAAACACTTGAGCGTAGTCCTCTCGTCTCAACAGAGCGGTAGCGACTGATGTGTGAAATAGAAATATGCTTGAAGCTCCCGCAACGTGCGACGGAAGGTGACTTCTTGCGCGGAATAAAAACGTAGTATGCGCCAAAAGTGTTATAACGTAATAAATCCAAAACTAAAAGGAATTACATAAAATGCCGAAGCAAAGCCTTTAGTCTTGTATAAATATAATTAATTATCAAATTTTTGTCGCAATAGGCATTACCATATCGAGTACAAAACGGAAAAACATGAGAATTAGAGGTTACTTCGTGATTTTTTTCTACCAAGGAAATGTTATTATTTTATGTTTTTGATCAAAGAGATCCCTTGAAAATATGATGTAGTTATTCATATATTTTTATTTTAAGATTTGGTCTGGAATTTTTCATGTAAAATCAAATAGAAAATTGGTAATTTTGCTTTATACGCGCTCTTAACCGCCAGCGTCAATGACCTGCAGAGTTGCGAATATCAAGCGGAAACCTACCTTTGTCGTCTTCGAGGGCCTGTACAGAGTTTAGATCCTAATGAACAATTCTGCGAAAAAGATGAGCAGTCTATTTGCAGGATAAGCAAATCTGGCTGTGAAAACAAATGGGTTCCATTACCTTTCTACCTATTTGTATTTCTGTTGTGACTCATACTCTTTGAGAGTCATATGCGACGACGACTTACAAGCGAGCGAAGTCAGCAAGGCTGGACTTATTCAACTAACTAAGCAATGCATCGTGAAGGTTCATGACGTAACACTTTATTCTCATCAGCAATTAGAGAATACGCTTACACTTAAACCAAATATATTGGAGACTAAATTATCTTCCGTAAATCGTTTGATTAGTAATCTTACGCTACCTTTCCAAAATGTCCAAGACTACAAGGTCAACGAAGATAGCACACCGATAAATGCTTCTTTAAAGTATGTCGGTGAACAAATTAAAGCGATGAAGGAATCAACCCAACAGACAGAAGATTTAACGACACATGACATACAACAGTATGCGTTGTCATATAGTCTGTTAGTAGCAGCCGTCGCAGCAGTCCTGTGGTTCCTGAGGAGGAGGTGTCTGTGAGCCAGGGCGGGAGGTCCGCCCAATCAAGAGCGGAATGCCAGTATGCCAGCGAGTGTGAGTGTGTGTATTAATAAACTTGAGCACGAGCAAGGCTCTAGTGAAAGTGCGCGAAATCAACCCTTGACCGAGCAGGGGCCATGTGTCAGTGATAGTGCGCGCGTAGCTTATTTTTCTAAACGCTGGTAGATACAATTTCAATGCCTGAATAAACTAATCATAACATAAATATCTGGTTACCTATAGTTTCATTAATAAAACGTATTAAATTAATAATTTTATAAGAGGAGCTCGTGGTATAATAATAAAAGACTTCATGGTTAAGCAAATCTTGCCGAGATCTATTCGAGGATGGAGATAACTGTCTTAACATATCCAAATTCTAATATGCCTCGAAAAGAATGCTAAGCCGTAGGTCTCGGCGGTCATTTGTACATCTTTGTCAGTCACAGTCGTTACGGGTAGTCAAAACCCAGAAAATCTGACCCCAGTCTTGCCAAAGGCTATCGTGTTACCCAGTTTGCTATTATTTCTTTACTGTAGACTGTATTAAATACAGACCACCACCATTAAACACCACTTCTGGAACTACATGATTGTAAGAGCCTTAATTTGGCCACATAAGTCTTATTAGATGTAGGTATTCATTTTGGTTATACGTTAAGTCAATGCCGCACAAATCAAGTATTTTAAGCGTCATTATTTTTAATTTATCTAAAATCGCAATGTTTGAGATACAAAAACACTAAGATTACATAAGCGAAAATAATTTAAAATCGATAGTTACATAGGTGGAAATAAATATAATTGATCTGTCTGTTTGTGATTTTCAAAATAGCTGTTCTAAATTTTTTGTAGTTAGTTATTTACACGATAATAAAATACAAACGAACTATTTAAATTTCTTTGTCTGTTTTTTTGATGGTCCGGGCTAATCTCTGGAATGGATATATAGTCAATTTGTTTCATTAGATGATAGAGGAGGTTTCAGTGCTACGTTTAGCTCTATAACTATTAGACTATACTTTTATTTTAAAACTTCCCACTTAGGATGTCGCAGGCGCAGCTAGCAATCCATACATATAATAAAACAGTAAAAAAACGTGTGTCTGTACATTTAAATTTTATACAAAAATAATAATTACGTGGGTAAGAAACGGTAAAACGGCAAAAAATAAAAAAAAGTCTGTCTGTTTGTACACGCTAATCTCCGGACCTACCGGATGGATTTGAATAAAATTTGGTGAGTATAAATAGTTGACATCCTGGAATAACACATAGGCTACTTTTTATCCTACGGGATAGGGATTTACGCAGGAAATCCTTCCACGCGAACGAAGTTGCGGGCAGCAGCTAGTAGTTAATAAAATAAGAAGTACTTACTAGTGTTAGTTGGTTATTATACTGATTGGGAGTACTTTCATTCTGCGTACGGCTAAGGAGTGTAACTCTATGGAGTCTGCGTTTCCTGATAGCTATAATCTAGGGCCCTTTAAGTCAAGAGTGAATTGGTTAATTTGTGGTATGCGTGCTTCATCTTCGACCACATCATCACTTGCCATCAGATGAGATAGTGGTCAAACGCCAGCCATTTATCAATAAAAAAAATAAACATAATTCTGTGTTCCTGTTTCGAGTAGGTATTCAAAAGCAATGAATCACAGATAGACTTGAATTTCAAAGAAAGATTAGCTTATCAGATGCCTGCCTAAGTCAATGGTTTTCCTCGTTTTGTTTAGCAACAAGAGTAGATATAGGTTTTATTATATGTAAATTTCACACACGACGCTGATGAACATTTTGAGGTGAGAAGAAAGCGTCAATCTACTTTATATATCGACAAACGAGTATGGATTTGGATACATAAAAATTTTAGGAGCTACCTAAACAAAGAAATATTCCGCGAAGTACTCAAGTTGTTATTGATATATTGTTATGGTATTCCCACAAAAGGATAAGCGAGGAATATCTCTAACCTTAGCCTTTTTCCATCAACGTTGGGGTCCGTTTTCAGTATAATCGGATGCAGCTGAGTATTAGTGTTTTACATAAAGAGACAGCCTATATATCTGACCTTCAACACGATAAGGTTTAACAAGACCAGTGCCAGATGTTCTGGCTTCTGACTACCTGTTGTACCCTAAGGAGCGCTGGTGCAGTGAACTCCCACCCTCAAAATTACAAAATTATTTATTAAAGTTTAAGTAAGTATTAAGTAGGTAACTATTACCTAATTATATTTATTTCTTCAAACAAAATCGACAACCTAACATAAACTTTCCTCTAAGTTTAACACTATAAACAACATTTTAATAGCATTTCACGAGTGGAGCGCTTAATAATGCGCTCCTATGACTGAATCAGTGTTGCCAACAGTTCAACTAGCTCTCCACCAAATCCAACTTCTAAAACCACCAGAAAACCACTAAAATAAATCGGCCCTTCTCTAAAAATCGCTAAAATATACACAATATTTTTTTAGTTTTTACGAAAGAAATTGTGTGAAATGTATTAGTAAAAAATGTATAAATATTTTAAGTCAGTAAATCAACATACAAGAACTTTTGTCTGCACCATCATCGCCGGTTTCACATTTATATGATGCTTTGCTACCAATTTGTTTTATAACTTTTATTGGAATTTCATAATCATTGCAGCATTTTTCTTCCAATCTTAAACCACAGCGTGTTTTTAATATTGCAGTTAAAATATTCAACTTCATTCTGTTCCTCTGCTTGTTTTTTATTACATTCATACTGCTAAATAGACTCTCAACATCGGCATTAGAATTAGGTAGTATTAAGAGAGTAATCGCAAAAGTCGCTAATTCCTCAAATCTAGATTCCCCTTGAGCATCTTTGAAATGCAATACTTCATTCCAAATTTTTTTTGTATATTTGTTCTCGTTCCATTTCTGCAAATGAATTTGTCGCCATAGATCATCAACTCTTGCCATAAGTTCTGCACTTTTATTGTACCTACGCAGTAAAAGTAAATTAAGTACATTACTGAAGTAAAAATAAAATATTTCGTAAAGTTTTAGTGGCTTAGTAGTTGAGTAATAGCACTTTCAGTAATTGAAACTGAATTCTACTTGACCACTAGAAAAAACCACCAGCCACTAAAAGCAATATTTCGCCACTAAAAGGGGGGTCGAAACCACCAGTTTTAGTGGAAAATCCACTAAGTTAGTAACACTGGACTGAATTGTTTACAAATGTCGGTACTAAATTCTATAAGTGCGAAAGAGAGATTGCACCAAAGTGCAAGCCGTGAAACAGAAGATTTGTACTCGGAAATAGTCACAATTAGAGCGGCGCTCCGCGCGACGTTGTCCAAACGTATCAGCCGCTGACTAGCCGGCCGGGAATCACTGCTTCTTCGCTTCGTTTCGATTTCGACGCACGTTGTTGCCAGTTTTATTATTTTTCAAAACATAAACAAGTGTTTCTAAGCGCGCGTGCGTCAGTGTCATTTCGTTGTTGTTACTATTTACATTCATTCATTTCTTCAAAATGATTTTAACAAAGTGTTAAAAAATTATAATATATTTAAGACAAAACTGAAAAATGAGTTGTTAGTCATATGACTATATACTCATATTCAGTAGAGAAGATTTTCATAACGCTGATGATGCTGTTGCAGTTCAAAATTTCAAAATTTTATAGAATTTTCCTTGGAGTATTTAGAATATATACTTATGTATATTTATCAGTTGTCTAGTACTCATAGCACAAGCTCTGCTTAGTTTGGGACTAGATGGCGTTGTGTGAAAGTTGTGAAATATTATATATTATTTGGTGAAAATATGAAATTATTGAAACTTGTGTGTACCATTCCTATGACATCAGTGGAAAGTGAGCGTTGTTTTTCGACTTTAAATAAAGTCAAAAAAATTACGCGCAATATTTTTTAATTAAACGTATAATAAAAATGTATTGTAAAGGCAAAATGCTGTATTTTTATCCATGTGATCTCCCACTAAAATCTTGACATGATCAGACATCAAATGAAAGCCGAGACCAACGGATTAGCGTGCTTGCCGAGGCAGAAACCCTCCTCTAACCTGTTTGGTGGTCGTAAATACATTGAAATTATTGAATGTTTCCGTAAATGCGTTCGGATACGTTTGAAACTTGCACTAAGGCCTCTGTTTTCTTATCATTGATGACGTGTGATAATTCGTTCACCATCGGTTTGTTTGTTGTTCCTACGTCATGTTTTCTGTTTATGATATAAATTGATATGTGATAATTATAATACGGGATTTGTGTTGCTATTTAACTTATAGTGTCACAATAAAAAGTGGTAAAACTTCACTAAATAAATAATATCTTCATAATTAGTGTTATAATGTTTTGAGCCGGGGAACACTCCTAAACGCTTTGAATGTTGCTACAAACTGACGTAATTATTGTACTCCATAATAATGTTCTAAATAGTCATTAATTCAATTTAATATTTTATTTCAGATGAATGTTGCGATTAACATCCCTACTCAATACCGTATCTGGGGATAAATTTGCTTATTAGAAATAGCATTTTGGCATTTGCAATTACGTATAGTTAAATTACTGGTATACTTACTAAAACTGTCAGATAGATACTGTATCATCTATGGATAGATACGTTACTGAGTACAGTTTGCTATTGCAAGCCTTTTTCTGATTAGACAGTCTTATGAAATACAAATGCTGATATGGTGACGCAGGACAAGATTGAATGAGTCACGATACGTCGTCACTCGGATATAGGTCCCTACTTTTTTACAGTCTTCTCTCTCTCACAGCTAGGTTAAGGCCTCCCCTATTTCCTTTCACTACTCTCTATGTCCTGCTATATCCAATCCATCTCTTAAATTTCGCCCGGGAATGCAAGGGCAACTAAAAACCCTCGAAGCTCGAAGGAGCAGGGTGGGTTTTTAGCCAGTAAAAGTCCCACCCAGAAAAAGAATGTGTTTAGGGCCTGCCTCCGTTACGACGCCCGTCTTCACGCATCCACTGTGTGACTCTTATTGGCAATCTGTCGTAATCCATCCTAGAAATATTATCAGCACAAAACCATTTCAGCGTCGAAGACTAATGTTAAAAATTCTTCTCATTTCGTAAGCTTTGATTTTGTACGTTTGAGCTTCAGTCAAGCACAAAGTCTGAGAGTCATAGGTTAAGATAGACAATATACATATGTATAACAACTGTTAATATACATTAAACGTAAAGTTTTAACCAAGAACAATCAGACAAAAATTTCACTCTTCCGAAATTTTGAAGAAATCACGGGATTGCTCAGTACATCACTAATCCTCTTACACATCAGAATGAATAGTAACAAACTACATAATCAATTAATGATACACTAAAAAGATTAAATTAAATATTCTAAAATTTTTGTTGAAAATATTGTTTTTTCCAAATTGCTATATTACAGTGCCTAGGTACTGAAGATTTATAGCCAGGTTAGTCAGCAACGCAATATAATGATAAATTAACAATGTTATCACATACAAAAAGGCTCAAAGTCAACTTTTTCCACGTCGCGCGACGACGACTATGGAATAGCAAAAATATCAGATTAAAAATGTGATAAACCTGCTTATCGAAGTTTCTTTTATCACCAGTCAACATTATTTTATCTATAAATCGAATTTTTGTTGAACTAGGTTTAGTATAATAACTTACCTCAAACGGAAACCAGTAAAAGTAGCATTTTGTGATAAATATAGAAACCTAAGTCAGTGAAATGAATCAGGATAGTAACAATGATGATCGTAAGTTTTTCTGTGCTTTTAAAACTCCGATTTTATTATCATATTGATCAGGCAGGCGCGAGTCAATCTTACGATGAAAAGTTCCAAACGATTCATATCTTTTTAAACACAGAGTTCCATAGATCTTCTTTATTCTATGTATATTATATTATTGTATAGTATTGTACAGATATGTAGGTACAAAACTACTATATGAATTTTTATAAAAAAACTATGCTCAGCAATTTTAGGAAGATTTTAAATTTTGAAAAAATGTCCCTGTTTGGGTATGGCTAACTTAACATACCATCGTACTAGTATTTGATTTCTGTTGGATAGATATCGGGAGATATTGGTAAAAGTTTTGCGATTAGTGAATAATCAAAAAGAGGAACGTTAAAATCAATTGATTAATCGATGTAATGATTCTGATAAAAGCATCGTCACCAAGTTCATGCACTAATGTTGTATATTTTCTAAGTCCAGTTAAAGTATTTGAGAGATAAAATATAAACATAATACAATAACCAAAATTAGTTTTTCATTTCAAATAATTTAATCTAGATAACGCAATTTTGTTAAACCAACTGGGAATATATTTTAAGGCAGTTCTCTTTTTTAAATTATTTGGGGTCGACACATTTCTTCTTTATCTATATTTTACTACTGAATTCAAAATTTGAGGTGGCTACAATCCACCTCAAATGTTACCCACCCCTTTCTTAACATACATAATAGACTTATAAACATATTATCTTACACATAGTGCCTTCTACATGTGCCTTAAAACTATAAATGTATTCCTTTTCAGCTAAAGGCCAGGGCATGCCTCCACCATATTCGTATGGGCCACCACCTCCGGTCATAACGACCACGCATACATCACACACATACCCGCCACAACCCATGCAACCACCGCCGGTTCATGGAGTGGTCTTCCAGACTACCACCGCCACTGTAATCCCAGTGATAGCTACTCAAAGAATGGGCCCCGGTCCAACCACTATCACCTGCAAGTCATGCAACCAAGAGATAGTAACCAGAGTTGAATTGCAGGCTTCTACGAAAACTCATCTTTTCGCTCTCTTGCTATGTTGTGTGTAAGTATATTGTTATAACTATATAAATAATACTTGTAAGTTATTATCTCACTAGTTAATTAATACTAATAAAACTTCTCTAATAATGTTATAAACTAGCTAGTTCCGTGACTGCGTTCGCGACAGAGACAATATTACTTACGCGGTTTTTCTAATATAACTTCCAACCCCTTAGTAAATCTTATTATTGCCTATTACCTCTTCTATATTCTAGTGAAAGGTAAAATCGGTTTTGGTATTCAAGGGATTAGCCCGGACCAACAAAAAAATAAAAATAAAAACGGTATAGGTAAGCACTTTAGAAATCACAGTTATTTTGAAATCACAAACAGATAGGTACTCAAATATTTATAAATAGATAGATATGTATAGATAAATAGACGATACGATATTTGTTACGTACTCAATCACGCAATAATAGCTGAAAGAATCTAGATGAAATTTGCCACTCGAAGATGAAGATTAAAGCTGGAATGGCAAAAAGGCTACTTTAAAACTAAAATTAGGAAAAATTTGGCCAAATGTGAGTCAGACTGGCCCATGAAGGGTTCCGTGAAAGTTTATTTTTCATAATGTTTGTATGAATTCTTGCTGCAAATTAATGATCTGCTTATGCCCGGTACCTTTAGGTATGCAGACGACAGCACAGTTGCTGAGAGATATGTGTCTAGCGCGCGTGCTGGTGGGTCACAGATCCGGTCTCTCCGTGAGGATAAAATTGGGCGCTTGAACTTGTCCTTGAAGGCTGTCTCTGAATGGGGTAATGCCAACTTGGTCAAGTTTAATGCAGCTAAGACCCATGCGTGTCTCTTCTCCGCAAAAAGGAGCCAATTCGAACCAGCTCCTACTTTCCGTGTTGTAACCGTGCTGATAACCGATCGTATTGAGCTTCTTGGGGTAACACTAACTTCCACCCTCAATTTTGGTCCGTTTATGGAGGCTAAGGCTCAATTAGCATCAAAAATGGGCTTGGAAGAATTACTTAGTGCAATTCCATTACGATTCACGTAAATGAAGTCGCGGACAACAGCTAGTTTCATATCCATGAACGTTATGATTATTATCATTGCGTGGTAGCATAATGTTGTTAATAACTAATTGATTATTATTACTTGAGTCCAGTATTCCCCAATGACTTTATTTATGAATAGAGTAATGTTTCGTTACATAGTTTTTCGTTTCACGACTTTTCTAATTGTAATTTTCATATTTTCAGATTCTGGCCCTGCGTATGTCTACCATATTTTATGGATTCTTGCAAAAACGCAGACCACTATTGTCCCAACTGCAACGCTTTCATCGGCAGCTATAAGATGTAAATCCTGCTTAACTTTATCAATAATAATAATGGGTTCCGAAAAAAATAAGATAAGTGTTTAGTCTCTAAAAAGTCTTTAATAGAATAAAAGTTTTGTGTCTTTAGCCATTTATGCTTAAATGCTTTAGAGGTCAATGTTTTAAAATTACTGGGTATATTATTATATATACGTACACACATTGCCAAACAGTTCTTATTATATTTTGTAGACCTAGGAATTTCATGTAGCACTAGCTAACATTAGCAGTTCTAAATAAATCTGTGTTATTTGATACGAATATAGATGTTTCATATATATAAAGTGAAGGTAGAGGTAACAAACCAAGCTTCTTAAAAATTGATTGGCACGATTGATCGGGTTGCATCCCGTACATTGTTCTTATGCTTTTGTTTTGTGCAACAAAAGCTTTGTGCTGCTATGTGCCGTTTCCCCACATTACAAGTCCATAGCGTAGTATTGATTATACATGGGAATGATTCGTCATAATAGCTGTTTTTAAATTAGTAACGTACTTAATTTGTCTTAGTGCGTAAACAAATTTATTTAACCTTTTGGACACACTTTCTGTCTGTAATTTCCAATTTATGTCTTTTATTATTGGATTTATTAAATTGAATGAATACGGATTTATCGAGATTTATTTTAAATAATTTATTATTTGTTATGTTATATGTTTATTGTGTTATTTATGTAATTTTCGTGGTCTTTAACTGTATATAGTTTTTTATCTGTTGTTACTAATATTGAAATATTGTTAGCAAATAGTATACATTTATGGTTAGTGACTTCTATGATATCATTAATATACGAGATTATCTTATCACAATTGAAATAGCCATTAAGACAACGCCTTAACAAATTCAAAGACTAATTCACATCAATAAGCTGATATTTTCAGATTAACATTAATATAATTTATAATGTCGTCCTGTTTGCTATTACTTGTGTAAAAGAACATCTTTGTATATATAACATATTTTTTTAAAAATTTGCCGTCTATACACTTCTTGTAAACAAAGAGTTTGCTATTACTTTGGTCATAGGCTAATCATCATATTACAATAATTTGGCAATGCCGCCAGCCTCGTTTTTAAAATTCGTTCTCAACGCTGTCAGCTGGTAATGTACCCAAACATTACCAGCCGTCAGGGATTAAAAGTTTAAACCAAAGTCATTGAATAAAAGTTAGTTAAATGTCACCAAATACAGAGCTTATGGCATATACTTGTATATTTATTTATTTTACTTTCGAAAGGCTTACAGACTAATAACATTATAATTGCAATTATATATAAGACTAAGTTTCTTATTATTTGTTCAAGTAACCTAGTAAATTTAATTTAATTTTAAATTTGTTGTATTGTATCAGATTTACAACATGTATCGTAATTAACGCACACCCTCAAACAACCCAATTAGAAAATTAAGTAATATTTTTTTTATTTTTGCTGGTACAAATAGTTTTTTAAAGGCATAAAATTTCTTGAAAAATTGTTTCATTTTTCTTTAATTTCTATTTGTATAAAACTACATTCACAAATGTTAATACTTTGAATTACGGTCCATTTTGGTTTGTTTGGACACTTATATTGTAATTTACGTACATTTAATTATTTTTGGGATAAAAATCCATTAACTATTCTGAAAAAACTAATTTCAGGTTGTGCATTAATTATGTTATACGTTGTATCGGCAATAATTACCTATGTCTGCGAGGCAGAATCAAGTAGGTATTTGAGTGCAGAGCTCAGGCTATATATTTTATTATGATTAGTTAATACATAACCCACTTTCTGGCGCAGACGTGTAAAGATAATTATAAAAACCGGCCAAGTGCGAATCGGACTCGCGCACGAAGGGTTCCGTACTATTTTCTATAAAAACGGTAAAAAGTCATTTTTGTTATATGGGAGCTCCCCTTGAATATCTATTTTATTTTGTTTTTAGTATTTGTTTTTATAGCGGCAAGAGAAATACATAATTTGTAAAAAATTCAACTGTCTAGCTATCGCAGTTCTTGATATACACCCTGGTGACAAACAGACGGACGGACAGACGGATGGACAGACAGCGAAGTCTTAGTAATAGGGTCACGTTTTTACCCTTTGGGTATGAAACCCCAATAAACGATGTCGAGTCTTTGTTGATCCCGACTGCCCGGGTACGGGTAGTCAGAAGCTAGAAAATCTGACACTAGTATTGCCAAGGAGTATCTTGTTATCCAGTTTCTCGGAGGTTAGATAGGCAGTCGCTCCATGTAAAACACTGGTACTCAACTTCATCCAGTTTTATTGGAAGCCGACCCCAACATAGTTGGAAAAGGCTACGCAGATGATGATGTTATCTTGTCTTAATTGTAAATAGTTTAAAGCAATGTAGCAACTTTGTGTTGCTCCTCATCGGTGTCACTGCGGTACAGCTGTTGACAGCCTCGGGCACCATGGTCTGTCCTGTTACAAGAGTGCAGGGCGCATAGCTCGGCACGCCAGCATTAATGACATTATTCGTCGAGCTCTTGCCACCGCCAGTACACCTGCAATATTAGAACCAAGCGGCTTAGTACGTGACGATGGGAAGAGACCAGATGGTATGACGTTGGTGCCTTGGAAGATGGGTAGGCCTCTAGTATGGGACGCAGCTTGTGTCGACACTCTTGCGCCATCTCATATTCCAAGTACGGCGAGCTGTGCTGGTGCAGCAGCCGCGACTGCAGAGGCCCTCAAACGGCGCAAATACTGTAACCTTTCTAGTAATTACAGTTTCGTGCCGTTTGGGGTCGAAACGCTTGGGTCATGGGACCCGCGTGCGCGTCTCCTTTATAAGGAATTATCTCACCGGCTAATCGATTCCTTGTGTGACCGGAGGGCCGGCTCATTCTTTGCCCAAGGAATAAGCATTGCCATACAACGTGGCAATGCTGCCAGTCTTCTGGGTACGTTTCCAGACGACAGCGATGAGGAGGAGTACTTTGACGCCTAAGCTTGTTTCTTTTTTATTTTATTTCTTTATTTTAATTTTTTATATACATAAATAACTATTATAAACTTAAAAAAAAATGTAGCAACATGTTTTGGTATATAATCTCATTGATAGTGAGATGACGTATTTCGCGTGCTGTTTCAGTTTTCCAAAATGACCATGTCATTGAATGGAGACAAATCTGTTGTCACTACCACGACTATTGTTTCAATAAAACTGAAGTAGTGGTGGTAGATCAACTGTTTTTTAAATTGTTGATAGGCTCGCGTTAGACCACTATCTCACCTGATGGTAAGCGATGATGTGTTCGAAGATAAATTTTAATCTTACTTCCCTAGAAGTAACCTAATCACTCTTGACTTAAAGATTCCCAGGTTATAGCTATCAAGAAACAGAGGATACTGTAGGCAATCCCCATCCTTAGCTGTACGCACAATGAAAGTATCCCTAAAATGTGTGTATGGATGGGATGTCCACCGTGTAACGATAGCGCATCGCCGTTGGGCTTGTTATCCGATGTTGGAACGGGATTGATGGAATTAAGTTGTGTAATTCCATCGCACACTCCCCGAAACGAAACCAATTAAAAAAAATTGCACTGTGGCTATTGATAGCTCCAGGCTGTTTAGCATCATTAATTGCAAGAAAGACTATTAGGAACTTATTAGATTTATTAGGAGAAGAGTAACATATTCATAAGGGTGAATCCACACCGCAGTCTCTTTTTGTATTACGAGTATGTTTCCAAGTTTTACTGAGCAACATCCGATAAGAATAATGAATCCGATAGAAGTTATATTGCTTAACTTTTGAAAACAGTCAACATGTGGTTACATTCGATAAGTTTGAGGACATCGTGAAACTCGCTCCTTACTGAAAGTTATATTTTGTTAATTTATGTTATTTGCGGTATGGATGCAATAAGTTTTTCATCTACATTCAACAAGTAGTTCCAAGTAGCCATACCTAATGTTACTGTGTTGCACAGTGTTGTTTTATAAAAGTTAACTGCAGTGTGAATGCACCTTGAGAGCTAGTCTAAAATGACTAAGAAGGAGATTCTCGACATGTTCATAGCTATAACCTAGGGGTCTTTAAGTCAAGAGTGAATAAATTAATTTTAGGTAAGCGTGCTCCATCTTCGACCACATCGTCACTTACCATTAGGTGAGATAGTGGTCAAACGCGAACCTATTATCAATAAAAAAAATGTTGATGTCATTTTGATTATCTCTGTACCGGTTGTTATTATTGTCAATTTTCGAATGACATTAATGTAAGCATGAGATATTCAGATAGTCAATTATGATATAAAAGGTGTTTAAGTATGGAATATCATTTGAGACAAGATTCCTACACTGAAACTGAAAAGCTATTGCAATCGAATCCCAAATAATATAATATGACATATTACATTGGTACGCTCGCACTCACACAATACCACACACTCACAATATCAAACAAATATACACACTAAGCACCTACACCTGTTACACCAACACACAACTTTTACAATTATTTTATTCGGATTTTAAATTTAATTTTAATTTATTTAATTATTTTGGTTTCACAATAATGTTAATCCCATAAAAAAACAATACTTGTCAAAAAACCAACTCTCGCAACTCAGTTCTTCTACCGTAAAAAGTTAAGTCAAAGTCAAAGTATTTTATTGCCAAGTCAACATATTTATTTAAAACGTTAAAGATTTTTAATATTGATATGGTCACTATAAGATGTTGTTAAGGTAGATAATTACGTAACAACTTAAGACAGAAGGTCCCTTAAGTAGGGACTGAATAATCGAATAACCGACTTGGTATTACATGGATCTCACAACTTTTTACGGTAGAAGAACTGAGTTGCGAGACTTGGTTTTTTGACAAGTATTGTTTTTTATGGGATCTCATTTCTTTTTGTAGATAGTCCTACCTTTTTCCTTTCCGGTCCTTCTACTTCTTGTATACCAACAACGAATTCTCTTAAAGCCCTCTCTCTGGCTTTTTTATTTCGTTGACCATTTTACAAGTTACCTTTGAACATAATCATATCTAGATACCTATGTACACCTATTATTATATTATACATAATTTTATACAAGTACACTGATTAATTAACTGTAAATGTAACATTGTAATCCCATATAAATATATGGGATTACAAAGTTATTTATGCAGTTGATGTATCTAGAAAACTGGACCGAAATTGAAAAATATTTTAGTTTTTCTTTGATTCATATACTAAACACTAATTGTATTCTAAATTTGAAGCTTCTATGTCTGCTAGAAGTGCCTTAGACTTTTGATGATCGGTCAGTCAGTGAGTGACAAAATTAAGAAACTTTGACTCGTTATAATTCTTAAACTACTAGTTCAAATTGAATGAAATTTGAAATATACCGTGTAGATACAATGCGTGCTTGGTTACTGAAAATTCAGGCTTCTAGTTTTATCGATAACGAAGTTATACGGGATCGAAAATGTCCTGAATTCTTCGAGAAAAGTATGGTACGGCCGTGCCGCTTTTTGCTCGACTTGGCGGGGGCACTACCGTGCCCCCAGATATAACCTAATACTCATTTAGTTTTTATTTTATTTTGATTTGTTTTAACGCATCTATTTTATCTTTTTTTATTTTGTATAATATTTTAACAAATAAATCCTTATTGTATCCATGTTGCATAAAACTTGCTATATTGTAACATCATTGGAAGAAGTCACTGGCTCCTGAAATACAGGTTTTCAAACCTATGTCTGGAGGCAGGGTCTCATCTCATCTCAGTCTCTTCGTAACTTAGTTTATGCAAATTAAGAATTATTATTATATTATTATTCCTTTCTATATTTAAGTATTTATCTTATAAGAATACCTATTTATAAATATATTTTTAAGCATATGAATAAATAAAGTTAATTGCCAAGCTATACTTTTTGTTTATTAAATATTACTTGGTTGGATTCAGGCTCACATTGTATGGTGTAATTATGTTGAATACGAGTATAACGACTAATTTATTTATTTATTTAAACTTTATGTACAATTGTGTTACATAAAGTTTAAATAAATAAATAAATTAGTCGTTATACTCGTATTCAAGAAGTCAATTCGGAAAGAAAATATGTATACACGTCATATAAATCCCAGGAGATATAATATATAGTTCTTAAAATCGTACGGAAATGTGTGAAATAAATTATATTAGACACCTTTCCTAGGAAATCTATACTTTTCCTGAATAGCAATCGGGTTATACATATAAATTCACACGTTTCGTTCATAAGTACTTGATTTTTCCAGTTTAATTACTAGTAACCCTAAAATATTTTATATTTTACGATGTGACTGTTACCTGGACAGCCATCACATCATTACATATAGTTTAATAAAAAGTATAGGAAGATTTTTATATTGTGGCGTATTATGACAGACTGATTACTTGCCAAATGAAAATTTGAGCTTTATAAGAAAATGTAAGTTGTTTTTGACATCGATGGTCTTTAAAAATTAATAAATTGTAAATTTTTGTAGCTTAACTAATGAGAAGCCATACCAATATATTTCTTTTTAAGAAATTATTGATACCTTATTTTCTCAACGAGACTATCAATAAAAATTCTGTTTCTCAGTTTAACAACGTGTTTAATTATTTTTTTGTAGAAAGAATTCCTTTTGTTAACCGACTTTAAAAAAAGGGTATTATTTCGTCGCGTATTTTTTTTTAAATATATTATCACCTCACTCGAAGACGGCTACGGATCGATTTGGAAAATTGTTTTTTAGTTTGAAAAGTCCCATTAAGCAATTTGAGTATTTTTTTATAAAAACTAACCATTTGGGTGAAGTAGAACTGATGATGAAGACGACAGATGGCCACTGGAACGACTCAATTTCATGGGTTCCGATTCAATTACTTGAATATGGTCATCAAACACATTATGCTCGTCACATGCATATGGTGAAGTGAAGCTGATGGTGAAGTACCGGAACTCCTCAACAATTAGTGGCTCTGCATCGGGAAAAGCAATAATTTGTAAAATAATAATTGAGATGGGTTAAGAAACGGTAACACGGTAAAAAAATAAAAAAGTCTGTGTGTACACGCTAATCTCCGGACCTACTGGATGGATTTCAATGAAATTTTGTAAGTAGATAGTTGACATCCTGGAATTAGACATACGCCTACTTAACTTTTTACTTTTTATCCCGGAATTCCCACGGGATTGAGATTTACGCGGGAAATCCTCCCACGCAAGCGAAGTTGCGGGCAGCAGCTAGTAGTTATTAAATAAGAAGTACTTACCAGTGTTGGTTGGTTACTGATTGGAAGTACTTTCATTTTGCGTACGGCTAAAGAGTGTAACTCTTTGGAGTCTGTGTTTCCTGATAACAATAACTTGGGGGCCTTTAAGTCAAGAGTGAATAGGTTAATTTGTGGTATGCATGCTTCATCTTCGACCACATTATCACTTACCATCAGGTGAGATAATGGTCAAACGCCAGCCATTTATCAATAAAATAAATAAGCATATAATTCTGACTTCCATTTTCGAGTAAGATAGTTAACTAAAATGAGGAAAATCAATCAATGATTTTCCTCATTTTAGTTAACTACAAGAGTAGATAGGTTTTATTTTATGTAAATTTCACACCGACAACGGTGATGAATATTTTGAAGTGGGAAGAAAGCGTCTCTCTTCTTTATATCTATATCGACAAACGTGTATGAATTTGGATAATTATGTAGAAATTTTAGGAGCTTTCTAAACAAAGAAATATTCTGCGAATTACTTGAGTTGTTATTGGTATATTGTTATGGTATTCCCAGAAAAGGATAAGCGAGGAATATCTCTAACCTTAGCCCTTTCTCATCAATGTTGGGGTCGGCTTCCAGTATAACTGGATGCAGCTGAGTATAATTTTTTACATAACGCGACTGCCTATATATCTGACCTTCAACACGATAAGGTTTAACAGGACCAGTGTCAGATGTTCTGACTTCTGAATGTCCGTTACATTCTCAAAGGTGTATAAATGACAGCCGAGACCCTCCTCTAACATGTGTGGTGGTCGTAAATACATTGAAATAACAGAATGTTTCCGTAAATGCGTTCGCATACATTTGAAACTTGCACTAAGGCCTCTGTTTTCTTATCATTGATGACTTTTGATAAACGGATGGCGTTCGCCATCGGTTGACTCTTATTGTCAATCTGTCGTGATCCATCCTTGAAATATTATCAGCACAAAATCATTACAGCCTCGCAGACTAATGTTAAAAATTCTTCTCTCTTTCGCAAGCTTTGAGTTTGGACGTTTGAGCTTCAGTCAAGCACAAAATCTTGATCATATGTATAACAACTGTTTATATACATTAAACGTAAAGTTTTAAACAAGAACAATCAAACACGAATTTCACTCTTCGGTAATTAGGAAGAAATTACGGGATTGCTCAGTAGGTACATCACTAGTCCTCTTACACATTGGAAAGAATAGTAATTTTTGCTGCAAAAGTGCTGTTCAGTACTACAATAAGCCAGCCAACGGTAACTGGTGTGTCCGAACAGTCCACGGTACGTGGAGCCTTACCGTTGCTTGCAAACAAACAATAGGCTCTCCGGCCTTACTAATAAATAGGTAAACTTATTGCCTAGACTTACCTGAGCTGTAGAGACGACAAGCTACGACCTTTCCTGAGATCGCGTCCATGTGTGTGTATGTAAGTATGAAATGAGTAGGTGAAACGTGTAGTGTGGACAAGTGTTGATGGACGAAGGTTCCCAAAGATGCAGGTCCTCACAATGCGGTCCCGGCAGCATTCACAGCACCACTCTGCTATACTTTAGCGCCAGATTGAAGCAGCTATTTATCACCAATTAACAACTGCTTGCAACAAGGTACACGCGTCAGTCAGTCTCACTTCAATACGGAGTTATTGTTCGAAAATATCCCAGTGTGGTACTCAAAACGGGATTCCAATCTCCAAAAAATCATTAATTGCGACCAACTTGTCGATAGAAACACAGATTCACTCGGATACAATTGCAAATCGATAAAATCAATCTCAACAACGAGCGGTCGTTTGCTAGGTAATAATTGTCTTAGGGTACGATGGGACTGACATACGCTGTGCGTTATAAAAGTCTCTAAATATTTAAAGAAAAAAAAAAAAAACGAGCGGTTCGCATTTTAACAGGAAGCCAAGGATATCTGTCAAAGTGAAAAAAGTCAAAGATAATAGAATATAATGTTGCCAACCAAAAAGGTGCGTTCTGATATTCTCTTCGGACGGAACATCTACCCCCCCCGGACGGGCCTACCCGTCCGCTAATCAATTGGAAGCCTTGACAAGGTTGCGACCGCTCTCTTTATGATGGATCCGTCCACCAAAACCTCAGCAAAACGAGGGACCCCGTCGATGCCAGCCACTAAATTGAGAATGCGCCCCCGGCGCCAATACAAAGGCTTAAGGTTGGCATCGTTAATCAGGACGAGGTCTCCGATCTTGGGCGGATGAGTTTTATCCGTCCACTTGTTGCGTTGCTGGAGGATGTGCAGATACTCTAAGCTCCAACGCTTCCAAAAGTTCTGAGCGAGCTGTTGCACCAACTGAAACCGCGAGAGCCGATTTTGGCTCACATGAACAAAGGGGTACTCCGGCAAGGCGACAAGTGGCTGTCCAATCAAGAAATGGCCCGGTATTAGAGCCTCCAAGTCATTCAGGTCCGAAGAGAGCGGGCACAATGGGCGCGAATTCAACACAGCTTCAATGCGGCAAAATACCGTAGCTAGTTCCTCAAAGGTGAGAAAGGTGTCTCCCAAAATCTCCGCCAGTGTCCCTTTGCCGCTTTCACCGCGGCCTCAAAAATACCCCCCCAATGGGGGCAGGCTGGCGGGTCAAACAACCAAGTGACCCCTTGGCGGGCCAAACTATTACCAATGTCAACCTGGCTCTCATTAAGGAAGGCGTATACCTCCTTCAAATAGTTACTTGTGCCCTTGTAATTCGTACCGCAATCAGACCTAATCAAAGAAGGTAGCCCACGGCGAGACACAAATCTGTCCAAAGTTGCCACAAAGGCCTATGTCGAGAGGGAGGTTACCAGCTCCAAATGTACTGCCTTGGTTGACAGGCAGACAAAAACACACAAATAAGCCTTGACAATTTTACTATTTCGAAGTGTGGACGTCTTCACCGAAAAGGGACCAGCAAAGTCCGTTCCGACGCCAGCAAAGGGTCTTGCCTCATTGACACGATCAGCCAGCAAATCTCCCATTAGGGGCTGCATAGTGGAGGCCTTAGTCCGATAACACGGCATACAACGGAAGACAATGCTACGAATAGTACGACGAGCCGACAAAATCCAAAATTCTCGCTGCAGAATGGCCAACAGCGCATTGCAACCGGCATGCGAGTTTTTAACGTGACGATCAGTCTCACTCAAAGTGTGCAGCCTGCACAGAGCGAACCCAAAGGAGGAGTGACTTCTGTCGCTCTTGAGGAGAGAGAACTGGTGACAGGCGCTTGTCCCCTGGATTCCTAGAATTATGGCCAAAACGCCTGATCCACGAGGTAACGTTCAACAATTTGTCGAGGGAGCTGTATCGATTCAACAAAAAATCAGGATCAAACGGAGGATCCTTCGTCCCAACAGCGAACACCTTAAGTCCGGGCAAAGGATCCGACATCAAGACTGGCGTTCGAGGCCAATCGTCCTCGGGGCGAGTCAGCCAGTCCGGTCCCCACCAGAGGGGGTGAGCAATCAAGTGGGGGGCCATGCACCCGCGTGAGGCTACGTCGCCCGGGTTCAGGTCACCAGGCACGTGCCTCCAAATCAAAGGTGTTTCAGAACCTTGAATCTGAGGCACTCGGTTCGCAACAAAGACCTCCAAAGAGTGGACGGATGTCTTCAACCAACACAAAACAATTTGACTGTCCGTCCAGGCGTTAGAAGCCCGAATGTCAACAGTTCCATCCAAAGTGTACGCAACGTGGTTTAGGAGACGCACAAGAAGCACCGCCCCTGACAACTCCAACTTAGGGATGGTCAATGCCGTCCGGAGGGGGGCCACCTTGCTCTTGGCCATGACCAGTGACAACTTCACCTGGCCCGTGGCGCTGACGGTGCGCAAATAAACAGCGGCGGCATAACCGTGAGAGGACGCGTCACAAAACCCATGAAGGGTGGCAGTATAAACCCCAGGGGGGAGGATGGCGCGTCGCAGCGCGACCTCATTGACCACAGGGAGCACGGATACAAATTGGAGCCAGTCTTCCAACAGGGTTTCCCGAAGTGGCTCGTCCCAACCAAGTTCAGTGGTCCAAAGGCGCTGAAGGAAGCATTTCGCCCAAAACATTACCGGGCAGATCCAACCATTAGGGTCAAAGGTCCTTGCTACAGTAGACAACACCAGTCGCTTAGTCCAAGTATGAGGAGACTCCAAGTCGACATCATACGTAAAGGTGTCTTGAACTGGTCGGTACTGAACGCCGAGGAAGGCCATCATGGCGGGGTTGTCAACGTTTTCAAACAAATGAGGATCCTGCTTATGATCCTCCAACACACCTTCCAATAGCGCTGGCGAGTTGGACACCCATTTACGCAACTCATAGCCAGCGGGAGCCAGAATCTGGACCAACTCATCACGCAACAGGATAGCTTCCTCAACCGTAGGAGCTCCAGTGCAGACATCATCGACGTACAGGTCCGTTTTCAAAATGGCGGACGCACGAGGGAACCTCAAACGCTCCCGGTCCGCAAGCTCCCAAAGCGAACGAATAGCAACAAAAGGGCTTGATCGAAGGCCGTACGTATTCGTGTTGAGCTCGTACACAATCATGGGATCCTGGGGATGTTCCCGCCACAGGATCAACTGATAACGTCTGTCATCCCGGTGAATAACCGTTTGCCGGAACATCATTTTGATGTCAGCCACAAAGACTACTTGATGACGACGAAAAGACGTGATAACGTCACAAAGATCCCTCAACAATTTGGGGCCGGAATGCAGGCAATCATTCAAGGAGACGCCGGAAGAAGTCCGCGCAGACCCATCAAACACTGTGCGCAGTTTACCAGTGGATGGCTTGAGGACCGCGTGATGTGGCAAGAAGAAATGCTCTACTGAGCGCCAATCCAAATCTGACACCGACATGTGTCCCAAGTTTGCATACTCACGCATAAAATCTACATATTTTTGCCGCAACACCGGGTCCCTGGCCATGCGGCGCTCCATTGCCAATAATCTTTTCTCAGCCGTAGGTCTGGATTGGCCGAGAGGTGGTCGCATCGCAACAAAAGGCAGCCGGGTCTCAAGCCGACCGGAGCGGAGTCGACCGGTGTTGTTCTGATAGAACAACTCGCACTCTTCGTGTTCCGGATTCAAGCGGGCCACCTGAGGGGGCTCCTCAACCTCCCAAAACCTCTGAACTACTCACTCAGTCCGGTGCTCGTCTCCGGAATACCCCCCCCTGCGCGAACCCTCCGCAGAAGATGGTCTGCTGGAGCGGTTCGCGTTGGCGCACAAAATCTCCAGGAGGGACCCCTTGCAAATTCTACACGGACGAGGGTCGGGGCAGTCCCAATGGAAATGGGCCCCGAAACACGAGAAGCACAAACGGCCTGCGTTGACAATGCGGCGGCGGGCACTTACGTGCAAATTCAAAAAGGCCGGGCAACGCGCCATGACATGCCCCGTGGCCTTACAAAAGTCGCAATGATGAGGACTCCGGGCGCCAGCAAAACGGGGGGCGGGGCGAACACCAACAGGCCCCCTAGCCCGAGGACTCCGGGCGCCAGCAAAACGGGGGGCGGGGCGAACATCAACAGGCCCCCGAGCCCTAGTCCGTCCCTGGTCTCTTGGCCTAGAAGGTGGTGGGCGTGACCCCGTGGCGCCACGAGTGTTATCCAAAAACCGACACTCGTCTTCCAAAAACTTGAGGAGGTCGTCAAAGGGGGGAAGATGGGTGGCACTATCCCCACCATACTTCTGCTCAAAACGTGACCTCAACTCCGCAGGGAGCAACCGCAGCACTATGTGCACCAACAGGTAGGACCAATGTTCCACCGGTAACTTCAAGCGTCTCAAGGCATTGGTCGCTGAGACCAATGGGTTCAGCAAGTCAGTGCGCAACGTCGAAACTTCCAATTTACTTAGTGGATTTATTTTAATGTAAAATCCACGCTCTGCTTACCAGTTTGTTCAGTACTACAATAAGCCAGCCAACGGTAACTGGTGTGTCCGAACAGTCCACGGTATGTGGAGCCTTACCGTTGCTTGCAAACAAACAATAGGCTCTCCGACCTTACTAATAAATAGGTAAACTTATTGCCTAGACTTACCTGAGCTGTAGAGACGACAAGCTACGAGCTTTCCTGAGATCGCGTCCGTGTGTGTGTATGTAAGTATGAAATGAGTAGGTGAAACGTGTAGTGTGGACAAGTGTTGATGGACGAAGGTTCCCAAAGATGCAGGTCCTCACAATGCGGTCCCGGCAGCATTCACAGCACCACTCTGCTACACTTTAGCGCCAGATTGAAGCAGCTATTTATCACCAATTAACAACTGCTTGCAACAAGGTTCACGCGTCAGTCAGTCTCACTTCAATACGGAGTTATTGTTCCAAAATATCCCAGTGTGGTACTCAAAACGGGATTCCAATCTCCAAAAAATCATTAATTGCGACCAACTTGTCGATAAAAACACAGATTCACTCGGATACAATTGCAAATCAATAAAATCAATCTCAACAACGAGCGGTTCCCTTTTTAACAGGAAGCCAAGGATATCTGTCAAAGTGAAAAAAGTCAAAGACAATAGAATATAATGTTGGCAACCAAAAAGGTGATATTCTCTTCGGACGGAACAAGTGCTCACATCTCCGGATCCGCAACAAACTACATATTCAATTAATGATACAATAAAAAGATTAGATTAAATATTCTATGTAAATATAAAAACAATTTTTGTTGAATAAATGTTTTTTTCTACAGAGTTATATTTCAGTGTCTAGGTAGGTACTGAGAATATATAGCCAGGTTAGTCATCAAAGCATTATAATGCAATATAAAGCAATTAACGATGTCTTCTCATACAAAAAAGCTCTAAAAATAAAACAATGACTTGGCCAAAAGGTGACTATGGAATAGCAAAAATATCAGATTTAAAATGTGATAAAAAAATTCGATAAGCAGGTTATCGATTTTTTTTTATCACATGTCAACATTATTTTATCTCTAAATCGAATTTTTGTTGGACTAGGTTCAGTATAATAAGTTACCTCAAACAGAAACCAGTAAAATGAGCACTTTGTGATAAATATAGAAACCTAAGTCAGTGAAATGAATCAGGATAGTAAAAGTGATGATCGTAAGTTTTTATGTGCTTTTGAAACTCCGATTTTATTATCATATTGATCAGGCAGGCGCGAGTCAATCTTACGATGAAAAGTTCCAAACGATTCATATCTTTTCAAACACAGAGTTCCATAGATCTTCTTTATGCTATGTATATTATATTATATTTATGTATAGTATTAAACAGATATGTAGCTACAAAACAACTTTATGAATTTTTATAAAATTTTATGCTCGGCAATTTTAGAACGACTTTAAAACTATATTTCGAAAAATGTCCCTGTTTGGGTATGGCTTGCTTAACATACGATCATACTAGTATTTGATTTCTGTTGGATAGATATCGGGAGATATTGGTTGACACATTTCTTCTTTATCTATATTTTTTTTACTGAATTTAAACATTGGGGTGGTTGCAAGCCACCTCAAATGTTACCCACCAGTTTCTTAACATCTATACTAATATTATAAAGCGGAAAAGTTTGTTAGTTTGTTTGTTTGTTTGTTTGTTTGCTTGAACGCGCTAATCTTCGAAAGTACTGGGTGGATTTGGATGAAATTTGGTATGGAAGTAGCTTGAAGCTTGAGGAAGGTTATAGGCTACTTTTTACCCGACTGCAAAAAAGGAGAGTTATGTTTTTACCGTGATAGAATCCACGGGAGCGAAGCCCCGCGAGAGTACTAGTACGTAATAAATAGACTTATAAACATATTATCTTACACATAGAGCCTTCTACATGTGCCTTAAAAATATAAATGTCTTTTTTTCTCAGCTAAAGGCCAGGGTATGCCTCCACCATATTCGGGTGGGCCACCACCTCCGGTCATAACGACCACGCATACATCACACACGTACCCACCACAACCCATGCAACCACCGCCGGATCAAGGAGTGGTCTTCCAGACTACCACCGCCACTGTAATCCCAGTGATAGCTACTGAAAGAATGGGCCCCAAATCAACCACTTTCATCTGCAAGTCATGCAACGAAGAGATAGTAACTAGAGTTGAATTGAAGGCTTCTACGAAAACTCATCTTTTCGCTGTCTTGCTATGTTGTGTGTAAGTATAACTAAAAAAAAACTAGTAAAACTATAAGAATAATACACGTTAGTTATTTTCTCACTAGTTAATTTAAAACTTCTCTAATAATGTTTTAAACTAGCTAGGTCCGTGACTGCGTTCGCGTCAGAGACAATATTACCTACGCGGTTTTTCTAATGTAACTTCCAACCCCTTAGTAAATCCGGGAAAAAACTGCCTATATTTATATTGCTCTATTACCTCTTCTATATTCTAGTGAAAGATAAAATCGTTTTTGGCCTTCAAGAGATTAGCCCGGACCAATGGAAAGACAGACAGAAAAATAAAAATAAATTACTTTTTTATTGTCGTATAAATAACTATAAGCGTATTAAAAATCACAGTTATTTTAAAATCACAAACAGATATTTACTCAAATATTTATAAGTAGATAGATAATATGTATAGATACGATACGATGTTTGATACGTACTCAATCACGCAATAATAGCTGAAAGAATCTAGATGAAATTTTCCACTCGAAGATGAAGTTTAAAGCTGGAATAGCAAAAAAGCTACTAGAAAAAAAGAGCAAACATTTTTTTTATGGAGATAGGTTTGCGTTTGACTACCATCTCACTTGATGGTAAGCGATGACGTAGTTGAAGATGAAGCACACGTGACTAGAAGTAAACTACTCACTCTTGACTTAAAAACCTCCAGGTTATAGCTGTCAGGAAACACAGACTCTGTCTGGGAATCTCCTTAGCTGTACGCTTAATCAAAGTAAAGTATTATGCGCGTTTCAGTGAGATGTCCACCATGTAACTTCTTTTTGTAGTCCGGTGATGAAACGGGCTTGGAGGAATTACTTAGTGCAATTCTATTACGATTCACGTAAATGAAGTCGCGGACAACAGCTAGTTTTATATCCATGAAAGTTATGATTATCATCATTACGTGGTAGCATAATGTTGTTAATAACCACTTGATATATTACTTGAGTCCAGCGTTCCTCAACGACTTTATTTATGAATAGTTACAGTAATGTTTCGTTACATATTTTTTCGTTTCAGGACTTTTCTAATTGTAATTTTCATATTTTCAGGTTTTGGCCCTGCGTTTGGCTGCCATATTATATCGATACTTGCAAAAACACAGACCACTATTGTCCAAATTGCAACGCTTTCATCGGCAGCTATAAGAACTAAATCCTGCTTCACTTTTTCAATAATGATGATGGGTTCCGACAAAAATAAGATAAGTGTTTTAGACACGATTGTCTTATCACAATTCAAATAGCCATTAGGACAACGCTTTAACAAATTCAAAGACATGTTCACATCGATAAGCTGATATTTTCAGATTAACAATAATATAGTTTATAATATCGTCCTGTTTGCCATTACTTGTGTAAAATAAATGTCGTCTATACACTTTTCGTAAACAAAGGGTTTGCTATTACTTTGGTCATAGGCTTATCATCATATTGCAATAATGTGGCAATGCCGCCAGTCTCGTTTTTTAAATTCGTTCTCAACGCTGTCGGCTGGTAAAGGTAATATACCCAAACATTACCAACCGACAGCGTTTAAATGTTTAAACCAAAGTCATTGAATAAAAATTAGTTAAATTCCACCAAATACAGAGCTTATGTTATATACTCGTTTATTTATTTATTTTACTTTCGAAAGGCTTACAGACTAATAACATTATAATTGCAATAATGTATTAAAATTAAGTTGCTTATTATTAGTTCAAGTAACCTAGTAAATTTAATTTAATTTTAAATTTGTTGTATTGTATCAGATTTACAACATGTATCGTAATTAACGCACATCCTCAAACAACCCATTTAGAAAATTAAGTTTTTATTTTTTTTATTTTTGCTGGTACAAATAGTTTTTTAAAGGCATAAAATTTCTTGAAAAATTGTTTCATTTTTCTTTGATTTCTATTTGTATAAAACTACATTCACAAATGTTAATACTTTGAATTACGGTCCATTTTGGTTTGTTTGGACACTTATATTGTAATTTACGTACATTTAATTATTTTTGGGATAAAAATCCATTAACTATTCTGAAAAAACTAATTTCAGGTTGTGCATTAATTGTTATATGTTGTATCGGCAATAATTATTACCTATGTCTGCGAGGCAGAATCAACTAGGTATTTGAGTACAGAGCTCAGGCTATATATGTTATGATGATTAGTTAATACATAACCCACTTTCTGGCGCAGACGTGTAAAGATAATTATAAAAACCGGCCAAGTGCGAATCGGACTCGCGCACGAAGGGTTCCGTACTATTTTCTATAAAAACGGTAAAAAGTCATGTCTGTTATCCATATAACAGACATAAAAAATAAAATAAAATAAAATAGATATTCAAGGGGAGCTCCCATGAGCTCCCCTTGAATATCTATTTTGTTTTGTTTTTAGTATTTGTTTTTATAGCGGCAACAGAAATACATAATTTGTAAAAATTTCAACTGTCTAGCTATCGCAGTTCTTGAGATACACCCTGGTGACAAACAGACGGACGTACAGACGGATGGACAGACAGCGAAGTCTTAGTAATAGGGTCACGTTTTTACCCTTTGGGTATGAAACCCCAATAAACGATGTCAAGTCTTTGTTGATCCCGACTGCCCGGGTACGGGTAGTCAGAAGCTAGAAAATCTGACACTAGTATTGCCAAGGAGTATCTTGTTATCCAGTTTCTCGGAGGTTAGATAGGCAGTCGCTCCATGTAAAACACTGGTACTCAACTTCATCCAGTTTTATTGGAAGCCGACCCCAACATAGTTGGAAAAGGCTACGCAGATGATTATCTTGTCTAAAATTGTAAATAGTTTAAAGCAATGTAGCAACTTTGTGTTGCTCCTCATCGGTGTCACTGCGGTACAGCTGTTGACAGCCTCGGGCACCATGGTCTGTCCTGTTACAAGAGTGCAGGGCGCATAGCTCGGCACGCCAGCATTAATGACATTATTCGTCGAGCTCTTGCCACCGCCAGTACACCTGCAATATTAGAACCAAGCGGCTTAGTACGTGACGATGGGAAGAGACCAGATGGTATGACGTTGGTGCCTTGGAAGATGGGTAGGCCTCTAGTATGGGACGCAGCTTGTGTCGACACTCTTGCGCCATCTCATATTCCAAGTACGGCGAGCTGTGCTGGTGCAGCAGCCGCGACTGCAGAGGCCCTCAAACGGCGCAAATACTGTAACCTTTCTAGTAATTACAGTTTCGTGCCGTTTGGGGTCGAAACACTTGGGTCATGGGGCCCGAGTGCGCGTCTCCTTTATAAGGAATTATCTCACCGGCTGATCGATTCCTTGCGTGACCGGAGGGCCGGCTCATTCTTTGCCCAAGGAATAAGCATTGCCATACAACGTGGCAATGCTGCCAGTCTTCTGGGTACGTTTCCGGACGACAGCGATGAGGAGGAGTACTTTGACGCCTAAGCTTGTTTCTTTTTTATTTTATTTCTTTATTTTATTTTTTTATATACATAAATAACTATTATAAACTTAAAAAAAAATGTAGCTACATGTTTTGGTATATAATCTCATTGATAGTGAGATGACGTATTTCGCGTGCTGTTTCAGTTTTCCAAAATGACCATGTCATTGAATGGAGACAAATCTGTTGTCACTACCAGGACTATTGTTTCAATAAAACTGAAGTAGTGGTGGTAGATCAACTGTTTTTTAAATTGTTGATAGGCTCGCGTGTGTTCGAAGATAAATTTTAATCTTACTTCCCTAGAAGTAACCTAATCACTCTTGACTTAAAGATTCCCAGGTTATAGATTTCAAGAAACACAGGCTACGGTAGAGAATCCCGATCTTTAGCTGTACGCACATTGAAAGTATCCCTAAAACGTTTTGTGTGTATGGATGGGATGTCCACCGTGTAACGATAGCGCATCGCCGTTGGGCTTGTTATCCGATGATGGAACGGGATTGATGGAATTAAGTTGTGTAATTCCATCGCACACTCCCCGAAACGAAACCAATTAAAAATATTGCACAGTGGCTATTGATAGCTCCAGGCTGTTTAGCATCAACAATTGCAAGAAAGACTATTAGCTTATTACACTTATTAGGAGAAGAGTAACATATTCATAAGGGTGAATCAACACTGCAGTCTCTTTTTGTATTATGTTTTCAAGTTTTACTGAGCAACATCCGATAGGAACAATGAATCCGATAGAAGTAATGTTGCTTAACTTTTGAAAACAGTCAACATGTGTTTACATTCGATAAGTTTGAGCACATCGTGAAAATCGCTCCTTACTGAAAGTTACACTTTGTTATATTTTGTAATTTATACATTCAACAAGTAATTCCAAGTAGCGAGACCTAATGTCGGTAACATGTTGAACAGTGTTGCTTTATACAAGTTAACTGCAGTGTGAATGCATCTTAAGAGTTCGTCTTAAATGACTAAGAAGAAGATTCTCGACATGTTGATTTCATTTTAATTATCTCTGTACAAGTTTGTTATTATTGCCAATTTTCGAATGACATTAGTCATTAATGTAAGTATGAGATATTCAGACAGTCAATTATAATGTTAGATGTTTTTAACTATGGAATATAATTTAAGACAAGATTCCTTTCTATTTTTAAGTATTTATTTTATAAGAATACCTATTTAAATTTTTGAGCATATTAATAAATAAAGTTAATTGTCAAGCTATACTTTTTGTTTAATTGTTATTAAAAATTACTTGGTTGGTTTCAGGCTGACATTGTGTGGTGTAATTATGTTGAATATAACGACTAATGAAGTCATTTCGGAAAGGAAATGTGTGTAACACTGACGTCATATAATTCCTAGGAGATGTATATAATTCTTAAAATCGTACGGAAATGTGTGAAATAAATTATAGTAGACACATTTCCTAGGAAATCTATACATTTCTTGAATAGCAATCGGAAATGTTATACATATAAATTCACACGTTTCATTCATAAGTAGGTACTTGATTTTTGAAGTAATTAATTACTAGTAACCCTAAAACATTTTATATTTTACGATGTGACTGTTGGACGGCCATCATTACATATGTATAGTTTAATAAAAAATATAGGAAGATTTTTATATTGTGGCGCATTATTAAGAACTTAAATGACAGACTGATTACTTGCAAATGAAAGTTTGCGCTTTATAAGAAAATATAAGTAGTTTTGTCGTAGATGCACTTTAAAAATTAATAAATTGTTAATTTTTGAAGCTTAGATAACTAGTAAGAAGCCATACGAATATATCTATTTTTTTAACGAAATGATTGTTACCTTATTGTCTCAACGAGAGTCTCAATAAAAATTCTGTTTCTCAGTTTAACAACGTGTTTCATTTTTTGTTTTCAGAAAGCATTCTATGAGCGACCAGAAATGAAGACACGTTTAACGTTTTAAATCAATTTATTTCACTTAACACAATATTCTAGTGATACGTGTTCACACTTTTACCGTTGAGAGTTCACTGCCAATTAGCACACGCACTACTTCCCACCAACGGTTTTAAACCGGAAGAAACAAATAAAGGAAGTTGACAATAATTCCGGAAGTAGTGTCTGTGCTAGTACAATATTTTATAAAAATGTATATTTAATTATTTTAGATTAATTAACATTATTTACTTAATAAACATAATTAATAGATATTTTATGTATACAAATCTAGAACCGGAAAGACCATCTGTCAGAATTTAATAGGACTGTAGCTACTTATTCACATTTATTAACATGTAGGTATGATTTAATATATAGATTCTAACAGTCGGCCTTTCCTGATACATTTCCCGTCCCGGGAAATTTAATTTATTTTGATTGCGTTTTCATAATGGTAAATTAAATACAATAGTTTCACGCTTTATTACATTGGAGTATTACTTCTCGAGTCATCATACATATTTTCAGTTACGCCACTTCTTAATTACACTACTTTTTTATCTCATCCTAATACTAAGACATTAAGGCCTCATTCATATCCTTAAATATCTGTCCTAACTGAGACCTCCGACATATTCCCAGTCAGGCCACTTAAATGCTAAGACATTAAGGCCTCATTCATATCCTTAAATATCTGTCCTAACTGGACATTAAGGCCTCATTCATATCCTTAAATATCTGTCCTAACTGAGACCTCCGACATATTCCCAGATAGGCCACTTATTAATTACTTCTATTTTTATCTCATCCTAAAACTAAGACATTAAGGCCTCATTCATATCCTTAAATATCTGTCCTAACTGAGACCTCCAACATATTCTCAGTCAGGCCACTAATTAATTACACCGCTATTTTTATCTTATCCTAAAACTAAGACATTGAGGCCTCATTCATATCCTTAAATATCTGTCCTAACTGAGACCTCCGACATATTCTCAGTCAGGCCACACATTTATTTTTAACAGGGTAATAACAAGATAACTAATCATTGGAAGTGTTTATAATTACATTGTTCATGACTATAACGATATGCCATCTTTATGCGTATATAATATTCTCTTAATAAGACCACAACTCAATCAAACGTGTCAGTCAGTGTCATCATTTTTGAAATCTCGGACTCTGTATCTGCTCTATTAAATACCAACCAAGAATGGATTTTATCTACCGAGAAAATGCCACTAAATTTTCTATTACCTTTCCTGGATAACGGGGTATTTTCAATTACGTATCGATCATTATCAAGAACTTCTACTATATGATAAGGGGTTAGTTTCGGGATCAATTTCCTAATAACTCGTAAAGAAGGATTAATATTTACTGTTTCATCTATAACACTAAGTTCTAGTAAAGAGCTTGAGATACCCGCCAAGTCAAGACCATACAGTGCCTAGGCGGGACTTTTCCTAGTTCCCTTATTTTGATTATTATTAAGACTCCACTGAATCTCAGATGACATGATTTGTAGCTGTTAGAGCTGCTAAATCTGTGTAATTATACCTATCGCTCAACTTGATCGTTGGCACATGGTGTCACCGAAGCGTTTATGACATGTTTTATACCCAACGAATTTATTTAATTAATTTTTGAAAGTTCTTAGATGTGAACTATGTTCCACGATCAGAAAATAACCATGTCTGGACACAAAGTGTGAAAGTAATTTTCAATGTTAAGATGGAATGAATGGATTTGGTACTTTTAACTAGTACAATTATGACAAACTTTGTAAATGCGCCAATAATTAGTAGAAGATAAGTATTCTTGCGTTTGTTTCGAACAAAAGGGCCCAGAAGGTCTATGTGTAAGGTATGAAACGGCTGATCAATCTTTACAATTGGATACAACTTCCCTGCTTTTTTAGAGGTTACTTTAGCATGGGCACATTTTGAACAGGACTGTTCATATATTATTATTTTTTTTACTCGTTTTTTTTTTTACCTGTATATATATAGCGTTCAATTTTATCGTGATTTGACTTCAACACCTACCATCGGGCACTGTTTGGTACAACCCAACGATCACAGTCATCCGTTTTCGTAAACAACAGTCCTTTTCAACAAAAGTATTCTTGATTTCTATAACATTGTTATTTTTGTTATCATTTAATATGGAAATATTTCTTTGTAATTCTGGATCATTTTGTTGTACCGTAAATACCCAATTATCTATACAAGGTGTAACAGATCAAGCGCAACACTTCAGATGCCCCAATTAGAATATCTATACTAATATTATAAAGAGGAAACCTTTGTATGTTTGTATTGAATAGGCTCAAAAACTACTGGACCGATTTCAAAATTTCTTTTACCATTACTTAGAGGGATTCTTCCGAATCCGTATAGGCTATATTTTATCCCGGAAAATAGATAGGATTTTTCGTGGTAGTGAAAATTGTGGAGTAAGGCGTCGAAAAAACTGCCGTACGTTAACGATTCTCGCGATTGCACCCGTGCGAAGCCGGGGCGGGTCGCTAGTTAAATTATAAATCTAAAACAACATCCGTAACTAAATAAATTGAAAACCAAATAATTGACTTTTTTTTTAATAAAATAGTCATCCTTACTAAACGCAAAACGTATATGCGTCATACAATATCCTTACGCAGATGCATACACTCATGCAACATTAGGGGCTGACACGCACACGAGCCCATTTCCTTGAATTAAGGATTGTATTAATTTGTCATGATACCGTTTCCATTTTAGGTTAAATCTATCGAGAAGCGGGCCAAAAGACTCATTGGCAACGATGCACTGGTCGAATCAAAGCTCCAGAGCCTTGAACATCGACGACGAGTTGCAAGTCTATCGGTTTTCTATCGGTTACATTTCGGGGAGTGTGCGATGGAATTACACAATTTAATTCCAACAAGCCCGTTCCATCATCGGACTACGAGACAAACGGCGAAGCGCCATCGTTACATGGTGGACATCCCACCCATACGCACCAAACGTTTTGGGAATACCTTCATTGTGCGTACGGCTAAGGAGTGGAATTCCCTGCCGGAGTCTGTGTTTCCCGATAGCTATAACCTAGGAGTCTTTAAGTCAAGAGTGAATAGGTTACTTTTAGGTAAGCGTGCTCCATCTTCGACCATATCATCACTTACCATCAGGTGAGATGGTGGTCAAACGCGAACCTATTCTAAATAAAAAAAAATAAAAAAAAAAATGAAAGATTTTTCCGTCAAAATGTAAAACCTATTTTTTTTTGACGGAAATCGATTCGTAAGCCGATTCTGAACCAACTACTGTCAGGAATTGCGTTTATTCTGTTACACATTGTATATATAAAAGCGAAATACCACTCACTGATTAATCACGAAATCTCAGAAACTACGAGTAGTAGGGCTCTTAAATTAGCATGGGGTTTCTTTTAGTATGTAGATGCTCGCTAAGACGGGATTTTGCATAATTCCTACGGGATCGGGATTTACACGGGAAAACTTCCCACGCGAACGAAATCGCGAGCAACTGCTGGTTGTCAATATGTCTCACTCTAAACTCTACTGTATTGGACGGGATGGAATTTTAGTTACCACGGAACCTTTTACCAAATCTATTTCTACAACAACATTCAATTTACTCAAACAATTGACAACACTGTCTCCAAAAGCCCTTAGTACCTACGATAAATTAGATTTTGACTAAGAATCGAACTAATTTCTTGCAGTAGATTGCTGTACTAACCAATGCACCATGCGTTGGTTTTCGAAGTCAATGAAACAATTAAGAATTTGTCCTTTAAAAGTGGCTACTTTATAATATTAAGAATCATTGTCCGGTTCTTTTGAAATTCGTGAGACTGTTTTACTATTGCTGTCAATATTTCTAGAGTCTGATTTACCCGGACAATCGTTGGTTGAATGACCTACTCTTTGACAACTATTACAGCGTTTAATTGGTTGTTTACATCTAAAGTATGAATGTCCTTCTTCTCCGCAATTATAGCATTTAGTATGTAGTCGAAAATGTTTATTTTCGACGTTGCTTTGTTGCACTGGTAGATTTGGTTTCTCAGATCTCTTTGTTGTTCTCACATTCCTTAAATAAACTAATAACTTATCAGGTTCCGTAAACTGTGTTGCTTCCGCACTAGTCCTTACAGATCTATCTTCGATGCCAAATAAGATACAATCTATTGCACTCTTGCCAGTAATATTGCAACGATTTAGTAATACTATCTTTTGATAAAAGTATTCTTCTAACGAGTCACCAAATCTAGCTTTGCAAGCAAGCATGTCAGTTAACAATTGACCGTAATTTTCGTCGCTTGGAAATGCCATTTTTAATTTATTCTGCCATTCAGTCCATGAAAACAGTAAGCTAGGTAAACCCTGGTACCACTTTTGCGCTAAACCCACTAATTTTGGAAGAGCATAATGAATTATTTGTCTCTCAGTCCAATTATAGATTTTGGCACACTCGTTCACCTTAACTAGCCAGGTTTCAATGGTTTGGTTTCGTTTGGCAGGATCAAACTCTGGAATAACATTCATAACCGGATACCGTTCACTAATCCCGTCTGTTTTCATGTTCTGAATAAGTTCTTTAAACGCAGAAACCAAAACAAAAGCATTAGAGTCTGTATTAATTTGAATATTAGGGGTACTCACGGTTGATTTAGATGCGTGTGTAACCCCAGGGTGCGACGCATTTGGTGTACATTCCCGGGGTAAACCGCTGTTTCCCGAGACGTCATGGCTTCGTGGCGCATCGCGACACTGTGACACGACGCGGCCTCGTGACACATCGCGGCCAAGCGACACGCTGCGGCCTCGCGACACATCGCGGCCACGCGACACGTCACGGCCTCGCGACACATCGCGTCCACGCGACACGCCGCGGCCTCGCGACACATCGCGGCCACGCGACACATCGCGACCACGCGACACGCCGCGGCCCCGCGATACATCGCGGCCACGCGACTCACCGCGGCCTCGCGACACATGGCAGCCATGCGACACATCGCGGCCATGCGACATATCACGGCCTTGCTTCACATCGCGGCCTCGCGACCCCTTGCGGCCACGCGATACATCGCGGCCTCGCGATACATCGCGGCCTCGTGACACATCGCGGCCTCGCGACACATCGCGGGCTTGCGACACTGCGTAGCCTCGCGACACATCGCGGCCTCGCGACACAACGCGGTCTCGCGACGCCTCGCGGCCACGCGACTTATCGCGGCCTCGCGTCACCTCGCGGCCACGCGACTCATCGCGACCTCGTGACACATCGTGGCCACGCGACTCATTGCGACCTCGTGACACATCGCGGCCACGCGACACATGGCGGCCCCGTCGAGACTTATGCCGTCTACGTACTGGAGACTCGGATTCACTGGGCGTCGAGTCATCCGACTTCCTTGTACGCTGACTAAATCGTCTTTTCCGACCCATTGTTTTCCTGAAACATTTTATGAGAGAACACAGAAACAAAGTCGGAAAAAAAAATCGGGATACGGTTGCATGTATATGTTAGCTATATCGTAATTGTTAACCTAATAAACTTATGACAACTGAACAGTTCCTCAAGGCCATTTAATCACTTTATATTTTAAATAACGACTTTTATATGTAACTATCATTCACTGTATATATTTATCACAATTCTATTTCCATTCTAATTATCTAAATAATTTGAAGCTGTTTACAATAACAAGGCATGGCAGGGCAAAAGAAAGAAACATGTTAATGTACTCACTTTTATGGGCGGTAAGTCCTTTCACCGAGGGCGATTTTAATCGCTTGTCACGATTATATCCCACTTCTGATCTATGAGCGACCAGAAATGAAGACACGTTTAACGTTTTAAATCAATTTATTTCACTTAACACAATATTCTAGTGATACGTGTTCACACTTTTACCGTTGAGAGTTCACTGCCAATTAGCACACGCACTACTTCCCACCAACGGTTTTGAACCGGAAGAAACAAATAAAGGAAGTTGACAATAATTCCGGAAGTAGTGTCTGTGCTAGTACAATATTTTATAAAAATGTATATTTAATTATTTTAGATTAATTAACATTATTTACTTAATAAATATAATTAATAGATATTTTATGTATACAAATCTAGAACCGGAAAGACCATCTGTCGGAATTTAATAGGACTGTAGCTACTTATTCACATTTATTAACATGTAGGTATGATTTAATATATAGATTCTAACAATTCCTTTTATTAACCGACTTCTTAAAAAGGAGGAGGGTATCAATTCGTCGCGTATTTTTTTTTAATGTATGATCACCTCACTCGAATACGGCTAGAGGCTGGACCGATTTGGAAAATTCTTTTTTAGTTTGAAAGGTGCCATTACCATGCATAGAGAGAACGATTCAAAAACGAGGCCAACCATTTGGCTGAAGTAGAACTGATGACGAAGACGATAGATGGCCACCGGAACTACTCAATTTCATGGGTTCCGATTCGATTACTTGAATATGGTTATTAAATAGATTATGTTCGTCACAATGCATATGGTGAAGTGAAGCTGATGGTGAAGTACCAGAACCTCTCAACAATTAGTGGCTCTGCATCGGGAAAAGCAATTTGTAAAAGGATTTAAGTAGTTGACATAAATTTAGGCTTTTGTAAATAGGTAAATTATAAACCGGCCAACTAAAAAGAGAGATATAAACTTTTAACAAAAAATTCAAGAATCACGACACGAAGATTGATAATAGGTGTTCTGGAATATTCATTCACTCATCCTTTTATGTCGAAAGAATGTGCGAAAACTAAGCGCCAAGTTACGTGTAACTACTAATTGAGCAATATACATGAAAGGATGAAATAATATTTGAAAAAATCTACGATTAGACTGAATTGGATGATTTGAGACTGGTACAAAGGTATTCAGTCTGTGCTCAACTCTTTCATTAATTAATTGATAGAATCGGACATTTGCGACATTCTTAGCACTGACAGATTGTAGTAATCAACAAATCATAGCTTTTATCAGGAGTATTAATGTTGATAATAAATATTAGTATGAATATAGCATACCTGTAATTACAAACACGTTTCTCATTAGGAACAAAACATGCATATCGTTTCAGCTTAATATTAACATTATCAGATAAAAGTCTAGAACTGACGACAATAGACAAATATTGGATGGTATGAATAGCCAATGAATAGTTTTGATAGGCAAAGAACGCCGCATTCTGGGCACACCCTAGGTTATGAAACCTATTCATTTATCTTGGCACCGACTTCAGCCATGTGAGTAGATCCTAGCCCTTATTTTTAACGGAATTAGACATCCATAAAACAATATTTAAGGTTATTTCTGTCTTTGTAGTCCAAGTCTTTTTTGTAAGTTTTGAAGTCGGTTCAATTTTTTGTAAAAAAAGTGTTTATTTTATGCTTTTAAGTGTCATTTTTTCAATCATTGTTTGTGTTACTTGAGTTACCTACATACCGGTAGCACTTACTTTTTAAAAAGAGAGTTTGATATACACGTCTTTTTTACCCACTTAAACCATATTTCAGACGTGATTCAGAAGGTATGTGTCTCAGCTGTGGTGATATTAATAGACTGATTATATTAAACAGTACATAGATGTACGAGAGCAGCAATTGCGAGGGATTTACTGTTTTAAATTGAAGAGTTCCATCACTTATCTCCGAAGGTCTTCATCAGAACCTGATGTGTTATATACTAAAACCTTTTTTGTAAAATATGATTTCAAACAATGAAAACGCGATCAAAATCGGATCAGTAGTTTCTGAGAAAATCGCGGATATATAAACATACATACATTCCACCTTTTTTGAAGTCGGTTAAAATACTGATTTATTTAGAAGCGAGTGGTCATAGTTAAAGCCGATGTTAAAAAAGAATGACTTTCAAAATTCCGAAACCATTTTTCAAACATTCTGATACTGTCAGCTGTATCAGACTGTTTCTCTGTTTTTTTTTTAATTGTACAAGTATGTTTTTCTTACTATTCTATTCCTATTTATATAAACACTCTGTACACGCGTACTTGAAGGACGGCAACGGCAACGTCGCAATTGCCGTCCTTCAAGTATGCGTGTACAGAGTTTTTCTTTTACGTATCAATTTAATATTTTTAGTGAATATTTTAATACTAGCTTCCGCGCGCAATGTCGCCCGCGTGGAAAAAAAATCCCCCGATTTTGAAACATTCTTCATTAGTGCTCCGCTCCTGTTGGTCTTAGCGTGATGGTATATAGCCTATAGCCTTCCCCGTTAAATGGGCTATCTAATACTGAAAGAATTTTTCAAATCAGAACCGTAGTTCCTGAGATTAGCGCGTTCAAGCAAACAAACAAACAAACAAACAAACAAACAACCAAACAAACAAACAAACTCTTCAGCTTTATAATATTAGTATAGATAGTATAGATTAAAAAAAATAAAAACATTTTGTTTTCGAATGGTATAATTTTTTTACCATGTATGGATGCTATACTATTGCGGGTTAACCGGAACGCCCGCTATTAGTTAATATACTGTATTAAATTATGATGCATGGGTAAAACCATTGTCTAATACAAATTAGCAAAGGGCTTGATGTTCTATTAAGTAGTCTTGTGCCTGCTCGGTCACTTTGGAGATCGCTTGGTACTAGTTCATTTCGGACCGTGAACTAGTTCACTCTATTAGTTCTAATAGCTCTATTCGTTCTTCGCTCTCGGCGGTCCTTAACTCAGACTTGGACCGCCGAGAGCGAAGAACGATAACGAATAGAGCTATTAGAACTAATAGAGTGAACTGTGGTCCGCGCTGTGCTCTGAGACTCAGACTCGAGTCTCAGAGCACAGCGCGGACCACAGAGCAAATGTAGATACTATCAAAGACATCGTATTTATTTATCTCTGTATTACCACAGCGTAAACAGCTGACATAATATTAGGATTATGTATAATTTAAACAGAGATATTTATTACCATTGAAATGTGAATCTGAAACGGTTCTCATTCATACAGACAGAATGAATTCGTATGACGTTTCTGTCAACCAATCAGTGACTGTATTTCATTTCTCGTTCGCACATTACGATCGCACGGTTTAGAATGTACGACAATGTACGAGTACGAAAAGAGCTATTAGAACGATTACAAGCCAGCGTTCGGAAACGGTTCTTTTAGTAAAGTGCAAAGATTCGGCTCCTATTCGTTCATCGTTCACGTACTACACAAGACTACTATTAAGCTTTGGTTCCTAGGATAGCGGTGCCGTCATATAGCGGCCGTAATACAGCGGTGAATGACGTCACTAGAACGTTGTCTATGTAAACAAAATGGTGCGGTTTCCTAGAGAGCGATAACTGACACCGTAACGTCAAAAAGCGGTGCCGCCATTTGCATGACGGCCGTCTTGTCGGTGTCAGATGGTTTCGTGAACGTTTCAGATAGCGATGAAGCAGACAGTGTGTTAAAACGGCCGTGGAACTTTCCACATGTCGTCACCGTAAAGACGGCCGCTTTTTTGCGTCCGTAATGTTACGGCCGCTATATGACGGCACCGCTTTCCTAGGAAACCAAAGCTTTAGTGGCGAACGGATTGTTAACGAGACCGATTTGAACTTTACCGGTTCATGACAGTGACATCCATTATTGGGGGAAAATCACTATGCCTCCTCCCGCACTATGGAAAATAAAGGTCTGTTTCTGATTAAAAATCAATAACTTTTTTATTTCTGAATATTATGTTCTAAAATTTTGCACAAATATAGAATAGTGTATATGGCTTCAAATGAAATGTAATTTTATATGACTGGATTTGAAACCATACAATAAAAAATAAAACAAATTCAAAATTATGAAAAATGTCCAATATTTATTTTTTAACAATGAATACTATTATTTTAATGTTTACAAAAACCAAATATCATATAGTACATCAAAATACAAATCAACTTAAATAATAAAAACATTTTTTTTTGAAAAAAAAAATGTGGTTAAAGTCGAACACAGATTAATTAATTGTAATGTTTACTAAATTTTATGTTATTTATACTTGATGAACTTCGGGATCTAAAATTAATTCGTTCACTTTCAAAAGATCTAAGGTGTCTTCATCAAGTTCCTTCACGTTTTTAGTATATGATTTTCTAATGCTGGTTATGTAAGGATCTGAAGTATAAAGAAGAGTATGAAATACATCCTCGTTTGTAGCGGATCTTGAGCATTTTCTAGCATGATGTAGATGAAATTTTATATAATCCTTGTTACGAGATTCTTGTGCATCTTCCGAAAGTTGACCAATAGGAAGTATTGCAAAATGCTTTATGACACTTTCTCCATGAATCAAAATTTTGTGAACTGAAGATGGCATGTAGTACCAGTCATAATTGCTCACATAGATCCTGGCAGTCTCCAGAGCATAACTGCCAAATTTTTCAGCACTTGTCATTACACCCGATGAAAGAGCTTGCAGAATTATGTGAAGTCGTTTAATCAAATTTATATCCACTCCTGTAATTTCAGCAGAGCAGCTTGCATTGTGAAAAAATCTTCTGGCAGTATTACCGTCATTAGAATTACCACTTACTTGTCTTGGTTTGTCGACAATTAATCCTAGCTCTTCACGGAAACGCCTTTGTACCAGGGTTTTCTTCTCTTGCTTTAGTCGTTTCTTTTCTTCGCTTGTGGCTGACCATGTTTGGAAAGACAGATTATAGGAAATATGTAAAATCATTTCCATACAAAGAATCCAGGCGTGCAAAGTAGACAGTCCGTATTGATAAGAATCTTCATTTTCAGGCCTAGCAGTCACTTTAGTCAAATCGTTCATTTGGCGTGGAGTAGCTCCACATATTGTACATGTGGAACCCGAAGGCGTATCTGTTAATACCTGAGCTACTTTGCCATCTATCATTGTAAGAAAGAGATCATGCTTCACTTGCACTCCCTCACCTTCTTTGTTAATTAATGGTGGACCCAAAGAATTTATTTGACCTTTTATTTCATCCACAACAGCTTTAGTTTTCTCGGGAGTTTCTTTGCAAAATTCTATTAGTATAGGCCGGCAAAAACGAACAGATGACGGTACCGGATTTTGCCAGACAACATCACCTGTTAGCTCGTTAATTAACTTAATAGGCACCAAAGAAGTGATAAATAAATTTGCATCAGAAATTAGTTCAGACTCTTCAGGCAGTTTCTGTTTGTACTGGCTTTGACCGGATAAGCCATCGCAGCCCCATTTACTGTATAGAAGTAAGTTATTCAATCCATTCCTATACACTGAATCTATTTTCAATATTCTAGCTGCAGTGTGATCTAATAAATCTTGAAGTCTTAATATTTTTGCACTTGTGTCTGTAATTTCTATAGCTGAAGATGGTGGATAGCAAGTAGTTTTAACTTCTTGCACTTTGTAATATGGTGGAAACACAAAACATTTTCGTTCGTTCGTTAAATTTCTCAAGTACAAACACTGTGCTTTCGTTAAATCCAAGTCAATAAATACGCTCAATGCCTCTTCATCCGTTAACATTTTTGTCTGTCTTGCTTCTTCTATGAGAATCGAGAATAAGGTCTTATTTTCAGTTTCAGCAAACCTTAATGTTTCCACAAGTTTAGCTTCTGTTCCTTCTCCTATCAAACGTAACCCTTGAAGATATGACATAGACGTGTTCAAATCCATATTAATTAAGTAACATTGTATTTTTTCTTCTTTTACTGTATTCTGACAAGTCTGGATAAGATACGCACGGTCTCCCACGTTTTCCAGAAGAAGTAGATGGTGTGGAGACGGTTGTAACGTCTTCAGTGTTCGGTAAAGTTACTGAATATTCTGATTCTAACCAATTACTGGTTTTCATTAAAAAACTATCCTTTTTCCGTGAAGCTTCTGTCCATCGTTTATTAAAAGCGGGAATAATATGTCTTTGAAAATCACTGAGGATGAAACATAAGTTGTCTTCAGATACATGATAATTTTCATTAAAACTGTTGATAATGCCTCTAATGATTTTCCTCCTTCGATATACGAAAGCATTATTTTACGTTTAGATCACTTGAAAGTAGACATTTTGAAGAGTCAACAAATCACGTAGTTAGTTATATTGTATTCGTAACAATTACACTTCTGTTAATTCACCACTATTCTGTTATTTACAATGAAATGAAACAACAGTTTATATACTATATGAAATATGAGGGTAGTGTGCATCTTGTTGATTAATATTTTCACACGCAAAATGAGTGCAAAAAAAGATAAACGCCCTAATATCAATGATAAATTACAAAACTTATCGCAAACTATTGATGTAAACACCAACATTTCAAACCGCAATAGATAGCGAGCGGTTTTCCGTTTTCTGACTTTTATCACATTTTTACTGATTACTCCGAAAACCGCAAATTTTCCGCAGCTTTTTTTTATATGATATGATACCTTTACGTTTATGGATACCTAGGCTACAAATCAACATTAAATATAAAGCAGGGGTAAACGTGGGCAACTGTCAAAAGTCTCGATGAACCTTAAAAAAATCTTTTTTTTCACCATTTATATTATTTTGTAATTATTTTAAGGTAAATGTTAACATAATATTAAATACATATTAGTTGTTCCATATTTTTCAAAAGACGAGGTTTCCAGAAATATATAATACATTATACCTTTTCCTGTAACGTATAACAATAAAATCAATTTGAAAGTGATGAAGTGAACGGGCTTAACATGGACGTCCGTCAAAACTATAAAGTTTGTGGTGTTGTAAAAAAATCATTTCATATAATATGTATAATTTTTTGATATTATAGTCTAGTTTGGTCTTTAAACTATTGATTAAAATAAAAAAAGCTTGGCAGTAGCGACATTGACAAAAACCATTTTTAATCAGCAGTTGTTTTACGATTTTCCACAGTGTCCCGCTCTGGAAGGAGTGGAAGAAAGTCTTACACTCTGTTTCGCTCTTTCCAGAGTGGAAGGACTTCTACAGTTGAAAACACACACCCTGTTCATGACAACACAAGGGTATGTGCCGGGTCCGTGGTAGCTCTTTACAATATTTCCGCAACCCCGACAGACAATGCTATCCGTAGCAGGCGGTGTAGACGCGTTTACGTGCTCTGTGGTGTCAACTGATAATCGTATATCCAAAACGCAATACATACTAGAATCCATACACAGCCTTCATTTGCTTTATTTTTTATCAGGTGTTATCTACATCGTCACGTTGACTGATAACTCAGATTCTTTTATTCCAACCTCATTATCATCAGTGGTATTGATCAGATATACGTTTAAGTTTTTTTATGAAATTTCATTTTGTTTTGTTTAAAAATTGGCTGTATTACTTAAAAAAGTTTCTTTGTGATTTTCATTGAAACAGTTTATTGACTGTGTACCTTTTGCGTCGTGTCGTGTGATCACATAGTTATAGTGACATTTGTACACAAACAAGACGTAAGTATAAGCATACTATACTAAGCCTATTTTATTTCGATAAGATGGATGGGGTTTGATTAAAATTGGTTTTCATTTCCGCACACTAAGAATTGATTTATTTGGTGAAAACTTATGGTAAAGTTATAGATGACACAACGATCAAAATATTGCGAACATTATATTTTGATGTACATACGTGTGTATCTGTATTTACTTGCGATTCTTTCTATTCTTTTATTACCCGACTGCAAAGGAAGGGTTATGTTTTTCGCGCGTATCTTGTATGTATATATGTAATATTCTTTATTACCTCATATCTCCCGAACCACTGAACGGATTCACATAAATGAGGTGTCGTTAGATTTGTCTTAGTAGCCCAAGTGTTCGTAAATAGAGGACATTTGAAAAAATTAAACATAGCGGCTGTGCGAAGCCATTATAAATTATAGAAATTGTTTTATTTCGAATAAGTACTGCAATATGGTTATCAAATTAAAGGGCTTATTTCAAAAAGGTATATCATGTTTATCATTAGTGTAATACTGGCAATAATAATACAAAGAGAAAGTTTAAAAATATCGACTTAGCCCTTTCACTTCCTGAATCCGGTGGGGTGCTATTGTGACACGACCGGAACACTAAAAAAATGTTAATTAATACACAACAAGCAGGCGGACCCATCCCATCATCATCATCATCATCATCGTCATGGGTAGTCAGAAGCCACAAAATCTGACACCGCTCTTGCTAAGGGATATCAAAATATCCCGCTACTGGGTAATAGATACTCTTTTAGCCTTGAATCTTTTAGATTTGAATAACGATTAGACTTAAAGCTGAACCCAAAATAGTATGTAAAATGGAAGCTTGATTGTTTAGTAATAGTGATACCTATTTGATGTTAGTATATTTAACCTATACGTAAGTTTTATCTCGCTAATATTATTTCTAAGCGAGGTAAAACATACTAATATTATGATTCTAGAATTTACAAAAGAAATAGTATATTAGTACCATGAAACTGAAAAGCAGTTTCATGGTACTAATATACAATTTCTCATGTTTTATGCACTTTATATACAAATTGTATTTGCAGTTATTTTACCAAATGTTTGTTTTGTTGCAGTTTGATGACTGTTCTATACACAGAGCATTACTGAACTTAAAAAGTTTCTATACTAATCTCAGCTCACCCTATACCAATCTTTAACAAGAAGGCCAAAAACCACGCAATTTTTAGGGTTCCGTAGCCGAATGGCAAAAAACGGAACCCTTATAGTTTCGATATGTCTGTCCGTCTGTCTGTCTGCCCGTCCGTCCGTATGTCACAGCCATTTCATTCCGAAACTATTAAGACTATACATGTGAAACTTAGTATGTAGATGTATTCTGTGAACTGCTTTCCGATTTTAAGAAAAAAGTTAAAAAATATTTAAAATAAAGGGGGGTCCCCATACATGGAACTGGAACTGAAAATATTTTTTATCATGACACCTATGCGTTTGTGGTATCTATAGACAGGTCTTTGAAAATGATATGAGGGTTTCTAAAACCACTTTTTCATAAAGTCAATAGTTTAAAAGATATAAGCTTCCAAAGTGGTAAAATGTGTGTCCACCCCCTCTAACTTCTATAATAATGGATTGAAAAATCTAAAAAAAAAATATATGTCTGTAGACCTTAATGTAAACTTTCAAACAAAATTGGTTTGAACGAAATCGGGTCAGCAGTTTTTGAGATACAGCATATTTTCTAAAACCGCAAATATAACTTTGTAATTCATACAAACACTATGAAAAACAAAGTTATTTAGCGTAGTTGTAAAAATGTAAATAAGTTAGTTTTTAAGAAATTTTTAAGGTTTTATTTTATTCATCAAATAAATATACATATTATATTATATTATTATAGTTACTACGGAACCCTTCATGGGCGAGTCTGACTCGCACTTGGCCAATTTTTTAGAAATATGTAAGTAGAGGCCTTACATGTTTTCTAAATAATTGCGTGGTTTCCATACGATGTATTCATTGATTCGACGTTTGGAGGGCTTTAATGATAATATTAATTATAAATACACAGTACCTACACAGCTTTAACCCTACAGCTTACAACTCGTAAGTCAGGGCCGTAACCAACGGGCCAGCACATCTATGCTTGGCTCTGCACTAACTATTGAACAATATTATTGATGAAGTGAATAATCTATATATTTATCTTAATTTTTCAGAAACATGAGTTACCCCGCCAACCCACCTCCGTATTCTGGTCCCCACCAAGGACCAGAACCAGGTATCCAAGTCATCCACGTGCAGCCCGCGCCTGCGCATTTCATCACAGGTCCAGTGCTGATGGGCCAGCCAGTGGGGTCAGATCCATCGGTGATTGTCTGCCAATCCTGTCGCCATCAGATTGTAACCAAAACTGTGGTACGACCTTCGTTACGGACACATCTTTGGGCTTTCCTGCTTTTCTTTATAGGGTGAGTTATTATTTTGTTTGTAATTATGTTTCTATTAAATGTGACCCCGACTTTGTGTATAGACCTTCTTCTTCTTCTGTAGTTTGGTTTCCGCACTTAGTCTCTGCACGAGACCATTGTGCGTGAGCCGTGTCGGCCGTCACTCCATCCAGCCAACCTCCCTCCAGAAGTAGATCAGGTCTTTCGGTCTATTCAGGGTAACTGTAAGGGAATTTAATGGCCCGAGGGTTCGTTTCCGTATTTCGGTAATTTTCGTGCACTCTAGGAGCACGTGTTCTACCGTTTCCTCCGTCCCCATGCATGCCCTGCACAGGGGACTGTCCGTTATACCTATTGTGTCATAGTGTTTGTTCAGTGAGCAGTGCCCGGTGACCACCATCATTCGCAGGCTTCTTCTGTCCAGGTGTAGGAGGCGCCTGGTTAGTTTTTTGTCCAGGTTTGGCATCGCCTCCTTGGACTGCCTGCAGCCTGGTGCCGATGACCACCATTTCTGGGCTTGGTCGTGTGTGTGTTCTTTAAGCCATGTGCGCAGCTGGGTGAAGGGGAGCGGAACGATGGGCTCGGGTCCGAAAACCATCGTGCCGGGCCCCCTCCTGGCCAGTTCATCCGCCGCATCATTGCCGAGTGATCCGCTGTGCCCCTTTATCCATTGCAGTGTCACAGTGTTGCGGTTCTTGACCCCCGAGCGTTGCAGCGCATTGTGACATTCTAGTATGAGCTTAGACGTGATATAATTTTTCTCTAGGGATTGAAGTACTGAGGCACTGTCGGAAAGTATGCGGATATGACTATCCGTGACTCTCCTGACTTCTATGGCATGGATCGCCTGAATTATGCCCACACATTCCGCCTGGTAGACCGTAGTATAGTGTATAGACCTATAACTTCCTCTATTTTCCAGTGAAAGTCCCATTTAAATCAGTTCAAGAGTAAGCGCGTACTGTTGATTTTTAATCAAATTTTCGTATATTTCCAGATGCTGGCCTTGCATGTGCATACCTTACTGCACGCCTGCTTGTATGAACGTGGACCACTATTGCCCCAACTGCAACGCGTTCGTCGGGAAATATAATTAAAATAATTATCTATAATAAACGAAGTGAAATTACATTTGCGTTAAAAACTAAAATTTATGGGATTCCCTATATGATGAATTGAGACGTATATATGATGAAATGTCAGTTGATATGTTAAGTAAGCCCTATTGTTAGTGTTGAAGCAGCATTTTCCCAGTACAGTTCGTTTGTTCGTCTTGTGACTTGTGTCGCGACGTCAGGTTGCGAGATCAGACAGAACTTCTTGTTTTGTATTTATTATTATTATGATTTATTTAATTCATACATACAATCCATGATATGTTAGTGTGAGACTATGTGAGTAACATTTTACCAATTATTAAATTGAATATTCCAAAATCCTTTCACCGCGGCCTCAAAAATACCCCCCCAAGGGGGGCAGGCTGGCGGGTCAAACAACCAAGTGATCCATCGGCGGTCCAAACCATTACCAATGTCAACCTGACTCTCATTAAGGAAGGCGTATACCTCCTTCAAATAGTTACTTGTACCCTTGTAATTCGTACCGCAATCAGACCTAACGAAGGCAACCCACGGCGTGACACAAATCTGTCCAAAGTCGCCACAAAGGCCTCTGTCGAGAGGGAGGTTACCAGCTCCAAGTGTACTTGGTTGACAGGCAGACAAAAACACACAAATAAGCCTTGACAATTTTACTATTTCGAAGTGTGGACGTCTTCACCGAAAAGGGACCAGCAAAGTCCGTTCCGACGCCAGCAAAGGGCCTCGCCTCATTGACACGATCAGCCGGCAAATCTCCCATTAGGGGCTGCATAGTGGAGGCCTTAGTCCGATAACACGGCATACAACGGAAGACAATGCTACGAATAGTACGACGAGCCGACAAAATCCAAAATTCTCGCTGCAGAATGGCCAACAGCGCATTGCAACCGGCATGCGAGTTTTTAATGTGACGATCAGTCACCAACAATTGTACCAAGTGGCCCTCCTTGGGCAACAACAGGGGGTGACGGGCCCCATAAGGAAGGCTAGAGTGCCTCAATCGTCCTCCAACACGCAAAAGACCCGTCTTATCCAAGAAGGGGTTCAGCTTGCTAACAGCTCCCGACAACTTAACCCTACCAGACTTCAAGACCTCGATCTCCTTCTCAAAGTGTGCAGCCTGCACAGAGCGGACCCAAAGGAGGAGCGACTCCTGTCGCTCTTGAGGAGAGAGAACTGGTGAGAGGCGCTTGTCCCCTGGATTCGTAGAATTATGGCCAAAACGCCTGATCCACGAGGTGACGTTCAACAATTTGTCGAGGGAGCTGTATCGATTCAACAAAAAATCAGGATCAAACGGAGGATCCTTCGTCCCAACAGCGAACACCTTAAGTCCGGGCAAAGGATCCGACATCAAGACTGGCATTCGAGGCCAATCGTCCTCGGGGCGGGTCAGCCAGTCCGGTCCCCACCAGAGGGGGTGAGCAATCAAGCGGGGGGCCATGCATCCGCGTGAGGCTACGTCGCCCGGGTTCAGGTCACCAGGCACGTGCCTCCAAATCAAAGGCGTTTCAGAACCTTGAATCTGAGACACTCGGTTCGCAACAAAGACCTCCAAAGAGTGGACGGACGTCTTCAACCAACACAAAACAATTTGACTGTCCGTCCAGGCGTAAGAAGCCCGAATGTCAACAGTTCCACCCAAAGTATGCACAACGTGATTTAGGAGACGCACAAGAAGCACCGCCCCTGACAACTCCAACTTAGGGATGGTCAATGCCGTCCGGAGGGGGGCTACCTTGCTCTTGGCCATGACCAGTGACAACTTCACCTGGCCCGTGGCGCTGACGGTGTGCAAATAAACAGCGGCGGCATAACCGTGAAAGGACGCGTCACAAAACCCATGAAGGGTGGCAGTATAAACCCCAGGGGGGAGGATGGCGCGTGGCAGCGCGACCTCATTGACCGCAGGGAGCGCGGATACAAATTGGAGCCAGTCTTCCAACAGGGTTTCCCGAAGTGGCTCGTCCCAACCAAGTTCAGCGGTCCAAAGGCGCTGAAGGAAGCATTTCGCCCAAAACAATACCGGGCAGATCCAACCATTAGGGTCAAAGGTCCTCGCTACAGTAGACAACACCAGTCGTTTAGTCCAAGTCTGAGGAGACTCCAAATCAACATCGTACGTAAAGGTGTCTTGAAGGCGCCGCAGGCTGCCTTAGTTCACGACGAGGGTAGACATCAAATGGTTCGTCCGCGCGGTGTCCCGAGCCGCTCGCCATCGCCGGAAGGGCATATCCCACTGGATGCCTGAAGGGCGGAGGGCGCGACTCCAACCGGGGACGTTCCGCCAACGGAGGGGAGAAGTAGCGGTGCTGGTCCGGCCACTGCTGCCTAGCAGCCAACGCGCGTTCTCCCTGACGAGGGGAGACCAAATGGCGCTCGCGGGGCTCCCGTACAACTTGCGCGGGGGGTGGGGAGCGGCGTGCAGAATTGCGGGCCTCAGCCCGGTGCTCGTCTCCGAAATACCCCCCCCTGCGCGAACCCTCCTCAGAAGATGGTCTGCTGGAGCGGTTCGCGTTGGCGCACAAAATCTCCAGGTGGGACCCCGTGCAAATTCTACACGGACGGGGGTCGGGGCAGTCCCGATGGAAATGGGCCCCCAAGCACGAGAAGCACAAACGGCGTGCGTTGGCAATACGGCGGCGGGCACTTACGTGCAAGTTCAAAAAAGCCGAGCAACTTGCCATGACATGCCCCGTGGCCTTGCAAAAGTCGCAATAGTGAGAACTCCGGGCGCCAGCAAAACGGGGGGCGGGGCGAACATCAACAGGCCCCCTAGCCCGAGGACTCCGGGCGCCAGCCAAACGGGGGGCGGGGCGAACATCAACGGGCCCCCGAGCCCTAGTCCGTCCCTGGTCTCTAGACCGATAAGGTGGTGGGCGTGACCCCGTGGCGCCACGAGTGTTGTCCAAAAACCGACACCCGTCTTCCAAGAACTTGAGAAGGTCGTCAAAGGTGGGAAGATGGGTGGCACTATCCCCACCATACTTCTGCTCAAACCGTGACCTCAACTCCGCAGGGAGCAACCGCAGCACTATGTGCACCAACAGGTAGGACCAATATTCCACCGGCAACTTCAAGCGTCTCAAGGCGTTGGTCGCTGAGACCAATGGGTTCAGCAAGTCAGTCCGCAACGTCGACGTGCTGGCAATGGCCGGTAGTTCCAAAATCTGGCCGATGTGCACATCAGCCAGGCAGCGCTTATTCTGATACCTTCTGGAGAGAAGCTCCAGAGCGGTAGGGTAAGAAGAGTCCGTCACCGGCAAGTGCTGCACCAAGGCTCTGGCTTCGCCCTCCAAAACGGACAACAAGTAGGCCAACTTCTGGGCAGGTCCGAGGTCCGAGCGTGCATCCACAAGACTCTCAAAAAGATTAATGAAGCCCAGCCAGTGGTCCAAACGACCGTCAAAATGTGGCAGCTCCAGGGTGGGCAGCCTACCCAACAGTCCAGGGCCCTTGAGAACGGAGGTCTGAGGCTTGGCCTCCTCAGGCATCCGGCTCCTCAAAATTTCCCGGGCTCGTTGACCTATGACATCCCCCAGGTTGACAATCTGGTCATAGTCACCCAAAACCTTATCGCGGGCTGCCTGGTCCATCACCGCCAAATCCACGTCCATGATGTACTCGTTGAAGCGTGTGAGCGCAGCATCAGCTGACTTGATCCTCTCATTCGCTTGCCCGTTCCGAGCAAGGGTGAGCTCTTCCAAGTCCGGACGCTCAACCGTTGCTACCGCCGATGTGAACCATCTCAACTGTGAGACCAATACGGCAGCAGACTCCCTGACTGCCTTTAATGAGGCCATTGCAGCAACCACGCTCTGCTACCAGAATGTTCGAGACTACAAGAGGCCAATGCAACAATCAAATATTAATACAACAGGCTAAAATTAACTAAACAAACAACAATGACTTGTTAGCCGACCAAATAATTTCACCAAAACAACAACTTAAATTCAATTATTTCAAGTCCAAATCCGACCCTGTACTTATTCCAAGTATGAATCTAGCTTGGCACAGATGGCTAGTTACAAAATAAATAACAATTCAATGTATATATTGTGCAGGATCACACCAATAACATCAATAAACACAACAATTGACTGTATAATATTGAGCCGAACAATATCTATCAACACAGTCCAATAAGTACCACAAATGCAATAACCAATACACACAATTCAAGTCCTATTATGTTAGACTATGTGTAATTATTATTTAGATAACCTTCCAAATTCAGATCAGTGACATTCAATTATTAATTGCAACAAATACCAAATTATGTACCAAATACAACCTAATTCCTAATTTCACAAATAAATCCTACTTGTCAATTCAATACCAAGGGGCTAGCACTACAAATTACAGTACAAACTACAAGTACTATTTGAGCCCGGCTGACAAAGCAATATATTCAAACTTGTTAAGTTATATAAGTTATGTTAAGTAATTAAACTAAAGTTATTTTCAAAACTTCCAATTAAACCAGTGGATCTTATATTATAAGAACCACGCTCTGCTACCGAATGTTCAGTCCCAAGCCAGCGCAACGGGGCTGGTATGCTGAACGGTCCACGGTACGTGGAGCCTAACGTTGCTCTTCAAACAAAGTTACACTATAGCCCTTTGGGCTTCCCCTTAATGGTTAATAATTATAATCACTTACCCAAGGAGCTGATGACGAAAAGCTACGACCTTTCCTGAGGCCGCGTCCGTGTGTGTGTGTATAGGTAATGAGTAATTGAACGTATAGTGAAAGTCAAGTGTGGATGGACGAAGGTTCTCAAAGATGCAGTCCTCCCAATGCGGTCCGTCAGCAATCACAGCACAATTACTTCGCACCAGATTGAAGCTGTTTATCACTACCTTTTTCCAACAAATGCGCGTGCCTTAGTATGGCGTCAATATGGCGTAATTGTTCCAAAATATCCCAGGCTTTCCATCAAATGGGGATTCTAAAGTTCAATCAATCACTGAACACAATTAATCTGTTAATATCACGTGAGATCCAATTTGATTTCCAATTATAATCAATTAAATCAATCTCCCAAGCGGTGGTTAGTTTTTGCAAGAAGGAAACGTCAAAGAGTGAAAAAAAGTCAAAGACAATAGAATAATGTTGCCAACCAAAGGTGCGTTCGGTTTCACGTTGGACTTAACACATTTTTTACACTCCTAATTTCAAAACTGAAGAAGTTTCAAACAACTTTGACCGCCTTTACCCGCCTTTGGCATTTGCATTTCTAAAATTCTGTTCTAAGCGGTAACCGTCCTGCCAAATTTCATTTTAATACGTCAAGCTTTTTGTCGTGGTGAGTGAGTGGCCTTTCGCTTTTATATGTATACATACTATAAGATTTATGGATGGTTTTCGGTTCTAATAATATTGTTAGTGATAATGCCACTTTAAAAATATTTGGCTTGTTGTTTTTACCTCATGTTACTTAATATGTGTACATATAGTTTGACTTATTCCATAATATTAATACATCAAGTAAAGAATGCACTTTGTTGTAACTACTAAATGTGTGCACTTTTGATCAAACTTTTCAATACCTAGTTTAATATTCGGGACTTATTTTCTTCTTTTATTTTTCATTCCAATGTGTGTGTCTTATCTCGTTCTCGCTTGTTAGAAGGCGATCGATGAAATTGTTAGTAATGAACAAACAGTGGACACTATATGAATAATACATGGTTTTAACCTTGCAAACGTTTGTATAACAAAAAGCTTTTTGTCAGAGAACAGTTTCTGAATCGGTTGCGACAAAAATCATCTGGGTGGTAGCCGAATTGTATTTTTTTTTATTGATAATAGGCTCGCGTTTGACCACCATCTCACCTGATGGTAAGTGATGATGTGGTCGAAGATGGAGCACGCTTACCTAAAAGTAACCTATTCACTCTTGACTTAAAGACTCCTAGGTTATAGCTATCGGGAAACACAGACTCCGGCAGGGAATTCCACTCCTTAGCCGTACGCACAATGAAGGTATTCCCAAAACGTTTTGTGCGTATAGATGGGATGTCCACCTATGCGCATCCGTATATCCGTAAATCAGCTTCTTTATAGGCTACATACACTTTTGAGACTGTTTTTCTATGTATCTAGCAATCGGCATAATCATTATAATGCCCATAAGCTTATCTAGAAAAATAAATAGTAGATTATTAACCAAGGGGATAAAGCAGTGTCTTCTGTCGCGGGTGACGATTTAAATCGCGAGCGTAACGAAGGACTCGAGGTTTACTCCCGAGCGTAGCGAGGGTGTTAAAAACTTAAATCACGAGCGAAGCGAGGGATTTAAGATGAGTTCTGAGTGTAGCGAGGGATTTAAGTTCACCCAAGACTAAGACAGCTTTATCACCGAGGAAAATACTCTACTTTTCGTACCATTTGCGAAAAAATTAACACAATAATAATTCATATTATTATTGTGAAAAAAAAATGTTCTAAAATGCTTATCTCATGATAAGCATTTTAGAACATTTTCTTATTTATAAAAAAAATTAAAATAAACTTAACGTTTATGTATTTGAAGAAAACAAAAACGGCAAATTCCTAGACTAATATTTTTTTGTCGGAAAAGCAAAGGCATCAAGCTCATACGGCCTCGTCGGTTTTCGTAAGAATAACTGCATAATAAATGCGTTTTCCTTTTTCAAAAAGATGTATAATGCTTTATATACAAACTCAATGGTGTAAACACAGATGTAGTTCAGTATAAATTTCGGTAAGTATTCCAAATTTAAATCACATTCTCCCCCTAGAGGATGAATGAAATTCAGTACAATTTTCTTTCCCTGTTTTTAACAGATTAAAAATGACTATTGTTATGTTTGCTTTTTGTGGCATAGAATGTCACTATTTTGAGCAAGTGGTACGAAAAATATCTTAAGTATGTTTAATTATACGCGATAAAGAATAAACAAAAGAAACCAATCAATAAAAAACAAAACAAAACCGAGGTATGTACAAAACTATGTGCAATTCTTAAATGACAAGTAAAACATTTTTTTTTACAAAAAATAGAACCGACTTCCATATCAAAACACTACAAAAACAAAAAAAAAACAACAAAAAATAGAACCGACTTCCATATCAAAACACTACAAAGCCAAAAATAACTTTAATTTCGGAAGGCGGTGTGAAAAAAAAAGAAAATCCAAAACCAATAATACCGACTACCGAAATTAAAGTTATTTTTAACCGACTTCAAAAAAAGGAGGTTCTCAATTCGTCTTGAACTTTTTTTTTTATGTATGTTAACTCATTACTCGGAGACGGCTGGACCGATTTGGAAAATTCTTTTTGCGTTTGAAAGGGTATACTTTCTAGTTGGTCCCATTGTTACGAAATTAGGATCTGATGATGGGATCCTGGAGCAATCGAGGGAACTCTTCAAATATTATAGGCACACCTATAGCGTTTTGAGTATTTCTTATAGTACCTTGAGCAGTTTTGTTATGGAAGTCGGTTCTATCTTTTGTAAAAAAAAATTTTTCATGCTTTTTAGTGTGTCGGTTTGTAATTTATCTAGTTACAAAAGCCATAATGTCAACAACTTATCGCCTTTTACAAAATATTGCTTTTCCCGATGCATAGCCGTTAATTTTTGAGGAGTTCTCCTGGTACTTGACTATCAACTCTACATCACCATACTCGTATGTATTGCGATGAGCATAAGTGTTCAACATCCGTACTCAAGTAATCGAATCGCAATCCACGAAATACTTATTATTGAGTAGTTTCAGTGGCCATCTGTGGTCTTTATCATTAGTCCAACTTCCTCAAATGGTACTCTTCGGAAGCAACTGCTCAAGGTACTATAAGGAATACCCAAAACGCTATAGATGTGCCTATAATATTTGAAGAGTTCCTTCGATTTCTCCAAGATCCCATCATCAGATCCTGATTTTGTAACAATGAGACCAACTAGAAAGTATACCATTTCAAACGCAAAAAGAATTTTCCAAATCGGTCCAGCCGTCTCCGAGTTATGAGGTAACATACATAAAAAAAAAAGTTCAAGACGAATTGTAACCCCCTTTTCAACCGACGACAAAAAGAGGAGGTTATCAATTCGACGCGTATATTTTTTTTAATTTTTTTTTTTAATGTATGGTCATCGATTACTCGAAGACGGCTGAACCGATTTGGAAAATTCTTTTTTTGATTGAAAGGGTATACTTCGATATTGGTCCCATTTTCATAAACGTCAGGATCTGATGATGGGATCCTGGAGAAATCGAGGGAACTCTTCAAATATTATAGGCACACCTATGTCGTTTTGGGTATTTATTATAGTAACTTGTGCAGTTGCTCTCAAAAAGTACCATTTGAGGAAGTGGAACTGATGATGAAGACCACAGATGGCCGCCGAAACTACTCAATAATAAGTATTGAGTGGATTGCGATTGAATAATTCTTCATTTAAGTCTGACATCAGTTATTATTCAATTTAATTTATTTTTTATTTAATACCAAAATTATACATGATTTTGCAAATATTTTAGTAATTTTTTTGTGTAATGTATTTTTTCAGTAGATTTGCACAACATATTTGTACGCCTCCTGGCATAACATAGCGCTCTTTTTATTAATATAACACCTATAAATAATTATATCTACTTTACCTATGTTAACAAATAAATAAATTTGATTTGATTTGATTTGATGGATGTTACGCACTTTATGCTCGTCACAATGCATATGGTGATGTAGAGCTGATGGTGAAGTACCAGGAGAACTCCTCAACAATTAACGGCCCAGCATTGGGAAAAGCAATATTTTGTAAAAGGTTATAAGTAGTTGATAATTAGGCTCTTGTAACTAGGTAAATTAAAAATAGACCAACTAAAAAGAGTGAAATAAAATCTTTTTACCAAAAAATTAAACCGACTCCCAAAAAACACTGCAAAGTGAAAAATAACTTTAATTTCGGAAGTCGGTGTCAAAAACGAAAATACAAAACTAAAGACACCGACTACCGAAATTAATGTTATTTTTCACTTTGCAGTGTTTTTTGGGAGTCGGTTTAATTTTTTGGTAAAAAGTTTTTTTTTGAAGTCAGTTATAAAGAAAACTTAGATATGATTATGTATGTATCAATATGTATATATACAAAATCTATTTTTTATTTTTCAATGCTAGTATATGTTGTTGAAAGCTAAATGGCCCATGCATGAGTGATTTGTATAAGCCTACGTATAATAGACCAATTTACCCTCAGTACACAGTTTTCAATCGTACGTATAAAATAATCTATAAATTTTGTAATATGGTGTAACTAATATGGTAAATATTAAATTATTTTTAAGCATAAAATTATATTTATAATTATTTTATACAGATTTATTATTTCGTTGCTCCCTACGCCAGATATGAGGCCGCTCACAAAACCCTCTTCAGGGACCTTCTATCCTATCCCTCTCACAGAGGACCATCAATAGATAATTATAATAATGATTAAATTGTATCAAGACTTTACTCTTAAACTATTATATACATTTATACACCTATCATAAATATATTTACTGTAACTCCATAAATGTCAAAGTAAAGGATGACTCACGCTAGACCGTGTCGGGTCCGAGCCGAGTGTCGGCCGTAGCACGGTCACCGAGCCGGTTCCGTGTCTGAAATTACTAAGACGGGCCTCGACCGGGCAATCATCGTTGCATTGTGATACAGTATACTCGTCCGAGAAAAATCAGTGTTGTAACTAAACTACAATCATGTTCAATTTTAACGATCTGGAATTAGCGGCTATTGCGATCGCTCTGGATGACGAAGAATCTGAAGAATCTTCAACTACAAGGAAATGGAGTGTGCATCCACTTTGGAGAGAGCGACAAGAGAAAGGAGAATATGTGAATCTTTGTAAAGATCTACGTATTTATGAAGACAAATATTGGGACTACTTTAAAATGACTAAGGAATCTTTTAACATCTTACACATGAAAATTAAAGATGATTTGACCAAAGGCAATACAAAGTTTCAGATTCCTATTTTATCCAAACATCGATTAGCTCTTACTCTCAGGTATGTATCTTTATAAACTTTTTATAAGTCTATATAGTATCTATATACAGGGTGTGGCGGAAATAATGGATAACCCTGTAACTGCCAGTAGGTCATATAATGGTCTATCATATATCCCAATTTCAAACTCAGTTGGTCAGGCATTTCAAAGTTATTTTTATTTGTTTATTTTTTTTGAAAATATTGTACCTATTTTATAAAATCAGCTGCCGTTTCAACATTTAACGGAGTTTTTTTATTCTGTTTTTTGCGGTCTGCTTCTGAATGTTTGTGTAATCACACGCGTATGAAGATTTTTTGTTACACTCTAAGATGATTTCAGAAAAAAACACATAATACTTACTTTTTAGTTTTTTTAATTGAATCCTGTAACTTTGACTCCATACCCTGAAAAAAAAATGTATCGCACAGTTATGGCCCATTACTTTAAAAAGTTGTCCATATCATGCGAATTCTAAAATGGTATCATAGTGGCCAGTATCGTACGAATGTGCAAAACTATTTCAGTTTGAATTCAAAAGGTCCATAATTTCAAAAAAATATTAAATTCAAAAAAATGTGATTCTGTATTTTACTAATCTTCTGTATCATGTAAATTGTTGTAAAAACGTTTCTAACTCACTTTGACATTGCTAAAACATCACTCAGGTAAAAAAAAACCGGTCCTTTCTTTGTTTGGGGCTACCTGGAATTCTGGCTCGATGGAAACAATATAGCTATTGTGCAAAATAGAAAAAGGCAAGCTGTATTTTTTTTAGAATCACCACATCAATAGTTCCTCATAACATCATTCAGTGTGATCCCGTTCGTTGTCGTACGTAGTCGCACGCGCCTTTGCTCCCTGTTTTTCGTTCGTTAAATCTAACTCGTGACTTACTGCATTTCTTTTCGGACTCTGATTTGCCTGTGATTTGGACTTGCGTTGTTTAGTGATCCCGACGACATTGCTTACTGTACCCGGACTGTTGTGGCAAGTGCGCTGTTGACAATGCCTCAACGTTACACATCGGTAGAATATGCCAACATGCACTACATTTATGGTGAATGTAGAGGCAACGCCAATGAAGCGGCAAGACTTTACCGAGAAAGGTACCCGAATAGTCGACACCCTGATTACCGAATTTTTATTCGCGTACACAATGCCTACTGTGAGGGAAGAATACCTGGTACAGGTGTGGGCGGCGCGAGTGAAGGACGACCACGAGTCTACAATAACGAAGAAGAAGTTATGGAGTTAGTAGAAGCAGATCCTACCATATCCATTCGAGTTTTATCTCGGTTTACTGGAATGTCAACCAGAACAGTACATCGCATATTAAAACGTCACGAATTGTACCCTTACCACTATCAAAGGGTGCAAACATTACTTCCAAGGGACTACCGAGCACGAAAAGAATTTTGTCGTATAATGTTGAGAAGAATTAGAGAACAACCACATTTCTTTGAAAATATCCTCTGGAGTGACGAGTCTACATGCAGGAAGGACGGGTATTTGAATATACACAATTTACACAGCTGGCAGCTTGAAAATCCACATTTAATTAGACAAGACCGATCGCAGTACCAAGTGAAAATCAATTTATGGACAGGAATAATTAACGGCCAAGTTATTGGTCCGTTTGAGCTGCCACCGACTCTTAATGCTGAAAGCTATTTGAACTTCCTGCAAAATAATTTACCCGAGCTGTTAGAAGACGTTCCTAATGAAACACGTGAGAACATGTGGCTGCAAAACGACGGCTGCCCTGCACATTATGCGGCAAGAGTGAGAGAGCACCTGAATGAGACATATCCAGAACGTTGGATAGGGCGCTTAGGGCCAATATTGTGGCCACCCCGTTCGCCGGACCTGAACCCATTAGACTTCTTTTACTGGGGCTGTTTAAAAGAAAAAGTTTACAAAGAAGAGATTACGTCTGTGGAGCAATTGCGGCAACGTGTGCAGTCTGCTGCTCAGGAAATAAGTTTGGCAGGCTTTGCACGTCGCATCAAACGTTCATTTATTAGAAGGTGCAGAGCTTGCATCGCAGCCGATGGGGCTCATTTCGAACATCTTGTATGATTTTTAAATACATTTGTGTCATGAACATTGCTTTTTATTGTATCAATTGACCTGTAAAATAATTACCTAATTAAGTAAGGAGTCTTAAACTCGTTATTATCTACCTCTTTAAAGTAAATCAATAAAAAGCCACAGCCTGGAAGCACAATAGCTCTGTCATCCCAAAGAAAGTGAGACTGGGTTTTTATTACAGAATCACATTTTTTTGAATTTAATATTTTTTTGAAATTATGAACCTTTTGAATTCAAACTGAAATAGTTTTGCACATTCGTACGATACTGGCCACTATGATACCATTTTAGAATCCGCATGATATGGACAACTTTTTAAAGTAATGGGCCATAACTGTGCCATACATTTTTTTTTCAGAGTATGGAGTCAAAGTTACAGGATTCAATTAAAAAAAACTAAAAAGTAAGTATTATGTGTTTTTTTCTGAAATCATCTTAGAGTGTAACAAAAAATCTTCATACGCGTGTGATTACACAAACATTCAGAAGCAGACCGCAAAAAACAGAATAAAAAAACTCCGTTAAATGTTGAAACGGCAGCTGATTTTATAAAATAGGTACAATATTTTCAAAAAAAAATAAACAAATAAAAATAACTTTGAAATGCCTGACCACCTGAGTTTGAAATTGGGATATATGATAGACCATTATATGACCTACTGGCAGTTACAGGGTTATCCATTATTTCCGCCACACCCTGTATATAAGTAATTTTATACAAGCTTTCCCTAGTTTAGGGTCAGGCCCGTGTGGGATTATCCAAGGTATCATTATCATTAAAAAAAAACAATTATTAAAAAAAAAAAACAAAAAACCCGACGGCGTACCGAAACAACTGAAAAGAAAAAAACAAGTTTATTTAAAATGTAGACTTATTCAACTTTACAAAATAATGGTCCCCGACTGTTAAAGTTGCTATTAACAGAAGTTGACTACTATATTTGTTTACTTTGGGTACGCAGTCGGGTTTTTTGTTTTTTTTTTTTTAATAATTGATTTTTATTTTGGTCTTTTTAGTTAGGTTGTGGTTTAATTATTTTTTATTATATTTTCCTGTAAGAATTTCGGGATAAAATGTACCCTATTATAATCCCGTGATCAAAACGAATCTAACGATACCTCATACATCAAAATCCATCAAGCCGTTTAGGCTACAGGAGGCCACAAAGAAACAGGCATACATATATACACTCGAAATACATTACCCATTAAAAAGGAGAGACGGTTGGGTTTCTGGCAGTAGCACAGTCGGTCAGAGGCAGAGAAATCATTTACATTAATATTATTACAAAGAAAAATTCATTAATTTAATTTACACATATATTTGAAGAACTATTACAATCACAATAATTTTAATCAGATATAAAATGAGATAAATAAGTTCCAGCAGAATTTTCTGTAGATATTGATGGCAGATTTTCGTCTAATGGAGCAGGAGCTTGGACTGTAGGAGATATCGATGGCTGCTCTGTACCAGTTGAGTCTTGTGATTGACGAGATGAATCCAAAACGGTCGGTGCCGATGGTGGAATTTCTGTGTATTGTAACATAATTGGTGTTGAGGCCGATGACGAAGGTGTTGATTCATTAATCAGAATTGGTGATGAGGCCGATGACGACGGTGTTGATTCATTAATCAGAATCGGTGATGAGGCCGACGACGACGGTGTCGATTCATTATACATCTATTCGAATTCCAGTTCCTGTACAACTGCAAACAGTCGTCCCTTTGCGACATGTTGGTAATATGGAGAAAATGTTTTCACTGTACTCGACAGACCATTGAAAAAATCATCTATAGGGTGTGATTTATTATATTCATTTTGCTTCTTTGCGTTATTTTCAAGAATGTACTTCATCAAGGTATCGGATGAGGATTGTTTGTGTGGAACTGTACGACGTTTACTGACTTTAGCACTGCTACGGTTACTACTTTGACCACTCTGTTGTGTTGTAAATTGATCAATCCTTTGTACTTCTGTGGCCCTGTCTCCTATAACCCCTCGTTCGCTGTCTGTGTCTCCTTCGTTTCTTATCTCTTGCATGGATTGATTATTGTATGTCCCTGTCACCTGTGACTCTTGCTCTTGTTGTATCTCCGATTCATTTGTGTCTGCGTCGTCGTCATCGATGTTGGATCTCGTTTTACGATCTTGAATGTAGGGTAGCAAAAATTGTAGAATCTTCTCATACTTATATTTCTTTATAACGGTAGAACTTTGCCCACTTTTTGTTTTTCTATTTTTTAGTGACCTTTTGAATTGATCTCTAATATTTGACCATCTTTTTTGCAATTCACATCTGTAACAAATAATAATAATGCAATATTTTTGTGTTTTCAGGTTTTTGACAACCGGGGATTCGTTTAAAACGATTTCATTGAATTATCGGGTTGGTCACTCAACTGTAGTTCAAATCATAAAGGAAACATGTCGAGCTATAGTCAACAGATTAATAAATGAAGTAATGCCACAGCCAAATGAAGAGACATGGAAAAGTATTGCTCATGAATTCCAAAGGCTATGGCAATTTCCAAACTGTATAGGGGCGTTGGATGGAAAACACGTTACTATTGAAGCACCAGCTAACAGTGGATCTGTATACTTCAATTACAAGAAAACGTATTCCATTGTATTGTTGGCATTGGTGGATGCTCATTACAATTTTATTTTCATCGATGTTGGGTCCTACGGCCGCAATAGCGACGGTGGTATATTTGCAAATAGTTCTTTGGGACAACGATTGAATAACAATTCACTAAATATACCCATCGGAAAACATTTGCCCAATACCACAATAACTTCACCGTATGTCATAGTTGGCGATGAAGCCTTTCCTTTAAAAACTTATTTAATACGACCATATCCACGTGATCAGGCCGCTACAAATAGTGCTAATGCATATTTCAATCAGAGATTGACGCTGGCTAGACGACTAGTTGAAAATGCCTTTGGCATATTGACACAAAGATTCAGAATTTATTCTAGAAGAATCAAATCTAAACCAGAAAATGTGGATTACATTATTTTAAGTACTTGTGTACTCCATCTTTTTTTACGACAAAGAAACGACATTGGATATTTAAGGCAAGATTCAACAGCTACAACAGACAATTCGTTAAGACCATTGCTCGCTCATGTTGGGAGGCCTTCTAATAATGGTTTTGAGGTTAGAGAAATCTTTAAAAATTATTTTGTCTCTGAACGTAATAACGAAATAATGTAATACTCGAAACGTAAATAAACGCATTAAAAATTCATAATCTGTGCGCGACAAGTTGAGACAGTGCTTTGAGCGGTCTATGCAGCGGGCATTGAGCGCAAGTCTCAACTTGTCGCGCATGGTTAATAGATAAGTTACTAAGGTTGATTAATAAAGTACAATACAATGTATCTGCTTACCAGTTTGTTTGATTTCTTCGCTTATTTTGACCCATGATGAAGACTTATAATTGGAGTCCATATATTTCCCATTGCTCATATCATATAATGCTGGATACTTCCTCACAGCCTCAATCAAACGTTCGTTGTTCATTTTCCGACGACGAACAAAACGTCAGAGCACTGTATGTATAGCATCACTACCGACTGCTCGGGCGCAACTCGGCGGCGCTCAGTGCTGCCACCTTAGCGCTTTCGCAGTCAGATATAGCGCTTTTTTGGGTCACTTAGCGCTGAAATTTTAATATTAACTCCTTGCGGAAAATATAGCGCGTTTCGGCAAAAAGGAGGAAATAAGCAGGCAACACCGCAATTCGTTCGTTCGTTTTGGTTCCGTTTCATATGTTTTGGGTCTTTGCCACATTCCAATGCTGATATAGAAAGAGTTTTCAGTACCATGAATGTGGTAAAGACAAAACTGAGAAATTCTTTAAGTATAGATACCATAAATGCTATCTTACATGTTCGATTGGGTTTGGCGTACAAAAAGGCTACTTGCTTTAATTACACTCCTTCTGACAATGTTCTGTCTCAGATCAGATCAAACCAAAAATATAAGTGGAAATTACAAAATGTACAAAATCTTCAAGCACCGCAACCTGGACTTCCAGGAATTCAGTCACCTTTAATAATTACTGAACATTTAATACCTGATATCGAAATCGATTAGCCATTAAACTTAAGACTAACTAGACTAGACTTATACCTATTAAGACTATTTTAGATTTAAGATTATAAATACAATTTTAATTGAAATAAATACAAATTTCTTACAATTATGCCTTTTTTAATCATGCAATCTAGCGGATCCTAGTGCTATTTTTTGATTATGCAGTCTAGCGGAATCTAGCGCTATTTTCAAGCGCTTTTAGCGCTCTTTGGCCTCAGAGAGGTGGCAGCACTGGCGGCGCTGTATTCATGCAACGGGCCGCGGCCGTGGCCGAGCCGAAGCGGGACCGAGTTGTTTCCGAGCGTTGTCCGTTGCTCGGGCGTCACTCGGTTGCCGCTCGGTATAACGTGAGTGTGTTCATACAAAATATAATTATGTAATATTAGTTGACCGTGCTACGGGCGACACTCGGCTCGGACCCGACACGGTCTAGCGTGAGTCATCCTTAAGTCTGTCTGTCCGCCTGTTACACTTTCACGTATTTTTTTTTGTAAATAAATTATACGTAATTCAGGTAGGTATGCAAAGGCAGAAACTTTGCTTACCTGATGTATCATCTTTGTAAGTGGAACTACATACCTACACAACTCTTTTTTCTAGTTCGGAGATAAACGTGATTTATCTACGTTGAAAAATTTAGTAAAAAAATTCCCACCAAAAACATAAATGTGAAAATGGGAGCCAAGTTCAATTGTCGACTTTGCCAACAAAAGACTTGTGATCTAAATGTGTGCCGAGTTCTGTAGACAATCCTGAAAATTTATATAACGTATAACATTCTTAAGTTAACTTAAAACACAATTTCTTGTTTTTTCTGCTAGAACAATGCTTATTTAAAAATATGACTTTTTCAATTTGCATAGTCAAATTATTTACACAAAGCAAATAACTTTTGATCTGTTGAAAAATGATGAGGATCATTTGATTATACAACGTGTAACGGAAACCCCAGATCTATCCAAAAGGGCTGAAGACAACATCTGGTATGGAGTCTCTATGCACAGTTTCAGCACAAAATAACTGACTCAAAGAATTGATACCAAATTATTGGTTTCATATATTTCTTGAATACCAATCATAACAAACGTGTCACAGCACTACGAGGGTCAATAACTTTCCACGTCACTTGCCAATAACACGATAAATCTTTTCGTTCTTCTTAATTTGAAAAATTCGGTCTCTGGTATCATTGTATTGGAATTTGTAGTAAGTTCTACACACGTAGACTTAGGATTACAAAACCTTTGCCATATCGTTTGTTATCATCCAAAGAAACCATGCACTTGGTATGTATATACCCTTTAAATTACACGTTGTATACTTTTTGCTCTTATAATTTGGCAAGGCATACATACATTCTAATAAAATCGATTGATTGAAAAAAAAATCTAATCCGCTGTTTTCCGATTTTTTCTCTGTATACACACAATTACCTATTTTATAAATTCACTGTTTTCTGATTTTTTCTCTGTATACACACAATTACCTAGCTGGATACCAAATTTGAACTTTCTAGGTCACCTGGAAGTGGGTTAGGTTTTGTATCTATCTATAGATCAGTCAGTCAATCAGTTATAAAAATTACGATTTTTGGATGTTAATATCTACATAAACGTTTAAACTGTATCCATAAAATTTGGGATACTAGTTTATCTAGGGGGTCTTATTATATAAACCAAATTTAGTGTGTTTAAGTTGAATAGTTTTTGAGTTATGAAGGGGTCAAAAGTGGTTCCAAATGGCTCGTGTACACACGGCCGCTGCTCGCCAGTTCTCTTTACTTGAATTTGGTTTGTAATTTTTTTTATGTAGTTATGTGTACATGCAGGGTGCAGGCAATGTTTGTAGGCTCGCTATAGCTATGACGCAAACTGTTAGTGTAGTCAGCATTTGTCATTAATTCAGCACTAAGGTGTTAAGCATAGAGTAGCTTTTTGCATAAAAGCAAAACGTCGTTGGTATGAAGTGTGACAAACTGGTGAAGTGCCCATATATCAAAATATTGTTTACAAAGCTTGAGCCCGTAATACAATGGTTCCTTATAAATATGAGAGCTTTATTCCTAGAAAGCCACTCGTCGTAAGTGGACCCCGTAAATTAAGATATACGACCAACTCTAGTTTAGGGCGCCCGCACAGCTTCATGGCCTAACCAAAAACGTTGAAGAATATTGCCCTTACTTGAAAGGGTTAATGTTTTTTTCTCATCAGGATATACGCTCGGGTCCTCCATCCTCCTGACAAAGTGTCTGATCTATTGAAAATATGTAGGTACCTTAATCGTGAAACCTGGTTTGGCATTCTGAATGAGGCCGGTGTTTCCAAGCTGTCGACCCTGAGATGAAATGTCAGAACAGTCAGTCTGATTAAAACCTCTTTAATAATAATAATATCGTATGAGAACCGAGTAGGTTTATATCTGAAGTGACCATTTAAGCATCTCACAGAATAGACTGCAAGGCTACAAGTATTTGAAAGAACTTTTAATTCAACGATTCGTTTAAAATTAAGAATATGACCAATAATTGTTTCGTGGCAGTAAGTTGGCAACACTAGCGTTTGTCGGTAAGTCCCCGAACACATTTGTTTACCATTCAATAAATAGCTCTTGAAACAATTCATCAACGAGAACAAAGGCCAAGCGTGCTACAAAACACGCACTGTAGAGTTCCGTAGTCGCGTCGAATTAAATGTTCAAATTGCGATATACCTACAGTATTGATTTCATTTTCAGCGGAAAGAAGTTATTAAATAGGTTTTATCAAAGAATTAGTAACAAGTTTTAACCTTAAAAAAATACTTCAAATCATACTTTAATCTATACTAATATTATAAAGCGGAAAGTTTGTTTGTTTGTTTGTTTGCTTGAACGCGCTAATCTTCGAAAGTACTGGGTGGATTTGGATGCAATTTGGTATGGAAGTAGCTTGAAGCTTGAGGAAGGTTATAGGCTACTTTTTACGCGACTGCAAAAAAGGAGAGTTATGTTTTTACCGTGATAGAATCCACGGGAGCGAAGCCCCGCGTGAGTACTAGTAAATTATATAACAGCTTGTAAGAACTGCACGTTACCAATTAATAATAATTAAATTTTACCGCCAGTCTTTTGTGATATTTACAACATATAGTAGGATAAGTACATATATAAGTTACTAGTACTCACGCGGGGCTTCGCTCCCGTGGATTCTATCACGGTAAAAACATAACTCTCCTTATTTGCAGTCGCGTAAAAAGTAGCCTATAACCTTCCTCAATCTTCAAGCTACTTCCATACCAAATTGCATCCAAATCCACCCAGTACTTTCGAAGATTAGCGCGTTCAAGCAAACAAACAAACAAACAAACAAACTTTTCCGCTTTATAATATTAGTATAGATTTGGAACACATAACAATAATATATAAAAATATATATTATCATTTTATGTTTAGAATGTACTTCCACATAGGTTTTTAGGTATATTTTCAAAACGAATGGACCGGAATTTTTTATGCATTATTGCATGTGGATTTCTGAAAAAATGTGCACTATGAGTAAAGAAAGGTCACTCAAACACTTAAACAATGCACACAATGGTGAATTAAAGCGTCTTAATGCCACGTTGGTTGAGTGGTCACAAGTGCTGACTGCAGACTGTTGAGCATGTGTTCTCGGGGTCGATTAACCGGGACGAGAAAAAAGTGCAGTTGGGTTTTTTTTGTAAGGAATTTCTCAGTAGTAGTCCGAAGTTTGGAAGTTGGTGGTGTGCTAGCCCCGTGCTTGCGAAAGCACGCCGTTGGTCTCGGCTGTCATTTCAACATTTTTGACAGTCGTTACGGGTAGTTAGAAGCCATTACATTGACACCGAGTCTCTCATAACCATAGTTAAGTAAGCCAGTTTACATCAACGCCCACACACACACGTGTTAATATAAATCACACGCACACACATTCATGCACATGCGCGCACACTCACTTACACACACACACACACACACGCACACACACATACGTACATACAGGCATACAAAGTCAATCCCCGTCCACCCCTTTGGTCTGAATAGACACGATAAAAATATGTTCCGTAGGCGAGTGACCTGTAGTCCTGAAATACAGAGATTCCCTAGTTTAGGCTCCAGTCCACCTTTTGAATACTGTAATATGAATAACTGAATAACTGTTGGTTTGTTTTATTACATTACTAGTGACTTATCCTCTAAGTATTCTTAAACGCTATAATAGTTCTTCTCTAATAACCATCTGAACAATAATCTTTTGAATAGCGGCAATGGTAAATCCTGGGGAAATCTAGTAAAATAATAAAGGTTAATTAATATTCATTCTGAGAACGTATGTATTCTTCACTTATCCTTTCTAAAATTAAACATACGGTTTCTTCCGAAAAGCGTAATCAATTCTTGTTAACTTTCTACAGATAAGTAAAGTATATACTATCTATCTATCCTCGACTGTTCGTGATCCATTTTAGAAATTACAATTTAATTCAAATGATTACGATTGCAATTTTAATATGCAGCCGAATGTGTTTTTATTATGCCTGCAGTTCTATATTTCTGTAGTTATGGCAGTGAAACCTACTAAAGACGCTATTTTAAAACAATTCTAAAGAAAATGAAAAAAAAGTGTTTGAAATGTCTACGAAGTTTTCGAAGAAACTTAAAAAAAGCGTTTCTATTGTTCAACCGGTGAGTTTGAACTGAAACCTTAGTAACTTTCCGCTTTCAAAATGTAAGAGCATTATTTGCAGAAATAGAACTCTGTAGAACTTACAGGTACTTACTTATTTAAAAAATATACATAAATGCACGTGAATTTATGTTTGTTAGTAACCAGTAAATATATAAAAACTTTTTACCAAAAAATTAAACCGACTCCCAAAAACCGACTCCCAAAAAAACACGCGCAAATATAAGCGAATATTGTAACTTTATAATTAGTACCTAATTACTGAAGTGATGTTACTAATTAGTGAAGTACTGAAGTGCAGCTAGATAAGCTTGAGCGACTACAAAATTTCTGTATCAGATTCATATTTTGTTTACGCAAATACGATCATGTTTCTGAGTTTCGTATTAAGCTCAAGTGGCTGCCTATCCGTCTTCGCCGGAATGCGCATATTTTATCATTACTTTACAATATTCTGTTCAATCCAAGAATTCCCTTTTACCTCAAAGAACGTTTTAAGTTCCTTCATGACACACATACTAGAGATTTGAGATCATCGGTAAATTTGACACTTTCAATGCCTGCGCATTCCACAAAATTTTATGATTCATCGTATACGGTGCAGGCTACTCGTCTGTGGAACGCATTGCCGTTGTCAGTTAGACAAGCGCAGTCACTTGTTGCTTTTAAAAGCTCTGTTGTCAATAATTTTTATACACTCCTATGATTTTACCTTGTATTTCTTTCCTTATGACATATTTATATATATGAAACACATATATTTATTTATACTTATTTATGTATTGTATTGTATTATATATACCTATATATATAGTTATATTAACTACTTTAGTTATTTTTTGTGTATGTTATATATTTGAAGTAAGTACACTGACTTTCTCCTCCCCTCTTTGTTTTATGTTCTTAAAGTCCATCCAAAGGTTGTCTGGAAGATATCGCTATCAGCGATAAGACCGCCATTGTAACCATTTTTCTTTTTTTTATTGCATTATTGTAAATCAAGTGCTTGTTTAAATTATTGGTGTACAATAAAGAGTATTCTATCTATCTATCTATCTAATTAATTGTAACAAACTGTTAAATCTTACAATTGTGGTGGAAAATAAACGTTTGTTTTTTTTATTTATTTTATTATTAGGTCTGACAATGCTCTAGCAAGGGGTATCGTGTTACCCAGCCACAGCGATGTGGAGGTCAGATAGGCAGTCGCTGCATATAAAACACTAATACTCAGTTGTGTCCGATTAGACTGGAAGCCGATCCTCGCATAGTTGGAAAACGGCTAAGCAAATGATAACAAACCCTCTGTTTTTTTTTTTCTTCATATATTTGTATGCGTATATGTATAATTTCATAGTAACAAACTAAGTACAATAGTCTCTTTAAAATACTTGTACTATAGGAGTTTCGTTTCAGCAATTTGCCTATGGAACCCTAAAAAGGCAATACGCAAAAGCATGGGATCACATTCCCACTTATGTTAAAAATATCCAGATGGCAGATTGTTATTTTTCCCTTTAGTAGGCGCCTTAGGCGGACGTCTTTTAGAGGCTAATTCAATTAATGGTTTTTAAAGTAAAGAAAAGTGTGCAAGTGCGAAGCAAAGTTCGTAAGTACCAAATTGTACAGTTTATTTATAATCCTACAACCCGCTCTGGACCTGCGTGGTAGATTACAGCCCATTTTTTTTTATAGAGGTTCCTTCTTATATTTAACAGTCCCAGTTGTGCGAACGTCAACTAAGTTTGATACGTTTAGTGTAATCTGTAATATTCGTTTTATTAATTATCAGGTAGTTTTAATAATACGGGCACATTTTCCAGGCGGAGTTCTTCATATATGTCCTCCAATACAAGACTAAAAAATGTTATAATCGATTTATAATTAACGACCATAATTTTCATTACACTTCCACTCATTTTTTTACTGATGAGTCTCGTGTTTGACTACCATCTTACCAGATGGTTAGCGATAGCGATGATGTGGTCGGAGATTTTTTAAATGCTTGCTTGCAATTTGGATAGAATTCACATTATTCCGACCGAACATCTGTCTACTAGAGTAAGTGTCTAGTAGAGTAGTTGTACTAGGTAAATTTGGGACTAGGTGCACCTATTCTTAGTATTTAAAAATACGTGATCCAGATACCTATTCCACCTAGTCCACCTAGTCCCTAGTCCACCTAGTATCAATTATTACTTATCGAATGTGGTCATGGTGCACGTACTTAGTCCAAGTAATTTTTTTATTGTGGCTACTAATTTTGGAGGAAACTGCTAAACAACAAATGAACACGGTATTTTGATTAAATTTTACGATGACGGTCTTCAAGCTTCACGGACTCACCTCGTTGCCACTTCTCCTGTACTTGATATTTCTATTGAACTTAGGGTGTTAGCACCAGCAATCAATGATAAGACTAGGTTGGTACCTAGTAATTGGACTTTATACTCGAGACTAGTCAGTAATCATTCGATCCGAATGAGTACCACCTAGTCTCGACAAGACTAAGTATTACGAAGTATCTATTTACTTAGTCTTTTCGAGACTAGTTGGTACTCATTCGGATCGAGTATTCTCGGATCGAATGATTACTGACTAGTCTCGAGTATTGAAAGATAAAGATGGGAAGACTACGGAATAGCGTAGTTAAAAAAGGACAGAATATATATTCTTGCACAACACGCGTGCGTGTTGCGTTACTTTTATGTACTTTGAATTAGGGTTTAAATTCAAGTGACTGACAAACGAATGTTTTTACAAACATGAATCAGCGGTAAAGCAGGTTTATAACGTGTTGAGTGAATGGAATGCAATTACGCGTTAGTGCTATGAAGCCTAAGAGCAGTAGTTGGATTTCGCAATACTTCATGATACTAGGTGTTGTCAAAGTGAGAATAGGTGCCGCCTAGTATCGAAATTTACCTATTCCGCTATACCGGTTACCGGATATTTCGCGACACACGACGCCGCACGGTGGGCTGAAAAACGGCTTTCATAGACTTAGGCATTTTATTTTGCAAGTGCCAGTTTTTGTGCCGGATATCACTTCTATTTGTTATAACAATATACAAAAATGACACCAGAATTGATTCTGCACAAAAACGAAGGAATTATAATTTTTTTACGAAAATTTTGTATGGAGCTAGTATGAAAAATCGAAATATCTCTGAAACGGCAGCGATAACCGTAATATCCTTATAGGAGGTTTTAGTACTAATTATTTATGATTTTTTGACATACGTTACATAATGGTTGTAGATGCCTTTTTTTTTTTAAAAATCGTCAAAATATTTTTATTTATTTTTACATATTAAACGTTCCTTTTAGTGTTTAAGTTGAAGAATTCAGAGCTTTAACAACTCTTAACATAAAATAGCATCACCCCTATAGACCTGAAGGACTAGACAGAGGTGTGTAGTATCTTGTTGATCTTGTAAGATTTCCAACAATACCAAATAGTTGAATATCAGTGTCAAAGTGCCCATGCTGTCGCTTCTTTTAGAAAGATAGGGGAATGAAATTGTTAATTGATCATACCCTAAAAGTATGATTACAACATAACCGGACACATAATAATATCGACACAAAAGGAATTTTAAAACCTTGCATACGTTCAAAATACAAAATAACATATTGTGTAGTCATCTAATGAGTCTGATGACAAGTAATTAAGTAATTAGAATGATGGTTGTAGTCTTCTGATTCTAATGAGCCTATTAAGTGATTAAATGATTTGAAATATCTCGCAACAATACCAACTAAGAACTGCATTCACCTTTTTATAATTAGTGAGCTAATGTGATTTGCTAATGTTGATTAGTTCTACTATGAGTTCTACGAAATGTTTTTGACGATTATAAATTTTTATTATCATATCTTTTATAACTTTAATGAGGGTAGTTAACTAATTATTGACTTTATACAATAAAAGGGCTATAATTTTGTTCCATAATTTAGATTGTTCACAACCGTGTAACTGCTAACACTAAAACTATTTGCTTTGCGACTACAAAATCTTAGAATGGAAAGTTTAATCACCAACTTAGATTTGTTTGTTCTTCTAAAAAGTGAGTGTCCTTCATTTAATCATGAAGTATTGTTTAGTGCAATTGTGTCCCGCATAGGCGATTGCCTTTCTGCCGAAGATCAAGTAACTCTCAAAGAATTTTGCCGGAGATTCACGCGAGCTGCTTTAAACAGGTGGCAGAAATCTAAACGATTCTTTGATAAGTTTAGAAATACGTACGGAGAGTGGTTGCAAGCAAATATTGATTGGCCGAGTTGCGTGCAAACTTTAATAAATCAAGAACCAACTGTTGATGAGATACCAAGAGCACGCTCAGTCTCTCCAGAACCTTCGACATCATCGACTGTTGGAACAATGACAAAAAGGTCCCGAAAACCATTCAAAGATCTGGGAAGCAAACAGAAAAAGAGAAGATCTAGTGAGCACATAGGCGAGGATTCCTGTGAATTGGCATATGCAGCTGCAGCACGTTTAAAAGAAGAAGGTTATGAAGATATCGCATCTGTAATCAATTATATGATCAAAAATCCAGAAGCTGCCGTTAAAATCAAGGAAAGCATTAAGAAAACAGTAATATTTACACCAGAGAAAGCACTTGGATTGCTTCTTTCACTTAAGCTTTCAAAGTGGCAATATATTACGTTGCGAGAGACTGCCATTCGGGAAGGTGCTAAGGATATTTACCCATCCTACTATAAACTGCAACAAACTAAGCTTGCATGCTACCCTCCTAATCAATCAGTATCAGTTACGGATTCATCAGCTAGAATTACACTTCAAGCTTTACTTGACATCACGGTGAAGCGGATTCTTCAAAGTGTTTCTGATAATGTGGAAAATAAGCAGTTAAAGCTGATATCGAAGTGGGGATTTGATGGTGCTTCCAATCAAAGCCGATACAAGCAGAAAATGGACGGCGAGCATGATGATTCAAGCATTTTCATGACCTCCTTGGTGCCACTGAAACTGACAGATGGAGATAATACTATATGGACAAACCCGAAACCATGCTCAACTTTTTATTGTCGTCCGGTTCAGTTCACTTTTGTAAAAGAAAGCCATGCAGTTGTCATTGATAACAAAAGAAAAATGGATGAGGAAATTGAGGCCCTTAACCCCACAGAGTGCATTAATAGTAACAGGGTGACTCATAAACTAATGATGACAATGATCGACGCAAAAGTCTGCACGTACCTTTCTGAAGCTAGATCAAATGCATCATGCTACCTGTGCTTAGCAAAACCAACAGAAATGAACCACTTAGATGCTGTAACATCAAAAACTGTGTGTTCTGACATATATGAATTTGGCCTATCATCCCTACATGCCCGTATAAATTGCATGGAATGTCTGTTACACATTGCGTACAGACTTGACTTCAAACAGTGGGCAGCAAGAAGTAATGAGCATAAAGATATGTTACAAAACAGAAAAAAAAACATTCAAAATAAATTTAAAGAGGAGCTCAATCTGTTAATTGATATAGTAAAACAAGGCTCGGGAACTACCAATGACGGGAATACCGCAAGGAAGTTTTTCGAGTTTCCCAATAAAACTGCAGCTATTACTGGGTTGGATCAAAACCTGATAAAAAGATTTGCTGTTATTTTGCAAGCAATAACATCTGGTGAGAAGATCGATGTCATCAAATTTAAAGATTTTGCTCGCAAAACAGCAGAAAATTACGTGGAATTATACGACTGGTACTACATGTCATCAACCGTACATAAACTATTAATACACGGAGCTGACATAATCGAAAAAAATGATATTGTCCCGATTGGGACTCTCTCGGAAGAAGCCTCAGAGTCTCGAAACAAAGATTTTAGGAGGTTCCGGGAACATCATTCGCGGAAAAGAAGCAGGCAAGATTCTAATCAAGATATCCTAAATATGCTTGTTGTTTCTTCGGATCCTTTTCTAAGTGCACAAAGGCCGAAGTTAGATGCCAAAAGGAAGACAACCTTTTTTGCTGAAACTCTCGACCTAATACAGTTTCCGGAAACTGAGTTCGAGTTTGTAGGTATATCCGATCTGGATTCTGACTCGGAATTGGAGTCCGACAACGAAACTTGTAAAGAAAATTTGTAAAATTTAATTATTTTTCTTTATGTTCTTTTGTTATTTATGTTAGTTTATTGTACCAATATGTTTAGTTAATAATTTCATAAATTATAGTTTCAAATATGTATTTTGTATAATTGAATTTATTAGATATTATTTTTGTTACTTCTGTTTTATTTAAATTACCTATCAATAAAAAGTTTATATACAGTCTTTTTTTTTTCACATATTCTTAATATTTGGGGAAAAAGCATGCTTCCTAACGATGTTCTTAACTTTGACACAGTTCATGGATCGTTTTGAACAGTTTCATATGTTAAAATAAATAATGTTAGTACTATAATCCCCTATAAGGATATTATTATTATTATGTGTCCGGTTATGTTGTAATCATACTTTTAGGGTATGATCAATTAACAATTTCATTCCCCTATCTTTCAAAAAGAAGCGACAGCATGGGCACTTTGACACTGATATTCAACTATTTGGTATTGTTGGAAATCTTACAAGATCAACAAGACACTACACACCTCTGTCTAGTCCTTCAGGTCTATAGGGGTGATGCTATTTTATGATAAGAGTTGTTAAAGCTCTGAATTCTTCAACTTAAACACTAAAAGGAACGTTTAAATATGTAAAAATAAATTTAAATATTTTGACGATTTTAAAAAAAAAAGGCATCTACAACCATTATGTAACGTATGTCAAAAAATCATAAATAATTAGTACTATAACCCCCTATAAGGATATTACGGTTATCGCTGCCGTTTTAGAGATATTTCGATTTTTCATACTAGCTCTATACAAAATTTTCGTAAAAAAATTATAATTCCTTCGTTTCTGTGCAGAATCAATTCTGGTGTAATTTTTGTATATTGTTATAACTAATAGAAGTGATATCCGGCAAAAAAACTCGCACTTGCAAAATAAAATGCCTAAGTCTATGAAAGCCGATTTTCAGCCCACCGTGCGCCGCCGATAACTCGTGTAACATAGTATAAGTTTTAACTCCGCCCCTAAGACGACCCACTGACCTAAGTTTTGGCTTAGTGATGTACTTATGTATTAGTTTATTTATATTTATTGTGATATATTGTATTTTATTTGTATGGGCCAAGTTGTCTGAAATATATAAAATTCTATTCTATTCTATTACTAGCAATCTTGTTAACCCCTACAACTAAGCTAAATTAATATACTTGTGTCTGGAGTGTGTTCACGGTAACAGTGTAATTGGTTGAGTTCGAACCCGTGACCTCTCAATCACAAGTCCGACTCCTTAGCTATTAGGCTGTTGACGCTATGCAGCACGCTTACCTATAAGTAACCTTCATTCACTTTTGTATTAAAGACCCCCAGGGTTATACATATTTGACTCCGGCAGGGAATTCTACTCCTTAGGTCACTCGTTTCCAATGCGTGGGATGTACACCATAACGATGTCGCTTCACCGTTCGTCTTGCAGTTTGATGATGGAACGCGCTCCGTGGAATTCGGTTGTGATATTATAACTTTCACAGCCCTATGTTCATTAAATCCTACGTGGGTTTTAAGGATGATTAAACATATCTACAAAGACTTGGCCAACCTCAATTTTGATGTCTTTGTATGGCTACCTTGTAAAACGATCCTAACTGTCTCAGTGGCCTACAGTCGCAGGCGCAACTGCTGAGAAAGAGGTTTCGGGTAGGGTTTCCAATCCCGCAGCCTGAATTCAATCTCGGTATTTGCGGGACTACGAATTTTCAATCCCGCGGGATCTCGGTATTTGCGGGATCCCGCATATTGAAAATATTCACATTTATAAAAAGCAAATGAAACAATGAATTGCTTGAAAATGAATGCTTTTTTTCAGTCCCGCAAAACCCGCGGGTACCGCGCCCGTAATCTCGTATCACGCGGGATTGGAAAATGACGCGGGATCCCGCAATACCGAGATCTCGGTATTCCGGGATTGGACGCCCTAGTTTCGGGTGCGATTCTCAAAAAGTGGTATTGAGTTTTTCTCAGTAGTAGCCCGGAGTTTGGAAGTTGGTGGTATGATACCTAACCCCCGTGCCTCGAAAAGCACGTTAAGTCGTTGGTTTTGCGCCTGACCTCTCTCCGGTTGTATCCGATTGCAGTCCCATCGAGCAATAAGAGTAAAGGAACAGAGTGCACCTGTACTTGCGCACATACTTGTGCACTATAATATCTCCTGCGCAGATGGCTAATCAAGTACGAGATTGGTAGCGGTGGCAGAAATCTATTAGGATGACTATCAATTAATAAAACCATCTTACTCATAGAAATGTTTGCTGTTCCAGTAACAAAAGATGAACGCTGTTCCCGTTGGTGCGAGGCCATGCCCACTCACCTGCCCGTCTTGTCAGGCAAGCATCGTCACGTCAGTTACCAGCACAGCCACCATGAAAACCCACCTCATGGCTGCGCTCTTATGTTGTATGTAAGTAATATTCCTGTTTTTCTTGGGGAAATACTAAAATATTACGATAATCTTAGGATGATCTAGTGGTGCTGGAATCAAAGAATAATATTACAGGACAAACCCAGAAAAGTACTTTATTGCGGAAGCCTGTCTCCCAGTAGGTAGTGGGGTCATAGATTAATAATGTACTTTTTGTATTGCTATTATGATAATACTTTAAATTTGATTAACTTAGTACTGAGGCATCAGGAGCCTCAGTAGCAAAGGAATAATATATATGTGGCTACAAGTATTGAGCGAAATAGATTGTTGAAATGTTAATGTTGTCGCTGATGATGATCACGTGACATTTTGTCACTTCCGCGTTTGTCAATCGAATACATAACCATTGCCGCTCACAGAATGTCACCCCTCCTTTTTTTTTTTGAGGATGACAATGACTGCCTCCAGATCTGGGCGAAACGGGAGTGTGTGTCAGACTTTTCGTCTTTTATTGACTAAAATCCATCCGTGTTCCGTCATTTGCCCTTCGCGTTCCGAGGCCACGGTAACTTTTTCAAACAATTCTGCAACCCCGGCAGGCAACGGCTCCCTAGTCGGCTCCGACAACTTTGCCGACAACTCTTTGAGGCATGTCACCTGTCTAAGCCCTAGACACCAAAAGCCTTAGACAAGTGACATTCAGTTCTTCAGTGACTCTTCGTTTAGGATAGACCTACAGTGTAACTTACTTGTTGTTACAGGTGCTGCATTTTATGCCAATGCTTTCCGTATTGTATGGACTCCTGCCGAAATACAAATCACTACTGCCCCAGCTGCGGCGCTTATTTAGGAACTTACAAGCGATAGTGTTGCTGTTTCTTTTGGTTGTAATCTGTTTCTAATATGATGTGGATAAAATACATAAAATGTCTTTTACCTTAGCGTACCATGTTATTTATACCTAAGGATACCCATTGATCGAATATATTATGTTGTCTTCAAACACTCGTGTACTCTAAAATGTATTTAATAAGCTGTAAAAAATGTTCCATAGTTGATCTCAGATTTTTTTTACTTTTCCATCAATACGTACTGTAGACTCGGGAGTCAATCAATCAAAAAAATTGGATAAGTTTACTCGTAAGTAATGAATTTTAAAAGTATGTATTGAAACGCGACCAGCCTGAAAACAATAACGAAAACGTCAGTTTTTGACACTTATACAAACAAATTCAAATCTATACTAATATTATAAAGCGGAAAAGTTTGTTAGTTTGTTTGTTTGTTTGCTTGAACGCGCTAATCTTCGAAAGTACTGGGTGGATTTGGATGAAATTTGGTATGGAAGTAGCTTGAAGCTTGAGGAAGGTTATAGGCTACTTTTTACCCGACTGCAAAAAAGGAGAGTTATGTTTTTACCGTGATAGAATCCACGGGAGCGAAGCCCCGCGAGAGTACTAGTAATACTATAAATTTATAAGTCATGATTATATTATGACATATTCATGACTTTTAAATTCTGTTAAATATTATTAATTATTTTCAACCGACGACAAAAAGAGGAGGTTATCAATTCGACGCGTATATTTTTTTTTTTAATGTATGATCATCGATTACTCGAAGACGGCTGAACCGATTTGGAAAATTCTTTTTTTGATTGAAAGGGTATACTTTGATATTGGTCCCATTTTTCTAAAAGTCAGGATCTGATGATGGGATCCTGGAGAAATCGAGGGAACTCTTCAAATATTATAGGCACACCTATGACGTTTTGGGTATTTATTATAGTAACTTGTGCAGTTGCTCTCAAAAAGTACCATTTGAGGAAGTGGAACTGATGATGAAGACCACAGATGGCCGCCGAAACTACTCAATAATAAGTATTGAGTGGATTGCGATTCGATTACTTGAATATGGGTGTTAAGCACTTTATGCTCGTCACAATGCATATGGTGATGTAGAGCTGATGGTGAAGTACCAGGAGAACTCCTCAACAATTAACGGCCCAGCATTGGGAAAAGCAATATTTTGTAAAAGGTTATAAGTAGTTGACATTTAGGCTATTGTAACTAGGTAAATTAAAAAATGACCAACTAAAAAGAGTGAAATAAAAACTTTTTACCAAAAAATTAAACCGACTCCCAAAAAACTCTCCAAAGTGAAAAATAACTTTAATTTCGGAAGTCGGTGCCAAAAACGAAAATACAAAACTAAAGACACCGACTACCGAAATTAAAGTTATTTTTCACTTTAGTGTTTTTTGGGAGTCGGTTTAATTTTTTGGTAAAAAGTTTTTTTCTTTTTCTATAAATACGAACAACAAATAACAAAATTAAATACACCTGTTGCTAAGTCTCATATAAAATCTGGACCTGAACCTGAATGCTTCGCACCACCTGAAAGATATTTAAAAATTAACGATGTCTAAGTACATCTTCAATATAAGAGGCATTTGTGGGAACATTGCCACATCAACAATAACGCTAAAATATCTTATGTAAGTAATTCATATTAAACCACCATTTCATAGTGGAACAGTATTGGATTAGGTATCGTGTTCCCATAGTCAGTTGGCACATAGGATGAACACAGTTTTGTCAATATTTTGATTGAAAGGCAATTTTTATAAATGCCTTGCAATTAATTTTGAATATATATTTTTTTAGAAAAGTCTTTTAATCTCTCGCTCTCTCTGATCGTTTCCTCATTGCTGAGGATCGGACTTTGGCTCCATCGGTCCCTGGCTATCACCGCCCTCACAGTTAGGTGAAGTTTCTTTGAAGCTGATGCATCTTTAGTTTGGTCAACCTGGGGCTGTATGGTTGTTGGATAAGACCATCTGGTTGGCGAACAACCTCGAGCTCTCTTGCCTTCTACTCCGCCAACAACGACCTATTTCTCCAGGATGACATCTCCTCTTCACATTATGTGGCCAAAGTAGTCTTTTAAGTCTCTCTATAAGTTTTTAATTATTAGTAAATCGGAATTGTGGGTCTGGGTGTTTGTACCTAAATAATATGCTCCCATGATACAGGAGAGTTAAATCCTGGTTTTTCCTGTACGCGTTTAACATATTTTTGTCGATGTATTTAAACTTAAATACTTGAAGCTGAATATTTGTTTTTTCTAAGTGAGATATCTTAAAAAAGTACCTGCAAGTACATAAAAATTAAACAAAAACATGAATAAACTTTAGTGCGGATTAAGATTTGGTAGTTTTTGTCATCGATATAAAACTAAGATATTTTCAGATCATTATTTGACCATGAAAAAAATAATTATCTTTGTTATGTACATATTCAAGTAATCGAATCGCAATCCACGAAATACTTATTATTGAGTAGTTTCGGTGGCCATCTGTTGTCTTCAGCATCAGTTCCACTTCCCCAAATGGTGCTTTTCGAGAGTAACTTCACAAGGTACTATAAGAAATACCCAAAACGCTATAGGTGTGCCTATAATATTTGAAGAGTGTCATTCACCAGTATCCATATATTAAACTTAAATAAAAAATTACTTATATTTATTTACACCTCATTTGTTTTGTGCAATAGTTACAAAAATACTTGTGTTGGGACCAGGGACCGATAGCGCTTTCCTTTTATAGGGTTTTACCCTGGGTTTTGAAGAGCTAGGATATTTTAATTCAATTAAAAACCCCTATAATTTTGCTGAATACTTTTTTAGCTTACTTTCTCAAGGGAAACCCATTCATTGACTTTCCCAATAAAAAAGCTAGGTTTTTACAGTCGAATACAAAAAGCTTTAACAATCAACTAACCCATTCTGAAAGGGAAACCCTTTCGTAAGCGCTAACCAACATATTAATTCAAGCGAGTTTGGACCGTATTTTTAACTACATAAGAGCTATCTGAAGCCGTGCGGATGAATTCGGCAACTTCAAGGCTAACAAAGATAAGCCTTCCGATCACCGCGTCATGCTAAAATATAACTTATTGTCATTGCTTTAAAAGCTAACGTGTGCGTCGCACGGTGGGCTGAAAAACGGCTTTCATAGACTTAGGCATTTTATTTTGTAAGTGCCAGTTTTTGTGCCGGATATCACTTCTATTTGTTATAAAAATATACAAAAATGACACCAGAATTGATTCTGCACAAAAACGAAGGAATTATAATTTTTTTACGAAAATTTTGTATGGAGCTAGTATGAAAAATCGAAATATCTCTGAAACGGCAGCGATAACCGTAATATCCTTATAGGAGGTTATAGTACAAATTATTTATGATTTTTTGACATACGTTACATAATGGTTGTAGATGCCTTTTTTTTTTTTTAAATCGTCAAAATATTTTTATTTATTTTTACATATTAAACGTTCCTTTTAGTGTTTAAGTTGAAGAATTCAGAGCTTTAACAACTCTTAACATAAAATAGCATCACCCCTATAGACCTGAAGGACTAGACAGAGGTGTGTAGTATCTTGTTGATCTTGTAAGATTTCCAACAATACCAAATAGTTGAATATCAGTGTCAAAGTGCCCATGCTGTCGCTTCTTTTAGAAAGATAGGGGAATGAAATTGTTAATTGATCATACCCTAAAAGTATGATTACAACATAACCGGACACATAATAATATCGACACAAAAGGAATTTTAAAACCTTGCATACGTTCAAAATACAAAATAACATATTGTGTAGTCATCTAATGAGTCTGATGACAAGTAATTAAGTAATTAGAATGATGGTTGTAGTCTTCTGATTCTAATGAGCCTATTAAGTGATTAAATTATTTGAAATATCTCGCAACAATACCAACTAAGAACTGCATTCACCTTTTTATAATTAGTGAGCTAATGTGATTTGCTAATGTTGATTAATTTTACTATGAGTTCTACGAAATGTTTTTGACGATTATAAATTTTTATTATCATATCTTTTATAACTTTAATGAGGGTAGTTAACTAATTATTGACTTTATACAATAAAAGGGCTATAATTTTGTTCCATAATTTAGATTGTTCACAACCGTGTAACTGCTAACACTAAAACTATTTGCTTTGCGACTACAAAATCTTAGAATGGAAAGTTTAATCACCAACTTAGATTTGTTTGTTCTTCTAAAAAGTGAGTGTCCTTCATTTAATCATGAAGTATTGTTTAGTGCAATTGTGTCCCGCATAGGCGATTGCCTTTCTGCCGAAGATCAAGTAACTCTCAAAGAATTTTGCCGGAGATTCACGCGAGCTGCTTTAAACAGGTGGCAGAAATCTAAACGATTCTTTGATAAGTTTAGAAATACGTACGGAGAGTGGTTGCAAGCAAATATTGATTGGCCGAGTTGCGTGCAAACTTTAATAAATCAAGAACCAACTGTTGATGAGATACCAAGAGCACGCTCAGTCTCTCCAGAACCTTCGACATCATCGACTGTTGGAACAATGACAAAAAGGTCCCGAAAACCATTCAAAGATCTGGGAAGCAAACAGAAAAAGAGAAGATCTAGTGAGCACATAGGCGAGGATTCCTGTGAATTGGCATATGCAGCTGCAGCACGTTTAAAAGAAGAAGGTTATGAAGATATCGCATCTGTAATCAATTATATGATCAAAAATCCAGAAGCTGCCGTTAAAATCAAGGAAAGCATTAAGAAAACAGTAATATTTACACCAGAGAAAGCACTTGGATTGCTTCTTTCACTTAAGCTTTCAAAGTGGCAATATATTACGTTGCAAGAGACTGCCATTCGGGAAGGTGCTAAGGATATTTACCCATCCTACTATAAACTGCAACAAACTAAGCTTGCATGCTACCCTCCTAATCAATCAGTATCAGTTACGGATTCATCAGCTAGAATTACACTTCAAGCTTTACTTGACATCACGGTGAAGCGGATTCTTCAAAGTGTTTCTGATAATGTGGAAAATAAGCAGTTAAAGCTGATATCGAAGTGGGGATTTGATGGTGCTTCCAATCAAAGCCGATACAAGCAGAAAATGGACGGCGAGCATGATGATTCAAGCATTTTCATGACCTCCTTGGTGCCACTGAAACTGACAGATGGAGATAATACTATATGGACAAACCCGAAACCATGCTCAACTTTTTATTGTCGTCCGGTTCAGTTCACTTTTGTAAAAGAAAGCCATGCAGTTGTCATTGATAACAAAAGAAAAATGGATGAGGAAATTGAGGCCCTTAACCCCACAGAGTGCATTAATAGTAACAGGGTGACTCATAAACAAATGATGACAATGATCGACGCAAAAGTCTGCACGTACCTTTCTGAAGCTAGATCAAATGCATCATGCTACCTGTGCTTAGCAAAACCAACAGAAATGAACCACTTAGATGCTGTAACATCAAAAACTGTGTGTTCTGACATATATGAATTTGGCCTATCATCCCTACATGCCCGTATAAATTGCATGGAATGTCTGTTACACATTGCGTACAGACTTGACTTCAAACAGTGGGCAGCAAGAAGTAATGAGCATAAAGATATGTTACAAAACAGAAAAAAAAACATTCAAAATAAATTTAAAGAGGAGCTCAATCTGTTAATTGATATAGTAAAACAAGGCTCGGGAACTACCAATGACGGGAATACCGCAAGGAAGTTTTTCGAGTTTCCCAATAAAACTGCAGCTATTACTGGGTTGGATCAAAACCTGATAAAAAGATTTGCTGTTATTTTGCAAGCAATAACATCTGGTGAGAAGATCGATGTCATCAAATTTAAAGATTTTGCTCGCAAAACAGCAGAAAAGTACGTGGAATTATACGACTGGTACTACATGTCATCAACCGTACATAAACTATTAATACACGGAGCTGACATAATCGAAAAAAATGATATTGTCCCGATTGGGACTCTCTCGGAAGAAGCCTCAGAGTCTCGAAACAAAGATTTTAGGAGGTTCCGGGAACATCATTCGCGGAAAAGAAGCAGGCAAGATTCTAATCAAGATATCCTAAATATGCTTGTTGTTTCTTCGGATCCTTTTCTAAGTGCACAAAGGCCGAAGTTAGATGCCAAAAGGAAGACAACCTTTTTTGCTGAAACTCTCGACCTAATACAGTTTCCGGAAACTGAGTTCGAGTTTGTAGGTATATCCGATCTGGATTCTGACTCGGAATTGGAGTCCGACAACGAAAGTTGTAAAGAAAATTTGTAAAATTTAATTATTTTTCTTTATGTTCTTTTGTTATTTATGTTAGTTTATTGTACCAATATGTTTAGTTAATAATTTCATAAATTATAGTTTCAAATATGTATTTTGTATAATTGAATTTATTAGATATTATTTTTGTTACTTCTGTTTTATTTAAATTACCTATCAATAAAAAGTTTATATACAGTCTTTTTTTTTTCACATATTCTTAATATTTGGGGAAAAAGCATGCTTCCTAACGATGTTCTTAACTTTGACACAGTTCATGGATCGTTTTGAACAGTTTCATATGTTAAAATAAATAATGTTAGTACTATAATCCCCTATAAGGATATTATTATTATTATGTGTCCGGTTATGTTGTAATCATACTTTTAGGGTATGATCAATTAACAATGTCATTCCCCTATCTTTCAAAAAGAAGCGACAGCATGGGCACTTTGACACTGATATTCAACTATTTGGTATTGTTGGAAATCTTACAAGATCAACAAGACACTACACACCTCTGTCTAGTCCTTCAGGTCTATAGGGGTGATGCTATTTTATGATAAGAGTTGTTAAAGCTCTGAATTCTTCAACTTAAACACTAAAAGGAACGTTTAAATATGTAAAAATAAATAAAAATATTTTGACGATTTTTTTAAAAAAAAGGCATCTACAACCATTATGTAACGTATGTCAAAAAATCATAAATAATTAGTACTATAACCCCCTATAAGGATATTACGGTTATCGCTGCCGTTTTAGAGATATTTCGATTTTTCATACTAGCTCCATACAAAATTTTCGTAAAAAAATTATAATTCCTTCGTTTCTGTGCAGAATCAATTCTGGTGTCATTTTTGTATATTGTTATAACTAATAGAAGTGATATCCGGCAAAAAAACTCGCACAAGCAAAATAAAATGCCTAAGTCTATGAAAGCCGATTTTCAGCCCACCGTGCGTCGTGTCAGTGCAGCGTTGGCGCAGCGCGTGATTGTGTGCATGACGTGTTTTGTGTTTGTTTACTACTAAAACGTCACGGGCGTCGGCGTACAGCCATTTTTGCGAGAGTCGAGACTTCGAGACTCGAGAGGCGAGAGCATTCGCCATTACCTACTGTTTACCGCATACGATGCGCTTGCTCTAATTTGTGCCGATAAGGTTAATTTATAGTGTTATCGTTCTTATTAGTGCAGCGACTAATTAATAAATAATGCCTCAGCCAAAAAAAGATGCAGTACATAGATATTTTCAATATGACGAGTCAAATAATTGCAGCAAATGCCAAATTTGTGAAAAAAATATTAAAGCCATTTCAAAAAATTTGAACGCACGAGTTTAGGTAAAAATTGGTAGGTGCGCGTGGCGATGCACACATAATACAACACAAATAGTGTAGAGTGAATGTCAAGTCGGAGTAAACAATCTTGAGCTGTTATAATTGTCTTTAAGAGAAAAAATTATTTGATTAATTAAATTACCGGAGTCTGTGTTTCCCGATAGCTATAACCTAGAAGTCTTTAAGTCAAGAGTGAATAGGTTACTTTTAGGTAAGCGTGCTCCATCTTCGACCACATCATCACTTACCATCAGATGAGATGGTGATCAAACGCGAACCTATTTTTTAATTAAAAAAACGACTTAATAAAAAAAAAATTAAACACATGACAAGAAAAATATACGTTGTGTGACAGTCAACTTCAACAAAATTAAACTTATATTTCGGTGTTACTTAACTAAGAAAGATTGCACTTTTTGTGTCGATGATATTTATTTGTATAAATAGTTTACAAGTAAGAAGAAGTGTTTGTATATCTATACAAAAAAATACGTTACACTTTTACGCATAAGTTATGACCATATTTAGTTAAGATTAACTAATCTTAACTAAATATGGTCATAACTTATGCGTAAAAGTGTAACGTATTTTTTCAGATCAACTGATCTCGGTATTTCCTAGCTGATAACTTTGAGAGAAACATTGAAATAAGATCAAATGTTACAGTATCTTTTTAAGCCCAGACACTTGTCAAATGATAAAATATGAAAACCAGGTAGTTTAAATATTATATGTACTAATTATGCGAGTATATAATATCGCCGTGTGCTCTTACTGCTTTAATTTCTTGTTTATCAGCATTTGTCATTGTTCTTTTGGCACCAGCTTTCCACATAATTATCAGAAATAGCATCATGCGTTTTACTGTACAGTATGTATGGCATTGTCCGTAAATCCATCGATGCAGTGATCTCATTTTGGTTTGAAATGCCAATTCCTGTCATAATTGAACCAGATCCCAATCCTTGATTAAGATTGAGTTTAGATTTTTCAGTTGCTTTGGTGTCTGAAGTTTTCAGAATAAAGCTCACATCTTACATTTGAAGTAAAATTTGGATATGATACCCATCTGTTTCTCTTTTTAGATAGCTCATTTTGTAGCCGAATTTTACAATGTATTTGTTAAGCTTATATTTATTAATTGACTCCAAAAGTACTGAATATCTATTATTCGCCTTCCATGCACTTTATAATTATTCTAAAAAATAAAAATAAGCATTTGAGAAATTAGAACCTTGGTTAAAATCAAGTATAGATACAAAGTGTAATGGAATATACGTAAAACTGGAAAAGAGGTAATTGCGCTGTTGAGTGAGGCGCACACAGCTTGGATGTATGTTTGTAATGAAAGTCACTGATAGCCAACTAAAATGATATACTATATTGATAACTGAACTATCGCGTAACTATGCTAAAATGTATGAAAAGTGAATGATTGCTAGTGAGTACAACTGTGTATGAATCTTGAACGAGTACTGACGCGTAACAATATAATTTGTTCGAATTGACGTAAAATTGCTGATCTTGCGTTGCGCGCCTATCATGTACGATGCGTGGCTCGTACATATTCCCGGGCGAGAGAAAGAGAAATGTGAATTTAAGAGATGTGAGTGAATGAAGATGAATTTACAATTGCTTAAATGCTAACTTATAAATTTCACCCATGTTTATAATTCATGACTTAAATATATGCTTAATAAATTGAATTCTAATCACTGTCACTGGACACTGGTTTGCTGAAAGTTGGTGGTGTCTTCTTGTGACGCTTTATGCTGCTGAATATGCTAGAGAAGTCTCTCAATTCAATGGCCTCTTCTCGTAGCTGATGTGCGTTTCTAGTGCGTGGCGTCGGGCCGACCAGGGTGGCAGGTTCTCTGCGTGACGTCACCGCTTGTGGTTGTGTGCCGGAGTCCGACTGTAAGTTGGCGCTCCTCTCCCGGCGACGATAAAGGCACCGACAAAGATAAGATGCGAATGCTAATACAGCGCCCATCATCAACACGTAGATAACTGTGTATTGGTGTACATCATGGCTTGTTAATCCTGAGTTCAATGCATTTTCTGATTTTATTTGGTCAATCTGTTCCTTGATGTGCCGTAATGAAGCCTGATGGTCGGTGAGATTGACTTCCATTGGTGGCACCGACACGTTGATGATGTGATTGATCGGTGCGATATCTTGAGTTTCCAAGTCAGATGCAGTTTTTATTTCTGAGTATCGTTGTTTATGTGAAAAAACAGTGAAGTCTTCGCCTTTGATGACGCAATCTGAGTCCAGTGCTATGACCCCGGCCTGTGTGACTTGAATTGCTGTAATCTGATGCTCACATATTACACGGAGTGCGCACTGGCCGCAACAATAATAGAGGAATGTATTTGTTTTCCATAATTCCATCCAATTATTACGACATGTTGAAATGTTTGTAAGGCAGGTGTTTGTGCTCTTATTTTTGATACACAGGCTATTTTCTGACTTGAACTGGAAAATAGGTTTGCGGGAGTGACAGAGACGACTAGATTCATCGTACTGGATACACTGTTGTATGTCTCTTTCCGTCATAGCCAGATATGTATCTTTGCGTAAATTAATTGCGATGTAATTTGATATCGGTACGACAGCGATTGTAGTGGCTCCACGTTGTTGTGGTATTGAAATCAGCTGATAAAGGTCATAACTTTCTCTGCTTACAAGTGGTATTGTAATTTCAAATAAAAGGTACTGCTCTGTTACTCTTGCTTTGACCTTCAAAAGATGGTAAATTTTTGGTAGTTCAGTCTGTATGTTTTCTATCGGTAGGGATAGCTCTCGCGATAATTGCCCAGCGATAAAGTTGAGTTGATCTCGTAACTGCTTTGGCGAGAGTAAATGAACATTGAACATCCCATAATGAATATCTGTTATGGTGTCGATCATAGTGTCTTGTATAGACTTAAGCTTTGCCAGCATATTTGTTGCAATTATTGTGGAAAGTGCTAGCTCGTTCATTTTTTCTTGTTCTTGTAGATTTTTGTTCAAAGTATTGGTGGCCTTTGCTAGATTGTTCAGATGTTGATTGATGACCTTATGTTGACGGTTCATCGATTCTTCTGTTCGTTTGAGTAAGTTGTATTCGGCCTCCACTACTGAGGTCTGATTTTTCCACAAGAGGGCTAAGTGATTTTCGTTTTCCTTTATGAGTGATATGTCTTGTTTGTATTGATCGGCAAAACGCTGGTCTAGTACTCCAAATAAGCTGTTGGCAACATAGCCTACACCGTTGATAAGGCCTCGTCGCTTACGTGTGCGTTCTTCAAATTGCTGATTGAGTAACATTCCATTGTAATATTTGAGTTCGTCATGAGAGTGACGTAGTTGCAGGAGGATGATGTCACATAGTGCCTTGTTTGTTTCTGTTTCACACACGCCGTTTATTTGTTTTAGGTATTTCTCGAATGCTGCCGCTCCCTCCCAATACGGGTTCATGTCGTAATACACGATGAGTTTCCATTCGTCGCGAATAAACTGCATGCTTGATATTCGGTCAAAATAAAGTGCTTTATGTATTGCTGTCATCGTATATGGAGATACTGACTGCTCGTGACCATATACTGATAACATGAAGAAAAATAGTGTGATGAGAGTAGCCATGAAATTAGACCCCATTCGAGGTTTTCCTTTTGTTTTGTTGTCCTTTGTCTTGACATTCGGCTGATCTAAATCCCCGGTCTGATCTGAGGTTGAAATTGATTTAGGGTTAGAGACCAGCACAGATAATTTAATCACTGGGCGCTTGATGACTCCGTTTCTTGTTTTCAGGGTGACAACCCTGACCAGTCCATCGGAACCGGGATGTAGCTCGGTGACTCTGCCTAGAGCCCATCTTCCCGCGGGGAGGTTAGGCTCGTGAATGATAACAACGTCGTCAACTTTAACGTTTTCTTGACGTCTGTGCCATTTGCTTCTAGTTGTAAGTTGGGCAAGGTATTCAGACTGCCACCTTTTCCAAATATCTTCGAACAGTTTCTGAGTTCTCGTCCACCTTGTTCTGTCATCTTGTTCGGTGTCCAAGATAGTTAGTAGAGGGCCGCTGCTCATAAAATGTGACGGTGTCAGATAATTTAAATCATCTGGGTATTCTGTGATTGCGCACAGCGGCCGGCTGTTGAGACAAGCTTCGAGTTGGGCCAGTAAAGTACTGAATTCCTCGAACGTGAGTTTCTGCTCACCAACAACACGTCGAAGATGATGTTTCAGGCTTTTTACCGCCGCCTCCCATAGGCCTCCTGCGCTCGGCCAAGCGGGAGCGTTGAAATGCCACTGGATTCCCATCTCATTGATCTCTGTTTGGAATTCAACGTTGAATGTTTTGCGAAGTTCTGCTAGTTCTTGCTGCAGTGCTTTGTTAGCCCCTACGAAATTGGTGCCATTATCGCTGTATATGTGATGAGGTTTACCCCGACGTGAAGACATGCGTTTCAAGGCTGCCAAAAATGCTGTGGAACTCAAATCTGATACGAGTTCGAGGTGTACGGCTTTGGTCACCATGCACACGAACACCGCAATGTATCCCTTGCTCGTCTTGACACCTCGCCCTTTATTGAGTTTCACGTCAACGTATCCTGTGAAGTCTACGCCGGTGTGTTGGAAAGGACGCGAAGGATTGCTCCGAGGTTCAGGTAAGTCCCCCATCATTTGCTTTTGCTTGATCGCTTTATGCTTCTTACAGGTAGTGCATGCATGTAAACGCTTCTTTACAGCTCTGTTTCCACCTAATATCCAATAGCTCTGTCTGATATGTGCGAGTGTAATCCGAGCTCCCCCATGAAACGTGCGAAGGTGGGCTTGGTCGATAATTAGGTCGGTAATGTGACTGCTGTGTGGTATGATGAGAGCATGTTTCCTTTCTTCGTCAATGTTTGCATGCTTGAGTCTGCCTCCCACTCTCAAAAGTCCGTACTTGTCTATAAATGGATTGAGGCTCAAAATCTTGCTCTTGCAGTGTACTTGTTGTTGTGATCGCAGCTTTCTAATTTCTTCCGAAAATTCCGTTTCTTGAACATATTTGATGATCATCTGTTTTGCTGTTGCTAACTCGTTTGCATTCAAGTAAACAGAGCGCTCGCTGTGACGTCGTGTGATACGTAATACCCATGCAAGTACGCGCACGGCGCGTGTCATATTACTGTTTCTATGTAGTATGGTTTGTATGACATCATCGCTGTGAGGTTGACGAATAGTGACGTTGCTTTGTTTTGATTTTTGCTCCTCTTGATCCGTGACGTAGACAGGCTTCTCTGATATTGATGACTCATCGAACCCAGGGAGAGATGGCGGTCCGCTCCACCACAGATGATGCTGATTCAGTTGTTGTACTGTGATGCCACGGCTGGCGCAATCAGCTGGGTTGTCAGGTGATTTAATGTAATGCCAATGTCCTGATGGTATCGCTTCTTTGATCTGTTTGACTCTGTTCGCCACAAATGGTGTCCAACGGTTGATATCTCCTTGAATCCAGCCCAGAACTGCAGTAGAGTCACTCCAACCGAAAACTTTGATTTCGCGTCCGGCGAGGGCTTGTTGAACTTTTTTCATAAGTGTTGATAGCAAATGAGCTCCACACAGTTCTAGTCGTGGTAAAGTGAGCTTTTTGTTCTCAGGCACAAGTCTTGTTTTTGCAGCGACGAGAGTGATGTAGGTATCAAACTTACAGTACACGACGCATGCATATGCTTTTATTGACGCGTCACAAAAGCCATGCAATTGAATGCTGTCCTGCTGCCCAATCTGATACCATCTTGATATTTTGAAATTGCTGATGTTTTGAAGATCCGCTTTGATTTTCTCCCACTCGGTGCTAATTTCAGCCGGAAGTTGATCATCCCATTTAATATTAGAAAGCCAAACTTGCTTAAATAAAAGTTTCAATTTTGTTGTAACCGGAGCTAGCCAACCGAGCGGGTCAAATATCTTTGAGATATCTGATAATAGCGTACGTTTTGTTTGTTTATCAGCTGTTCTTGTTTTGCTTATTTTTAGCTCAAATGAGAATGTATCTTCAGTAGGATGCCATTTTAGTCCGAGCGTTTTTGTTGATTCGGCTTGCTTGAAGTCGAATGATGTTTGATTTAAGGATGCCCTGTTGACATTTTGAAGTAGCTCCTCGTTGTTGGATGACCATTTACGCAAGTTGAAGCCTCCTGACTGCAGTAACTGGATCAAATCGTTTTGAAGTTGTTTGGCTGACGATAGAGTGAAACTTCCGCTTACGAGATCATCCATGTAAAACTCTTCTTGCAGAGCTGTTGCTGCTCTATTGTGCTGATATTTGTGGCCTTCGTCGGCTGCCAACTGCTTCAGAGTCATCATGGCTAAGAAGGGAGTTGCCTTCATGCCGTAAGTGACTGTTCTGAGCTGATATTCGTGTAACAATTGGTCAGGAGAACTTCTCCACAGTATCTTCTGATAATTCTGATGCTGAGTGCTGCAAAGTATCTGACGATACATTTTTTCTATATCAGCCGTATACGCGAACTGATATTGCCTCCAGCGCAAGATTAATGACATGAGATCTTGCTGCAAATTTGGGCCACGCTTCATGAGATCATTCAACGTATAACCTGTGGAGGTTTTCGCCGATGCGTTGAATACTACCCTTAACGCAGTGGTTGTGGAATCGGCGCGCTGAACACAATGATGAGGTAAGTAGCAACCCGGTGTCATATTACTAGTACACTCAACCATATGATTCAGTGTTTGATATTCATGCATAAAATAACTGTATGATTCTGCTAATTCTGGATTTCTGCCGAATTTTCTTTCAAGTTGTCGAAACTGAGCCAACGCCATGGGTTTTGAATTTCCTAATTTATCTTGAAAGTTTGGGTTGAATGGTAACTCCACAACATAGCGACCTTGTGCGTCACGAGTTGTTGTGTTCTTGTAGTGTTGTAAGGCTTCTAGATCGTCCTGTGACATACTAGAATTTTCTGCTATATCTTCAACTGCCCAAAATTTTTGAATGTCTTCGATATTATTAATCACAACATTGCAGTGGAATGTTTGCGCGTTTCCGCATAAAATCCAACCTAAACGTGTTTGTTGTGCCACTGGCTGCGATGTTTCGTGCCTGATGATACCTTCTTGAATAATGTTTGAGTATACCTCTGCCCCTAGTAATATGTCTACAGGACGGCTTAAATGAAAATCTGGGTCAGCCAACTTGATGTTTTCTAAAAATGTCCATGATTCTGGCTTCGTGAATGACTTATTCGGCAAATTTTTAATTAAATTGCGCATAATGAATACATTGGTGTCAAATGTATAATCACTGTGAATGGCATTGCACGTGATTTGTATTGCACCTTTGCAATTGTTTTCTTTAGCTCCGACACCGAAAATGACACCCTTGCATCGGCCACGCGGTAATCGTAGCATTTGCGCTGCTTTTTCCGTAATCAAGGATACTTGTGAACCCTGATCTAGGAGTGCTCGCAAAGTTATCAGAGACCCATCAAATGCTTGTACTTTGATCAGTGCTGTAGTAAGCAGAACTTCTGATAAATCTTCTTGAGACACATGATTGCTGTTGTTGCTTGCCGTTTTCTTGCTGTCCGTGGCGGATGTATCTTGCTGCCCTGATTTGATGTTAAATGTCTGTCCACCCCCTTTGCCATAAGCGTCGTGCAATAATGTGTTATGGTCTGAATTGCAGACACGGCATTTTTTTCTCGACAAACATTTATCGGTGTGTGCGTAGAGGCAGTTTTTACATAAATTGTGTTTTGCAACTATTTTTCGCTTTGCATCCGGTTGTAATTCGAGGAATGATTTGCACGAAAACACTTTATGTGTTTGATTGCAATGTGGGCACTTTGATTTGTCCTCATTTTCTTTACTTAATGAATCTGATCTAGAATTATAATTCTTGTTATGATTTGCGCTGAATGCTTTATATGAATGAAATTTCTTGTTTTTCTGCGTCGATTCAGACTGAGACGTTTTTGTTGTTTCTGACTTGCGACTAGATGCAGTCCAGTGCTGATAAGTGCCATGAAAGGCTGGAATTTCGATAGTCGGCATCGTCTTTTCCCTGTATGAAACGGACCACATTTTGGAGTTGATGTCTGCTTTCCTTTGGTTGTAAATGAGTTCGCACGTATCATCTCATGTTGCACGTCAGTTTCAATGGACAGACTGTCAATATCCCAATAAAGTAAATCAACTGCCTTCCACCGTGATTCTAACGCTTTTAAGGCGTCTTCAAACTGCCTTTTTTCATTAAGGAGATCCAAGTTGATATTTGATGCGGTTCTCTGGAATGCTTCGAAGTTGCTCCTTTGCTTGCGTAACATGATATGATATTGAGTATCAATAACTCCCTCCATATTTAAAAGTGAATGTATAAATACTTCGAGTCACCAAATCTGTGAATGCTGCTGCTGATGTGCTTCGGTGATCTCTTGTATTTTCTGCTGGTTACTGATGATATCAGTGGTCCGTGCCCTCCGTACGGTTGATGCGTCTCTTCAATCGGGCTAGCTGTGTCTGTCTCTTGAACGCCAACCCAACCGCTTCGCCGCTCCGCAACAAAGAAATACGGACTACTTACCACCTTGAGGCTGAAGGACCATAAAGATGTATGCGCTGTTGAGTGAGGCGCACACAGCTTGGATGTATGTTTGTAATGAAAGTCACTGATAGCCAACTAAAATGATATACTATATTGATAACTGAACTATCGCGTAACTATGCTAAAATGTATGAAAAGTGAATGATTGCTAGTGAGTACAACTGTGTATGAATCTTGAACGAGTACTGACGCGTAACAATATAATTTGTTCGAATTGACGTAAAATTGCTGATCTTGCGTTGCGCGCCTATCATGTACGATGCGTGGCTCGTACAGTAATCATCATTATGAACATCTTTTACTATGGGACCAACCTTAAAATTGCGAAAAAGAATAAACGACCACGTTCATTTATAAGTGTGCATAACTGGATAAAATTTACTAAACAGCTGATTATATTTCACGTTCATAATAATGAGTACAATTACTGCTTTTAAGGGTTTATGTATATTCCGTTATACCCTGTATAACATGTTCAAAAATATAATACCCTAAAGTTAGTTGGTTTATCTTCAGACATGTAGTTGTTACGCTACATATCTGAAGATTTTTGTATGTTCAAAATTTCTACCTATGCAATCGTATATACATAATTTTAGGCACTGGTGCCTAATGCTGTTTCATATATATAGTTTCAGATTATCGCCGTTATTTACATATCTTAAATTTATTTGACTTCTGATAACTTCCTACCTACTTTATCTTTCTGTGATTATGGCGTTTTCAATATTACCGAAATACCGGGTCCCAAACTAAAGGCACACTGTAGAAGACCCTATTTATATAAGTAATGCTGTTTCGTATTAATTAAATTCAGAACTAAAGAAATATAGGAAGTCCAAAAAGTATTTACTATTGAATCCTAAACTTCCGCTGATTCGTCAAGTCTGATGTCTAATGCATCGGGTGGTTTTTTCTATAAAATTTAAGATAAGATATAATAATTTACCGCTGATTAGACTAGAAACTACACAGTCACTCTGAAGGGTAACTGAAAAGACAGTGCTTGATGACGGCAATTCGGTTCAACAGCTAAATTGAAGTAACTACATAAATAAACAATCCAAAAAATATTTACGTTTGCGTTCGAAAGTTCCATTGCATCATCCATGATCCAGCCTAAGGTCTAAAGCTACAGGATTAATGTGATTGCAACACAATTTATTTTATCTTTTATTTTGGGTTGGAAAAAGCAAAAAATGTCTTCTCTCGCTCTGGGTGGAGCGGAAGGGAGTGCCAGACTTCTACTGACTAAAAATCCACCCTGTTCCATCAACAGCCCTTAAGTTTCAATGCTGCGGTATCTCGTTATTTATTTATTTTATCTAAAATGAAATAAAAACTAAACTTTGTAATAAAAAATAAACCCGATTTACAAAAAAGTACTGCAAAGAGAAAAATAACTATAATTACGGAATTCGTTGTCAAAACCGATACTACAAAGCCAAAGACACCGACTCACGAAATTAAAGTTATTTTTCACTTTGCAGTGTTTTTTTAAAGTTTGATTATATCTCGCTTTTTAGTGAATTGGTTTATAATTTACCTCGTTTAAAAGCCTAAACGTCAACTTTTTATCACCTTTTGCAATATATTTCTTTTTCGATGCAGGGACGATAATATAATATAATAATAATACGACGACGATATAATTGTTGAGGAGTTCTCTTGGTACTTCACAATCAGCCCCACTTCACCATATATGCAGTGTGACGGGTATAAAGTGTTTAAAAATTTTATTCAAGTAATCGAATCGCAACCTACGAAATACTTGTTATAGGTGTGCCTATAATATTTGAAGAGTTTCATCAACAGATCCAAACTTAATAACAATAATTGAACTCACCTAAAAGTAAAGCCTTTCAAATAAAAAAGAATTTTCCAAATCGATCTAGCTCTCTACTAAAAATTCCTAAAAGAATACAGTCGAATTGAGAACCCCCTTCTTTTTTTGAAGTAGGTTTAAAAACAAATCAATAAAATAATATGACATTCGTTAAATTTTGTTTATAGTTCTACAGTACTGAACAACGGTTAGTTTTTAATTTCTTTAAAAGTGCTTCTATCTTTTGTGATTTATATTTTAAAAATGCAAAAAACTTAAAAAATACTTAATTGACTTTAAGTTCGTTCGTCGGTGTTTTTGTATTTTCGTGTTTGGACACCGATTCAAAAAAAATAGTTTTTTTTTTCATGCTTTTTAGTGGGTCAGTTTGTAATTTATCACGTTACAAAAGCCAAAATGTTAACTACTTATCACCTTTTACAAAATATTGCCTTTCCCGACGCAGAGCCGTTAATTTTTGAGGAGTTCTTCTGGTACTTCACCATCAGCCCTACTTACAACATGCATTGTGACGAGCATAAAGTGCTTAACTCTATATTCAAGTAATTGAATCGCAACCCACGAAATACTTATTATTGAGTAGTTCCGGTGGCCATCTGTGGTCTTCATCATAAGTTCCAATTCACCAAATGGTGCTTTTCAAGAGCAACTGCACAAGTAACTATAAAAAAATAACCAAATCGTTATAGGTGTGCCTATAATTTTTGTAGAGTTCCCTCGATTTCTCCATGATTCCATCATCAGATCCTGACGTGATGACGTTGGGACTATCTAGAAAGTATACCCTTTCAAACAAAAGATCAATTTATAAATCGGTCCAGTCGTCTTCGAGTAATAGGGGAACATACATAAAAAATCCGACGAACTGAGAACCTCCTCCTTTTTTTTGAAGTCGGTTAAAAAAGTTGTACCTCGCTTCATGTGCGTTCTTTAAGGCTGCGTTTCCACCAGAGATGTGCGAGGATGCGTAGCGAGGGATGTGTTTGTAAAGAACCAATAGAATCGCTTCATTTACCTCGCCTCGGTCAGCACAGCTCTGGTGGAAACGGCTCAGCGGAGCTAGATTTTTGCGCATACAAAACAAGCGAGGGATGTGTGCGGGGGATGTGTGCAAGAGATGTGTTGCGAGGGATGTGTTGCGAGGAATGTGTGTTGAGAAGGATGTGTTGCGAGGTTTGCGCATCCTCGCACCACACATTAATGGGCATTTTCACAGCTCCGCTACACATCCTCGTAGGCAGATTTTCATCGCACAGCTTTGGTGGAAACCCCCACACATTTTCACAGCACAGCTAGACATCCTTACACGACACATTTCCATCGCACATCTCTGGTGGAAACGCACCCTAAGGGTGCAGTATTGTTGCGTTTACCTTTATTTGACACAATGGTATACACCGTGCGTGTTCTCCATAGCTAAAACAATACAAAGAACAAAAAATATTTCTTGCAAAAGAAATACTTGTATCAAAACCCGCGTAGTCGTAGTATAGTAATGCGTTCTCGATACGTGCGCTCGACTTCCGGGACGCGGAAAAAATTGTTATTACAAAATAACATGATCGCATTGTCATAAAAACTATTTATTTGAATTCTTCATAGAACAAAGTTTTTTTAAATAATATATATTTAGATTATAAAAAACTTTTTACCAAAAAATTAATCCGACTTCCAAAAAACACTGCAAAGTGAAAAATAATTAATTTCGGAAGTCGGTGTGAAGTTTTGTATATTCGTTTTGGGCACCGACTTCCGAAATTAAAGTTATTTTTCACTTTGCAGTGTTTTTTGGAAGTCGGTTTAATTTTTTGGTAAAACTGTTTTATTTCACTCTTTTTAGTTGGTCGTTTTTTAATTTACCTAGTTACAAAAGCCTAAATGTCAATTACTTATAACCTTTTACAAAATATTGGTTTTTTTCCAATGCTGGGCCGTTAATTGTTGAGTTCTCCTGGTACTTCACCATCAGCTTCACTTCACCATATGCATCGTGACGAGCATATTATGCTTAGTAACCATATTCAAGTAATCGAAGCGGAACCCGTGAAATACCTACTTATTATTCCTACTTATATATTGAGTAATTCTAGTGGCCATCTGTGTCTTCATCATCAGGTCCACTTCACAAATGATGCTTTTTGAATGTACCTACACACGTTACTATAAAAAATACTCAAAACACCTATAGAGGTGTGCCTATCATATTTGAAGAGTTCCCTCGATTTCTCCAGGATCCCATCATCAGATCCTGACTTGATGACAGTGGGACCAATTTCGAAGTATACGCTTTCTAACAAAAAAAGAATTTTCCAAATCGGTTCAGCCGTCTTCGAGTAATCGGTGAACATACATTAAAAAATGTATATATATATACATATACGCGTCGAATTGATAACCTCCTTTTTTTTTGTCGTCGGTTGAAAATATTGAGCATTTTATTTATAGGGTATTTATCCAAGAACGTAAATCCCACCCATACGCACAAAACGTTTTGGGAATACATAGGTACTTTCATTGTGCGTACGGCTAAGGAGTGGAATTCCCTGCCGGGGTCTGTGTTTCCTGATCGCTATAACCTGGGGGTCTTTAAGTCAAGAGTGAATAGGTTACTTCTAGGCAAGCGTGCTCCATCTTCGATCACATCATCACTTACCATCAGGTGAGATGGTGGTCAAACGCGAGCCTATTATCAGGTAAATCAAAAAAAAAATAGGTAGTTCTTCAAAAAGTACCTAGTCTGTAAATATCGAAAATAAGCAAACTTTTTCGTGTTAGTCTATATAATATATACCTATATATATCCACAGGTTAAGGACCTATAAGGACCAAGAAGAATTCTAGCCTGCCTACATAACGGGGATATTTGCTGGCGGAAGAAAATACCCTTTGATTAAGTGGAAAGCAATAAAGCATTTGGTTTACCCGTTAAAGGCTAGGTTAGCGCTTACCCTTACGATATAACTTGGGTTTCCTTTTCAATCGGCTTTCCATAGTATTTTGCTAAGAATTCGTAAAGGTTTCCCAAACAAAGGGTTAGTTGATCGTAAGGGAAACCCCTTCAAAGGGTTTTAAAAATTAATCCGCTCGTCCGGTCCCTGGTTGGGACTATCTCCTATTTTCCCGTAACATTTTGTCCAAGTTCACAATCAACCAATCCAACTCATTTAAAAAATAATTTATGTATGATTCGACATGTTGTAAGTTGGTCAAGTCTTCGATGGCATGGTGCAGTACCCGTCTGTTGTTTTTTTTTTAGTCTTTGTTTTATTGATCGTCTGTTGTTATAATGGTCATATCGCGACGTTGCCTTGTATGATAAGTTATAAATAGTCTAGAAACTCCGATATGTAGGTTACGGTATGAACAGACGGGGTAGGTACCTACACCCAATTACTAATATTCTTCACTTATTGTTATCTCATGAATATCCTCCACGCTGGACTCTGGGGTGAGCGAAGGGGTCTGTCAGACTTTAACTGACTAAAATCACCCAGAACAGTGCTCACACACTTGCACCGGGGCCGCGGAAACACTCTTATATTCTTCAACCCCGTTTGTTCATACCGTAACCTACATATCGGAGTTTCTAGACTATTTATAACTTATCATACAAGGCAACGTCGCGATATGACCATTATAACAACAGACGATCAATAAAACAAAGACTAAAAAAAAAGCAACAGACGGGTACTGCACCATGCCATCGAAGACTTGACCAACTTACAACATGTCGAATCATACATAAATTATTTTTTAAATGAGTTGGATTGGTTGATTGTGAACTTGGACAAAATGTTACGGGAAAATAGGAGATAGTCCCAACACAAGTATTTTTGTAACTATTGCACAAAACAAATGAGGTGTAAATAAATATAAGTAATTTTTTATTTAAGTTTAAAATATGGATACTGGTGAATGACACTCTTCAAATATTATAGGCACACCTATAGCGTTTTGGGTATTTCTTATAGTACCTTGTGAAGTTACTCTCGAAAAGCACCATTTGGGGAAATGGAACTGATGCTGAAGACCACAGATGGCCACCGAAACTACTCAATAATAAGTATTTCGTGGATTGCGATTCGATTACTTGAATATGGATGTTAAGCACTTTATGCTCGTCACAATGCATATGGTGATGTAGAGCTGATGGTGAAGTACCAGGAATACTCAAAAATTAACGGCTCTGCATCGGGAAAAGCAATATTTTGTAAAAGGTGATAATTAGTTGACATTTTGGCTTTTGTAACTAAATAAATTACAACCCGACCCACAAAAAAGCGTAAAAATTTTTTTTTTGCAAAAAATCAAACCGACTTCTATATCAAAACACTACAAACCCAAAAATAACTTTAATTTCGGAAGGCGGTGTAAAAAAAAGGAAAACACAAATCCAATAACACCGACTACCGAAATTAAAGTTATTTTTGGCTTTGTAGATTTTTGATATGGAAAGAGGTTTGATATTTTGCAAAAAAAAATTCTAATAACCACTTTTTACCCACATTCTATGTCTTCTTTTAGGTTTAAATAGATATTTGCAATAAAACTCAAAGCAATAGCAATCTCTTGCTTACGGGTACACATTTTGTTGCAAAATGAAAATAATCCCTAAGGATAATTCAAAATGACGAACGAGCATTCCTTTTAAATGATAACATTTTCATAAAATGATAGGATTATAACCATCCACAGACACGCAATCCCTCGGTATGACTGACAAGATGCAAACTGAAAATGGAATTGTAGCATACCCTTCACTTTGATAACCAATCGCTCATACAATGCACAAAGGAATATTATTATAAATACTATAAATTAAATATAATGTCAACAGTTATATCGGGCGGAGGGCCGCGCTCTCACACAGTGACCACTGTTTAACTTATGTAAACATTACCAATTATATATATATACAAAATTCTATTTTAATAAAGAACATTCATTCCACATTCATTACTGCGACTTCACGCCTTGTCATTGCTCTCCCTAACTAATTGTCCAAAGTGCTATTTAAAGTAAATCTCCGCTACCTTATAAATAATCTATAAAAATAGTGCTCAACATAGCACTAAAGTAGTGCTCCGACCTAGCACTAAAGTGGTGACCCCGAACAAGAAAAACACGACGCGGAGAGAACCCCGAGACGGACGCACCTGAAGCGGACAAACCCGAACCAAATTTACCTGAGATCCCTGAAATAATATTAAAATGTCAAATCCTTGCCAGTCAGAAGAGCAAGCATCATCGCACACCGTGTCGAAGGCTGAGGCTGCTGGCATATCGCTCACCATGCGCATCCCACCATTCTGGCGCGATCGACCACGACTATGGTTCATCAGTTTCGAGGCCGCGACCAACGACCTCAAGAAAGGCCAAGCACAGCTCGCCCAGATGGTCATAGCACAGCTGGAAAAACAAGAAATCGAGCAGATAACGGATCTACTCTACAACCCACCGGAGACAGATCAGTACAAGGCGATCAAAGAAAGGCTCATATCCGCCTACGAAGAATCCGACAGCCGCCAGTTCCAGAAACTACTGTCAGAGATGGAACTCGGAGATCAGAAACCCACCCAACTACTCCGCCGCATGTGAAACCTCGCCAGAGACAAAGTTCCCAACTCCACACTACGACTTATGTGGACAAATCACCTCCCGTTACACGTCCAGTCAGTCCTTGCAGTCAGCGAAATATTCAGCACCAAGACTATACTCGAAGAACTCGCTCTACTCGCCGACAAAAAGATGGAGCAGACCACATCAACAGAAGTCGCACCCGTACACTCATTTACAGCACCTATATCAGTACCGCAGTCGGATACGCAGTATCTCATCAGTGAAATAAGAAAACTCTCGTTAGAATTAGCCGAGCTCAAAGCTAGACCGCCATATGATCACAATGATCACAACTATTGTCGTCGCCGCTACCCATCTCACCACCGAAGCGCATCACGTTTACAAAGCCAAGAAATATCACGACACTGCTATTATCACCGACGTTTCAAGGAACAAGCTAAACACTGCACATCGCCCTGCTCTTTCAACAAACAAAACTCGGAAAACTAGACCGAACGTTGGCAGAGGCGGACACCAGCTTTCAAGAAAATTCACACCGCCTATACATCACCGACAAAAACTCTAAATTATCTTTCTTGGTCGACACGGGAGCAAACATATCCGTGCTACCGAGAAGAAAGGGTCAAGTCGCAACGCCGCTACCATTTCAACTTTACGCTGCGAACAATACAAAGATAGCTACGTATGGCGAAAAAACATTAACTCTCAACTTAAACTTACGACGCCCGTACAAATGGAAGTTCATAATAGCAGATGTTTCGAAACCAATACTCGGAGCCGATTTTCTCAAGTACCATCAGCTTATCGTAGACTTGAAAAACCGTAGACTTATCGACGGCATCTCGAGCTTAAAGGTCAATGTCCCGGTACGTGTAACAGATGTTCCTACCGTACGCAGTATTGACATGTCGCAATCAAACCACGATATCCTAGCTCAATATCCGGAAATAACGCGATTAGCATCAATGCAATTGAACTGCAACATCAATGTGCAACATTGTACTGAAACTCGCGGACCACCGGTATACTGCCGCGCCCGTCCTATTCCACCACATCGCTTCGAGATAGTAAAGAAGGAATTCGAAAACATGATAAAACAAGGATTATGCAGACCTAGCAACAGTCCATGGGCATCACCTCTTCATATCGTGCCTAAAAAGAATGGCGATATCAGAGTTTGTGGTGACTATCGCCAACTCAACTCTATATTACCGTACCAGACAGATATCCCGTGCCACGCATCAAAGATTTTACCCATCATCTATCTGGTAAAACTATCTTCTCTACGATAGATCTCAACCGTGTTTACCAACAACTGAATGTCCGAGAAGAAGACATAGAAAAAGCTGCAATCATCACACTGATGGGACTATATGAATTCCCACGTATGTGATTTCCCCGTGGATTCCCCGTGGTTTAAAGAACGCGGGACAAACATACGGTATATCCATGAAGTACTACGAGGATTAGATTTTGTTTTCCCATTCATCGACGAACTACTTTTGGCATCAGAAAACGAAACGCAACACCGAGAACACCTGCATATGGTACTCAAAAGACTCGAACAAAACGGAATAACTATCAACCCTGCCAAATGTAACTTAGGCCAATCAGAAGTTCAGTTCCTTGGTTATATTAATTTATTATTTTGTGAGAGTAATTAAAACACCACAATTAGAATATTCACTTAATATTTAAACGTTTATTTATCGTTTTTAATTTATTTGGAAGTAATGCGTCTAGCTCCTAACACATAGCCGGGATGAATGAATAGAACGATAGAGGGCAGGCGAGTATAGAGCTTTGTTGTTTTGAAGCTTGTTTATATTAATTTTTGTAACTAATTTATGTAGAAATTCAACACGCCCCCTCAAAAATTAATCGATAGTTATACAAACAAAAATAGATTTAAATCAACTACCTAACTAAATCACATTAACTTCCAAATACTTGCTGGGTAATTACAATTTGGTCCAACATTCGTTTGAGGGTTGAGGAAAACCCAGTAAAACCTTCAACCAGACCAATTCAAATAAAATTAATACTTATTATCAATGACGTGTGTTCTTAAAATTAATTCGTTCATTACACACTTATTTACACTGCACTGTTATTGTACACCCATTTTATATCTCATCATTTGAAATGTACTTGCAGGCAGAGCTTTTGTTAATGCGTCGGCCAGCTGTTCACCTGTGGGAATGTAATTTTATTTTATTACATTTTTCTCAACTTGTTCCCGAGAAAAGTGATATTTTATATCAATATGTTTTGACCGTTTATGACTTGACGGGTTATTGGCTATGCTTATACATCCATTATTGTCTTCATAAATGACAATTGGTGCAGTAATAAGTATATTTATACTGGCCGCTAAAGACTTTAGCCACAATGCTTCTCTAACTGCTTCGAACAATGCCATATACTCAGCTTCAGTTGAGGAAGCTGCGACTGACAATTGTTTTCGAGTAGACCAGGAGATCGTGCACTGGTCAAATAGTTTAAATAAATACCCAGTTGTACTACTTGTACTCATTCTATCATGTGTATCATTGCCACCCCAGTCTGAGTTTACGTATCCACATAAACTCATTGTATTTACACCTTTTGTAACACAATTTAAGATCAGTTGTGCCTTTTAAGTACCTTAGTACCTTTTTTAAACATTGCCATAGTTCTTTATTATTTTTGTGTGTGTACCTGCTCAGTATGTTTACACTGACGCTTAAATCGGGCCTAGTACATAGCATAATATACTTAAGGCATCCTATGACGTTTCGACAGGGTGCGTCATATCTTTCCTCGGAATTCAACGCGTCATAGTTTAACTTATTTTCTAAGGGTGTAGACACAGGTTTACACTCATGCATATTAAACTTAGTCAAGACTGTTTTTATGTATGCACTTTGGTCTAAATACACTTGGTCACTTTTCTCTAGTGATTTTTATGCCTAGAAACAGTTTTATTTCTTTTAAATCGGCCATTTCGAATTTTCTCATCAAATATCTTTTCAAATTAGTCATAGTATTTATGTCAGCGCATACTACTACTAGATCATCAACGTATAATACTACGTATATATTTTTACATATATATCCTTTATCTATACTAATATTATAAAGCTGAAGAGTTTGTTTGTTTGTTTGTTTGTTTGTTTGCTTGAACGCGCTAATCTCAGGAACTACGGTTCCGATTTGAAAAAATCTTTCAGTGTTAGATAGCCCATTTATCGAGGAAGGCTATAGGCTATATATCATCACGCTAAGACCAATAGGAGCGGAGCAGCAATGAAGAATGTTTCAAAATCGGGGGATTTTTTTTCCACGCGGACGAAGTCGCGGGCGGAAGCTAGTCTAGTATATATATACATCTGTCAACTGATGAATTCTGAAACCCTATTTCTTTCAAAGCATGTTCGAATACTTCGAACCAACACCTGGCGGCTTGTTTAAGCCCATATAACGCCTTTTGTAATTTACTAACATAGCCTTCTTTACACGATACACATTCAGGAACCTTTAAATAGATTTCCTCTTTTAATTCGCCATTTAGGAAGGCGATCTTAACGTCCAAATGATGAACTAATAAATTAAATTGATTGGCAAGGCTAATAAGGTATCTAAAACTGGCTATTCTGGCGACAGGTGCAAATGTTTCATTATAGTCTGTAAGATACTCTTGATTAAAACCACGCGCCACTAAACGCGCCTTATATCTTTGAGGATTTCCAAATTCATCATTTTTGACAGTAAATATCCATTTACAATCTACGATGTTTTTGTTTGGCGGTTGTGGTACTAAAGTCCACGTTTCATTTTTATGTAATGAACTAAGTTCCTCTTTAATCGCGCTTTCCCATTTACTTCTATCATTTCTATACTTAATTTCTGCAAATGATTTTGGTAAATTGCATAAAACAGTTTGAGCGCATATCAAATAGTCTTTGTCATCAATTTCATTATATGAAACAGGGGGTTGGTCTTTAATCCTATCACTCCTCCTAAGTTCAGTATTTTTGTTTACATTTTTGTTCAATTTGCAAACTTTAGTAGGACATTCACCTTTCTCACTAGATTTTGAACCATCTAGTTCCGTTTCGAGATAGTCTCGGAACTTACTTGACACTGATTTTTACACAATATCATTATCAGTTTTGTCATGAGAATTTCCAATATTCTCTTCAGGCTTCCAAGAAGGCCTGGTCCTCAAAAAGTTCATTTCGTCCACGATAACATCTCTAACCACTACGAAGTTTTCGCAGTCTGGGTTCCAAACTTTATAACCGTTTGGTTCATACCCCACCAAAATACCTTTCCATGATTTATCATCAAATTTTGCTTTAGTCGTTTTGTTATGCACATAAACTGTCGATCCAAAAACCTTTAAATATTTTATTTCCGGTTTCTTATCGTGCCACATCTCATATGGTGTTTTTAAAAGTTTGATGTCTTTAGTCGGTGTTATATTTATCAAATAAACTGCAGTCAAAACTGCCTGACCCCAAAAAACTTTATCTAATTGAGCACCGTTTAAGATAGAACGAGCTTTCTCAGTAATGGTTCTTACCATCCGTTCTGAAACACCATTTTGCTGTGGAGTTCTAGGAACTGTTAAATGGTATGAAATACCCTTTTCAGCCCAGAACCTCTTCATTTCGGCAGATAAGTATTCACCACCGTTATCGCAAAACAAGTTAGTTACTTTTAAATTAAAGTTAGCTTCACTTTTTGCGACTAAGTCTTTGAACGCAGCATATACGTCAGACTTGTATGTTATTAAGTATGTAACACAATAATGGGTATACTGATCAACAAACAACACGAATTAATTTTTATTATCAACTGCCATTGGAGTGATAGGACCACAGACATCAGAACTGACAGCAAATAGAGGTCGATTTACGTGACTTCTGTCCTTGGCGTGATTAAACGGCAGTCGGCTCTGCTTCCCATTAATGCAAGCTTCACTTAAACAACTCAAGTCGTTTTATTTCGATAAATTTGTTTTTACTCATGTGACCAAGGCGCTGATGCCATAATTTGTAATTCGTTTTGTCACTAGTGCATGCTTGGGAAACAGGACGACTCTCGCTTACAGACGCCACAAAATCTACAGCAATTAAGTTGTTAAAGAGCATACCTTTCATCACTGTTTTACCATTTTTGCATATTTGCGCACCATCAGTACTGAAAATGACAGTGTATCCAGCTCGCTGCATTTTGGAAACTGACAGCAAATTGTACGGAACCTCAGGGCAGTACAGAACACCGTCCAAACAGCCCTGGATACCCATGTTGCTGGTAACCTGCAGTGTACCTCTTTTTGTAGCTGAAATAAATTCACCATTTTTAGCAACTGAAATTTTCAGTGGTGTACCTAAAACAACAAAGTTAGTAAACAAGTCTTCTCTATTGATAATGTGATGCGAGGCGCCGGAATCCAGAAGAAAGGTAACTTTGTTATTACAGTCTTGCGTTTCATATTCTCCGGTCATAAAAGCAAATCCTGAGAACTCATTCAATGCTGATTGTTTATTTGGGCTTATCTCAACTGAGTGTACTGTTCTTGGCCGGTTATTGTTTATATTATTGCCCTTTTGTTGATTCATTCGTTTGAAATGGAAACAATCATTTCGTTTATGTCCTCTACGCCCACAATGATGACATTTTGTTAATTGAGAGTTCTCATTCTTTCGTTTTATATACTTATTTGACTGTTTATTATTAAATTTTCTTTTCGTTGACTTGTCACTTTTCATTTCAATTTGCAACACTTTTGCGCTCATATCGCCTGACTCGTTTTTCAGCTTCACTTCATGATCCAATAGCCGTGTTTTAACGAAAGCTAACGTCATATTATCTTCCGATAACGTCTCGATCGCTGTTATCACTCCGTCGTAAGTTGAGGGTAAACTTAGCAATAAATGAGCAACTTTATCGGTTTCTTCTAACTTCGCACCAGCTGAAAGTAGCTCTGTGATGAGGTCATCGAACGTTGCAAAGTGTTTTATGAGCGACACTTCACTTTTTAATTTTAACGACAACAACTTTTTTCTTAAAGCCAATTGAGTTGCAATGCTCTTACGCTCGAACAACGTATCTAAATTCTTCAAAATGTCTTTTGCCGATACACCCTCCTTAACGAAACCGAGATAAGAATCCAATAGATATTCGATGATTACATTTTTAGCTGTACTATTATTATTATTTCCACGTTTCGTTGCGAGGTAATGAGTCGTCATCAATAACTTTTATCACATCCATTTCGTTAAGCAACGCACGAATACGAAACTTCCATACACTATACTTCTCACCGTCCAACGGCTTGATATTTCGTTTTATCTTGGAATGGTCCATTTTTTTTTGTTATTGTTCAACACAGCGGATTTTCACTCGCGCACAACTGGTCCCATAACCTATTAATTTATTATTTTGTGAGAGTAATTAAAACACCACAATTAGAATATTCACTTAATATTTAAACGTTTATTTATCGTTTTTAATTTATTTGGAAGTAATGCGTCTAGCTCCTAACACATAGGTGGGATGAATGAATAGAACGATAGAGGGCAGGCGAGTACAGAGCTTTGTTGTTTTGAAGCTTGTTTATATTAATTTTTGTAACTAATTTATGTAGAAATTCAACAGGTTACACAGTATCAGCACAAGGTATCAAACCTCCAAAACATAAAGTCGAAGCTATCATTAACTATCCCAAGCCGACTACCATTGAAGAGCTGAGAAGATTTCTTGGTATGATCAATTTCCATCGCGATCATATACCAAACGCCGCATCTCAACAAGCACCATTGAACGCATACCTACACAACGTCAAGAAGAAGGACAAAACACAAATCACGTGGACCGATGAAGCAACACAAGCTTTCGAGCAGTGTAAACCCAGCATAATAAACGCAGCTTTACTCGCTCATCCATCTCACCACGCAACAACCGCTTTATTCTGCGACGCATCCGACACATCAGCTGGAGCCGTACTTCAACAATACATACACGAAACATGGCAACCGCTCGGATATTTTTCCAAGAAAATCACCGACGCGCAGAAGAAATACTTTACATTCGATCGTGAACTACTTGCAATCTATATTGCAGTCAAACACTTCCGCAAGATATTTGAAGAACGAAATCTCATCATATTTATAGATCACAAACCGCTGACATATGTAATGTCAAAGACTCCTTCCAACTCGGAAACAAACAGGCGAACAAGGCAACTTTTCTTTATCAGCGAATTTACGACCTACATACGACACGTAAGCGGTAAACAAAACATCGTCGCCGACACACTTAGCCGCATAGAAACAATCTCATGCCCACCTACAATCAATTATACCGACATAGCCAACGCGCAAGAAAAGGATACTAACATGAAACAATTATTAACACAAGAAAACATCAGTCTCAAGAAAATATTTATACCCAACAGCAACATCGACTTATACTGCGAAACCTCTACTACTTATGTACGACCGTACATACCAGAACATTATAGAAGACAAGTATTTAACAGCGTTCACAATGTCAGTCACCCTGGTACGCGCACGACTCGCAAACTTATCACTCAAAAATATTTCTGGCCTTCAATGAACGCAGAGATCAGCTGTTGGACTCGTACGTGCATACCTTGTCAGAAAAGCAAGATTCAACGATACACATTCTCAAACATCGCATCTTTCCCGCCAACCGAACGTTTTCAACATTTACACGTTGACATCGTAGGACCTCTGCCTACAACATCTCAAGGACATCGGTACTTAGTCACAATGATCGACCGATTAACTAAGTGGCCCGAAGCAATTCCTACCGACGAAATATCAGCTGATCGAATAGCTCAAATTGTTTACCAACATTGAATCGCAAGATTTGGATGTCCGACCACACTAATAAGCGACCAAGGCCGCCAATTCGAAAGTCAACTTTTCCAAAACCTGATGAAGCTAATGGGAATAAAGAAAACTCGCACGACAGCTTATCACCCACAGAGCAACGGCATGATCGAGAGATGGCATCGCACCCTCAAGACCGTATTACGCGCGAAACTTATAAACACAAGTTCCTGGATAGACGAGCTCCCAACAATTTTAATGGGTCTACGAGCCTCTCTAAAAACTGACACCGGAGTAAGCGCAGCCGAATTTACATACGGATACAACTTACGCTTACCTGGCGAATTTTTCACAGAAAATACCTGCACACCTACTATGAATTATACTTACGTCGATAAACTACGTGACATAATTCAAGTAAACAAGCCGCAAGCCGTTACCAAACACCACAGCAACAAAAAAACCGTATTCATTCATCAAGACCTTTTGAAGTGCACCCACGTGTTTATCAGAACCGACGCAGTCAAGAAACCACTTCAAACACCATACGAAGGACCCTACCGAGTGATAAGCCGCACAGAAAAAGTTTACACAGTACAGTTACCCGATCGGCAAGCAAACATATCGATCGATAGATTAAAACCTGCATACGTTATCTCAGAAGAAACTTTACCATCTACCACACTAGTTACAGTCAGCGATACCAAGAAAACAGAACCGAGAGCAAGCCTGACGTCACATCCCGCTGAAAACAAGCAGATGCGCTCAGGACGTATCATCAAACTGCCGGTACGCTTCGCTTGAAGGGGAGTCCTGTAGCATACGTAGCATACCCTTCACTTTGATAACCAATCGCACTTTGATAACATAGCACTAAAGTAGTGCTAAAGAATATAGAATATATAATAGTTTCCTGTTGTGATAAAGTCAGGGGAAATAACGTAGGATTGTGGTTTAATTAGTGGCTTCAACGGTTTTATTTTATCCCGTCACTTTTCTGTACAGTTTGCACAACGGGACAAGTCAGAAGAAATGAACGTTAGTGATGGGCCGCTAATATCCTCATCCTTATCTTCATACCGACCTCAGCTAATGTTTCTTTACCGGGAAGATTCTATTTGGCTACAAACACGTTCATGACGAATGAAGCAAGTTATAACTACAGCTTCGTTGATAACAAAATCAGCCCAATGTTTATATTTTGCACTGTAGAAATCAAAACAATCCTGATAAAGAATACACAAAAATACCAGATCCCACTGAGAATGAGATGCCAAAGTTATTTTTAATTTTTATTTACGCATAGTCGGGCAGTAGTGCATAAACTCCGGCACCAAACAGTAGTGAGTGAATCATAGTCTGGTAATTTCTTTCAATACTAGTATTTATTAGTTTCAGTAGACGGATGGAATATGGCACATCGAGAAATATAGGTATAACGGTTTGAGTGGAAGAGATTAGAGGACGCTCTAAATCTCGAAATGCCATATTTTTTTGTTTGTTAACTTTCGCTTTAAGTCAATGATGAAAAATGAAGATGAGTGTACAAAATGTTTACTTAATAATGATGAACATTTATTTGTGCGGAATATACGTTATTTATTCTCGATGTTATTAATATTATTATGTTATTATACTAATTTTTAATAATTAAACGTTCATATAAATTTATCAATGTTTTTAGTCATTGGCTTAATCTTATGTCGGCAACGTAATACTAACCTCTCGTGATATCGTTTTATATGTGTTGAAATTAAAACCGAAATACAATTGTTGATACCGCTCCTTTACTGTGCGATAATTGAAGTTACATATTATGAGTTTTAAACTATGAAGACAAAAATGGACCAAGAAATAAGAGTAAGACGTCAGAATAATTATCATCTAGCTAAACTTAACACGCCAAAAAACATGACGTGTAAAAGTGTTATTTATAACCAATTTACGAAATAAATATTTCATTTCATATTAAATTCAGTTTTTCAAGTGGACATTAGTGAACTATGGGTATATAATTACGGGCCATTAAATATTAACAACAAGTGTATGTAGTACTAATTATAAGTCCCGGTATTTTCTTCTCATAATTTAAGGTTTATTGCATGAGAAGTAAAAGAAAGATAATATATTGAACTTTATTTAAATTTTGAAGCAAAACACAACATAGCAACATGTGTTTTAATTTTATACTTACTTTTGCCCGCGACTTCGTTCGGGTAGTAATAATTAAATCATGCTTGTGACTCTTTTGACATAACGTTCTAAATTCCAACTGTCATCTTATAGTGGCCTGTGTTTGACCCCGAATCTTTATACATCTCCTGATTGTATTTCTGAACTTAGAAGTAATAATCTAGAAGTAGTAATATCGATGTACTGTGTTCAAAAAAATTAAAAGTATGAATTACGGGAGTTACATAGTACATTATGATGAATTACTTGATTGAGAATGTTTATAATCGCGATGTAGGGACTTTCGAAAGTTTGCTTAATTAAAAATGTTCATGATCATGATATACGGAACTTCAAAGGTTGCTATGCTGAATAACTTTATTGAGACCTGCCTTCGACTTCGTTCGTGTGGGAGGCTTTGCGGCGTAAATTCCGATCCCGTGGAAATTCTGTGACAATAAGTAGCCTATTAATTATTCTAGGATGTCAACTACGGGCACGCCGCAATTGCGGCGGTAAGACCCCTCTTTGAGGAGTGGCTAGATTGGCGTCACGGCGTCCTGACCTACCGCATGACGCAGGTCCTCACCGGACACGGAAGTTTCGGGAGGTACCTGTGTCTGATGGGGAAGGAAGAAACGCCTGGGTATCACCACTGCGAGGATCGCCCTGAGGACACAGTAGAGCATACGGTGCAAGACTGGGCAGAGCACCGACGTGTCCTCACGGCGGCGATAGGCGGAGACCTCTCGCGCCCGGCATTGGTCGAGGCCATGCTGCGGGGCGAGAGGGAGTGGGAAGCGGTCGCCTTCTTCTGCGAAGCAGTCATGCTACCGAAGGAGGAGGCGGGCCGCGTGAGGGAGAGGATGACGTCCTCCCTCCAGCCTAGCTGCAGTGGTAGACGCCCACGGCGTCGGACGTCGGCCGACGATCTCCGGCCACCGTAGGCGCGGGCATGCGGACAGCGAGTAAAGGGCAACTCGCTGTCCGACCATGGACCATGCCCGGGTCAACGGCGCGTTGTGTTCCACGCGCACCTCAAAGAGCGTCAGCAATATGACGAGGCCCCCCCTGTAGAGGGCCAAAGCCTGCCGGGGTCGTGGGACTTATCCCATTACCGTGACCCCGGAACGTAAAGGGCTATTGAAGGAACACCGTGGATTTTAGTCAGTACAAGTCTGACAGTCCCTCCGGCCCTGCCCGGGGTGGGAGGACTTATTTGATAATTTTACTACGTAAAAAAAAAGGATGTCAACTATCTACTTACCGTGTTTCATTGAAATCCATTCAGTAGTTTTTGCGCGAAAGAGTAACAAACATCCCTACATCCATCCTCATAACCTTCCGCATTTATAATATTAGTAAGAAGCTCCGAAAATAATAAATGATGTACAGGCATATATAAATATGGAGTCAGAGAAATAATTCATTAGGTAAATTAAGTAATTAATTAATTCGGACGTATAGTCTGTTTATTTTTTTATTCAGTTCATTGTGAGACATAAGCAACCATAGTAACAAAACATTGCCAACTATATTAGTATTTACAACTCATTAAACAATAAAATTTAAAATGAGCTTTAATCTAAAAATAATTTAGATAGGCACTACGGCTGCGATACAGTTGTTATCAAACCATAATCTGGGGGCACGGCGGTGCCCCCGCCAATATTAAAATACGAAACTATAACACGTTGGAAACTTCCAATCCAAACGCAATGCATGTACATAAATGGCATTGGGGGCAGAGAACTAACACCAGATCGAGCGCGAAGCAAACATTGCCATACTATCCTTTTCTGGAACCATTTCGGCGTTTTTTTAACCGACTTCTAAAAAAGGAGGAGGTTCTCAATTCGGATGTTTGTATTTTTTTTTTATGTTTGTCCGCGCATAACTTCGTCGCTTGCCAACCAATTTGAAAAATTCTTATCTTGTTAGAAAGGGTATACTTCCCAAATGGTCCGATGAAATTTTTATCGAAATCGGACAAGCCGTTTCTGAAAAATCAACAAAAGTCTAAAAAAATATTTACGTTGATGATCTTTTCGTTTACTCTGCAATTCTGCATTGCGTTTTTTGTTCGCGCATAACTATTAAGCGCACATTTCGCGCATAACATTTACGAACCGATTTGGAAAATTCGCTGACCCACTAAAAAGCACGAAAATAAAAACTTTATTGCAAAAAATAAAACCGACTTCCATAATATCAAAACACTACAAAGCCAAAAATAATTTTAATTTCGGAAGGCGGTGTGAAAAAAAAAAGAAAATACAAAACCAATAACACCGACTATCGAAATTAAAATTATTTTTGGCTTTGTAGTGTTTTGATATGGAAGTCGGTTTTATTATTTGCAAAATAGTTTTTTCGTTTCCAGATTTTCCAGAGGTCCTCAAATAGGGGTATTTGTGGACCTCTGGATAGGTTTAGAACGCTAAAATTATCGTTTTATATTTTATGTATCGTTTTATATCGTTTAAATTAAGTGTTGTGATAAGTGTGGGCTTATAAGTACCTTATAAAACCTAGTGGTGTGCCGTGGTTGAAATTCGATCATAATTTAAATTATATCGAAAGCATGAATATTTAAAAAAAATATTAGGTTTCTGCACTCCTTCCCCACATAGATAGATAGATATAATATACTTTATTGTACACCAAAAAGTAAACACACTTAAATAACAATATTGCTAAACTTTGGATCCAATGGCGGTCTTATCGCTGAGAGCGATATCTTCCGAACAGTGGCGGATTAACCCTGTCAGAGGCCCGGGGAGCCATAGTTGAATGTAATGTATAAAGTTATGTCAACAGTTGCCAGACTTGTAAACAGTATAAACCGGTTAATTCATCTCGACCTGGTTTAATGGGAAACCCAAAACAGGTTAGCAAACCATTTGAAGCAATGTGTTGAAGTAAATAATAATATTTAAACATAATAAATAAAAGAAAATTAAAATAACGTGTTCTCCTTATGCATAGAATGTGTGAAAATAATTTAATAAGATTTTATGCTGAGGTAATCCAATTAGTAATTGTCTTTTGCCATGGACAATGACAAATAGTTAGATGTCAAAGTGGGGGCCGGTCTTTTTCTTTTGGTCTGAGACAGCGAAGGTCGCAAGCGTTTAAGACAAGAAATTTTCTTTGGCGTAATAGCCTACTGATGACTAGAAGGAGGAAGGGGACGAGAGTTAAATATAAAACCCATGTAGGGGTTAACCGGAGAATTTCCGGTCCCATATTAGACTTAAGATAAACATTTGAACTTAACTTAAAGAATTAATGGTCATATAGTGAAGATATATAAAGGGAGTTCTTCACCAAATATGTCGTTGAAGGTGTGACGCAATAGCAATTCGGTTCCGGAGAATGAATGCCACGTTTCGATTAAGCACACCACATGGATGCGGTACTGCTGGCGGAACCCGTACCTTGGTTTAATGAATTGAAACTCATTGTTCAGGGTATTTAAAAACCCCAGACTGTAAGTGTACTTTATTATTTAATTTAAACAGTGTAAAAGAAGGAACTAATGAAACAACCACGTGTTTGAGGAACGTTTAATTATATTTAATGATATGACCAACCAAACCTGTCTTATGTTTTATTTCTACTATATCCTCATCATGCGCAAGAACCCAGCCCATAAATCTCATCTTCAGATATCTACCCTTGGTTAGCTGATGTGTAGGGAAACCAACCTTAAACGCAACGTAACGCTGCTTATTAGTGGTTGTGAACGCTATGTTGACTTTTAAATAGACGTACATAGTGACCATGCGTTAGGTTACCTATCTTCCGAAGGGTAATCAGCTCGCATGCAAGCATTACCCTGTGTTTTATTACGGGCTACCGAAGTATAATGTAATATTATTCAATCAAACATTTCATGTAATGATATTTACATGCGAGCAAGGACCAGGCCCCGGTTAGTGGTGCATCGTATCCCACGTGCACCTCAAAGCGCTGTCTGTTCTATTGACGGGGCCTGACAGGGTCATTGCCTGCCGGGTTTGCGGGAATGTTCTAATGAGGTACCGCAGCTCTGGAATGCAAGGACAACTGAAGGAGCGGGGTTGGCTTAAAGTCAGTAGACACTCCCTTCAGGAGTATTCAATTTAATTATTTTCCCACCAAAAAAACCTATGTACTTAGTAGATTCAGGACTGCTCGAAAAGTAATGACGCAACTAAGCCACAACAGTAGACGTGACGTCAGGACCACCCCCCAAATTCTCTTCCCTAAGCTAAAGTGATTTAGTCACACGATAGGCTAGCGTCGGGAGTGGTCACGCCTAGATATTAATTCGACCGAGTGTGATCAAGAGCAGTGTGAACACCAATTAGAAAAATAACATTAAAAAACGTATGTGCACTGTTTTGCTGCGTAATTTTTTGTATTTATAGTTTGATTGAGTTGGTTCTAACTTTAAATTACGTTATTGAGATTAGTTGGCAATGTATAACATAGTTTTTTTGTGTGAAGAATCGACATATTACTGTTCCTTCAGTTGCTGTAGTTCCTTCAAGTTATATAATTGGTATTCTTATTGACGTAATTGTAATCAAAATTTATATATATATTTATATTGTGTAAGACATGATGGAAGGAATTTGTTATGTTTTCTTTTTTCTTTATGAATGTCATTTTATGTTTAAGTTCATAAATACGTAATTTGTTTACATACTCTAATATAAGGCAAACGTGAAAAGCCATACATTTGCTCCAAATAAGGGTATATTCAAACTCAGATAGTTAGACCATTAGAGTTTTTAGCATCATCTATAAATATCTGCAACGATATGATGCTAGTAATGTAGATTTTTATGCATCTCGTATTAAAAAATTGTCTGAATACTTATCTACCATGACAATTTAAATTCTGTGTTTTTATGTTACAGGAAGTAGAAATGGCAACACTGACAGACGTGCCCAAGGAATCCAAAGAACCACTGAAGCCTATGCCGCAGCCGTACATGGCCCAAGAACCCCAGTATCCTAATCCTCAAATGACGCAAATTCCTCTGAATCCTGTGCCCCAATTGGCTCAAAGGCCCCTGGGTCCTGAGCCATGTACGGTAATCTGCCCGTCTTGCAACTCGTCCGTAGTCTCCTCTGTTCAAACAGTACCTGGAATGCAGACCCATTTATTAGCATTGCTTTTATGTTTGTAAGTACACATATTTTATTGATGTTAATTTAAAGATGAATAAAATAATGAAAAACCCTGTGTTCTTATACAAGTTTTTATTACTATTCTTATAATCAACCCACACTGAACCCGCGGCCGTGTGGTGGATTATGGCCCATTCCCTGTTATAGAGAGGAGAGTCTCTTCTACTGTCTACCTCTACTGCTGGAACGTAATAGGCTGAATTATAATTATACACAGGGTGCAAAAACGGGGGTGAATCAATGGTGTCCCAAGGGTGGCGCTGCGATCGCGGCGGTAAGTCCCCTCTTTGAGGAATGGCCAGAGAGACGCCATGGCGTCCTCATCTTCCGCCTGACGCAGGTGCTTACTGGACATGGCGCTGTTTTGAGAAGTAACTGTTTCGGATTCAACGAGAGGACACGCCGAAGTGTCGTCAATGTAGATATAACCTGGAGGACACAGTAGAGCATACAGTGGAGGGGTCCCGGGCAGAGCACTGCCGTGGCCTCGTAGAGGCGATCGGTGGTGGCGACGTCTCGCGTCCGGCCCTGATTCAGGCCATGGTGCGGGTGAGGGGGAATGTAACACAGTCGGCCCCTCTGTGACCCAGTCATGCTAGCGAAGCAAGAGGCTGAAGGCGTGAGGGAGAGACAACTTTCTTCCTCACGTCTCAGCTGCCGCGGGAGATGCCCTGGGGGGATCGCGAATACTATGTTAGTAACATCATAAACAACAACTTTTGTTCTATGACTTTGGAGAGGATCTTGAAGAATAGTTTTTGGTAAATGTATTGTTGTTGTTTTCTAAAAATTCATAGAACATTAGTTGTTGTTTATGATGTTAGTAACACAGTCCTGCGAGGTTGTCAGTGTTTTACCAATAACCCTGTATAATTGTAAATTGAATGTAGGACGTTACATACGACATTGCTCTTCTTGACTCTCCACGAGTCGTCTTCGTCGTAGGTTATTCCATTAGTGAAAAAGTGTTTCTCTATACTCTTTTTAACTGGGGGGATTCCCGTAGTTTAACATTTAATAGGTCCATGTTATCGTAACTGTACAAAAACGCAACAGACGTTGTTTACGGAAAATTTATATACTTTATTTAGCAATATACGCTTTATTTTCCTGTAATTATTGTAATGACTACAATAATTATTCTTATTATTATTAATTAATTATATTTTTTTTACAGTATCTGCATATGCTGCACTTGCATCCCGTATATGGTGGAAGGCTGTCAAAATGTGGAACACCGTTGCCCCAACTGCAACGCTTATTTGGGAACTTATAAACGATAGACTACATTATTTTACTTTTAATTGTTCATTTTATTACTGTTTATTTGGTTTTTAAGCACACAAACGATATTTTTTAATAATAAATTTTTATTTTACGGTGTATTTTTAAAAAGCCAATAAGGTACCAAACCACCTTGTGTGTTAGTTCATAAAATAGGCGCTGTCGAATGACGCTGACTAATTCATTCTACGATAGATCAATAGCATCGATTGTTTAGTGTCGTAGTATTCTCATAAACGAGCACGACTCGACACAACAAGGCGTTATCCCGCGCAGAGTGTAGGAAACTTGTCTGGTATTATTACTTTACGTAATTAAATGTTTTAAATCAAATAGCATGTTTATAGAAATGTACAGACAGTCCAGAAGTTAAAATAGACCTGGGACGATTTTCACATTAGTGAAATGATGATTGATCTTAAATATACCTACTGCACAACATACGAGTATTTATTAAAATAATTATTCTGAATATAGTTTTACATTATCTAAGGGTGATCATTTAAAATGCCCTTTAAAAAGTATATGTGTACTGTAATTCGGGTTGGACTTTAAATAAATTTGCTTTCTTTAAGATTGGTGAATTTAACTGATATCTATACTAATATTATAAAGCGGAAAAGTTTGTTTGTTCGTTTGTTTGTTTGCTTGAACGCGCTAATCTTCGAAAGTACTGGGTGGATTTGGATGCAATTTGGTATGGAAGTAGCTTGAAGCTTGAGGAAGGTTAAAGGCTATCTTTTTACGCGACTGCAAAAAAGGAGAGTTATGTTTTTACCGTGATAGAATCCACGGGAGCGAAGCCCCGCGTGAGTACCATAGTGTATTACATACTCTTTGGTGAGTACTAGTGATTTGATATCTGGACTGGACTACGCAAATTATAGTGCTTCATAACATACGTTAAGCAATTGTAGATCTGACAGTTGTTGCGGTTTAAAGAGTGGATACCAAAGTAAAGACCGATTCAAGGATTTAAATAATAAGAGTTTATTATCCTTTACTTTATATATCGGAAGGTGTGTTTCAATAATGTAGACGTGTGATCCCAAGCAGGGCTAAGGGAATGGAATACAGTACTGTTTCACATAAGGAATAACAGTCAAGTGGTGACAGGGGGCTCGGACCATTAAAAACAGTATTTATGGGTTAGAAAGAGAACGATAGATGTTGAAGTATGATTGATTTATTTTTGCTATGCTCCAACAAATAGTTCTGTGTAAAATACAGATTTTTCGCTATATACGGTAAGACTAGAAGCCAACCAAGTAGTAGTCACAGTAGAAGATAGGAAGAAGTTAGACAAACTTAAGTAAAGCTTACGTTCAGTTCAATGTAGCTTAAATATTTTGGTGCGTTGCACAGCTAGGTTCCGCCTAGCGTTAGTGAAAACGAACACAGCACCTCAAATATTTGTCATAGCAATTCAATTAATGCAGTAACTAAACCACTTCATTTGAAAGTGCTTAGAATGATAGCCAGAAGTGCTTCTAATGTGCAGAGCTCTTTCAGTTGTATGTCAGCATACATGGATAGTAGCCGAATCAGTAATCAAACTTGCACGTGAAACATGCCAACTTTGCCCACTTTTTTCGAATAATTACAATTTTAACACGATTTTTCTATGGAGACGTAAGTATTTTCTTTCACCAGCTACAACTGTAACATTATGCGCATGTGTTAGTATAGCCAAATTTACTATAATTCAACATTTAATTACATATTTGTTAATTTTTGTTGGCGGGCAAAGTTATCTGGACTTTTAGCCAACTTTGCCCACATTAATTTTTGACGCAAGTATGGCGTTTAAGTAGATGACATAAAAACCAGTACAAGAATTTTGGTTATGCTAGCGTTTCCTTTAGGAATGTAAACGATACTATGAAAAGTATCTTACTAAAATGACTGGGCAATGTTACCCTGACATTTTTTCTCTTTTTCATACAATCCACATTTCACCTTTTAAAAGTGCTAGGGTTGACACATGGTAAATATTATTCTGTTTTTTTCCCTTTCTGCAAAGAACATTGTGTTTAGGTACATAAAAAGAAAAACGTAAAAAATATGTTTCACGCTTATTAGTATTTATTAAAACTTGAAATTGCAATTAACACTTTTTTATAATATTGTGCGTCTTGGGATACCAAGTTGCCGTTGAGCATCCCGTGAAGAAATTTGGCCTGATTCTATTGACTCACAGGTAAGTTTTAACATTTCTTCAGTGTAGTTTTTATCCACCCTGGATCCATTTATTCGTCTTGATTCCTCTGTCGAATTCGAGATTTATGTTTATTTTTCTGAAACAAACCATTTAACTCTTAAAAAAAATATATTAGAACCAATAAAATAAATTAAATAAATGCTTAAATATGTGAGGATATCACACACGGTCATCTAACCCCAAAGTGAGCAGAGCCCTACTGTGGATACCAGACAGCTGATATACATACATATACTGATATACATATATAGTCAGTGGGTACTGACTGAGTGAATACCTGCTCCACACTACCTTATAATTTGAATTTTATTAATGAAATACCTAATATATGTTTAAAATTAAATAAGTTCAGCAGTAGCGATAAATTAAAAAAGGAATAAAATACAAGCTTTCGTAATGTGCCAACCCTAAGCCTTTTTTGATGGTGGGCAATGTTGTCAATCGTAGGTCGGAACATTACTAGATAACTTTGCCCATCATCATAACTTTAGTTTTAAAAGACCATGAGCAATGATAGTAAAATTTATATATTCTACAAATAATTTTCTATGTCATTGTATAAAGTAAACTAACCTGTGTTTTCGCCATCTCGCAGAATTTGCTCTCAAATTTGAACTAAAATTTGCCCGCAAAAATAAGCACCGCACTCGACGAGTTCCAACAAGTTACTGAGCAAAGTTAGCAACAAACAAGATAGTCAGTATTGCTATACATATAGTCTATTTACCACCAAAGTCAATCAATGTTAACATAATATTAAGATATTTTTGCAAATCAAAGATATGCTTATAATTGGTTCTTCGGGCAAAGTTTCCCTTGGGGGCAAAGTTGGCATATTTCACGGCACCGTGTTATTTTAAAGGTAAGTTTTTTTTTATTTAAAGAAATTCAAAAAAGGTTTTAGACAGTTTATTTACATTTTAAATGTTCGACAGTCATTGTTGCTAATAGAATGTAACTTTGTCTAACGCTCTCATTTCCTGCTTAGTTTATTATAAGCTAGCTGCGCCCGTGACCTCGGTCACGCGTGCTCTTCTTATTTAGGAAGAAATTTTGATATTAAGTATATACATAAGTACACAAATTCACTAATGTATGTAGTTACTCATCATGATTATGACATGACTTACAAAATTACGAAGAAATACATGAAGGAATGTACGAAAAAATGTTGTATGTGTAGGTAACACTTAAAAATTTCGTTAAGAATTTAAACAACATTACTTGTGTTTTTGATGTTCATAAGTAAGCATAAACAGGTTTTTTAGGGTTCCGTAGCCGAATGGTTAAAAACGGAAACCTTATAGTTTCGTCATGTCTGTCTGTTTATCCGTCCGTCCGTACGACACAGCCATTTTATTCCGAAACTTTTAAGACATGTGAAACTTGGTAAGTGGGTGTATTCTGTGAACCGCTTTCCGAGTTTTAGACAAAAAAAAAAACATTACATGAAACTAAAAATATTTTTTTCATTAAACCTATACGTACAATATATGTATGTATGTATGTCGGGCAGGTATCCGCAACTCCACAACCATGCGCGTATTTTGCGTAAGGGTAGGATTTCTTTTCACTCAATCCATGCCAGTTCCTCCAGGAAGGCGAGCAACGCCTTTGTTTTGCTTACCATTTCTCGGAGGGTACCTAGGTTGCCGAAGTGTTTAGTCCTGTAATCCGCGACTACAGGGCAGCTCAGTGGCAGATGTGCTGCTATTTCGTCCTCCTCCATGCAGGCTCTGCAGAGTGGGCTGTCTGTGACTCCTATTACATAGAGGTGTTTATTAAATGATCCATGACTGGTAAGGGCAGCTGTCACCAGCCGCAATTGTGGTTTAGATAGTCTAAGGAACTGTTTCGACAAGCGGCCATCAAGGTTCGGGAGAGCCTCTTTGGCCTGCCTGCACTCACCATGGTCTTCCCATAGTTTGTGGTGTAGGTCTCTGGTGCGTTTCCTTACCAGGTGACGCAGATAACCTAAGGGGAGTGGTGCAATGGGTTCGGGTAATCGCCATACTCGAAGCCCTTCTAGCGAGTTCGTCCGCAGCATCGTTGCCTCGGAAGTCGCTGTGTCCTTTGATCCATTGAATGGTTATATTGTTGTGTCTAACAATCTGGTTGAGGAGATTGTGACACTCCAAGATCAGCCTGGAGTTAACTGTGTGGCTGTTCAGTGCTTGCAGGACTGCCATGCTGTCCGAAAGTATGCGTATTGAGTGGTCCACAACTTCCCTGTTTATGATAGCCGAAGCTGCCAGTGAGATCCCCACAAACCGTGTAAACGGTTTTGTGGGGCATTGGCTTATTTTTAAGATGTTAATGTAACATGTTTTAATAACAAATATGTTGGTGATTCTCAGAGGAGTTTAAATAAAATAGCGGACTGTAACTATAGGTAGGTTATGTATTGAGATTATAAGAACGCGCGCTTCTGGTCCGTGTCGTATGAGTCAATGGTGCGTTTGCTCGGCGACTCGTCAACCGCTCCCCGCTCGCCACTGTCGCCCTCCCGTCGTCAGAGTGGCTCATGGTGCCTTTTGTCTCCAACAAATAAATAATAAAATAAATAAATAATTCGGCCTGAATCACTGTGTTGCAGACCCCCAATGGTCTGGCTATACGAATGTTAAGATCCTCCGAAAAGACTCATGCACCCGTACCAGTACTTGTTTTGGAACCATCAGTGAAGAAGCGTGTCTTCACTGATGGTTCCAAAACAACAACAACAGGAGCGTACCTCAGAGGGACACAGCCTCTCGCAGCGGTGATCCTCGTATAGTTGGATTCTGTATTTTTTGTCAAAGACGATTTGTTTGGGCACCCGTTCATTAACTGCCTTCGTTATGGGGAGCTCGTTGTTGAGTTCCTCAAGCAGAGCTGTGTGCTGTGTTTCTCTCTTACCCCAGAGGTCCAGTGTTTTAAGAGGCACTGCTGCCATCGTCGCTTACTGCTGTATGAACAGATGGAGCGGCGAGAGCCCCAGCATAGCCTCCACAGCTGCTGTCGGGGTGGTTCTCATGCAGCCCGTTATCGCCATGCAGGCCAGCCTTTGCATGCGTTGCAGTTTGTTTACGGCTGTGACAAGCCTGGTGCGGGGCAACCACACCACGGCCCCGTAGGTAATCATCGGCCGAATTACAGCATTGTACAATCACATTGTGTTTTTTGGGGATAGGCCCCACTTCTTACCTATCATTTGGTTGCATTGCCAGAAGGTGATGCACGCCCTGTTTAATTTATAGTCTAGATGGTGTACCTTTACGTGTGTGGTATCTATAGACATGTCTTTAAATATGATAATAAGGTTTCTCAAACCATTTTTTCTTAAAGTCAATCGTCAAAAGATATACGCTTCCAAAGTGGTAAAATGTGTACCCCCACTTAACTTTTTGAAAAAAAAAAAAATGTATGCTATAGATCGTTATAAAAAATTCTAACGAAAATTGGTTTGAACGAGATCGGGTCAGTAGTTTTTGAGATATAGTACATTTTCTAAAACCGCAAATATAACTTTGTATTTCATACAAACACTATGACACACAAAGTTATTTTGCGTAGTTACTACGGAACCTTTCATGGGCGAGTCTGACTTACACTTGGCCAATTTTGCGACATACCTACAGCTGACCGTGCGAGAAACAGAACTGATAGTTTCTCCCTGAGCACATCATCACTTACTATCAGGTGAGATAGTGGTCAAACGCCAGCCATTTATGAATAAAAAAATAAGCATATAATTCTGTCTTGCTGTTTCGAGTAGGTATTCAAAAACAATGAATCACCGATAGACTTGAATTACAGAGAAAGATTAGCTCATCAGACGCCTGCCTAAGTCAATGATTTTCCTAGTTTTAGTTTAGCAACAAGAGTAGATATAGGTTTTATTTTATGTAAATTTCACACACACAACGGCGATGAACATTTTGAGGTGGAAAGAAAGCGTTTCTCTTCTTTATGTATCGACAAACGTGTTATTGGTATATTGTTATCCCTATTGTTAGCCCTTTGCCATCAATGTTGGGGTCGTCTTCTAGTATAACTGGATGCAGCAGAGTATTAGTGTTTTACATAAAGCGACTGGCTATATATCTGACCTTCAACACGATAAGGTTTAACAGGACCAGTGTCAGATGCTCTGGCTTCTGACTACCCGTTACATTGTCAAAGGTGCATAAATGACAGCCGAGACGCTCCTCTAACGTGTGTGGTGGTCGTAAATATATTCACATAATTGAATGTTTCCGTAAATGCGTTCGGATACATTTGAAACTTGCACTAAGGCCTGTTTTCGTATAATTAATTGATGACGTGTGATAATGCGTTCGCCATCGTTTGGTTTATTGTTCCTATGTCATATTTTTTGTTTATTATATAAAATGATATGAGATTATTATAACACTGGATTTGTGTTGCTATTCCACGACAAAAATTGGAAAAACTTCACAAAATAAATAATATCTTCATAACTAGTGATTTTTTGAGCCGGGGAACACAATTTTTATATGTTAATTATATAAAATGACATGAGATGATCATAAAACTAGATTTGTGTTGCTATTCCACGACAAAAATTGGAAAAACTTCACAAAACAAATAATATCTTCATAATTAGTGATGTTTTGAGCCAGGGAACACTCCTAAACGCTTTAATTGTTGCTACAAACTGATTTAATTATAGCACTCTATAATAATATCCAAAGTAGTTATTACTTCAATTTAATATTGTATTTCAAATGAATGTTGCGATTAACAGCCCTACTCAATACCGTATCTGGGGGTAAATTTGCTTATTAGAAATGGCATTTGCAATTACATATAGTTAAATTACTGACATACTTACTAAAACTGTCAGATAGATACGTTACTGAGTACAGTTTGCTATTGCAAGTGTATTTTAACTTTTCCTGGTGAGGGTGAATTAAAAACCTATCGTATCTTTTTGATTAGACAGTCTTATGAAATACAAATGCTGATATGGTGACACAGGATATATACGTCGTCACTCGGATATAGGTACCTACTTTTTATAGTCTTCTCTCTCCCAAAGCAAGGTTAAGGCCTCCCCTATATCCTTTCACTACTCTCTATGTCCTGCTATATCCAATCCCGTTCCAATTCGCCCGGGAAAGCAAGAGCAACTAAAAACCCTCGAAGCTCAAAGGAGCAAGGTGGGTTTTAGCCAGTAAAAGTCTGACAATCCTTTCCGCTCCATCCACAGCGTAAAGAGTCATTTGATGATTTTCCCACCCAGAAAAAAGCATGTGTTTTGGGCCTGCCTCCTTTACGAGTACGACGCCCGTCTTTACGCATCCACTGTGTGATGACTCTTATTGACAATCTGTCGTAATTCATCCTAGAAATATTATCAGCACAAAACCAATTCAGCCTCGAAGACTAATGTTAAAAATTCTTCTCTCTTTCGCAAGCTTTGAGTTTGGACGTTTGAGCTTCAGTCAATCACAAAGCCTGAGAGTCATAGGTTAAGATAGGCATTATACATATTGTAGCGTAAAACCGCTACGGTTAAAACTTCCTCCAATTCTAATCCAAACTTTTCAATAAAATTTTTTCTTCATAGCTGTTATTCACATTTGAACAAGGAATCGTGAAAAATATCCTCGGATGTTTTGCCTTTTGACGGCGTCATTACATTTTTGGGACCCGATATGTGATGGTCGACCTTATTTTTTGATTCATATCGAAATTATGAAGTGAAAGTTTTTTATGTTGGTGTTAAGCCAATAAAAAATATAAAGTGTCCTAGCAAAAGGATAGTCTGTGGGTGATTTTCTGCTTAATTTGATCCCGTTACAAGCCAATTTTTGGCTCCACCCTACGGGCAAGCGACGTCGGTTATCGACGACGGAGGTCGGGGCGCTCTCGCCCGATATCCGAGCACATCCTGTGCCTGAGACGTCCATCTCAAAGGCCTGAAGCGAGTACGAGGTAGATGCGGACTCCGCAGCGCAGTGGCTCCGTGATTTCTACGTTACTTCCCACAGTCGTGTTCAGCCGTTCAGGAATTACCGAGTTTTCGCAGCAAGAGTTCTATTTTAAATAGTGCACCTAATTTGTATATTTCTAATCTAAAAATTCTCACGTCAAAAACTCTTTCTAACCTAAGGCCTATCAAGACGCGTTGGATGCTCTTAGTGTTTTTGTAATTAAAATTACTAATAATGCGTATTCGCCTAGCTATAACCGATTGCAATCGATTTTTTTGTTAGGTAAGTTAAAAATATTTGCATAATACTTTCGATAACATTTTTTTTCTTTCCGCTAAGTTAACCCACGCCATCACTGAAAGGTCCCCAATAATAACTAATATTTAAATTTTTTATATTTTTTAATTAAGTACTTGTTTTCTATCTTTTTCCTTTTAATCAAAATTAAACGTGTTAAGTAGCGGTTGTGTTTTACTGTGCACTTAATATTATTTACGCTACAATATGGCGCCCGAATTAAAGTAAGTTTGCATATTAATTATTACTAAAATACCTTTTTTTTTGTTATCTCGTGTGTGGTTGCTCTTGAGAGCAATCTTTAATTTTCATCTTTCTTGTTGTGAGTTTCAGGTTTTAGAATTGGTCAGATACCCGTATGGAAGTTAAAAGGATTACCTGTCTTGAATGTTTTCCCGATTCATACGACTGGACTATGGAATTGCTAACTGAATTTATGTTCTTTGCTAAATTGTGTGATGTTTGTGAAATTCAATTTTAAAGATTAACTTTGTAACTATACCCAATCTCCAATTCTTTTATTTTCTCCCAAAATATACGTATCTATCCCGAGTTTTATTTTATCCCAGTAGGTAGCGGTAGTTAGTTTCCCGTAGAGTGTGTTTGATGTGTGGATGGTTAGGCATCGTGACCAAAGGTAAGCTTTTTGAATGGTCGTGTGCTAGTGTCTACCTTTTTTATTTTTTAGCCCGTCTGTTTGCTTTTCTGCTATTTGCTAGTATCTGTTTTTGTTGGATTCTTAGCCCAGCCGATTCCTTTGACGTTCATGTTGTCGTCTTCTTCCCGCATCGATATTACGGCACGATATCTAACGATTTCCTGCTAAGTCCCGCTCTTTCATTTAACCTATTTCTATTTTGTGTTTAAAAATGTCCGAAGAAGGTTCTATCGTTGAGACTCCTTTACACGGAAGTATTATTATTTCTAGACCTCCTCCCATTCCGCCTAGGCCCACTCCGGGTACTAGTCGTTCTAACTTACCTTCTCCGATGAAATCCGAGGACTGTCCCGGTTACTTTCTAAAACGATTTTCGCTAAGAAAATGGAACATAAATTATACTGGAGATACCAGTGTTCGAGATTTTTTTACCAGTATCGAAGAAGAGAAGGATGCAGACGACATAACTGACAGTTATCTGCTTAAACGCTTCCACGAAGTGTTATCCGGTCGCGCCTTGAATTATTATAGGTCAATCCGTCGACCTGATATGACTTACCCCGAATTAAAAGAAAAATTCTTCAAAACATTCGGAGAAATTGATTTCGAATTTAAAACCGGTCAACAAGTTAGAAATACAAAACAGAAATCAGATCAACCTGTTTTACATTTTGTGCATCAGATTTCTCAATTGAATGATACATTACGTAAACCAGTCGATAAATCTGAACTATTAGAAATTATCACTCACAACATGCATCCTAGATATTTTCCATGCTTATCGATACATAAATTTACTGACTTAGATGCGCTCATTGACACTGCATCGCATTTTGAAAGTTTTTTGCCCAAATCTACAAAATTAGTTTCAAGTGCAACAAATCAATCACAAATCTGTCCAAAATGCAATAAAACGGGACACCCCTATCGTACTTGCCCTGATTTCCCTGGTATGCTATGTTTTAAATGCCGCACACCTGGTTTTATAACTCGTGATTGCCCAAAATGCAATCCAAAAAATGTTTAGCCCACCGGCGACACGCATTACTCCGTACAGTGTCACCGGTGATAGCGTCCGATTCATCTGATAACCGTCCTTTCATCGAGATCATATTGTGTAACCGGGTCGTTAAAGCCCTTCTTGACTCTGGTGCACAAATGTCCCTTATTAGTGATTGTTTAACCCAACAACTGGGTATTTCTTTAAAATCAAACGTTCAGTGCCCACGTGTTATTTCCGCTAATAACTCTCCTATTGATATTTTAGGAACTATCTTTCTCCCAGTTAAGTTTAATGGTACGACTTTTATCCACGAATTTTTAGTAGCACGTTCTATGTCTTCTTCAGTTATTTTAGGTATCGAATTTTGGAATAAGTTCGGTTTGACTTCAGTTTTTAGTCAAGCTTTTAACAAAAATATCAAAGGTAATATGTACCTTCCTCCCGACTCTAATTCCCTACCTCCCGACCCACATACCCTTCCTTCTGACTCTCAATCCCTTCCTCAGATTAATTGCATTAGCGAGGTTCGATACATTCACCCTCGTAACGTTTTATTACCAGACCAAGAGCTAAAGTTGCAACGGGTCATTGAGGAATTCGATGTCATTTCATCCGATAAAGTTGGCCTTGGTAAGACTACTTGGCTATCACACAAAATAAACACTACTGGACCACCAATTAGACAACGGTTTTACCCTCTTTCACCTGTTAAGTTAAAGTTGCTCAATGAGGAAATCGATAAGATGCTGGAGATGGGTGTCATTCGTCCCTCACGTTCTCCATGGGCCAGTCCTGTTGTGATGGTTACCAAAAAGGACGGTTCTGTACGTTTTTGCGTTGATAGTAGGAAATTGAATAGCGTTACTACTAGAGATTCTTATCCGCTCCCCCGTATTCACGATATTCTTGACAACCTTCGAGGTGCAAGGTATATAAGTTCTCTTGATTTTAGGAGTGCATTTTGGCAGATTCCTCTCGCTGATGATGAGAGTTGTGAAAGAACCGCGTTCATAGTTCCACAACGAGGTTTATTTGAGTTCGTCAGAATGCCATTTGGTCTCACGAATGCAGCTTCCGAGATGCAGCGCCTTACTGATATGATCGTTAATTTTGAATTCACTTCGACCAGTGATAATTGCGTTTTCGGTTACGTCGATGATCTAATCATAATATCAAAAGACTTTGATAGTCACCTCTCGCTCCTTAGAAAAGTACTAGACCGTCTCAAGGAGGCCGGTTTAACTATTAACCTAAAAAAATGCGAGTTCTGTAAAAGCGAATTGAAATATTTGGGTTATATCATCAACGAAAAGGGTTTACAAACTGATCCCAGCAAGCTCGATGCTATTAGGGATTATCCCGTTCCTACTACAGCTAAGTCACTACGTGGTTTTATTGGGTTATGCTCATATTATAGGCGTTTTGTTGATGGTTTTTCTTCTATAATAGCTCCACTCACTGCCCTTATAGGAAAAAAGAAGGGTCGTGACCCTATAAGTTGGGATGATGCCGCCGATCAAGCATTCCTAAAATTAAAGGATGCGCTCATCAATACTCCCGTTATGGCTTGTCCAGATTTCTCGAAGCCCTTCATTTTGCAATGTGATGCGTCAGCTGTCGGTCTTGGTTCGGTTCTTTCTCAAAAGTTCGATGGTGTTGAACATCCTATCGCTTATTATTCACGCTTATTCTCAAAAGCAGAACGCAATTATAGTACAACCGAACGTGAACTTTTATCCGTTCTTGATTCCATTAAGCATTTTCGCTGTTATTTAGATGGAATGAAGTTTTCTGTTATAACCGATCATATGGCCTTGAAATGGCTCCTCACACTAAGTAATCCCTCAGGGCGTTTGGCGCGATGGGCTACTGTGATTTCCCAATACACGTTTGATATCATTCATCGCAAAGGGTCGCAACACGTCGTTCCAGACGCTTTATCTAGAATGTACGCGAGTCCGGTTACATTCGATCAAGGACCTGACCATACCAATGATAGATGGTATAAAAAGGTGTATTTAGGGGCTCGTGACTCCCCTCAAACGTTCCCAGCTTACGCCATTCGGAACGGTGTTCTGTTAAGACGCATGCCAATCACTAACCCATTGTGCTCTGATCCTTGGCGCATAGTTTTACCCGTTGAAAAGGTTAAATCCGCTATATGGGAAGCTCATAATAATCCTCTCTCTATACATCCTGGAGTTTCAAAGACTTATTTTAAGCTCAAGGATAACTTTTACTGGCCAAATATGTTTCGAGATGTTTCTGAGACTTTAAGGCAATGTGAGGTTTGTAAAGCTTATAAGATCGCGAATTCCCAACCACGTGGTCATATGTGTTATCCAAAGGAAGTTTCTTTACCTCTACAAATGATTTCTATCGACGTTATTGGACCGCTTCCAATCGCTTATTATGGGTTCAAATACATTTTATCTATGGTCGATGTTTTTTCTAAATATGTTTGGTTAGTCCCCCTTAAAAGGATTGACGCCAATTCAGTTATAAAAGCTTTGGAATCTGAAATATTTTTTAACTTCGGAGTTCCACGGTCTATTCTCTGTGATAATGCTACCGTTTTTCGTAGTAATCAGTTTTTAAATTTTCTTAGATCGTTTCGCATTGAATCCCCTACGTATACCCCTTATTACACTCCACAAGCAAACACGGTTGAACGTTATAACCAAAGTGTCGTTACTTGTTTGAGCATATTGGTTGGCGAGAACCAAAGGAATTGGGCTAAATTGTTACCCAAGGTCAAACTTTACCTCAATTCATGTATTAATTTAGCCACAGGGTTTACGCCAAACCTTCTCATATTCGGTAGAGAAGTCTGTATGGATTCATCGCGTGCGAATAACCAGACTCTAAGCACTAATTTAGCTGAAAGTCGGGAACAACACGCGAGTAATCTGACTTCGCTCGCCGAGATTTACGCAAAAGTAGCGGACAATCTTTCTTCTGCTTTTCTCCGTAATTCACGAAATTACAATACGAACCGCACGGCTATTACACTCAATGCCGGCGACATTGTATGGAGGCGTAATTTTTCAAAATCGTCAGCTGCTGAATACTTTACAGGAAAGCTTGCTCCTCGTTTCATTAAATGTCGTGTGATCAGAGTCATCTCCATGACTACATATGTCCTACAAGACTGTGATTCTCATCATATTGGACAATATCATATAAAAGACATACTTAAATGAATTAATTTGTTCCATATTCTTAACTTAATCAGCATTACTTATGTTAGGCCATTAGTTTTCAATTAACGACACCTCTTTTATTATTTCGACCCTCATTCCTCCCTGGAGTTAATATTTATTCTTAACCATTTCCTCTCATTAAGCGTCGTATTTTTGATTTTGATTTAAGGTCCACCCTCTTCAACTTAACCCTCTCTCTTTAACTTAACCTTCTAACTTATCCCTCTATAACTTAAGCTCTTGACTTTGAGTCGTGTTTGACTTTGAGTCGTGTTGGACTTTGTGTCGTGTCTCACTTCGAGTTATTATCTGACTTCGAGCTTTTGTGTTCGACTTCGAGTTTTTGTTTGACTTCCTTTGAAGTTATTTTTAGGTTATTTCTTAATCTCAACTCTTATTTGTTTCGTCTTGAATATTGTTCTTTGTTCCTATATATTTAAGAATATTATTCTAGTTCTATCGTTTGTTTTTCTATTCTAATGTAGGTTTAGGAGACGCATCTGAAGCTCGCACTGTTAACGTCTAAACTGGAGGCCGGCTTTCAATTTTATTCAGTATCAGCTGCACTTCGATGTCGTTGATTTGATGTATTTAGTTTAAAGTTAGTTAGGCTAGTTTATTTAATTTGTATATATTATGGTTTTCACTCTTGGTTGATGCTATCCCTTTTGTGTTGTCAATCTGTTATTGTGTTTTCAATCTGTTATTGTGTTTTCAATCTGTTGTTGTGTTTTCAATCTGTTGTTGTGATGTCAATCTGTTATAGCGTTGTCACCCTCTCACTGGGTTGATACATTCACTTGGGTTGATCTCTCACCTTTCTTTTAGGGTTGTCAACCACCTTTCTTTTAGGGTTGTCAACCACCTTTCTTTTAGGGTTGTCAACCACCTTTTTTTTAGGGTTGTCAACCACCTTTCTTTTAGGGTTGTCACTCACCTTTCCTTTAGGGTTGCCACTCACCTTTAGGGTTGCTACTCTCATTTTTTTTTTACTGGAAATGGGGTACTGTAGCGTAAAACCGCTACGGTTAAAACTTCCTCCAATTCTAATCCAAACTTTTCAATAAAATTTTTTCTTCATAGCTGTTATTCACATTTGAACAAGGAATCGTGAAAAATATCCTCGGATGTTTTGCCTTTTGACGGCGTCATTACATTTTTGGGACCCGATATGTGATGGTCGACCTTATTTTTTGATTCATATCGAAATTATGAAGTGAAAGTTTTTTATGTTGGTGTTAAGCCAATAAAAAATATAAAGTGTCCTAGCAAAAGGATAGTCTGTGGGTGATTTTCTGCTTAATTTGATCCCGTTACAAGCCAATTTTTGGCTCCACCCTACGGGCAAGCGACGTCGGTTATCGACGACGGAGGTCGGGGCGCTCTCGCCCGATATCCGAGCACATCCTGTGCCTGAGACGTCCATCTCAAAGGCCTGAAGCGAGTACGAGGTAGATGCGGACTCCGCAGCGCAGTGGCTCCGTGATTTCTACGTTACTTCCCACAGTCGTGTTCAGCCGTTCAGGAATTACCGAGTTTTCGCAGCAAGAGTTCTATTTTAAATAGTGCACCTAATTTGTATATTTCTAATCTAAAAATTCTCACGTCAAAAACTCTTTCTAACCTAAGGCCTATCAAGACGCGTTGGATGCTCTTAGTGTTTTTGTAATTAAAATTACTAATAATGCGTATTCGCCTAGCTATAACCGATTGCAATCGATTTTTTTGTTAGGTAAGTTAAAAATATTTGCATAATACTTTCGATAACATTTTTTTTCTTTCCGCTAAGTTAACCCACGCCATCACTGAAAGGTCCCCAATAATAACTAATATTTAAATTTTTTATATTTTTTAATTAAGTACTTGTTTTCTATCTTTTTCCTTTTAATCAAAATTAAACGTGTTAAGTAGCGGTTGTGTTTTACTGTGCACTTAATATTATTTACGCTACAATATGTATAACAACTGTTAATATACATTAAACGTAAAGTTTTAATCAAGAAAAATCAGACAAAAAATTCACGCTTCGTAAATTTTGAAGAAATTACGGGATTGCTCAGTATATTACTAGTCCTTTTACACATCAGAATTAATAGTAATATTTGCTGCAAAAGTGCTCACACCTCCGGATCCGGAATGAACTACATACCTATTCAATGAATGTTACAATAAATAGATTAGATTAAATATTAAATTTTTTGTTGAAAATATTGTTATATTCAAATTGCTATATTACAGTGCCTAGGTACTGAAGATGTATAGCCAGGTTAGTCAGCAACGCAATATAATGATAAATTAACAATGTTATAACATACAAAATGGCTCTAAAATAAAACAACGACGCGCGACGTGGAAAAACTTGACTATGGAATAGCAAAAATATCAGATTATAAATATGATAAACGTGCTTATCGAAGTTTTTTTTATCAACAGTCATCATTATTTTATCTATAAATCGAATTTTTGTTAAACTAAGTTTAGTACAATACAATAACTCACCTCACAGAAACCAGTAAATGCTCCTTGCATTTTGTGATAAATATAGAAACCGAAGTCAGTGAAATGAATCAGGATAGTAACAATGATGATCGTAAGTTTTTCTGTGCCTTTGAAACTCCGATTTTATTATCATATTGATAGAAAACCTTAGTAGCTGTATGTTTAAAACCAGGCAGGTGTGAGTCAAGCTTACGATGAAAAGTTTCAAACGATTCATATCTTTTTAAACACAGGGTTCCACAGATCTCCTTTATTCTATGTATACCTTTCTTCTTTATATATATATGTAGGTAAAAAACTACTTTATGAATCTATATCAAAATTTTATGCTCGGCATTTTTAGAACGATTTTAAAACTATATTTTGGAAAATTTCCCTGTTTGGGTATGGCTAACCTAACATACGATCGTACTAGTTTTTGATTTCTATTGGATATTTATCGAGAGATATTGGTAAAAGTTTTGCGATTAGTGAATAAGCAAAAAGAGGAAACGTTAATTTTTTTTATTGATACAACGATTCTGATAAAAGAGTTCATGCACTAATGTTGTATATTTTCCAAGTCCACCTAAAGTATGTAAGAGATAAAATATAACAAAAAAAATCATTTAAAATAATTTAATCTAGATAAGGCAATTTTGTTAAACCAACTGGGAATATATTTTTAAGGCAGTTCTCTTTTTTTAATTATTTGGGTTCGACACATTTCTTCTTTATCTATATTTTTCTACTGAATTTAACTTACATTGAGGTGGCAGGCTGCAAGCCACCTCAAATGTTACCCATCCCTTTCTTAACATACATAATAGACTTATAAACATATTATCTTACACATAGTGCCTTCTACATGTGCCTTAAAAATATAAATGTGTTTTTATTTCAGCTAAAGGCCAGGGCATGCCTCCACCATATTCATATGAGCCACCACCTCCGGTCATAATGACCACGCATACATCACACACGTATCCGCCACAACCCATGCAACCACCGCCGGATCAAGGAGTGGTCTTCCAGACTACCACCGCCACTGTAATCCCAGTGATAGCTACTCAAAAAATGGGCCCCGAACCAACCACTATCACCTGCAAGTCATGCAACGCAGAGATAGTAACCAGAGTTGAATTGAAGGCTCCTACGAAAACTCATCTTTTCGCTCTCTTTCTATGTTTTTTGTAAGTATTTTGTTATAACTATAAGAATAAAACTCCTTACTTATTTTCTCACGAGTTAAAACTTCTCTAATAATGTGTGGTGACAGGCCTGTTGGTCTAGTGGTCAGTGGCCCTGACTGCTATGCGCACGGTCGTGGGTTCGATTCCCACCCAGGACAAATGTTTGTGTGATGAGCACGATCATTTGTTCTTTGTCTGGGTGTAATTTATCTACAACATGTATGTATTTAGAAATATATATGTATGTTTATCAGTTATCTAGTACTCATAGCGCAAGCTCTGCTTAGTTTGGGACTAGATGCGTTGTGTGAAAGTTGTGGAATATTATTATAATGTTATTCTGTGAATGCGTTCGCGTCAGAGACAATATTACCTACGTGGTTTTTCTAATGACTGTAATTTCCAACCCCTTAGTAAATCCGGGAAAAAGTACCTATATTTATATTGCCTTATTACCTCTTCTATATTCTATTGAAAGGTAAAATCGGCTTTGGCCTTCAAGAGATTAGCCCGCACCAACAGCAGACAGAAAAATAAAAATAAAAACTATAAGCACTTTAAAAATCACAGTTATTTTGAAATCACAAACAGATAGGTACTCAAATATTTATAAGTAGATAGATATGTATAGATAAATAGACGATACAATATTTGTTACGAACTCAATCACGCAATAATAGCTGAAAGAATCTAGATAAAATTTGCCACTCGAAGATGAAGATCAAAGCTGGAATTGCAAAAAGGCTACTTTAAAACTATAATTAGGAAAAAAGAACAAAAATGTTTTTTTTTATAGTTGATAGGCTTGCGTTTGACCATAATCTCACCTGATGTTAAGCGATGATGTGGTCGAAGATGAAGCACGCTTGCCTAGAAGTAACCTATTCACTCTTGACTTAAAGACTCTCAGGTTATAACCATCAGGAAACACCAGAGAGTATTTAACCTAGAGAGCGTATAGGCCGATTTCTTTGAAGAACACAACTCACCAATACGGGTTGGGAGGCGAAGAAAAAATGCGCTACTGCAACTGGTCAGTTCAAGATCAAGCTTCATAGATATGCCGAGTTAGGGATTGCTCTACTTGATTGAGGGAAAGTTATCGATATCGATAAAACGAAGTTTAGCATTATAAAAAATACTCAATATAATCACACAATAATATTTAATCATTATCAGTCTCAATTACAAAAAGAAAAACAAGTATGCTGTTATTATTGATTTTTAAAATGAATTAATTTGGTAAATGTTTTTCGAATTAAAGTTTTAGGATCCTGATTGTTTTTGGACCAAGATTTTGAGATTGGATAACCAAGCGTCTATATATTTCTGAATTATGCATCTTGCTAATTCAATTAAATGATTGGTAGTTTCTATTGCTTGATGAGAATTAATATCCGGGAATAAATTATACCCAATCAGTGATTTTAAAACCGATCTCATAAAATAATTGGAATTATATTTCTGAGACAGCACTTTCGAACCACTCTCGTTGATCGCCCTTTTAATATAAATTTCACAACGACGACAAATTTCTATTACTGTGGTGGTTCCTTACAATAACTTGTTTTTAGTGTCTTTTTGAAATTGTAAGGTGTTTTGATTTGTAACACCAATCAACGCGCTAATACAAGTTAGGCATTTTATTTGCTTTATCAGAGCATGGACAATGTAGCCAGCTATATATTATTTTTATATTTTATTTTTTTATATTTATTTTATATTCCATAATAAATATATTTTCATTAAAATCAGTTGTGTCAACAACTGTAGCTTCAGCAGGCACTCGGTAATAATTATGTTTTTGGTGGTGAGTCATTAGATGATTTATCTAATGACTCCTCCCTCTTACATACACATAACCCGTGGACTCGACATCGAAACAAAGTAACCTGTTTTTTTTTCCTGTGTGGGAAAATCATCGAATGACCCTGTTCCTTCAGCTGCCCTTAAGTTCCGGGGCCACGGTATCTCATTAGAACATTACCGCAACCCCGGAACCAAAGTAACTTAGGAGAGCGATATTGTAATATTTGTAATGCAAAGGTCCAAGTTAATTAATATTAGACTCCGTCATACTATTTGAAGCCTAGAAAGATTGGATATAGGTATCTTATATTATTTTGACTTTTCTCAACATTATATCAATAAAAACCAAACTAGAAACCAATATTCCCTAGTAACCTTATGCATCCACTTTTCTTTTTAATCAGCACAGATTTTACGATAAAAATACAAAAGGAAAGACAGGGATAAAAGAATTAGAATTTCTTCATGTAAGAAAGAGATATTTCCAAAAGACATCAACACGCGACACAATTTTGTCCTTGACCACACAAACCACCATTTTAAATAGACCTCTGCGGTAGCTTATAAACTGATTAAATGATAAATAATTTTCATATTATTTCATTACTGATGAATAGTTATGTCATCCATTTGGTGTCTTAATGTCTGGGAATGTTTTCCACACCACTTCAACGCGCATGAAAGCATTATTATGCGTTATAAATTGGATACAAAAATTTAAAATTTGTAATTGTTTGGCATGCACACGGGCCTAATACTTGGTCACAACTAAAATGGTTCATGTATCGTAGCCAATATATAAGAGCAAAAATTCTCAAATTTTTCGTGCGTCGGGGCAACGTATGCGCGATCAAGTGGTTTTCTAATCTTTGGGAAATACAGATTCCGGCAGGGAATTCCACTCCTTAGCCGTACGCACAGTGAAAGTATTCCCAAAACGTTTCGTGCGTATGGGTGGGGTGTCTACCATGTAACGATGGCGCATCGCCGTTTGTCTTGTAGTCCGATGATGGAACAGGCTTGGTGGAATAAGACTGTAACTGTGCAATTCCATCTCACACTCCCCGAAATGTATCCGATAGAAAACTGACAGGCTTGCAACACGTCGCCGATGTTCTAGGCTCTGGAGCCTTGTCTCGACCAGTTTCTCGTTGTCGATGAGCCTTTTGGCCCGTTTCTCTATAGACTCAAGTGCATCAAGCTGGTATTTGGCAGATCCGTCCCAGAGATGAGAGCAGTACTCCATCCACGACCGAACTTGCGATTGATAGAGGTTGAGTAGCTGTTCCGGTGTGAAGTACCGTCTCACCTTTGCTTGGATTCCCAACTTTTTGGCAGCCAATTGAGCCTTAGTTTCGATAAACGGACCAAAATTGAGGGTGGAAGTTAGTGTTACCCCAATAAGCTCAATGCGATCGGTTATCGGCACGGTTACACCACGGAAAGAAGGAGCCGGTTGAAATTCCTTTTTGCGGAGAAAAGACACGCCTGGGTCTTGGCTGCATTAAACTTGACCAAGTTGGCGTCGTCCTACTCAGAGACAGCCTTCAAAGTCAAGTTCAAGCGCCCCACCATGGCCTCTCGGAGAGACTGGACTTGTGACCCACTAGCACGCGCGCTGGATATATCTCTCAGCAATAGTTCTGTCGTCTGCATACCCAAAGGTAGCGGGCATTAGCAGATGGTTAATATGCAGCAAGAATAAAGTTCCTGAGAGAACTGACCCTTGAGGGACCCCGGCATTAATAGCCAATTGGCCAGACGAGCAACCATCAATAACCACTCGAATAGACCAATCTCTCAGGAAGTCTTCTACCCAAACGCAAAGTTCAGTGGGTATACCGAAAGAAGGAAGTTTAGCAATAAGGCTATCGTGCCACACCCTATCGAAAGCCTTGGAGGCATCGAGAGAAACAGCAAGTGCTTCCCTATGCTTCTCAATGGCCTCACTCCAGATATGAATGGCATACGCTAGAAGATCCCCAGTTGACCGGTTTTTGCGGAAGCCGTATTGTCGGTCACTGAGAATATCGTTAGCGTCTAGGTATGCCAGGAGCTTACTATTGAGTATACGCTCTGACTGACTGAAATAGGCCTGTAGTTGACCGGATAGGTTCACGTTTGACTACGATCTCACTTGATGGTAAGCGATGTCGAGTCGAAGATGAAGCACGCTTGCCTAGATGTAAACAATTAACTCTTGACTTAAAAACCTCCAGGTTATAGCTGTCAGGAGACACAGACTCTGTCAGGAAATGCTTAATGAAAGTATTGTGCGCATTTTAGTGAGATGTCCACCATGTAACTTCTTTTTGTAGTCCGATGATGAAACGGGCTTGGAGGAATTACGTAGTGCAATAATTGCACGAATGAATCGTAATGAAATTACTCCATTACGATTCACGTAAATGAAGTCGCGGACAATAGCTAGTTTTATAACCATGAAAGTTATGATTATTATCATTGCGTGGTAGCATAATGTTCTTAACCTTTTGAACGCCATAGTATAAACGTATCGCCGTACCCCTGACGCCAGGCCACTTTTTCTCTCAAATGACCTTCACAAAAAATAGGGATTCCAAAACTTATATCGATATACAACTGAGTTTTTATTTTCGTCTTTAATTTTCTAGTAAACCGTACTCACGACACTGAAATTTTATTTAACCTGCCACTATATTCCAATATAGTAATCTATACACAGCATTTAACAGAGACTTTATCAATGAAAAAGAAGATATTAGAAAACTATAAAAATATATTTATTACAATATGGTTCAACACTATTCAACATGACTAGTCTTGGTATTGTGACAATGGAGTTGCTTGCCAGTCAATTTTATGACATTCTCGCATCTGATTTAGGGATGTAGCAGTGTACACGTTGGTTATCGATTCTAATAAGTATTCTTATCTAATATAATAATAATACCTATCCATATTGTAACGATACCTTCTACTTCTCCAATAAAAGAGGGTAAAATAGATGTACCATTAAATTTAATATATTAATAATATACAGTATTTTATAAAAAACCTGCCTATCTACCTAGCTATCCTAAAAAAACGGCCTACCTACCTAACTGACACACTCAGGAGAGAAGAGGAGGAGGTTTAGAGTATATTACTTGCGGGACGGCTTGGCAGACCACTCCAGGATCGCCTTCTACTCCACGATGTCTTCGTCGTACAGCAGCTTGAGCAAGGCGGTCTGGCAGTAGGCTCCCAACAAGGCGTCTGGGCAGCAGGCTCTCAGCAAGGCGTCAGGGCAGCAGGCTCCCAGCAAGGCGTCAGGGCAGCAGGCTCCCAACAAGGCGTCAAGGCAGCTGGCTCCCAACAAGGAGTCAGGGCAGCGGGTACTGCACTTCCTCTTCCATCACTCTTCGTCAAAACTCGTCGAGAACTAAACTCTTCAAAAACTGGTCAAAGACTGAACTCCCGGAGATGGCCCCCAGCGCCTTTTATACCCAGCTCAGCGTTCAAAATCCATTCCATTCTCATTCTGTACCAGAATTCAAATTGTAGAGTCCAAAATAGTCCATCTTGCCAGTTATTTGATCAGCCAGTTATATTCGAGCATAATTTATTAAACCTCTTCGATAAAATCTGAGAGTGTGTTTTAGAAATTTATAATTATAATTTAAAATGCCGTTAATCAGTAGACAACCACAATATAATATACAATATTAAGCTAGTCCTATCGATAAAAGTGAATAACAATTATATAATAAAAGTATGAACAACCTTTTTAGTCTATTAGCCATTCAGTGACTACAAAGAAGAAGAAATTACAGTTTGTCAGCCTTGACGTAAAAAATGTCATGACAAGAAAATATTTGTTTTGATGGATGAATTATGGATTATGATTACAAAGAAAACGTAAGTTATTTGGTATTTGTAATAACAAATACTATATTTCCCCATCGACCCCGAGAAAATTTTTGGTCTAGAACAAAAATTTTGTAAGGTTAAAGTTTATCCACATTCATATAACTTACATGCCTCATTCAATCACACCAACATCTCACGAAGTTAGGTCAGGCGTCAGGTAGGATTCACATTCAATGATCACTACTCGACCTGATTAGTACATGACAGTAGGCTTGTTTTCGGAGTCTGTCAGTCCGCTCGCGTCGAAAACCCATCAAATAAAAAACAAGATTTAGCAAAGGCTTATTTTTACGAAGTTGCTAGCCGCTTCGATCAACTTTAGAGTCGATAACATAAAAAACAAGGTTTAGCAAAGGCTTATTTTTACGAAGTTGCTATCCGCTTCGATCAACTTTAGAGTCGATAAATAGTAAGAAACTAACTTGGAGAGTTAGAAAGGGAGAAGGTTTGGTAATATGTACCTAAACGCGCTTCTAAGTAATATCTGATTAGTTCAGATATAAGAGAAGCCTCTTAAAGTTTAAGAACAAAGTTAAAGAAAGAAATAAACTATTGAGTTTCAATAAACCGAAAAGAACTCTATAGTTAAAAGAAGAGAAGAAGATAGAGATGAGTCATGAATATAGTACGAAAGGTGAATATATTTACATGATTATATACATTAATTTTTAAAATCTTTAATATGCCATTTAGCTCGGTTGCCATTAGGATCCTCTAATATGTAAACTAATGGGGATAGTTTCTGAATTACAGTTGACTTTATATATTTGGGAGCTAACTTTGCGCTGAAATAAGTTCCAGCCTGACTATTTATATAATTTCTTCGCCAGACTGTATCTCCTACGTCATATTCTTTAAATGAATGACGTTCGTTGTAATAAGAAGAGTTACGGGTATGGGCAATATGAAGGGCTGTCTGAACTTTATCGAAAGTAGCAGACAATAAACCTAAGTTAGTAGCATAGATATCCCTAGGTAGAAAAATTATTTCTTCAAGATTATTAGTTGGCGTATAAAGTGAACCAGAAGTAACTGTTTCCCGTCCAAAGAGCAAAAAGTTAGGAGAGAAACCAGTGGTTGCATTAGTTGTGCTGTTCATAGCATATTGAACTTTAGGAAGGTGGATATCCCAAGATCTATGGTCTTCACCGACCAAAGGTGACAAAGCTGTGATTATAGTACGATTATATCTTTCAGTGGGATTAACTTGAGGGCAATAGTGGGGAGAAAAAAATATGTAAGGTATGTTGTATCTCCCAAGAAAGTTGCGAAATTCATGGGATTGGAATTGCGATCCGTTATCCATAATAATAGTTTGAGGTACACCATGGACCAGAAAAACAAAATTTTCTAAGTTAGAGATAATGTTAGTACTAGTAGCCCGTTTTAGTGGGAAGATCAGGGAATATTTAGTAAAATAACAGTTAACTACTAAAATAAATTGATTCCTACGTCTAGTCATAGGTAGAGGACCCATTAAATCCAAGGAAATAGTTTGAAAAGGCCTGGAACAAATTTTTGGTTTACCCATAAGGCCAAATGGAGAGTGATTTGCGTGTTTATAAGCTAAACAATTATCACAAGAAGAAATTATTTTAGCGATATCCCTAAACATAGCTGGCCAGTAATATAGAAGTGATAACTTTTTATAAGTCTTAAAAATTCCTAGATGGGGCTGATCTGGGGACCCATGGTTATCTTTGACAAGGGTTTCCCGAAGATCAGGATGAGGAACTTCTTTCCACGCGAAATCTTCAGTCAGCGCGTAAGGAGAATGAGTATAGCGGAATAATTTATTTTCGCGAATAGTATAATTGGGATATTGATCAGGATTGTTACGACATTCTAAAAGTAGTTTGTTATAGTGTTCCAATGCTGGAGATACAGATTGGGGTTCAAGTAAGACAGGATTAACACCAAGAGGAGATGATGTTAAATCACGGGAGAGTAAGTCTGGGACTAAATTGTCTTTACCTCTTTTGTGTTTTAAAGTGAAATTAAAAGTTGACAGCCTAAGAGCCCACCGTGCAAGTCTACCGGATGGATTGGATAATTTTAAAAACCATTTAAGTGCTGCATGGTCTGTATAAACAGTGAATTGTTTACCATTATCGATATAACAACGCCAATGTTCTATAGCTGTTATTACTGCGAGGGTTTCTTTTTCTGTGGTTGAGTAATTGCGCTCATTTTTATTAAGGGATTTGCTCATATAGGCTATAACTACTTCTTTGCCGTCCTTTTCTTGTGTTAACATACCTCCGATTCCAAAGTTAGAAGCATCGCAGTGTACAGAGAAGGGGAGATCATAGTCAGGACAAGCTAGTATAGGAGTAGTAACAAGAGCTTCTTTTAGTTTATTAAAAGCCAGATTAGCGTCTTTATCCCAAAAGAATTTAGGGGCATTTTTACCGGAAGAAGTTAACTTATTAAGTGGTGTTGCAATAGTGCTGAAGTTGGGAATAAATCGACGGAACCAGCTACAAGTTCCAATAAATTTTCTTACTTCTTTACGAGTAGTGGGAGTAGGAAATTCGAGTATTGCTTTAATTTTAGCTGGATCTGAACGTAAACCATTTTCATCTACAATATACCCCAAGTATTTAAGTTCATTTTTAAAGAATTGACTTTTATCGAAGTTAATAGTCAAATTAGCTAACTTTAATTTCTCCAGAACTTTAAGTAGATAAGAGATATGCTCCTCAAATGATTCAGAGATGATTATAATATCATCTAAGTAACAAAAGACTTTATTATCAAATTCAGGAGTAAAGAGCATGTCCATAAGTCTTTGCTGAGTAGCTGGAGCATTGGTTAGCCCAAAGGGCATGATAACAAAGCGATACATGCCTCGACCAGGGACATAAAAAGCTGTTTTATCTTTATCAGATTCATCTTTCAAAGGAATTTCCCAAAATGCTTTAGCAATATCAATGCTTGAAAGGAATTTTGCATTTTTAAGGTTATTTAAAATTTCATTGACAAATGGAAGGCTATACGCGTCTCTACGAATAACTGAATTTAATTTACGACTATCAACACAGAATCGCCATTCGCCATTCTTTTTAGGCGTAATGATAACCGGAGAAAGCCAAGGACTTTCGCATTTTTCAATAACACCCCATTCTAACATTTTATCAACTTCTTTAATGAGAGCTTTCTGTTTTTCAGGAGACAGTCGGTAGCAACGTTGTTTAATTGGTGGAGTATCACCAGTATTAATATGATGACTAATAAGATGAGTGCGGCCCAGTACTCTTCTACTTTCGAAGGAAATAGCTTTGAATCGATTAATCATGTCATCAGCAATAGTTTTTTGCTCTGACGAAAGATTGTTATAAGGAAGTACTTGTTTAGTAGTTTCAGTAACCACTGAACATTTAGTATTTAGCCTAAAAGCTGAAGAAAGTATGTGTGGTACAAGGTTAAACTTTTTCCAAAAGTCGACTCCTAAAATAATTGAAGGAGATATATTTGGGAATACGAAGGCTTGGATCAGATGAGTTTGATTATTGTATCTAATTGGAATGTCGATTGAGCCAAGAGATTTACTTATATGTTTACTGGCAGTAGTAATCGTCATTGAACAAGACTTGGATAGCGTGAAGCCTAATTTTAAAATTTCTAAGTGGGATTTATTACCAAGTATTGTAATCGAACTACCACTATCTAGTAGGCCGGAAAATATTTTGTTATTAATAGAAATATCAATAAAAGGACGGTTAAAATCTTTTTCGTTGTCGTATAATGAACTAATTTTGTAACAATGGAAGAAATTTTTAATGGTTTGTAACCAATCCTGCCAGTCAGATTGATTAAAGTATTTATTACCCAAGTCGTTGTTTAGTTTTTTGAGTTGTTAGTTTTTTTGCAGTTAGGACAATCAGTAGTTTTAACATCTTTTAAGCCACATCTAAAACAAATTAATGTACGAGGTTGCGAGCAATTAGTTAGTGTGTGGCCATTAGTGCGGCATCGTACACAAAAAGCATTAGAGTTAAAGAAGAATGGTCAAAATGGACTACGAAAAAAAAGTTCTTGTTACCAAGATGGAACTAACACCAAAATGTAGTACAAGTTGAATGTAATTATTAGATACCAACAGTTTATTTTTAAAAGCAGGGAAAAGAAAGATATTCGTCTCTAAAAATATGACTTTGCGATTTAGAACGCAGGATAAAGTGTCTTATTTTTGAACGCATCTGTAATTATTGTCATTCCTAGAGAAGTCCATCTTTTTTCCAAAAACTAAATCGATTTTATTTCTGACTCAAACTGAATTTGACACAAATCTTTTATTTTAATTAACCGTATAAATCCATGACAATTATAAAACTTAAATAGACTACTAATATAATTAGATGTTATTTAGAGGTAAATAGTTTATATAATGAAATTAAAAACTAATGATTATTATTATTAAAATCGATATTACAGTAATCGATCGATTGCGTACCTCCCTATTTTTGACGAGTAAACAAAAGATTGACGCTTTTCTGCGCAGACCGTTTTGTAGCTTTGGCAGCGATTCTGTGTTCTGTGCGATTTTGTGTTATTTTCTGATAATTTGGCTTTGCTTACGGACTCCGATTGATTCTACTCTAGTAGACTTGGCACTCGTTTATTGGACTTTGAATTTCGTCACGGTTTGGATGTTATAGTGGAAGTGACCAAAATGTCTTCACGTATTAAGTGTGTTACCTGTGGATTGTGTGTAAATCGCATTGCGCGACACACTGTCCTAGAGCTAGATACAAGAGTGGTGTCTTTTGTTGCTGAAAGGATTTCTCCTCGTATCGTAAGTTTTTAGATCATTTTCTTGCAAGTAAACCATAACACATCACGCTTTAACATACTTAGGTACTTCATTATCATTTCAATACCCTTTACACACACACACACACACATATATATATATATATATTATCTAAAACATTATAGTCTATTGAAGAATTAGGAGTTGAAAAAGAAATAGATGCGTGATTCTTCAGTTGTTCTATTAAGTATTTCATTTTACAGATTACGGAGTATGATACAATCTGCCAGGCTTGTTTTGATGCTACAATGAAGAGGGTTAATGAAATTATCCATACAGATTTATCAAGCAATGACAACCAACTTCCAGGAAGTAGTCATGCTCAAGTTCTGGGCCACTCTAAAGTATGCTTAATGTGCGGATGTTCTATTCTTCGAAGAAAAAGTGACCTAATATTTCGCAACAATCCCTCGGAATTGCAACAAATGATTGCTACCATCATAATGAATTCCATAGAATCACAACAGGTAATATAAGACACCTTTTTATTAACTATTGTTTTACAAAATAATCAACTGCAATGGTAATCAATAATCATTTATCTTGATTATTATAAAAGTTGATGTTCAATATAAACATTTTTCTCTGAAAACGACATGTGAGTTTATAAATGTGAAATCAAGTTGATAAAACCTTAAAACTTGATAATATCAAATTAATTCATTAGTAAAAACACTGTTGATTATTAAACTGGATATATAGGTAAAACAAATGTCAATGTTGTTAACATTTAGTGAATCTGAAGTCACTGGATATATATAAATCCTATTAGAATTTTTTTCAACATAACAATGAAAAATGATGATATTTTGTTTTTGTTCTAGATAACTATGAACGCCAGAGTTTGTCATTCGTGTTGGATGAAATCAAAAAGAACTGCTATGCGTATACAGGCAGAGCAAACAGAAACAATATCAGCACCTCTACCTTCAACAAGTGTGGTAGAAGATGAGTTTCAAGTAGAACATAATATTGAGACAATTGAACAACCACCTTCAGCAATGGAGCAGTCGGAAACAGCTGACATACCAGAACAAAGACCTGAAGAAGTGGATATTATGGTGCTCAATCCCAGTGTATCAACAACTTCATCTTTATCAGAATGGGTTCCTGAAGTGCCATTAATGATTACACAAAATGAGCCTGCACAGGTTGCATCTATAACACTTCAAAACTACAGACGAGCACCCAATACCGCTGCACAGTGTTTATTTTTATATTGCAACAACCGGGAGCTACATCGGATTTCTGACGATTTGCGCATTAAAATAATTATTGACCATAATTTTTATATACCAGTACACGCTAGAGTTTGTTCTGACCATTTACTAAGTAATAATTGGGACACTTTGTACAATTCAGAAAATAGTACTGCCGTGTTCACTGGGGATCAAGTTGAGCATATGTTTTCTTTTATTAACTTAGACAGGAATAGTATAATTGACTTCAGTGATCCCCTGAATATAGATGATCATCTCTTTCAATACTGGCTTGGATTGACAAAAGAAAAATTCAGTAATTTATTGGTCGAAGTTCCTCAAATTCAAACTATGCATCAGGGAGTAACTGGTTTAGTAGCATTTTTAATAAAATTAAGAAATGGAGACTCAGATGAGAGAATAGCAAGTTTGATGGGTATACCCCGAAGAAGTCTAGAACGTTGGATGAATAATGTGAGAGAAAAGCTTTTACAATATTTTGTTCCTAATAACTTAGGTATTGAACAAATAAGCAGACAAAATATCCTAAACCATAATTTATTAATTCCCAATGGATTATATGGGAATTCTGGTGTAGTCACAGACCATCCCATTGTTATTTGTGATGGAACTTATATTTATGCCCATAAGAGTGCTAATTATAGGTTCCAGAAAGATTCATATTCATTACACAAATATAGAAATCTTTTAAAACCATTTATGTTAGTGCTATGTGATGGTTACATTTTAGATTGTTTTGGTCCCCAAACCTTTTGGACCTCAGATGCTGAAATAATGACTTCCTTGTTTAATGATGAAAACCTGCCTTTGAGACAATATTTCCGAGAAAGCGATATTTTTATTCTTGACCGAGGTTTTCGAGACTGCATTAATTTATTGGAAGATTGTAATTATAAACCATATATGCCAGAATCACTTTTAGAGGGGGAAAGACAATTAACCACTGCACAAGCAAACCGAACTAGATGTGTAACACTTTGCAGATGGGTGGTAGAAGTTGTGAACGGCCATTTTAAGCGTGATTTTAAATTATTTCGTCAAGAATTTTTTCATAAATCTTTACCACACATGATGCAAGATTTTCAAATTGCAGCAGCTTTATTAAATCGCTTTGGTGTACGGCTAAAAAATCGCGACAATGCTCCTCAAATATTAAATAGAATTAACCAAAGGATGCACTTGCATAATAATCTGGCAGATGTTGTAGAAAACAATAATTTAAATAGACGGTCTTCCAATTTCGTAAGTATAACTGCAGATAGAAATAATTTATTATATTTCCCGCGTCTTCAATATGAAGATCTTATTTTATTTGCCCTTGGGACTTACCAACTTCGCCAAGCGCACTCATATTATGGGGAGCATACTAGGTTCCATGGGCAGTACAGAATTGAGGTCTGTAGAGAAATACCGGTTTCTCTGGATTTATTAGATTTAGATTTAAATATAAATGAAGTCTCAATTATAAGAGGTAGAATTAAGTCAAGGCATATTGGGAGGAAACAATATTATGTATACATTTTAATTAATAATGACACATCTGGGTTAGCTGGCATAAGAGAATATTGTTGTAATTGTCTTGTTGGTCGACGCACACTGGGATGCTGTGCTCATATAATGACCATAGTTTGGTATCTTGGATGGGCACGACATGAACAAAATGTAGCTGCTCCTGCAGCATTCCTTGATGAAGTATTCATTAGAGAATTATAATAAAGAAAAGAGAAATCAACATGTTGTTTTGCTATACCCTTTTGAAATTAGAATTCTCACTACTACTTTCTGTTATAGTGCAAGATAGAAAAGTAGAACTAGTTAAAGCTATCTTAAAAATTCTATTATTATTTGTTTTGGAGGTTAATTGGTCCACAAAAAATGTTTTTATTTCTTAGAGTGAATAAAGATAACCTAAACCTATCAGATATGGAAAAAGTTTAAAGTATTACGTGAAAGTATGCATATATAGGACCACGATTAGGCATTATGGATATATACAGTCTTATCTGACGTGTTCTCTACATAATTTAAACTGTAATACCTCTAACTCAAAATGCTACAGATTAAATAATATACTACATAACCTCAAAAACATATTACACAATTATTTGATACTCCCAGCTTTTAAAAATATATTGAATGCCTTGCTTCGTTCTGTTTACACAGGCAAATGAAATAACATAAGTTTCATCAAGTTACGTTTTATTAGATTTTACTAGTCCAAGCATGTTAGGCAAATGGCCTTTGTTCTTTATTGATCGTGTTAACTTGAGGTTTATTGTTAAAACGATTATTAAAATTTGTTCTAGGAGGAAACGTGTTAGAAGTTGAGGGTTTCGGCGTTAAATTAGTAGGTTTATAGTTAAATTCAACAGTTAAAGGATTATTAGTAGTTTGTGGTTCGCTGAAACGTTTCTCTTTGTCCAAAAACTCTTCGTATTTTTGACAATATAAGGTGAATAACAAGGTCGAATGTTACGAATAATAATTTGGAGTTTTTTAGTTTCTGTAAGTTTTTCTGAGAGTCTGGAAAACATACCAGACATTATAGAAACAAAAATAACAATAGGTTCATCCTTGCCTTGAGTACGACTATTAATGGCTTCTAATAATTTATGGTCATAGTCAAAACCACCAAAGTCTGTAATCAAAGCTTCACAAAGTGCATTCCAAGTTAACAAAGAGTCACGTTTAAAACGATACCAATGTAACGCATTATTAGTTAATAATTCAAACGCATGATCTAATAATTTGTCCCCAGGAATATTCCTAGAAATACTAAATTCCTGAATTTTTTGGATAAATGAACGCGGACAAGAGTTTCCATCGTATTTTATTCGTTTAAGCTCATTAAGTGAATTATTAGGAATAGAGTTTAAAGGTTGAGACTGAATGTCGGGAAGCATCGTATGAAACATGGTCTCATTAGGACTACTAGGAGTCGAAGAGGGACGGTTGATTTCTAAAGGTTGTGGATTAAGTTCGTTGGAATCAGTTGTTAAAGAATTAAATTTTGACTCTAAGTCGAGAAATCTTTCCTTTGTTTGGGTGAAGCGAGTTTCCTCTGTGGTATCTAAATCAATATCAATCCTATCTAATCTGAAAAATGTATGGTTAATAAAAGTCCTAATTTTTTTGTTAAGTTTATTGTTGCCCTGCTCTACCAATAATATTTTGGATTCGATATAATTGAGAGTAGTGTTTAGTTCGTCTAAGTCAGTTTTGACTGGGAGCACCGAATCTAAAATATCATGAGATAATGTAAGAGGCGCGAGTTGGAGAATTTGCTTCTTGAGAAGTATGACTGTATCTTTTGGTTCCTCAAGTCTTATTTTAACTTCATACTCAAGTTCAGCTTTATTTAAAAGTTCAAAGTGAATAATTCTATCCATGACTGAAAATTAATATTATAGATAGCAAAAGAAGGTAAAGAGGGAATAAACTAGTGGTAAAAGAGGTGATAAACTAGTGTTCGTGTGAAGAGGGAGTCTAGTATAGTGTTAGTGTAAAGAGTGAGTCTCCTATCCTAGAACTTAATATTAAAAAAGAGTCTAAGCCAAAAAGTGAGTCCAAAGAAAAAAGTTACTAGTAATAGTTTCTTTTAGAATTTTGAAAAAAAAAATTAAACCGACTAGCTATGATTTTACGTTGGGCGCCAAACTGTAACGATACCTTCTACTTCTCCAATAAAAGAGGGTAAAATAGATGTACCATTAAATTTAATATATTAATAATATACAGTATTTTATAAAAAAACCTGCCTATCTACCTAGCTATCCTAAAAAAACGGCCTACCTACCTAACTGACACACTCAGGAGAGAAGAGGAGGAGGTTTAGAGTATATTACTTGCGGGACGGCTTGGCAGACCACTCCAGGATCGCCTTCTACTCCACGATGTCTTCGTCGTACAGCAGCTTGAGCAAGGCGGTCTGGCAGTAGGCTCCCAACAAGGCGTCTGGGCAGCAGGCTCTCAGCAAGGCGTCAGGGCAGCAGGCTCCCAGCAAGGCGTCAGGGCAGCAGGCTCCCAACAAGGCGTCAAGGCAGCAGGCTCCCAACAAGGAGTCAGGGCAGCGGGTACTGCACTTCCTCTTCCATCACTCTTCGTCAAAACTCGTCGAGAACTAAACTCTTCAAAAACTGGTCAAAGACTGAACTCCCGGAGATGGCCCCCAGCGCGTTTTATACCCAGCTCAGCGTTCAAAATCCATTCCATTCTCATTCTGTACCAGAATTCAAATTGTAGAGTCCAAAATAGTCCATCTTGCCAGTTATTTGATCAGCCAGTTATATTCGAGCATAATTTATTAAACCTCTTCGATAAAATCTGAGAGTGTGTTTTAGAAATTTATAATTATAATTTAAAATGCCGTTAATCAGTAGACAACCACAATATAATATACAATATTAAGCTAGTCCTATCGATAAAAGTGAATAACAATTATATAATAAAAGTATGAACAACCTTTTTAGTCTATTAGCCATTCAGTGACTACAAAGAAGAAGAAATTACAGTTTGTCAGCCTTGACGTAAAAAATGTCATGACAAGAAAATATTTGTTTTGATGGATGAATTATGGATTATGATTACAAAGAAAACGTAAGTTATTTGGTATTTGTAATAACAAATACTATAATAACTAAGAATACGCAAGGAATGTAGTAATAAAAAGAAATTGAAATCCGTATTTTAATTATTGTTTGTTTTACATATAAAAAATACGCAGAAATAATTTAAAAATCAACAGTTACATATACCTAATAATTATTATTACGAATCAGTCTTACAATATCGCAAATCTTTAACAAAATGTACCTAATAATATACTAGGAAGAACATCAGTTTAGTATATATAAACAAAACATCAGGAATAACAGGAATAGAAGTAACAAAAAATTTTTAGCAAAAAATAGAACCGACTTCCATATCAAAACACTACAAAGGCAAAAATAACTTTAATTTCGGAAGGCGGTGTCAAAAACGAAAATATATACAAAACTAAAGACACCGCCTTCCGAAATTAAAGTTATTTTTGCCTTTGTAGTGTTTTGATATGGAAGTCGGTTCTATTTTTTGTAAAAAAAAAAATTTCATGCTTTTTAGTGGGTCGGTTTGTAATTTATCTAGTTACAAAAGCCATAATGTCGACAACTTATCACTTATTACAAAATTTTGCTTTTCCCGATGCATAGCCGTTCATTTTTGAGGAGTTCTCCTGGCAATTGACCATCAGCTCTACATCAACATATGTATTATGACGAGCATAAAGTGTTTAACATCCGTACTCAAGTAATCGAATCGCAATCCACGAAATACTTATTATTGAGGAGTTTCAGTGGCCATCTGTGGTCTTCATCATCAGTTCAACTTCCCCAAATGGTACTTTTCGGAAGCAACTGCTCAAGGTACTACAAGAAATACCCAAAACGCTATAGGTGTGCCTATAATATTTGAAGAGTTCCCTCGATTTCTCCAGGATCCCATCATCAGATCCTGATTTCGTAACAATGGGACCAACTAGAAACTATACCCATTCAAACGCAAAAAGAATTTTTCAAATCGGTTCAGCCGTCTTTGAGTTACGAGGTAACATACATAAAAAAAAAAAAAGTTCAAGACGAATTGTAAACCTCCTTTTTTGAAGTCGGTTAAAAGGCTTTCAACAAAAAATATTATTAGCAAATAGGTTAAGAAAAGATATGTAAAATCAACAATGTTACCAACTTACAAACAATGGAATGTCATAAATCAATAAAATAGGAACAATAAAAGTATATCACACATTAGCAAATCATATCTTAAAAGTAAAAAAGAGGATGTGGTGGATACAAATAATATTATACTCTGGACTAAAATTTCATATTCATCTTCTTAAGTTTTTATTGATTTTACAATCATGCGTCACAACACTAGCTGTCACATATAGCAGACTACGGCGTGTGAGACACTCCTTTTATACGCGTTTAACATCTACTTTTAAAACAACAAATGATAATGCCATGATATGGCCCACGTCAAACACATTTTGAAAGATAATCAAAAAATATAAGTATTTTAAATAGGAAATTTCCGTATAAGTTCCATATCTAACTATGACGCCGTGATTTTAGCGAATAAATAAGTAATTTAACTAATAGATCAATGCGAGTTTCAATGTCAGACGAAGTTTAGGGTTGCCATTATGTATGGTCAATTTATTTCGATTAATATATTTAATAAATCTAGTCAATTACGGATTACTTAATAATAATATAAAATATTGGTATAAAAAAATAAAATATAATTACTTATAAACTAAAACCCAACAGTGAAAAAGAAAAGCAAGTTGTCGGCTACTATTTATTAAAACTTGAGCATTTTATGCTCTTGACTTCGGGAAGCGCTTTTACTAAATACGTTAGTCGGATTTCAGTTTTTTCGATTACCATAGAAATGATTTGAAAACGACGCGTCCACACATACATAAACATAAAAAAGTATAATCACTGTATTCTATAAGGCTTTGCCGTAGTTAGATAAAAATTGATTTGATCAAGACTAACAATCGATGCAACTAATCGATTATATTTTAAAATATGGCAGCATTATTCTTGACAGATGATAGGTAAAGTATCTTGGGTGGGCACGGCATCAAACCAATATAGTTCCTCCGGCACAGTTTTTAGACAGTGTCTTATTAGTATATGATGCTGATGATACTATAGAATAAATATATTTATCGTTATTTTTTTAAAAGATTACTTTTTTAAAAGATTTTTTTTAGGAGTGTCTCCATATATATACGTCAATAGTGCATATATATACAGGGTTATTTGAAAGACCAAACCTGAAATCGCGAAAATAAAAATTTTGCTGTTCCTATTTAAGTTCGGTTAACTCGTCAAAATGTAGGGAACAGCTGATTTTTTTTCGCGATTTCATGTTTGGTACCATAGTAAAAGTTGTTCATAATGACGAGTACAATAACCTCTTAAGAGGTTGTTGGTGTTTTTCCAATAACCCTGTATATAATAGTATTCTTAGATGTTAGCTTTTTATATTGAGATTGTTTTTTTTATATTGAGCGGTGGTGGTGGTGTTTGGGACAAATGATAAGCATTCATTAATAAATAAATAAAAAATATACAATACCTCCAAAGTCTTGAGCTATCCATTAGATATAACTGTACCGATTTTTATTGAAATGGAACCCATAGCTGTTTAAACTTAGAAGGTGACTATTATTCAAAAGGTTAAAATGAGTTAAAAAGTTATGTACTTACCATTCAAAAGTTATTTTAAGTGTTTATAATATGTCTGTGCTTATGAAAAAATAAATGTTATAAAAAAATAGAAAGTGTTTTATTTCCAAATGGCGACTTATTTTCTTAACTGATAAGTACTAGAAGGTGTTCGTAACAACTGAAACTATAATTGCATAAACTATTTATCAGTGTTCACTGTAGGCCACGGTTGTACTAACAATGTGGGCATTGACCTTTCTCGATATTGGTGGTTTATTTATATTAGTTTCATGCAATACAATATAGACGGAAGCTTAAACTTTTAAATTATATAAATAAAAACATACAAAAGTTATGGTTAAATTGTTTATTTCATAATATCGTGCGACGTGTATTTTGTCATATATTTGTGACGTTGGCGTTTAGGGTAAGATTTCGTTTGTCACATATATGTGACAATGGCGTTCAAAAGGTTAATAACTAATTGGTTATTATTACTTGAGTCCAGTGTTCCCCAATGACTTGATTTATGAATAGTTAGAATTACTCTAACTATACACTATACAGTTTCGTTACATATTTTTTGGTTTCATGAATTTTCTAATTGTAATTTTCATATTTTCAAGTTCTGGCCCTGCGTATGCCTGCTATATTTTATCGATACTTGCCAAAACGCAGACCACTATTGTCCCAACTGCAATGCTTTCATCGGCAGCTTTAACAACTAAATTCTGCTTCACTTTATCAATAATGACAACGGGTTCCGAAAAAATAAGATAAGTGTTCTAGACACGATTATAGTTGCAAAACTTCTGAATAATTCCGAATAATTCCGGAATACTTCGAGGAAAGTTTCTTTAAATGGGAATTATTCAAAATGATAAATTCATTTTGAATCATTCTGATTTAAAGAAACTTTTAATTATTTATTAAGATTTCAACTTTTTTTGCTGAAAAATCGTATTTTGCATCGATCGTCGATCTCTGTGCGCCGGCCGCTGCCGCCGCGCTGGCACCGCGACGCGCGCACCCGACTGCCACCGGGGCCACGAGTCGTGCGTGCAGGCGATGGCGGTGCGGGGTACGGTAAGAGGGAGGGGATGCTGCTCCCCGGAGAAGTTTTCACCCGCGCGAGAAAGATTCGTACCCCGCAATCGAATGTTTCCGAATATTTCGCCCAAATAATTCAATGGGAATAAATGTGTTTGCTTGGTGTGTGGTGGGTGAGTTAATTATTGTTCACTGCGAGAGTACGTATGTACGATACGAGAGTAAAATATAAATGTTTATTTTATTATAAATGGGATTGATTAAGTATATGTTGATATTTTATAGGTAGATTTATTAGCCTGCGATTAACAGGATTTTTATTCTTTTGTTTTTACGTAGGTACTATCGGCCAAAGATACGCATACTCACTTATGAAAATATTTCTGCGGAAGCGCAGCTAGTGACAAACCACATCCCTTCCTGTTTTCGCCCAATTAGAAATAATATGCATTTTGTGAGTACAGGGCGTGTAACATTATATTAATACTTACTATTACGAACACTACTAAAATACGCTTCGTGCATCCTATTGGTCAAAATACATGCATTAGGCGATCGAGTTGTAAGTCGTGCTATGCGATTATAGCCTTAAATGTCAGTTGTGAAATAAAAAAACCAGGCCAAGCATATTTGATTTGCTATTTGAAAAAGGGTTACCTGTTTTTGGTTAGTTTGTATGTAGCTCTGTACGCATCGCGAGTATTCGCGAGTCGCATAGGTAGGTATTAATCATTACCTACCTACTTAACGCGTATAATAGCCCAGTCAATAAAAGCAAATAAAGGCAAACCTTGCAAGCAAACACGTTTTGATTCGGTTTTCAGAAAAGTATTTGTTCTTACCTACTTAGGAGCAGGTTTTGGTATATTAACAGACTTCAAAGGTCGATTTTCCTGTTTCTTTTTGACAGTTGAAATATTCCCAAAGTTTCGGAATATTTCAGAATACTTCCGAAGTATTCGACGGGAATGATTCGGAATGTTTCCCGCCAGCATCTATAGACACGATTGTCTTATCATAATTGAAATCATTTTTTCATATTAACAACAACTGCAGTACCCTGATGGATGGATCCTTTGTCATCCTGTTTGCTTTTACTTGTGTAAAAACATCATCTTTGTATTATCAGTTACCATATTTTAAAAAATTAGCCTTCTAGACACTTCTCGTAAACAAAGGGCTTGCTATTACTTTGGTCATAGGTATTTATTTATTTATGTACACACATGACACTTACAAAAAAAAAAAAAATACAGACAAAAGAGCACAAAGGTGCTGCTTATTTCCTAAGAAATTTCTTCCAGCAGACCTGCGACAGGAGAGTTCAAGAGGAGATGATAGACTCAGTGTGTACCTATTTAAAATACTAATTACGATAAATAAAACATGCTTAGCTATACAATTAAACTATAATGATATAATAAATATATACATACATAGAATTAAAATACATATTTATATTATTATCATCATATTATATATAAGGTATCATATTGCAATAAAGTGGAATCCCACAACTCTCGTTTTTAAAATTCGTCCTCAACGCTGTCGGCTGGTAATGTGCCCAAACATTACCAGGCGACAGCGTTTAAAAGTTTAAACCAAAGTCATTGATACATTTTTAGTCAAAGCTCACAATTGTAGCGCTAGCCCAATATCGTGTTCCTGTTTACCCTGACAAGAACAACTAGTGTGAGATATCTTGGTATTTTAATAGATATATAATCTTATGTGATGGAAAGCCCAAATAAGTTCACTCACCGCAAGGGTTAGAAAGTTGATAACCGTATTTAAAAATATGCGCTATAGTGCTGATGTTGAAACCTTGCGTATGGTTTATTTATCTCTTTGCCAGTCTGTGCTATCTTTTGGCATCACGGTCTGGGGCGGTGCTGTGAAGACAAATATGATGCAATTGGAGAGGGCACAGAGATCTGTCCTCATTCCTTTAAACATTATCAGTTGAGTGCCATAAAATTGTACAAAGAATGCCAGGTCATGACCGTGCGACAGCTGTTTGTCCTAAATTGTACGTTTCGCAAACATTCTTCTTTAAAGCTGGACCTCAATCTTCTGACAAAGCGTGGGACAACAAACGTATGTCCTATAGAGAAACGTAGAACAAAACTTGCAAAACGACATTTTGGGATTCTTAGCAGTCGTATTTACACACAAGAATTCGTCACAAGTTTGATAAAGATAAAGATATTTTATTTTGCAAAAATGGGTACAGTACACGGTGTTATACATAGATATATTAAGTTCAGCCATATTTTACCCGTAGGCATGCAAAATTTACACACAAAAAAGGAACTTATTATTTAAAAATTACAAATGTGCTTGAATAATTAAAATTAAAATGACAAAAATTATAAACTAAAATAAAGTAAAGCTTATCTACATAATAAAATGAAATTATTGAGTAAAAATAATCTTAAATAAATGGGAATAAAAGTTTCAAAAGTGTTTTTCAGCTAAGAACTCGGTTACGCTATAATATGCTTTATCAGTTAAAAAGCTACGTAGGTTTTTTTAAAATAATGTTAACGGTAACTCTTTCCAAGTCTTAGGTATTTTATTACATATGACCGGAGCCATGCAGTACACACTTTTACGCATTAGTGTCGTCTTTGCAGACTGAAGGCACAGTTGGGTATTGTCACGTCTGTTACGTGGAAATGCGTCTGCTAGACGTCTAAACCGATCTGGGTTCGACTTAACAAACACAGCTACTTCCAGTATGTAGAGACATGGTAATGTTAAAATTTTGTACCTACTGCTTAAAGAACGGCTTGCAACTATCGGTAGTTTTCAGCTTAAACATCAATGCTCGAATACAGCATTTTTGTGCTTTGAAAGCTGTTTATTTTTTGGTTGAGTAGCCCCAGAATATTATACCGTATCGTATGTGTGGTTCTGCCATACCGTAATAAGCAGTAATAAGTGCGTCTGTATAAATGATTGAGGATAATATGTGTAAAGCATAAGCAGATTTATTAATTTTCTTGCATAGTGTATTGATGTGTGCTTTCCAGTTTAATTGTTTGTCTATTTCAAGGCGCAGAAATTTTATAGTTTCAACTTCTTCTATTTCATTATTATTATAGTGCACGTTAAGTCTTTTACCAGGAATCCTTTGGCTGAAATATACGATTTGTGTTTTACTCAAGTTTATTTTTAAATTATTCTCATCTAGCCACTTTACAATAAATTCTACAGCTGTATTAATATCACTTTCATATATTGCTATATTTTTACAAGGAACTGTCACGGTGCTGTCATCCGCAAATAGAGTCAAAATACACTCAGGCAGGTCATTAATATACAATATAAATAAAAAAGGACCCAGCATGCTCCCCTGTGGTCCTCCAAACATTACATCAGTATGTGACGACCTCGATATTTCTTAAAATTTGGTTGCTGTATTAATTTGATTAATTTCAGTAATTTGTTTTCTTTTTTTTAATTCTTTTCGATTAGATTAAGCACATTGCCTCTTATGCCATATGCTTCAAGTTTATTTAAGAGCGTGGAATGGTGTACATAATCGAATGCCTGCGTCATATCGCAGAATATGCCGCAGACAGGTGTACGTTTATCAACATTTAGTATTACATTGTATATAAAATCATATATGGCCATATCAATAGTTCTATTTTGTCGAAATCCTTTCTGTTCTTCACACAAAATGTTATGTTTTTAAATGAAATTATACAGTTGCTTATATATATATATATATTATATATATATTTATTTTTGAAATAACGGGAATAAGTGAAATGGGCCGATAATATTCCATTAGCTCTTTATTTTCTTTTTTAAACAGTGGCTTAATAATTGATGTTTTTAACGCATCGGGGTATATTCCTGCACTAATAGTAAGGTTCAATATGTGACTAAGGTGACCGCAGATTTCAGTTGCTACAGACTTCAATATTTTAGTACTTATACCATCATATCCCACACTGCTTGTATTATTTAAAGACATTATTATTTTAAGAATATCACATGGTAAACTAGGTGCCATGAACATTGTATTACTATTGATATTCATATTACAAGGTTTTCTGTTGTCATCAAGTTTTGGCTCAATTTTATCAATAAAATAGTTGTTAAATGCTTCTGCAATTGCCTTAGGATTTGACAGAAAGCGATCTTTTACTTTTATTTTGGTTACCTATACTATGTTTAGGCAAGTTGTGTTTTGACCGATTAATAATTTGCCAAGTTGCTTTAGATTTGGATTTGAATGTTTTTATTTTGTGGTCAAATTTTTATTTGAAATCGATAGCTGGATAGTAGCTCATTTGAAAAGTATTGCTGAATTTCCTTAATACCAAACAAGTAAACTTCTGTAGCAAAGAAACGAAAAATTGTTACAACTAGCCCCCCCGTTCCCCTATATCCAGAGGTAACTTTCCTGAAAAAAATATCAAATCATTTCCTTAATTCAAATACTGATTAGAAGATTCGGGATTCAAACTCCTATATTATTTCGAGATCCGAATGTAAAATGACGGTATTCATCGATTATAAAGTAAATATAATGTTTTAAATATTTAATTATAAAACGGGCAACGTGTTTTGAGTGGGTTGTCGGATGAAAAGTGGCCGCTTTTTTTTTTTTTTTTAACGTGGTATAATTATCAAATAAGTCCTCCCACTCCGGGCAGGGTGGGAGGGACTGTCAGACTTTTACTGACTAAAATCCACGGTGTTCCTTCAATAGCCCTTTACGTACCGGGGCCACGGTAACGGGATGAGTCCCACGACCCCGGCAGGCTTCGGCCCTCTGCAGAGGGGGCCTCGTCATGTTGCTGACGCTCTTTGAGGCGCGCGTGGAACACGACGCGCCGTCGACCCGGGCATGGTCCATGGTCGGACAGCGAGTTGCCCTTTACTCGCTGTCCGCATGCCCGCGCCTACGGTGGCCGGAGATCGTCGGCCAACGTCCGACGCCGTGGGCGTCTACCACTGCGGCTGGGCTGGAGGGAGGACGCCATCCTCTCCCTCACGCGGCCCGCCTCCTCCTTCGGAAGCATGACTGCTTCGCAGAAGGAGGCGACCGCTTCCCATTCCTCTTGCCCCGCAGCATGGCCTCGACCAAGGCCGGGCGCGAGAGGTCTCCGCCTATTGTCGCCGTGAGGACACGTCGGTGCTCTGCCCAAGCTGGGCAGTCCTGCACCGTGTGCTCGACTGTGTCCTCAGGGCGACCCTCGCAGTGGTGACACCCAGGCGTCTCTTCCTTACCCATCAGACACAGGTACCTCCCGAAACTTCCGTGTCCGGTGAGGACCTGCGTCATGCGGTAGGTCAGGACGCCGTGACGCCGATCTAGCCACTCCTCAAAGAGGGGTCTTACCGCCGCAATTGCGGCGTGCCCGAAAAGTGCCCGCTAGTATTTTTTAATCTAATATTGTCTTTTTGGAAAAGTAATGATTGAATAAAATAAACTATACCTCACTTCAAATAAACATAAATATAGAATTTGAAAAGTAATACTTGCCATTGCGCGCCTGGCCGCTATGTTTTCGCAGCCTGGTGTCTATAAGTAATAATTTGTCACATTTATACGCTCATGATTGTATATTCATCATTTATATACAAATTAAAGTTAAAAATAAAATAAAATTCGTATTTGAAATTGCCGTTGGTTGAGAACACTAGCAATCGATGCATGCGCAATGCCTTTAAAAACTTGTACAGCTGGCTATTACCATCTACTTGCGGCCACCTTTACGTAGCCAAAGGTAGTTTATAATATTAATGCTGCTATTATATACAGGCAATAATAGAACTTAAAAGTATTACGATGAATCTAAAAGCCAATAAAGTCCAGTTTCCATCCTGAGATTACGAATGATAAATTCAAACTAGGTAACCCAGGTGTTTTGTTGTAGCTGCAATAATAATTATTTCATAAAAACGTATATCTATCGAAGAAGCTAAGTCTAGAATTTGAATAATTTGTTCAAAGTGCACCATTGGCATACATACATACATCTTTGTGAAATAATCATGGTACATATTATTGACTGCAGCAAAATTGTTTTAAATATGTACGTATCTACTGATAATTAATTATGACTTCTTCTTAGGTAGTTTTTAACGAACATCTGTCGTCGATTATAATGGAGTATAGGAGTAGGCAAGGATTAATTATTTACTCATTTCAATTGCAGTTGCGGGCTGATTTGTGTGTGGATTCCATATTGCATGAACTGTTGCAAAAACTCGGATCACTATTGCCCAAATTGCAACACTTATTTGGGGACCTACAAACAATAGAACATCGTTCAATTTTTTTTTCTATGATAGATTATAAGAATAAAATTTTCTGATTATAAAACCCTAATTGTTTTTTTTTCGGGGGTAATATCATCAAATGATTCCTCCCGCTCCTGGTGGAGTAAAGGGAGTTTCCAACTTCTACTGCCTAATAACCCGCCTTGTTATTTCAGTTGCCTGGCTAGATAAGAAGTTAACTGACCTTTACATTGCATATACAATACATTTAGGCGTTAAAGAAAACTTTCACATCGCTGACGTCTGAAAATATGTCCAGACGACTGGCAGCTCACATTGAGGTCATGTTTAGTCTTCGGGCACCAAAACAGACGGGCCCTCAGGTTACGTAAAGAGCCGAACACATTATTTACATTATGATTGATTGAAATCCATACAATCTGTACTGGAGAAATCATAATATGAGAAGGTTTATGTCTATGGTGCTCTTTTGAAGAAAGATAAACCAAGGAACTTGTACTTGAGATAAACACAGATTTGAGTGTGCTTGTCCAAAAAGTGCAAGGATTTGTAATGACAAATCCTTGCACTTTCAATTCAAAGGCTTCGAAATAAATGTATTGCGAAGCCTGACTAAGAACTTCAAGGAGTTCGAACGATTTGACTAGCTAAAACAAATAAGGAAGGTCAATTGGTAGGTCGCAAGTACTCAAACTGCCAAACAGTGGGGAATCTGGACATAATATTTTTTACCTACCCACATACCTTTCACAATAACAAACTAGCATTTGAGAACTTGTCTTTTAAGGAAAGAACGACACAAATTTGAGTGGACCTGTCCACCCAATGCAAGCATTGATATTGTAGCTAAACTTAGAATTATTAAAAATTTACGTAAAGCTGTAAGATTTTCTTCAACGCGGATGTTTAGCAAGGAGATCGAGTGAAACAAAAACTAAATAATAGAATCAACCAAACTTCCTTGTTCAGTGTTGGCATTGATGACCTTGACCTCGGTTGGGGACGCAGGCGCGGAAGACAGGGTGACGTCATGACGTAGTCCCCAATCTAGGTGGTGTCAAATGATGCGTCATTATTTACCTAGCTTGATGTATGGGGATAATGATTTGTTTTCATAGGGTGGACCGTGACAACAATGAAATCGAAGGTTAAAGGTATCGACTTCTACTCTGACATCGGGTTATGTTTGGACAAACATGAAATAATAACTATAAAAGGACACTTGAAAACGTTAAATACCTACCTATCAGCGATAAAGATATAGTAAAGAATAAAATTTACAAAAGAAAAGTTTTGAATTGATGATGTGACATTTCAGTGACGCATGTCAATCACATCCTGACTGGGACTGATACTCGCTATCGTCGATAAATGCCACTGTGTACATTTGAAAGAAAATAAAATTTTGAAATTTTGAAATTTTAAAGAAAATACCAAGAGAGGTCTTGAGAGTACACACACACACAGCCACTGTGTACTGTGTGTGTGTGTACTCTCAAGACCTCTCTTGGTATTTTCTTTAATAACCGATAATCTTTCTCTGGAAATCTGTAATAAAATATATAGTTATAGACCTTCATAGATATAAACACACTGAAACATGGCATGTCAATATTACTTTTATTCGCGTAAACCTGGGTGGGTATATTAAAACCACAGGTCAACGGTCGAAGCTATCACAAGCGTATCAAAACTGTTCCGGTATAGTTTTACAGCCAGATTTGCGTGTGCAAAAATATACCCTACGTTACACAAAAAAAATCTAATTTGAAGACCCAGCCAGCCGTTCTATATTGGGATCTATAAATAATGTTTTCCTGAGCAATACGGGCTAGGGGACTAGGAATTACGTCATCAGATAGTTAGCCGCCAATATGACGTCACATATTCATTCTTTTTACAAAATAATCTATTTTTTATCTGTGGAACACATTAGTGGGACAAGGCCGTTTCACACTATTGCGTGTTGACATGTAATTTAGTTTAATGGATTATACACAGATAATTATATTTACAATCTTTTTCTAGTGACTCTGCTCCCACAGGCTTTCCAATGGTTGCTGTTCAGTTTCTGTGACAGTAGGCTAGTGAGCACTCAATGGACGAGTCTCTATATATGAACAGGTAAATTGTTTGGTTATTTTCTTGACATAAAAAATGTGCCAGCGAGTGGTGAATGGCTTCATAAAATAAACTTAATATTAGGTACTATTTTTTGAAGCCACTCACCACGATACGAGACTGAATGAATCATAATGAACCTAATTTAAAAGAATTTAAAAACATGAAAAACGAATAAAACCAGTTTTTAATTAAATTTACACAGAAAAGAGTTATTTTTCAGATTTAATCATGCTCTAACAAAAAGTTGATGGTATCAAACCATAGAAATTGCAACGAAATGGTTAACAACTTTATTAACTTACTTGGAAATGTATTTGGGTAGTGTATGTAGGTACAGATATACACAGCTTTTTTTATCTAACATCCCGTAATTTTATATATTTATTATAGGTATATATTTTTATAGCATTCATATAAATATATATTTTAAATCTTTGTATGTATATATGTTGTTATATCATTATTATTTAGTTTATTAGCTGACTATGTTTTATTTAGCGTAATCAGTATCTATACACATTTCTTCTTCAACTCTCCTGTCGCAGGTCTGCTGGAAGAAATTTCTTAGGAAATAAGCTTTGTGCTCTTTGATATGCATTTATATTTTTCTCTTGTAGGTGTCATGTGTGTACATAAATAAATAAAAAAAAATAGTTTTCAACGAAATCGTATAATTTATGGCATCACGTGCCTGTTGAGAAATACAGATGAATAATAAGTTTGAAAAAAAAAAATACGTTACAGAATGATACCAACTTAGTTTAGCTCAGAATAATATGTATCTAATAAATAAAAAATCTTGTGTCAGTGTTTGTTATCAAAGCTTGACCAGTTTTTTTTTATTAAATTTTTTGTGTTATATTTGATAGGTCTGAGAATTGGTCGCAGGCTATTTTTATACTACTAGGTGATAAGGATGGCCCTCTCCAAATTATATTTTTTCAAATAATTTATTTGACAAACAATGATTCCCGGGATTATGACCTAGTTATTGACGAGAGGCCATTGTCATCCCATAGTATTATAATTATCACAAAACTAGTTTCTGGCTGCGTCTACGATCACTTAAGGTTTTTCAGCAAAATAAATTAGCCTATATTACCTGGCTCATAATGTAGATTTAAACTGGTGAAAGTTTTTTTTTAATCGGTCCAGTAGTTTTGAGTTTACTTGTTACTAAAAAAGACTAATATTTCGTCGTTTTAATATTATTATAGTATAAGTATTTTATGTTTAAGAGTTGTGTAACCATTCTTGTTCATTTCGGAAGTGTTTTTATTTTTTAGTAGTGATAAAATAAAAACGGCTTGAAACAGAGCAGGGATTCCTAAATAAATAATTTAAATGAAAACTAAAAAACACAACGTCGACGATAACTTCGACTAGTGTGTGCCGACCGTAACCGATGACTCACTTTAGTTGTAAGTACTAATGAAATGAATCGTGCTCAGCCGACTACAGTGTGCTGAGCACTTTCGACTCTCAGTAGCGTGTTGATATTGCTAGAGGTTACCCGCTCCATATTGTTATCAAACAAGTGTTGTTTTTTCCTGTTGTGTTAACATTGTTCTAGGTAAGTGACGTGTACATATTACCTACATATTCTCCCTAAGTGAAGTTTTCAGAAATAATATTATTGGATGTGTTACCAATGTTGGTTGTTCTATTATTGTAATTTCGGAAGTAGGTAAGTTTATTGAATCTCTGACCACGCACGTGCAATGTAATTTAAGAAGTTTAATGTGGTTAACGCATGAATAGTAGTGAAACTGAAAGAACAGGGTATTGACACTTGGCTATATTTGTTTATGCTTAGTTTTCCCTTTTGTAACATCAGCAGCCTGTAACTTATTTGACGGGAGTGCCGGATAAGTGATTAAACTAATTAAGTTGTGTTTCGACCTCGCATCGTACCTAATTTCTGTCACAAGGACCCGAGAAAATTATAATGCGGAATGTTTTCAACAAATTTTTATAATTAACTGTGTATTTAATGTGTTTGAAATTGAAAAGGTTTAGGTGCCTATTATGTGATAGGTACGTGATTCTTGCCGTCAGACTTGGTCTTTGACTGTAGTGCAAAAGTACAACCCCAAAATTCTAGGATGGATCACGACAAATGGGCAATAATAGTCATGCCTGATGATGATGAGCGTCGTAACAAGACAGGCTCAAAAAACTTTCGACGCATTCCTGACCGACAGGAGGGAATGATTTGATTTGATTTGACGGAAGGATTTGAGGAAGGTTTTTGCCCAGCAGTCGAACAGAATATACCCTAACAAAAAAAAACATGATTCTACCTTGCGTCTACTGAACTTTTTTTGAGGCCTAGTTTAACAAATTTCTATGAATATGTTTACCTCTCTGTATACACTTGTACACACAATAAGTTGAAATACCGGAAAAAGCCTGGCCTTTTATAACCTTTCCGTATTTAGTGACGTGTTGTTTACCTGCATATGCACATTCGCAGTAGTATATTATAGTATAGTATAGTATCATTATTTTTATTGTAGACGCTGTGTGTGTGTTTCAAATACCTACTAAGCTTTGATAACCGGCTGTACCTACTGGCTGCTTGGGTTGCGTAAGGTCATTAGTTCGATACCCGGGTTAATTCATTAAGATCTTATCAAAGCAGCCTGGGTGTTTGGAAATCGGTGATTCGACCCCTGATTGAGTCTACCCAGGACAATAATATCTTCTGTGTAGTGTTGTTTTGAATGATTTTTTCATCTGATCATAAAAATAGGTTTAAAGTAGACAAGTAAAAATCAAAGTAAAATCTTTGTTTTGAGGTCGTTTATTTATTATTTAGTTTTTAATTTATTGGAACTGGTTGTTTCTAAAACAAGATTTCATACCACTACATAGTAAATAACTTTTGAGCTCATCAACAAAAACAAAAAAAAACTCACAGTACTTAGCCAAACCACATTACCAAGTAGGTAATAATAATGCAGGTATTTTGCATACAGAACTTTTTGATTTTTGTTTCTTTATACATAGCTCTATGCTGAAGAAAAACAGATGACTTGTATTACGAAACCTTACCCTATTTTATTTAAGCATTTGTATTAAAGGCAAAACAATGTTTACTTCAAGATTAATTTTCTAAATTTTACCAAAAATAAAATGTACATTTTATTTTTGTAAAAAAAAATGAATAAATATATTAGTATAAAGTGACTACTTCATACTAATATATTTATTCATATTTTTCCAATGAAATGAAAGAAGTGCTGTGTAGTCGCGCACCGCTTTCTTTTCTATGAAGGGTGACAGTGACAGGTGACACCTCAATGACCCATTTATTTTGTCAGTGCCTTAATATTTTAGAGATTGTCATTGTCATGGTCAATGGAGTTATAGCATTCCAGGTTAGACATCGCTATATCTTAATTTGTACAAAATAGAACCTGTTTATAAGAACCGGTTTTTGCTATTCAATGTTCCATCACATTAAATATTATTATGGATGGCTGGGTCTTTGCTAGTTTGTGGATCGTTCATAAGTTTATTTTCATTACGTTTAGTAGTGCCCATTTAGAAAGACTTCTCAGTCACTATTCTAACATTTTTGCTTTTAAGTTATTTATTATGAATGGCAAATTAGATTAAGAAACGATACACCGTAGTCGGGTCGGGTATTTACTTATTTATTCCAATTTTATGTGCAGTAAATATCATTCGTTGTGCAGTAAGTATCGCGATTTAGATCAATACAATTTTACTTTAAAAACACTTAACAAAAAATTCCTGCTTGCAGATAAAAGAAAATAAATAGTAGGTACCTACTTATAATAATAATTAAAAAAAAAAAACTTTAATTTCAGAAGCCTGCTCAGAAGCAGAAGAATATAATAATTATACATGTCGTACAAGTGAACATATGTATAATTTCCTCATTTTTGAATCGGCTAAAAACTTTTTATTTTTCGTTTTTTTTTTCGCATTTGGACATACGTCTAAGTTTGTGATGTTTCGATTGATATTTACTTTAACCCTGGCTGAATGGCTAGTGAATAAAATGTTCTTTTTATAGCTTGATAAATAGGCATAATTCATGAATGGAATTTTAATTGGACCGGTTGACAGTCTCGCGCACGCCCGATTTGAACACTTCTGTTATGTGTGCCTTAATACAATTTTTTTTACTTATATTTTAGATTAAATTATTTAATGTTAAAATTGCTCATCTTGTCTAAAATAATGTGTTCCAAATGAGTTGCAAAGGAACCCCAAATTTGTCACTTTTTAGTCCAGCTTGTTATCATATACCTGGCACAAATCTAGACTTCGATAGGGAAAATATAATACGATAGGGAAAATATAAACTTTTATACAAAATAAAATATTGTAACAAATGAATGTAACATCTATTGTACACCTATAAATAGACTAGTATTTGCGTGTTGGGTGCGTGGGGGGTGATGGGGGGGGTTTAGTATTTGCGTGTTGCGCGAGGTGCAAGCACATCGCGTGCTTGTGAAAAAAAAAAATGGGGGGGGTGATGGGGGGAGATGGGGGGGTTTAGTATTTGCGTGTTGCGCGAGGTGCAAGCACCTCGCGTGCTTGTGAAAAAAGCAAAAAAAAAAAGTGGGGGGGTGATGGGGCGAGATGGGGGGGTTTAGTATTTGCGTGTTGCGCGAGGTGCAAGCACCTCGCGTCCATTCTTTAAAAAAAAAAAAGAAAAGTGGGGGGTGATGGGGGGGGGGATAGAGGGGCGTGCACAATTATTTCGACTAAAGCATTGCCCCTCTAAATGAATCTGAAAAAAAAAATGTTCCAAGTCTCTTAATTTCCGAGATCCGCCTAAAGGGGGTGAGAAGGGGGGCAAGGGGGGTGACTTTGAAAAATGGTTTTTACTTTACCGAGCCTCCTCTATACGAATCCGTAAAAAAAAAAATACGGGTCTCGTAGTTTCCGAGATACGATAGGGAGGGGGGAGAAGGGGGGTGAAAAGGGGAGGTTTGGCACTTTTCCCGTAGGTTTGAGAGTTACTTGTTTACGAATCTGTCAAAATATACCCACCACCCCATCCACCATCTGGGAGAACAATTATGTCAATGAGTGAGTGAGTGAGTGAGTCAGTCAGTGGTAATTTAGCTTTATATACTTAAAACTAGTATTTGCGTGTTGCGCGAGGTGCAAGCACCTCGCGTGCTTGTGAAAAAAACTAAAGCATTGCCCCTCTAAATCAAGTATTTGCGTGTTGCGCGAGGTGCAAGCCCCTCGCGTGCTAGTGAAAAAAAAAAATGGGGGGTTGATGGGGGGGGGTTTAGTATTTACGTAATGCGCGAGGTGCAAGCACCTCGCGTGCTTGAGAAAAAAAAAAAGTGGTGGGGGGGTGATGGGGGGAGATGGGGGGGTTTAGTATTTGCGTGTTGCGCGAGCTGCAAACACCTCGTGGGCTTGCATTTAAAAAAAAAAGAGGGGGGGGTGATGGGGGGGGGGGGGTTGCACAAGTATTTCGACTAAAGAATTGCCCCTCTATATGAATCCGAAAAAAAAAATGTTCCAAGTCTCTTAGTTTCCGAGATCCGCCTAAGGGGGGTGAGAAGGGGGGCAAGGGGGGCGACTTTGAAAAATGGTTTTTACTTTACCGAGCCTCCTCTATGCGAATCCGTAACAAAAAAAAAATACCGGTCTCGTAGTTTCCGAGATACGATAGGGAGGGGGGAGAAGGGGGGTGAAAAGGGGAAGTTTGGCACTTTTCCCGTAGGTTTGAGAGTTACTTGTTTACGAATCTGTCAAAATATACCCACCTCCCCATCCACCATCTGGGAGAACAATTATGTCAATTTAGCTTTATATAGTATAATATAAAATCTAGCTTTATATAGTATAATAATATAAAAACAAATAAATGAATTGAATTGAAATAATTCGTCTTCAACGCTGTCGGCTGGCAAGAGACGGGTGGCATTGCCACGTTGTATGAATTTACTTAGCCTCTGGTCAAAGTAAAAGCCAACCCTTGGCCCTCTTCTCTTCTCAGTCGCTTCACTCTTGACAAAGGGGTCATCGTCGTCACGAGGTATCTTTGGACACAAAGTGATACAGCTGATCACTCAACAGAGTGATCCGCTCTATTACCCATTCTTCCCTGGAATATGCTTTTTTTCGGCACTCGTGTATGATGTTGCTTGTGGCTCTTTGAACTGGTCTGTCCATCGAGAATCACCCTTCGGTTACAAAACGTCTTTTCCAACCTTTTTCGAAAAATCTTTCAGTAGACTGAGGGCCTCACTTTCGAAGTTCGAATTGAAATGTTAGTTTTTTTTTTATAAAACAATTTCTTTTAATCAGATAACTTTGAAATCTCGATACAGAAAAAAAAAACGATTACAATTGGTTTTTAAGGTAACGTTACAAGGCCGAATTCATTTGTGTTCTTGCATCAAACATTTTCATTGTGTATCTGGTGCGTTATTGTGCCTGTAAAACTGTGTTACGTTTACATAAGCACCTCTAATCATTTATGTTTTTCATTCTATTCTTCCTTCTTTTTTTTTCAAAGTATTTGATCTGACTGAGGTATTTTTCCTGTTTCGTAGATGCATTAAAAATAAATGAACTCACATGAATCGAACCCGCGACTCGCAGCGCAGCAACAACCAATCGCTCTACCACTGCGAGCCGAATTGTCATATAGTTATGGGCTCATTTTAAAAGTCGGTTCCATATCCACTTGACACTTCTATAGGTTCGAACCTAAGCTGGTACGCCTGGTACATAACTCAATGTTTTTTGTATCGTCACCAATATTTTCGAAACGGTTAAGGAAAACATCGCGAGGAAACCAAATATTGACTATAGATAATAGAATATTCTAGGACCAAAGTTTTTAAGACATGTTTCATCCACCAATATGCACTGTGCTTGCAATGTGGATTTTAGCTCATTCCTTCTAATATAGAGAAGGTGTCGCAACAGTACGAACATTATAGCTCATTCCTTCTATTATAGAGAAGGTGTCGCAACAGTACGAACATTATAGGCTATTTTTTTTTTCTAAAATCAATATGAGAGCTTGAAGTAATAAAATCATTCCACCGTTGAATTGAATAACTTGGTATTCAAATCTTAATTTAAATTCACTATGACTATTAAAATATCGGCAAAAGTTTATAGCTATAAATCGATTAATATAAATTAAATATCGTTTATTTCAGGCATTTTTTAAACCCATAATATACAGAGACACATTCTTAACTAACATAACATAAAATTTCAATAAAATAAAAAACTAAATAAAATCAAAAACAAAAAATACGTGGTATACAAAATATATCTAAACTCTTAAAAGGTTTTTTACCTCCCTTGAGAGATGGACGGTTCGGTACACAGCAATAACTAGGTACTTCATTATTACTCAGGGCTCATTATGTGGTTCACCTTATATAATAAATAATCATAAAGTATTTGACAGTGAAGATAACCGGAACATTGCACAATTACAAACCGTCGTCTAACCAACGTGAACAACAGAAATAAATCAGCTTTAGAATTTGATTCTTTTAAATAACTAGACTAGCTTTCTGTCATGTTGCGATGTCGACCTATTGATACTGACTATGTACGGTCCACTCGTAGAAATTAGAGCAGCCGCTTGCTGTGAGTACACGCGGCGAAGACCGAACGCGAACTGAAGTAAATTGCGCACGCTGTACAAAACATTTTATTTAAGGTAAAATATATGAATTGTACGGGTGGAACGTACAGACTAGATATGGTATGTTTTTGTGTATCTATTTTTTTAAAGCAATGTGGGTAGAATTCCCATTACTAGAAATCCCGTTAACCCCTCCAAATAAGCTAAATATGCTTGTGTCTGGTGTGGTTTTACGGCAATAGTGTAATGGATAGAGTTCGAACTCGCGAGCTTGCGATCACAAGTCCGACACCTTAGCTATTAGGCTATTGACGCTTCGAGTAAATCGATTATTATGTTCAAATCTTTCAATGTAATTCCAAAAAGATACCCTCCTAATTCTACGAAGTGGTAACTAATTATTATTGGGCAATGTCGCTATAGTTTTTCTAAACAGGTTTACTTAAAATCACGTGAATACATATTACTGATTTACTGCTATTACTCACTTTGGCGGTACATTGTTTCTTTGACTGACTAGTAATGTATTCTAACTCATTAATTTTCAATGTCGCTTACCGGTTTAATAAAGTTAGCCTTTAGCCAACATTTTATCAATCTTGTCTGATATTGTAATGTACCAATTCTGGAATCGAACATGACACTTTTATCTTCTTTCTGGAATCGAATGTGAACTAACCACACACAACTGACTTTCAATGGAACTATAATTTTCTGTCAGACAATGGAATAATAACAAGAAACAATTCAGATTTGGTTAATCCATACTTTGATATTATAAATGGGAATGTGTCTGTCTGTAACGCTTTCATGGCTAAAGCGCTGATTCAATTTTAATGTAATTTGGAATGAAAACCCGGTGTCAAAAATAAGCAACTATTTTTTTCAAAAATTATCAAAAGTTTGTATCAAAAATCGTTCATTCGAAGTTGCAAAAACAGCTAATACTAAGTTGTTATCACTACATAGTATAAAACAAAGTCACTTCCCTGTCTGTCTGTCCCTATGTATGCTTAAATCTTAAAAAAACTTTTTACCAAAAAAATTAAACCGACTCCCAAAAAACACTGCAAAGTGAAAAATAACTTTAATTTCGGTAGTCGGTGTCTTTAGTTTTGTATTTTCGTTTTTGGCACCGACTTCCGAAAATAAAGTTATTTTTCACTTTGCAGTGTTTTTTGGGAGTCGGTTTAATTTTTTTGGTAAAAAGTTTTTATTTCACTCTTTTTAGTTGGTCTATTTTTAATTTACCTAGTTACAAGAGCCTAATTATCAACTACTTATAACCTTTCACAAAATATTGCTTTTCCCAATGCTGGGCCGTTAATTGTTGAGGAGTTCTCCTGGTACTTCACCATCAGCTCAACATCACCATATGCATTGTGACGAGCATAAAGTGCGTAACATCCATATTCAAGTAATCGAATCGCAATCCACTCAATACTTATTATTGAGTAGTTTCGACGGCCTTCTGTGGTCTTCATCATCAGTTCCACTTCCTCAAATGGTACTTTTTGAGAGCAACTGCACAAGTTACTATAATAAATACCCAAAACGACATAGGTGTGCCTATAATATTTGAAGAGTTCCCTCGATTTCTCCAGGATCCCATCATCAGATCCTGACGTTTATGAAAATGGGACCAATATCGAAGTATACCCTTTCAATCAAAAAAATAATTTTCCAAATCGGTTCAGCCGTCTTCGAGTAATCGATGATCATAAATTAAAAAAAAAAAAAAAAATAATATACGCGTCGAATTGATAACCTCCTCTTTTTGTCGTCGGTTGAAAACTTCGCAACAGATCTTGATGCGGGTTTTTTTAATAGATAGAGTGATTTCTGAGGAAGGTTTTAGTGTATAATAAGTTAAAGTTTTGTCTAGGTTGATTGAAATACGACGACATCAACATGTCGGAAAGAATTAAGCCTATCGGGAGATTTAATCGAAAACTCCGCCAAAACCTTTTGAGTTATAAAAATAGTGTGTATGGCAGGATTGTTTATTTTTTATAGATCTACAAAAAAGTCCGCAATGGTATATGTCTATCTCCTAAGAATAATCCACAATACCCATTTTTTTCTTTTAAAAATTACATTAAAATTATGGGTTGTTTACCAATCTTTTTTTAACTGTACAGTATTATATCCAATTAAATACGTCGACGTCAGATATGTTAAGGATTTAATGTAGATCAAAATTGCTTTTTACACTATATCAATAAAATGAATATCTTATGAGTTATCGGCTTATCGCCGATATATGAGTGTAGCAAATTACCGGACGAGAAATTGACAAAGCAAAATCAGATATAAGCAAATATAAACTTTATTACCCGAGCGGAGCCGGGCCGCTAGTATAATTATGAAGTAAAAAATCTATAATAATTCAAACTAACTGATATTATATTATACTTATATGAAACTATGACCAAAATAAAAATATAATGTTAAAACTGCAAGGGTTTATGAACCCTCTTTCTGCAGTAGGTAGGTATTGCACCAGCTCACATTGCACTAAAATTCAAAGTAATGTACATAAAAATAACAATGATTTTGATAGTAAGCATCCGGTTAATTCCGGTCTTTAGTCGACACTGCGTATTATTTATTTAATTTTATTTTCGGAAGGCTTACAGACTAATAACACTATAACCATAATATATAAAAACTAAGTTGCTAATTACAAGCCCTCACAGATAAATACAATGTAGAATAATAATTAGAATATCCGTTAACAAAAACAAACATTGAATAACCGTCGTCATTACATTATCTAATAGTAAGTACCACCAGTATTTTTTTCTAAGTAGCTTCTTATTGGTCAACCTTTTAGGTTATCAGCTGCATAGTTGAAATTGCGCATGGCAACTTTAATTAAAACTGCAGCCAGGGCCTAAAATAAATAAGTGAACTACACGCTGAGGGCTCCCTGTGGGGTACATACATCGGCTTCAACAGGGCATCGCTGGGCTTTGCGGAGTGGCTAGAGAGACGCCACGGCGTTCTTACCTTCCGCCTGAAGCAGGTACTGACCGGACATGGCTGTTTCGGGAGGTACCTATTTCGGATACAGCGGGAGAACACGCCCGGGTGTCGTCATTTGTCGTATGCCGGAGGAAACGGTGGAGCATACAGTGGAGGTGTGCCCCGCTTGGGCGGAGCACCGCCGTGTCCTCGTGGAGGCAATCGGCGGCGGCTACCTCTCGCGTCCGGCCTTGGTTCAGGTAATGATGCGGGGCGACGGGGAGTGTGATGCAGTCGCCTCCTTCTGCGAAGCAGTCATCCTAGCGAAGGAGGAGGCTGTACGCGTGAGGGAGAGACAACTTTCTTGTCACGCCCCAGCCGCCGCGGGAGACACACCGGGCGTCGGGGATCGCGAGCCGATCTCCAGCCACCGTAGACGCGGGCTTGTGGACGGTGAGCAGGGGTAGCTCACTGTCCATGTCCGGTAAGGACCAGGTCCGAATCGGCGGCGCGCCATGTTCCGCGCGCGCTTCAAAGAGCTGTCAGCAGCATTGGCCCGATAGGGCCAGTGCCTTACGGGGTTGCGGGAATGTTCTAACAAGATACCGCGGCCCCGGAATACAAGGGCAACTGAAGGAGCAGGTTGGGTTTTTAATCAATAGAATTCTGTCACTACCTTCCGCTCCACCCACAGCGGGAGTAGTCATTTGATGATTTCCACCCAGAAAAAGAAACCTTTACGTACTTTAAAGGAATGAAAGCCGACGATATTAATGTAATTTTGTTTTATTGAAAACCAGCTTCTGTCTTCCATTATGTAAAATTGATACCAAGTGTTTTATATTTGGTAGAATTATTATACGATAAAAGTTCCCAGTGTTGTTCACTCCTGCCTCTTTTAGGTTTTTAGGATTTACACTTTAATTTTAAATTGGAATGTAATGATATTCATAATGTAAATACAAGGAACAAAGACACATATGTCATTCCTAAAACAAGGTTAAAAAAAAATAGGTGGTTCGTTTAGGTGCCAATGTACACGTTTTTATAATAAAAAAATCCTAGCCACATTCAAGAACTAAGCATTAATTTTAAATTATTTATAAAACGTAAGCTATGTGAGAAAGCATTTTACACAGTTAAAGATTATATTGAGAACAAAAAGGCTTGGGAATGAGCTGCTCCAGTGATATACGTGGGCATCTTTTTTATTTTTTTAAATTTTGATTGCTGACTTTTTTATTTTTATTTTACTGATTTAAATATTTACTTTCTCAAGTATTGTATATATCTATTTATTTTTATTATGTTATTGTAAATATGAGGACTATGTTGTAGGTTATTGTTTCTTCTTTGTGTTACTTTCACTATAATTTATTTAATGATGTCAAGCAGTTTGAGTACTTGTGTGGCCTACCCAAATGTCCTTATTTTGGTATTGTTCGTCAGATCGTTGAGCTCCTTAAGCTCTAAGTTGAGCTACACGATAACTGACAAGCATTTATGCTTGCACTGTCTGGACAGGTCCACTCAAATCTGTGTGGTTATTTCCTCAAAGAGCACCACAGACATGAACCTACATATTTTTCATATGAGTGGACCAATACAAATTGTATGGACTTTAAAAGAGACGTTGACCTCTGAGTTTGTTTCGGTGTTTCTTCTCAGAGTAGTCAGTTAGGAAACACCGGCCGGCCTCATCTAGTTAAACTAAACTTTACACGCAAAAAAATATGACGTGTAAAAGTGTTATTTATAACGAATTTACAAAATAAATAGTTCATTTCATTTCAATATATTTATTAAAAATATTTTCCTTAAGTATAGGTAAACAACAAAATGATCTAATTTAGAAGTTATGCGTAGGTATCTTTCAGTGATACATTTATTATTACTTACCTAATATAGATATAGATTTAAATGTCATTGCTATTCATTTAAGCGTGCCTCAACCTTACAACGAATTCAATTTGGGTTTTCTGAGTATTCATTGTTAATGCATTAAATTTTACTATTTGTTGTTTATTAATTCTATATTTTAATAATAAAGTCTGTGTTTCCTGATAGCTATGCCTATAACCTGGGTCTTTAAGTTAAGAGTGCATTGGTTACTTCTAGGTAAGCGTGCTTTATCTTTGACCACATCATTATTTACCATCAGGTGAGATTGCGGTCAAACGCGAGACTATGATCAAAACAAATCAGTAACAATTAGAAAAAAATATTCATCCAGTGTGAGTCTATAACAAAACCGACCGCTTTAACGTGAAGGACAGATACTGGATGAGGTAACGTTAGGAGACTGGGGCCCATATGACCGTCCCTATTTTCAACCGACGACAAAAAGAGGAGGTTATCAATTCGACGCGTATATTTTTTATTTTTTGTTTTTTTTTTTATTTTTTTAATGTATGATCATCGATTACTCGAAGACGGCTGAACCGATCAGGAAAATTCTTTTTTTGATTGAGAGGGTATACTTCGAAATTGGTCCCATTTTCATAAACGTCAGGATCTGATGATGGGATCTTGGAGAAATCGAGGGTACTCTTCAAATATTATAGGCACACCTATGACGTTTTGGGTATTTATTATAGTAACTTGTGCAGTTGCTCTCAAAAAGTACCATTTGAGGAAGTGGAACTGATGATGAAGACCACAGATGGCCGCCGAAACTACTCAATAATAAGTATTGAGTGGATTGCGATTCGATTACTTGAATATGGATGTTAAGCACTTTATGCTCGTCACAATGCATATGGTGATGTAGAGTTGATGGTGAAGTACCAGGAGAACTCCTCAACAATTAACGGCCCAGCATTGGGAAAACCAATATTTTGTAAAAGCTTATAAGTAGTTGACATTTAGGCTCTTGTAACTAGGTAAATTGATAATAGACCAACTAAAAAGTGTGAAATAAAAACTTTTTACCAAAAAAATAAACCGACTCCCAAAGAACTCTGCAAAGTGAAAAATAACTTTAATTTCGGAAGTCGGTGCCAAAAACGAAAATACAAAACTAAAGACACCGACTACCGAAATTAAAGTTATTTTTCACTTTGCAGTGTTTTTTGGGAGTCGGGTTAATTTTTTGGTAAAAAGTTTTTATATCAAAGATTCATGATAGGCAGTAGGAAATCGCAAAGCTGGGTTTGCGGGCGAGAATAGAGCAGTGTTTCAAATGCAAAACGCTAATACGCAAGAAGGTATTGTACTCACTCAAAATAAATATATTTTTCGGTGTTTAGTATCGGTTATTGTTTGGTGATCTGGAAGAAACTAGGTGTAGAGGGACGCGTGGGTGTGATATTGAAATAAATGGCGTCTGTTCACTGTACGATGAATATTTAGCGACTGTCTTAACTAACATGTATCTGCTATAACTAATCTTAATACGTAATCCAAGTACCTACTTAACGTTACACACTACATAGGAGAAAGAAACTATATCGACTGCGCAGCCTTGGGCATGTTCCCTGCGTGTCTAGTAGGAAAGAATAGGCCTGCCTCAGGATAGACTGTTGACAGAAAACTTCTAAACAGAGATAGAGATATGTATTAAACATAAGTTACCGTTTTGCAAAAAATGCTTCATGTAAGATGTAAGTAAATGCGTCACAAGAACTATGATGACCTGGTGGTTGCAGGCGCACGAGGTATAGGTCATGAGATCAAACCTAGGTAGGCAGATAAATATATAATTTTCATCAGCGACACTGCTCTTAAACTGAAAAAATTGTGGATGCTTAAATAGCACAAACACTCACACACACACCCAAACTCTCACTCACATACATTCCCTACATTTCATACAATGACCAAACATACTCACACTCCACTCCCTCATACTCATCTACACACACACACATTCACACAGACACATACGGTCATTTTTAATTTTAATTTTATTTTATATTTAATTTATTGTATTTTTAATTTTTATTTTAATTACTTGTAGTTTTAGTCTGGAAAATTATCCTCTTTTTTTGTGTATGGGCGCTGATAGCTGCGACACAGTTCTAAACTTTTGTAGCTATCATCGTTTTCTTTGTAATGTAATCAACTTAAAACGGCGAAGGAAAATATCAGGAGAAACGGCATGTTCTAGAAAAATGCGACTTCACCAACCCGCAATGAGCCAGTGTGGTGGATAACGGGCCAAAGGGGCCTGTGTCCCAGCGTTACTAACATCATCTACGTTATGTTATGTTAGAAAAATATTTTCATTAAAATATAAAGTGTGATAAACAACACAAAACTTGTCGTGCTTATCGGATAATTCTAATCTTAGTATTGCAAACACTTCATTTTTATAATTAAACACATGAGTGCACCTTTATTTTGATCATAGATAATATGGATAACTACACGCAAAATATTTTTTTTTATTTTTTTATAAAATATTTAACCGACTTCAAAACGTACAAAAAAAAGCTGCACTACAAAGAGGGAAATAACCTTTAAGATTGTTTTATTGGATGTCTAAATAAGGGCTACTTATCTACTCAGATGGCTGGAGTCGGTGCCAAGCCAATTAATAGTTTTGATAGACAAATTACGCCGCATTATGGGGCACACCCGAGGTGATCAAGCCTATTCATTTATCTTGGCACCGACTTCAGTCATGTGAGTAGATAGATACCTAACCATTTAGGCTGTCTACGTAGGAGTAAATTAATTTATGAATTATAAAAATCGGTGCACACATTTCAAAGTTACATAATTAGGTATAACGAGCTGTAGGCCTAACAAAATAAAGCTTGTGGTGATATTGCAAACTGCTATGGATTAATGCATGTATGTTTAGGTAGGTAAACAGGTTGAAATATCTTTCTTTTATCTCAAAAGGGTGCAACTTGCAACGGATTGATGTTATTTTTGGTTGATGCCAGCTCTTGATTTATAAAGGACAACCAGCCTTTTAGAAAATTCATCCTAATATGTACAACTTTTACTTTGGTTTCGGAATTCGGTGTTTTTGCCTAAGAAATGTAATTTGTCTAAGAATTATATGATCAATTTTGGCAGGAGCTTAATTTTCTAAGGAATTCACTTCGCTAGTGGGTACATTTGGTCTTATTGTTCGAGCGAAACAAATGAGTCTTTTACTTATAAACTTACAGCATTTCAGTTTACCAGTAACGTTGGTCTAAAGGTTTGTCAATCATTTAGCTCACCAAACATTTTCTTTACAGAAATTCGCCATGAATATCGTACCTGTTGGTCCTGAGCCCTCTCAGATCACCTGCCCATCGTGCCGAGCCACCATCGTCACCAGGGTTGAGAGGAAAGCCACCACAAAGACTCATGTGATCGCACTCCTTTTGTGTTTGTTCCTGTAAGTATTTTCTGATGTGAAACCGTCTTTAGTTATAGTCGGTAGATGCGGAATTTGTGAAGATATATATTATTTTATTGCAGAGTTCGCTCATTACTTTGGGTTTGTGATTTTTGGTAAAATGTGCATTCTTTGGCGCTAACGGTGCTGTAGTAATGCAGTACGTGGCTCATGAATATCTTAATTTACCATCACGTGCTGTGTTTATTAAGTGATAAGTCGGCAGTACATTGATAAAACTGCATCTTTTATAAACTTTATTCCACCTCGATATAGGTGTGATTTTGTGTATGAATTTTACGACTGATTTCTTATGGCATCAACGTATGCGATTCGTATCTATAAAAAGTGTAGTGTTAGTGTAGCGTAAGTGTAGCTTTGACCTCGGCAGAACAAGCTCGTCTAGATACAGACTGGGTTAGATTAAAACAAATTATTTCACGAATTCCTTTATGGCTGTATCCTTCATACGCCCTACTGAATTTCTTCTTTACTACTTAACTGTATGTACACTGAAAAAGCTTAGTTTGTACACCTAGGGAGTGAAGTACCTTGACGGAGTCTGTGTTTCTTGATAGCGTCAGAGTCATGAGAACAGGGCAAGTTGACTCCAAAGCAATGGAGCGAAATAGTGCTAGTAGTTTTAAGAAAGAAACATTACCATCGCCGTTTTCGCAATATTAAAGATGCAATTATAACACGGTTGAACCAATGTTGTCGTGGTGTTGAAAATAAGAAGACTGCAGGTGACGAAGTATAAGTTGATTGAAAGACTAAATGACTAACTTCTCAGACTTCATTATTTTTGTTAATGAAGTCTGAGAAGTTTACATTTTATTGTTTTCTAGGAGTCTTCTACGTCACCATTAAGTTTGATTTTACCTGTGTCTACTTTCACTTAGACATCGATAATGGGATCATATTTTTGTGGGTACAAAAATATGATCACAGATGAGAGGCACATATTAGGCTTATTGTATATATATAAGCCTAATGTGTGCCTTGACTGCCAAGCCAGATAACATGTTTCTATTAACAAATGTAGGGGCGAAGATATTATCATACCTACCTAAACTTCTAAAAATAAGTTTATTGTGTTAAAAGGTTAGTAGCAGCTAAGTCCTATGTTTTCATCCGTAGTTGGTAACATTTTATTTAAACTACAGTTTTATTACATGTATAGACTAGCTGTCCCGCGTATTCTTCGCGTGGCGTGGGAGTCAATATTACGAAACCGGTTTTTCCCGCGTAAATCCCTATCACATTTATATAAAGATGGTGCTAATAACCTTTTTATTTTGTTAAAATTCTATAAAAATCGATTCAGGCGTTTTAAATATAAGCCTGGACAAACAGAAATACAGATAGACACAAACAGATTTTTTTTTATCAAATAAGTCCTCCCACTCCGGGCAGGGTGGGAGGGACTGTCAGACTTTTACTGACTAAAATCCACGGTGTTCCTTCAATAGCCCTTTACGTACCGGGGCCACGGTAACGGGATGAGTCCCACGACCCCGGCAGGCTTCGGCCCTCTGCAGAGGGGGCCTCGTCATGTTGCTGACGCTCTTTGAGGCGCGCGTGGAACACGACGCGCCGTCGACCCGGGCATGGTCCATGGTCGGACAGCGAGTTGCCCTTTACTCGCTGTCCGCATGCCCGCGCCTACGGTGGCCGGAGATCGTCGGCCGACGTCCGACGCCGTGGGCGTCTACCACTGCGGCTGGGCTGGAGGGAGGACGCCATCCTCTCCCTCGCGCGGCCCGCCTCCTCCTTCGGAAGCATGACTGCTTCGCAGAAGGAGGCGACCGCTTCCCACTCCCTCTCGCCCCGCAGCATGGCCTCGACCAAGGCCGGGCGCGAGAGGTCTCCGCCTATTGTCGCCGTGAGGACACGTCGGTGCTCTGCCCAAGCTGGGCAGTCCTGCACCGTGTGCTCGACTGTGTCCTCAGGGCGACCCTCGCAGTGGTGACACCCAGGCGTTTCCTCCTTTCCCATCAGACACAGGTACCTCCCGAAACTTCCGTGTCCGGTGAGGACCTGCGTCATGCGGTAGGTCAGGACGCCTTGACGCCGATCTAGCCACTCCTCAAAGAGGGGTCTTACCGCCGCAATTGCGGCGTGCCCGGCCGTCGGTTGCGACAGTCGTTCCCTCCATACTGCCCTGAGATCGCGCCGGAGCTCTTCCCGCCGTGAGACACAAACAGATAGGCAGCCAAACCAACAGAAAAATAGACAAATAAAAAAAAAAAGTTTGTGTTTTGGTATCGTGTAGATAACTATAAGCAATTACTTTGAAATTGAAACAAAAAGACACTTCAACGAATTTATATGTATAGGTGATGGAATACATCCACAGTAATATTTTTGTTCTCATACCTCCTCAAATATTGACCTTGCCGAGGTCATAATTTGTATATCATTGCCCTCATGTCCTTTGTGAAAAAGCGATAGTGTTATTATTTATTAGTTTTGTATAGTTCTGTCTCCCTCACGCAGCGGATTCATGATAACATTGTCACGTCATTGTAGCGAGCGGAATAAAGATGGCATTATTATACCTAGTTGTAAAATGTTCACTGGTGGACTCAGGCCGTGTCGAAGCGTCTTCAAATTAACACCGTTCAAGTTCTAGAATCGTAATCATAACAGTAGGAAGGTACCTGTATTCTCTTCCGGGGTTGCGGGAATGTTTTAACGAGATACCGCGGCCCCAGAACTGAAGGGCAGCTAAAGGAACATGGTGGGTGTTTAGTCAGTAGAAGTCTGACACTCCCTTCCGCTTAACCCAGAGCGGAAGAAGTCATTCGATGATTTTCACACCTGGGAAAAAAGTTACCAAACTGTACTCTCTTTAATTTTTCCAAATGTTTTACAAACGTTGAGCAGGTACCTATATTTTATCACAAAACAAACATTAATTTGATAGCAATATTTACTTTGACGCTTATGATACAGTTACAAACACGTGCTGAGCAAACATACAAAATCCTCGGGTAATATAGTGTGGGCTGTTACGCCAATTGAATACTTATGTTTGATCAAACTAGAATTATTTATTTATCAGTACGTAGGTACTAACACGCTAGTAAAATTGTCTATAAGTTATATTATAGTCTTCGGTCAATTCAATAGATTCATACACAAACTACAAAAGAATATACTTACCAGACTATTCTGCGAATAAGGAATATAGGTACAATTTCCCGCAAATAAAATACGCTGATTGACATCGTCATTAGCTCTATTTCAGTTGACATTCCTGGCTGTACAAAGCGCTCTCCGAAGTGTTCCCAAGAGTTGTTTGATCATAATATGCGTTTCGCATTCAGGAGATCACGGATCTTAATCTGTGCATCGAGTCACCTTGTACTCTACCGCGCTGGGATGGAGGCACGTCTACTGGATCAACGAATGAACCTTTCGGTCAGCGAAGATTCTTCGCACTCCTTGCTTTGCCGAGAGAGATAGGCTACTGGACACCTGGAGTCAATGTTTTGTTGTATATTTCATTTGGGGATACCTCCTGGTAGGGACACCCTAGCGAATTCGCGCTCTGAGTGTAGATGTTACAATGCACAAGAAAACTGCGGCTGTAATCTGCTAACCTCCATAGAAATGACAGGGTTTGATGCAATTCTTCGCATCCAACACGACATGGTATAGCATACCTACCCTCATAATTTATTTTATTCGTTCATTCGAACGATTCTTTTTTTTCGCTAATTCTGAATTTGTACGAAGATAATTTTATTACTATCATTATAATATGAGACACTGCCACATGTTTGGTTAAAGTATCAGGTATTCAATAAGGTCATTTGGTACGATATTAGTAACACTTTATCAGTAGGTTACGTTTACGGTACGTTTTATTACCATTTTAATTTTTTCATACATATGGCGACTGATGACTACTACGCTAATTGCTTACAATAATTTTGCGTTGCACTTGCTGAAGTAGAGTTCGATTTATACTGTAATTTGAAGCTTATTATATTAATTCTTGTCATGTCAATATTGTTAGGGACGTTTCCCTAACAATATTGACACAATTAGCACAAATATATAAATATAAAATGAAGCCATTGCAAATGGGGCGTTTAGTCTGGGCTGTGTTAGTCATGGTTATTTTAGAATTTGTATGTACCCACAATATTTATGGTAGTTAGTATGGTAATTTTTAATCTTATGTGACCTTCAAAACACGAATTCCACAGATATTATAAAAAGACGACATCAACCAAAAACTCGACTTAATAAGTTGCGGCTAAAATAAAACTGGCATAAGAATGCTATCCAGAAGAATTTGTTATTCGATTATTTCAAAAATGTACCAGGAAACACCATGAACACATTCGTGACCATAGTAACAATAGCCCAGAACAAAATCTATCTACAGAAGGTTAGCTCCATGCAACCATCGGGTTGCAATTCATAGACGCCACATATTCAACAGATGACGGTTTTGTGTCTGTTCGACCCCAAGCCCAGCCAACGGTAACTGGTATGTCGAACTGTCCGCGATTACGCGGAGCCCTACGTTGTGGTAGGCTCTTAGGCCTTATTTCAATAAACAAAATGTACCACTAACCTGAGTGCTGGGGACGCCAAGTTCGACCTTCCAAGGTCACGCTCCAAGTGTGGTTTGTATGTGATATGAGGTGAGTAATTGTAACGTGTGATGTAAGTTACGGGTTCTAGGACGGTCCCAAGGCGTCGATCTTCAGATGGCGCCGTCCTGACCAGCATCACACCCAACTCGTTTCCAGCAAGCGCGCGCTACGCGTGGTAGACAATAAGGCGATGTGTTCCGAGAAATATCACTGGATTCTTGTTAATCCGAGATTACAAAGTTCAATCAATCACTGAACACAATTAATCTGTTCATATCTCGTGAGATCCAATACGATTTACAACAAATTCCGCGTGCCGGCCGACCGACGACAAGGCGGCGTATAATTCAACAATATCCCGGGGTTTTCAACAAATGGGGAATACACTTCAACCAACAAATAATTCGCGACCCAATTATCGGTCTCAACGGGCGAATTCAACAATAGTTTACCAATTACAATCAAATCAAAGTCCCAAACGTGCGGACATTTTTCCAACAAGCAAAGTCAATCTGTCAAGTCAAGAGAGGTTATGTCAAGTGCAACGTCAAAGACAATAGAATGTTGCCACACCAAAAAGAGCGTTCAAAATTACATTTGGGACGCAACATCTACCCCCCCCGGACGGGCCTACCCGTCCGCTAATCAATTGGAAGTCTTGACAAGGTTGCAAATTCAACACAGCTTCAATGCGGCCAAATACCGTAGCTAGTTCATTAAAGGTGAGAACGGTGTCTCCCAACAATCTCCGCCAGCGTCCCTTTGCCGCTTTCACCGCGGCCCCAAAAATACCCCCCAATGGGGGGCAGGCTGGCGGGTCAAACAACCAAGTGACCCCTCGGCGGGCCAAACTATTACCAATATCAACCTGGCTCTCATTAAGGAAGGCGTATAGCTCCTTCAAATAGTTACTTGTACCCTTGTAATTCGTACCGCAATCAGACCTAATCAACGAAGGTAACCCACGGCGAGACACAAATCTTTCCCAAGTCGCCTCAAAGGCCTCTGTCGAGAGGGAGGTTACCAGCTCCAAATGTACTGCCTTGGTTGACAGGCAGACAAACACACAAATAAGCCCCAACAATCTTGCTATTACGAAGGGTGGACGTCTTCAACAAAGGGGGACCAACAAAATCCGTTACGACGCCAGCAAAGGGCCTCGCCTCATTGACGCGATCAGCCGACAAAATCCAAAATTCTCGCTGCAGAATGGCCAACAGCGCATTGCAACCGGCATGCGAGTTCTTAGTGTGACGATCAGTCACCAACAATTGTACCAAGTTCAGTTACAACAAGGGCAGGAGCACCAATTTTAGGGTAAGGACAACTCACAAGGGTGACCTCAAACCAGGTCCTTCCCTCAACAGTGGTGTCAGCCGGTTCGCCAATTCCCCAAATCTTGCCTGAAAGGTCGTTCACCTTCAGGCCAACCTGTCCCGCTAACCAACAAGACAAAGGCAACCCCGGACTCCCGTCTCCAAAATGGCACAGACCACAATCGAGTCACCCAAGGGTCCCCAGACCGTGACCGAGGCCGTTGGCAACAAAACCGTCTTGATCGGGGGGTTCCTTTAGCGGGGCAGGCGTCAATCTCTTAGTGATGCCTGGGCGGCGACCGATCGCCGCTTCCAGGCTGCCTTCGTTCACGACGAGGCCAACAATCAAACCATTCGTCCGCGCGGTGTCCCAAGCCGCTCGCCATCACTGGAGGGGCATATCCCACCGAATGCCCGAATGGCGGAGGGCGCGACTCCAGCCGGGGACGTTCCGCCAACGGAGGGGAAAGGCAGCGGCGCCGACCCGGCCACTGCTGCCTAGCAGCCAATGCGCGTTCTCCCTGACGAGGGAAGACCAAATGGCGCTCGTGGGGCTCCCGTTCAACTTGCGCGGGGGGTGGAGTGCGGCGTACAGAATCGCGGGTCTCAGCCCGGTGCTCGTCTCCGGGGTACCCCCCCTTGCGCGAACCCCCCTCAGAAGCTGGTCTGCTGGAGCGGTTCGCGTTGGCGCACAAAATCTCAAGGTGGGACCCTTCACAAATTCTACACGGGCGGGGGTCGGGGCAGTCCCGATGAAAGTGGGCCCCCAAGCACGAGAAGCACAAACGGCGTGCGTTGACAATGCGGCGGCGGGAACTTACGTGCAAATTCAAAAAGTCCCGGCAACGCGCCATGACATGCCCCGTTGCCTTACAAAAGTCACAATGATGAGGACTCCGGGCACCATCAAAACGGGGGGCGGGGCGAACATCAACAGGCCCCCTAGCCCGAGGACTCCGGGCGCCAGCCAAACGGGGGGCGGGGCGATCATCAACAGGCCCCCTAGCCCGAGGACTCCGGGCGCCAGCAAAACGGGGGGCGGGGCGATCATCAACAGGCCCCCTAGCCCGAGGACTCCGGGCGCCAGCAAAACGGGGGGCGGGGGGAACATCAACAGGCCCCCGGGCCCTAGTCCGTCCCTGGTCTCTGGGCCGAGAAGGTAGTGGGGGTGTCCCCGTGGCGCCACGAGTGTTATCCGCAAACCGACACTCGTCTTCCAAAAATTTGAGGAGGTCGTCAAAGGGGGGAAGATGGGTGGCACTATCCCCACCATACTTCTGCTCAAAACGTGACCTCAACTCCGCGGGGAGCAACTGCAGCACTATGTGCACCAACAAGTAGGACCAATGTTCTACCGGTAACTCCAAGCGTCTCAAAGCGTTGGTCGCTGAAACCAACGGGTTCAGCAAGTCAGTGCGCAACGTCGACGTGCTGACAATGGCCGGTAGCCCCAAAATTTGGTCGATGTGCACCTCAGCCAGGCAGCGCTTGTTCTGATACCGTCGGGAGAGAAGCTCCAGAGCGGTCGGGTAAGAGGAATCCGTCACCGGCAAGTGCTGCACCAAGGCTCTGGCTTCGCCCTCCAGGACAGACAACAAATAGGCCAGCTTCTGGGCAGGTCCGAGGTCCAAACGTGCATCGACAAGACTCTCAAAGAGATCTAGGAAGCCCAGCCAGTGGTCCAAGCGACCGTCAAAACGTGGCAGCTCCAGGGTGGGCAGCCTACTCAATAGTCCAGGGCCTGCAACAACAGGGGTCTGCGGCTTGGCCGCATCAGGCACCCGGCTCTTCAAAATTTCCCGCGCTCGCAGACATATGACATCCCCCAGGTGGATAATCTGGTCATAGTCACCCAAAATCCTATCGCGGGCCGTCTGATCCATCACCCCCAAATCCACGTCCATGATGTACTCGTTGAAGCGCGTGAGCGCAGCATCAGCTGACTTGATCCTCTCAATCACTTGCCCATACCGAGCAAGGGTGAGCTCTTCCAATTCCACACGCTCAACAGTTGCAGCTGCCGATGTGAACCATCTCAACTGTGAGGTCAATCCCGCAGCAGCCTCCCTGACTGCCCTTAATGAGGCCATTGCAACAATCAAATATTAATACAAAACAACAATCAACAACCAACAATCAAATATTAAACAAACAGCAATGACTTGTTAGCCGACCAAATAGTTTCAACAAAATAAAAATTCAAATTCAATTATTTCAAGTCCCAATCCGACCCTGTACTTATTCCAAGTATGAATCTAGCTTGCTAAGGATGGCTAGTTACAAATAAATAACAATTGAATGTATAATACAATGCTGGATCAACCTCAAATTAAACATCAATAAGCACAACAATTGTCTGTATAATATTGAGCCGGAGAATGTCTATCAACAATCCAATAATTACTATAAATGCAATAACCAATACACACAATTCAAGTCCTATTATGTTAGACTATGTGTAATTATTATTTAGATAACCTTTCAAATTCAGATCAATGACATTCAATTATTAATTGCCACAAATACCAAACAACTTTTACAACAATATACCAACTTATGTACCAAATTATGTACCAATTATACCAAATTATACCAATAATTCCTAATTTCACAAATAAATCCTACCTGTCAATGCAATGAAAGAGGCTACAATACAAATTACAAATACAACTTCAAATAGATAGCCCGGATGACATGGTAATATATTCAAAACTTATTAAGTTACAAGTTATGTTAAGTAATTAAACTCAAGTTTTAAGTTTTCAACAATATTCAAAACTTCCAATTAAACCAGTGGATCTTATTATTATAAGAGCCGCGCTTCTGCTACCAATTTTATATTAAACCACGCTCTGCATACCAAATTGTTCGACCCCAAGCCCAGCCAACGGTAACTGGTATGTCGAACTGTCCGCGATTACGCGGAGCCCTACGTTGTGGTAGGCTCTTAGGCCTTATTTCAATAAACAAAATGTACCACTAACCTGAGTGCTGGGGACGCCAAGTTCGACCTTCCAAGGTCACGCTCCAAGTGTGGTTTGTATGTGATATGAGGTGAGTAATTGTAACGTGTGATGTAAGTTACGGGTTCTAGGACGGTCCCAAGGCGTCGATCTTCAGATGGCGCCGTCCTGACCAGCATCACACCCAACTCGTTTCCAGCAAGCGCGCGCTACGCGTGGTAGACAATAAGGCGATGTGTTCCGAGAAATATCACTGGATTCTTGTTAATCCGAGATTACAAAGTTCAATCAATCACTGAACACAATTAATCTGTTCATATCTCGTGAGATCCAATACGATTTACAACAAATTCCGCGTGCCGGCCGACCGACGACAAGGCGGCGTATAATTCAACAATATCCCGGGGTTTTCAACAAATGGGGAATACACTTCAACCAACAAATAATTCGCGACCCAATTATCGGTCTCAACGGGCGAATTCAACAATAGTTTACCAATTACAATCAAATCAAAGTCCCAAACGTGCGGACATTTATCCAACAAGCAAAGTCAATCTGTCAAGTCAAGAGAGGTTATGTCAAGTGCAACGTCAAAGACAATAGAATGTTGCCACACCAAAAAGAGCGTTCAAAATTACATTTGGGACGCAACAGTGTCAATAGATTTGGTTTAAAGAACTGGTTTAGTTTAGACAAAGATATAATGTAAGTTTAGTTGGTTAATAATGTAATGTCTTAGTCAATTGGTATATAAATTCAAAATAAATCATTCCGTTTCTTTATTCTTCAGCAAAATGGCTAAAATAAATAGGAAGAAAAACATTAGCATCCACAGGCGTATTAACAACTACACAGGGTGTTACAATTGGTGGTCTTATTAGATACTTATATATTATTATTAACATACTAACGCGTAGTGACCTCTTTAGTCTCAAATTCTTTATCGGTCTCGACTTTTCGAGTCTTGGGTGCGCTCGCACTCGTAACACATGAATTTGTGGGCGTGAAGCGTGGGCTACAGGAATGTGACAATTCTACGAGCGATAAGGCCGATTGTGTTCAACATAATTATTATATCACTGTTAAACCAACATTTTCTGAGTTCGCTCGTTCCATCATAGACTTTATTACTTGCTTACTATCAGGTGTGATCAAGGTCAACAGCGGGATCATCTTAACATAGTATAAAGCAAAGTCGCTTCCCTGTGTCTGTCCCTATGTATGCTTAAATCTTTAAAACTACGCAACGGATTTTGATGCAGTTGCTTTCAGTAGAAAGAGTGATTCAATAGGAAGGTTTTTAAGTAAACAACATGCATAATATAGTAGAGAAACACTGATAATTTTGGAGGTTTCTAATGTGATGTGGCAAATAAACACATTTATTTGCGCTTGCTTTTGATGCAGTTGCTTTCAGTAGAAAGAGTGATTCAATAGGAAGGTTTTTAAGTAAACAACATGCATAATATAGTAGAGAAACACTGATAATTTTGGAGGTTTCTAATGTGATGTGGCAAATAAACACATTTATTTGCGCTTGCTTTGCAAACGCTGGCTGAACCCTACGAGATAAATCAAAATAATGTACTACAGTATTGTACACCTTAAAAAGGTCAACAAAAATGTCCTCGATGGCATCTGTCTATCTCTTATAGATAGACCCACAACAACCATTTTTTATCCTTTACTTTTTACGAGAAATACGAGCATATTTTACGAAGCGATTTTAAGCAATACAGCATTAATCCTTATCCAATTAAGTAAAGAGAACACGTATGTCGAATGACAAAAAGGCTGTCAACGATGTATATAAAGACATTCTATAGTATATTTAACATAAACATTGCACCCGTGCGAAGCCGGGGCGGGTCGCTAGTCCGTAATAAATAAAAACATGTTTGAGATTGACCTTGTGATATTTAAATTGTGAATGCTTAGTATATTATGGTATTTATGTACATCTTTAGTGGTGATACTATTCTAATTAGTAATTGCACTCGAAACGCTATTGATCATTGCAGGCCTTGACCTTCTGAATCTACTGTTGTGTGAAAATACTCATTGCCATATCAGATCGTTGACACGACAACGTGACAATGATATTAAGAGAATTAGAGTTTGTTAATCAATTCCGTTTGTCTTTTCGTTGATCTGTAACCTTGACTGAGATCGGTCTTAATTTTTGTCTAGACATCGAATTAACGTAAGTATTAACGTTATGTTTTCCTTGATCTTTGTACTATAAAGCGGAGATATATATTCTTTTATATGTAATGGACTAGTTGATATACATTATAATTGTAGACGTAGTGAAGTTTTATTAAGAATGATCAATCGTAAACTCTTAGGTTCAATTGAGCGATGAGCAATATGTTCTAACAGAAGGCATATTTTTTAAGTGGATGTGTCCAAGGTGTTAAAGTATTAGTGTGTTATTACACTGGTATACATTTCTATTTTTCTAAGTTGGCAACTTCCCTTCTTCCCTGTCATGGCTTGTAGACATGTGCAAAACAGTACACCACGAAGTGATGTGATATGTCATTACATTTCGTGCCGAGTAATATTACATTACACCATTACTTCAAACATCACGCGTAATGTTATGATGTAGCGCCATGCGACAGCACACCATCGCGCGTTCTAATGTAATGCAATGTTCTAGTGTAATAGGACATGTTATTGAAATAGTAACATAGCAGCGAGCGATACGATGTTGTCCGGCTGTCATTATGATGATTCATGAAAGAAATGAAATATTTGCATTGCAATTCGAAATAAAAGGACAGTTGAGTATTTACCTACGACCGTACAACGGGTGGTGGTGTCAAGGAAATATAAACCCTTTTATAATAAAAATAGAGTTCTAAATAACATACTAAGTCACCTGACCGGGCGAAATACGAAATCGCAAGCGCCTAGTTCCGGACTTCCGATATAAACCGAACATTACCGATGCAATGCGTTCGGGAGGGCTCGGTTCGAGCGAGTCTGCGAGTCATGTCGCGAGCTACTGCGCTGCTACCGCGCGCGTGATGTTTAGTGTAATGGTGTGATGCTTATTTTAGTCGAGTAATGTGTGATGTTACAGTACGCGCTCGGGTGATATTACGCGTGATGCATCACTCGCATTACTTACACATGTCTAATGGCTTGCACTGAGTAAAATGGTATTCTGTAATTATATTTTAAATAAAGAAATAAGTTTATTATGTGGAAATAAGTGTTTCTCTGAATACGATCCAATAACAAAATATGGTAGCAGTCCGTGGTTAATTGAATATGTAAAAAGATTGCTAAAATATCGCAGGATTGAAAAAAAGTGAAAATTGTTTTTGTGCTGTGGCATACATGTGTGTGCTGAAAATAAAAAAATGGAGCGTAATCAACAAATTGTAATACCCATTTTCGACGGAAAAGAATACGCACATTGGAAAATAAGACTAACAAAATTTCTGCAATTCAAAAAGTGTCAAGACGTTATTACGAGAAAAATCTTAAGCACTGATGACAAAGAAAAATGGACGGACAAAGATGTGCAAGCAACGAACTACATTTACGGGGCAATAACGAATAAGCAATTGGAATATATATCAGAATGTGAAACGGCATACGACATAATTTGTAAATTTGATTCTATGTACTTACAAGGTTCAACATCCTTGCAAATAGTTTACCGAAACAATCTTGAAAATTTAAAGTTAAAAAACTATCAAGAACTAGACTCCTTTTTTGATGATTTTGAAAGATCAGTAAACGAGCTGAAACAGGCAGGTGCTACTATATCAGAAAATGAGAAGTTGAATTATATGCTAAGAGCACTGCCCAGTGAATATAGTCACATTGGAGACTTATTGGATGTGTTGTCAAAAGAGGAAAGAACTGTGGAATATCTAACAAATAAAATTAAAATTAAATATTTGACACAAAAACCACAAGAAAAGTCAGAAGTTACAGACAAATCAAATGCTTTTAAAACAGAAACAAAGTCAGCCCTGTCAGCCCCTAACTCAAATTTACGTTTTATTTGTGGAAAACCAGGCCATGTGAAACGCAACTGTTGGTACAATCGAGGACAGCATAATAGATACACAAATAACAATAATACAAGAGGAAGAGGTCATTCAAATCATCGGGGACGTGGTCGTGGATTTAATAATCGTGGTCGAGGTAGACACACTGAACATAGTGCATCAAATACACAAAATCAACAAAATGTTTTCCAAACTTTAGTTATTCAAAACAACATGACATCAAGTGTGAGCGAAGATAAGTCAAATAAGAACCAAATTACATGGTTATTAGACAGTGGATGCACAGACCACATAATCAACTGCGACAAGTATTTTGAAAATTCAGTTATATTAAAAAAACCAGTGCAAGTGAAAGTTGGAGATGGACGGATGCTGGAGGCCACAAAGGTTGGTGATATTAACATACATTTTCTTGTTTATGGTTCTAAATCATATATAACAGTAAAAAATGTATTCTATGTAAAAGAAATGAAGGCAAATTTATTGAGTTATGCAAGGATCACAGATAATAACAACACGGTAATATCGAAAGGACAATGGGCAAAAATTTATAATTCAAATAGAAAAGTAATAGCTATAGCACAAAAGGAAAACAGCTTATATAAAGTGAACAGCTACATAGATATACAAAGTAAAGTACAAGCAAATATAATTGAAAGTAAATTGTCAGTGAAGGAAAAATTACACCGTACACTTGGTCATGTAAATTTCAAATATCTAGAAATCTTATGTAAGGAACAGTTACTGGAAGGAATACCTAAAGAAATTGAATCAGAGTATATGAAGTGTGCTATATGCATAGAGAATAAAATGCATAACTTACCCTTTAAAAACAAAAGAAGAAGAGCTCAAGATATATTAGAGATTGTGCATACAGATGTAAATGGACCACATAATACAATAGGTTATTGTGGTGAAAAATACTTCGTAACATTCATAGATGACTACAGTAAATTGGCAAAAGTTTATTGCATCAAGTCTAAAGATCAAGTTGCAGATTGTTTTAAAGAATATGTAAATACAGTTCAAAATTTAACTGGAAAAATGATAAAAGAATTAAGATGTGACAATGGTAAAGAATATATGAACAGTAAGATGTATAGTTTTGCAAGAGAAAAGGGAATAATGATAAAGGCATGCCCGGCATATGTACACGAGTTGAATGGAACTGCAGAGAGATATAACAGGACTATAATGGATATGGCTAGATGTCTACTAGCAGAAGCAAGAGTAAATAAATGCTATTGGCCGGAAGTAATTAAAACAGCAGCTTATTTAAAAAATAGAAGTTTGGCAAATACTATAGAAAGAAAAACACCCTATGAAATATTCTTCAATAAGAAACCATCAATAGAGCAATTGAAATTGTATGGAAGTAGAGTTTATGTGAGAATACCAGAAGAAAAAAGAAGATCAAAATGGGATAAAAAGGCAGAATTAGGAATATTACTTGGATATGTTGAAGTTGGCTACAAAGTGTTGATAAATAATAGAATAGTAGTTGCCAGACATGTTGATATAATAGAAGAAGATGTCAAGTTTATGAATAACAATGAAGATACAGACTCAGAGGAAGAAAGACAAGAAGAAGAAAAGGAAAAATTTGAAAATAACTTACCGGAAGAGACTAAATTAATAAAATTTGATGACAACTCGATGAATGATGATAAAGTACAAGGAAGAGCAAAGAGAACAATCAGACGTCCAATCAGATTTGATGAAGAATTTGGATATTACTGCATTTGTGCAAATTTTTGTGATGCTATGATTCCAGGTACATTTCAGGAGGCGATGCAATGTGATGAGGCCAATCAATGGAAAGAAGCAATGGACCGTGAGATGAGCAGCCTTGTTAAAAACAATACATGGAACTTTGTGAGTAGACCAGAGGGCAAAGAGATCCTAGATGTGAAGTGGGTTTACAAAAGGAAACCAGGTAACATTTTTAAAGCTCGTTTAGTAGTTAGAGGTTTTCAGCAAAAGGATAATATTGATGATACATACTCACCTGTTGCCAAAATGCAAACATTAAAATTGTTGTTATCTTATTCTTGTCAGTTCAGCTTTCTCATTCATCAGATGGATGTGGAAACAGCCTTTTTGAATGGTAAAGTAGTATCAGAAGTTTATGTAAAACAACCACAAGGTTATAATGATGTTTCTAATAAAGTTTATAAACTAAATAAAGCTTTGTACGGATTAAAAGAAAGCCCTAGAGCTTGGTACGAATGTTTTAATGATTTTATTAAGAATCTTGGTTTTTGTAGAAGCAAGTACGATTATTGTCTTTATGTAAAAAGAGAGTGCAATGTAACAGTTTATATACTTTTATTTGTTGACGATTTATTAATTTGTTGTAGAGATATAAACATTATTGATAATATAAAGAAACAGTTGCATAATAAATTTAAAATGAAGGATTTAAATAAAGTAAAAAGCTATATTGGTATTGATATTGAATATGATTATGATAACTCTACAAATGTCTTAACATTGTGTCAGGAAAATTACATAGAGTCTTTAGCTGAAAAATATAATATTAAAAATGCAAAACTGTATAAGACACCTATGGAACCCAACTTGAAACTAAGTAAATGTGATGTAAATGAAGATGTTAAATATAGAAACTTGATAGGTGCACTCTTGTATATCAGTCATGGTACTAGACCAGACATATCTTACAGTGTGAATTATTTAAGTAGATTTCAGAATTGTTACGATGAAACACATTTTAAATATGCTCTGAGAGTTCTAAAGTATTTGTATCTAACAAAAGATTTAAAACTAACTTACCAACAGAGTCTTAATACTGATAATATTGTAAATTGCTATGTAGATGCCGATTGGGCAGGAGATAGTACAGATAGGAAATCAACTACAGGTTTTGTTATTGAATTGTTTGGAAATCCAATTTATTGGAAATCTAGAAAACAAACTTGTGTAACTAAATCATCTACCTTTGCAGAATATGTTGCATTATCTGAGGCTGTAACTGAGATAAATTTCTTAAAAAATGTAATTAGTGATATGTTCATTAAAATATGTAAACCTATTAAGATTTATGAAGATAATTCAGGAGCACTTGCTATAGCAAAATACGGAAATTTTACTAAAAATTCTAAACATATAGAAGTACAGTATCATTATGTACATGAAAACTGTAAAAGTAAAGTTATTGAAATTGTAAAGATAAACTCAGATTCAAATGTTGCAGATATACTTACCAAATCTCTGGGTAAATTAAAATTTCTTAAGTTTAGAGAAATGTTGAAATTACATATGTAAAACTTAAATGAATAAGAAAGTTAAATTAGTAGATACATAAGAAAGTTAATTAATAAATAAGAATTTTAAGTTAATAGGTGAATAAGAAAGAATGTCTTAAGTTTGTTTTAATTTTTGTTGAGAAAGAAAAGCTTTTTGTTTGTTTTTATTTTGTTAATATTTAAGTTAAACAATTTAACAGAACTGTTTTAAAGGAAAGAGTGTGCAAGCTAGGTAGGTACTAGTATACTTAAGTGAATAAATATTATAGAAGTTCTATGAATAGGTACATATTATGTTGTAAGTAAAAGATAATTGTAATTGATGTTGCCTAGTAAGAATTTGTTAAAGTAATGAGATGTGAAAATAAAAATATAAATGTAAGGAGGCGTGTTAAAGTATTAGTGTGTTATTACACTGGTATACATTTCTATTTTTCTAAGTTGGCAACTTCCCTTCTTCCCTGTCATGGCTTGCACTGAGTAAAATGGTATTCTGTAATTATATTTTAAATAAAGAAATAAGTTTATTATGTGGAAATAAGTGTTTCTCTGAATACGATCCAATAACAAAATACAAGGGCGTATGTTTTATTTGTAGTGTTTGTGTGGGTAATCGACATATATTTTAAGTATAGTGTTATCAAACTAGAACTAAATAATTCGATAAGATCGCCTGTTGTATTTCAAATGAAGTACCTTAAAAATCAGATCTGTAGGTATTGGGTCGCTGTATATACATAGTTATGTATTACTCTAGATGAAAATAAACTGAAAAAAAAAAAATTTTGGTCAATACTAAGACTGTAGGAAATATAAACTATATTTTATAAAATTTACATTATGATCAATGAGCGTGGGGGGTGACTGGTCAAGGAAAAGTCAAGCCTTGCAGTGACTTGCTAGTCACCATGAATTTAAAAAATAGACTTTAATTTTATAACGCAATGTATGTAGTTGTAGGTATGTTTAATGTGAAATTAGTCGGTACATTTGATAATAACATAATCAGCCCATCACTTTCCTAATGCTGGAACATATGCCTCCTTTTTATGAAAGGGAGAAGGCATCAATTCACAACGCGGTCCCACTGTAAGTTGGTGAATGTCATACCTATATCTTCGGATTTTCGGTCTTAGGTCGTCAGTTTCCTCATGATGGTTTCCTTCATAGTTTTGAGAGTAATGTGCCTGCCTGTGTATGAAACCATGACACCTAACTTGGAAGTCGTTCCTGTAACCAGTGGGCAACCACTGCTCATTTCTGTTATAATTTGTATTAGAACAGTGATAGAGAATATTCTTAAAATAATCTATGTGATAATATTATGAAACATAATAATTAGACAAATCCTTAGGCGTTAGCCCCTTTAAAAATCTATAGCAAAGGCAATTATTTCATCACGATTAGAACTGTTGTAAAAAATATAAATCAAATTCCAGTTGATATGTGGCTGTAACTATGTACTTAATTAAAATCTCTTTTTGATTCTGATGTATTGGCGCTGCGGCGCCAGTCAGATACCACTATTAATAATAATATTCGAACCCGAGGGAATAGTGAAGCTTATGAGCACAAGTTTCGCCTATCCCAAGCGTAGGTACTTACATACAATTATCAACATTTGACTGTAACGCTTTAAACGCTTAAACACCGCTGGCAGGCCTCATTATTTTTTTATAGGTCAGCATAAATTCTTATTTATATATATGTTTTATAAATTTACCCCATTTCGGTGGCTGAATTTGGCTCGCACTTGTCTGGTTTGTTTTTTTTATTGTTTATAGGTTCGCGTTTGACCAGCATCTCATCTGATGGTAAGCGTTGATGTGGTCAAAGATGAAGCACGCTTACTTAGAAGTAACCTATTCACTCTTTACTTAAAGACCACCAGATTATAGCTATCAGGAACACCAAACCTGACAGGGAATTCCACTCCTTAGCTGTACGCACAATGAAAGTGTTCCTAAAAAGCTTTGTGCGTGTGAGTGATTTATAATTCAACAAAGAAAAAGGAGCTGGATTACATTGCTCGGACTGGAGGACCATAGGTCCATTCTATCTATTCACTTAAGTATGTTTTCAGTAAAGTTCAATATTTTAGTCGATGTGTTACAATGACTTTCTTTTGTTTCAGTTGCTGGCCATGTGTCTGTGTCCCATATTGCACCAACTCGTGTCAGAACGCCGACCACTATTGCCCCAACTGCAGTTCCTACTTAGGTACCTACCAGCGATAGGTCACGCAAGATCGTCCATTTGATGTATTTTATATAATATTTAAGAAATCGTATGACGATAATATTTACCGTATTATGTACTTCCAAAATAAAGTTTAAAGTGTTCCAATTAGCAACCGTTCCCCTTTAGGTAAATATATAATGGGAGAAATGGAAAGTTAATCTTAATGCAAATGTGTATTTTTTATATTTTACTACTTTTTAATATCAGCATATTATAGTCTTTCCCTGTGCCTGCAAATAATATAAGTTCTATCTTCATTTATAACATGCAATTTTTTCTAGTTATATCATTCAAAGATAGGAGACAAATATGGTATAATTTTAAAGGATTAATTAATATAATTATGGTTAAATTTTAAAGTATGCCTGCTTGTCTTCTAGATTAATAACACTTATAATTTAGAACAGTTTACTGGCACACTTTTCCGTAATTATTTTATAAAAGTATGGTTATTTACGATACAATTTCATTTTTTTTTTATTACGATAAATATGTATTGCTAATATTCTTATGAAAAGAAACTTCCTCCACTCAAATTCTGTGGCTATGGCACAGGATGAAAACTCCCAATTAATGTCGATATACACCAAGATGAGTGGAGGAAATAATCATACTAAAGAGAAGGCTTTTGAGATTATATGTATTGTTTAATAAGCTTAAATAATTACAATAAGCTTTATATCTCTCACGCATTTACTTTTTTTCTTATTAAACCACATTCTAGCAATGCTTGTTATTCAAGTATTATAATTATTTCAAAGAAACAAAGTCTATAATGCCTTAACACTATTAAGCATCAACAAGCCACATAGCAATGCAATTTTTCAAAAACGGAAACATGGTAGTTCGCTAGAGAAAGTGGTTTAAGCAGTGATATCGAAACTTTGAATACTTGTAACTTTGTTTAATAAACATTTTGTGAAACCATTTCTTTATAGATTTTATTTCAATCAAGCACCTTTATGATAATATCTACTGAATTTACTGTTAAATATACAATAGGCCAATTGTTATTAAATAAAACAGTAGGTATTTTAAAATATAATAAAAAAAAACTAATTAAATCACGGCATTTATAAAGGTATTGACAAAAAATACTGTGTTCTTAAGTACAAGTCTACCAACAATATTTTACGAAAAAAATAAAACAGCTATTTAACGGAAAAATCGTTCATGCGTAAATATCCAAGTTTTTTCTATGAACGTGACGTCACAAAGTCGGCGGAATTGAGGGTAGCTGCAATAAACTGCGCCGAGTGCTTCCGCACATAAAAATATCTGTCACGCGCTTCCCCGTCCGGCCGCGGGGCGGCGCTAGTGGCGCGGTGGTATACCAAGGTTTATGTAAACGATTGAAGAGGGTAGGGTTGGCAGATGACAATTTATAGTATTTCTACTTTTCTATTGGAATTTAATCGGATAAGTATATCTGCAATAGTCTCTGAATAATAAGTGCTAGAGGATGTGCGGTACCGACGAGACCTGTCCGAACGAGATGACAACGTGACCGAGATGGTTTCAGGTTGCTGTTGCTGGATACGTGGAAGTATTAAGGAGATACCTTTGCCCATTAGTGGGACAATGCAAGCTCAATGGACATAGTATAATAGTGGTAGGTACCAAACATGACACTCGTTTAATCGATGTTGCTTGATAGGGAACTCTGAAAATTGCAATTGTCATTCCAGCGATCAAAAATATTCGATAATGAGAGATTAAGAGAAGATCTTTGATAAATTGTCAACTGTTACAGTAGTGGTATGGAGTCAGTGTTCGTGCTCGGTGATTTTAATGCCCACCCGACTTGCCATGCCTTTTCTTTAGTGAATTACGGAACTTTTGTGGTGAACAAAGATGGAATTGAATATATGTTTTCCGCAATGATACGAATATTATATATTATTCGTATCATTGTGGAAAACATATATCCTACATATACCTATCTTGTGCTTTATAATATTTCGATGTTGTTCCGAGACATTATGATCTGATTTGATCTAGCGAGCAATAAATTGTACGTGTACAGTAACGTCTATAATGTATCCGTTGACATAGCGATAAACGAGTTCTTATTTGATCGTTATAAATGTCGGAATATAAAGTATGAATATTTAGCCATAATTATTCTCATAGTTTTTGTCGCTGAATGGAAAATTATAATATGGCTGTATTAAGTTTCATTTGTGAATAGGTTTAAAATGACAGTTTAATACGTGCATTTGTACAGTCAGCTTAAACTAGATGATGACTACCCAGAAACACCGAAATAAACTAAGAGAAAATTTAACGAGTGATTAAAATTATTTTAACAAGTGAAGATTGATCGTAAAATTGTTATTAGTTAGTTGCAAATTAAAATACAAGTGAAATATTGGAACCTAAAAACTGTTTTAGTAAAGGCACGTCACTGTCAGCCATTCTAATTTTTTTTATAATGTCATGTCATTATTCGTACTGGTCAAATCATATCTATACTAATATTATAAAGCGGAAAAGTTTGTTTGTTTGTTTTGTTTGTTTGTTTGTTTGTTTGCTTGAACGCGCTAATCTTCGAAAGTACTGGGTGGATTTGGATGAAATTTGGTATGGAAGTAGCTTGAAGCTTGAGGAAGGTTATAGGATACTTTTTACCCGACCTCAAAAAAGGAGAGTTATGTTTTTACCGTGATAGAATCCACGGGAGCGAAGCCCCGCGTGAGTACTAGTAATTAATGAAAATAAGTGTCATTTGTATCATCACTGTAGGCACCATGTTCTGTTGACTTGCATTGTTCTCTTATCATTTAATTGCTTAATGAAACCCTTAAATTGTTTCAGGTATCATAAAACATTGTCTTCCCATACTAACTTTAATCAGCTCATGATAACTTTTTATGTGAAAAACCCCATTTGGTTTTGATGCTTTTGCATGAACATGTAATTATAATTTTTTAAATTAATTAATCATGTATTCTCAGGTTACAAAGACCGATATATACATAATAAATACCTACCTATATTTACATACATACATATTTACATACACCTTTATATACATAAAATGATAACAATTGTGTTAGTAAATAAAAATTAATCATGCTTACCGTAACATATATCAATTACGTGTACGGAGTTAGATCAATTAATTCAATTTAATTTAATCCTGTTTTAAAATTCTCGCAAATATTAACACTGCTATTCAACAATTCTGTAAACATCGGTAACTTTAAAAATCGGAACTAAACCTGGTGTTATCAATCTTTAGCTGATTCGTCATACAGCCATATTCCAACCACCGGAATTTAAATCATCGAACATTATCAGCTACCTACACGGGAATTCCATAATCTGGAAATGATTCATCAGTATATACATGTTGCTTGTATTCGTATATCTGTTTTCGTTTAATATTACTCAGCTTTATAGTTCATGCTTTAACATCCTAATACAATTATCATGAATTCATTTATACAAAGACAAGAAGAAGGAAATTAAAATAAGAACCACATTCCTATTTTGAGAAAAGATAGAAGCGGAAGAGAAAACATAATCAATGACTGCGATTAGATGCACAAAAATAATTATTTAAATGTATAACACAATAACACATACAAAAAAACATAAAAGATAAATAATGTCAGGTGACAGAGAGTTCGACAACTTACAATTTACATGAAACCGTAGCTAAAGCTAAAACCTAACATGAGACAACCCTTCCACACACACGCGTTCTATTCTAAAGATAGAGCACTGGTATGCGGTTAGGTACTTTCTAGCCGGTAGTAACTAAACGCGGCACAGTTGGCAAAAGACAGATTTTTATTTCGTGTTTGGTAATGAGATACATAAATATGTATGTATGTATGTCTGCACCACAAACATTCACGTGTATTGATATCTATGTAAGATACTCATACAATTTTCAATGGTGAGAAATTGTGTTGACTAACTGTGCCAGCAACTTCGTTCACCTGGGAGGTTTTTCTTGTATAAATCTCGATTCCACGGGAATTTCGGGATAAAAAGTAGCCTTTATAGTCCTGTAACCTGAGTAGGTCATATAGATCTGATAGATCCCCAAATTTAATAGGAATTTCAATTGAAGAAACAAAAGTTATCTTTCATTGAAAATCCTATTAAAATCGGTTCTACCACTCTTATTATTAGCCAACAGAAAGACCATTATGACAGGTACGGGTCGATAATGCGTCCGCAGTTGTGTCCGGGCCGATTGATATGACCGTTGCCTGTCGGGACTGGGGCTGTGGGAATGTTCTAGTGAGATGCCGCAGTCCCGGCACTTAAAGGTAACTTTAAGTACAGGGTGGATGACAAGGTGGAGCATACAGTGGAGGTGTGCCCCGCTTGGGCGGAGCACCACCGTGTCTTCGTGGAGGCGATCAGTGGCGGCGACCTCTCGCGTCCAGCTCTGGTTCAGGTCATAGTACGGGGCGAGGAGGAAAGAGACGTAGTCGCCTCCTTCTGCGAAGCAGTTATGCTAGCGAAGGAGGAAGAAACTTTCTTCCTCAGGCCCCAGGTGCCGCGGGTGACGCCCTGGGCGTCGGGGATCGCCGATCTTCAGCTTCCGTAGACGCGGGCCTGCGGATGGTGAGCAGGAGTAGCTCACCGTTCACTTCAAAAGAAACCCCCATGCAAAATTTGAGAGCCCTACTACTTGTAGTTTCTGAGATTTCGTAATTAATCAGTGAGTGGTATTTCGCTTTTCAACCGACGACCAAAAGAGGAGGTTATCAATTCGACGCGTATATATATATATATTTTTTTTATGTATGATCACCGAGTACTCGAGAACGGCTGAACTGATTTGGAAAATTCTTTTTTTGTTTGATAGGGTATACTTCGAAATTGGTACCATTTGTCACCAAGTCAGGATCTGATGATGGGATCCTGGAGAAATCGAGGGAACTCTTCAAATATTATAGGCACACCTATGGCGTTTTGGGTATTTCTTATAGTAACTTGTGCAGTTGCTCTCAAAAAGTACCATTTCGGGAAGTGGAACTGATGATGAAGACCACATATGGTCGCCAAAACTACTCAATAATAAGTATTTCGTGGATTGCGATTCGATTACTTGAATGTGGATATTAAGCACTTTATGCTCGTCACAATGCATATGGTGATGTATAGCTGATGGTGAAGTACCAAGAGAACTCCTCAAAAATTAACGGCCCAGCATTGGGAAAAGCAATATTTTGTAAAATTTTATAAGTAGTTGACATTTAGGCTCTTGTAACTAGGTAAATTAAAAATCAACCAACTAAAAAGAGTGAAATTAAAACTTTTTACCAAAAAATTAAACCGACTCCCAAAAACACTGCAAAGTGAAAAATAACTTTAATTTCGGAAGTCGGTGCCAAAAACGAAAATACAAAACTAAAGACACCGACTACCGAAATTAAAGTTATTTTTCACTTTGCAGTGTTTTTGGGAGTCGGTTTAATTTTTTGGTAAAAAGTTTTTATATATATATAGATCTTAGCTTTTGGCATAACGTATTTTGTGAGCCTAAAATCAAGGCTATTTTATTCATTCAGATTAAAATTTCAGAACCGATTTCTTCAAGTATTTTACAGTTCATGCTTGACCACATGTTATGTCAGCTAATCTTATTTGCTGCTGATCTGACGAAACCGCCTCTCCCAAGCTTCCACCATCTTGTACCAGCTTTGGAACAGTTTCAATACATTCCTGAAACACTATGTAGACCATCTTACACAGATCTTAAGTCAGTTAGCGATAAAGTTTGTCCATTGAAGTGGAACCGCAACTCGCTCGCAAGGAGACCATACAATTTAATTATTGCTGGTTCAAAGGGAAGTGTGCAGCGGTCGATGTTGGATATGGAAATGATTTTAGCAAGTTGAGTATCTTTGTACGTTTGTGCGCACAATGACGTTAGTTAGGTGCACGGGATAAGGAACTTTCCTAGCTTTACCATCTTAGTCGTGAAGGCTTCGGTGATTGTTTGTGAAAATGATTCAAATTTGTTTAATATGACTATCTTGATATGGACATGTGATAAGGAGGGATAAAACGCATGTACTTAAAAGTGTGACGGGTTTGAATTTGGATAGCTGGGAAGTAAAGGAAGGCCAAATTGCGTTAGGAGTGATATGAAAGAAAAAGGAGTATTAATGATGCTGTGACGTCTGACAAGGGAGAATGGAAGAAGAAAACGTGTTGCGCCGTCCCAAAATAACTAAGATATGAACAAAAAGTTAATGATTTAAAGGAGATGTTTTATTTTGGGCTACCATTATGTACACCACATAGATAATAAATAGACAAAATAACAGGGATTATCATAAAAGTATTAAAAACAAATTTGGAGACGCGTATAGCTGTGATAAATTATTATTTGGGAAGATTTTATTATAATAACTCAAAAACTGCTTGCTGTATCTCGTCCAAACCATTTTTTAAATTCATTATAGGCTCGCGTATAACCACTATCGGAACTGATGGTAAGCAATGATGTGGTCGAAGGTGAAGCACGCTTGCCTGGGAGTAACCTATTCACTCTTGTCTTAAAGACTCCAGGCTATAGCTATCAGGAAAACAGATTTTTTTTTAAATATAGCAAAAATAATCATCAAGAAGTAAAATTGAATGCATCAAAAATGAATACTCAAAAATCCCAAATTGATTTCGTCATTAGGTTGAGGCACGCTTAAATGAATAGCCATTAGATAAAATTACTTTTTAATTAAATGATTTATCTATGTTAGGTAATAATAAATGTTTGTATATACTAGTGTACAACTGAAATGTAGGTATGTACCTACCCACCAACGCGCACAACTCTCAAATTAGATATTTTTTGTTGTATTTTTTCATTTATTTTTCTCAGGCAGGGAGTTCCAGTTCTTAGTTTACGCACAATGCAAAGTATTCACAAAACGTTAAAATTATCACCACTACGGGAGCCATCCTTAATTATTTATTTGTTTATAAAAATCGTAAAGTAGCTTACAGAATACTTACCAATTTTCAATTCTGTAGTGCTAATAGTTTCGGAAAAAAGTGATATACGGACGGATAGACAGACAGGTACAGGTAGACTTGATGAATTTATAAGGGTTCCATTTTTTATCATTCGGCTACGGAACCCTATAAAAGGCTGCAGATGGAGTTTTGAATGTAGGTACTCCATGTTGTGCCTTCTCTTTCGGAGAAACAACATCCATCCATCCCTCCACCCATCTCGATCTATCGCCTTCAGTTTCACCTTTTAACTTTTTTTCTTATTTTGTACCTACATTTAAGTCATCAGAAACGTGAACTCCAAGTATACAAATTTCAAACGCTTTGCTAAAATAAAAACCTAAGCATAATGACAACCAGCTACTGCTCGCAACTTCGTTCGTGTTGGGGATTTTCCCGCGTAAATCCCGATCCCTTGGAAATTCCGGAACAAAAATTAGACGATGATGTCAACTCACTATCTACTTACCGTATTTCATTCAGATCCGTTAAGTAGTTTTTGTGTGAAGGAGTAACAATCATCCATACATCCACCTTCATATGATTTCCTACCTTACCTTTCTTACAATATTAGTAAGAAACTCCAAAAATAATAAATTATGTACAGGAAATATAAAAAGGGGGGCAGGAAAATAATTCATTAGGTAAAATTTATTCGGAAGAGTATTATATAACTATTGATTTTTTTTATTCAGTTCATTGTGAGTCATAAGCAATCATAGTTACATAATATTTACAACTATATTAGTATTTACAACTCATTAAACAATAAAATGTAAAATAATAAAGTAAGCTTTAATCTAAAAATAATTTAGATAGGCACCAAGATTCTTCGACTGCGATACAATTGATATCAAACCATAATGTATTTTTACAATAACATGGTAGATTAGTAAGAATAGCTGGCGCAGTTATCAACAAAAATATTTTATCGAATAAACTTTAATTGCTCATCCTGTGTGCTGCATCAAGTACATAATTTTTTTGTTAGTCAGCCGTACCTTGACGGTCAAGGTTGACCATTTATTCGACGGTTAAAATTCGATCATAATTTAAATTATATCGAAAGCATGCATATTTGAAAAATATTAGGTTTCTGCACTCCTCCACATACGATAAATAGAATATACTTTATTGTACACCAAAAATTTAAACACACTTAAATAACAATATTGCTATAACCCCTGAGTTGGTTTCAGTGTTTCTTCTCAGAGTAGTCCGTTAGGAAACACTGGCCTCATCTAGTTTACATTTACGAAAAAAAAATGACGTGTGAAAGTGTTATTTATAACCTATTTGCAAAATAAACATCACTATTAATTCATTATTTCATTAGCAGTCTTATCGCTGAGAGTGATATCTTCCAGACAACCTTTGGAAGTACTTTATAAGCTGTTAACTATACCAAAAATTTCATAATATTCTGTTGTTACACATGTTATTTACATATATATGTATTAACATATTTATGATAGGTATTCACGAATCTGCCGGCAGAAGTCCTTAACAATTCACACCTTTCATCAAATTGTTTGAAAACACACATTTTGACGCTTTTTAATTTTTATATGTCATAATATTCTAGCTCAAAAGTGTCCAACAGATCATACAGCTATTTTTGACAGTAGGGTGCGTTTCCACCAGAGATGTGCGATGGAAATGTTTCGTGCGAGGATGTCTAGCTGTGATGTGAAAATGTGTGGGTGTTTCCACCAAAGCTGTGCGATGAAAATGTGCCTACGAGGATGTGTAGCAGAGCTGTGAAAATGCGCATTAATGTGTGGTGCGAGGATGCGCAAACCTCGCAACACATCCTTCTCAACACACATTCCTCGCAACACATCCCTCGTAACACATCTCTCACACACATCCCTCGCACACATCCCTCGCACACATCCCTCGCTTGTTTTGTATGCGCAAAATTTTAGCTCCGCTGAGCCGTTTCCACCAGAGCTGTGCTGACCGAGGTGAGGTAAATGAAGCGATTCTATTGGTTCTTTACAAACACATCCCTCGCTACGCATCCTCGCACATCTCTGGTGGAAACGCAGCCTTAGGATGAGTATTAATCTGCATTACTATTCATTTGCTTAATATACAATGATGTAACAGGATGCAATTGAATCTCTCTTAAATTCATAGTTTAGACTAATTAAAACTCTTCATCCGAGCGAAAAATAATGATGACGTGTTTCTATATTTATTTCAGTGTATTTACAACATAACTGTGTACATGTTTCTATTCCTTTTAAATTCATTATCGTACTTTGCAGGCTTCCTGACACCGAGTAGATATAATTATGTACCGATATGCAAAACAGTTATTATTTTATGATTAAATAATATATTACGTGAGCCAGATGAATTTTTCGTTAGTCAGTTTCTATGCAACTAAATGACCTGCTGATTTTCGACTCTTTTAAATTAATTTGATCTTGCATTGTAACAAACAAAGCACAATACAAGACATTTTTTTATTGTTTCCCCAGACTTAGGTTTTTTTATACATCTTAGGTGCAATAAATTACAATGTTATAAATTCACCTGCAAAAACATGGAATAACCATCTATATACGACTCTCAAACATTTTCTCCTGTGCAGGAGTCGAACCTGTGACACACACACATTCAAATTTTCATCTATACTTATAATAAATCTGTAGAGAGGTCAATTCTGTACATGAAATATACATATTTACAAAATAACTATCAGGGGGTGATTAGAGATCGATACTGATGCCAAAAATGCAATCAGAAAATTTTTGTCTGTCTGTCTGTCTGTATAACCGTTATAGAAACAAAAACTACTCGACGGATTTTAACGAAACTTGGTACAATTATTTTTCATACTCCTGAGCTGGTTATAGTATACTTTTCATCACGCTACAATCAATAGGAGCAGAGCAGTGAAGGGGAATGTTAGGAAAACGGGAGAAGTTACTCCATTTTTTAAGCTTCCGTCGCGAGTGCAACCTTAATGGTTAAAGCTACACAGAAATCATTTATGACGGAAATGTTCACCTTAAAACTATATAGAAAATATCCTACGACAGCATATCTTTTATAGTTGACTCACAATAACACGTGTAACTCCCGATAGCTTAGCAGTTCGAAGCTTTCTGATTATTATTCTGCTCCGAAATTTAAAACCACCACAACATTGCAATGGAACTCGGCTAAAAGTAACCCAGTTGCAACAAAATATAATCGAGGCTCAAATTTTAACAGGTTGTGGTACAGGAGAAACCGTCTTTATTCCCAGAATTCCCATAATACCAAATAATTTTCCATTCCAATTTAAAAGAACGCATTTCCCAGTATCGGTGTGTTATGCAATGACAATTAATAAGGCTCAAGGGCAGACTTTTCGTGTTGCTGGAGTAGATCTCGGTGTCAGTTGTTTCTCGCATGGTCAGTTGTACGTCGCTTTTTCCCGGGTTATCAGTTCTAGAAATCTTTATGTTCACGTGCCGGACGGGCAACTTTCAACATAGTTTACCCGGAAGCTTTGCGCTGAAGAATTTTCGTTCTATAGGTACTTAAGCCTCATGTGAACGTGATCTAAACAATATTACCGATACATTAACTTAATAACACACAAGGAGTTACACGCTGACGGATTCGCGGGCACAGCTATTAACAATAATATTGTGCGGTTCGGTATTGCGATATTTTTCAACAGTATTATAGATTGACATATTATATTTCCCTACTAAATTACGAAAGTTAATCTGTCTGTTACATCAAAATCACTGAACCATGAGGAAGGACATAGGCTACTTTTTTTTACGAAAAACGACGGAAACGTGGACGAAGTCGCGGGCAACAGCTATCTATACTAATAATATAAGGCTGAAGAGTTTTTTTGTTTGTTTGAACGTGATAATCTCAGGAACTACTGGTTCGAATTGAAAAAATATTTTTTAAATAAATAGTCGATTTATAGCGAAAGGCTATAGGCTATACATATATCATTACGCTAAGGCCAATAGGAGCGGAGCGCCAATGAAGAATGCTTCAAAATCAGGGTTAAATTTAACGTTAGCCCAAAGTAACTATTCCACGCGGACGAAGTCGCGGGCAAAAGCTAGTAATAATCATAAATCTATGTAATATTATTACACATTCAATGATAATGATAACTTACAAATCAACAAAAAATACTATTATAATAATTGGTGGTAATCGATTCTAATAACTAGGAATTTTAAATTCAAGCATACCAGAGACGATGTATTGAGTATTACGAGTATATCGATCCTCACGTTCCTATTTTCCTAATAGGTACCTGACCACTATACACTAAGTATTGTTTGCAACTTCCTAATGCTATGCTTACAATTCAAGGATGAATAGGATACGATGTACTTCCTTCCTGTTCCTCAGGTAATCTGGATAGCATCATGCCGTGATTGAAGGCAGTAGCCACGTATCGCAAAAGGCAATGCAATATTCTGAACAAAGTCATTCTTTTATCAGCAGTATGACGACAGATTGTCGTGTGTTTTGCCAGTCAAAGGACATTATTTGCATCGTCGCCGGTCTTCCGTGGCTTGATACTACCCGATCACATGCTATCGTTTTCTATATTTAGGATAGAAGTAGTTCTAGTTGACAGTGTGCAAATGCACGCCATGTGGATAATTTTCTGGCAGCAGATAGTTCAACAGTCGGTCTGTCTGGAATATTTTTATATCTAGCTCTAGAAGCTTTTTGAAAATAAATTATTGCATAATTCAAAAATTTATGATGGATTAGTTGATTAGTTGAAAAAACAGACGCCATTTAAAAAAGGTTGAAAATGTTTATGTCCCTTTTCAATAATGACTGCAATGACAAATCCCTTCGTGGATACAAAACAAAAACTCGAAGAAAAAAAATATTGTATGTTTGTATATTAATGTTTTTTGTATATTATTTGTTTATTTGCCATTTATTTCGGTCATGAAAGATGTATAGTGATAAAAAACAGAAAACTTAAAACTATCTTAATATGTATTATTCAGTTATCATATTTTAAATGTATTAAACACCGGGTTGTTATATACAATTCGGCCCAGTGTTTAATAAATGGGTTCTCTCTCCATTACTATGTAGTAACAAATTACTTTGCAAACAAGGACTGACCGAAAACAAGACGGAGCTTTCCGGCGACTAGTTGGTGCTGTCTGGCGACCTGTGGGACCTATACGGCAACTATAGTGGGGGTTTCTTGGAAACTAGTGGGGCTATCAGTGGCCAGTTCTAGCTGCCCGACGACCTGTTGAGGATGAGAAGCGGATAAAGTCCCACCATCGATTTTCACTTCAATCAGATAAAATTACTACCTCCTTGTAATCTAATCAATAATAATAAATAAAATAAATAATCTAATAATCTTTAATTTATTTCACTACTTTTCATAGTCTTTCGTGATGTTTTTTTTTGGTGTATCCCGGGGCGTCTCCCGCGCGGCTAGGGCGTGAGAAAGAGAGTTGCCTCTCCCTCACGCATTCAGCCGCCTCCTTCGCCAACATTACTGCTTCGCGAAGAAGAGGAGAATGAGGCGACCGTTGCGTCTGTCTATCTGTTCGCGATATACTCAAAAGCCACTGAACAGATTTTCATGCGGTTTTCACGAATGGATAAAGTGATTTATGTGGAAAGTTTTAGGTTATAATTTATATACCTAGGCTTTGTGTGAATTAGCAGAAAGACACTATTAATTTAGTAGTGTTCTTTAATAGTGCCGGCTTTTAATAGTATTAAAAGCCGGCCGAATTGCCAGTTGTATTTTACAGGACTGAGAAATACATTCTCACTTTGAAATATATCCAAAAGTTTTCTTTGAAATATAAATCTATGTTATGCCTTCAAATATATCTTTTCATCAATTCATACTAACGGTAATGAAAACTAGTCTATTCTATTGTAATGAATACAGAACGTAAATAACAAAACAAAAATATGCCAGTATTGCACGGTAGCATTACACATTCGAATGATGTGAAGTATCCGTGCATTACGAACAGCGACAGTTTCAAGCGGTATTTTGAGGTATTTGCCAAATTGAGCGCTTCAGCGCTGCATTTCTAACTAGTGTTACGACAAGCAATACCGAAAATGAATAATTTCGCTCTCATTATTTGAGTAATGATCAATAGAGTGAAATATTTTCAGGTGATTCTCGATAATATACAGTAGCTAGTTTAAATTATATCCGTAGTAAGAGGTTACACTAAACTGCTGAACCAAAACAAATATTTTAACGTCAGCTTTCCGAGGAAACAGGTGTTGATGTATTACAATACCGTCTGTTTAAACCTATAACCATATAATACGTAAGTATAAGACTACTAATGTTCATAGACACGATGCGCCGAATGTAGGTTCAACCGAGTACGAATGTTCGGCCGAATATTCTGTCCAAAATATTTCTGAAAAAAGTTGTTACACAAAGCAGTGTTCTTAAAATTGTTAATTTAATAGAAATTTTAATTCGTTTAATTTATCATTTGTAAAAAAGCAGAAGTTTATTTGATTTCAATTCATTGTTAAAGTTAATCTTTTTTATTTTGTCGATAAATTATTGGTACAAAAGTAGTGTTTCTTTCATTTCCAAAAATCTTTCGACAACATGATGTACATCGCTCTTTTTCAATGCGTATACTGAGATCGTCATGCGAATAACTCTGGAAGATTAGACTGACGGTGTTGCGATTGGTGGCTATAAAATTGCTAATTTACGCTATGCAGACGATACAACTCTTTTTGCATCCAGTATTAGCCATATGGAGGAACCTGCTTCTGAAAATGGAACGTGTGAGCTTTATATTTGAATTAAAGATTGACCGCAGTAAAACGAAGATGATGATCATAGACCGAGCTGCTAAAAACTCGCCGGGGGTCACTCAGATTGCAAACTACGAAGTAGCTAAATACATTTACTTGGGCGCTTTAATTTCAAACGGTGGTGGTTGCATCGAAGAAGTAAAACGACGTATTGCTATAACACGATCCGCAATGGAAAGATGAGGATAATTTGGAAGAACTGCAACATTAAAAAAGCCACTAAGATTTGGCTAGTACGAACACTCATATTCTCCATCTTTTTATATGCTGCAGAGACGTGGACGTTGCGAGACAGTGAGAAGAATATCTTGGATGGCATTTAGAACTTATGTCTCCATACTGCAAGAACTCAGAATCAAACAGCAAGTAAAGACCATGGTTGGCGAGCCTTTGAATGAGAGCATCAAAATGTCGCCAAATAGGGAGAGATGGCGGGACATCGTGAGGCAAGCTACATCCATACATTTTAATATTCACTATAATTTAAATATTCGGTAATTATTCGGTAAATTAACGGAATATTCGCCCGAATACGAACATGAAAAAATATGCCGAATGTACCGAATACGAATATTTGGCCGAACTTTCGGCGCATCTCTAGTTTATAGGTAACTAGCTTCTGCCCGCGACTTCGTTCGCGTGTGAAGGTTTTCCCGCGCAAATCCCGATCCCGTGGGAATTTCAGGATAAAAAGTAGCCTATGTGTTATTACAGAATGTCAATTATCTACTGACCAAATTTCATTCAGATCCGTTCAGTAGTTTTTGCGTGAAAGAGTAACAAACATCCATCCATCCTCACAAACTTTCGCATTTATAATATTAGTAGGATTAGTAGGAAGTAGGATAGTAGGATTAAATAATTAAATTTAATTGCTTACCAAAATGGATAACTGCTCACCAATTTTACTAAAACAAAATATTAGGTTAGGTTAGGTTATTTGGTGAGCATTTATATTTTCATTTTGGTAAGCATATAAATTTAAGCCAACCTAAAAAATAAAAATTGATGGGTCCTATGTATATGGGCCAAAGTGCAAAATTACAACTTTACAGGAGAGGCTTCCAATGTTTCTATTTACTATAACTTCAGATTGATAAAACCGAAGTTTACGAATCTTTGCTTGTTTGTTAAGACAACTATTCTCCTCATTTGTACTATAGTATTTTATATATAATAATAATAATATATAATATACATATATTGGTTTTTTTTTACGTCACATTGGCCCTTCTACGTTAGTTTTTGTTAAAATTATTTTTCTCTGAAAACACATTAAAAGGGCCAATGTGTCATATTGGCCATTATACGCGTATTACGTTAATTAGCATATGTTATATATTTTTATATTTTTTACTCATAAAATCAAGTAACAATTGAAGTAGTTGATAATTTATTAATTAGAATATAAGCTATTTAGTCATTTATGTCACATTGACACTTATACGTTTTACAGTCGGCTTACCTACTAACTCAGTTTTCAGTTAGATCATTTCAATAATTAAAAAACACGCAATATTTTTATTCAGATAAAATTGATTGAGATAAAAATTAAAGCAGCCTTAAAACTACACTTATGAAAAAAAAACACAAAAAAATAATAAGTAAGAACGAAACTTTTACTGAAGATCTTAGTTTGATTAACAAAATAATGTACCTACTTCACATTATTATTTTCTCAATAAAATTACAAAAAAATAACAAAATTAAAAACCTATCTTGTGTAAATAAACTAAAAAATATCTCTGTAGTATAATTGAATAATAAAATCAACATTAGTATTTTTTTTTGTTAATTGGTTCGCGTTTGACCACCATCTCACCTGATGGTAAGTGATGATGTACCTAATCGAAGATAGAGCACGCTTACATAAAAGTAACCTATTCACTCTTGACTTAAAGATCCCTAAGTTATAGCTATCGGGAAACACAGACTCCGGCAGGGAATTCCACTCCTTAACTGTACGCACAACAAAGTCATTCCCAAAACGTTTTGTGCGTATGGGTGGAATGTCGACCATGTAACGATGGCGCATCACCGTTTGTCTTGTAGTCCGATGATGGAACGGGCTTGGTGGAATTCGATTGTGTAATTCCATCACACCCTCCCCGAAATGTAACCGATAGAAAACCGATAGACTTGCAACTCGTCGTCGATGTTCAAGCTTGACATGACCAGTGCATCGTTGCCAATGAGTCTCTTGGCCCGTTTCTCAATACTCTAGCGCGTCCAAATTGTATTTGGCAGCTTTATCCCAAATATGAGAGCAGTAGTAGCTCCATACACGACCGAACCTGGGCTTGATACAGATTGAGCAACTGTTCCGGTGTGAAGTACCGTCTCACCTTTGCTAAGATTTCCAACTTTTTTGATGCTAGTTGAGCCTTAGCCCCGATAAATGGACCAAAATTGAGGGTGGAAGTTACTGTAACCCCAAGAAGCTCAAAATGATCGGTTATCGGCACGATTACATCACAGAAAGTGGGAGCCGGTTCGAATTGGCTCCTTTTTGAGGAGAAGAGACAAGCCTAGGTATTAGCTGTATTAAACTGGACCAAGTTGGCATCACCCCATTTGGAGACAGCCTTCAAGGACAAGTTCAAGCGCCTAACCATGTACTCATGGAGAGACTGGATCTGACCCACCAGCACGCACGCTGGACACATATCTCTCAGCAACTGTGCTGAGAGAACCGACCCCTGAGGGACCCCGACATTAATAGCCAATTGGCAATTGGCAATTTAGCAGTCATCAATGACCACTCGAATGGACCGATCTCTCGGGAAGTCTTCAATCAAAACGCAAAGTTGAGTGGGTAAACCGAAAGAAGGAAGCTTAGCAATAAGGCTATCGTGCCAGTCCCTGTCAAAAGCCTTGGAGATGCCAAGGGAAACAGCAAGTGCTTCCCAGTGCTAATTCTTAAAAAGTCTTCATTAATTTTCTTCATTATCGCTTTCATTAATTGACGCAATGTCATTAGATGCTACTAAATTTTCATAATAACTGTGATATGCAGGTGGGATAATATTTTTTCTTTCACTAAATTCCGACTTCTAGACAACCTAGCGCGATAATTGGATGTCATCTTTTACTTATTAAACTAAATTGTAACCCAAAAACACAATAATTACAATTTCTATTCATCACAGTGCGGCCGTTGCTCCGTTCAATGTATTGTCAAATCAGCTGATTGGTCCAAACAATAAATAAACGCGCGGCAACTCCCCGCGTATAAGTCTCTAACTACTATTAGGACCTTGTACGTTTAAATTCATGTCACATACGCCGTTATACTGTAATAAAAAATCGTGTTTCTATGCAGAAATCTGTTTTTTTTTTAATAGCTCACATAATTCTTTATATCGATAAGATGCGTTTACCATAAAAAAGTCAAAATGGCCAAATTGTTAGTTTGGCCCATATACATAGGACCCATCGAAATATAGCTTGAACAAAAAAGAAACTACGCAATGTCCTTATCACTATCAGTTTTTAATTACCTACAAACATTAGTAGTGTTATACCTGTTTCCTCGGAAAGCTGACGTTAAGTATTTGTTTTAGTTCAGCAATTTAGTGTAAACTATTACTACGGATATAACTTAAACTAGCTACTGTATATTATCGAGAATGCATTACGAATTTTTGGTAGTAAAATAGGTACTTTTTTGGTTGGCGTTTAAATACAAGCCTTTTAGGTTTCCACACCCATAGGATACAGGAACCTCTTACTAAGTCCACCTGTCTATTAGCGGGCTATATCTCAAACCGTAAGAAACAAATATAGAAAATACATGTTCACTGAAAGTGTAAGTGTTATAATATAATAATATAATATTTATTGCCGCTATAACATCACATAATAAATATTAAAATGATTTATGTTTTGTGTTCCTGTGAGTGGCTGACTCGCATTTATCTGTTCATTTTTTTGCTAGGATGTAACAATTGAGATAGTGGAAAATCTTGATGAGTTGTGAACAAGGCGGATGGGATAACGATTCCTTGGAAGTATATCATTTTCATCATCATCATCATCATCACCATTTGCTCAGCATTGCCAACTATACAGGCTTCAGCTAACTCCACAACACAATTGCTGGGTAACGCGATACTTCTGTGCAATAATGGTGTCAGATTCCTCGAAAGCAAATACGATAAAAAATAATAAATGTTTATGATATTTATTTTGCAAATTTTGTTAGTACTAACTACACTGAAAAGAAATCCCAAACAAATTCAAAGGTCAACGGCTCTTTTGAAATCCATAGGTACAATGCATGTGTATCTAACCATATAAGACCCATGTAGTTATTTACAAATGTTTCTGGTTCTCTTACGAGGAAAAGAACTCTATATTTGTCTAGACCTCTCCAAACAGTGCAAGCATTTGTCAGTAATCCTGTAACTCAACTAGGTACGAACTTTAAGAAGTTCGAATGATTTGATGAACGAAATGAGATTTGGATAGCCCACTTAAAGTAGTTAAACTGACAGACAACTGAAAGACAAACAGTGCGGCAATCTACTGAAAATATAAATTATTTACCAAAATATTTACAATTTAGAATAGAGAACCATGCAAATGTTCGAGATGGTCATAGCATTTGCAATAAACAGACACCCCAAAAATCAGTTCCATTCTTGATAATTATATTTATTCCAAAAAAAACTCTTAACTCAGCAATCATTCTTAGGCAACTGTTTCGTAATCATAGCATAGCTCAGCAATAGTTTATAATAGGTACCAAAAAAATTGCAAACGTCGCTAATATTCCAGAGTTGTTTTATTTGGCTGGATGCCAAAGCGATGGTTAAATTTGTCGGCTAACCTTGAACAAACTCTTAAAGAAAAACTGTGCGCAGCCAATGTCGACGGTATCATACGGTAAAAAATTGAATGGAATTCGCGTATTATTCAATAAGCATTGGTTGTGGTACTTGAAAGATATGTGTACATGATGGGCTAATTGTGTGTTCAGGTTATTCTAGTTTAAGAGGCATGTTTATAAATGACAGGAATTTTGGAACCCACTGGCACATTAGTGTACTTGTTACTTAAATAAAAAAATAATTTATTTCAGACCACAAAATCCATAGTTTTGTTCGTATTTATTACACATGACTTCTAAACTTAAATCCACTTGCGTATTTTTCTCAAAAATTTATTCGTAATTGAATTTGATCATATATTATTTAAAATAGAAAGAATGTGCTTTGACCCGAAAGAACCAAGAAGTGACGTTACAGCTAATATAAATTCTCTATTGTCATGTCTAGTGAATCACACTCAAGTATTGTGTGTAATTTGTTGTGAGACATGTATCACACATAATTAGAACTACATCCACTTAGATGTTAATCATTACGAGTGATAGATAGTTATTAATCATTACATGAGTTTTTGTAATTAATCGAATTAAGTAGTTTACGAGTTTTCCTTTGATGTAGTCCCATGTGAAATGGAGTGAAATCACCGTACACGTATTAGAAAAAAAAAACTGTGTGAAGAAGCCTGACTTTTACTGTTGTCGGGGCAAACCCTGTAAGCAACTCGTTTGCAAGTTGCATTATATTACGAGTTACTAAGGCATAATGTAATCAATCGTTCGATTGTGGCCCGCAATGTATAATAAACTTGCATACGAATTGCTTATATGTGGAAGCTGAGCTTAACGCCATCATGCATGACAGCTTCACATCAAATGAAGCCCATAGAACAGTAAAATGTGGCATTAATTCCTTCGTCCCTTCAGGAAACAAAGACCATTCTCATCTCATAACGAGGGAAAACATATGAAAAATTAAAATGGGACAGCACCTGAATCAAAAGCTTAAGCTTTTCATAACATTTTTAAAACCTGGTGTAAGAAATTTTCATAGCATATTGAAGCAAAATATAATAATACATTCCAGTTTCTTGTGCTTAGGATCAGCGGCCCTGAAACGTAAGGACAATGAAGGAGCAGGTCAGGTTTTTAGTCAGTAAAAGTCTGACACTCCCTTACATTTCACCCAGAGCAGGAGAAGTCATTAGATGATTTGCCCCCATTTTGACATTGTTTGCACGTTCAACTTTCAGAGGCTAGTTTTTGGCTTCCTCTACCTTTATAATCATTAAATTTATATTCAAAACTTTACTCATCATAAGTTTTACAGTTATGTCACGCGTAAATACTGACGCATACTTAGTATACCTACACTACAAAGAAACCACATTTCGGTTACAGTTATCTTATCAAACAATGCTATAGATAAACAATCAGGTACAAATTGATAATAATTGAAATAGCGATAGGTTATCGATTAATAGGTTTCTAATCTAATACACAATAAAGAAAGCAAAGCAAGCTATAATCATATATGCTGTACAAACCAGCACTCTTTGAAAGCCATAAAGCGCCCTCAAAATGCCTGTCAGTCACCACTTTCAAGTTATTAGCTGGGAAGAAGATAGACACATAGCTGATAAGGTTCCCTTTCATACGTTCGTCTGATAGTATTCCAAGTGTTGGGATACAGGTATTACCAATTAATGACAACAGTCCATTGTATTACATGCCTCTGATAAAAACCGTGTTAGTTTACCATTGTGATAAAAGGATTGATCAGCCAGACTCTGTGTTACCGAATGCTAGCTGTCCAGGGTATGCCAGGCGTTCGAATCGCAGAACGATTTAAAATACACTACTTGGGGAGGCTCTTTTCATATACCGCTGAGGCTAGCGTGGTAACCTACTGGTCCCAACATAATATTTAAATGGATTATCATAGATTCGACGATGAAGGAGAAGAAGATTGTACCTATTACTTTTACGTTACGTTTACTTTGACTTTGAAATAACAAGGAAAATCAGATTTTAGTAACACATCTTCAGTGAAAATAGTATTGAAGATGCTTATAATATGTATATACATACATTATACACTCTTCAAACACCGTGTAATCTCGTTGTTCATTAATACATTGGCAAGGCAAGCATGAAAATCGCAAGGGCGCCTTCCGTAATCAAATACAGCGAGCAAATACGCACTTGAGTCGAACAAACATGCGAGCAGCTTGCTCTGTGTCTACGGTATTAATACATTACTTTGATTTAGCTGTCATATTCACTAGCTTCGCATGCGTCTTCGTTCGCTTGGATTATTTCCCCATAAAGCCCAATAACTGACAAATGCTTGCACTGTCTGGACCAGTCTGGACATGTCCACTCATATCTGTGTGCTTTGTTCTCAAAAAAGAACCACAGATATAAAAACCTAAATGGTTCTCCTATGATTTGACCAGTACGAAATGTATGTACTTTAAAAGAAACGTTGACCTCTTAGTTTTTTTAAGTTAGCTAGGAAACATCAGGTGTAATAATCTAGTTTAACTGAAATCGGCAAAAAATTACGTGATGGTAATGTTTTCCTAAAAGTGTTATTTATTTTAAATTGGTTACCTTCTCTGTCTTCCAGTAATAGTCCCATTAAAATCAGTTCTGCCATTTCAGAAATTAATTCCGACTAACAGATAAACAAAAATGTACAATTTTTTTTGTTTTAGTATCGTGTAAATAACTATAAGCACTTGAGAAAACTCAATAATTTGGAGATTACAGATAGATAACTACTTTTTTTTCGTATAGATGTATAGGTTAGTTTATATGCTGAATGTCTTTATTTTATTTGCATGGTAAAAGGCTGGCTTGTTTTTGTTCAAAGATTACGTATTTTCATTCAACGTAGTAATGTTGTTAGTATTTTTCGGGACACGTTTCCAGGCGCCAGCAATATGGAGGAGTAATAGTTTTGTGTTTTTATATATATAATCTATTGGTTAGGCAAATCCCGCTCCCTCCAAATTACGACAAATCTGGGGGCACCCGCGCGTCGTGTGCCACGCGCAACATTTTAGTTACTGATGTTTTTAGTACATATTATACAAAATGAGAATCGCAAAGGACAGTATATTTATGCTGGTATGATTTTGTAGTTCTGGCATAGGTTACTGTAACTGATAGCCTGCATCATCTCACTGCTGGGCAAAGGCAATAATGATTTTCAGGTGGTTCTGTCCAGGGCCATAGTAATCCACTGGTGGTTAGTTTGATTCAGCTGGCATAGATAAATGAGGTTCCTGGTACTGGTAAGTCTGTCTTGCCATTCAGCTGTAATCGGCGCAGTGTGAGCTGCTGCTACACCAAGGTATACTCCGCGTCCGCACCTCCTCGTACCACCAATGGAGTGACGCGAGGGCTCTCGCTTCCCACGGCGGGGATCCAGCCAGTGCGCAAGCTGCCTAGTAGAAAATCGTGCGATACTCTCTGATAACCCTGACGGCCATCGCCCTCTGAGGTTTTCGCAATACTGTGATGCAACAGGTCGTCAGATCACTTACCCATACCTATTGCACACTAGTTTTATTATTTGTATAGTATAGTGTAATGTGTAAAATCACTACATAGTATAAAACAAAGTCGCTTCCCTGTCTGTCTGTCCCTATGTATGCTTAGATCTTAAAAACTCCGCAACGGATTTTGATGTGAGTTTTTTTAATAGATAGAGTGTTCCTGAGGCAGGTTTTAGTGTATAATAAGTTAAGGGTTTGTGTAGATAGAATGAAATACGACGATATTAATTCAACATGCCGGAAAGAATTAAGCCTATCGGGAGATTTAATCGAAAACGCTGCCAAAACCTTTTGATTTATAAAAATACAATGTATGGCGGGATTGTTTCTCTTTTATAGATCTACGAAAAAGTCCGCGTAATATGTCTCCTAAAATAACCCACAATAACAATTTTTTTCTTTTACAAATTACTTTAAAATGATGGGTTATAATCGAATCTTTTTTAACAGTACAGTATTATTCCTTATCCAATTAAATACGCCAGATATGTTGAGGATTTAATGTAGATCAAAATTGCTTTTCACACTATATCAATAAAACGAATATCTTATGAGTTATCGCCGATATACGAGTGTTGCAAATTACCGGACGAGAAATTGATTAAGCAAAATCATATATAAGCATATATAAACTTTATTACCCGAGCAAAGCCGGGCCGGGTCGCTAGTAAAATAATAAATAATTCTCCACGTCAGTGTGGATTTTGTAGCTTCTATTAACAAATGAACCATGTAATTTAGGTTAAGTACCTACTAATATAGGATTAAGAAATTTTGTTGTAATCAATTGAAATTTGTTACTTGGAATAAATGAATTGAAATATAAAAAAAGAAAATACAAAACCACACCACCACACCGACTACCGAAATTAAAGTTATTTTTGGCTTGGAGAGTTGATATGGGAGTCGGTTTTATTTTTTGCTAACAAGTTTTTTTTTTCACGCTTTTTAAAGGGTCGGTTTGTAATTAATCTAGTTACAAAAGCCAAAATGACTACTTATCACCTTTTACAAAATATTACTATTCTCGATGCAGAGCCGTTAATTTTTGGGGAGTTATTTGATATGCATTCTGACGAGCATAAAGTGCTTACATCCATATTCAAGTAATCGAATCACAATCCACGAAATATATATTACTGATTAGTTTCTGTGGCCATCTGTGGTCTTCATCATCAGTTCCACTTCCCCAAATGGTGCTTTTCGAGAGCAACTGCACAAGGTAAGAAATACCCAAAACGATATAGGTGTGCCTATAATATTTGAAGATTTCCCTGGATTTCTCCATGATTCCATCATTAGATCTTAACGTGATGACAATGGGACCAACTAGAAAAGATACCCTCTCAAACAAAAAAAAGAATTTTCCAAATCGGTCCAGCCGTCTTCGAGTTATGAGGTGACATAAAAGTTCAAGACGAACTGAAACCCTCCTTCTTTTTTTGAAGTCGGTTAATTATAAAATGGAGTGAGTCTATTTTATTCACTCAATAATAGTATTTAATTAGTGGCTGTTGTCGGCTTAAGCCGTCCATTCACGCGTACGAGACATATGCATAACTATATTACTATAGATGCCCTTTCGAACGATAACTATAGCCACATGGCACAATGGCTAGGATCACGGCTTTCAGCCAAAGTCATTAGTGTAAGGTAATATTCAGACTTGATTACTCTCCGTTTGATACGGGTGCGTGTCGGACAAAGCAAACGCAATAGTGCATCGATGTTCTATTAATATGCCGGAGATTGAAAAGGTTTATTGAATTTTCTTGGTTATGGAGAGGTGGAGTGGTTTTATAGTAGTATAAAAACTTTTTAACAAAAAATTAAACCGACTCCCAAAAAACACTGCAAAGTGAAAAATAACTTTAATTTCGGTAGTCGGTGTCTTTAGTTTTGTTTTTTAATTTTTGGCACCGACTTCCGAAATTACAGTTATTTTTCACTTTGAGTGTTTTTTGGGAGTCGGTTTAATTTTTTGTTAAAAAGTTTTTATTTCACTCTTTTTAGTTGGTTGATTTTTAATTTACCTAGTTACAAGAGCCTAAATATCAACTACTTATAAACTTTTACAAAATATTGCTTTTCCCAATGCTGGGCCGTTAATTCTTGAGGAGTTCTCCTGGTACCTCACCATCAGCTCTACATCACCATATGCATTGTGACGAGCATAAAGTGCTTAACATCCATATTCACGTAATCGAATCGCAATCCACGAAATACTTATTATTGACTAGTTTCGGCGGCCATCTGTGGTCTTCATCATCAGTTCCACTTCCCCAAATGGTACTTTTTCAGAGCAAATGCACAAGTTACTATAAGAAATACCCAAAACGCCATAGGTGTGCCTATACTATTTGAAGGGTTTCCTCGATTTCTCCAGGATCCCATCAACAGATCCTGACTTGGTGACAATGGAACCAATTTCGAAGTATACTTATTCGAACAAAAAAAGAATTTTCTAAATCGGTTCAGCCGTCTTCGAGTACTCGGTGATCATACATAAAAAAAATATATATATACGCGTTGAATTGATAACCTTCTCTTTTTTTTTGTCGTCGGTTGAAAATTGGCAGTTGATTGATTGTTGATTGAAAATAAATTATGTTTTTTGTATATTATACGCATATTTTTGCTAGTCTAGATAGTGTAGGCATACATTGTCTATATAAAACAATTTGCATAGGAAGTGTCTTATAAGATTTATTTCAGGAAATGTAAAATTAATTTAAAGTAACTATTTCTATAAACTTATTTTTGTTTATCTAGGTCTTACAGACACAAAGTAATATATTATATAGGTATTTATACTAAACGATTTACGATTATTCATATCAAAATCAAAAATCTATATATAAATCACAAATAAAAATCATGGCAACAACACGGAACAGATCCTGTTGACCGATTATAAATATAATGGCTGCCCTGCATAAGGTGGGCTTCGATATTTTAGACCATCCACCCTACAGCCTGGACCTGGCTCCCAGTGATTATTAACGCAGGGTGAAATATCCTGCGTTTAAGCTCATAAACTCCCACAACATGAAGGTTTTAAGTCAATTCAAAGCATGTTTCACTACAAAACGGCAATTTCTTTTACTCTACTATTTTAATTTATTCGTATTATTGCGATTATTTAAAAATATTTTTTTCAACACACTTGCTCATAAAATGGCTCTAATTTCACCGCAATGAGGCACATAATGACACCTGTAATCAAACTGTGACTTTATCTTTACTATTATTCACAAGTGAGTTATAGGGTTTTTTTTAATTGGTTGAGTTGCTTTGATTTTAAAAAAGTTTCGAAACAAAAAAGATCGTGCTCAATAGTACAAATAAATAAATGTTTCATGCAACTTCGTATTTAAATAGATAAATTTCAACTTGTACGTTTTTAATAAATACAACTTTCACTCAAATATAACTTTTGCTTTTTCTGTGATAAAGAAAACTTTGAATTACCCATTTTGTACGTGGCTAAAACGCTATCCGAGAAAAGCCAAAAAAAAGAAACCTCATTCTTTTAGTCTATGGCCGATCTGTTAGATGCGCGCGCATAGGAAAACTGATTAATTTTTCCCGCCATTGCGAAAAAAATTTCACAACTCGTTTTCACTGTTGAAATTATAGTTATTTATTAATTAAAATGTCTACAAGTACTAGCTATGAAGAAAATGATTTATGTTGTACACCACCCGATATAAGATGTGAAGCCCTTAACGTTATGGAAAGTGTACTACCTGGAAACTCCAAGGCCAAATATCTATTAGCGTACCAAAATTTCATACAATGGCAAAACAACAAGAGTACGCAGTCTTTTTCAGAAAATGTGTTCATGGCGTACTTTAAAGAATTATCTTCTAAGTACAAACCTAGCTCTTTGTGGTGTATATACTCAATGTTAAAAAGCACAGTCCGAACAAAGAATGGAGTGGACTTAAAAACATACTCTAATTTGTCAGCTTATCTAAAGAGACTATCCGATGGATTTAGAAGCAATAAATCAAAGGTTTTATCGTCTAACGATGTTGAAAAATTTATAAAAGATGCTCCAGATAACCAATATCTGGCTACTAAGGTTAGTTAAATTATATAATTTTATATATCTACGCGATTTCAGACTGTGTTGTGTGTTGAACTTAATTATTGTTTCTTTTTTTCAGGTTTCTTTAATATTTGGTGTAACTGGTGCATGTAGGATACAAGAATTAACAAATATAACTGTAAAAGACATAGAGAACCATGGCCTGATGCTTTTAGTGAAGATACCTATCACGAAAAATAAAATACCTAGGTCATTCACGATACACGGTCCATTCTATGAAATTGTTAAGAAGTATGAAAGTTTGCGTTCACCAAAAGCGGAAAATTACCGTTTCTTTCTAAATTACCAGAATGATAAATGTACCTGTCAGCCAATAGGTATAAACAAATTTGGTTCTATGCCTAAAGAAGTCGCTAAGTTTTTAGATTTTGCAGATGCTGAGAGCTACACTGGAAATAGTTTCAGAAGAACTTCAGCTACATTGTTGGCTAATTCAGGAGCTGATATAATGACTTTGAAGCGTCATGGTGGATGGCGATCTAACAATGAAGCAAAATCATACGTAGAAGATTCCATACAAAACAAGAAAGAAATTTGTGCAAAAATCACAAAAAGAATAATTACCAATCATTGGATGTACTTGGTGTTTCACCAAGTACATCCAATAATTGGAATTCACCTACCTACACGAATAATGAACCATCTCAAATAACAATACAACATGAAAGTATTTCAGTAAATAATCTGTCTGATGAGACCGCTATGCCATCAAAAACAGTTAATTATAATTTTGCCAACTGCACATTTACTAATTGTTTCAAATTCAAATTCATTTATTGTTTGTTACATGTCAAATGTTGTCAAATGTCATGTGTTTCTCTAAATAAACTTTTTACTCACTAAATAAAATGGCTTTTTAGTATTATTTTCTTCACAAGTGTGTTGAAAAACGTCGTATGATACACGTGTGTATTGATGATTACCGTCCTCGGCTCTCTTAAGACCCTCACCTAACGGTTCGTGTCTCAATGGCGCCTCAGCGGTAATCACCAACATTACACACTTGTACCATAATGTACTATTATTTATTTTCATGTCACATTTTATTTTACCCTCACTGTGGTTTCCTCGGGATTAGTAACTATAGTCGGTGTTTTCATTTATGGCCTTATCATCTTCCCCACCTTGTATAACTATACGATAATGCTTTTATAAGTGTATTTTATTATCGATAACATTTGATAACATCTTTAGGTCTTTAAATAATAACAATCATTCGTAAATAATACTTAATTAATGTTGCTTATGTTTAAAATTTATATTTTTATGGCTAATACATTTATTTATTTCTGAGGGTAGACTATTAACAAGTCCAACCCGGTATAATATAACCGATAGTTCGTTGGTCATATGTATTATCGGTGCGCTGCGTATGAAGCGAATTCTCAGATTTTGCCCGGCTGCTAACAGCGCGTTCGATTATGTTTATTAATGTTTTATTGAAAAAAATCTTGTAATAATAAAATTAATATGAATGAAAATAATAGTTCAGGATATGAACTCGGCAATCATTGTACCGATAGTCGTCTCAGCCAGTGGCTTAATAGCCAAGAGCCTCGACCGACACCTTAGGACGCTCTCGTTAGGCGGCTGGATCAAGAGCTTGATTCAGAAAGCGGTACTCCTAGACACGGTGACCAACTAATTTAATCCCCGTAATTAGGAATTTGTTGCAGTATCTAACTTACACAAACGCCCAGAAAAGTACGCAGCTCTTAAGATAATGATTCAACCGACTACGCAGACGTTCTGCAGCAGGCATGCATCCAAGTTGTCCTCATTGCGGGTGCCTGAGGTATAACGTAGTCAATCACTCGGTACTCCGCGATGTTATTGAACTTGAAAGCGGTGGAAATGCAGTCTTACTACACAGTGCGAGAATTATCAGACAAGGAAACGTCTGTGAATTGCCAACTTTTAAGCGTTATGGAAACACGAACTACATAATTATGTATAGGTTCTTGTTTTGTATGATTACCTAAACGTAATTCATAAAAGAAATTGCCAGCCCATTAAAAACCGCCATCATTGTTCCGGAAACTAATCAATTAGTAATCAGCACAGCTCCGTATTGACTTTACAATATGTGCCAGTGTACACGTATAATGAGGGAGTGTTCAACATTAATTGGTTTGCAAATCCAATTAGGTTAGCTCCGATACGCATTAAGCACGTTCGGATCATTATAGATCACTAATGACCGACGTCTGAGGTCCAACTACCATTCTAATTTTAATTTAATTGTTTGATTTAATTAATTTGGTCGGTAGCTACATTGATTTGCTAGAACATACTGCTGTTACAAATTCAATATGTGTTAATGTTTAAATAATTCAGGGGCATGAGTAGACTGGTTTGCGAAATATTATCTGGATATCGTAAACATTCCTTACCAAAAACTTACAGTTTTATTAAAAGTCCAAATGTTCCCAGTTCTAAGGGCTGATACTTCCAGATACAAGTCGTTTTGAGGGCTACAGCCGATACTATAGTTGGTTTATGTTAGCAAAGATTGACATTAACAACAGTTCAAAAATTATAAATTATAAGGCATTGGTATTTACGTATTGGTACGTTTACATTTGGTCTTCAGGGAATTTCCATTTAAGTAAAAAGTATACTTGTTTTAGGAAGTTCCGAATAAAGGTTTTTGCATTCTTGTTGATAATAAGGAAAAGGCTGAATTGTTTCATTCACTACTCGAAGAGAGTTATACTATCCAATGTTCCTAAAAACCTTGAATAACATTACGTTTCTAAGTATGACCAAGGACCTATTGATGTGGCGATTACTGGGGGAAATTAAGTGTTTGAGTTTCGGCTGAAATGATGATGATAAAGTTCATTTAAATTCATTTAGCTCCACCTTTTCATGTAATTGCACTCCACATGTTCTTAGCAGCGTAAAGTTCTGGGGCCAATTTATGGCGAAAATGCTAGATCATATCACCATTTTGTTATGTGAAGGAGTCGGGTATTCGATATTTCTTTTTCACAAGTGACTCATGATGCCATTAGTACGTCATAGTAAGAGATAGAAAAAATCTTTAATATAAAATAAATACACACATCAAAAGTGTCTAGGGATCAACATATATTTTTGCAATAACTTTTCTCCTGATTGATATTAATTAAAATTTTCTTTAAGGATTCATCAAATAAAGTGTTTTCGTTTGTCACAGTAACGATAAACCAAGTCACCTTTGCATTAATAAAGAAATTTGCCATTTTCCTAATAAAGGGATTTTTGACATTTGAACCACTAACATTAAAGTTCGAAAAAAAGACTGAAATAACAGTTTTCTTTAAAATTTTATTGGGTAACTTAAACAATTAATAATCCGTGTTTCTACCGCGAACACTAACAACACAAGAACATCGGTTTGGCATACTCAAAATGAGTTCATCCAAATCACGCTGTGGAATGGCTGCCCATGTTCGTTGCAACAACAAAAAAAGGTCTTCTTGCGACTGGATACCCTCCATATTCGGCAGAGCTCTTCTCTGTAGCATATCCCATGCATGCTCAATCGGGTTCAAGTCTGGCGACTGAGCAGGCCAGAGCAGGACATTGATGTTAGCTGCGGCGAGAGTCTGTCTTACAACTCTTGCGGTGTGCGGTCGTGCATTATCATGCATTAACTGAAATAAGGGACCGATTTGCACTTGTAGAGGAACGATGACGTCAGATACAATCATCTCAGCATAAATTTGAGCGTTGAGGTTGCCTCTGATCCAAATCAACTCAGTTCTTCCGCCGATCCAAATACCCACCCATACCATGATGGTTCCACCACTATAAGGATGGACTTCCTGGCAGGATTTTAATCGCTGTTGGCGTCCAGGGGTTCTCCAGTGTCGTATACGTCTTGTATCCGGTCTCATACCAAAACGAGACTCATCAGAAAAGCACACGAAACGCCATTGTTCTTCTGCCCAATTTCTGTGTTCAAGAGCCCATTGATATCGAATCCTACGATTGTGCATTGCTATAGGTGGTACCCGTAGCGGTCTTCGGGAATGAAGGTTCACTTCATGCAAGCGGTTTCTGACTGTTTGGTCGCTAATTAAGTTCCCTGAAGAGTGATGAAGCCTCACGGCTAACATCATGGCGGTTATTGTTGGAGCTCTTCGAGTTAAGATTTGAATGTATCGGTCTTGTCTCCGTGTGGTGCAGCGATACCGTCCTCCATGGCGCTCAGCCACGGTACCAGTGCTTCGGTAACGTGTCCAAAGTCGACTGATAACACTCTGACTTGTATTCAGAGCTAAAGCCACAGTACGTTGCCGGGAACCAGCTTCTATCATTCCCACGGCTCTGAGCATTTCTTCCCTGCTTAAATGACGTCGCCGCTCCATAATAACGTTGGTTTTAATCAGTAGTAGGGAAACAGTAGCACTAATAATGTCTTCAATGCGTTGTATGTTTTTATAGGGAAAATATTGACAGCTGATTTTCATCTTTTACTCGAATTACGGTTTAAGACATTTATTTCTCAAAAAGAATACACTTCACTTAATATGAGAAATACAAGTTAATTAATTAAAAACATTAATATTGTTATACAGACAATAGGTAGGTACTCATACATAAATTGCTTGTCGCAGTTAGAATATACTTTTCCCTAACTACCCACATGTAGCTAGAGAAGCTAATAGGTGAGTGAACAATTACGTGTCGTTCCTTGATAGTAACTGTATAGCAATTAGTTATTTGGTAATTTGTTTTATTTAAATTTAAACTCGAGAAAAAACCTTCGTGATGTGGTGCTTTACGGTTTTTTTGAATAAGCTAAATGACTGAATCTCTTTTACGTCGCTTGGCAATTTGTTATATAATTCTGCTCCTTCGTATAATATACTTTTCTTTCCGTAGTTAGTTCGTGGTGGTGACAGATATTGTTTTTTCGTCTAGTGCTGCGTTTTTGTGTTTGTCCTTTTGTTGTAAATGTTATTTTAGAATTATTTTTTTTATGTAGCAGCTTGTATACTAGGATGCATGTGTTATACTTATATATTTGTGATAGTGTCATCAATTTAGTTTCTTTGTAAATTTTTTCTGTAGGTGTTAGATAGTGATAGTGAAATTTAATTTAATTTATTTATTTTGACATATTTCTATTTGCTTAATATTTGTTTTTGCTGCAGTACCCCAAACTTCTATTAAGTAGTCTAAGTGGGGTTTTACCATGGAGTTGTAGATAATATACCTAACGGACTTTGGTAAACAACGAACAATACCGCAAAGCGCGCCCATAACAGAAGATAACTTAGACCTTAATTTGTCTAGGTGCGGTTGCCATGTCAGATGTTTGTCTATATAAAGTCCAAGATACTTTTCTGAACTAACTTCGGTTATGGGTTCATTATTCATGTATAAATTTGAATGACTTATGATTTTTTTGTTCTTAGCTCTGAATATAATGTAATTAGTTTTAGTTGTGTTAACAGTCAGTAAATTATCTTGGAACCATTTAAAGAGAATGTCCAGATCCTTCTGCGCTTGTTTAATGATCTGTTCAGTGTCATTGCCAAACACAAATAAACTGGTGTCATCAGCATATAAAATTATGTCACCTGTTAAATATAGTTTATGAATGTCGTTTACATATATAATAAAGAGCAAAGGTCCAAGAATAGATCCTTGCGGCACGCCGTAGGTAACGGATTCAAAATTACTTTCTGTGTCACTAATACGAACAATTTGCTGTCTATTTGAGAGATATGATCGAAATACGTCAAGAGCTGTTTCTCGGATGCCAATATCACACAATTTTTGGAGTAGTAAACTATGGCTAAATGTGTCAAATGCCTTTTTCAGGTCGATAAATATTCCAAGTGCTGTGCGTTTTTCATCAATATTATTTTTCAGGGTTGTCACAAGGTCGATTGTTGCAGTTAACGTATTGGATTTTGCGCGGAAACCATATTGCTTTTCTGAAAAGAAGTTAACAGTCTTAAGATAATTATCTAAACGACTGTATAATATTTTCTCATAGATTTTAGAGATTGTTGGAAGAATGGAGATAGGGCGATAGTTGCCTGGGTCAGTTCTTTTTCCTGACTTAAATATTGGACTCACTCTTGCTATTTTGAGAGGATCAGGAAAGAAACCAATTTGTAAACACTTATTAATGCTCATTGTAAGTTTAGTCAATATTAAGTTTTTGATGCATTTTATGGTTTTGCAACTTATACCGTCTAATCCCGTGCTAGTATTTGTATTGAGATTATCTATGATTTTGCTAACTTCTTCTTCAGTAGTTGGAGTTAGATTAAATAGTTCGCATGTATTAGACTTAGCCTTTTGTGTATTTGCCTGTAAAGGTGTGTTATTTTTATGTGTTGTGATTTTGTTTGCTAAAATTGTCCCGATAGTAGCAAAAAAGGTATTAAAATAATTGCATATTTCTTTAATGTCCGTATTTTGGCCTATAGGTGTATCTAATTTTGGAGGAACCAAGCACGATTTTACTTTGTTTCCAGTTAAGTTACTGATTAGCTTCCACATCTTTAAAGGTTTTTTCTCGCAGTTTTTAAACGCTTTATAATAATATTTACTTTTACTATTCTTTATTTGTACAGATACTGCATTTCGTAAGGCTATGAACTTTTTAGTAATTGATTCATCATTTGGATTTGCCTTGTGAGTAAACCAGAGTTGATTCCTTTTAGATATCATTACAATAATGTCCTTGTTAATCCAGTCAGACTTCAGTGGATTTTGAATTTTGAATTTAGTCAATCTATTTTTATATATTGCTTCCTTAATTACTTGTTCGAAGCTATTGTAGTCTTCAGTGATGTTAGTAGCTGTGCTTTCTACTGTATGGTGTAGTGCTGCGTAGTCTATAGTGTGATACATTATTTTCTTTTTAATTTCCGGTGTATACTTGCCAACTTCTAGATATATCTGCTTGTGATCTGACATTGGTGATTCCACTATTGCCATATGAAATTTATGATTTTTTAGATTGGATGAGACATGGTCAAGAATTGATACCTTTGTAGGTGTTTCGCGCGTGCTAAAATTTGTTTCAATTTTGTTCAAGATTATGTGTCCATTTTCCAGCAGTACTTTTGTGTAATTATTGACAGATCGGTTAGGATTTAGTAGGTCGTAATTGAAGTCACCGAACACCAAAGCCCTTTTTCTCCTCAGCAGCTGCTGTGAGAATTCTTCTAAAAATCCAGTATGATCGGATTTTGGAGTTTTGTAGATGGCGCCAATATCCAATGAATATTTATTTAAGTGAACCCACAAGTAGTGATTGTTGTCTTTACACAGGTCTTCTACGTAGTTGTGTTTTAGGCAGTCGTGAACAAAAATCGATGAACCACCTCCTCTTGAATTTTCTCTAATATTATAATAATGAGTGTAGTTTGGTAATTTCAAACTTTTGGCTTCGGATTCTGACTTAATCCAGGTTTCAGTAAGGATGATTATATGCACAGGACTGGATATATTGTATTGTATGATACAGTTTAGTTCATCGAGTTTTCCCGGTTTCACAATGCTGCGTGCGTTAGCGTAGAGAAATTTTAGAGATTTAGTGTCCTTTACTAGATTGTTGTATGAATCACATATGTCATGAGTAGTGGTCAGATTTACATCATCTGTATTTGCTATGGCTTTTAGGTTTTTGTCTGGATATTTGTAATTTTTGGTACACCTTTGATATATTTTATGGTTATATCTTTTTCACCTGCTTCTTGTCGTCGTTTCAGTTCTTCTCTCAAAAAGTATCTATGTTTTTGTTGATACGGTGTTTCATCAGAGTATATTTTAATATTTTCAGGTTTTATGTTTGATTTATTACGTAGAATAGATTTTGCTGCTTCAGGTGATGAAAATATAACCTTTATAGGTCTCGATTTATCAGGATTGTATTTTCCTAGACGTATTGTTTTCGTTGGTTCTATGGACTCTGGTACAGCCATTTTTATTACCTTTTTTACTTCCTCACTATCATGAATGCGTCGCTCTTCAAGTGTTGAAGATCGGATCTTATCTATTCCTCGTATAATAACATTTTTCTCCCTGTGTGATCATTCTTGGGTCTCTGAGATAAAATCTTCGTAGCTAAACGTAGGTGTAGTTATCACAGAGGTGGAACCCGATTTCAATAGTGTGATGTTGTCCTCAATTGTTTCCACTCTTTTTTCGATGTTAGCTCTAAACTCTGAGACATCCGCCAATTCTGATTTTATACCGAGCTGTTCCGAGGACAGAAAATCTGTAGTTATCTTGATCTGACTGATCTCTTCCCTTATGGCTGAGACGTCTTGTGATATTTTGTTAAGATTTGCCGTTTGATTTCTAGACAAGTCTTTCATGAACGATTCCATTTTGGCTTGAAATTGATCAAACTGTGCACCAAAGTCATCATGCGGTTGTTTCCTTTTGGCTCGAAAAGTTATCTGATTGGCCTTATCAGGCTGAGTAATCTTTCGCAGATCTGGTTGAGAACCTCCAGTCTTTTCGGACCTTTCGATACCACTTGCTATTGTTAATGAATCTCTATTGCTTTCGCTACACGTATTAGGTGACTGTGGTGGAGATCGGACAACACTCATTGTGTATTATTTTATTATAGGTACTTATATAAATATATTTACTTGGAATCTTCGAGAGTGCGCTCGCGCCGTCACTCGTCGAGAGCGAGATGACTATCAACAGCCCGTCCCTTTTACATAAACACTTTGGTTGCTTGCGTCTTTGCGTGGCGCTTTGGTTAAGAGAATTTATTATTTAATATATCATTATTCGATCGGTTTGCTATGATAATTTCAACCTTTACAAACGCACCAATAATGTCAAAATTGTTCGTTAGTTAGAAAAAGTTAAACTGGTTTGATAATTACGCACCGGCTTTTGTCGCACACTATTGTCACGGTTACGCAGAGTTCATAACCGCGAGAATCCCTTGCACTCGCACTTTTTCGATAAGCCACAAGTAGTCACAGTGAGTTTACACTTTTGTAGTACTGTTTTCGATATTGTATTTTCTCACTAATATAAACTTCTTATTCAGTAAAAAACAATACACAGTTAGTTTTTAAGATTTTCCACAGGTTTTTAAACCGTTTTCGACACTTAAATTGTCTTTAAACTATTTTCACATTTAAATAACTAAGGAGTGATACGGAGACAGTATTGTTCGTTAGAGGCGCGTTTACGAATTTGATTAACAGTTCCTGTTTCAAATTATGAAATGCACCAAAAAGGATCCATATAAATTTATAAAATCATAAATTTATTACAAAGCCACATCTCAATCTCAAGAAATCCGCATAAAAATGCTTGATCCCTAGACACTTTTGATGTGTGTAAGTAGGAATGGGTCTCCACATTCGATGCATTAAGAATTTCTTCCATAAATAAAGTGTTAAAAGTCACTATAATAATGTTACACTGTGTCAGTGTCCCAAAGTGAATGGATTTTTTAACCGAATTAAAAAAAGGAGGTTCTCAATTCGTCTTGAACTTTTTTTTAATGTATGTTACCTCATATCTCGGAGACGGCTGGACCGATTTGAAAAATTCTTTTTGCGTTTGAATGGGTATACTTTCTAGTTGGTTCCATTGTTACGAAATCAGGATCTGATGATGGGATCCTGGAGAAATCGAGGGAACTCTTCAAATATTATAGGCACACCTATAGCGTTTTGGGTATTTCTTATAGTATCTTGAGCAGTTGCTTCCGAAAAGTGCCATTTGGGGAAGTTGAACTCATGATGAAGACCACAGATGGCCACTGAAACTCCTCAATAATAAGTATTTCGTGGATTCCGATTCGATTACTTGAGTACAGATGTTAAACACTTTATGCTCGTCACAATACATATGCTGATGTAGAGCTGATGGTCAAGTACCAGGAGAACTCCTCAAAAATTAACAGTTATGCATCGGGAAAAGCAATATTTTATAAAAAGTGATAAGTTGTTGACATTATGGCTTTTGTAACTAGATAAATTACAAACCGACCCACTAAAAAGCGTAAAAAAAAAATTTTTTGCAAAAAATAGAACCGACTTACATATCAAAACACTACAAAGCCAAAAATAACTTTAATTTCGGAAGGCGGTGTGAAAAAAAAAAGAACATCCAAAACCAATAACACCGACTTCCGAAATTAAAGTTATTTTTGGCTTTGTAGTGTTTTGATATGGAAGTCGGTTCTATTTTTTGCTAAAAAATTTTTTTATTCATATATTTAATGACACGTTATTCCTGATTTTATGACGGTGATAAACAACAAAATTAAATTCATGAAATTGCAGAAATATTTTACGTAATTAATTCGATATAACTGTCATGGAATTGTACTGTGTTGTACTTACTTGTGGATGATGGGGAAGTACCTGCATGCATATGGACGTGTAAATGATAACATAAGGAAAAGCAAACTTTATCGCATAGTTGTTATGTAGTAAAATATTTTTGTAGAATTACAGTTATAGATAAGGACTTTATGATTTGTAATATTTTTCCTGTTGTATGAGGAGCTTATCGATTATAATTGTCGAGGATAAGCAGCACTAACCGCCGTCGGTCTGTAGATTGCACACACAGCCGTTGCTCGGCTGTCAATTGTCGAAGTTTGACAATCGTTCAAATAGTCAAAAGTCTTGCCAAGGGGGTGCACACACCCTTCCGCTTGACCCAGAGCGGAAGAAGTCATTCGATGATTTTCCCACCCCAAAAAAAAAAAAAAGATATCAGTCAATTCATGTAAAATACTGGTTCTAAGCTGACCAAAACAAAGTTGCAAAAAGGCTAAAGCGTAGATTGATTAAGTTTTATTTTCTCTCATTTCTGAGTCGCTGCTGTATCCGGTTAGAAAACGACCCCAATACAATTGAGAAAAGGCTAAGCAGGTGATGATGATGATCTCTGATTCGTCGCCGCTGAAAACTTGTGCAAAGTCAGTTTTTTTTTTAAGACCAATGTTCCCTCTCTAAACCCCTATCACACCTGATCGTAAGTGTAAGATGAGGTCTACGATCGAACCAGCGAGCCCAGAAAAAGCGCTTAGTACGACAAGATGGTATATCAACCAAGTGTGGATGGTATCCATAATTACGTCTAGTAGACTTACCAGTCTCTATATCGACCAAGTTTGGATGGAATGTGGATTAAGTCTACTAGACGTAATTCTGGATATCATCCACACTTGGTCGATATACCATCTTGTCGTACCAAGCGCTTCTCCTATACATTTATTGTGCGCACAGCCAAGGTGTGGAACTCTCTGCCGGCTTCTGTATTCTCTGCCACATATGACCCGTCAGCCTTTAAAGCAAGAGTGAACAGGCATCTTCTGGGCTCGTTACCTTGCTCTCTCGTTCTACTACCTTAGAAGGGAGATAACGGGATTAGGTCGTGGAGCTCCTGTGTACACTCTCCGAAGTACAATCTGTGAAGCTTGCCTGCCAGAACCTCGTCACCTATGAGCCTTTTAGCTCTGCGTTCGATCGAATCAAGTGCAGCCAACTGATATTTTGCTGAACCATCCCACAAGTGACTGCAATACTCCATAAAAATAAATAATACACTGATAAGGATGCACTGAAATAAGATATTGGTTTCTTACTGATTGCTGCTGGTCAAGTATTTCAAAGAAGAAAAACCGTGTTATGAATATTAAGCGTGTAACGTGTCAATAAATAAAAATAAAAATCATTAATTCATTTTTTATTTTATTTATTTGTTCCATAGTTCACACGCATTTAAGTTGGTGCCAACATAAACTCATTTGAGTTTTACCGTGCACCAAAAACATCGACTACATAATTTTACAATCTTAAGAAATACTTGTTTAATAAATTAAATTACATGGGGGTATAAGCTAAAAAGTAACAGTTATTTACTACAACTAACGAGTACACATGGGTGACCATTCTGGCCGACTGTCTTTATAACAAAAGTGGTGGTGGAATGTTAGACGATGCAGGTTGTTCCCAAAAAGTAAAATGTTTATTATTAATAGCTATTTTTTTCTTAGTTAAGTTTTTTGTTTTGATATTAATTTCAGGTGTTATTCTTGATACTTATAATATATTCTTAGGTATTTATATTTTGTATAAAATATTGAGTTAATTTGTTCTTTATGTTTTAATATACTATATCACTAACTATAACTACGTACATATTTTCGAACCATTTCAGTTAGAAGCTCTCGAATTGTGGGGTCCGAGTGCTCATAATTTATTCAGTTAAGTGATTTTATTGAAGTGTATTTATATTACTTAAATAATAATATAACATTTTATATCACTATTTAATCTTTAATTCAAGACATAGTTTACACTAATCTACACGCTAGACATATAAATTGCCATCACACATACGTCACGCAGCGTTCATAATATTTCCCTTTCTCAGACTCATATCAAAGGGGAATGTTTCAACAAGCACATAAAGATTCCAATCTTTGACTGTTTTATGTTATCTTAATTCTGGCCGCAATTGACTGTGTTTAGTTTAGAAAAGATTTATTTATTGGGGTTGTAAAAAATGTGATATTTATGTATTAATAGAGAAGTTTTAATCTAGGCAATATTCGGGTAAGTATGTACTTAAGAGATTAGATAATAGGCTAATAGATATGTTACTGTAAAACCCCGAACCACGGTAAATACTAAGATTTTCCGGTAAAACTTAAAATTTACCAACTCTTAATGGTAAAAGTCCGAATATTGCTGGAATTATCGTTCATTTCGAACTTTTACCACCATTCACTTGGCTAATCTTTGATTCGGTTGAGAAAAAGAAGTCACAACAGCACTCCATGTTGCAACTAATATTTTTTGTTTGTTTTATTCTAATGATAATTGACTGTCTGTGTTTTGCTATTTGTTAGTGAAATACCAAATAATAATATAGATTCAGTTAACGTACAATGTACCTAAGAGATATATCTGTGAATATTTTTTTTTATGTTTCAAGTCAACGCTTTTATACTTTCAAAAAATATTTAACTAGTCTTGTCTAGTCTTAATTCCTTTCCCGATTTTGTCGAGGAAAAAATACAAAATTTTAACGACATTTCGGACAGATTACACCAAATTAACATGCATTCGGCTATCACATTAATTCGTTACTGTTGCTTTGGACCTAAATTAACGTACTTTCTTCGTGCTTCGCATCTTTGGCATCATCCTCACCTTTTGGAAAAAATGGACCAAATTATCCGGCATACTCTGACAGCAATTTTAAATGTGGCTATGGACGACCGAACTTGGGCACAAGCTACTCTTCCCATTCGTATGGGAGGTCTCGGCGTCCGCAAAATTTCTAGCATTAGTCTCCCGGCTTTTATATCTTCGGTCCACGGTACTGAGAAATTAATCAGGAATATTCTAGCTCCGTCACTGGTTGATTTCAATGTGCCGTGCTTCACCGAGGCTATGGACACCTGGAGAATCGCTTGCCCGAATCTAAATCCACCCGACAACCCATCATCTCAGAGGCGGTGGGATGAGCCGCTCTGTAAAGCAGTTCAGAGTGACCTTATTGCCACATCTGCTTCGGCTGCAGAGCGTGCGCGCTTGCTGGCTGTGAGTGAATGGGAGTCGGGTCTCTGGCTTCATGCACTACCGTCGTCGAACATAGGCACCTTGTTCGATGATACTACTTTCCGCCTCGCTGCTTCCCTTCGATTAGGTGCTCCTTGTTGTTCTGCTCATCGCTGCCACTGCGGCGAAGTTGTCAACAGCCTCGGTCATCACGGCCTTTCATGCGGCCGCAGTGCGGGTCGCATAGCACGGCACGCGAATATTAACGACATCATCCGACGAGCTCTTGTCACCGTCGGCGTTCCAGCTGTATTAGAACCCAATGGCCTGGCACGCGACGATGGCAAAAGACCGGACGGCATGTCTTTATTTCCTTGGAAAATGGGTAGGCCTTTAGTGTGGGACGCAACTTGTGTCGATACTCTTGCGCCATCCCATCTTCCTAGCTCGTCTTGCTGTGCTGGCGCTGCCGCTGCGGCTGCTGAAAACCTCAAGCGGCGGAAATATAATAACCTTGTTGGTAGTTATATTTTCGAGCCGTTTGGGGTTGAAACCTTGGGGTCGTGGGGTCCGAGTGCTCACAGATTATTTAAAGATTTATCCAAACGCCTAGTTGACACTTCGCGTGACCCAAAGGCTGGCTTTTACCTTGGACAGCGGTTAAGCATTGCCATACAGCGTGGCAATGCCGCCAGTCTTTTGGGCACATTACCAGTGGACAGCGATGCGTACGAATTTCTGGACGCCATATTTTAGTTTATTTTTAGATGTATATAATTATGTAGTTTAGGGTTTTTATTTAAGTGTATATTCCATTATTGATTACGATAAAGAAAAATAAATTGTTTCAAAAATGGAAGCTCGAAAGCGCTTGACGACGGGGAGCTCTTGGATTATTGTCACTAGTCTTTAAATTTTATCATAGTTACTTAATTTAATAAATTAAAAAAAAAATCAGCAAAAAATAGAACCGACTTCCATATCAAAACACTACAAAGCCAAAAATAACTTTAATTTCGGAAGTCGGTGTTATTGGTTTTGGATTTTCTTTTTTAACCGACTTCAAAAAAAGGAGGTTCTCAATTCGTCTTGACTTTTTTTTTTTTAATGTATAACTCAGAGACGGCTGGTCCGATTTGAAAAATTCTTTTTGCGTTTAATGGGTATACTTTCTAGTTGGTCCCATTGTTACGAAATCAGGATCTGATGATGGAATCCTGGAGAATTTGAGGGAACTCTTCAAATATTATAGGCACACCTATAGCGTTTTGGGTATTTCTTATAGTATCTTGAGCAGTTGCTTCCGAAAAGTACCATTTGGGGAAGTTGAACTGATGATGAAGACCACAGATGGCCACTGAAACTCCTCAGTAATAAGTATTTCGTGGATTGCGATTCGATTACTTGAGTACGGATGTTAAACTCCTCAGAACTCCTCAAAAATTAACGGCTATGCATCGGGAAAAGCAATATTTTGTAAAAGGTGATAAGTTGTTGACACTATGGCTTTTGTAACTTGATAAATTACAAACCGACCCACTAAAAATGGAGAAAAAAAAAATTTTAGCAAAAAATAGAACCGACTTCCATATCAAAACACTAGAATTATTTCGGAAATTTAATTTCGGAAGGCGCCGTGAAAAAAAAAAGAAAATCCAAAACCAATAACTTCTTCCTTCCGAAATTAAAGTTATTTTTGGCTTTCTAGTGTTTTGATATGGAAGTCGGTTCTATTTTTTGTTAAAATTTTTTTTTCACACCGCCTTCCGAAATTGACGTTATTTTTGGCTTTGTAGTGTTTTGATATGGAAGTCGGTTCTATTTTTTGCAAAAAAAAATTTTTCACGCTTCTTAGTGCGTTGTAATTTATCTAGTTACAAAAGCCATAATGTCAACAACTTAACACCTTTTACAAAATATTGCTTTTCCCGATGCATAGCCGTTAATTTTTGAAGAGTTCTGAGGAGTTTAGCATCCGTACTCAAGTAATCGAATCGCAATCCACGAAATACTTATTATTGAGGAATTTCAGTGGCCATCTGTGGTCTTCATCATCAGTTCAACTTCCCTAAATGGTACTTTTCGGAAGCAACTGCTCAAGGTACTATAAGAAATACCCAAAACGCTGTAGGTGTGCCTATAATATTTGAAGAGTTCCCTCGAATTCTCCAGGATACCATCATCAGATGCTGATTTCGTAACAATGGAACCAACTAGAAAGTATACCCATTCAAACATAAAAAAAATTTTCAAATCGGTCCAGACGTCTCCGAGTTATGAGGTAACATACATTAAAAAAAAAGTTCAAGACGAATTGTAAACCTCCTTTTTTTGAAGTCGGTTAAAAATACCAAATGAATATGGTTTGAATTTGACTGTTTAGTAATATAAATCCATATCTATACTATATATCCATACTAATATTATAAATGCGAAAGTAACTCTGTCTGTCTGTCTACCTTTTCACGCCTAAACCGCTGAACCGATTTAGATGAAATTTGACATGGTTTTGGACCCTGGAATTGTAACGTGGTGCGGTTGAAGTCAACCGCACCACACATTACATTTACACGTTACATTTCCAGGGTCCATGATGAAGAAAAGCGTTAAAAAAATAATCTCAACAAAATAGAAGCGATATTTTTTGGAAGTTCTATAAAACGCTTACTGACCCAATCGTCGTTGGGTTTCTGATCTCTTAAACCTTTCTTGTATGAGAGGGAATTTTTTTTTTTAATGAAGTCTTGCCAGCCGTTCTGGTGTTTTAGCGAGATTAAGGAACAGTAATTTATTTATATATATAGATAGATAATATTATTAAATAAGACTGGAAAATTAAAACGATAAATTCTGAATATAACTTCATTATAATTTTTATTTAAGCACTGTATTATTCCACGACGTAGCATACTCCGTAGCAGCGTAGTGTTCGTGGCTTAAACAAGCGACCCGCGTAGCGCTACGATAGCATAACTTATGCTACCATCAACAAACATTGTTGTAAGCCAAACAAACAACGGGTTTGTACTCCAAAATCATGTAACTTATGATTGGAAAATTAATTAAAATTCTTAATAACCATCTTGTTTATGAGTGTTTCATTAATTTTAAATTAATTTTGTAATGTACCTACGTGGAAACTTTTTGTATTAATATGTTATAAAATTTTCGCCTCAGTTATCTTTGTCGCGTATTGATTAGGTTTTATTAATTTTCTACGAGTTTCCAATAAATTAACCTATTAATTGTAGGTGCCTGCTTTCAAGGTAAGTTCAGCATTATGATTACTAATTGAAATCGCTCCGTCTGCATTGCTGTAAGCAAATATATGGAATAGTAATGATATTGTTAGTTGGAGTATTGCGCTGTTTATGTAAGACAGCGCAAATAACATTTATATCAATATAACACTAGGCCTTTATACCTATTTTTCTTTGAAAAAATATTCTGTAAAACTTGCGAATGTATCATTTAAATTTGTTAGATAAAGTCCCTTTAGTATACAAGCTGCTTGTCTATGGAATATAATGTTAGTATCAGCATGTCGGCCCAATTGTTATCTATATTGAAAAGACTCTTAAAAGAACATAATGTGTTTGCTGTGATTATTGATAATAACTTACTAAATATGAACATTACACTTTGTTAATTGCTTAAAGGTATCTTTCGTAAGTACTACATGCTACACTTTATTAATAAAAATAACATCTTTCGAGTCCATGCTCAAACATGTTTGGACCAATATGCAGGTACCTGCACAGCTTTTTCATCGGCTTCGTTCAAATCCTGTGGCTGTTCAAGGCCGTGCACGATGGATACGAAAAGAGTTGGGTCATATCTTGTACAGAATAATTATATTATTGTTATACAGTATAGTATAAAAAATAACATTATTAAAAGCTTTTTAGCTGTAATATAATATACTAGACTCCGCCAAACGTCCGAAATACCACCATAATTGATTAAGATTTTCAAGTAAACTAATAGTAATAGCTTTCTTATATCGTTCTCCATATGAACAGGAGTACAAAGATTTCATGAGATTATTAAAAGGGGTAGAAAATTACTTCATTGAGCATCAAAAAATTTGATAACAGTGCTCTCAATGAGAAATATGCCCATAATATAGGCACATAATTATGTTGGTTTTTTGAACGAAGAAAATACCAGCTCTCTGTCATGTTAAGAGTCGACCTATTTATTGATACTGACTAGACATGGTATATTATTGTGTATCTATTTTTTTTAAAGAGCAATAGCAATGAGGATAGTATTCACATTACTACCAATCTTGTAAATCCTACTAACGAAGCCACATAATTATGCTTGTCTTTGGAATTGGTTCGTGCCAATAGTGTAAAGGGTGGGGTCGAACCCGGTACTTCTCGATCACAAGGCTACACCTTAGTCGTTAGGCTATTACCGCGTACCTATTAAGTTAAACCTATTGATACTGACTAGATAGATATGGTATATTTTCTTGTATCTATTATTATTAAAATGTGTGTTTTCATACCAATGATAGCTACATCCTCACCATATATATACTGGAACTGTCTAGGCCCTTTTCATTATTACCAGTATCAATGACTTATCATTAACTTAAAGAGTGAATTTAGCGACATCAACAATTTTTTCATATATATATCATTTAACATTATTTTTTTCCGAGTTTATCAATATTGTGTAATTCTTAAATATTATATATTCAAAGAAAAAATCATATGTAAACCACACTTCAAAATGTTATTCCAGTTTGTAGCTAGGTGATTATTTTTAATTATTTGTTTACCTTAATTTACTGTAATTCTCAATATATACATATTTGTTACATTTTTCAAAATGAATATAAATATTAAAACATGGACAACACAGGAGTAGGTTTTGCTTTCTCGATCAAGCCTTTGATCCAGCTGTCAAACAGATGTTATTCGACTCTTGGCTATTATGCCACTGGTTGAGACGACTATTAGCACAATTATAAAATTTAATTATAATTATTATACTTTAATCTATTCCCAATTGTTTGAATTCAATTAAGTTATCTCAAATCAATTTATATTAACTTTTAATATTTATTCTCAATGAATTTTCAATGTTTTAAACATTGAAAATGTATTAGAATTTCATTTAATTTCATTTATTCAGAAACAATCTATTTTGTGTGTGAATATTAAAGCTTAACAACTAGGTACACATGCATTAAAAACTAATAATTGAATTGCTTATAATGGGACTGATAACAATAAAAAATAATAGAAAATAATGGTAATAATAATGTCAAAAAAAGAATTAGGTATACAACAAGAATTTAAAACAAAAATACTGAAATCTTGAAAACAAACAATGTCAGTTCATTTAAAAAAATTGAAATTATCATTAATAGTTTTAATAAATAAGTAATAACAATGTCAACAATATAACAAAAAAAACGAATGAAAATAAGTCAACTATCACTATAAATAATTTTATAAGTAAGTTTAAATTTCTAATTTAAAGTTGCTTACTGTCATCGTATAAATATTCACTTGCTTAACTTAGTATTTTATACGAGTAATATTAGCTTGATTTTACTTTAACTAATTAACTTTTGCATTAGTCATATATGATGTGGTTGTACTTAATTAAAAAAATATATGTACCCTTCAAACAGCCAATACAAATAAAACAGCAGCTAACCATCACTATAATATGGCTGCATAAAACAAGCCATCTCCGTTGGAATTAGGCGCAGCACATAAAGACTATTGAAACGACAGCGGTCACCCTCTTTGTTGTCGCAGTAAGAGTTACGACACACTCGTCTTTAAGTGTACCTAAATAATAAAATAGATGTACTTACAGACGCTTTGATTCATACTTAGATTGAGAAAGTATTTGAAGACTCTGGGTTGCATTTGAGATATAAATAATTTTGCAAAGACAAATAAGTCAAGTTTCAAATTAGTCCGCTAACCCTTTTTTCTTTAATTTATTTATTCCAAAACATATAAATTGTCTTCGTTAGCGTTCCATACGAGAAACCAATGGGTTGGTGAGTTTGGGGTTTAAACTCTCGGGCCTACAGACATTTGCCTTGTACCCCTTTCAAGGAAATTTAGAAAAAGCTGTTTGACAGTTTCTGCAAGCTAAGGCCTGTTATTATTTTCACCAAAAGCTAAGCATTGCCATTAAACCATTATACAGTACCGGCCGACTGCATTTAGTTTAGATTCTATCAAATCGACATAATATTTAAAACATCGATTTACCATCGATTTGAAGATGAATATTGATAACTAGCTGTTGCCCGCAACTTCGTTCATATGGGATGCTTTTCCCGTATAAATCCCGTTCCTGTGGAAATTTCGGGATATGAGTGAAAATAAAAGCCTATGTGTTATTGCAGGATTTCAGCTACATACCAAATTAGTTTTGTGTGAAAGAGAAACATCAAACAATACTCACAAACTTGCATTAAAATTTATCATTATTTGTATGTTTGCAATTTCGAATCTTTCATCGGTTTCAGATGAACCACCATCCCTAAAACCCTCAAGGTAGGGTCAGGGTTCCTTGTCATAAAAACACTGCCATCTAACACTTTGCTTACCATTGTCGCTGTATGCATAACAGCCTGTTTCTGCATGATAACTATATTGTTACGAGCTGGGGTTCGGGATAGAAATAATTAACGCCAATTTAACCAAAATTAACACTTTAATTAATTAAACACAAAATAAAAATTTAACACAAATATTCGCAACACAACACTTATCACTTAATACTTAAATCGCACTGAAATTCACTAGTAAAGCTTCGATTATATCGCGAATTCGCCTCGTAATAAGACTGACTGCCCGCGTTCCTTTGCGACCTATTTATACCCCGGTCTATGAATACTAGAACATTCTTATAAAATCGACTCACTGTATATACTGCCCAGAATATTCCAGGAAGCTACTCGAGATACACAATACCGCTATTCGCCGCTAGATGGCGTTAGTGTCTCGACTAGATATACACAGTACCGCTATTCGCCGCCAGATGGCGTTAGTGTCTCGAACACTCGATTTATGTCGAAGTTTCTCGACGTACTTCACTAAGCGACTGGCGTAACAATATCTATAGCTGTATAGAGTTCCGCAGAATCCATTTGGAATCTTTTCAGCGTTACTAAAAGACGCCTAGACCGATTTGATTAATTCTTTATTGAAAGGGTACTTCACAGGGATTCTTCATATTTTTTATGGGACCACGAAGATTTTTCTCACGTAAATACCGATTCCCCCGGGATTTCGGGATAAAAAGTAGCTCCGTTATCTTCCAGTAAAATTTCCATTAAAAATGATTCAGCTGTTACAGAGTTTAAACCAGAGAGAAAGGAAGACAGTACGGCAAAAGTTTAAAAGAAAGTTTGATTGTCTATAAATATCTTGTAAATAACTATAAGTACTGGAAAAAACGGGTATAATACGTGATTTCGAAAAGTTAAACACCGAAGATCACGTGCCCGTAAGTTCACGAATTGCACGCTGCCACGAAAAACCTAACACCGTAGCCATTGGGTCTCGAATGTCTAAATCTCTAGTTTCTCAAAATCACTTTACAACGAATGCACACTAACAAGAAAAACCGAACAACGTTTCCATGCGATCTTGAATAACTAAACCTCTAAAAGTCTTCATAAAATGTCTTTCTTAATTTAACAATCAAACATTGCTTTTGCTATTTTATTTATATGAAAGTAGATAGTAATTTACTATGTCATAACAAAACCGGTGGAACTCCTCTCTGCTGTGTTACTAGATATCCATACCAGTTGAGGATTACGTTTTGTTATTATATATATCATAAACAATTACGAATACTATTAAGGTATTATGTTTACTAACGATATGGATATAAATATTATTTGAATTAGAAAATCAACTGTACTGTATTTTATAAGCCATTATAAATCACTCCATTAATAGACAAACCTTTAAAAGTCTAAAAATACCAGAAAGTAATTTAGAAATGACAATAACGAATCCGGACATAGGCTCACGTTTCCTGGTACTTTCCTGACACGGGGCGACGTGGGTGCCCCGTGGTCACCCTAACATACGCTAATGAAAATTCTTTCGGACACCGAAACACCCCAGTTTTGAACGGAATAGTTTTGGTTAAATCGTTGCCACTGTTCCACAAAAGTTTGTAAAACTGTCGGCGGTGTGAAATATTTGATGAAGTTCTGCAAAATGAGGTCCCGAGGTTGAAGAATAGTTGTAATTTTGTAAGCGGTTTGAAATTTATTTTTGTATTAGCTAAGTACGTGAAATGGAATGTTTTGTCCCCTATTTTGTATTTTTTTTATTTATGCAAGGCACTCCAATGATATATTTACAAATGCAATATTATACAAGTAGACCAAGGTTTAAAATTCGGTGCAAATATATCACTTACAGGAATGCAAATTATTTTAAGTGAAAGATAAAATAATTTAAAAACAGAATAAGCAAAACTAAATAATCATGTCGAAAGAATGAAAAAAAAAGTTAAAAAAAGAATTTCAACCCTATAAAGCCTGTTTTAAAAAAATAAAGAACGTTTGAACCGCTTTTCATTTATCTCTATGGCAAACATTCAAACTGGTTTAGCTGCAGAAAGATAGACTTGAGGTATTTATAATATTGTTATGAATTTTCACCCGCATGGGTTGATTTTTAAGGTTATGCAGCGCTTGCCGGGTTTAGTCTGTAGTTGGGTAACCATCTTCCGTGCCTTGGAAAGCACGTGAAGTCGTTGGTCCCGGCTTTCATTTGTATTTGTACATCATTGACTATCGATACGGAAAAGTCAGAAGCCAGAAAAAGATCTGACATTGGTCTTGCCAAGTGGTATCGTGTTACCTACCAACTATGTTGTGAACGTCAGATAAGTAGTCGTTCCGGAAAGGTCGTAGTTTGGAAAATAAGCAGATCATGATGATGGTGTATCATTGTACTCTTATTTTTTTTCTAGTGACCCTAATGATATTTTTAAATCCTTACTAATATTATAAATGTGAAAGTAACTCAGTCTGTCTGTGTGTTACGCAATCACGCCTAAATTACTGAACCGATTTAAATGAAATTTGGTACGGACATAGTTTAGAGCCTGAGAAAGCACATAGGCTGCTTTTTAATGCGAAAAAGGGCTGTAAGGGGTTGAAACAGGGGATGAAAGTTTGTATGGAAATTACGTCATTTTTAAAGCTAGAAGCTTGAAATTAGTTTTTTAGACTTTTTATTAGAAAAATGTACTTAAATAAGCTATTAGCAGTAACATATTGTAAATAGCTTAGTTTTATTTTCAAAATAATTAGTCTAAAACATTAAAAATGCTGCCGAAAGTCACTATTCCGCGTGGACGAAGTCGCGGGCACAGTTAGTTTTTAATATCAATGACTATTATAGTCTTCAGAACGAATGTGGTGACGATTATACCTTCAGTCTACTCGAACATTGTGTAAGGAAGCACGTGTGTAGAAATTGACGCGCAAACAAGCGTGTCCCTCCATGTTTTGTTGTACGTGAGCTGCAAAGTTAAGTAGGCTTTGTTACTATGGAAACAGAAACAGAGATTCTCTTATCACAAGATTCAACTGTGAAACTTATTCTGGAAATAAATGACACCTTTAGAATACAAGTGATCTATGTCTAAGCTGCTGTAACTTCTGATTTTGTTGTAAAATGCCTAAATCCAAGACAAAACTAAGTAAGAAAATATCTCCAAAACAAAGATTAACCAACTATTGATTGTAATTATATATAGCTGTGTATTTTATTTATTTATATAATTAATTCAAAATATGTTCGAACGAGATAACGAGGCCTCGGAACTTAAGGGCAGCTGAAGGAACAGGGTGGGTTTTTAGTCAGTAGAAGTCTGACACTCCCTTCCATTCCACCCAGAGCGGGAGAAGTCATAAAATAGTATAACCACGCGGAAAGAAAAACAAAAAAATGCATGCATTCTTGAATGTTTGGGTTTGTAAAAGGGTTTCAATGTCCTCATAACTGCACTTCTGCCCGTATTTATTCGTAATAATAAATTTATTCGTAAGCCATTGCGATAAAACGATTGTCCTATATTCATATTTCTAACCTTACATTGACAACCAGACGTGAAGCCACCCTTACCCGATTGGTCGTTAAACGCCAAGGGGCTCGTGACGCCCTCTCAATCGGCCTCCGCTGACGTAGCATACTAGCTTGTACTACTGACTGCCCCTCATAGCGAGCTGGATTGTTTTGTATGAGGCCATGAGTTCAGTCGAGTGCATGGGCTATGATCGAAGCAATTACCCTAATTTTTGTTATTCGATAGACGTAGATTTAATATTATATAGGTACATATAAATAAAATTAATTTCTAAAGTGCTTGTAGTTATTAACATGATATTAAGTAATTGTTATCCGTTAAGTAGTCTTTTTGTTTTTTTCACAGCTATTCTCTGGAACGGCCGAACTCATTCTAATGGGATTTTCACTGGAAAATATAAGAGGTTATAGGCAAGGTGTAGGTTCCATTTTATTCCAGAATTCCTAAGGGATCGGGATTTCTGCAAAAAACTTCTCTCTTCATAGGCTATAATAGAGGTTTAATATAGCAAATATAAGGTGAAACAAGTGTAATGCCTCACTATGGCATCTAACGCAGCAAGTTTTGACTAATCCATCTCACACACAATACACCCTGCATTTAGCAATTCAAACATGGATAGAAAACCATGCATGTAATACAAGTTAATCATGTATAACACTACACACTTATGTCGGCACGATTAAAAATTCATACAACATATTCAACTCTGCATAGCGCCTACAACTTTACGAATAGCAAACAATCCCTCCCGCACAGTTTAGCGATTCATTTAGGCGTTATGGTACTATGGTATGATATAAAAGGTAAAGTAAACTAGCGATAGGGAAACTTGGCTATGTCAACGCTATCAAAGGACTTTACTAAAACTCTGCCCACGGCTGCCAGTGACAGATAAAAACGTCGGATTTGGTGGCGCGGTGTACCCGTGTCTTCGTCAGCGTATTTACTAACCCCGAAGCTGTTTGTTCCTTTACCCTTAACCTAACCTTTAGGGCTTGTGTGCAAGTTACAAGAGGATAGCGGAACTTTATCAACGCCGAAACAACAACGAAAAACTTTGCCTATAACATGCATTTTGCGTTTCTTTTATGTCTCGGCAAACTGCAGTTCGGGAAATATTTTATAACCCACTTAAATTTTACTTGCTGAACGTGTTGTCGTCTAGTTATTACGAAACTAGTTTTCCAAAACTTATCCATTAGGCTTGCTTGGTTATAAGCAAGGGGACTTTACTTTATGGCGTAAGTTAAAGTTTAAGTTGTTAAGTATTAAAATAGATTGGCAAGTTATAAATAAGTTTCTGAAAACATGAATGACGAAGAAACATAAAGTCCGATTTTTCGTTCACATGTATTATACTAAGTCTACTAACTAATGTGAAATAACTTGTGAGTAATAACTACATTATAATCTAATATATATGTTATTACACATAACTTGTAAGAAAAAGAATTGATGACCATGCTGTATACTCAAAAGAGTAAGAATATTGAAAGATCAGTGTTAAGGTGGACTTCTTAGCATAACAGCGCCTTGCTCTTTTTTAAAAGCAATTTTTGCTCTGAAAGAAACAATTCCTCTCAGTAGGCGCTATCTTACATGGTATTTTTCCGACGCGCTAAGCTCATCACTTGAGCCGCTCATCCTATTGATTCTGCACTCCTTCTCCAACACTTTACATATTGCTTATTTAGCATTATTTCATTTCGGCGTGCCGCTATTTGTCTTTCGTGTTTTGCTGATATTGTTATCGCTGTTCACTTGTTTCACGTGAGATTTTCTATTGCTGATTTTGAGAACGTGATATTCGCTGAAAGATTTTTCATTTAAATTTTTAGCTGAGAAGATGTCTGGTATCGTTATTTGTTTGGAATATAAGTGTCAATTCATAAGATATCGTAATAATGTTGCATTGCTTTCAAATTGATATTATTCTTGGAAAGTCGCGCGTTGCTAGCGATTCCTTTTGCGGCTCCTCATTTACATTGTATTGATATGGTTATTGAGGTATTGAAAGTGAGAAGACACTCATCATCATCATTCTTTAAGATTATTCTAGCGAGGCGAGAGATTCCAAATCGTATCATATTAGTGAAAAATATTTTATTGGATGTGTTTTGTTGATGTACCCACGAGTACATATTTATGTGTTCAAGTATAAGGTTAATGATGCTCATAAAATAAAATTTAAATAAATGCCGGTCGTCAAACCAAACCCTTTATCTGAAATATGAATAGATAATACTGAAACCTGGATTTGAAACTACCAAACCGGGCTATTGAGACCAAAAGTAAGTTTAAACAATTCCCGAGTTCGAAAGAAAGGGAAACTTCTGGTTCGAGGGTAAGGGGAAGTGGCGTCTTACGGTAAGGCTCAGGGGATACCCTCGGCTTCGGCACGCAAAGCCGAAACCGCGAAATCTCCGTGTCCCATCCGTCATAATTTCAACGAAAAAGCTTACGCTCTCGGCTGTAGTGCTTCGGTTATTCTCCATACAAGTAAATATAACTTGCCTGTTGAAATGCGAATACACAAAAAATTAACATTTCTTTATTTAAAACATTCTTATGTACACTACTAACGTTACACAACTAACTTTATTTACATTCATTCAGATAAACAACTAAGAGCCTGATATTTTAATAGGATACAAAAATTATACCCGAAATCAATGTGTATGAAGATTTACAAGGAGGGTTTCAGATCTTTACGTAGTCAATTCATATTTGTGATGATATTCTGTATCCACTTTACACACTCTGTCAAAATATGGAACATTTTCAGTAAAATGGTTGAAATTAAAATAATACATAATAGCTGTTCGAAATGAAAACATTTGTATGAAGAAGAACCAAAACACATACCCTTTAAATAACATTTTACCAAACGCACTCGTGAATTTTTACTACCTTAAACATAGATACGTTTTCACAATGTTTTTTTGACATTTATTTTATATCATAGTCTATGGTTACGGCCCTTTATGTCCGTATTTACGAGGTCGCACTTTACGTTTTAAATCAAATTTTTGGGCACCCTTACCTAGGGGTGTTATATTTTATGGTATTTATTTAGGCAAGAAAGTATACAGTATTGTTTCAGTATGTATATTTTAGTATTTTTACCCTTCTTTGGATTATGGTTGAGCAGAATTTTAAGGATACTCCATTTGTTTCTTGTTTTCAAACCAAAACTTATTTTTTTACGGCGAATCAAAAAGGAGGTAAGATGATATTTCTACTTATTTCTATTTAGCTCTTCACTGCATTTAATGATTTATATACTGGCCGCACACCGTTGATTGCAGAAAGTGTAGTTTAAAGACTTCGTAGCGTAGCTTAAAGAGCAGTTTTAATTTTTATCTTTATTCATTTAAAACATGTTTAGGAGCTCGTGGCTAAATGATAAAAAGATCTTCAAAGTTTTAGGTCTAGGTTTGAGGTCTAGACCTCAGTCCATAGCTCTACAGATATACATAGACAGGTAGATCCACAGCCGGCTGTGAATGGACTATCTCAAGGTTAAAATACAATTGTGTTTTATTGTAGGTACATCATAACAGAATAAAACATAGAATTTAAAAAAAAAAACACTGCTAAACCTAACTATGTACATAAAAAATTTAAATAAAAAAACAAGCTTAGGCGTCAAAGTACTCCTCCACATCGCTATCGTCCGGAAACGTAACTAGGCAGCATTGCCACGTTGTATGGCAATGCTTATTCTTTGGGCAAAGAACGAGCCAGCCCTCCGGTCACGCGAGGAATCGATCAGCCGGCGAGATAATTCCTTATAAAGGAGACGCGCACTCGGGCCCCAAGAAGCCCAAAAAAATAATCGAGATTTCTTCATGCGTTAGAAAGCACGTTATGCCGTTGGTCCCGACTGTGATTTGTAACTTTGACACCAGTCTTGCCAAGGGGTCTTGTGTTACTCAGTTCTTGATTGTGGAGGCCAGATAGGCAGTTGCTTCATAAAAAACACTAGTTCTGAGCTGCATTCTGTTAGACTGGGTGCCGACCGTGACATAGTTGGAATAAGATAAAGGAGATGTGCACCCCTATAAATCAGAAGGTTGCGTGTTCATGTCACGTCGGGGTCACCACTTTAGTGCTATGGTTGAGCACTATTTTAGTGCTTTTGGTTTGCACTTGGTTAGAGATTATTTATAAGGTAGCGGAGATTTACTTTAGACAGCACTTTGGAGAATAAGTTAGGGAGAACAAAGAAAAGCGTGAAGTAGCAGTAATAAATGAAGAATGGATGTTCTTTATTAAAATAGAATTGTGTATATATATAATTGGGAAAGTTTACATAAGTGGTCACTGTGTGAGCGCGCTCTCAGGGTACGAGTCTCGTATGTCTGTTTACATTATATTTAATTTATAGTTTTTATAATAATATTCCTTTGTGCATTGTATGAGCTGTTGGTTATCAAAGTGAGGGGTATGCTACGTATGCTACAAATTCATCCTAGACCTAAAGTTCGATTCTTACACTACCTCAAAAAATGTATTAGTGAATAAGTGGTTGGAGTGCCTTAAATAAATAAATAATGATGATTTTTGAAAACCATAATAACTTAGGCTAAAAAGTGTTCGAATTATAAATGAAGCTTCTACAGCCGTAACTAGACAGTGTCTGTATTTCGTCTATCAACCCCCTAATAAATCAATTGGAACAATGTTTATAATAGAATTAAGTAAATATTAAATTAACTAAGCTATGCTTGAGGTTATCTTGGCGTGGCTATCAGTGTACTCATTGCGAGCCTAGCCTTGAATAGTGCTTAACTCAAACAATTAATGAAACTAGACTATTCAATTTAAGCTTTGTAACCTAAAAATAGCCTTACCCATTGTCCGTTTCAAATGAAGCTTATTTTAGAGTTAATTTCTGGAGCAATTTTCATAAATCTTGGTGAGAGCTTTTGGCATAGGATGATTAAAAATGTACAAACGCTTCATCGTGAAAGTAAATGTTAACATTTTTGGTTAAGGAATTTCATACAAGGGTCAAGAGTGACGTTATGAAATGAAATATTTATTTTGTAAGTAAACACGTCATGTTTTTTTGCGTGTTAAGTTTAGTTTAGCTAGATGAGACTGGTATTTCCTAACTTACTACTCTGAGAAGAAAAACCTAAACAAACTCAGAGGTCAAAGTCTCTTTTAAAGTCCATACAATTTGTATTTGTATATGAGAAGCATGTAGGTTCATGTCTGTAGTGTTTTTTTGAGGAAATAACCACGCAAATTCGAGCGGACCTGTGCAACAATTTCACGAGCAATACCAAATTAAGGATATTTGGGTAGGCCACACAAGTACTCAAACTGCTTGACATCATTAAATAAATTATAGTGAAAGTAAAAACAACGAAGAAAGAATAACCTATATAGTCCTCACATTTACAATAATGAAATAATTATATATAATAAAAAATAGGCATATACAATACATAACAAATCAAATATTTTAATCAATAAAAAATAAATCAACAATCAAATTAAAAAAAAAAAAAATATGCTCACGTATATCACTGGAGCAGCTCATTCCCAAGCCTTCTTGTCCCCAATATAATCTTTAACTGTGTAAAAAGCTTTCTAACATAGCTTACTTCTTAATAATTTGAATTTATTAATACCTACTTGAATATGGCTAGGAATTTTATTATAAAAACGTATAAATTGGCATCTAAACGAACCACCTATTTTTTAACCTTTGTTTAGGTATGACACATGTGTCTTTGTTCTTCATATTTACACTATGAATATCACTGTATTTTTTCTTTGTGTGCATACTGGAGATTCTCATAAATATACTGAGATGGCCCAGTCATAACATAATCGCTTTAAATTTGTCTCTTAAGGAGTGCTTAGGACTTAATTTATAAATTGCACGAATAGCCCTTTTTTGTAATACAAATATTATGTTAATGTCGGCGGCATTTCCTCAAATTAAGATGCCGTAAGATATCACACTATTAAAGTAAACTAAACATGCTGTTTCGATATCAGTTAATCCACATATTTTTGTAACGGCATATGCTGCAGAACTTAGCTTTTTTGACAATTTATCTATATGGGCGCCCCACTGAAGCTTTGCATCCAAAGTTATGCCCAAGAATACTGTGGTATTTTCGGGTTTCACCATTTCGCCCTTTACTGATACACTAGTATTCACTTGTCTAACATGAGGTAACGTACATTTTAGGCATTTGGTTTTTTTTTCTCATTAAGAAGAAGATTATTAACATTAAACCAGCTAACTACAGTTGTAAGGGCACTGTTTACTTCTTCAGTAACCTGCTGTTGACGTTTGATTTTAAATAAAAGAAAAGTATCGTCAGCGAATAACACTGTGTCATGATTTTTGATCATGGGGTGTGAAACGTAATCTTAAAGACTTTCCAGAAGTGGTCCGGAATAAAATAGTTGGGAGCTATGAGAAATTACACCGAAATCTGTCCTATACAATTATTTTCTTTTTTGTTCCTTTTATGATGCATTTTTATTACCTACCCATAATTAGGTAGGTAATCCTTCTTTTTTATTTTTCTTTTTTCTGGTTGGGAAAATCATCGAATGACTTCTTCCGCTCTGGGTTAAGCGGAAGGGTGTGTCAGACTTCTACTGACTAAAAACCCACCCTGTTCCTTCGGCTGCCCTAAAGTTCCGAGGTAGGTAATCCTACATTTTGTATTTTGATAGAACTGAACGCAATGTGAAAAAATGAAATGCAATATTGTTATTGGTTATCTTATTAAAGACGAAGGGTAAATTATGGAACACGGATGGGTTTAAGTCAGTAAAAGTCTGCCACACCCTCCCGCTTCGCCCAGATCGGGAGACAGTCATTGGATGATTTAAAATCCTTAAAAAGCTCTGTATATTGCAAACAGATATTTTTCAATACAATAAATCCAATCGAAATTCCATAGTTTATAATATCGATACGCGCTTGCAATATTGTGCGATTCATAATAAGATGTTTTCAATTATAAAAAAAATTTACCTAGTATTGCTGTTTGTAATTTTTTGCAAAAAAATATTTTTAATTATTAATCCCGGTCCGTGGGAATATTGGGATAAAAAGAAGCCTATGTGTTATTCCAAGATATCAACTATCTATTTACCAAATCCGTTCTGTAGTTTTTGTGTGAAAGAGTACAACATCCACCCATCCATCCTCACAAACTCGCATTTATAATATTAGTAACATGGTCTCTGAAAGCAATTCGATCTAAGCTGCAAAACTGTTGCTTTTATTTTCTTAATTCAAATGTGGAATTACATTTTATGTTTTAAATCACGACAGCATTTTCGGCCAGCGATGTCCATTTGTCAAAACGTTACATGATATTCCGAATTCAAGCTTCGTTTGTTACCGTACAAATTAGAATTTGTCAAACACTCGGTAAAGTCGCATTCTTTTTTTTTTTTTTTTTTTATTTTTTTTTTATTTAGAATAGGTTCGCGTTTGACCACCATCTCACCTGATGGTAAGTGATGATGTGGTCGAAGATGGAGCACGCTTACCTAAAAGTAACCTATTCACTCTTGACTTAAAGACTCCTAGGTTATAGCTATCGGGAAACACAGACTCCGGCAGGGAATTCCACTCCTTAGCCGTACGCACAATGAAGGTATTCCCAAAACGTTTGGTGCGTATGGGTGGGATGTCCACCATGTAACGATGGCGCTTCGCCGTTTGTCTCGTAGTCCGATGATGGAACGGGCTTGTTGGAATTAAATTGTGTAATTCCATCGCACACTCCCCGAAATGTAACCGATAAAAAACCGATAGACTTGCAACTCGTCGTCGATGTTCAAGGCTCTGGAGCTTTGATTCGACCAGTGCATCGTTGCCAATGAGTCTTTTGGCCCGCTTCTCGATAGACTCAAGCGCGTCCAGTTGGTATTTAGCAGATCCATCCCAAAGATGAGAGCAGTACTCCATACACGACCGAACCTGGGCTTGATAGAGATTGAGCAACTGTTCGGGTGTGAAGTACCGTCTCACCTTTGCTAGGATTCCCAACTTTTTTGATGCTAGTTGAGCCTTAGCCTCGATAAACGGGCCAAAATTGAGGGTAGAAGTTAATGTTACCCCCAGAAGCTCGATATGGTCAGTTATCGGCACAGTTACACTTCGGAAAGTAGGAGCCGGTTCAAATTGGCTCCTTTTTGCGGAGAAGAGACACGCCTGGGTCTTAGCTGCATTAAACTTGACCAGGTTGGCATCGCCCCATTCGGAGACAGCCTTCAAGGTCAAGCATTCATTACAAAGTGCAGTCTATGGTAGCATTGCCTCAGGTTTGGATGTTTTGTAATTTTCCTTTTGTACCACCCTAAAAGCTTTAGTTGGATTTTTATAGACGGCCAGCGTAAATACATGTAGTTTCATCAGCTAACATAAAACAAAACTCAAAACCCTTTCAGTATTTCATGCGTATTTTATTAAATACGTATGAAATTATATATCCTATGTATATGAAATATTGATATAGTAATAGTGGATACTGGGTTTTATAATTCTTTAAAAAATGTAATTTATAATAAATAAATATTTTAATGAGTTTTGTGAGAATTTTTAATATAAACATAAAAAAATCGTTTTCCTTTTTAGGGTTCCGTAGCCAAATGGCAAAAAACGGAACTCTTATAGTTTCGACATATCTGTCCATCTGTCTGTCTGTCTGTCTGTCCGTCCGTCCGTATGTCACAGCCATTTTATTCCGAAACTATTAGGACTATACATGTAAAACTTGGTAGATAGATGTATTCTGTGAACCGCTTTCCGATTTTAAGAGAAAATTTAAAAAAAAAAAATTAAAATAAAGGGGCCTCCCCATACATGGAACTGAAACAGAAAATATTTTTTTTCATGAAACCTATACGTGTGTGGTATTTATAGACAGATCTTTAAAAATACACTATACACTAAGGTTTCTAAAATGGCTTTTTCATAAAGTTAATCGTTTAAAAGATATACGCTTCCAAAGTGGTAAAATGTGTTCCCCCCTCTAACTTCTATAATAATGAAGTGAAAAATCTAAAAAAACCATATGTTGTAGATCTTAATGTAAACTTTCAACCAAAATTGGTTTGAACGAGATCGAGTTGGCAGTTTTTGAGATACAGTATATTTTCTAAAACCGCAAATATAACTTTGTAATTCATACAAATACTATGAAAAACAAAGTTATTTGGCGTAGTTGTAAGAATTGTAAATAAGCTAGTTTTAAGAAATTTTTAAGGTTTTTTGTTTTTTTTTTAATTAAATATATTAAGTATATTATATTTATTATAGTTTTTTTGTTCTTCCCTAAAAGCTGAGTTTGATAACACTGGAGTTTCATAAACGGGTCATCCAAGTATTTGCTTAGCGAATTCCAATACAAAAAGATATTGAATAGAGATAGGATAGGATCTTTGAGGGGAGCAAGTTATGATAGTTATCATGAAATGCGCATTCTCCGTACACAGAAAACTGTTTGATGTTTTTGATTTTGTATACCATATATTGAAATTTTTGTGCGAGAATTTTAAAAGCAGTTTGGGAAGCATTATTTATGATATAAAATATGAACAACATGGTCGGGTTTTAACGTACCAACCTCATATTAAATTGATTGCACTACTACTACACACTATTTTATTTCGCTGAATTTTATATCCTTTGTTCCCATCAGTTTTTACGGCTCCGCAAACAGAACAAATCAAAATTAGTAGTAGTTAGTTTTGTGTTACAGTCATTGTATGTGGAATAACTAGAACATCAAAAAATATTTTACGCTTTCCAATTGGTATCTATGGCATTACTAGCGGTACGATCATGAGATTTTAATCATTTAACGATCAATGGACATTTAAGAGTACAGAAAAAAAAATGGTGCAAAGGTGACGCTTATTTCTGGCAGATATGCTTAAAGAAATTCAGCATATCTGCCAAATGAGGATCAAAAATAAGAGATTTGGATGCTGTGTGTAAGGGGCGTTCAGTCTGATTGGATGAAGATGAGTACTAGTCTCTTACATGAAACGACTGCCCATCTAACCTGAAAAATTCAGAAGTTGGGTAAAACGATACCCTTTGGCAAGACTAGTGCTAGATTTTGTAGCTTCTGACTGCCTGTAACGACTGTCAAATATGAACCAATGACAGCCGGGACCGACGGCTCATAGATCGTTCTGAGGCACCGAGGAATTTCGATAAGATGTATATGTAGGATCGTCAGGATTTATTCCGTTAGATTCAGACATCATGTGGGCAGAAGATGGGTTTCGTGCAATGAAAACACACTGCTTTTATTAAAATCACAAACTACTGATTATAATAATTGGGCACAACGAATCGGGTACAGCTCCGCGACGTCTTAACATTACTTTACTCTTTGGTCTTAACTCCGATGCGATCAGACACTGAATGTCCTCCCCGCCGTCGGCTTAAAACATCACGACTCTGTAGAAGCGCGCTGTCAGTTGGTGTGGGTGAATACGTAGGTAATGTCGCTAGTGGCGCGCTTGCGACTCGTTTCGTGTCCGTACTAATGACCGGGTGCGACAAATACGTAATGTCACTAGTGGCGCGCTTGCGAGTCGTTTCGTGTCCGTACTAATGACCGGGTGCGACAAATACGTAATGTCACTAGTGGCGCGCTTGCGAGTCGTTTCGTGTCCGTACTTATGACCGGATGCGACATATAGATTAGATTAGTCACTCATCCACAGATCGAACTCAGAAAACGTTGGCACGTTTGATCCAAATGTTGTTAATTTTTCGCAAGAACGCTTTTAGAGTTCGAGGAGTAACAAAGAACCTTGCAAACATGTTGTGTTCCTTAAACCAGATAATAGATAATCCCAATAGCTACAATGTTGCAACAACAATACAATTTACTAACAAACAAACAACTCTAAGAACACAATTTATCTTAGAAACTTGCATTGCATTCGTTGACGTTAAAAACCGCTGGTGTACGGACAACTAGCACGGGACGGTAAATGCGAAGTTTGCAAGAAAAACTCGTATAGAACAAGTTACATTGGTTAACTGTGCTCGAGTCATTTAGCAGACTTGTTAGTGCTAGTTATTAGTTGTTTTTACTCGTTCAGTTAGTAGCAATATCTCCATTTAATTTTTATTGATATTACTTACCATGTTTAAGCAATAAATTGTTAATTAGGTGTATTTAAATTTTTGGTGTACAATAAAGTACATTCTATCTATCTAAGTATCTTATTTATTTATCCTCGGATTGGGATGCCTTGCAGCAATTAAACCAAAGGAGAGCTGATTTCACCCGAAATTCTGACGAAATCAGTTCGAGAATCCAACATTCTGCGCGCAGTGGGGTGCTCGAATCGAATGGTTGATAAATTGATGGTGGGTCACGCTCGCTCACTTACGCAGCATCAGCTCACCATTTCTTCAGGGTTTCATATGCAATTCCATACACCATACACATACTCGTAGTAAAAATAATGTCTTTTAATAGGTTTTGCAGATTTATTGCATTTGAAAAATATAGAGAAAAATTGGTATGTCATCCTGACGGTTGACCATTGTCATTATATTATATCTCGACGTGGAAATCCTTATGGATGTCTGACTGTAGCTGAGAGACTTGCTACGGGGGCAGCGGGAACACTTAAATACAACGCAGCTCCGAATATATTTATAACTAGCTCAAAGAACAAAGACGGATCCTGGCCAATACAACTTTTAAATTTAAAATGGCACGGCCATTTATCTTTAATGTATTAGAATCTATACAATAAAATCTAAACTATAAAGTTGTATTTAATTTCTTTCGAGAACTTCTCTATTAGAATTGATTTATTAATAAACAAATAGCTGACCGGAAATTGTCGAAAAACGGTTGAGTTGTCAGTATGCTGCAATTAAACTTATTAATCAGTTTTTATTTCAAATTCTTTATTGTTTTATGCATTCTTTTCTATACTAAAAATAGTAACAATATGTGGTGAACAATAATCGCATTTGATTACATAATAAATCTGAAATAATATTTTAATTATTGAGAATAAAAACTCTATTCTATTTATATACATCGCAAGCAAAGGCGATGTTGACTATTCTGACAAATAAAAACTCGAACAAGTATCAAAAGTGACACAAAGGGAATTGATTAACATTACAAACACAAACAGTTGTTGTAAAACATAGTGTATTACATTCTCTTTGAGTTGTTGTTGTCGGTGATATTGCGAAGTGCATGCGTTTACGTTTCCTTCTCTGTTTTTTGAGACTCTTTTGCTTTTCGAAGTGTACATCCATTATTGTGACCATGTCTAACCAATAACGTTGCACTAATTGTGGATTGAATGTTTTCCGAATGCGGAGGTATTTAGTAGAATGCGAAGAAGTTCGTTCATTGTTACAGCAGTGGACCTCTATTCTCGAAGTAAAGTACTTTTATTTAATTAGACAGAAGTAATTACTTTTGTGCTAAATGTTAGCGTGTACAAACATGTATAGAGATCGTCAAATTGTAATAACCTCAAAATTCCAAGTTTGTATTTATGCTAGTATTGTTTTGTTAGAAGTTCTATACAATATTCAATACTAAGAAACAGTCCTTAGTATTGAACTACACACAATAAAATTATTTTCATCACTGGCCGTGAGAATTTTATATTGAGCCAAAGTTACTATGGACACTCAGCATTGCTCTTTAGAAATTATTCTATGGGATATAGAATAATTTCTAAATTTGAGCTAGTATTTTTTACAAAACTGCTTAATCTAAACTCAATGCTGTCAGCTCGTAATGTGCCCAAGAGACTGGCGGCATTTCCACGATGGAAGGCACTGCTTAGCCTCTTTAACTATTAGTTATATATTTATTCCGGGTCCCACATAACATAAAAGTACAAAATTAAATCACACATTGTCGTTTTGTTATTATTAATGCAATTAAATTAATAATCCAAATATCTACGCGGTGGATTACGGCCAATTCCCGTTCATAAACAGGAAGCCTTTAGCTGTAGGAACGTTAAAGGAATACAAACAATGACACATTAGTCATTACAATAAGTACAAATATGTAGGGTTGTACAAATATGAAATTAACGAACGTTGTTGGTTACATATTTGTATAACCCTGTAAATCCACAGATCTAGATGTAATAAATATATTCATTCATTACAAAAACGCAGTAACTTGTAAAATAAGTACAATTCTTTTATTAGATTATATTTTTGTATGCATACATATTGTCTGAAGATGTTCGTCGACAAATAAAAAAGAGCGCTTTTTTCCTCAAAATTCGATCAACAGTTCATTATATCTTCATTTTACATTTTGATTACTCGATATAACTTGTAAATTGAATCCATTGAACGCAAACGTTGTAAGGACGTTAACACGTGTGCTGAACATGCATCAATATGCATATCAAAATGAAAAGCTGTTCTCAAAACTAGAGATGGGGAAAAGTATCAACGTTTGAGAGGTATCGATCTTTTTTATACGATTGTGGTGTAGGTATTATAATTTGATATCTCTCAGTATTACAGTAACCACTAGTTTATAATAGATCGCTCCGAATTTGGATCTGTTTTTTCTTAATAAGATATTGACATATGTTTAACTAAGTACAGGATTTTGATGTGTTACTGAAATTATTTCTTAACATTATTTCGCAAATTTAAATGTCATATGATTTACATTTTTTTTTATTGAAAACAATGGTTTGGTTAATGTATTTTTATAAGAACAAAAACATGTTCGTAGATTTCAGTATGTTTCTCATTTTGAACACATCGTATGTACTGATGTTTTTTTGTAGATTGTAAGTCATAGTACATTGTACAGATTACTAAGCAACACGTTATGACAATATCTACACTTAATGAGTAAAATATCGATACTTTGGACTCGATCCCTACTCGCAAGCTGTTGAAGCAGTAAATAAGATCCGGAATAAATATCCGGCCGCCAACTGAACCCGTGGCGTTCTGCCTCTATCTAACTACCTGCAAGAGAAAGGGACGGATACAACCACCCAGTGTTGATGACGAACTGTGATAGTCCCTACGGCTTCCCGCGAACTAGTGATTGACAGTGCAATCGATGCACAGCGGGCTTGATACAAGCTTTGTAAGAACAAAATTCTAATATTTTTCTTATATGTTTGTATGAAGTACCTATAGTTTCATGAGTATTTCGTCTCCAAATAGTTGTTTTTTGGAATACTTTCATTATGCATACCTACTGACTAAGGAGTAGAATTTCCTGCCGGGGTCTGTGTTTCTTGTTAGCTATAATCTGGGGGTATTGAAGTCAAGAGTTTTAGTAATCTAAGGTAACCTCTCCTTTATATAGAGGCTGAAATCGTCTCATCATATTTTTGTCCTATTGCGTTACCGGTTGGTGAAGCACCTGATTGGTTACTTTATATCTTTTATTGTGTTGTATGAAAACATGCCAAAAATAGGTCATATGATGGTAAAAGACATTTTTATTTCTATACTGTAAGGCAACAATTCTTCATAGTTATTTTTTAAGAGAAGAAATGTGGATATAAGCCAATGAAAATAAATAAATAAAAGATGGATGACTTGTGTGTGGAGGGATCTCAAATAAAAGAGGATTCACCGATAGAATGACAATTGGCAGGACAGAATAAAGAATGAAAATGTTTTACCGAGTAACATGAAATAAGGGTAGAAAGATGATGAGTTATTTTATTATTACCAAACATTTTTGTCAATAGTTAAATTTTCTCCAACTACTGTGCAGCATAACGTTGCATCGGAAATAGAAACGTTAAATTCACTGGGCGGTGATATTTGGAAGTGAAAGTTTTCACAAACATTCACTAAGCAATTCCACGGGAATACGTCCACAATAAAAGTTATGTAGCAAATATCTTTACATTAAGGGCTGTAAAATTGCGCTATTTGGGTAGGTACTCGTAGATACTTCACAACTTTTTTTGATAGAAAAATCTTGTATTGAAAAAAGAATAATAAAACTAGAAAAAACTCACACTCAAAGGTTACCGGTACCTACATAAAAACATATTCAAGTCTTTTATTTATTTATATTGCTGTTACTAAGAAATAAACAAAACATCTTACATAATTACAAATACAAATATACAAATACAAATATTTTTTATTGATATCAATATAACAATACACTCTAGAATTTAACCCTGACTTCTCAGTTAGGCAAAGTCTGTGTTTCAGGAGTCAGTATCTTCGCCCTTTATAGTCACTAATGTACAATAAAAAATTATATAATAGTAAATTAAAGCTAAAATAAAAAGTTGAATATAAAAACCTATAATTATGCATGCTTTATCTGTGTGTGTGTGTATGTATGTATGTGTGTCTTTGAGGGTGTGTTTGTGTGTGTGTGTGCGTGTTTGTGAATTAGTGTGCGTTTGTGAGTGTGGATAGGAAATATGTACGTGTCTGATGTGTTATTTTATAATTTTTTTAGTTTCATTGTAGTCGAGCGACGGAAGCCAGTTTTTTATTATTTGTTTCATATTGTTCTGCGTAAGAGAATTAATTTTCAGTAGCCGGTTTATTTTGTTATATATATGGGTTGCTAAGTACATATGCTGTCGCCTCGCCGATGCAGTACTTGTTTTTACAGAGGGACAGACGTTGGGGATGGTTCGTTTCTGTGTACTTTTGGGATTGATAGGTGTAATACGATGCTTCCTAATGATAATATTTAGTACATACAACTGTCTCACTGTTAGCACCCTGCAGCTTTCATACAAAGTCACTGTGGGGAACCGGTGCGGTTTGAACGTCATGACTTTGAGGAGTGATCTTTGAGCTCTTTCCAGATTAATCATGAATGTTTTGCAAGTCCCACCCCAGACTGTAATGCAGTATCCGAGCACGGACTGCGCTAATGCATAATAGACTGTACGAAGTTGGTTGATATCAGCCGCATACTTAAGCTTATTAAATGCCCATATCAACTTCCTTGTACGAGATGTTATTTGCTCAATGTGGAGTTGCCAGTAAAATTTATTTGCTAGGAGTACTCCTAGATATTTTGTAGACATGACTTTTTTTAATGACAGGCATGAGCATGCTGCATCATTGTTGGGAAAATTAAGTTGTTCTACTGTGGGGTGTGGAACTGGCGACCTGTCTAGACCTGGCATTGGCATTATGCCTACTTCAGACACCAGCTCCTCACATATTTAAAGTTAACTAAGCATGTAAGCCGAGATCCTGAAGTCAAGGAGGCACATCGCAAGGTCTGCTTTATGTACAGAAAAGGCATCATCGTCAACGACGACCATTCTTTCAAAATACATGACTAATATAATGTTCTGCTTACACAGCTAAGCTAACCGTTTTTGTCTTATGTGAGGCTAAATAAATGATTTTATTAAAATTAAAGAAGTTTACACTATTATACTCGTATGTTTTTTTCTCTATGACTCAAGTACCGAAAATAATATTCTTGAATTTACATCGTAGACAAAAAGGTCTTGTGATAAATTCAACTTATTTTTGTATTTGAGGACTTCTCAGACATATTTCAATAGATCAGTCCACAATTCATCAATTTGTTTTCTAAGCAAAACTTCCAAGGAGATTCTAAGTAAAACCTTGCGAAACTCACTATTACACCTTGTTCTATAATTTTATTATGATGAACGGCATAACTTTGATACTATTCAGACTAGCTCGAGGGTGAAAATCCTGAATGGAAAATCTAAACTAACGCTAAATATTTTAGCACTAACTAACTATTATCTCACTATCTTACCGAAGCAAGACGCAAACCCGTGTATTGCGTACCAAGCGCGTTATCTTGTACTAATTAGTTTTATTAATATCAGTATCGAGGCACCATTTTACATTAACCTCCCTCGCCTCTCTTCCATCAAACAATTTTGCAAGTTTGGGGATAATTTTAGCGGAGATAGAGAGCTCTAATTAACCTGGTCCAATGTAACAGGTGACATGAAGTGATTTACTTGTGAACGATAAATTGGTACGTAGTACGTAGGTAGATGTTATTATAGATAGAAATTTCATAATCGTTTCAGTAGTTTCTTGGAAGTAAATATAAATTAGAACAGTTATGACAGCCATAGTTAGTTTTCAGCGAGTTATGTTAACTATAGTAGGTAAGTATCGGTATTTAGTACAAGAGTCAAGGTTTGTATTATTTCATAATTACTATGGCTTTGGTGCAAACTATTAATGTACTAAGCATTTGTTATAAAATTTATAAACAAAGACCGTTTTATATGTAAGACTTAAGTACTTTGATTTTAGTATCGAACGGGCAGCATTAAAAATTCTTTGGTCGTCAAAAAATTCATCAACATTGCAGTTAATAGGAACGGTGCTCAGAACACTGGCAGCATTGCCACTTGTACAAATAGTGGTCCAGTGTTGATCCTTTTACGATCAATTTCCAGTATACTTTCAATTTCCTGTAATGTGCAGCTCCGTGCAATCAAACAATGCTTTAACAAAACATGTTTTTTTTATTACTGTTGAGCAACATTTCATATCCAAACTTTTACCAAACTAACATTGGTATTTCGTGCGTAAATCACTATAACAATCATTTAATATGCAAAGTTATTTTTCAAAGAGGAAATATCACAGCTTGCCACATCATCATGGAAAGAGGGTAGAAAATTGCCGACTGCCCCCGCGTTGCGTATGTGAACATACATGGACGTACGAAGAAAGTCCTTCTTATATTTTGGATTTTTTTACTATACATATCAACGACCTGCTTCAGCTGGGAGCTATTGGGTACGCGAATTACAGCACAGTCTCAGAGAGATACTTGTCCAGTGCTAGAGCCGGTAGCCACTATTAGAAAGGCCATGGTAGAGCGTACGAATTTGACCTTAAATCTCGTTTCCCAATGGGGCGATGACAATCTGGTCAAATTCAACTTTCAGAGGTGCATCTGTACCTATTACCAACCACCTGGAGCTCTTGGGCATGAAGTTGACGTCTGACCTCAACTTTGGCTCAACCATTGAGTCTAAAGCTCAGGCTGCAGCCAAAAAGTTGGGAATCCTACAGAAAGTCGGGTGATACTTCACACCTGGACAGCTTTTGAAATTATATAAAGCACAGGTCTGTACTTGTATGGAGTATTGCAGTCATTTGTGGGATGGCTCAGCAAAATACCAGCTAGCTGCACTTGACTCGATCGAACGCAGAGTTAAAAGGCTCATAGGTGACGAGGTTCTCGTAGGCAAGCTTCACAGCCTGGCTCACCGGCGAAACGTTGCTTGTCTGTCTATTTTATACAGATTATACTTCGGAGAGTATGCGCAGGAGCTCCACGACCTAATCCCTTCATCCCCTTTTTACTACCGGTCTACCAGACGTACTGCAGGATACCATCCACACTTGGTCGATAGATATACTCTTTATTGTATAGCCCCTTGTGCGCTGCGCTGCGCACTAAGCGCTTCTCCTCAACATTTATTGTGCGCACAGCCAAGGTGTGGAACTCTCTGCCGGGTTCTGTGTTCCCTTCCACATATGACCCGTCAGCCTTTAAGGCAAGAGTGAATAGGTATTTGGTGGGCTCGGTCCTTCAATCGTAGGCCTCATCTTACACTTACCATCAGGTGTGATTGAGGTCAAGACCACGCTCATTCGTAATAAAAAAACCCATTCATTTGGCTTATTCTTTAGGCAAAGAACGAGTCAGGCCTAACGTAGGTCACATAAGGTATCTGGTAGGTATCAGCGGACGAGACAATGTTTTGTAACTTTATATTTTTTAAATGTATATACGTAGATACATAATATCTACTTTCTATCGTCGGACCAGATTAAAGACAAACGCCCTCCATTAAAAGCTAGTACAATAAAGTTGTTCATAGTACTGTGACGCAATATACTAACAGAGAGCAACTTTCGGGATCACAAGGCTTACTGGCACTTTGTATATTTATACAAATTGTTTGACCCGGAACGGTAATAAAACAATATAAAACAATTAGGTTAGGATCACAAGTTTTAATACCCTAACTTTGTTACTAACAAACTGGCTTATTTCAAAGTAATTGTGGAATTCCAGTTTTATGGAAGGTAGTCCTTTTATATTTTAATACATTTATGAAATTATTGTTAAAATTTTACAGAATGATCATATTGTTACTTCTGTACGTACTCATGGGATGGATGAATGGGTGTTTGTTACTCAATTACACCAAAGTGGCAGAACTGACCTAGATGGATACACAGTGATAGGTAATAGTCGAGAATAGCACATGAATTGCCTTTTAACCCGGAAAAATTTCCTATTCATGTGAAATTAAGAAAATTCGCTCCCAAATGAAGTTTCGGGCAACAGTTCCTAATAAAAAATTGAAGCATTACAAAAGATTAGTATTAGCATTAAATATAACATCACCTCTGTAAGGAAACGATAAGATGCAGTCAGTGTAGTTAAGAACATTACAGCCAACTTTACTTTTACCTCCACTAACTTAACAATTCTCCTCCGATCTATTCAACAAAATTCGAAAGGCAAGCTCATTCTAAACTCCATGCTTCGAATTCGCAACAAAAATAACATCGAAACACAGATGCAAGGAAAGTTAAACGTCTTAGTACATCAGGGAGCATCTTGCAGCGCAGGTGTCGTGCGGGGAAAGTTGGGGTACTCCAACACCCCATAATGCCCCCCCATGAGAGGAGACGGGGGATTTTTGTCGATTTAGACGTAAATACCGTTTAAGACTTGCCGAGTGTTATATCCTTGTTTCGAGTATCGCTGCTACTGTATAAATTATGTAATATGGCTTTTGCAGGCTTTCGAGGTGTTTTGTTTTACGACTAGTTTTATTTATGTTTTATTACCTCTATGCTTGCTAGGATTCGAATGACGTATAAAAATGCGTTAAAAGTTTCTGGGAAAGGTTTAACAGTTTAACAAATGCATTCGTATTTGAATAAGGCTCCAACTTGACGTAATATTTATTTACATAAACAACAATATGTATAAACAGTGTATGAATTGCGTAGGATAAAAGTTATCGTATCGTATCGTATAGTATGTTAAAATAGTCGTGAATGCTGTTTAATCATCCTTTTACTAAATTTGGTAGGTAGATAGCTGAAATCCTGGAGTAGGTAGTGTACCTATTCCGGGATTTCAGCTACCTACTACTTTTTATCACAGAATTTGGAACTGCGCAGGAATAACATCCCTCACGGAATGAAGTCGACTGAACTCTGGATAGACCTACTGAGAGATTGACGGCTGCGCTGTGTGATGCGGGTTTGATTCCGTACGGAACCAATATTTATATGGTGTACAGATTATTGATCATGGTTTTGTTGTCTTTGTATTATTCAAGTCATATTCGTAAATACATCCACAATACCTCAAGAACCTCAAAAGAGAGTCAAAGTATAGTAAAAATGTGTGCCAACACATCAGCTTTAAAATAAAAATAAAATGAAAGCGCAAGCTACATTCAAATACTCGCAACAAGTTATTACACCATAGCACTCTTCATAGCAGTTTTTAAAACAGTTACTATTTTTTTATATATCCTAGCTTTTTTATATATATATATATTATATATGTATGTGTGTATTGTTTATGTAGGTTATTACTTATGTGTTGTATATAAGTGAATAGTACACCATGGACTACCCACGTATATATTTTCTCCTGCTGTGTCAAATCCATCCAAAGGTTATCTGTAAAAGATCGCTTTTAGCGATAAGACCGCCCATTGTAACACCCTTTAGTTTTTAAGTCCTCATTTAATTCTGTTATGGTGTACAATAAAGAGTACCTATATCTATCTATCTAAATTAAATAAATAGACTTGACGTCACGAAAATGCTACAAATGAACATTATATATAGATACATAAATAGAACACCACCGGGCAGTTACCCGTCTGGTCATTGGCTCTTCCCTTTTTAATTGAAGTTTATCTCTACAGGGGAATGTCAGGTAATTTAGTAAAAATACAATAAAGTATTTATAATTCCCTATGGTATTAAGTCCGTCTGTACTGTGTACAAAGTTTAAATAAATAATAATGTCACAGTTTGTGATAGTATTATGTTTTCATTAGTTTTTTTAATGTATGTATGTGTATGTATGGTGTTTTGTATTTTTTTTTAATTATAATTTTCAAACCGAACAAAGTTACAGGTAACGTGTGTGTATGGTGTATATACAGTATGTTAACTAACAGAGGGCGTTCCCGTTAACCCGCAATAAAAGAAACACTCTGTACACGCGTATACATTCATAAATAAATTGCGACGTTGCCGACCTTCAAGTACGCGTATACAGTGTTTCTTTTACGTATCAATTTAACATTTTTAGTGAATATTTTAATATAAAAAAAAAACATTTTGTTTTGGAATGGTAATATTTTTTTAGCATGTTTGGATGCTATAGTATTCCTGGTTAACGAGGACGCCCTCTGTTAGTTAACATACTGTATGTATCAACTAATGTTGACCAATTGAACTAATTTAACGATTTCATTTATCGGCATGGCTCAAATTGTGTCTCCACATTTAATTAATGATTAAACGAACTTACCTGTACGTGAAGTTCTATCATAATTATACAAAGTGCATCGTCCGAAGAGATTAGTAACCTGAAAACGTTGAAATATATGTAGTAACACGCTAGTGACACCACTCTTACACTGTATGTTTAGAGTCCTGCGCTCTTTTTTTTTTTTTTTTTTTTTCTTTTGTTGGCAACCCCAGCGTCTCGGTCTTTCATTAAGTTTAGAGTTTGAAGCCACCATGTTCAGCTTTGACATTTCTGCAGCAAACTGGGAGACACTTTGGGTTGGGTGGGTGTTACTAATCTCTTCGGACGATGCACTTTGTATAATTATGATAGAACTTCACGTACAGGTAAGTTCGTTTAATCATTAATTATACTCGTGCATCGTCCTCGAGATTAGTAACCTGAAAACGTTGAAATATATGTAGACCTTGAGAGATAGCTGAGGAAATGTCAACTACCAAAAAATACCTGTGTATTAATCAATTGGTTTATTTCTAAAACTACTTAATTAGTATCACATTTTTTTTTTTTTTTTGTTTTAGTTATAATTCAATTTTGTTCTCCTTAAAAATCTAGTTTTATATCTAAGGGTAATGAACTAATTATAAATCAGTTAGCACTGTCGTGGCAGTTACGTTTCGTTAGAGTTAATCATTGCTCTGTTATAGAATTTTCCAAAAACGTTAGAGCTTCCGCTCTAGCTTGCCCTGTCGCGGATAAGATCGATGAAAAGTCGCATTGGTTAGTTAGGTTTAGACGTAGCAGCGTGCCTTGTGTCGTGTGCACTCAGAGGTGTCAATCCCGCTATCTTTAAGGACGGCTATAATCCACCAACGGACGTAAGGATTGTATTTTTACCGTTTATGCGGTTTCTTAAAACCATTGAACGGCTTTATGTGTTTCCCACAAAAAGACCTGGCTTGGTTTTGTACTCATATTAAAAAGTAAGGTTTTGGGCACATTTCCATTTTCGTCTCAAAGAATGGTTTGGCTCAAGGGTTTTGAGCCCGCCCTGGAAGTTTTAAAATCGTCACTGGTCGAGTATGTTTATTATTTATTTATTTAAAAACAATTTATTTATTTTACAATAATTTTTGTATACGTTATGCCGACGTTATCATCATTTTAAGTTAATTTTTAACGGCAAATTTTCCTTTGGAATTTCTAGTACAAGCGAAGTATACCACGTGGTATATATTTAGGCCGTGGTTGAGCCGATAAGCTCCCCTGAAAAAAACCTTGTAATGAGAACCTACATGAATTCAAGGTGCCGTACCGGTTTCTCTGATTGAGTAAACCTGTGAGAAAATATAAAATGTTTGGGATTGACGCTTCATATAACTCAAAATTATATTGTTCTGAGCAAAAAAATTAATTTTTAAGTGCTAGGTACGTCATATTGCTGGTAAGGATTTTCCGACAACGAGCCTATCATGGTGTCCGCTGTGGATGATCGATACCCTGCGTCGCCGCAGCGCACAATGATCCGGCAACCAGTTTGAGGTTGAATTGTAAAATAATAATGTTGTTACGTTAAAGTTGGAATATGAGCAACCACGGTTGTATGGGCTATTTAGGAACCACCATGATTGCCTTGCCTTCTTAGTAATAATTTTTCTCAAGGTTTTTAACATTATTATGAAAGGACCAAGGGGCCTAAAAAATAATTATTGTCCATTTGATTATGAATGCATTAACTGCCAAAGTGTTTGGATTGTATTTACTCTACTTGTGAAGAGGTCCGCCGGCCGAATCCAATCCAGCCAGTATCTAATCTATATCTGGGTGTACTCGACGAGAGTCTGCATCCGCAATTTTGTTATCTGTAATATATGAAATATATAAAAAATAGATGTTGGTATTGGATGCTCCCCTTGCGGTTTATGTAAGTAATGGCTATGGAGTTATCTATGTGAAGAAGAATTCACAGTTTCTGAGGTTTTAGGCAAATACTTTAAGGCCAAAATAAGCTACCAGCAGCTCGAGCTGATTTATATGGATTTTTCTCTCATCTCACGACCGTCTTCCGCTGGCTCGTTCACCCCCACATGTGGCTACTCCCCCCCATAGTTGAGGCGTCAGTCTATATTTCTTAGCAGTATGCGTCTCATCATTTAAAAGAATCTTGCATAGAGTTAGGTCTATTCATGTATTTACTCTTTCTTAAGTGTAAAGTATCTCATATTCATCCATTTCATGCAATTCATGCAAGTAGTCCAAAGAATTTCGCAAATTTTACACCTTATGCAATACATTTTATTAGTTCAGACTTTATGTTTGACAGTTTTTCGTTAGGTAATCTAATTAGGTTTCTTTTTTTATTATTAATTTTAGTTTATATCCATTAAATCTATGACAATATAGTTTGATCTTCATTGATTAGAGATCGTGGAGCATAAAAAAGGAAATAATTGCCAGTTTATACACATTAAACCCATGACAACATAGTTTAGTCTTCGGTGTTTAGAAGCCATTGAGCATAAAAAGAAAGACATTGCTAGTTTATACACGTTAACTTATGACAACATAGTTTGGTCTTCAGTGATTACCGACCATTGTATTTTACCGTATTTATCGGCGATGGTTTCAGTTCGACGGACGTCACGATGCTTTCGCGGCGACTTGATGCGAATGTCTCACGCTGAGGGACCCGGCACCGGCGGGGGAAATGTTTCACAACCTCGTTGTACTCCTGCGCACTGGGACCGTTTTTCTCCACCTTAAATTGTTCTTAACTTGTTATTAAATTGAGGAAAAAGTTTTGGGTTCTGTTTTTGCTAGGTTTTCACTTTTTGTAAATTTTTTTTGTCATTCAGATGTTTGTTTATCGAGAATATGGTGAAGTTTCGCTTAGTGACTGACTCTGCATGTTGTGTGTCACACAAGATCCAGTACACATCCATGAGTTGTTTGAGGCCCTCTTTATTTTTGTTTTTGTTCTCATGTTTTTTTTTTTTTTAGCCCAGAAATTGCCATTGTGAGCTGGTTTTGGCGCTCTTTGATGCCCTTGTCTCGCTTTAATACGGTTTCTGTTACAGCTGCTTTTATTTCCACATTTAGTAGGGTGCTCCAATCAAGATACTGTTAGCTGGGATGAGGTACCATTCTGTAAGCTCTTCGCGGGTTTCCTTGCTATGTCCCAGAGTGTCTATGTGTTGCAGTTGTTGCTAAAACTTTGTGTATATTAATCCCATAGTTAACAACCGCAGAGGGATCAGTTCCCAGAATATCCAGCACTTCTGGATTCCTGTGCTCAAGAGCGGGGTATTTCGGGTCAGCTAGTTCTTCATTATGGTTTACTTCCAAGACTTTTTCCTTAACCAACGTCTGCTGCGGTAAGTTTTCTGAGGTGGATGGCTGTGTGACCTCTTCAATAGGTTTGACGCACTTATTTGACGGTAAAACTTCTATAAGTTGTATCGTCCGTGGGCTGTCCAATGACACCCCAACTGAAACCAGATTATCCTAGTAAGGAATTTTTATTACATCAGTTATGGTGTAGTTTCAGCAACTACCCATATGATATGCCAATGCAGTCCCAAGAAATAACTGTAGTTATTGTCTGTGAATTAGTGTGGTATAATAAGCAACCTGGCGATACATCCCCAGGAGCTGCTCTGATGGGTGTTTGTTACCATGATTGTATGTCAGTAGACAAATGAGGCAGGTGTTGGTAACACCATTCTAAGGTTTTACTGATGCACTATGAAAATTGAGCCAATGAAACCATTCCAAAAACTAATCTATATTGGTCTCACAACCGTCTTGAATAAGTTACCCTGAGGCAAACTGACAACCCAAAGTCGCTCTAATAGGTGTTGGGTACTTTAGTAAACTTATTTTGTGTAACCTTGCGATACGGCCCCATAAGCCGCTCTGATAGGTGTGGTTACTTCAGTATACTTATTTTGTGTAACCTGGCGATACAGCCCCATAAGCTGCTCTGATATGTGTGGTTACTTTAGTATACTTATTTTGTGTTACCTGGCGATACGGCCCCATAAGCCGCTCTGATAGGTGTTGGTTATTTTAGTATGTAACTTATTTTGTGTAACCTGGCGATACGGCCCCAAAAACCGCTCTGATAGGTGACAGGTGTTGGTTACTTCAGTATACTTATTTTGTGTTATCTGGCGATACAGCCCCATAAGCCGCTCTGATAAGTATTGGTTATTTCAGTATACTTATTTTGTGTAACCTGGCGATACGGCCCCCAAAAACCGCTTTGATAGGTGTTTGTTATTTCAGTATGTAACTTATTTTGTATAACCTGGCGATACGGCCCCAAGAACCGCTCTGATAGAGTACATATTACCTCAATGTCTGATAGGTGACAGGTGTTGGTTACTTCAGTATACTTATTTTGTGTTACCTGGCGATACAGCCCCATAAGCCGGTCTGATAGGTATTGGTTATTTCCGTATACATATTTTGTGAAACCTGGCGATACGGCCCCAAAAACCGCTCTGATAGGTGACAGGTGTTGGTTACTTCAATATACTTATGTTGTGTTACCTGGCGATACGGTCCCATAAGCCGCTCAGATAGGTGTTGGTTATTTCAGTATACTTATTTTGTGTAACCTGGCGATACGGCCCCAAAAGCCGCTCTGATAGGTATTAGGTGTTTGTTATTACAGTACACTTATTTTGTTTTACCTGGCGATACGGCCCCAGAAGCCGCACTGATCGGTAATAACTTTAGTTAGGGTAAATCTATCAGTATGTAGGCAGTTGCTTGTTTTTCATTTGTTTTCCAGAAATACTGATCATAATGCCATGTAAAATATATAATTATTAGCGTCTATCAACTTTACGTAAAAGTTCGTGTGTTTGCAGCCAGGATCTTGTATAAATATCTTTTGCAGCAATTCGTTTTGACAGATCAGATTGCACACAATTTCGTGGAATATGTTTTGCACACAATTTCGTGGAAAATGTTTTGCACGAAGGCAAACATACGAGGTTATTTTGGTAAATTTACTAATAAGGGCTTGTTTTTGTTACAATAATAGCACTTGATCACTTTACATTTACAGTTATATTATAATAAATATATTATATATGTACCTTGATCTTTATCATCCTTTTCCGAAATAGTCCCTGTAAAATTGGCGGTCGGTTGGCGCCGACGGCGTGCCGCTTTTTTGTTTGTTATTGTTTCTTTTTCAGTTTTTTTTTTTTTTTTTTTTTATCTTCCGCATTATGTACTCTATTTCGAATTTCCTTTTTGGCGTTTTGCTTGCGTATTTTCACTATATTATCACTTTTGTTTTTTCCTAAAATAAAACGTGCGAGTGGTGGCGCACTGTGACGTGAATGAAAGACCGAGACGCTGGGGTTGCCAACAAAAGAAAAAAAAAAAAAAAAAAAAAGAGCGCAGGACTCTAAACATACAGTGTAAGAGTGGTGTCACTAGCGTGTTACTACATATATTTCAACGTTTTCAGGTTACTAATCTCGAGGACGATGCACGAGTATAATGTAAGTTACTTATTCTCAACTCAAACTAATATTATAAGTAATTAATGTAGAACACATTCATCAACTACTAAGGGGTTCTAATAACAACTTAAATGTCTACGGGGTAAACAGTTTATCCCTTGTATTGTCGTTTCCTGCAAATATCCGCTTTCAGTGGTTAGTATCATTCAACGTAGAACATAGATATTCTATTATCTAGATAGGATATTGGGCCATTTTTTAGCTAATTTTACAATTGGCTAATATACCTACAACATCAATCTATCAAATATACACGTCTAAATATTAACATCAATTACCAACCTGCTGCTACATTCAATTTTTGGGTGCATAGATTTAGGCTTGTCATAAAGCAGGAATATACAAAGACGGCAAACAAGCATACGGTTCACCTAATGTTACAGCAATATCCAAAGGCATAACCTCAAGGAGGAGGAACCCTGTTGGGGAAGACACAGATTTGAAACAGTTCATTCAGTCGTTAATGTCAAATATCGCTGTCCCCACCGAATAAAACCGTAATCGACTATTACGATAGAAGTGCTTTTATTTAAAATAATTATTGTAGTGGTCCTATTACACCTTGTGAATTTTTCTCAGCTAATTTGTACGAGTACTTTCCGAGTTAGACATTTTGTAATGGATTTAGCTGTACTGTAAACCTAAAAATGAAAATATATTTTTGCCTCGAATATCCTTGCAACATATTAATACTGACTACAAGTTCACTCATTGTTTCTAGTACACAGCTATTACAATCTTATTCGAGTAAAAAAATAAATCCGAATTTCGGTAATGTATATTACCATTTTATTCCATGGAAAGTTTCAAATTGCTTTTCTAGTAAAGTTATTTGCGATATATCTTTATAGAAGTCAAGAATGGTTACATTGAATACTGTTTTCTGTATTTTAACCAAAAAATCGTAATCTATTTTACGATAAAGGATTCAAGCCGACAATATTTATCAGAGCAGCTTAACATTTCAAAAATGTATCGATTGTACAAATCTTGGTTTGTGCATCAAGATAAATCAGCGCAATACATGGCTACGAAGCGGCAATATGAATCAATTTTTAACACAGGGTACAACTACTCATTTCTCAAACCGAAAAAAGATTTATGTGCAATTTGCTCTCTGTACGAACAAGCTGAAGAAACAAAAAAAGCTTCTTTGGAGGAAAATTACAGGGCATATTTAAAGAAGAAGAATAGAGTTCGGGAAATAAAAACAAAAGAAAAAGCTGCGGTAGACTCAACACATACCACTATAGCAGTTTTTGATCTGGAAAAAGTCCTCAGCGTGCCTCAATCTGAAGTAGGTATTTTCCACTACAAGCGAAAATACCCTATTATAGGGTCTTTCATTAAGCGTGTCCTATCTTTAAATTTAAATAAAACAAAGTGTGTGTGAGATATTATCGAAATTATTTATTTATTTGAAAGATGTAGTGATGCCATTATGTGTGAAATATTACATCATTCAAGTGTCCGCCACGGCTTCTCTGGGTGGAGCGCATGCGAGATATCCAATTTTCAATGACTTTTGCGCATAAATCAGGCTGAATTCGACCTATGGCATAGGTTATGTTGGCTTTGAGGGCCGCTGTGGTTTGTGGTTTATTCGCATAGACCTGCGACTTAAGAAAACCCCACAAGAAAATGTCTAGCGGGGTTAAGTCACAAGATCTCGGTGGCTAGTTCACATCAGCTCCACGTGAGATGACCATGCCCTCAAATCTCTCATGCAGAATATTCAATGTGGCATGAGCTGTGTGGCACGTAGCGCCATCTTGTTGAAACCACATGTCGTTGGTGTTCAGATGATCCAGTTCATGCCAAAAAAAGTTGGTAATCATCGACCTATAGCGCTCGCCGTTGACAGTGATGGCCTGGCCAACGTTGTTCTCAAAGAAATATGGCCCGATGACGCCGCCAGCCCAAAACCCACACCAAACTGTAACTTTTTCGGGATGCATTGGACGCTCTTGGATCTCATGAGGATTGGTATCGTCCCAAATTCGACAATTTTGTTTGTTTACGTACCCATTCATCCAGAAATGGGCCTCATCGCTGAAGATAATTTTTCTGTGAAAATTACGGTCAGTTGCTAACTGCTCCAGTGCCCATTCAGCGAACACACGTCGTTGTCTATGGTCGTTTACCTTCAATTCCTGGGTGAGTTGAATTTTATACGGGTGCAGGCCCAAGTCACGACGCAAAATTCGCCAAGTTGTGGTCTGTGAAAGGCCGAGTTCTTATGAGCGACGCGAAATCGACTGCCTCGGATTCTCCTGCACACTCTCACGGACAGCGGCGATGTTTTCGGCAGACCTTGCGTTTCGTTGACGTACGGGTGTTGATCGATCATTTACCGAACCAGTGGACTCAAATTTATCCACCACACGACGAATAGTCCTCTCGGTAGGACGATTCGCGCGCGGTGGATAAATTGCCCGAACACTCATTTTGATAAAACAATTTTATCACTTGCACGTGTTGTTGAATGCTATAGCTATCCATGATGATTTGGCAAAACAGAATGAATAAATGACAACCAATTTGACAGATGTAGCTTCAACAAGATGGCCGCTACTAACTGTCAAAGTTCGGACGTGCTTATTGGAAGACCCGTTATAATTTCACAGTGTTCGACACTGTAAATAAATCAGGATACTGCTATGTTTGGCACCTCTCTGTTGCGAACAGAGGGTCGGTAGAAATAGGAAGTTGTTTATTGCATTTTATACAGCACGAATCTAAAAAAGGTATCAGAAATATATCATTTTACTCTGATGGCTGTGCTGGACAAAATAAAAATAGATTTATTTTAGCCATGTTTCTCTACGCCTTAAAAACGTACGGGCTAGAAAGCATAACACACCGTTTGTTTGAGACTGGCCACAGTCAGAGTGAGGGTGATAGCATGCACTCATGTGTTGAACGGGCACTGAAGAATAAGGTATTATATTATACTCCCGACCAAGTCTACAGCGTTATATTAAATGCTAAGGTGGTGAGAAATATAATTTAAAAGAGATGGAGCAAAGTGACTTTTACAATTTGAAAAGTTTTATTTCAGGGAAAAACTGGCTAAAGGATACCAAAGGCAGAAAAATTTCTTGGTCGAAGGTAATGGAAATTCAAGTGACCTTTGTTAGACCTCATATTTTGCTTTTGAAGTATGATTTCGAGGATGAATATTTTGAGTTAGATACTGAACAGGATATTACTAAACCAAAACGTGGGCGGCGTGCCAAAAATTCTGAGACAATAAGTACTGCAGTGGAGATTTTAAAACCAATTTATAATCAACCGCTCGCTATAAATAAACCACTGCTTGATGATTTGCTTGGGTTGTGTGCCAGTGAAACGATACCCAAACACTAACATGGCTTTTATGAGTCTCTTATATGCTGTGAGAACCCTCAACAGCAAAACCCAGATGAGCTCGATGGGTCAGACTTAGAAAATACTGAATACTAATATAAATGTGTGTCTGTTGTATCTGTTATTCTTGATAATTTTAAATCGTGTCCGTGTTGATCTATGTTTGCTTGTTTTTATTAAATACCTATTAACAACTTATAAACACAGTGTTTTTTTTTATATTTTGTTTCTATAAGTTCACATTTGCGGTAAGGTATAATAAACTGTATTAGGTTTTTACATTTACCGAACTAATTCTTCTTGCCATGGAAAACTAACGTAATGCAATTTTTCGTTAATTGCTATAGCTTGATTAGGCACCGAATAATATCGCAACATTGCATTACCGATATAGTGAACATCGCTTTTCTGTAGGCAATAAGATCGCGATCGACTAATACTGTATAGGTCATTATAGACAGTTCCCGCGAATAACATGGTATTGTTGCTTTACCGTTCAAAATTGTGTTTCCAATTATGATTATATGCATTTTTAGTCATAACTTTAATTTTATTCACAAGGTTTTATTGCTTTAATTATTCATTATTTAAAAAAAAACATAGCATTTTTTTAGTATCTAAACTATCTTGTTACGTAAACGTACTACGAAGTTATTGTTAAAAAACGGTTTTTTAATTCTCCTGAACAATTTGGTTTTTTCGATTACGATTTTATTCGGTGGGGACGGCGATATGTCTTGTATGCCAAATCCTGCTTTTGTTACACGTACCTACGTCGTATGCATTTCAGCTCAAAGGGCAAGCGCTATTATACTTTATTTAATAATATGTAGGTGGATAAGTTCATTACATTTTAAAATGCATTCAATAATCAATAGATCTACTACACGTTTCACAACACACCTAACCAAACCTACAGCATAAATTTTAAAACAATTTTCTCTAAAAATCCCATAACAAAAAAATATGCTATGAATTACACTTTGTTATTTAGGCCTTAAATCAATCTCTTTCGGGTGTTTTCACTAAAGTACGCGAAGTATAAAGTCGACACACAAAATACATGGGGTTTTGCCAATCTTTTTTGATTTTAGTGTTTTGTCTACGACTACTCGAATTTAGCGCGCATCGCAGCGGTGGTAACAGACGGCCCCTGATTGGTGCGCATTGACACATCAGTCGGGTGCGCCTGGCCATTATGATGAAAAAAACAAACAAAACACTATTGCACTACAAAGCGAAAAATAAGACTTCAAGATTGTTTTATTGGATGTATTATTCCGTTTAAAATTAGGGTTAGGTAAACACACAGAAACCGAACGATAGATATTTATTCTTTCGAGTTTCCGATAGGAAACTCGAAAGAATAAATATACATGGTAAATATCCCGTTTTAAATTCTAATGATACTATTATTGACCATGTTAGCTTAAAAATTATCATGTGTCATCTGTCAGATTTAAAAAATTATCTACTAAATGGACAGTAGAATAAATTATTTGGAGATTATAAAGTATTTAAAATCTACTGTTGAGTAGTCAAATTATTTCAGTACAATATAATCAACAAATAGCAAAATTCCTAGAAATGCTCAACAAAGATAAAGCAAGCAATATAAAATTGAACAAGTTTGTTCCGAGACTAGGCTACACGAAAATATAGCGAGGATAACGATCTAAGTGCTCTGCAAATGTGTGGCTTTTCAACATAACTGCTTTTAGAGAATGAAATAAATATTATATGTATAAAAATACGTACTGAATGTCTTCTTAGAAGACTTTTGCTGGCATATATTATATACCTACCTATGTATGTAGTTTGAGCCATATAAGCCGATCAAATCTTTTTTTTTTTAATAAGTGTCACCTGAAGTTGGAGCGGTAGAAGTCTTTTGAAATAATTTTCTACTCATTTGTGGTTGTCTTTTCGTATTTGTACTTTTCGTTATTGTTATGATTTGCAGCAAGCGCCATTATCAGGGATGAATTCATCCGTGATTGCACTTGCAAAAGTGATGATATATCGGAAAATTTAAACAAAATTATTAATATTCATTAATTATGTTTACCGTGTTAGTTTAAAAATATGTCTCTTCTGTAATTTTGTCTCTTCAAGTCCTGCTTGCGACGGACTGGAAGTGCGCGGTGCCTGCCGGGCGATGAATCTTCGCGCGCGCTAGCAAATTAAGCATAATTTTCACTCAACTTATAATATTAGTACATTGTTAAGGATATTTAATATTATAAATGCGAAATTTATAACTCCATCTATGTGTTTATCATCATCTGCTTCGCCTTATCACAACTATGTTGGAGACGGCTTCCAGCCTAACCAGATATAGTCTAGTATTAGTGTTTTATTTGGAACGACTGCCGATCTGACTTCCACAACCACTGGGTTGTGGAGGTCTACCAGCCAGCCCAGCTATCAGACCAGTATCAGATTTATTGACTTCTGACTGACCCGTAACAACTGTCAAAGATGTTCAAACTACAGCTGAGACCAACAGTTTAACGTGATTTATTTATGTCTTTAGTTCTTCAGTATGTTCTCTTACGCCAACAAGATTTATAGTATCGTATAATGACGTGACGTCACTAATATCAACTTACACATCTCAAACGCTTTCCGTGTACTACAAGCCTTATTATACCCAAGTGTTCTCCTAGAAATAAACGCTGTGTAAATAGCAAGCACAATATAATCCTCGAAGCTAATTTTAATTTAGTAATAAACAATGCTTAAACAAATATTAGAGTTTGAATGTACCTAATTAATTTCTGTACTATGGAAATTAATTTTAAGAGGGTAAGCCTCGATGAAGTACGTCATTACATTTTGTATAACTTGGTTATTCTATTCTGTTTTGTTTGTTAATCTCACTTAAACTTTTATTTGAATTGAAAGTGTGTCCCAGTTATTTTATGTATTGTTTACTTGACGTTTATAGAAATTATTCATTTACTAGTCGTCGCTCGCGACTTCGTTCGCGAGGAAACTTAGATATCCAAAGGCTAAGAAGTAGTATGTATAATTTCAAATTGTAATCACTATGTTTGCCAAAGTTCATCCAGAACCAATAAGCCATTTTGGCATGATTCAGTTATTCACAACTATACATCTAAACGCATTTATAACATTACTATTATGATATAGCATCAAAAAAGTTGGGATTCCTAGGAAAGGTAAGGACGGTACTTCATACCGGAACAGCTGCTCAATCTGTAACAAGCCCAGGTTTGGTCGTGTATGGAGTACTGCTCTCATCTTTGGGATGGATCTGCCAAATACCAACTGGACGCACTTGAGTCTATCGAGAAGCGGGCTAAGAGACTCATTAGCAACGATGCACTGGTCGAATCAAAGCTCCAGAGCCTTGAACATCGATGACAAGTTGCAAGTCTATCGGTTTTCTATCGGTTACATTTCGGGGAGTATGCGATGGAATTACACAATCTAATTCCGCCAAGCCCGTTCCATCATCGGACTATGAGATAAACGGCGATGCGCCATCGTTACATGGTGCACATCCCACCCATACGCACAAAGTGTTTTAGGAATTAGAAGTATTTAGTGATATAGATCAATAAAATATTAGATACTGCTAAATTATTTTAATGATGGTACGTTTCAGTAAGGAGTACCTACATAATATATTATTATGTAATAGGTATCTCATCGGCTATGCGGCCCCGGAATTCCAATGAAACTAAAGGAGCAGGGTGTGTTTTTAGTCAGTAGTCCCACCCAGAAAAAAAGGTATGTCATCTGCAACCCGACTTATCCCACTGTTAGGCTTAGGTATATCTCTTTTCCTGTGCCATTACCGACGCTGTTCTGCCACCTTCATTCAAATTTTACCCATCCTGGCAGAAATATCTACGGGATATCTCACTGCTGGACACCCAATATCCCTACTGCAAATCCTGGGAAATCAATCTCTCACTGCCTAATTCACATAATGTCATCGAATAAAGACTATTGGGAGACTACAACACTACTAAATAACAAATAGACGTTTACGTTAATGTGGCCTTATTTAATTTTATTATGGTTTTGCCAAAACTCAATATCAAAAGATTCGTTAGTTGAAATGTCACTAAAATTCAGTGCAGATTAAAAAGACCATTTTTTAATTAATTAAGCTGTTTAAGGCTTATCAAAATTAGTAGCTTACTTTTCATCTCCGATAAACAAGATTTACGCTCTCCTTCGAATAACGACACGCTACCTTCACCGTGCGAAGCGTACGTCGAATAAATCAAGCCATGCCCGTTTGGGCCCGTCTCATTCTCCCCTATAAAGTCTTGCCCGAACGTGACGCTTGCCATTTGATGGCCAAGATTTCCACTTGAATATTTTATTTGTGTGGAATGTACTATGTTTTGATTTTGGAACGTATTGTTCACATGCGAGTGAGGAATCGAATTTCGAAAGTCTCTTGTATTTTGATGCTGGCCAATTGCATGTATATTGAATTCAGAATTCAAGGTAATTATAGAACAAAAATCTCAGTTGAAGCTCTTCTTAATACCTACTAACGCTTGAAAATCAACTCAAAATATACAGTAGCTCCAGAAGTCCGAATTCATAATAGCTTGATTAATGTATCCACCGTAGCCATTGTTTTTTCTAACAAAATGTTTCAATTAACTGAAAGCTAGAACATACTTAGTTTGTAACTTTATCACAAAGTCTATCTGTAACTATATTAAACTCTGTAAACCAACTAAATGAGAATTTAATGTAACTTCAACTAATACTCTTTATTTCTCTTGATTGCCAAAATTTCACCGAGGTAAAATCACCCCGACTGTAGTTGTGAAGCAGTTTAGAATTATTATAAAAAGCTTTTACGGGTAAATATTATTACAGCAGTCAACAACGCCTAACCGCAATATTTGCTCTGCTTACATTAAGTCAATAAGGTTGCATTAAATCCAAAACCAAATACAATAACCACAAAATCCATAAACCACGTTGCCAAAATGTACATAATAAATGACGGAACATAATTTATTAAATCGGCCTGCCTACCCTTTTAAGATGCACCGCTCATTATATAATTCAACACTTCATAATCCCGCTGCCCGCTACAACTTGCAATGAAGTTTTAACTCTACCTGGCAGCCATTTTGATTCCGTGCTTGAATTAATCCTGCGGCATGTCCGGCCCGCGAAAATTATTTAGACTAGCCGTAAATAAAGGATTAAAAGCGAGGTCTAAATGCCCGTGTATTTAGATTTTCACCCTCGCAACCCTTTTTATTTACTCACGTCAGATATTTTTGCATTAACGCATGATATGTCTGATTAAGCTGGCTGTGTTTGAGCCGGTCTGAATACTTTCGAATTAGTTTGTTGTCGAATGTCAAGGTCGGTGACCTCGGGGGGTCGTGACGGGTAATGACGCGGCAATTCCTAACTTTTGTTGTTGTCTTCTATCGATTTATTGACATTTATAAGACAGCCAAGATGGCGTCAGTTTGTATTACTTGATTGTATTAGACAATGGAACGGATACGGAATATGTCAATCAGTAAACCAATTGGTTCAGAGCCAGAGATGTAGCTTTTGATCTACGCAACATAAATAAGTAAATATGTAGGAAACTCTTAAACCTTATAATGTGCCTTTCAGTGAAAGACGATTGAGATGAATTTTTGCAGGTACAGTGGTAGCTTTAAAAGATTTAAAGACTTTTTATATACCAGTTATTATGAACAGATCGCAATAATGTAATTTCATAAAATTAGTAATTCAGTCTATAACGTTCCCACAGCTGGCGTACAAGCCTCCTCTAATTATGAGACAGAATGGGCCATAATCCGTAATGCGGGCCCAGTGTGGATTGATGGATGTCAAATGTCTTTGGGTTTTTCGGTCAAGAGTGAATAGGTTACTTCTAGGCAAGCGTGTTCCATCTTCGACCACATCATCACTTACCATCAGGTGAGATGGTGATCAAACGCGAGCCTATTCTGAATAATAAAAAAATACCGGTTTTCTCACGATGTTTTCTTCCACCGGGTTGAGCACTACTGCTGATGATATATAATTACCCAAAGTAACGTGCCTGCTACTGCCATTACCTGCGATTCCCAAGACGTGGCAGTTAAGACGTTGGCTACCACTGTTCAATGTGATTAATTAAAGCTTAATTAATTAAACTTTTATATTGTTTTACAATTATATAAATCAAAACTGTCAGTGATTTTCATCACAGGAAACTTTACAGACATTTCCCGACATGCTTCACGCTACACCAACAATCCTTTCTCGCAACAATGACATCATTACAATATCCAATAAAATAATGAAAAGAACACTGCTGACTTCCACAATAATAGCGAGCAATAAATAATATAAAGGCGACATATTAATCCAACGTGACACCTGCACAGAACGCAATGTTTTGCTCACTCCGCTCTACTTCAGATAAACTAGATATTTTCCGTTTTGAATTCATTTAAAACTGCTAGTTTCTGATCTGATTATTTGAGCTAGTTTTGTGAGTTTCCTGGTTTTAATTTATTTTGATATTGGGGTTAAACTTTTTCAGAAAAAGAGGATTCATCAATTTATTTTCAAATGGTTTATATCCCAGCAATGACGTCTTAGTGTCTGATTAAAGTAACGCTCAACCTAAGTCTGCAATATTTTTGAACGGAGAACAATATTTATAGAAGAGAAATAGAGAATAATTTTAAGTTTTCACAGGAAGTTAAAAATTGCTTTTTATTTCCTTCTGGACTCTTTTTCCAAAAAGTTCTTACCTAACTATTAATAAACTAGAAATCTAGATTATATTGTGAAACTAGTTGCATGAAATAGTTTTATTTATTTTCAATAATATGGACTTGGATATTGTTCGTAAACAAATTTCTTTAGAATAAAGAACGCTAAGTACACCTTCAGCGATTTTTATAAAATATGAATCATCTTAAAATCAAAATGAATACTAAAAGTAAAATTCTATGAGATATTATTAAGTTCAAACGGAAAACAATTCACATCTAGCAAAACACACCTCCTAAAACTTATAGCAAACGAAAACCTTCCAACTTTTACCACTATGAATAAGTTAAGAGGCCTCACGAAAGCCTGTTACATCGCCAAGAGTGACATCCATTCACGTCTCCACATTCGTCATACGGCACAATGTCGAAGGGAACCACGCAAAAGATTTGGTTCACTCGTGAGTGAATGGAATAGACCGGGAATCCCTTGAGACGTCTTGTATGATGAATGATGTTGTTCTTTTCATTCGTACTTAGAATCGTGATCTTTTGAGGAATATTTTGGAATAAATAACGTTTTTCTTGAGTTGAAGGATGGTGCGTGAAGTTGGATATTGTGAATGTTTTAGCGGTTATGAACTGATGTTGCATGTATGAATGTATTGACGTTAGCGGAGAAGAACTAGATAGAATAACATAATTTATCGTTAATTGTACTACGCAATGTCATACTGCAAGTCTATCTGTCTGTTATGCTTTCATGGCTTAACTGCTGAACCTATTTTGATGATAATACACATGGAGATAGTTGAAGACGGGGGTCGGATGTTTTTTTTTTAAAGAAAAATGATAAATGTTTGAAGTGGTTGCTGAAAATTTGAATGACAAATGTACGATTAATTTGTTGGCAATAGCTAGTAGTTAATAAAGCTAGCTGACTGTACTAATAAACGTATACAACTGAGAAAATGCACAACAGTGACACACATAAATATGCCGTCTAGGTGACGAGTCATCATGTTTAGGGTACAGATGATACTGTCCACAAACTGCGAACTAGTAATATATTATTTACGCATTTGTACAAAGTCACGTTTCACTCACTTTCCTTCAGAAGCTGACTTTAATTTTAAAGCTACATTAAATACAAACAACATACATCAAAGACTCCCAAGCAATTCTCCTAAGGCTCTATGCTTAAGTAAAATGAACAGGCGACACCACCGCATTCCCCTTATTTTCATAGATTAACAGCCACCTTACCTTAGGGTAGGATAATATAATTACGACCAATCGATGCCCCCGTAAGTATTACAGGGGGCTGGCAGCACCATGCTGGGATGTTTATAGGCACATTTAAAAAAACAGCAGTAAAAGTCGACAGCAAGGTTCTCTCAATTACAACTGCAATTTTTTCGTCGTGTTTTATTAATTTTAGGGGGTTTGGAAGCTGTACGGTGAGCTGTTTACAAAATTTTAATTGGTTGGATTATCTTACAATAAAGGCCCTGTTTTTCGAGTCAAAAAATGTTGTAAAGTGATTGTAATACTTCAGAAAATATTTTTTTATGGACTTCTGTAACGCCTGATTTCATTCTGAATCCAAAATGATTGTCCTCAAACATTTAAAGATCGCAATAATATGTGCTATCTAGCTAGTGATTGAAGGAATATTCAACTGTCAATACAATACATAGTTTAATTTGTTATATTGAAGCAGACTTATGTGGTAATTTTTCCGATATATAAACGTACTAGTACTCACGCGGGGCTTCGCTCCCGTGGATTCTATCACGGTTAAAACATAACTCTCCTTTTTGCAGTCGCGTAAAAAGTATCCTATAACCTTCCTCAAGCTTCAAGCTACTTCCATACCAAATTGCATCCAAATCCACCCAGTACTTTCGAAGATTAGCGCGTTCAAGCAAGCAAACAAACAAACTTTTCCGCTTTATAATATTAGTATAGATTTGGGGTCCAAATAAAAAAATATATAATGAAACATTTTTTTTTATTCAGAATGAGCTCACTCTTGACCTCAATCTCGCGTGATGGTAAGTGATAGATGCGATCTACGATGGGACGAGCGAGCCCAGAAGATGCCTGTTTACTCTTGCTTTAAAGGTTGAAAGGTCATAAGTGGCAGGGAACACAGAAGCCGGCAGAGAATTCCACAGCTTAGAAGTGCGCACAATAAATGTGGAGGAGAAGCGCTTGGTACGACAAGACGGTATATCAACCAAGCGTGGATGGTATCCAGCCGTGCGTCTGTTAGACCGGTAGTGAATGGGAGATGGAGGAATCAGGTCATGGAGCTTCTGCGCACACTCCCCGAAGTACAATCTGTAGAAAACCTATCGGTCGGTATCGAGCCGTTGCTTACCTCTCGGCTCGACGATGAGCCAGGCTATGAAGCTTGCCCGATACCGCCTCGTCACCTATAAGCCTTTTAGCCCTGCGCTCAATCGAGTCCAGTGCAGCAAGTTGGTATTTTTCAGAGCCATCCCACAATTTGCACTAATCGTCTAAAATCTAAGAAAAAAGAACAATAAAATACTATGTCTCACTATAAAATAAATGTTATGTTTAATAACCAGAAAATAACCGCAATTTCCTTTTCAATGTATTTTGACTATAATATGATAGTCAGGCAGTTGTCTTCTTGATTGTAATTTGGAGAGTGTGTGCAGGAGCTCTATGACCTTATTCCTCACTGTCCCTTTTACTACCGGTCTACCAGACTTACTGCAGGGTACCATCCTCACTTGGTTTATATAACCTAAAGCGCTTCTACTCTACATTAATTATGCGCACAGATAAGGTGTTGAACTCTTTGCTGGCCTCCTTTCTTTTATGTTTCGTACCACATATACCCTTTAAAACAAGAGTGAATAGGCATCTTCTGGTATCAAAAATATGTCATTAACTATCCAAGTTTCGAAAAATATACTAAACATATGTAATTCAACGTAGGTTTACGTAGGTATATAAAACACTAGCTTCTGCCTGCGACTTCGTCCGCATAGAAGTCGAAAATATTCCACGGGATACCGTCCCCGACTTGCTTGACAAAGATTATAATAGCTCGGCTAATATGCATGATATAAAGATAATTTATAGCCTATAGCACTCAGGGATAATGCAGCTACATGTAAGCGAAAGAATTTTCAAAATCGGTTCGGTAGTTTCAGAGATTACCCCATACATACAAACTTACAAATTTTACCTCTTTATAATATTAGTATAGATAAGTCATTGTTGGTCTCAGTTTTCCTTAAAATTCTTCAACATTTGTTACGGGTTTCGTTTCCAAGTCGATTGGTTGTTGATCTCAGACAGGCCTTCTCTCCATGATACATAGTTGGAATATCACCCTAAGTAGAATATGCACTACGGGGTTGTGGGAATGTACTAAAAAGATACCACGGCCCTGGAAGGTAAGGTCAAGTGAAGAAGCAGGGTGAGTTTTTAGTCAGTAGAAGTCTGACACTCCCTTCCACTCCAACCACAGCAGGAGTTTGATGATTTTCCCACCTAGAAAAAAAAGTAGAATGTGCAGTTTAGATAGACACCTAGAATGCATTTTGTAAGATTACCTGAACCCATAACGTAATTCACCGTTGAGAATCCCCAAAAATACAATAATTAATGAAGGAACAAAAACAAAGTTAGTATAATCCTATTAGATGTTCCCGGTGCTTTTGTCCGAGGGTTTATCTAGTCGGCACTACCTCGAGTAGAGTGATCATCGGTATTAATGAGAACCGCGGGCGACTAGTGATGTACTATCGCTGCAGTTCCGGGAAAATTGTAAGATTAACTTAAGACTTACGGAAGAGTATATTACAAAATAAATTCAAGACAGGTTTCATTAAAGAAATAAAGTTTAAGCAGTAGAATAACTTTTTAATTGCGAAGAAAATGATGTCGGTACCTATGTGTACTGATAGTTTCTTATCCAACTCTTCTGTTACAGGGCTACTGGAAGAAATCTGGTGTGAAACTAGTACTTTTATGCCTTTTCGTCTAGGTACATAAATAAAAAGATCAAATTATTCAGACGGAAGCCAATATAACATTAATGTATTTACTTCTTAATACAACAACCTTCCGAAATATATGGTACTTATTTTCAATAATTAGAACCAACACCGTTGCGGAACTCGGGCCACAAACCGGGATAGCAAATATCCCGGAAATTCACGACACAGACGGCACTAGCGGGAGACCAAGCCGTTTGAGATAGGGTACATTAATATTCTAACTTTGTCGAACGTGTTTTGTTTTCAGTAACCGTTTTGTTTTTGTTTTAATTAGTAAGCTTGTACGTGTACGTAAGGTGTAAGCCATTAAGTGGAAGGTGCTCCTCCTTAAATTGTTTATCTACTGAAAAAGAAAAGAAGTACTGATGAATGAATGGATAGCTTGAGATTACAAAGTTGTCACACATAGTTATTATTTTTTTCGGGGGGATAATCATCAAATAACTCTTCTCAATCTGAGTGGAGCGGAAGATCGTATCAGACTTTTACTGATTAAACAACTACCTTGTTCCTACAGTTACCCTTTCGTTTCGGGGCTACGGTATCATATTATAAAATTCCCGCAACCCCGATAGGCATTGGCCCTGGTAAGTCCCGTCACTACTGCAGACTACCCTTGAAGGCGCACATAGTTATTTTAAAGACGTTTTCTGATATGTAATAAAATTGGAAAAAAAATCTAATATCAAGCTAAATCAAAGGTACTTAGCACTTTTCTAACAGAATTATTATAAAAGATCTTTGGTGGAACGAATGTATTCTTCACAGTAATTCATATAATTTTGCATGTACTCATTCTTAGAAATAATTTACCTTTATTATGTAAACTTATACGCAATGTTCTGAAAAGCTAGTTAAGGACTTTATCAAAAAGCAGATGAAATAGCATGAGGAAAAAACGTGCTTAAACCAAATGTCTATAACTGTTATCAGTAGCAGATGCTACTTTGTATGGTATTAGTAAAAGCATAATTGTTAAAATGTACTATTGCTAAAAACATTCATATTTTCACAACGCCCCCACACCCATCTCCAAAAATACATTCCTCATGCCAGCCATTTCCGTCCATATTTAAAAACAAAAGGTTTAAACTGCTTTGTGTACAAAACGTGGACAGAAGAAAATCCTCTGATTGCGGCGTCGCACGGCTGGGCATTGAAGCGATAAACGTGAATAATGTCGTGAGATGTCCAACACTACTGCCACAGACTTCATTTTCTCGCTTTCCTTTAGGGATGTTCCGCTTGTTTCGGTTTTTGAATCGGGCTGGATTGAATCGATTTTGCAAATCCTATTTTTTTAAGTGTTTTTCACGGTTGGTATAGTGGTTGAGTGATAGGTTGCTCCGCTGAGTCGCAATACTCATGTTCGACTTCCACACCGGAACAATTTTTTTTTTTATTATTTTAGGAGAAGTTTGTATGTCCTACAGATATTCGTTCCGATATTTTTATTATATATGACCTTAGATTATTTTTTTATGAAACTTTTAACCTGTTGTATGTATGTAGTAAAAGAGAGGAAAATAGAAATGAGTTTTATGAGATGGAAAGTTCAAGTGAAGTCCTAGGTTGGTTTCATAAGCTCAAGTTAATATTAAAAGTCCACAGTGGCATCCAAATATTCGATCTGGTGATTGCGACGAAATGAAAGAGCTTCGTCGTCATCGATGATCTAATGAATTGCAGATGGAGCTAGGTTGATTTTGGTGTAAAAGGCAAGAAGCCTTTTTATCGCGGAATTTAAACCGGTAAAAAAAATCGATTCTATTATTTCTGAACCTCCCACCCTAATATGTCACCTGGTTCTGTGAGATAACACGCGCAATGCTAGAGTCTACAGCCTTTGTAATTCACTTGACATTTTGATTCAGTATGATTAATAAGACTTTGTAATGACACTGAACTTGCGCGGGTTACAGTGTGATTTATAGGATTACTTGTAATTTATTACGTAATGGGGCGAATATTAAGCGCCGGAGATTATGACGCTTACGTCTTTGCGTCAAACTTTGTAGACGGAGTGAGTGGGTAGCAAGTTAGGTATATAACAATGTCACTTAAATAGTCTGCGTGAAATGGATGAGAACTGTTTTTAAAGAAAAACTACTAATGTTTTAGCGCTGATTTAGAGCTGTCTTCTATCATCATTATCTGCCTATTTTTTTGTCAACTATGTTGGGGTGAACTTTCAGTCTATCTAGATGCAGCTAAGTACTAGTGTTTTACACAGTGTGACTTCCTATCTGACCTGCAGAAACTAGTAGCTGGATAACACAATAACTCTGTGGGAGACTGGTGTTTGATTTTCTGGCTCACTACCCGTATCGTCTGTCAAAGTTGTACAAATGAGTCGAAACTAAAGGGACAACCCGGCCAGCACAAGTGTGGGGCTGCGGAAGAATTTGGTTTCCTGCGGCCCCTTGCGCACGTGCGAGGAGACATCGGGGTGGTAGGCACCTCTCCATGGACCAACCAAGGCAAGAATTGCCTTGAAGATCGGCCCGTACAGGTTCTATTATTTAGCCAGAAGTTTTTGCAGTCTTCTTCAGCGTGGCGATTAGGTTATCACATTAATTGAAACCACGTACTCTATATTAGGTATTTTATCATACGTATACAATTAAAATAATTTAATAATAAACAATATTATAGCCGTAGGACCTTTTTTCCATTTTAATATTTCACAACATTATGTATGGCATAAACGTAATCAGCTGACCAATCGCTCGGCGCGTGCTCCGCCGGCGCCGGCGCCGCGGCGTTGCCGCTTTTACAGGTCAGTAACCTAATATTGTAAAGGATTATTTATTTTTTTACCAATAACGCGATTTATTTTGTTAGAAAATAGCACTTTCTTAATTTTAGTTAAGTTATTTATTTTGTTTTTTTAACGGACTGATAACAACTTATAATACCTGTTGTACAATTTAATGTGATATGATAACCTAATCGCCACCCTGTATATCTTTAGCTAGTTATTTAAGAAGTGGCTGCAACAGCATCCTCAAAGCAATCGCGGGGCGATTGACTACCCTATCCAGCAATACAGGATGCAGGTAGCAGAGAGTACAGGTATCTAAAATACATTCATTTTAACCAATAGGGTTAAGATTAATGTATTTTAGATGTCTGTGTTTAATTGTTTTGTCCTTTTTTCGTGCACACACACGATAAACTAAGTCTGAATATAAATGTTAGTATTATTATTTCCATAAACTAAGAGGAAACACATTTTAAACAGCCGCCACACTCAAGACAAACAATTAAAACCTCTTCAGACCAAGAAAGTGAAACAATCAATTTGCATACAGAAACACGGCCATCTTGAATGCAGCGTCACCCCCAAAACAAAAACGGTAAACTTGTAACGTTTATTTAATGGGCAGAGGACTCCCGACGCAATAATCCCTGTAATTGCGCTCTGCGCTCTTGCCTTGCATGCAGAACAGGCAGATGTTCCCAAATTAGCATTGTTTAAACACAGCGACAAACGAAATTAGTTATAATTATAGTGATTTGACAAGCCTCGCTGCACGGCTCAGTTTGGTTTGAGTCTTGTTTTTTAGAGATAGTGGAAGTAAAGATGGCAGGTTAAAATAAAAAAAAATATACAATTACAATTACAAGATTTTTTTAAATCTGAACCAATACTTAGATTATTATGTACGTATGTATTGTTACAAATTTAATATCGTACGTAACAAACCGTTAGACCATATGATCTATAGATAGTAGTAGGATTGATTTCTAGACAACATTTAGGTATATTTAATTGTTTTATAATTGGCAATCATGCTAATAAGACTAAGTTGAACTCTTTTACTTTTTATTCAAGTTAGTTTTAATTAATTTGATATTGTTATTTTACTTGTATGACTCCCAAAATAAAAACTCATAGCAAAGCAACTTAAATAAACTCACAATACAGTAGCAATGCTTTTGTGATTTAAAATTTATACTAACATAACCATTAACCTTAAAAACATGATAATCGTTTTAACTACACGATTTGTTTCCATGGTAAGCAGAGTACCTATACTTTTTGGGTGAAGTTCCAGTTCACATAAAAAGATGCATAGGTATTGAAAAGTCTATCCCGAAGCAGCCAATACGTCATAAATAATCTGTATATACACAAGTATACATGCCTACATGACAGGACAGTTTTCATGTTTGGAAAAGTGCCAGACTTGACCACTCTTATTTATTAAGCTATAAATGAAGTTGTCATCCAAGCAATTTTCAAGTAAGAGCCTGCTGTTATCTACGTGCTTAAGTATTTACGTTTTGTCGAGCACAACGTCTGCGTCTGCCAAAATGTGGGCATATTTTAAAATGGAGTTGCAATAAATTTTGTTAATGGCGGGTGAATGGCACTCAAAGGTTTAATTGCTGAATGAATGAACCCTAGCTCGAATAAGTTTCTTTTTCTATATTTTCAGGCATGTGTAACTTTAGGCTTAGCCATTTTCTTTAGATCGAGTAATCAAAAATCCGGAGTCAATTCCGAACATTAGATGAAAATTCCTGACTTTCTTAATGTGAAATAATAACATTATATTTTTTTTTATGTTTCACTCTTTCATTCAATTGTAGAAATTCCGGACGGTTTAGGGTTCCCTTTGCATTCCGGACAAAGACCTATATTTGCGGACATGTCCGGAAAATTCCGGTCGTATGTCGTCGTACCCTAGATGCAGATGAGTAACAGTATTTTACATAAATTCACTGTGTTTCTAAAACCCAGTAGCTGGGTAACACGACACCCCTAGGTAAGACTAGAGTCAGATTTTCTAGCTTCTGATTACCCGTAACAACTGTCAAAGACCATCCACGGATCAACCGCGGCAAGTGTTGCCTTGAAGATGGATCCTTTCGGCAGCTCCTCATGGCAGATACATAGTAGCATTACATTGAAGCGTCAATAGCCTAATGGTTAAGTCGGAGTAGTGATCGAGAGGTAGTGGGTTTGAACCCTACTCATTGCACTATTGCCCTGAATCCACTCTGTGCACAGGCATATTTAGCTTATTTGGAGGGGTTAACAAGTGTTAACTATTTTACTGGTACTGCTGATAAGGGATTTATAAACAAGACAAAAGTGAGGTAAAACTTGTATAATCTATACTATATCTATACTAATATTATAAAGCGGAAAAGTTTGTTTGTTTGTTTGCTTGAACGCACTAATCTTCGAAAGTACTGGGTGGATTTGGATGCAATTTGGTATGGAAGTAGCTTGAAGCTCGAGAAAGGTTATAGGCTACTTTTTACGCAACTGCAAAAAAGGAGAGTTATGTTTTTACCTTGATAGAATCCACGGAAGCGAAGCCCCGCGTGAGTACTAGTCACAAATATAGACAATACAGACAATCTCAACTTTAATAATGCAAAACTAAGCACAACACAACCGTACACGTCGAGAGCTCAACTCAGAGAGACGGTGATCGCGCCATGTGGACCGCTTCGTTTCCCGCCACAGCACCATTCGCGCTAGCTTCACTCGATGTTGCCAACACAAGATTGCTGTGAATTCTACCCGTATTGCTAATTCTCTTTATTTTTTAAGATAAAAATGATATTCCTTTAATTAGTACATTGTTCACCGAGAGGAGAAACTGACCGATTACCGTCGAGGGTGTCGTTTAAAACACCCGAGATCGGGAATCGCACTTTCTCTCGAGTGATACATAGTGCTTTATACTACACCTACGAGCTTCATCATCACTATCACTACTTATCATTTTGATAGTTTTATTTTACTTTCTACGAAAACTGAATCCTCAAACGACACACAAATTGAAAATGGCGCCAATGGCGTCTGCAATTTACACATTTTTTTTTTTTTCAAATTGTTTATCCTGCCGCCGCAGGGTCACACTGCCAGCCCGACACCATCCAACACACAGCTAGTGGCCAGTGTCATTTTGCGAACTTGGAGATAAAAACTCACTGTAAAAACTTTTTGGCTTTTGATATTTAGGTTACCGGCGCATAGTCTTACCCAAAATTAAAAAAGAAAAACCACGTAAGAAATGGATTTTCATACACTTTTCTCTCCCGCTCAGATGCGTTTTCTCCCCGCATATTTGTTCGATATGCAATGACGTACTTTCTACCGTAAATTTGATAAAGTATCAAGGTACTTTCCAAGCAGGTGTAGTATAAAATATATTGTTATTTAGCTGCATCTAGTTACAATGGAAACCAATTCCATAATATTTGGGAAAAGGCTACAGATTAATAAATACACCCAAATTAAATAATGAATTTCACGTGTGGTGTAAATTGAAAATGTTTCATTCCATAAAAACATTACAAACTGAATAAAATACAAGCATAACTGTGTATTTTAGTATTCGTATTTGTCAGTCTACACGAAATTCAGCACCAAAGTCGTGTGTACCGTCTAAGTAAATCAAACCACGTCGTAATTCACCGCCACACATCACGACCAAAACGTCCAAGCACATTTCTTTCAACGGTAAATAGTACAAAATTAATGAGCTTGTAATTAAACCTGTGTTTAGACAAACATGGGGATCGTTCACTTCAAAGGCAAGGGATGAAGATTAAACAGGGCTGCGCCAGCGCCACGTGGCTGTATTAGTCTGCTTTGTATCGCCAACGTTGCTTTATCGCTCGAGGAATTCACACATTCCCTTATAATCAAACGGTGAAGGGTGAAAATTCTTTGACATTAAGTTTCGGTACGTGCAATATTATCCTTGTTTATAACGAGAGTTGACAATGCAACTAGTCTCAACTATCTTGGGATTTGCCGTGTAATAGGGTATCTCTTACTAGTAAGCGTTTAAAAGCAAAGATAAGGTTGTTTGCTAAATGGCGGGGTATATCGGGTTTTTGTAATCTGTCTGTGATTTCGTCTGAGCTGAAGTTTGCAAGTCACTCCCCTTGTGTAGATATAAGGCTTATTTTGTATTCATTGTGAGAGCTGCTCTATTAGTTTTAAGCCGATGTCTCTACTTATAAATAAATGAAAAGTTCTAAGATTGTCGCGTATTAAATATCTCTTGCAATCGTCTTCATATCCATAATAGTTAATATTACGAGTACAATGTTGTTTGAGTAGTTTTTGGATTAATAATAACAGTCGGACGTGTCAATCATCAACGTTCTCGAGGATGATCTGTGGACGCATGACCATTTTACCATATCGAGATTCCTTTGTACCCGTGAAAGCAAATTAAGCCGTGGGTCCTGGCTGTCGCTTGTACTTCTTTGACAGTCGTTACGCATAGTTAGAAGCCAGAAAATCTGGCACCAGTCAATCCCAGTACCGTAATACACAGCTACACGATTGTAGAGGTCAGAGGCACTCGCTCCATGTAATCTCTCGCTCATATAACACGATAGTAATCAGCTTCATCCGGCTAGATTGAAAGCCGACACAAACATATTTGGAAAAAAGCTAAACAGATGATAATGATTACCAAAATGTTGTTGTGGATATCTGTCTATCCATTCGTGGAATAGAGGCGTCATGTTATGCTTTCATTCCTCAAGATGACTTAAATAAGCCCCAATTCCCCTGTAATGAATTGTGAAAGACATTATTACTCAGCGGTAAGGTTAGGTCGACCCCGACGGTGTTGGGAAAAGGTTGAGCAAATGATGACGAGTACAAAGTTGTTTGTAACTCTTTATTTGAAGCGCTGTCGGCTGGCAACTTACCCAAGATACCGTAGCATTGTCTCGTTGTATGCCAATGCTTAGCCGTTGAACAAAGAAATAAACAGCTCTTGGGTCGCGGGAAGCGTCAACGAGCCTTTTCGATATGTCTTTAAAAAGGCTGTGAGCACACGGGCCCCATGGTCCGAGAGTTTCGACCCCAAAAGGCTCGAAAATATAGTTATCACCGAGATTATTATATTTACACCGCTTGAGGGTTTCCGCAGCCGCAGTGGGAGCGGCAGCACAACATGATGAACTGGGAAGATGGGATGGTGCGACAGTATCGACACAAGTTGCGTCCCACACTAAAGGCCTGCCAATCTTCCAAGGAAACAATGACATGCCGTCCGGTCTTTTGCCATCGTCACGCCCCAGTCCATTGGGTTCCAATACGGCTGGAACGTCGACGGTGACAAGGGCTCGTTGAGGATAATTTTTTCGATGCTTTATTCCAATTTGTATTTTAAGTATTTTAGTACATAATCCTCACTAATATTATAAATGCGAAAGTAACTCAGTCTGTCTGTGTGTTACGCAATCACGCCTAAACTACAAAACCGATTTTAAAGAAATTTGGTACAGACATAGTCTAGAGTCTGAGAAAGGACATAGGCTGCTTTTTCATGCGAAAAAAGGGCTGTAAGGGTTTGAAATAGGGGATGAAAGTTTGTATGGAAATTACGTCATTTTTAAAGCTAGAAGCTTGAAACTAATTTTTTAGACATTTGATTAGATGTTAATACATACGACATTCAAATTATGTATGAGTTTTATTTTCAAAAAAATTAGTCTAAAAATTAAAAATGCTCCTAATTCGAAAGTCACTAATCCGCGCGGACGAAGTCGCGGGCACAGCTAGTCCATACTATACTATACTTACTTACTTACTAATATTATAAATGCGAAAGTAACTCTGTCTGTCTGTCTGTCTGTTACCTTTTCACGCCTTAACCGCTGAACCGATTTACATGAAATCTGGCATGGGAATAGTTTAGGACCCTGGGAAAGACATAGCATAGGTTTCGTCCCGGAAATCATTCCTATAGGATGTAAAAGGGGTGTTGGAATTTCGTATAGGGAATCAATTATGTCCCCGCCTTATCCACACACATAATACACTTAGACCGCTAAACCGATTTGGATGAAATTTAGTATGGAGATAGTTTTAGACCCTGGAAAAGACATAGTATAGTTATATTCCCGGAAATCATTCCTAAAGGATGTAAAATTGGTGTTGGAATTTTGTATAGGTAATCAATGATGTCTCCGCCCTCCCCACCTACATAATACACTTGACCGCTAAACTGATTTGGATGAAATTTGGTATGGAGATAGTCTTAGACCCTGGAAAAGACATAGGATAGTTTTTATCCTGGAAATCATCCCTTAAGGATGTAAAGGGGTGTTGGAACTTTGTATTCCCCCCTCTCAATTCATTCAAATCGCGTATTCAAGAGCCACTCATAACATTTTTTTAGGCCGTGCGCGCACTGCGGTCAGTCTACCGGTGCGGTAGAACTACCGTCATTGCGGCCAACGCAAGGCAGTGCGCGCACGGCCTTAAACTACACAACTGCATGTAGGCTATACAAATCTTTGTTTAGGGCTGGGGTCAAACCCACGTCATGCACCAGTTAACAGTTACGCCAACCGTGTCGCTTAAATTTTAACCAATCAAGTTAATATACGAATCATTTCTATTTCAAAATCGGGGCAATATGCGTTTGCCCTTTTGAAAATAGGAGAAGATCGTGTGGCAACAGATATCAACGGGATGATTTATTTGAGCTGAACTGAATCTGAAACTGAAACTGAAGCTGAAATTGAAACTGAAGCTGAAACTGAAGCTGTAACTGTAGCTGAAATTGAAGCTGATACCAAACTGAAGCTAAAACTGACGCTGAAGCTGAAACTGACGCTGAAATCAAACTGAAGTTGAAACTACTATATACTACTATAGGCGACGAGGTGCTGGTGGACAAGCTTCATAGCCTGGCTCATTGGCGAACCGTTGCTTGCCTGTCGGTTTTCTACAGATTGTACTTCGGGGAGTGTGCGCAGGAGCTCCATGACCTGATTCCTCCATCTTCCTTTCACTACCGGTCTACCAGACGCACGGCTGGGTACCACCCACACTTGGTTAATATACCGTCTTGTCGTACCAAGCGCTTCTCTTCCACATTTATTGTGCGCACAGCCAAGCTGTGGAATTCTCTGCCGGCTTCTGTGTTCCCTGCCACTTATGACCTTTCAGCCTTTAAAGCACGAATAAATAGGCATCTTCTGGGCTCGCTCGTCCCATCTTAGACCTCATCTATCGCTTACCATCAGGCGAGATCGAGGTTAAGAGTGGGCCCATCGGCAATAAAAAAATAAAAAAAAAACTGAAACTGAAACTAATGCTGAAACTGAAACTGAAACTGAAGCTGAATCTGAAACTGAAACTGAAGCTGAAACTGAAACTAAAGCTAAAAATCAAAACTGAAGCTGAAACTGAAGTAACATACATAGTGAACATAGTCCAAGTTACAGATAATTTAATAAACCACGTTTATTCTGATTTGAAAACAAATATGAGGGATAAAGAATGGCTGCGTGAAAGAGTAATTTTGGCACCAACTAACGAAATTAAAAGATTATGTCTCATGTGGATTGTGATGTTGTTGAATATCTGTCCGTCGACAATATCATGGATACAAAGCAAGTGACGTCGTACTCTGTAGAGTTTATCAACTCTCTGGAATTGTCAGGGTACCCCATCACATTATTTGAGGCTTAAACTTGGTGTCCCAGTCCTGTTGATGCGTAATCAGGGCGCACCAAGGCTCTGTAATGGCATGCGACTACAAATTACAACCTTGGATGCAATGTTTTCAAGCAATAATTATGACAGAAACAGCAAGCGGTGAAAACGTATTTATTCCTCACATTCAGTTCGAAAAACTCAAATTTCCCCTAAAAGCGGCATTCGCAATGACCATAAAAAAAGCTCATGGACAGACACTGAAAGTCGCAAGTGTACATTTAGAAAAAGACTGTTTTTCCCATGGGCAACTGTATGTGGCGTGCTCACGAGTATCAAGCGTACAAAATCAACACGCCAAGGACGGGAAAACCAGAAACGTAGTTTACAAAAATGTATTGTAAACTACTTTTTTGGTTTTAAAAAGATAAATTTTAAGTACTAACTGTCTGTCTGTTTTTGGGAATGGATGGACCCTGGTGATGGTTTTTTAAATATTATATGCGTTTTTTAACCACCCAAAAAGATACGGTACACCTTTTTGGCAACAAGAATTATTGACAAAGTGTAAATTAAAGCGGGCAAAGCCACGGGCAAAAGCTAGTTATGTATATTTGCTGAAATAAATGTTTGTCCCTTTATTTGAAGACGAAGTAGGTTGGACTACGCTTAAAAGCCATGCTCAAAATGTCGGAAAAAAAACTTTTTTTACAACAACCGCTTCGATTTGGCAAGAGCACATTGTTTTTTGTTCGAAAGCCAGATTTCCATTTACGCAATCTGCGGTAAAAGCGAGGGATATTCGATATAGTATGTCACGATATCGATTGCAATACTGTTACGGGGATTTGCTCCTTGTCACCCACTGGAAATGTTCCCATGATTTAAGTGGCAAGTGTTCGTTAGAATTTCATTAATCTTAAGTTTTTTATATAGTTCTAGTCAATGGTAAGTATATAAGTAGTTTATCGTTTATACTGTGTTACATAACGAATTTTTCAAGTAGGCGTGAATTATGGCAAACTCAGAGATTTAGCGAAAAATACTCATATGATAGATGGTAACAGAATGACATTCTTAGTTAACCGATTAAGAATGTCTGAAGCATTTCGCGATTGCATCATTTTAAATAAATTATGAAACATATTCCAGCAAACCAATATTTTGACTTAATACTACGGATGGTACACTCCCACAGATCATATGACGCGATCATATCGTAGATGTAGACTAACCCATTTAATTAATGTTGACTAAATACAACTTTCATTTAGGGTAGTACTGAATGATAAAATAAATATTGCAGCTTGAAAATTAACTGAATTCCCGCACACACTTTATATTTTTTATTGTATTATTGATGAAAACCTCAATAATTTCCCACTTGCATCAACTATCTTTCACAATATCTCCCGACGGATACAACCAACAAATACAAAGGGAACAGATCTGTTTTAGCACAATAACCTAGATGCGTAAGCACTTAGGGATATGGCCCGAAGTGGGTCAGCCCCCAAGAGGTTCATCTCGGCATAATGCTCCGAAGACATGCGAACAATGGAATGGTGCATCGAACACAGCGCCCGCACTTGGCACGTTGTAATATTCCACTTTTTCAATAATGCTGAGCACTGCAGCTCTGGAATATTTGGTTCCTGTTCTAGAATTCTGTGCGTGGTGATATTTCAGGTGGGAATTACGATTTGAAAGGAGTATCTTTTATGTTTATTATACAGGTTGTGTAAATAGTGGTCCACCATTAAGGGATTGACATTTTACATTGGTAGTTAACTAGAACATAATATTAAAATTTTAACCCGTTTGGCCCAAAGCTTCGCCACACCCTGTATATGTATCGTTTGAGTTGTGAGAGTTCCATTTCATGTTCGAATAGTCTTAGGGGAGCAGCCAGGCTGTTATTCAGTAGTGATGTGGTGGCGCCTTACTCTCAAAAAACTGTTGCAGCCTTGGAGAGTAAACATCCAGCGCCTGCGGTTGATCTCACCTTTCCTGACCCCCCCGATTCGGACTCATCTGTTTTAAATTTTACAGCCCCGCAGTTGTTTGCAGCCGTGAACTCCATCCGAAGTGGCTCTGCTGGCGGCCTTGATGGCCTAACTCCTCAACATTTAAAAAACCTATTGAGTTCAGGCGCCGGGGAAGCCGGTGAGTCTCTTTTGAAGGAGCTTGCGGCTCTAGTTAACCTGATGCTCTCCGGCGGCGTGAACGAAGCCGTCGTTGATGTCTTGTACGGGGCCAACCTATGCGCCCTGCACAAGAAGCATGGCGGCATTCGTCCCATTGCCGTCGGTTGCACTTACAGGCGTATGGCAGCCAAGATATGTTGCAAATTTTATAGTGAAGCGCTTGGCCATAAATTCCAGCTCCTGCAGCTGGGCTTTGGTTTCAAAGGGGGCTGTGAGGCTGCCGTACATACCTTGTCCACATACTTGACCTCAGGTAAAAGTGAGGTCGTCCTCAAGGTTGACGTTAAAAATGCTTTTAATTCTGTGAACAGGGACACTTTGTTGGCAGAAGTTAAAAAAGAATTACCTGAAATTTACGGTTTTATGTGGCAGTGCTACAGGCACCCCTCCAAATTATTATATAAAGACCACGTTCTGAATTCAGCAGTTGGATGCCAACAAGGTGACCCTCTCGGACCAGTAATTTTCAGCTTGTCTATCCATCCAATCATTCATTCAACAACTAAATTCTAAATTTAACGTGTGGTATTTAGACGATGGAACTCTAGGAGGTGAAGTAGACACCGTAATCAAAGATTTTATTTTCCTGAAAGAGCAATTCCAATCCATCGGCCTTGACCTGAACCTCTCGAAATGTGAACTCTATATCTGTGAAAATACTGACAGACAAGCGACACTAAACAAATTCCATACAATAGCCCCTGATATCGAAATCTTGAAAAAAAGTTCATTGCACCTCTTAGGCTCCCCAATTTTAGAAGAAAGTTTTCCCTCTTTTATTGATAGCAAAATTAACGATTTTAATGATATTTCAGAAAGATTTTTCCAAATTAACATACATTCGGCTTACACCCTCATAAGATATTGTTGTTTTGGTCCAAATTTTATTTATTTCCTCCGTTCTTCTCCACTATGGAAGCAATCTCAGTTGTTGGACAAAATTGACCTTATTATAAAAAACACCCTTACTTCAATTTTAAATGTGGTTCTGGATAACCGAGCATAGCTATAAGCCACACTACCCATTCGTTTTAGCGGGCTCGGCATCCGCAAAATTTCCAGTATAAGTCTACCGGCTTTTCTGTCTTCGATCCGCAGCACTGAGACTTTAAGACTAAGAAAATTTTAACACAATCTCAGGTTAGCTACGAGGTGCCGTTTTTGACCGATGCAGTTAATGCCTGGAAAATGGCTTGCCCGAATACAGCGTTGCCCGAGAACCCGTCTTCCCAGAAACAATGGGACGAGCCGCTCTGCAGTTTGGTACGGAATAACCTTTTAAATACGTCAACCAATACTGCTGAGCGCTCGCGCCTGTTGGCTGTGGGTGAATGGAAGTCGGGCCTTTGGCTACAAGCATTACCTTCACTTAATATAGGTACTATGTTAAGTGATAACACGTTCCGGATCGCTACATGTCTACGTCTGGGTGCTCCCAGCGGTGCTCCACATCGCTGTCAACGCGGCGCGGCTGTCGACCGCCTCGGACATTATGGCCTTTCCTGCAGCAGAAGCTCTGGTCGGATAGCACGGCATGCCAGCATAAATGACATCATTCGTCGGGCTCTTGTCACCGCTGGAGTACCATCTGTTTTAGAACCCAACGGCTTGGCACGGGACGATGGGAAGAGACCAGACGGGATGTCTATAATGCCTTGGAAGTTGAGTAGGCCTTTGGTGTGGGATGCTACTTGTGTTGACACCCTTGCACCATCCCATCTTCTCAGTACGGCGAGCTGTGCTGGGGCGGCAGCTGCAGGTGCAGAAAATCTCAAACGGCGCAAATACAACAACCTAATTGGGTGCTATATGTTTGAGCCGTTTGGGGTTGAAACGTTAGGACCATGGGGTCCGAGTGCGCATCGACTCTTTCGTGACATCGGCAAACGATTAGTCGACTCCACAGGTGACCAGAGGGCTGGCCTTTTCTTTGGACGGAGAATCAGCATTGCCATTCAACGTGGCAATGCGGCCAGTGTTCTGGGCACTTTTCCCATTGATAGCGATGTTGACGAATTTTTTGATGCCCTATAATTTATTTTTATTTTCGTCTGTACATATTTTTATTAAGTATAGAAATACTTAAGTTAAATTATTCCAAAATAAAATACTCATTCGTCTTAGAATGTTAAACTACATTCCAATACTATTCTTGGAATGTTGTCTAAGGAAGTTTTCCACAATTAAATTAACTTCAAGCTTTACGGTTTTTTTATTATGATTTTTATTGACCTAATATTATATGGTGTTCCATTTTTATATTTCTTTTTCAGCACCTCCAAAAAACATCTAGATTCCGGGGATAACATCAGGGAGTTGGACTAGAAACTCGCTAAAATATAGTTTTTCTACTACCTACGTGTATAAAATGAAAAGTATCGGTTTGATTTTAGACCTAAACAACAGAGCATAAAACATCAATTTCCACAATCCTTAGCTGCTGTGGTACGTTATTTACCATCCATTCTGCCTGCTAAGCGTAGTGATTACAGCATTATCCTCTGTGCACGATCCTTTGGGACTGCCGGTCTCATGGGCGAGCTCGCTTAACCGCTGGATATTTTACGGATTGTTCTTGTACAGATTCTATCAGTTTCTGTATTAAAATATATCTACGAAAGGTATGCTATAGCAAATATAACTAGATTTGAGAAAAACTTCTGGTGATTTGCTGCAACAGACTCTCTGCATCCGAGTTTAGCGTGTGGTACATCATCACAGTGTAGTGCCTTGATTGAATACATCAATAAAATGATAATCAATTTTAAACCGACGACAAAAAAGGAGGAGGTTATCAAGTCGACGTGTATAATTATATTTTTTTTTATCTATGTTCACCGATTACTCGAAGACGGCTGAACCGATATGGAAAATTCTTTTTTTTTGTTTGAAAGGGTACATATACTTCGAAATTGGTCCCACTGTCACCAAGTCAGGATCTGATGATGGGATCCCAGGATCCCTCGATTTCTCCAGAGAAATCGAGGGAACTCTTCAAATATTATAGGCACACCTATAGTGATTTGAGTATTTTTTATAGTAACTTGTGTAGTTGCATTCGAAAAGCGCCATTTGTGAAGTGGACCTGATGATGAAGACAGAGTAGTAGTATTGAGTAGTTCCAGATGGCCACTGGAACTACACAATATATAAGTAGAAATAATAAGTATCTTATGTGTTCCGCTTTGATTACTTGAATGTGGTTATTAAGCACATTATGCTCGTCACAATGCATATGGTGAAGTGAAGCTGATGGTGAAGTACCAGGAGAACTCCTCAACAATTAACGGCCCAACATTGGGAAAATGCAATATTTTGTAAATGATTATAAGTAGTTGACAATCGTTGTTAAAAATCGACCAACTAAAAAGAGTGAAATAAAAACTTTTTACCAAAAAATTAAACCAACTCCCAAAAAACACTGCAAAGTGAAAAATAACTGATTTCTGAAGTCGGCGCCAAAAACGAAAATACAAAACTAAAGACACCGACTACCGAAATTAAAGTTATTTTTCACTTTGCAGTGTTTTTTGGGAGTCGGCTTAATTTTTTGGTAAAACGTTTTTTATATTATAAGACATTTTAAGCAAAGTAACAAGAAAAAAATGCACCATTTAAAGTCATCATAATACACTTTTTTTGTAATAAAGAAACTCTAGACCCTAAACAGAATACTGTGCTCCAACACAAATATAGCTGATGTACCTAACTCAAAAGGCTGCCCAACTCAAGTGGGACTGGGCAGGACAAGTCTGCCGCATGTTGGACCAACTGTAGGCAAAAATTACGCAAAGCTGGTGCCCTGAGACAGGAAGGTGGGGTCGCGGAGACACCGAATGAGATTCCGTTGGAACTTTAGAGAGGACGTGTGGGCCCGCAAGAAGTGGAGGGAGGCCTTAGCCTTGGAGTGAGACAGATCGGGCTTATAAAAAAAAAAACCCTAGACCCCACTAGGATACCTCTCGCGCCCGGCATTGGTCGAGGCCATGCTGCGGGGCGAGAGGGAGTGGGAAGCGGTCGCCTCCTTCTGCGAAGCAATCATGCTATCGAAGGAGGAGGCGGGCCGCGTGAGGGAGAGGATGGCGTCCTCCCTCCAGCCCAGCCGCAGTGGTAGACGCCCACGGCGTCGGACGTCGGCCGACGATCTCCGGCCACCGTAGGCGCGGGCATGCGGACAGCGAGTAAAGGGCAACTCGCTGTCTGACCACGGACCATGCCCGGGTCGACGGCGCGTTGTGTTCCACGCGCGCCTCAAAGAGCGTCAGCAACATGACGAGGCCCCCTCTGCAGAGGGCCGAAGCCTGCCGGGGTCGTGGGACTTATCCCATTACCGTGACCCCGGTACGTAAAGGGTTATTGAAGGAACACCGTGGATTTTAGTCAGTAAAAGTCTGACAGTCCCTCCCACCCTGCCCGGAGTGGGAGGACTTATTTGATAATTTTACCACGTTAAAAAAAAAAAAAAAAAGACCCCACTAGGATGAGATACCCTTTTTCGTAAGATCTAGTTTCGTTTCGGCGCGTCGTGTTACGTGGGTGCCTCAAAGAGAAGTCAGCATCAACAACGGCTCCCAATGGAATAATTGCCTGGTGGATGGAATGAGGTGGGTTTTTGGTCAGTAGAAGTCTGATACTCTCTTCCACTCCACCTAGAAAATGGAGACGTAATTTAATGATTTTCCCTCCGAATTAATAAAATATAGTTTCATCATCATAAGTTCATAAAAACATAAATGCGTTGGAAGGTACTTTAGATTCTTATGTTTACTAGTGCAAAGCTAAATAATATTTAAATCTCGAAAGAAACATTTTTATTAAACGATATGTGAGGAGAGGATTTTAAACTAGTATAGTATGATAATATTTATGATTCACTATCTTAATTCAGCAATGGGAAAATAGTTTGTTTTATTGATTGAAATGCTATAGAACTATACCCTCTTTCATGCTAACTCCAATCCGTCCACCATTTTACATATTTTCCATCCGCCTTTATGAACGCTAATCTCTTTTAATCCCTCCAATACTGCATATTCCGAATGTATTACTGAACATACGTATTTTCCGATTTAGTATTCAAGTCAGGTCATTTTGCGTGTACCTCTGTCTGCCGGGTCCGAAGCCCGAAAGCCCGATTATATTAATCCTACGTGCGTTTTGTGTCGTCCGAAATGCTCTGGTGGACCACTCTCATTTCAATGCAGCGTTTTGATTGGCTGGTTTTCAATGCGTATGTTTTTAATGAAATAATTACATGAATGACATCATGGCGGGCTGCGGAGGTATTTTTGGTTGATTTAGCTCGCAATTGATTACGGGCTAAATTTTTTTTTTCTTTAAATTAGGCTTGCAAGGTTTTAATGCAATAGATTGATTGATATATATTCTTTTAGTTAGTAACTCAGTGGTGATTTTATACGTCTGAAAAGGTAGATATTTTTTCGTGACTATTTTAGCTTCTGCTAGATGTTGATATCGATCTTTATATCACTTGGGTTTGATAATTATAATGAACTCTGTGTTTTTTGTGTGTCACAAAATAAGGAGAATCTACCATCTGGATAATATTGTTCGTTTGTGCTGATATATAACTTTCTTGTTATTAGAATAAGTAAACGTACTCTGTATAGCTATAAGCGTTCCAAATTGCTTATAAACCTTTTTTAATTGAAACAAGAGCCAAAGTGGATGAAATACCCCTATATTTAATAATATCCGCACTCCTCGATGCATAACCGAATCCATTCAATGTAAAAATAAAGAACTGAAGAGTAATCACTGTCCGTATGAAAAGTGCCCATTCATAGCAGAGTTAACATTCAACTAAGTTTCATTCCACACTTTTTGCGAGGGCCGATCGAATTCGCGAAACTGCTTCATTTCGATTTTTTTTTCAGCCTCAACCATTTTACAAAGCCCTTCCGCGTTCTCGCATATTCAACCAATTTTTACCAGAGGCCTGAGTTATGAGGGGTCTTGCAGTACTGGTTGGTCGTTGGAAGTCGGGAGTGCCGTTGAAGCCGACAATGTGTATAAATAGGCTATACCGATTTCGATCACGTAGCTGTAACGAGGCGTCGCGACTGTACCTAGAGCTATCGATCTATACCGTGATGGAATTTACGGAGGGACGCTCGTAGGTGATGGCGTGAAAGCTGCGTTGCTTGTCTGTGATTAACGTTAAGGAGTATGTGTAGACGGGGGTGAGATATACGGGTTTTTCGGTAACACTTTTCGTCGGAAACCTTACTATTAATCACTACTAATATTTGGCTTAGTTTCTGCTAGGGTTTCAGGTATGTTTTAACGAAATACCGCGGTCTCGGAATTCAATTAGCAGTTGAGGAACAAAGTGCGTTTTTAGTCAGTAGCAGTCTGACACTTTGGGAGGAGCCATTAGATGGTTTTCCCACGAAAAAAAAACTATCCAGTCTAAATCTACTTATTCTCTACTATGCCAAGGTCTCACTAATATCCTTGCACTGTTCCTTCTAGTCATTTAAGTAATGGCAAGATACTTACTTAAATGACTAAAAGGAACAGAGGAAGGATGTTCACTATTCAGTTTCATTCTTAGAGGAGCTTGTGGCTAAATAGTAACAGCCGATCGTAAGTATAAGATGAGTGACCATCCTAACATTTTGAGATTTCTCCGGACCTCGAAAAACACGTTAGGCCACCCGGAGGATACGGTGAAGCACACGGTCCAGGTTTTCCCTGCCTAGGCGGAGCACCACTGTGTCCTCGTGGAGGCGATCAGCAGCGTGAACCTCTCGCGCCCGGCCCTGGTTCAGACTATGGTTCGGAGCGAGTGTGAATGGGATGCGGTCGCCTCCTCAGCGAAGAAGTCATGCTAGCGAAGGAGGAGACTGAACGCGTGAGGGAGATACAGTTATCTTCTTCACGCCCCAGCCACCGCAGGAGACGCCCCGGGTGTCTCAGATCACGAGCTGATCTCCGGCTACCGTAGACGCAGGTTTGCGGACGGCGAGAAGGGGTAGCTCACCGTCCGATTTGGGCAGAACAATGTGACAAACAAGATATGTCTAGTCGTTACAGACGTTTTTTTATTATTTACAGGCTTACGTTTGACCACCATCTCACCTGATGGTAAGCGACTGATGCGGTCGAAGACGAAGCATGTTTACCTAGAAGTAACCTATTCACTCTTGACTTGAAGACTCCCAGGTTATAGCTATCAGGAAACACAGACTCCAGAGAATTCCACTGTTTTATCGTAAGCCATATTTTATGTTGTTCGCAAGCAGCGAGTTTACGATTAATATAAATAGTAGACTCAATACATATGATTTTTTGCAATCCGTGTTGAGCCCGTGTGATGAATAACACTTCTTCCCACAGAAAGGATGCTTGCCTATATTATTGACTATTTTCTTATCTTTATCCTTTTGTGGAAGTATAGCCATGTGCATATTGTTGTTTTCGAAAACTATTCGCTTTTACTAAACGTGTGTTTTTATAATGTTTTTAGAGTAAGTTCAGCTTCATTAATATGCATAGTAAGACAACATTACGATGTTACCTTGCCATGCATATTAAATAGGTTTAGAAGTTTCAACAATAACTAAACTTTTGGAGCTGCATTAACAAAATATTGCAGTAAGTTAAAAGTTTCCTGAACAATATACTGAGTAAAATTAAGTTGTGGCTTTTAGATCTTCTCTTATGAGTTTAGGTTTCTAGTATCTGGATATACAATATCGTAAGAAACTCTGCCGGTGACTTCATTCGTGTGGCAGGGTGTCCCCGCGTAAATCAGAATTCCGTGGGAATACCGAGATAAAAAGTAGCTTACTTGTTGAGGAAAGAAGTTATTTTGAAATTACAGACAGATAATATATCACTTTTTTGTATAGAAGATGCAGTTTAAATGAATAAATGTACATAGGTATTTTAAATTAGGTACTTGTCCCACGAGTCTACTAAGGTAGGTATTATAAATATTACAAAATTTTTAAAATTTCTATAACATTAGGCGACCTAGAATAGATGGTAGATTTATTTTTTCTACATTCACGATTAACAACAATACTAAGTACATTATTTTAACCCATTCTACAAAACTGTACTACCGATGAGAAAAAAAACTTTATCTACAAACTTCTTCTCTTCGCGTCGAGTTCCTCAATGCTGAGGTTCGTGAAGCCCCCGTGGAAATAGCTTATCCCTGATGATGTTCCGCCATCTATGCCTTTTCATGGCATCGTGTAAAGTGACGTGTAATTGGACATCCAGGGTGGAACGGACCTGATCAACCCACCTTGTTGGGCTACGGCCTATAAGTTGTTTCCCATCAACCTTGCAACCTTCTATCTACAAACTACTCCCAAGCATACAATAGTTATTTGAAAAAAAAATACGGTAAATTTGTAAAATATCTCATCCAAACACTCATTGGGAAATTATGAGTTATTTCACGTAATACATTTTTATTTGTTGCAATATACAGTCATGTTGCAAAATTGTATATATGTATATTAAGTGAAATATTGTGCAAGTAAAGTGGTAACAGAAATAAAAACACATAAACTTCCTTACTAGGTTACATCGTAACCTGTACTAAGGAAAGTCAGCCCATAATTATCAGAAGTTCGAGTAAGAAAAGCAAGACTGTACCAATTATTGTTAACTTACGATGGTTACATAGTAGATACAAAATACATTCAAAATCTACGCAGTCGTGTTTAATTCAGTGACTGTCTCATTTTATTGTTTGTGCAAACTAGTTGAAGCTAGAAATCACAGATGGCACCACCGTCGTTTTCCGCTTTCCCACTCACATAGAATTTATTATTCAATCCGAGTGTTTCCTCACAATGTTATTTTTTCTTTATTTTTCTTTCTTGGCGATGAAATTTTGGCTTGAAATCACAGCAGTGTCATAAGGAGTATTGGAGTCACATGTGTACATGATATAAGAACATACCTATTGTAGGTCTTTATGAATTGATATTACTTAGATACAGACGCAGTGAGACAGTGTTCAGAGTGACCTTATTGCCACATCTGCTTCGGCTGCAGAGCGTGCGCGCCTGCTGGCTGTGGGTGAATGGGAGTCGGGTCTCTGGCTTCATGCACTACCGTCATCGAACATAGGCACCTTGTTCGATGATACTACTTTCCGCCTCGCTACTTCCCTTCGTTTAGGTGCTCCCTGTTGTTCTGCTCATTGCTGCCACTGTGGCGAAGTTGTCAACAGCTATTCACCACGGCCTTTTATGCGTCCGCAGCGCGGGTCGCATAGCACGGCACGTGAGTATTAACGACATTATCCGACAAGCTCTTGTCACTGTCGGCATTCCAGCTGTATTAGAACCCAATGGCCTGGCACGCGACGATGGCAAAAGACTGGACGGCATGTCTTTATTTCCTTGTAAGATGGATAGGCCTTTGTGAGTGTGGAACGCAACTTGTGTCGATACTCTTGCGCCATCCCATCTTCCTAGCTCGTCTTACTGTGCTGGCACTGTCGCTGCGGCTGCTGAGAACCTCAAGCGGTGGAAATATAATAACCTTGTTGGTAGTTATATTTTCGAGTCATTTGGGGTTGAAACCTTGGGGTCGTGGGGTCCGAGTGCTCACAAATTATTTAAAGATCTATTCAGACGCCTAGTTGACACTTCGCGTGACCGAAGGGCTGGCTTTTACCTTGGAAAGAGGTTAAGCATTGCTATACAACGTGGCAATGCCGCCAGTCTTTTGGGCACATTACCAGTGGACAGCGACGCGCACGAATTTCTGGATGCCGTATTTTAGTTCATTTTTAGGTGTATATATTATGTAGTTTAGGTTTTTATTTAAGTTTAAAGTGTTAAAAATTTAATGTTAAAAGCTAATAAAATACCCCTGTATTTTATGTGAATGAAAACACTGTTGAAAATATAAAAATTATGCAACAAATAAAGATTCGTTTTCTTTTATCGTCACATACCAACAGTACCAAACTTTACGTTTTTATTTTCTTAGGAATAGTTATTTTACCCTTTTAAAATTCTATCAACGTTTGCAAGGGTAAGACATAAATGTCTCCATATTTTCTTAAAGGGGCTCTCGAAAAGAATTGTTCCTAACAAGACACATAAGATTTTTTTGTAATAAAGTAATTTAAAATAAGTAACCACGATTTACATGTTTCCTGAGAATTAAAAAGTCACTTTTCAAAATATGGCCTTTCCTTGGGAAATTATTTTAAACAAAACACGGCCCCTTGCAAAAATATTAGGCACCTTAAGAACTTTTTATTTTACAAAATGTTACATACTTTGATAGAAAAACTTACGTAAATAGAACATTTTCTTTACATAAAAAATATCCTACTAGTCCTACTTCCTACTAATATTATAAATGCGAAAGTTTGTGAGGATGGATGGATGTTTGTTACTCTTTCACGCAAAAACTACTGGACGGATCTGAATGAAATTTGGCAAGTAGATAGTTTACATCCTGGAATAACACATAGGCTACTTTATATCCCGAAATTGCCACGGGATCGTGATTTTACGCGGGAAAACCCTCCCGCGCGAACGAAGTCGCGGGAAAAAGCTAGTAATCTATACTAATATTATAAAGCGGAAAAGTTTGTTAGTTTGTTTGTTTGTTTGTTTGTTTGCTTGAACGCGCTAATCTTCGAAAGTACTGGGTGGATTTGGATGAAATTTGGTATGGAAGTAGCTTGAAGCTTGAGGAAGGTTATAGGCTACTTTTTACCCGACTGCAAAAAAGGAGAGTTATGTTTTTACCGTGATAGAATCCACGGGAGCGAAGCCCCGCGAGAGTACTAGTATATAATAATGTCCTTACGTATTAATTTCATAGATTGTTATAGTTAACAGAAACATATAGACCAACAAGACAAATTTCAAGGAAAGAAAGAAAAGTATTCAAGTGGTCGAAATAAACTGTTTTCGTGAATGTACCGTATTTCATCCTTTAACCAAAATAAATGTACGGCTAGTTTGGTAAAGCATTGATTTATTGAGGATCGGCCATGTTTAAAATTGGTTTATAAATTGTAGTGGTTGAACGTGCAAGCTCAGGGGTAGGAAGGGTTTGTAAATAGATGCAGGTGGGGTTGAAATACTGGCCGATGTGTAGGTAAGCAGAGCTCGTGTTAATGAGGCCATATTAACACTAGTCAGCGGATTTTGAAGGCCTTTATTATACGTACTTTATTAAAATTAGTTTAGTTACCGGTGAGTTAAGTCAATTCTCATAAAAAATATTTCAAGATTGAGTATTATAATTAATTACGTTACTCTCTATGTTCATAAAAAGAATCTAACCACGAATATGCTTGTTTTTTTTTCATTCTAAATTCAACTTCTCTTTAGATACAAAATTTTAACAAGAATCTACTAATTAGATAGTATTTAAACTTATTTCAAAGTAAGAAAGTTTATATGAAAACAGCTGATTATGTTGTACCTACGTTTATTCAACAACAGAAATGGGTGTCTGAGCCAAGAGAGAGTAAAAATAAGTTATAGATTTTCCTAAAACATAAGTAATCTTAAAAATCTTTCTCTACACCTGTTCGGTCCGACGTGAAACAGAACGCACCCTTTTGACATAAAGAATTTGATCTTGACATTACTTGACTTTGACAGATAGACTTTGCTTGGAAAATGCCGTCCGCCTTTTGGGACCTGTTGGGTTAAATATAATTGGTAAAATATCGTTGGATTCGCCTGTTGAGACCGATAATTGGGGCGCGAATTATTTGTTGTTTGAAGTTGTAGTCTCCGATTGACGAGAATCCAGGGATATTTCTCGGAACATATCGCCTTATTGCGTCACCTAGTGGCACGCGCTTGGTGGAAACGAGTTGGGTGTGATGCTGAGTTGGAACCGCGCCATCTGGAGACGGCGCCTTGTGAACGTCCACACACTTGACTTACATCACACTTTTCAATTACTCATCTCATATTACATACCTACCACACTTGGGGCGTGACCTTGGAAGGTCGAAGCTTGGCGTCCCCAGCACTCAGGTTAGTGGTACCATTATTGTGTAACCTTGTTTATTTGTTTGAAAAGCAACGCTAGGGCTCCACGTATCGTGGACAAGTTCAGACCGTCCAGTTACCGTTGCACTGGCCTATTGCAGTCTAGATCAAAGTGGTAGCAGGCGTGGCTCTTATAAGATCCACTGATTCATTCTGGTAGTAGGCGTGGCTCTTATAATATAAGATCCACTGGTTTAATTGGAAGTTTTGAAAGTAACTTTGGTTTGATTACTTAACACAACTTATAACTTAATAAGTTTTGAATATATTACCATGTCATCCGGGCTATCTAATTGAAGTTGAATCAATTGAAGTTGTATTTGTAATTTGTACTGTAGCCCTTTGTTGAATTGACAAGTAAGATTTATTTGTGAAATTAGGAATTGGTTGTATTTGGTACATAAGTTGGTATATTGTTGTAAAAGTTGTTTGGTATTTGTGGCAATTAATAATTGAATGTCATTGATCTGAATTTAAAAGGTTATCTAAATAATAATTACACATAGTCTAACATAACAAGACTTGAATGGTGTGGATTGACTTATTGCATTTATTTGTATTTATTAGATTTTGTTAGAGATTCTCCGGCTCAATATTATACAGACAATTGTTGTGCTTATTGATGTTTATTGGTGTGATCCTGCACAATATATACATTGAATTGTTATTTATTTTGTAACTAGCCATCCTTAGCAAGCTAGATTCATACTTGGAATAAGTACAGGGTCGGATTTGGACTTGAAATAATTGAATTTGAATTTTTATTTTGTTGAGATTATTTGGTCGGCTAACAAGTCATTGCTGTTTGTTTAATATTTGATTGTTGGTTGTTGATTGGTGTTTTGTATTAATATTTGATTGTTGCAATGGCCTCATTAAGGGCAGTCAGGGAGGCTGCTGCGGGATTGACCTCACAGTTGAGATGGTTCACATCGGCAGCTGCAACTGTTGAGCGTGTGGAATTGGAAGAGCTCACCCTTGCTCGGTATGGGCAAGTGATTGAGAGGATCAAGTCAGCTGATGCTGCGCTCACGCGCTTCAACGAGTACATCATGGACGTGGATTTGGGGGTGATGGATCAGACAGCCCGCGATAAGATTTTGGGTGACTATGACCAGATTGTCCACCTGGGGGATGTCATATGTCTACGAGCGTGGGAAATTTTGAAGAGTCGGGTGCCTGATGCGGCCAAGCCGCAGACCCCCGTTGTTGCAGGCCCTGGACTATTGAGTAGGCTGCCCACCCTGGAGCTGCCACATTTTGACGGTCGCTTGGACCACTGGCTGGGCTTCCTAAATCTCTTTGAGAGTCTTGTCGATGCACGCTCGGACCTCGGACCTGCCCAGAAGCTGGCCTATTTATTGTCTGTCCTGGAGGGCGAAGCCAGAGCCTTGGTGCAGCACTTGCCGGTGACGGATTCCTCCTATCCGACCGCTCTGGAGCTTCTCTCCCGACGGTATCAGAACAAGCGCTGCCTGGCTGATGTGCACATCGACCAAATTTTGGGACTACCGGCTATTGTCAGCACGTCGACGTTGCGCACTGACTTGCTGAACCCGTTGGTCTCAGCGACCAACGCTTTGAGACGCTTGGAGTTACCGGTAGAACATTGGTCCTACTTGTTGGTGCACATAGTGCTGCAGTTGCTCCCCGCGGTGTTGAGGTCACGTTTTGAGCAGAAGTATGGTGGGGATAGTGCCACCCATCTTCCCCCCTTTGACGACCTCCTCAAATTTTTGGAAGACGAGTGTCGGTTTTCGGATACCACTCGTGGCGCCACGGGGTCACCCCCACTACCTTCTCAGCCCAGAGACCAGGGACGGACTAGGGCTCGGGGGCCTGTTGATGTTCCCCCCGCCCCCCGTTTTGTTGGCGCCCGGAGTCCTCGGGCTAGGGGGCCTGTTGATGATCGCCCCGCCCCTCGTTTTGCTGGCGCCCGGAGTCCTCGGGCTAGGAGGCCTGTTGATGATCGCCCCGCCCCCCGTTTTGCTGGCGCCCGGAGTCCTCGGGCTAGGGGGCCTGTTGATGTTCGCCCCGCCCCCCGTTTTGATGGTGCCCGGAGTCCTTATCATTGTGACTTTTGTAAGGCAACGGGGCATGTCATGGCGCGTTGCCCGGATTTTTTGAATTTGCACGTAAGTGCCCGCCGCCGTATTGTCAACGCGCGCCGTTTGTGCTTCTCGTGTTTGGGGGCCCACTTCTATCGGGACTGCCCCGACCCCCGCCCGTGTAGAATTTGTGAAGGGTCCCACTTGGAGATTTTGTGCGCCAACGCGAACCGCTCCAGCAGACCAGCTTCTGAGGGGGGTTCGCGCAGGGGGGGGTACCCCGGAGACGAGCACCGGGCTGAGACCCGCGATTCTGTACGCCGCACTCCACCCCCCGCGCAAGTTGAACGGGAGCCCCACGAGCGCCATTTGGTCTTCCCTCGTCAGGAAGAACGCGCATTGGCTGCTAGGCAGCAGTGGCCGGGTCGGCGCCGCTGCCTTTCCCCTCCGTTAGCGGAACGTCCCCGGCTGGAGTCGCGCCCTCCGCCATTCGGGCATCCGGTGGGATATGCCCCTCCAGTGATGGCGAGCGGCTCGGGACACCGCGCAGACGAATATTTGGATTGTTGGCCTCGTCGTGAACGAAGGCAGCCTGGAAGCGGCGATCGGTCGCCGCCCAGGCATCACTAAGAGATTGACGCCTGCCCGCTAAAGGACCCCCCCGATCAAGACGGTTTTGTTGCCAACGGCCTCGGTCAAGGTCTGGGGACCCTTGGGTGACTCAATTGTGGTCCGTGCCATTTTGGGCACGGGAGTCCGGGGTTGCCTTTTGTCGTCTTGGTTAGCGGGACAGGTTGGCCTGAAGGTGAACGACCTTTCAGGCAGGATTTGGGGAATTGGCGAAACGGCTGTCACCACTGTTGAGGGAAGGACCTGGTTTGAAATCACCCTTGTGAGTGGTCCTTACCCTAAAATTGGTGCTCCTGCCCTTGTTATAACTGAACTTGGTTCAATTGTTGGTGACTGATCGTGACACTAAGAACTCGCATGCCGGTTGCAATGCGCTGTTGGCCATTCTGCAGCGATAATTTTGGATTCTGTCGGCTGATCGCGTCAATGAGACGAGGCCCTTTGCTGGCGTCGTAACGGATTTTGTTGGTCCCCCTTTGTTGAAGACGTCCACCCTTCGTAATAGCAAGATTGTTAGGGCTTATTTGTGTGTTTGTCTGCCTGTCAACCAAGGCAGTACATTTGGAGCTGGTAACCTCCCTCTCGACAGAGGCCTTTGAGGCGACTTTGGAAAGATTTGTGTCTGGCCGTGGGTTACCTTCGTTGATTAGGTCTGATTGCGGTACGAATTACAAGGGTACAAGTAACTATTTGAAGGAGGTATACGCCTTCCTTAATGAGAGCCAGGTTGATATTGCTAATAGTTTGGCCCGCCGAGGGGTCACTTGGTTGTTTGACCCGCCAGCCTGCCCCCCATTGGGGGGGTATTTTTGGGGCCGCGGTGAAAGCGGCAAAGGGACGCTGGCGGAGATTGTTGGGAGACACCGTTCTCACCTTTAATGAACTAGCTACGGTATTTGGCCGCATTGAAGCTGTGTTGAATTTGCAACCTTGTCAAGACTTCCAATTGATTAGCGGACGGGTAGGCCCGTCCGGGGGGGGTAGATGTTCGGTCAGACGTGAAACAGAACGCACCCTTTTGACATAAAGAATTTGATCTTGACATTACTTGACTTTGACAGATAGACTTTGCTTGGAAAATGCCGTCCGCCTTTTGGGACCTGTTGGGTTAAATATAATTGGTAAAATATCGTTGGATTCGCCTGTTGAGACCGATAATTGGGGCGCGAATTATTTGTTGTTTGAAGTTGTAGTCTCCGATTGACGAGAATCCAGGGATATTTCTCGGAACATATCGCCTTATTGCGTCACCTCGTGGCACGCGCTTGGTGGAAACGAGTTGGGTGTGATGCTGAGTTGGAACCGCGCCATCTGTAGACGGCGCCTTGTGAACGTCCACACACTTGACTTACATCACACTTTTCAATTACTCATCTCATATTACATACCTACCACACTTGGGGCGTGACCTTGGAAGGTCGAAGCTTGGCGTCCCCAGCACTCAGGTTAGTGGTACCATTATTGTGTAACCTTGTTTATTTGTTTGAAAAGCAACGCTAGGGCTCCACGTATCGTGGACAAGTTCAGACCGTCCAGTTACCGTTGCACTGGCCTATTGCAGTCTAGATCAACACCTATACGTTACTTACGTCTGTATTAGAACTATTCTTCCATGTTTCACGGATGAGCGCCCGTTAAGTGGCCAATAAAACAATGGCCAACTTTCCTGGCACAGACTATACTAGACGTAATAAGAAACGTGTACAATGTCGTAAAGAAAAAGTTGGATTATGTTTGAGAATAACTCCTTAATGTTGAGTGGCTTTGTGATGATATTCGAAGTAGTTGGAATTGCTTTTTTTAACGGGAAGACTATCCGTTATCTTCTAGTGAAATATTGTTGTATTAACTTACATAACTTTTTTTGCTTGAAAATACACAAATTTACTCCCGCGTTCGCTTTGTTAAAGAAGCAATCATAATCATTCTGCTTTGGTTTTTGTAAAGTAAGATGTTCGCTAAGATAGCAAAGAAGTTAGATGAAAATGCATCTTTCTGTATTTTATAGAAAATGCAATCACCCATTTACATTAGAGACAGCAAAATAAGAAGGAACTTCTTATTAAATAATAAAAAATAAAACGTGTCACAGCACTACGAGGGTCGATAACTTTCCACGTCACTTGCCAATAACACGGTGATTCTCTTCGTTCTTCTTAATTTGAAAATTCTGTCTCTGGTATCAATGTATTGAAATTTCTGTTATACTTCACACATGTGGACATAGGATTACAATACCCTTGCCATATCGTTTATTATCATCCAAAGAAGCTGTGCACTTGGTATGTATATACCCTTTAAATTACACGTTGTATATTATTAATTAGTGCACCTAGACTGTAGTGAAAAAACTACAGATTTTATTACAATTACCAACAATTTTTCGGGTATACTTAAGAAAGTGTACCTATTAGTTAAATATAGCCAAATAGACTCTAGTTAATTAGGTATTCTCAAAGATACACGTGAAAGAGCTATTGTTTGTTAAGTACGTGTAAAACAGATCCACTAAAAGCACACGTGTAATAATATGTAAGTATCAACGCATGTGCTTAGACATCTAATTTAGTTATGTAGTCGTAGGCGCGCCCCAGCCCACCTAGTAATTGTACCTAATTGATACTAGGCAATCAAGGTATTTATTACATTTAATGTTTGTCTAGCTTTTACTCGCGATTCAGTTCGTGTATTTTCGCACGTTTTTTAGAGATAAAGTATATCTTTTAGACTATTGCAGACTAAAATTTATTTCTGTGCTATATTTCACCCAAATCCAGTCCGCTGTTTTCACGTGATTGAGTATCTAACAAACATTCATATATATTTTTGTGATGGTTTAATGTGTGATCGTGAATAATCACTAACCACGAAACTGAAAATGACCTTGAAGTTCTACTGATTTTTACAATGATCCTTATATAATAAGTGAAACAAAGTTTTCGTTGGACACATTATCCGTTCGAACGCATACATTCAGTAGTAAGTAAGCAACCGGTAAAAATCAAAGGTTTGGAGTGATAGCATTTAATATATCAATAAGAGATATGGGATAAACCTTAATAATAGCATCCACCGCGTCCGACCTTCAAAGTTAAGAAATATATGCAAAGGTCTCTCCTCGGATGGGTGACCAATATAATATATTGAAATTCTTGGTGACCCGGAAAGTACGTTTAGCCTTATGTACACTTTTGACAGCCGTTACGGTAAATCAAAAGCCACAAAATCTTACACCAGTCTTGCAAAAGGGTAAGTACTGATTTGTAGAGGTCAGATAGCTGTTCGTCTAAATTACTAGCAATTCTAGTTACATTGGAAGTCGTCCCAAATATAGTTGGGAACAGACTAGGCAGATGATGTTGGTATTGATAAGAAATATCATCATTATCTTTCTGCCCTTATCCCAGTTACTTGGGTCAACGCAACCCATTTTCTTCTTCCATTCTCCCCTGTCTGACGTTATCATAAAAGAAAAAGTAATTGATGCTCATTTACTCCTTTTTCAACCGACGACAAAAAGAGTAGGTTATCAATTCGACGCGTATATATATATATATATTTTTTTTTTTTTAATGTATGATCATCGATTACTCGAAGACGGCTGAACCGATTTGGAAAATTCTTTTTTTGATTGAAAGGGTATACTTCGATATTGGTTGCATTTTCATAAACGTCAGGATCTAATGATGGGATCCTGGAGAAATCGAGGGAACTCTTCAAATATTATAGGCACACCTATGTCGTTTCGGGTATTTATTATAGTAACTTGTGCAGTTGCTCTCAAAAAGTACCATTTGAGGAAGTGGAACTGATGATGAAGACCACAGATGGCTGCCGAAACTACTCAATAATAAGTATGAGTGGATTGCGATTCGATTACTTGAATATGAATGTTACGCACTTAATGCTCGTCACAATGCATATGGTGATGTAGAGCTGATGGTGAAGTACCAGGAGAACTCCTCAACAATTAACGGCCCAGCATTGGGAAAAGCAATATTTTGTAAAAGGTTATAAGTAGTTGATAATTAGGCTCTTGTAACTAGGTAAATTAAAAATAGACCAACTAAAAAGAGTGAAATAAAAACTTTTTACCAAAAAATTAAACCGACTCCCAAAAAACACTGCAAAGTGAAAAATAACTTTAATTTCGGAAGTCGGTGCCAAAAACGAAAATACAAAAGACACCGACTACCGAAATTAAAGTTATTTTTAACTTTGCAGTGTTTTTTGGGAGTCGGTTTAATTTTTTGGTAAAATGTTTTTATCTTTTATAACATTGCACAATCTATGAACATTAAAACCCATTACACTTTTAGTTACATGCACACGCTCCTTACATGTCAATACCAAGATAGGCGACATTCTTTAAATTTTTCAATAGGCGCCACTTTCAAACTTCTATTTATATTATCGAGATGCGAGGATCACCGTGAAGACACGGTTTGCCCCGTTTGAGCAGAGCTTCGCCGTGTCCTCGTAGGGGCGATATGCGGTGGCCTCTCGCACCCGGCTCTGGTTCAATTCATGATCCGGAGCGAGGAGGCATGGGAAGCAGTCACCTCTTTCTGCGAAGCAGTTATGCAAGCGAAGGAGGTAGCGGGACGGGCGAGGGGAGGCGGGTCTCAAGGCCCTCACAGCACTTGCGCTCCAGCCGCCACAGGAGACGCTCCGGGTGTCGAGAGTTGCAGAGTGACTCCCAGCCACCATAAGCGTAGGCCTGCGGGTTGCGAGCAATACGTAGCTTGCCGTCCGACTCAAACCAGGCCAGCGTAGATGGCGCGTCGTGTTCCACGCGCGCCTCAAAGAATGTCAGCAAAATTGTCGGGGCCCACAAAGGGTGCCGTTACCTGCCGGGGTTACGAAATTGTTCGAAAGAGTTACTGCGGCCTCGGAACACGAAGGGCAAATAATGGAACATGGATGGGTTTTAGTCAGTAACAGTCTGACACACCCTCCCACTTCGCCCAGATCGAGAGGCAGTCATTGGATGATTTCCCATACATGAAAAAAAATTTTCGTTGTGCCTTTAAAATTTTAGTTTCATCTGCATTGCCTATAATAAAACAATCTAAATTATATTACATTAACCGTTCTCATTACCAACATTTCACGAAAATACATATCTATAGAGTGCGTCGCTGTAATCTGCACAAAACAGGTATATTGATTGGTTCACAACTGTTTTCCATCAGCGAAACACAATCCGGGTACATACCGGCATTAATTCGCTTCAGGCGTACAATCGTAGACTTTAAAATTATTGTATACTCGCATTTTACATCCCCGTATGTTTCTCTGCGAAATTGAAAAAATATTTTAGTAAAACATGATTTTTAAGTAATCATCCGTTTTTTTTATAAAGAACAAATGATTTACGTGTTTTACATGAAATCCGAGTTAAGTTTGCGTTTCCAGAGTCGAAAGAGCAGTCTGGACCATTGACGGAGCCCGATGGGGTCAATACCTGCCCGAGTTGCAGGAATGTTCTATCGAGATACCGCGGCTCCGGAACATAAGTGCAATTAAAAGATATTTTAGCGAAAAAAGGTTAAGTTTACGTTTTAAAAATCATTATCAATTGGTAGCCCGTCAGTAGCTGAGTAAGTACTAGTGTTTATATGGAGTGACTCCCTGTTTGACCTCCACAACCAAGTAGCTCGTACCCACGATACCCCTGGCCAAACTACAACAATCTGTCAAACAAAAGCTACAACAATCTGTCAAATTTCTTTAATTGATTTTCAACTTTATCGTTAACGAAATTAGGTTCAAGGTTCATTGTGAAAATCTGACAGTTTCGGGTAGCTTCATGTGCTAGCGTCTGTACAAATGTCAGCCGGGTGTTTTACATCGATCTACTACCATCCACTATGATCTGACTTGCACAACTCAGTACTTATAGTGACCCGTGCGGCTGTTATTATTGAGCCACGAAGAAACAAAAGCAATATAATGTCAAGTAAAATGGAAAGTATTGTACCAGATATCAAGATCACGATACGAAATACTACTGGAGCTGGTAAACTGTAACCTGTCACCGATGATTATATTTACATTTTTTTAAACTTTTTACCAAAAAATAAAACCGACTCCCAAAAAACACTGCAAAGTGAAAAATAACTTTAATTTCGGTAGTCGGTGTCTTTAGATTTGTATTTTCGTTTTTGGCACCGACTTCCGAAATTAAAGTTATTTTTCACTTTGCAGTGTTTTTTGGGAGTCAGTTTAATTTTTTGTTAAAAAGTTTTTATTTCACTCTTTTTAGTTGGATGATTTTTAATTTACTTAGTTACAAGAGCCTAAATGTCAACTACTTATAACCTTTTACAAAATATTGCTTTTCCCAATGCTGGGCCATTAATTGTTGAGGAGTTCTCCTAGTACTTCACCATCAGCTCTACATCACCATATGCATTGTGGCGAGCATAAAGTGCTTAACATCCATATTCAAGTAATCGAATCGCAATCCACTCAATACTTATTATTGAGTAGTTTCGGCGGCCATCTGTGGTCTTCATCATCAGTTCCACTTCCCCAAATGGTACTTTTTGAGAGCAACTGTACAAGTTACTATAAGAAATACCCAAAACGCCATAGAAGTGCCTATAATATTTGAAGAGTTCCCTCGATTTCTCCAGGATCCCATCATCAGATCCTGACTTGGTGACAATGGGACCAATTTCGAAGTATACCCATTCGAACAAAAAAAGAATTTTTCAAATCGGTTCAGGCGTCTTCGAGTACTCGGTGATCATACATAAAAAAATATATATATACGCGTGGAATTGATAACCTCCTCTTTTAGTCGTCGGTTGAAAATAAGCTAAAATAACAATGAAATTATACTATATAAAGCTAGATTATATTATATAAAGCTAAATTACCACTCACTGACTGACTGACTGACTGACTCACTCATTGACATAATTGTTCTCCCAGATGGTGGATGGGGAGGTGGGTATATTTTGACAGATTCGTAAACAAGTAACTCTCAAACCTACGGGAAAAGTGCCAAACCTCCCCTTTTCACCCCCCTTCTCCCCCCTCCCTATCGTATCTCGGAAACTACGAGACCCGTATTTTTTGTTTTTTACGGATTCGTATAGAGGAGGCTCGGTAAAGTAAAAACCATTTTTCAAAGTCCCCCCCCCCCGCCCCCCTTCTCCCCCCCTTTAGGCGGATCTCGGAATCTAAGAGACTTGGAACATTTTTTTTTTCAGATTCATTTAGAGGGGCAATGCTTTAGTCGAAATACTTGTGCAACCCCCCCCCCATCACCCCCCCCCTCTTTTTTTTTTTTTTTTTTCACAAGCTCGCGAGGTGCTTGCACCTCGCGCAACACGCAAATACCAATTTCTTTTTTCACAAGCACGCGAGGTGCTTGCACCTCGCGCAACACGCAAATACTTGATTTAGAGGGGCAATGCTTTAGTTTTTTTCACAAGCACGCGAGGTGCTTGCACCTCGCGCAACACGCAAATACTTGATTTAGAGGGGCAATGCTTTAGTTTTTTTCACAAGCACGCGAGGTGCTTGCACCTCGCGCAAGACGCAAATCCTTGATTTAGAGGGGCAATGCTTTAGTTTTTTTCACAAGCACGCGAGGTGCTTGCACCTCGCGCAACACGCAAATACTAGTTATACTATATAAAGCTAAATTACCACTGACTGACTCACTGACTCATTGACATAATTGTTCTCCCAGATGGTGGATGGGGAGGTGGGTATATTTTGACAGATTCGTAAACAAGTAACTCTCAAACTTACGGGAAAAGTGCAAAACCTCCCTATTTCACCCCCCTTCTCCCCCCCCCTATCGTATCTCGGAAACTACGAGACCCGTATTTTATTTTTTTACTGATTCGTATAGAGGAGGCTCGGTATAGTAAAAACCATTTATCAAAGTCGCCCCCCCACCCCCCTTCTCACCCCCTTTAGGCGGATCTCGGAAATTAAGAGACTTGGAACATTTTTTTTTTCAGATTCATTTAGAGGGGCAATGCTTTAGTCAAAATACTTCTGAAACCCCCCCCATCACACCCCCCACATTTTTTATTTTTTTCACAAGCACGCGAGGTGCTTGCACCTCGCGCAACACGCAAATACTAGTTATACTATATAAAGCTAAATTACCACTCACTGACTGACTCACTGACATAATTGTTCTCCCAGATAGTGGATGGGGAGGTGGGTATATTTTGACAGATTCGTAAACAAGTAACTCTCAATCCTACGGGAAAAGTGCCAAACCTCCCCTTTTCACCCCCCTTCTCCCCCCCCCTATCGTATCTCGGAAACTACGAAACCCGTATTTTTTTTTTACGGATTCGTATAGAGGAGGCTCGGTAAAGTAAAAACCATTTATCAAAGTCACCCCCCCCCCCCCCCGCCCCCCTTCTCCCCCCCTTTAGGCGGATCTCGGAATCTAAGAGACTTGGAACATTTTTTTTTTTCAGATTCATTTAGAGGGGCAATGCTTTAGTCGAAATACTTGTGCAACCCCCCCCCCCCATCACCCCCCCCCTCTTTTTTTTTTTTTTTTTTCACAAGCTCGCGAGGTGCTTGCACCTCGCGCAACACGCAAATACCAATTTCTTTTTTCACAAGCACGCGAGGTGCTTGCACCTCGCGCAACACGCAAATACTTGATTTAGAGGGGCAATGCTTTAGTTTTTTTCACAAGCACGCGAGGTGCTTGCACCTCGCGCAACACGCAAATACTAGTTATATTATATAAAGCTAGATTACCACTCACTGACTCACTCACTCACTCATTGACATAATTGTTCTCCCAGATAGTGGATGGGGAGGTGGGTATATTTTGACAGATTCGTAAACAAGTAACTCTCAAACCTACGGGAAAAGTGCCAAACCTCCCCTTTTCCCCCCTTCTCCCCCTCCCTATCGTATCTCGGAAACTACGAGACCCGTATTTTTTTCTTTTTACGGATTCGTATAGAGGAGGCTCGGTAAAGTAAAAACCATTTTTCAGTCGCCCCACCCCCCCGCCCCCCTTTTCACCCCCTTTAGACGGATCTCGGAAATTAAGAGACTTGGTTTTTTTTTTCTTCAGATTCATTTAGAGGGGCAATGCTTTAGTCAAAATACTTCTGCAACGCCCCCCATCACCCCCCCCCCTTTTTTTTTTTTTTTCAACTAGCACGCGAGGTGCTTGCACCTCGCGCAACACGCAAATACTAAACACCCCCCACTTTTTTTTTTCACAAGCACGCGTGTTGCTTGCACCTCGCGCAACACGCAAATACTAAACCCGCCCCATCACCGCCCCCCCTTTTTTTTTGATTTCACAAGCTCGCGAAATGCTTGCACCTCGCGCAACACGCAAATACTAAACCCCCCCCATCACCCCCCTCCCATCACCCCCCCCATTTTTTTTCTTTCACAAGCACGCGAGGTGCTTGCACCTTGCGCAACATGCAAATACTCAAATACTCAAACCTACGGGAAAAGTGCCAAACCTCCCCTTTTCACCCCCCTTCTCCCCCCTCCCAATCGTATCTCGGAAACTACGAGACCCGTATTTTTTTTTTACGGATCCGTATAGAGGAGGCTCGGGAAAGTAAAGACCATTTTTCAAAGTCATGCCCATTGCCCCCCTTCTCACCCCCTTTAGGCGGATCTCGGAAATGAAGAGACTTGGAACATTTTTTTTTCAGATTCATTTATAGGGGCAGTGCTTTAGTCGAAATAATTGTGCAACCCCCCCATCACCCCCCCCCCACCCTTTTCTTTTTTTTTTTTCACAAGCACGCTAGGTGCTTACACCTCGCGCAACATGCAAATACTCAAATACTCAAACCTACGGGAAAAGTGCCAAACCTCCCCTTTTCACACCCCTTCTCCCCCCTCCCTATCGTAACTCGGAAACTACGAGGCCCGTATTTTTTGTTTTTTACGGATTTGTATAGAGGAGGCTCGGTAAAGTAAAAACCATTTTTCAAAGTCGCCCCCCTTGCCCCCTTTCTTACCCCCTTTAGGCGGATCTCGGAAATTAAGAGACTTGGAATTTTTTTTTTCAGATTCATTTAGAGGGGCAATGCGTTAGTCCAAATAATTGTGCAACCCCCCCATCACCCACCCCATTTTTTTTTTCTCGTTTTTCACAAGCACGCGAGGTGCTTGCACCTCGCGCAACACGCAAATACTAGTTATTATATTATCTTACTAATATTATAAATGCGAAAGTTTGTGAGGATGGATGGATGTTTGTTACTCTTTCACGCAAAAACTACTGAACGGATCTGAATGAAATTTGGAAAATAGATAGTTGATAATCTGGAATAACACATAGGCTACTTTTAATCCCGAAATTCCCACGGGATCGGGATTTGCACCGGAAAACCTTCCCACGCGTACGAAGTCGCGGGCAGAAGCTAGTACTATATAAAGCTAAATTACCACTGACTGACTGACTGACTCACTCATTGACATAATTGTTCTCCCAGATGGTGGATGGGGAGGTGGGTATATTTTGACAGATTCGTAAACAAGTAACTCTCAAACCTACGGGAAAAGTGCCAAACCTCCCCTTTTCACCCCCCTTCTCCCCCCCCCCCTATCGTATCTCGGAAACTACGAGACCCGTATTTTTATTTTTTTTACGGATTCGTATAGAGGAGGCTTGGTAAAGTAAAAACCATTTTTCAAAGTCCCCCCCTCTGCCCCCCTTCTCCCCCCCTTTAGGCGGATTTCGGAATCTAAGAGACTTGGAACATTTTTTTTTCTGATTCATTTAGAGGGGCAATGCTTTAGTCAAAATACTTCTGCAACCCCCCCCCCATCACCCCCCCCCTTTTTTTTTTTTTGTCACAAGCACGCGAGGTGCTTGCGCCTCGCGCAACTCGCAATTACTAAACCCCGCCATCTGCCCCCCCTTTTTTTTTTTTTTTTCTCGGTCACGCGAAGTGCTTGCACCTCGCGCAACACGCAAATACTAGTTATTATACTATATAAAGCTAAATTACCACTGACTCACTCACTCACTCATTGACATAATTGTTCTCCCAGATGGTGGATGGGGAGGTGGGTATATTTTGACAGATTCGTAAACAAGTAACTCTCAAACCTACGGGAAAAGTGCCAAACCTCCCCTTTTCACCCCCCTTCTCCCCCCTCCCTATCGTATCTCGGAAACTACGAGACCCGTATTTTTTGTTTTTTACGGATTCGTATAGAAGAGGCTCGGTAAAGTAAAAACCATTTTTCAAAGTCGCCCCCCTTGCCCCCTTTCTTACCCCCTTTAGGCGGATGTCGGAAATTAAGAGACTTGGAATTTTTTTTTCAGATTCATTTAGAGGGGCAATGCGTTAGTCCAAATAATTGTGCAACCCCCCCATCACACCCCCCTTTTTTTTTTTTTTTAAGTGAACAAGCACGCGAGGTGCTTGCACCTCCGCGCAACACGCAAATACTAAACCCCCCCCATCACCTACCCCCAATTTTTTTTTTTTTTTTTACAAGCTCGCGAGGTGCTTGCACCTCCGCGCAACACGCAAATACTACCCCCCCTTTTTTTTATTTTAAAGAAAGCACGCGAGGTGCTTGCACCTCGCGCAACACGCAAATACTAACCCCCCCCCCATCTCCCCTCATCACCCCCCCTTTTTTTTTTAAAGAAAGCACGCGAGGTGCTTGCACCTCGCACAACACGCAAATACTAGTTATACTATATAAAGCTAAATTACCACTGACTGACTCACTGACTCATTGACATAATTGTTCTCTCAGATGGTGGATGGGGAGGTGGGTATATTTTGACAGATTCGTAAACAAGTAACTCTCAAACCTACGGGAAAAGTGCCAAACCTCCCCTTTTCACCCCCCTTCTCCCCCCCCCCCTATCGTATCTCGGAAACTACGAAACCCGTATTTTTTTTTACGGATTCGTATAGAGGAGGCTCGGTAAAGTAAAAACCATTTATCAAAGTCACCCCCCCCCCCACCCCCCTTCTCACCCCCTTTAGGCGGATCTCGGAAATTAAGAGACTTGGAACATTTTTTTTTTCAGATTCCTTTAGAGGGGCAATGCTTTAGTCGAAATAATTGTGCAACCCATCACCCCCCCACATTCTTTTTTTTTCACAAGCACGCGAGGTGCTTGCACCTCGCGCAACACGCAAATACTAGTTATATTATATAAAGCTCGATTACCACTCACTCACTGACATAATTGTTCTCCCAGATGGTAGATGGGAAGGTGGGTATATTTTGACAGATTCGTAAACAAGTCACTCTCAAACCTACGGAAAAAGTGCCAAACCTCCCCTTTTCCCCCCCTTCTCCCCCCTCCCTATCGTATCTCGGAAACTACGAGACCCGTATTTTTTTTTTACGGTTTCGTAGAGGAGGCTCGGTAAAGTAAAAACCATTTATCAAAGTCGCCCCCCCCACCCCCCTTCTCACCCCCTTTAGGCGGATCTCGGAAATTAAGAGACTTGGAACATTTTTTTTTTCAGATTCATTTAGAGGGGCAATGCTTTAGTCAAAATACTTCTGCAACCCGCCCCCCATCACCACCCCGTTTTTTTTTTTTTTCACAAGCACGCGAGGTGCTTGCACCTCGCGCAACACGCAAATACTAAACGCCCTCCATCACCCCCCCTTTTTTTTTTTTATTTCTCAAGCACGCGAGGTGCTTGCACCTCGCGCGACACGCAAATACTAAACCCCCCCATCTCCCCCCCCATATTTTTTTTTTTTTTCACAAGCACGCGAGGTGCTTGCACCTCGCGTAACACGCAAATATTAAACCCCACCATCTTCCCCATAACCCCCCCCCCTTTGTTTTTTTTTCACAAGCACGCGAGGTGCTTGCACCTCGCGCAACACGCAAATACTAAAGCCCCCCATCTCCCCCCATCACCACCCCCCCTTATTTTTTTTTTTCACAAGCACGCGAGGTTCTTGCACCTCGCGCAACACGCAAATACTAGTTTAATATTATAAATTGAAACGATAAAAACTAATTTAATTTGACTAATTATTTATTTTAAAAACCAACACGCGCAATGCTACCGGAAAAAATATAAAATATAAATTGAAAACATTTTTTTTTTATTTATTACAGATCATTGTCAAATATTTTTAAGTACCACCTACCTACATTTGTGGTCTAATAAATTGTGTACATAACTTAACAGTTTATAGAATTGTGAAGAACACACATAAATATAATAAAAAATAAACTTTAGCTATTAGTTATAGTGTTGCCACAGTATAAAAAACAAGTAGGAGGTATGAATGCTACTCGATTCTCTTTCTTCGTTTGCGAAACTATTCATTTCTCTATATACCTGGCACAGCGTAGTCTTTCTGTGTTCACGGTGAAGACTTTGTGTTTGAATGAGGTCTGTCCACCTGGTTTTGATCGGTCGCGAAAAGGTTGGCCTTTTCCTTTTCCTTGTAGCACTCAAACTCAAAATGTTTTATTTCACATAGGCCCATGGGCACTTCGAAATTGGTCGTTTTTTTATGGAGAAGAACCGGCAAGAAACTCCACAGTTACTCTTTTCAAATCAAAATATCATTCTTACAATGTATCCATAATACAGGTTAATTAGGTATGCGAGGACAGTATAGACCAACAATGGAATTACAAATAAAAATTGTTAAACAAATCTAAGAGTCTACATTAGACTTCAATAATGAAGGATACATTCATAATAAAAATTAAACAAAAAGAAAATCTGTCAAATCGGATGGATTATCGTAGGAAAAAATAAAAAGACACACTCACGAAAGTGGAGTTCTTAATACACTAGTCGATAACACAATTACAATAAGCCAGGGAAGCCACATGTGCAGAAGGAAGGAATCATCGCCAAGGAAAGTCATGTTTTTAACGTAGTCCCGAATCTTATAATACGCTTCTTTGATAAGGACACGTTTGACGTGGGTTTTAAATTTTCCCTCGCTAAGTTCTTTCTGTAACAGACTTTGGCAACTTGTGATAAAAGCGTATGCTATTTATGAGGAATGACTTGCTTGTCTTGGCTAATCTCCATTTAAGTATAACAATTTCATGTTTGTTGCGTATACACGCAACAAACATGAAGCGATATTCACACAATAAATACTTATTGTGTGAATATCGCTTCTAATTTTATAAAGTCCTAAGTTTTTGCGTACATATGTTATGCTTTCTAATATATGTATAAAGTGAAGGCAGAGTTAGTGTATTTTATGTATTGCCTGGATTGCCCTCTTTTGCAGTATAAAAATTGAATATACGTCAGCTGCAGATCCCCACAGTAATATACCATAAGATATGATACTGTGGAAATAAGCAAAATAAACTAACCGAGCTGTCGCTACATCAGTTAATTGCCTGATATTTCTTACTGCATATGCAGCTGAGCTTAATCTACTAGAAAGAGTCCTATGTGACGGATGATCGCTACTCGTGCGTCTGTTGTTGACCTACGTTTCGTGAAGCCAAACTGCCGACTATGCAGATTCCCATTTGAGTTAAAATATGACAGCATCTGGTCCAGCATTATTTTTTCGTAGATTTTGCTTAATGCTGGAAGCACAGATATTGGCCTATAGTTAGAGGGATCACTCTTACAACCTGACTTAAAAATTGGTACTACTTTTCTATGTTTCATTAAATCGGGAAAAGTACTGCTGTCTATACATTGATTAAATGTGCCTGTTAGGATAGGAGCAATTGAGTCAATAATATTACCAAAAACCCTGACGGATATACCCCATAAGTCTTCAGTGTTTTTATGTTAAGACTTTGGAATGTTTTTTTTTATTACATCAATAGAAATGGTCTTAAATGAAAATGTTGGAATATCCTTATTGAAGTTTTCTTTTAAAAAAATCTGCTAATGATGGCGAAGAATACAGAGATTTAGTAATATTGGTAAAGTAATTTTCCAACTTCTCAGCCACTTTTAACTTATCTGAAATGACCTGAAGATCGATGTTCAAAGTCAATTCATTCTGACCCTGTTGGTTTGTGTTTCCAGTTTCTTTGTTTATCACCTTCGCGACTGTTTTTATTTTATTGTTAGAAATGTTAATTTTATTACTTATTAATTTAGATTACGTTTGGGCGCATACTCTTTTAAATATCTTTGAGTAGTTTCTTATATAATTATGGAAGGCTACATCGGAAGTCAATGATTTTTGATGGTATAAGTTTTATAAATTGTCTCTGCTTATTCTTATTCCAGCAGTGGCTCATTCATTAAATTTAGATTTATTACTCATTTGAACTTTTTTTAACTGGACATGCCTTATTAAATAATATCCTATAATTTTCATTGGAGTCTTGGGAGTCAAAATTGGCCGTTAAAAGATTACTTAACATGTTATCATTCAAAAAAAAATATTTATCTGTTAGTGGCCTGAACTTTAATAGTTTTATTAAAGTGTAGCTTTTTAACCAACTCAAAGGATACTAGTCGACCTGGATGGTCAGACCTAACTCCACTAATTAGAGACGAGTATTTTATAGCACAATTAGTATAAATATTATCTATGCATGGAGCTGATGTTGCTGTTAGTGTTGTTGCTTCCTTGAATGTGCATTTTAAGTTAAATGAACCAAATAATGAAATAAACTTGCATTTTTCAGGTGAATTTACTAACAAATCAATATTTAGGTCACCACAAACGAAAACTAATTTACTATCTCTTATAAGCTAACTTAAAATTTCTTCCATTATCATTAAGAATGATGACAAGTTTGATGCTGGTGGTCTATAAACACATAAGAAAGTTTGGCCTTCAACTTCCGCAAATCCGCACATGCTACCTCATACAAGCAATCAACAGAGCAGCGAGGATTGCCCTGAAGACACGGTGGAACACACAGTGGAGATTTGCCCCGCTTGGGCAGAGCTCCGCCGTGTCCTCGTAGGGGTGATAGGCGGTAACCTCTCGCTCCCAGCCCTGGTTCAATCCATGGTCCGGAGCGAGGAGGCATGGGAAGCAGTCACCTCTTTCTGCGAAGCAGTTATGCAAGCGAAGGGGGTGGCGAGACTCAAGGCCCTTACAACCCGTGCGCCCCAGCCTCCGCAGAAGACGCTGCGGGCGTTGGGAGTCACAGGATGACTCCCATCCACCGTAGGCGTGTTTCACGCGCGCTTTAAAGAGTGTCAGCAAAATTGTCGGGGCCCAACAGGGGGCCGTTGCCTGCCGGGGTTGCGGACTTGTTTGAAAGAGTTACCGCGGCCTTGGAACACGAAAGGCATATGATGGAACATGGATGGGTTTTAGTCAGTAAAAGTCTGACACACTTTCCCGCTTCGCCCAGATCGGGAGGCAGTCATTGGAGGATTTCCCATTCTAAAAAAAAAAGCATTGATATCTTTTCGTTCCTTATATCTAAGAGAATTACTACATAATACCTATCAAAGTACCACCTCCTACTAAGGACCTGTTGTATGAACTGGTAACTGAAAAATTATGAATGTTAAACAACATTCTATTTGGTTTTGGCCAGGTTTCACAAAAACATAAGATATCCATATCATATTTATCTATTAACATTTCCACATCTAGTATTTTGCCAGAGAAGCGATTTATATTCTGATGATATAGTAAAATTGTGTTATTATGCCTCTCCTTTGTCACATCTAAGAGTTTAAACAATTAATTTAAATATTATTAGATACCCTAGATAATATTGTATAGTCACTTAACCTAGGATTAGTTAAATTATAAATAACTGAGTGTAAATTGTAAGCTAACAAAGTAGCCAATAAATGACGACTCTTTTGGGAAGGTACCTATATTCCCGAATCAAAACAGAATCTCTAAAAAATTTATTAGGATCAAAATACAATAAACGGTCATTATGACGGCACTCTAACATATGCATCAAATTATAGAGGCTAAAAATGTATTCATTTTCTTTAAATGTCAATTTATTGGAATAAGGCAATGCACATAAAATTAGTTTGTCTAATTTTAATTTAAGGAGGGTTTCAATACCATTAACAATGTCCTTTTTTGTCACATTAAGACAGTTTCCAAATAAAATAATGACTATGGCCTGCTCATTCAATTTTGATTGCTTAATTTTATGAATAATCTCAGTGAAATGCAGATTATGGTAACAATGAATATTTAATAGTGACCCAAAACCTGTCACTAAACTATGAGAATACACTAAAATGTTACTTTGGGCTGGACTTATGGTTTTCAAGGTATGAGGCACACTGGGTGAGGATGCAGGAGTAATATTCGGTGAAATGATGGCCGAGGGATTTGGAACACAACTGCAGGTGAGGTAATTTGTCAATGACTCATACCTCTCCGCATTAAACTTTACTAAGTCCACCAAGTCACAGTCCTCCTGCATGCGCTCACTTAACATTTTCTAGTTCGACTCACACTTATAAAAATTATCCCTTAGTGTATTCACTAGTCCAAACATTAGTCTTAATGTCTTTGTTTACGATGCTCCTTTAGTTTATAAACGTTAATGCGGTGAGCAGTATTCAACACGGTTTTCCAATTAAAATACCCAAACATAAACCAGCCATCAAGTCCAACTATTCTAATTCCTAGCCCGCAGTACCTGAATAAAATACACTAGAACTTGTTAAACCACGTTAGTGAGCATCGAAACGGTTAAATTGGGACGTTTCATTACAAGAATTTGATTTATCGGACGAAGTCTGAAACACTGGGCACGTAGCGAACGTTCTACTGGAGTAATTTGAATGCTATCGGTACTGAGTCCATAATGACTGCGGGATTTAGCTTGTTTCATAGTTCTAGGAGCTTTATTAATCGATGTTGTCAATAGTTACTGACAGGCTACAGTAAGCTAGTTACATAGGACCAAGCTTTAAAATGTTCTGTACATATATATGCTGAATTGAATGATTATAGTGTAGTATATTGAAGTTACACTTCCAACAAAGCAATGAGGAACTTCAATTGAAGTGTTCCTGGTTCTTCGAGATGTATTTTTAATTTAATTGACCATATTAGCGTCAATCGGCAATTTTTTCTAACCCGACTGCGCTTTTTTTTTTTAAAGGTGTTCCTTCAATAACCCTTTACATACCGGGGCCACGGTAACGGGATGAGTCCCACGACCCCGGCAGGCTTCGGCCCTCTGCAGAGGGGGCCTCGTCATGTTGCTGACGCTCTTTGAGGCGCGCGTGGAACACGACGCGCTGTCGACCCGGGCATGGTCCATGGTCGGACAGCGAGTTGCCCTTTACTCGCTGTCCGCATGCCCGCGCCTACGGTGGCCGGAGATCGTCGGCCAGAAGGAATTTTATGTTTTTATGTTTATTAAAACTAGAAAAGTGCCATCTCTTTTTCATAAAACTGAGGTTATGGCCTAATAAGAGTCCTATGTGGGGGTTTCTAAGTGGCCTTTTAAGAGATCACAGGGCGCCTTCTATGATCTGATGATGGTTAGTGTCGGATTCTTACTAAACCCACCCTGGTTTAGTAAGAATCCGACACTCTCTATCATATGGAGGTTCCCCCCGAAAAAAGCATCTCAAGAGAGAATATACAATAATGACCTGAGTATCAGTGTTTAATCATATTCGCAGCTATAACCAAATTTTTTTTTAAACATAAGCCTATCAACAAGAATAATAATAATAGGCTCGCGTTCACCACCATCTCTTCTGATGGTAAGTGATGATGTGGTCGAAGATGAAGCACGCTTACCTAGGAGTAACCCATTCACTCTTGACTAATAAACCCCCAGGTTATAGCTATCAGGAAATGAGACACTGACAAAGAATTTCATTTCTTAGCCGTACGCAAAATGAAAGTATTCCCAAAACGTTTGATGGCTACCGTGTCACGATGGCGAATTTTCTCAAGTCATGGAACCTGAAATAAACAGAAACTCAGTTCTTTTGACAAAAAGTTGTTCTAGACGTAAATATAATAAGCTAAAGAAACAGTTGTATCAGTAACAAACGAAACTTATAAGTATTACATCGGTCCTTGAACATAAAAATTGAAACAAATTATTAATTGGCTATAAATAAGGGTTCAGAGCTCGATATCTGGCAGTCTGCCAGCAACGCTTTAGATAGGAAAAACCTCGTGTTCCTTGTTCGAGCTGGGAGCTAGCAAGGACATTCGGACATGCAACTAATGGGATTCTGTGATTACAGCCGTGATTTATGCTAAGTATTTGAAACTCTTTTAGTACAATTTCTTAGTATTATTCACGATGTTACCTAGAAGAGGATGAATTGTTTCAGAACTTTCGTATAGAACGACCAAGTTTTAAGGCGCTCAACTTTTGTGAATGGTTGATAGATCTTGAGATTTTCAGTTATTTGTTATATACATAGTTAGCTTATATATATTTTGTAATATACACCTAAGTGGTACCTTATATTATATTTTTTGGTACCATAAGTATCAATACAATTGCAAAGTCATCAAAGTCAAAAGGCACGTTTAACCGTCAATTAATATTGTTTAAAAATATTTAGTTGTCTTTGGTTGTCTGTTAATGTTATATTATAGCACTTATTGGACCAATAGTGGTTTCAACCAGTAGTTTGGCTGCTGGATCAAGGGCTACATTCAAAGAGCGATAACTTTAATCCAGCTCATATTTAAACCGATAGCCAAAAGTTTGGACCCTGTTCCCGATACCATTAATTTAATGTCACACTTAGAAAAATGTCAACATTAAGTATTCACGATTAATAAACGTAGTACAAATACTTAGTTTCGGTGAATAAAGTAACTAATGGACGGGCAAAGTAATACTCGCTAAAACGCCCCGTGAAAAATAGAAATGGAATTTACTTAGGATAAGTAATTTGGGTAATAGCGTGATAAATTCATGTCCTACTAAAATACTAAGATACAAAAAAGCTTTTTAATAAAAATATGATAAACGACTTGGTATACAATAAGTATTTATATTTTTGAAGAGGACGGTGGTCCATTAAAAATACTTGGAAAGTTTATTTAACGGTTTTCGTACAGATTACATTTGTCCGGAAACGTCGTCAGTTTTATATTGCTTTAGGTTCTTGCAACTATTTTTGTTTCTTTCCAGTAGCAGTTTAAAAGTGGGTCCAATACAGAGCAGATTGATGTGTTATTGAAATGTCTTGAGAAGGACGGAACAGTATATCATGAGGATGGTTGGGAGCCTGTCATGAGGTAAAAGGGGCAGGGGACGACCTTTGATACGGTGGATCAGTTTAGAAGCTCTTCAGAAAGAAAATCTACTCGACCTTGACCAAATGTCTTAGTGCCGTAAGATAAGAAGAGCCCACTCTAGCAAATAATAAAAAAATGTTTCTTTTCGTTAGCATTACATGTAACGGTAATATTCTTTATAACGACTGGCAATAATAAGAAATGGGTAAGGAGTATAATTATATTCAGGCTAGGTGTTAGTGCTCCTGACGTGGTATAGGAATATTTTTTTTTTTTTTTTTTTTTTTTTTTTTTTTTTTTTTTTTTTTTAAAAAGATGACTAGCAATGTGGGTACAATTCACATTACTAGCAATCTTGTTAACCCCTCCAACTAAGCTAAATATGCTTGTGTCTGGAGTGGGTTCACGGCAATAGTGTAATGGGTGGGATTCGAACTCGGGACCTGTCGATCACAAGTCTGACATCTTATCCATTAGGCTATTGACGCTTGCTAGTAATGTGAATTGTACCCACATTGCTAGTCATCTTTAAAAAAAAAAAAAAAAAAAAAAAAAAAAAAAAATATATATATTATTTTACACTGTGGATCTCGTGAAAAAAAAAAAGGTTAAGCAAAGCTTGCCGCGGTCAGCCCATGTATGGGTGACCATCTTAACATAGAGTTAGAGTTTCCTGCGTTCCATGGAATTCACATTAAGCCTTTAGTTCCGGCTGCTATTTCGACATCTTTAACAGGCATCTGTGACAGACTTTTTCTTTAGATCACTAATTTCTGACGTTACCTTTTACTTATACAGGGTTAAATGTAAAACACTAAAAACCTCTCAGGACTATGTTACTAACATCATAATCAACAACTTTTGTTCTATGACTTTTAAGAATTCGTCATATTTTAGTTCACTAGATTTTCATACAAAAATAAATATATTTAAATTGAACGCCCTAAATGTTACGAACTCTATGCGAAGCAAAAGAAAGCAGTTTATACTGTCGCTTTCTTTTGCTTTGCATAGATGCTACATGCATTTAGGGCGTTCAATTTAAATATTTTTATTTTTCTATGAAAATCTGGTGAACTAAAATATGACGAATTTTTAAAAGTCATAGAACAAAAGTTGTTGATAATGATGTTAGTAACATAGTCCTGAGAGGTTTTTGGTGTTTTACAATTAACCCTGTATAATAATTAATTATGGACAAACACATATCACTTTATAATATTGGGGAAAATCGTGGGACGAACCTTTGCTCCGCAGTGAGATAGAACAGACTTATAAAAAGTTAAGATATTACCAGGCCTGTCTCAGTCCGCGTGTAGGTATCGAAAAAGCAAGTACATTGGGCGGCCACGTCGGTGGGGCTAGTCCATAAGAGATTCACGCGCGAGTTTCGCTACTTCACGATCGCGATCCTACTATAAAAAAGGAGAGTTATAAAAAAGGTACTGTGCAGTGTTTAACTGTTTAAACACGGATTGCAATCCAAATTTAACTTTTTCTACGCTTCTAATACCTTATAATTCGGGCACTAAGTATATTAAATAACTGTTACATACAAATCACCAGCCTAGCTCCTACACTATTATACAATAATATTAGATATTTGTTCTACTGAAAATTGTTAAGAACGAATGTTATGATTTTTATGTGTTGGCAGTTAAATGGCTGATTGGTAGTTAAATATCTGGATTAAATTATTTCTAATTGAAGACAGCCCTAACGTCATCGGAAAAGGTAAGCGCTACGCGATAGAAAGAGATGCGACTTGTAGGTAAATATAGCAGTAGGTTATTAAGCGCTGTGCGATCTGAACTGCACTTTATTCTAACGTTGCAAGAGTCCCTATTTCTTTGATTAATTTTGGGGAGTGAATTTTCTGTACTTGTACTATTAAGTATTCTGTGTGTTGTGTGTACCTATACTGTAAAAATCACTTTTACGTGTCACGTTGAAGTGATAGACCAACCCTATACTTTCTAAACTTTTCACCGCTTGACGTGTATGAATGTTACAAGCTTTCAAATCTCATCGCTTAGCTAATACCTGTGAGTTGAGGGGTTCCATTCTTCACGCATCACCGTGCCTTCGCGTGGGGTGTGCCAATGGGACGGAAAAGTCGTTAGATAGTGCCTTCCTGCGTTTTTCGTTCAAGTCTTATCATCGTGTATATTTTTTGACATGTTGCGACATTCAACTTTAATACTTTGTTGAGTTAATTTTTGATTGAGTACTTCCTGATTTTTTTCTTATCACATACGAGTATTTTTTTATTAAACTTTATAATTTATTGTTATTAAAATAAATAACAAATGAAATAAAATTCCTTTATTGCAGGCACGCAGGCCTATATAAACACCTAAAGAAATACAAAAATGAATAAATAAAGAAATACACTTACAAATCAATTCAACTACACAATTCCATTCAATTCAGTCAATTCAGTCGTTAAAATCATATTAAAACATTACAAACTAATAAAACAAAAATGTCAGATCTATTAATTTAACTAATTAGCAGGAATATTGACAGCCGTATACAAAGAAGTATTGGGTGATTCAAAAAAGGATATCTGGACATATTTGAGGCAGTAAGGCTTTGTTGGAATTTAATATTTTTGATTTAACAGTATCAGATTGTGTTAATATTTCTTTATATTTATATACTGGCTAGATATTTCGCTATTTCACTATATGTTTTTTTTTTTAAATAAATTTACAAACAAACTGAAAGAATGTGGTAAAATTGGGGTTCAATTTTTAGCAACAAATCGATCTAATCAAATTAGCTCAGGTGTTTTTATCTTCATTTTTTCACCAGTCAGAGTAACAATATGGCACATAACCTATGGCATTTTAAAATAATAAAAGAGCATTTAATATTCAAATAAAAAATATTACGAAATGGTTGAGCTGCCGCGCTGCATGTTGCGGGATCGATTCTCGTAAAAATAAAGATTCGACATCCTAAGACCTCCAATGAAACAGTTCTTCACATTATTTTTGCTCAAAAATCTCGTAAATCAGACATCGGAGTAATCGGTATACATACGTAAAAAAACAACTGAATTGAGAACCTGCTCCTTTTTGAAGTCTGTTAAAAACTATAATATTAATGATTTTAACCGGTTAACCCCAAATCAAAGCTTTGTGCTTTTCTATTACCCCCTTTTACTCGGTATAGTGAGTTAAAAAACATAAAAAAGAACTCGCATGGCCACCCTGTGTTTTGATAAATACAAATAAATTCCTTTATTTAGTGCAATAGGCAAGTATTTATGCTCTATAACGTTAAGGAAAGATTTTTCTTCGGTGCGCGGAAGGAGTAAGCTTTTCTTTTTACTGAGCTCTATTTAGTAACACCTGCTGCTCGTGAAGCTTTTATGTTTCAGTTACCTGCTTTTTATTTAACCTGAGCCACCCACTTATTTCAATGTTTTCTAGAGTTTTATACTGCAGACGTTTTTTTAGTAAACAGTAGCAAATTGGTCGTTTAATAAGAACTCGCTTTTGCTATCGATATTAGTTAAATATCACAAAGGAGACGGAAACACTTTTATACATTCTTGGGCCGAGGTGTAAAAAGATGAAATTAGTGTCGATTAACAGCTTATATACACTGGACAGCAAATAAACCGAGCACCCGCTACCTAGGCACTCTAATTCGATTTTCTCAAAAACTAAAAAACCTACAATTATCAAAGTAGTACTTACAGAAAGTGCGTTTCATGGTGATTAAAATGAAAGGAAACTCATTGGGTTTAATCAATATTTCAGTGTTTATTAAGGATTTTACAAAGAAGAGTCGTTTTCCAGTCGTGACAATCGTTAGTAATATAGTAATAAAAAACTAGTATAAATAAAGTGAAAACAAAAAATTAAAGCCAAAAACAAAGATAAAATAAAATAAAAAGTTTTTGATCAATATTCTATATTCCCTCCCCTTGCTCGGATAACTGCCAGCATCCTTGTATTCATCGACCTTACGAGCCTGACGATAAAATCTTGAGGAATTGTATTCCACTCCTCTTCAATTGCGATTCGCAGCTCTGGAAGCCTTGTTGGAGCAGGTACCCGGGCTCGAACCTGACGTTTCAGCTCATCCCATAAGTGTTCTATCGGATTCAAGTCCGGGCTTCGAGCTGGCCAGTCCATCGTACGAATGCTGACGTCGCGTAGATACTGGGTCACTACATGAGCAACATGAGGCCGTGCATTATCATGCATCAATTGCATATCCTGTCCGATATATCCTGCGTAAGGTACCACATGGTCTGCGAGGATTTCAGTAATGTAGCGATGAGAAGTCAGTCCACGTGTACGGCCCGTCGGTTCGATGAAAACTAACGCTGTATGTGCTGTTAACGAGATGCCGCCCCAGACCATTACAGATCCTCCTCCATAAGCAACAGTTTCCTCGATGCAACACTGAGAATAGCGTTCTCCAGGGCGACGATATACTCTCTGACGTCGATCACTTCCATGTAGACTCACCCTGGTCTCATCAGTGAAGAGTACATTACTCCACTGCTCTAATGTCCAATCCCTATGCTCTCGAGCAAATTCAAGTCGTGCTCGACGGTGTGCTACCGTTAATGCTGGGCCTGTTGCAGCTATTTTTGGGGTCAGGTTCCGCTCAGCAAGTCTCCTTCTGACGGTATCTGAACTTATGACCACTTGGCGTTCGTCACGCAGACTTTGTTGGACTTGAACTGCGTTGAGGTGGCGATTTCGCAGAACAGTAAGGTGAATATAACGATCATCTGCTGCTGATGTAGCCCTAGGTCTGCCCGTACCTGGACGGCGATCAAATGCTCCAGTCACTAGGTATCGTCTGTAAACTCGTTGCACCGAAGGTCTGCTGATTCGAAGCCTTCGAGCGACTTCACGTTGCGCAATGCCTGCTTGAAGTAATGCTACAGCTTGAGCTGCTTCCTGAGGTGTTGTATCCATTATTAATCGAAAAAAGTAGCAAAAACACACGCGTCTGAGCAAACGATGGACAAAAACTAAAGAAATAATAAGAAATATCCGACTACCCTCATTGTAGAGCAAAAAAGAACGCTAATTTCAAAATCTGGTGAAAACAGAGCAAATCGCTAGCCTTGTGTTTGTTGCTTGATTACAATGTGAGTTGACGGGACTTTCGAATTAATTTGCAGTCATTTTAATCACCATGAAACGCACTTTTTGTAGGTATAACTTTGATAGTTGTAAGTTTTATACGTTTTGAGAAAATCGAAACAGAGTTCCTAGGTAGCGGGTGGCTCGGTTTATTTGTTGACCAGTGTATTAACAAAGCATCACTGAAAATTCGGCGAATTTTGGCAATCTGAGAGCAGCGTTATAGGAGGTTTTGTAAAAGTAAGGTTATGCAATAAATTGGCAACAACCTATACTATATTGCTGATTTTTTAAATATGATTGCTATTTTGTTAAAATAGACAGATGTTTACTATATTAATTGTGTTGTATTGAGCGGGAGGACATTAGGAAACTCATAAATAATTTGGTGATACCCCAGAGAGATGATGTTTAAAATAAAAAACTTTTTTGAATAATAATTATGTGTTAAGTAGGTGGCGGACTCTTGATGAAAGAGAACGACCACAGTGAAGACAAACACTACGGTGGCCAAGTTGTTGTGCTTCATCAACAGATGATTCTTGAGCCAAATCCCAACAAGCTTGGCAAACATAGTCACTGCCGTTTACCTGAAAGATGAGAAAAGTTTTAAATGCCAATAATAATAATAATATAATAATAATATTCCACAACTTTCACACAACGCCATCTAGTCTCAAACTAAGCAGAGCTTGTAATATGAGTACTAGACAACTGATAAACATACATATATATTTCTAAATACATACATAATTATAGATAAATTACACCCAGACAAAGTACAAATGATCGTGCTAATCACACAAACATTTGTCCTGGGTGGGAATCGAACCCACGACCTTGTGCATAGCAGTCAGGGCCACTGACCACACACATTGACTGAATACAGTAAAATATACCAGCAGTTAGGTTTTAACTTAAATGTAAACAATCTCCATGTGCCTTTTATATGTAGCGTTACTATAGTTTCTGCATAACGTTTACGGAAAATAAAAGAAGAAACCTGTAAACCAGCATTGTAGACACAGGGTAGCTAGAAAAGGTGACTTCAAGTTTGTACTTACAGGTTGTGGTGCACGCCAATGAAGAATCACTCACAGTGTCGTTACATCATCTAAAGCTCGACGGCCAAGTGTATTATAGCGACTAGTCGCTATACTACAATTAACACGGTATCAGGCATCCATCGATATGCAGGTTGTAAAATCCAAATAAGCGAGCCAAAGTCAGACAAGAAAAAGATATTATCCGTGTCTGGTGTGATAGCAAGGGTCGTACAAGTTTAGAAATATCAGAAGTCCGTAGGAAGAAAGCAGTGGTCAAGGAAAATATCAATAAAACAACGGGAAATACTCAAAACGCACGGGCGTGAAACGATACTACGAAACGAGTGATTGTTGACATTCTAGAACTGTCAAAAGGTATTCTGTGGCTCACTGTCAGCACAGATTAAAAATACAGTAGCCAAACACAAGTAATAAATCGATTTGTAAACGAGAATCGACTTTAAGATTTCATTATAATATGTTGATATTTTATTTTTTAAACTAGGTACTGACATTATGTTAATTGCAAATGTATTTATTTACTTCGATTATAATAATGAAATAATGATGTTTATTTTGCAAATAGGTTATAAATAACACTTTCACACGTCTTTTTTTCGTAAATGTAAACTAGATGAGGCCAGTGTTTCCTAACTGACTACTCTGAGAAGAACTTTTAAAGTCCAGACAATCTGTAGTGATCCAAATCATATGAGAGCCATGTAGATTAATGTCTGTGCGCCCTTTAGAAGACAGAATCAAACAGATTTGAGCAGGCCCGTCCAAACAGTGCACGCATTTATCAAATATCGCGTAGCTCAACTTAGAACCTTAAGGAGCTGGAACGATTTGACGAACATTACCAAAGTAAGGACATTTGGGTGGGCCGTATAAAGCACTCAAACTGCCAGACAGTCTGATAATCTATTCATAATATTCGTTGTTATCCCACATTGCTCTCACATTCACAACATAGCTTTTACTTTTACACAAAATTAAAAATATTACTTGAAAAAAAATAATAATATTGTCATCTTGTACAAAACGAAATAAAAAATGTTAAAGTATAAAAATAAAAAAATATAAATATATATTCTATTACTTGAAAAATTAAATAATATTATCATGTCAAAATGTATATGAAATGATCATTATAATAAAAAAAGAAATAAGTAAAAAAAAAAAATAAGATAAATGAAACAAAAACAAAAAAATTCAACAGATGTAAGTAATTGGAGCAGCTTAATCCTAAGCATTTTTGTCCGCAAGATAAGCAAGAAAAGGCTTTCTGGCAAAGTTTCTGCTTCACAAATGATTTAAATTTATTGAGGCTTAGTTCTTGCACATGACTGGGAAGTTTATTGTAAAAGCGTACACATTGACATCTAAATGAGCCCCCAATTTTCTTAAACCTAGTTGAAGGAACAATAAATGTGTGCTTATTTCTAGTATTTATATTATGGATATCACTGTACTTTTTAAACAAATTTTTATTTTTATGAGCATACAAAATATTTTCATAAATATATTGACAGGGCACAGTAATTATATTAATATCTTTAAACTTATCTCTGAGGGAGCATCTAGGACTTAATTTAAAAATTGAACGAATAGCCCTTTTTTGTAAAACAAAAACTGTCTGAATATCGGCGGCATTTCCCCACAAAAGAATACCGTACGACATTACACTATGAAAATAGCTAAAGTAAACTAAACGAGCCGTCTCTAGATCAGTTAAATTTCGGATTTTCCTAACTGCATATGCGGCAGAACTCAGTTTTTTGGATATTTTATCTATATGTGGACCCCACTTAAGCTTAGCATCTAGAGTAATGCCCAAGAACACTGTTGCATCCTCAGGGTTCAACTCTTTACCCTTTTTCAAAACAGTAGTTGGCACTTGCCTAACGTGAGGCATCGTAAACTTTATACATTTCGTTTTTTTTTTCATTCAAAAGAAGATTATTAACATTAAACCAATGTACTATTTCTGAAAGGGCGTTATTAATGTCGTCAGAATCAGTTTGCTGACGTTTAATTTTAAACAAAAGTGAAGTGTCGTCTGCAAACAACACAATTTTATTGTTATCCTTTTTGAGGTAAGGCAGGTCATTTATATATATAAGAAACTAAAATGGTCCAAGAATTGAGCCCTGGGGCACACCCATAGTCACCACCGATCCTGGGGATATTTTCCCATTTACATCGACTCTCTGAATCCTGTCACTTAAATATGAAGTAAGAAGATTCAAAGAGGAGTCCCGAATACCGTAGTGGTGTAGTTTTCTGACATTAGTCAGAAAACTACACCACTACGGGTTTTCATGATGAACACAGTCAAATGCCTTTGACAAGTCGCAAAAGATGCCCAGGGCGTCACATTTGTCTTCCCATGCATTGTAGATGTGTCCTAGAAGTTCAACACCTGCATCGGTTGTTGAACGACCCTTTGTGAAACCGAACTGTTTGGCATGAAAGAATTTGTGTCTACTAAAAAACCTTTGCAACTGCTCTAAAATTAGTTTTTCAAATATTTTACTAAAAGTGGGTAGTACTGAAATTGGTCTATAATTAGTAGGGTCTGATGTACTACCTGCTTTAAACAACGGTATAATTTTGCTATACTTCATTAGGTCAGGAAACTCACCACAATCAATACAATTATTAAAAATAAATACTAAACTAGGAGCTACAATATTAATAATGGACTTGACGATGTCCACAGAATTACCCCATAAGTCTTTTGTCCTTTTTACATTCAATGTGTTAAAAGTTTTAATTATATCCTTACAAGAAACATGTTGAAAATTAAATAATGAATCACAAACTTTAACATTTTCTTTTAGCAGAGACTCTGCAGCAGTGGGTGAGGAATCCAGAGATTTCGTTGTTGATACCGGGATCTCTGCAAAAAAGTTTTCAAAAGCCGCGGCAACCTGGGCGTCAGATTTAATTATTTCATCATTAATTACAAGGTTGTAGTCACTACACCGTTTTTTAGACCTGCCTGTTTCACTGTTAATAATATCCCAAGTTGTTTTAATAATATTATTACTATTTTTGATCTTAGAACTCAAATGGCGCGTCTTTGCCATATAACAAACCTTTTTAAATAATTTTGAATATTTCTTAACATACAAATTAAATTCAACAGTTTATATGTGCTCTTTCATTGTACAATTCATAAAGACGAGTTCTACTTTTGTGAATACCAATGGTAGCCCAATCACCGAAAGATACAGTACTGTTAATTGAAATGGTTTTAGGTAAAAAAGTTGAATTAAATTGCTTACAGTACATATTAAAAAAGTCCTTATATAAATGATTAGGACCATGTAGGGTCGTCAAAACTGGTAAACTATGTCTGAGTTTATCTTTGAAAGCTTCTAAACGACTTACAGTTTTTGGGTTAACAGTGATATGTTTTTTAGCCGCTTTATTATTTTTACATTCGAAAGTAATTAATTGCCCGCTATGATCTGATTCTAGTAAATAATTAATGATCTCTTTGTGTTTAACTGATACATCTGTATAAACATTATCAAGGCATGTAGCACTGGTAGGGGTGATTCTTGTTGGCTCTGTGAATAAATTGTCAAGATTGTAGGACCGAAACAGATTTATAATTTTGGTAGTTAAACCTGAGTTTTCTAATAAATTGACATTAAAATCTCCACAAGTGATAATGTACTTATTTGAATTACTAATCTTGTGTAACACTTCATCCATTACCTTTTCAAAAAAGTCATACAATCCTGAGGGGGGTCTGTACACACTTAATACAATGAACTGCTCCAATTCTATACAGGCTATTTCAATAGTTCGCTCAACAGACAGGTTCACAATATCCTTACGTTCTTTAAATTTAAGGTCATTATGTACTAAAATTAAGGAGCCACCACGAATGGCATTACTTCTGCTGAATGAACTACCAACCTGGTGATTACTAAAATTAAACATCATTTCATGATTTTTTAACCAATGTTCGGTAATGCAAAGAATATCAACCTTCTTACAATTTATAAATAATTCCACTTCTAAATCTTTGTTCAATAATCCTTGAATGTTTTGGTGCACCAGGTTGATCCCATTTACTAATTTATGAATTTTATTTGAATTTAATGTAATAATATTATTCTCTGCATTATTGCTAGAGATTGCCTCTGTTGTCATTATTTCTAATTTAAATGATCACTAATGTCATGGCTTTAAACCAAGCAATTGGTTGAATTATTATGATTATGAATGTCAATGCATTGCTCAATAGAAGCAACTTGTTTAACCAAATTCTTGGCTGTAATACTAAAATAATATGATAGCGACACAGTTATCTGTCTTTTACAATAATTGGAAACATAGTATCTATTTTTTGTCAAATAAAAGCTATTACCAAGGTAATTGTTAATATCAATTAATTGAAAGTTATTACTATTATAAGTCAAATTATGCCATGTATTATTAATATTATATCTCAGGTAATTTTCTTCCTGGATTTGATTTGATTTTGATTGAATCAATATTCTGGTGAAAGTAGTTTTGTGTTCAATTGTTTAAACTCATTCACATTAGTCGATTATAGTAATCGATATTCCATTTTATTCGTGACTTAAAACTTATTTTTAAGATTTGTCGTCTTCCAGATTGTGAATTAGGCTAATTTTATGTATTTAGAAATAGAAAAATATGACGGTTTTTTTTAAACCATATCTCAACTCATTGTAATATGGCCCAGAAATCCCCGTCTCCTTTATCTTACAACTATGACGTATAAAAGACTATAAAAGTATTGATTATGTGCACAGCGCAAAGTAAGTAACAGCATTAGAGAGTGGCGTGAAGCCGGCTGGGACAAGACCCTGAGCGAACTGGAACCCACCCACCATGCCTTTTGGCAACTTCAGAGGAGTATGCGCGCCACTGAGGTTGCCTCAATGCCTCCCCTTATCCGCCCGGACAAAAGCATTGCCTTCGACGACGAAGACAAAGCCGAATGCCTAGCCGACAGCCTGGAGGCCCAGTGCTCTCCCAGCTCCCAACCAGTCGACCCAGCCCACCTTGCCCACGTGGATGCTGAGGTCAAACGTAGATCTGCCCTACCCCCTGTCGAGGACTCTGATGCTCCCCTCCCCCCCGTCACGGAAGACGAGGTGGAGGAGATCATCAAGAAACTCAAACCTAGGAAAGCTCCCGGGACTGACAGACTGACCACTAGGGCACTTAAACTCCTCCCACGTACGATCATAGTCCTACTGGCTGCCATCTTCAATGGCGCCATGTCCAACAACTTGTTTCCACAAGCTTTTATTTTTATTTTTTTTAACGTGGTAAAATTATCAAATAAGTCCTCCCACTCCGGGCAGGGTGGGAGGGACTGTCAGACTTTTACTGACTAAAATCCACGGTGTTCCTTCAATAACCCTTTACATACCGGGGCCACGGTAACGGGATGAGTCCCACGACCCCGGCAGGCTTCGGCCCTCTGCAGAGGGGGCCTCGTCATGTTGCTGACGCTCTTTGAGGCGCGCGTGGAACACGACGCGCCGTCGACCCGGGCATGGTCCATGGTCGGACAGCGAGTTGCCCTTTACTCGCTGTTCGCATGCCCGCGCCTACGGTGGCCGGAGATCGTCGGCCGACGTCCGACGCCGTGGGCGTCTACCACTGCGGCTGGGCTGGAGGGAGGACGCCATCCTCTCCCTCTCGCGGCCCGCCTCCTACTTCGGAAGCATGACTGCTTCGCAGAAGGTGGCGACCGCTTCCCACTCCCTCTCGCCCCGCAGCATGGCCTCGACCAATGCCGGGCGCGAGAGGTCTCCGCCTATCGCCGCCGTGAGGACACGTCGATGATCTGCCCAGGCGGGGCAGTCTTGCACCGTGTGCTCTACGGTGTCCTCAGGGCGACCCTCGCAGTGGTGACACCCAGACGTTTCCTCCTTTCCCATCAGACACAGGTACCTCCCGAAACTTCCGTGTCCGGTGAGGACCTGCGTCATGCGGTAGGTCAGGACGCCGTGACGCCGATCTAGCCACTCCTCAAAGAGGGGTCTTACCGCCGCAATTGCGGCGTGCCCGTGTTTCCACAAGCTTGGAAAGAGGCTATAGTGATAGGTATCCCAAAACCCAAAAAGCCCAAGTCCCTCCCGACTAGTTATAGACCCATTAGTCTGCTCAGCGCCCTCAGCAAGGTTTACGAGCGGATTATTCTTAATCGGCTCAAGGACTTTGTCGAGGCAAAGAGCCTAATCCCTAACGAGCAGTTTGGCTTTAGAGCCCATCATTCCAGTGTCCACCAAGCCCACCGCATCGTAGAGCACATTGGCGGCCGTTTTCAACGCGGTCTGGTGATGGGGGCCCTATTCTTTGATATAGCGAAGGCTTTCGACAAAGTCTGGCACAATGGCTTAATTTATAAGCTTTACCAACTAGGTGTGCCGGACCGTCTCGTGCTCATCATTCGAGACTTTCTGTCGAACCGCTCCTTCAGATATCGTATCGAAGGAGCGCTTTCCACTCCCCGCCCTATCAGAGCCGGCGTCCCTCAGGGCGCCGTGTTCTCCCCTCACTCTAGCGATATCCCCAAAAAGCCCCCAGTAGAGTTATCCCTATTTGCCGACGACACGGCCATCTATTACTCGGGAAATAGTCCCGATTGCATCGCTCATACCCTCCAGACCTCAGCCAACGCACTAGGCGATTGGTTTAGGAAATGGAGGATTGAGGTAAATCCCGACAAAAGTCAAGCAGTCCTGTTTCGCAGGGCTCGCCAACATAGACAGTTCACTCTCCCCCGCCCGATCACTATGTTTGGCAAGCCAATCCCTTGGGAGAAGCGAGCCAAATACTTAGGTGTGATCCTCGACCAGTTCCTTAACTTCAGTGAGCACATAAAGTCGGTTCGCTCGCGAGCCGCTTTTGCTCTCGGTAGGCTCCACGCCTTGCTGAATAAACACAGCAAGCTCTCCCTTAGATGTAAAATCCGAATTTACACGACGTGCATCCGTCCTATCATGACGTACGCCTGTCCGGTGTTTGCTCATGCCAGTCCCAATCAGATCCATAGGATGCAAGTCATTCAGAACCGTTTTCTCCGAAAGGCCACGGGCGCGCCCTGGTTCTTGAGGAATGAGGATCTCCACGTAGACCTCAAACTCCCGACTATAAAGCAAGTGTTGAAACGTATGTCAGTGCGTTACTTCACCTCTGCTGATACCCACACAAACCCCCTGATCGTATCGGCCGCCCGATACAGACCCTCCAAAATTTCTCGGGTTCGTCGCCCGCGTAACGTCCTAGACGAGCCCGACGACCCCACCACCATCCGACAAGAGAGCAGTAGGGAAACTAGCACTCTTAGAAGACACACACACAAAACGCGTTCCGTATTCCGGCCTCGCCGACGAGGTCCATCGCGACGTCCGCGTACTTGTAATGGAAATCCTCCCCGACCTTTGACAACCGAGCCAGCCCGCGATGCTGAGCCAGTAGCAATAAATACTCCATTAAATACGACCCAGCCTGTCCCTTTGCTGCCCTCCCAAAATGACCCCGCTATGCCGAGGCCCGTACTCCACAGGGAGTGCCCTTAGCGTGCGGTCATTAGATGTAAGCGTATTTTAGTTTGTAAGCCCTGGCTGGGGGCCTTTAATTTATTAGAGGTCACCACAGGACAAACCGGTTAAGTAGACGCACAGCCTTAGTGAGCTGATCTACGAGTGGCCCTACCTAAAAAAAAAAAAAATGATTATGTGCTTGTCTTATTGTCAGTGTCAGTAAGACAAGCACAGTCACTCGCTGTTTTTAAAAGCTCGGTTACCTATATTTTTTTTTTCAAATTTATGATTATTCCTTTTTCTCCATACGATATTAAAGAACATATTATATGTTTATATAATTATTTTATATACTTATGTATTGTATTTATATGTATATTCATACATTTTATTTTAGTTTTCCCGTTTTGATGAGTATTTGTACAGTAGTACACTAATATAGCCCTCCCCATTTTAATTAAAACTCGTAAAGTCCTTCCAAAGATTGTCTGGAAGATATCGCTCGCAGCGATAAGACCGCCATTGTAACCAAATCTTTTACAATATTGTTATTTAAGTGTGATTCAATTATTGGTGTATAATAAAGTATATTCTATCTATCTATCGAGAACAGTATTGGCCCAGTAGTTACAGGTATGACTTCTTACGAGTCGTAGGTCGTACATTCAAACTAATATACTATTTTATTTTTGTAGTCTTGCGTTTGACCATCTTACCTGATAGTAAGTGATGATATAATAATAATAATAATGTTTTTATATTTCATATTAATATTTAAAAATGTAATTCATATGTACATAGATTGAATAAATGTAATAATAATAAGTTTATTTTCTCTCCACAATATACATAAATTGCATTATACATTTTTGCCAAATTATGGTACATCACTTAGGTAAGTATCTAGTTATATTGTGGGAGACTGGTGCCTAAGCTAGGCTTGAGGCCAGTGTTACAGGACACCAGGATCCCACCCCTTTACTTTTAATATTATATTTATATACTAAGCGCGTAGACAATAACACGGTATCATACTATAATATACATTTTATATTTTTGATTTATTTTGTTATTATGCGAGACGAGTGTTAGTACATGTGAAGTATGTGAGAAAGTGTGAGTGTTTGAGTATGTTGATGTGGGTGTGTGAGAGTGCGTAATTATGTGTTTGGGTGTGTATAAGTAAGTTTTTAGTAGCGTTATAGTTTCAATTTAACAGCCGATATGGCCGAAGATAGACCAGAACCTAGAAGTAACCTATTGCACGTTGTTTCTGATTTTAGTCCTAGGACATTCCGGGCGGGCACGCCGCAATTGCGGCGGTAAGACCCCTCTTTGAGGAGTGGCTAGATCGGCATCACGGCGTCCTGACCTACCGCATGACGCAGGTCCTCACCGGACACGGAAGTTTCGGGAGGTACCTGTGTCTGATGGGTAAGGAAGAGACGCCTGGGTGTCACCACTGCGAGGGTCGCCCTGAGGACACAGTCGAGCACACGGTGCAGGACTGCCCAGCTTGGGCAGAGCACCGACGTGTCCTCACGGCGACAATAGGCGGAGACCTCTCGCGCCCGGCCTTGGTCGAGGCCATGCTGCGGGGCGAGAGGGAGTGGGAAGCGGTCGCCTCCTTCTGCGAAGCAGTCATGCTTCCGAAGGAGGAGGCGGGCCGCGTGAGGGAGAGGATGGCGTCCTCCCTCCAGCCCAGCCGCAGTGGTAGACGCCCACGGCGTCGGACGTCGGTCGACGATCTCCGGCCACCGTAGGCGCGGGCATGCGGACAGCGAGTAAAGGGCAACTCGCTGTCCGACCATGGACCATGCCCGGGTCGACGGCGCGTCGTGTTCCACGCGCGCCTCAAAGAGCGTCAGCAACATGACGAGGCCCCCTCTGCAGAGGGCCGAAGCCCGCCGGGGTCGTGGGACTCATCCCGTTACCGTGGCCCCGGTATGTAAAGGGTTATTGAAGGAACACCGTGGATTTTAGTCAGTAAAAGTCTGACAGTCCCTCCCACCCTGCCCGGAGTGGGAGGACTTATTTGATAATTTTACCACGCTAAAAAAAAAAAAAAAAAAAAAAAAAAAGGACATTCCACCATAACCACTGCGCCACTTGTGACGTCAAGATTTATTTACAGACAGACAAACCTGCATAGTTATTCATTTATATATACGTAGGACATTACGTTAAGATAGAAAATACGTAGTATAGAGGTAGCTGAGATAATTTGTCAAGGGATAATATCATTTGAAGGCCTAAGTTAATTGTCGGCAAAGATAGGGACCTTGTGTCAACGTTAGGTGATATTTCCTCGACTGACACCTAATCTTGTGAATTGGACATTTATCTTGTGTGTATTTGAGCTTTGGTTTTCGTGTTACATTTTAGTCTTCATAATGCATTGTTTATGACTAGGGCTGCCATCACCAAAATTTCCGGCCCCAGACAAAGACTTTATAAACCCCGGACAATTGAGTAGAATCACAATTTTTCCCCGTACACCGTAGAAAAACACATTTTTGTACTTGACACTAAAACTATGATGTTTAATTATGGTTTTTATTTACTGGTAACATTGTAGACAGAAGTTTATTAATAACTAGCTTTTGCCCGCGACTCCGTCCGCGTCGAATAGTTACTTTGGGCTAACGTTAAATTTAACCCCGATTTCGAAGCATTCTTCATTGGTACTCCGCTCCTATTGGTCTTAGCGTAATGATATATATATAGCCTTTCTCTATAAATTGACTATTTAATTAAAAATATTTTTTCAATTCGAACCAGTAGTTCCTGAGATTATCGCGCTCAAACAAACAAACAGACTCTTCAGCCTTATATTATTAGCATAGATAGCTGTTGCCCGCGACTTCGTCTACGTTTCCGTCGTTTTTCGTAAAAAAAAGTAGCCTATGTCCTTCCTCACGGTTCAGTGATTTTGATGTAACAGACAGATTAACTTTCGTAATTTAGTAGGGAAATATAATATGTCAATCTATAATAATGTTGAAAAATATCGCAATACCGAACCGCACAATATTATTGTTAATAGCTGTGCCCGCGACTCCGTCAGCGTGTAACTCCTTGTTTGTTATTAAGTTAATGTATTGGTAATATTGTTAAGATCACGTTCACATGAGGCTTAAGTACCTATAGAACGACAATACTTCAGCGCAATGCTTCCGGGTAAACTATGTTGAAAGTTGACCCGTCCGGCACGTGAACATAAAGATTTCTAGAACTGCTAACCCGGGAAAGAGCGACGTACGACTGACCATGCGAGAAACAACTGACACCGAGATCTACTCCAGCAACACGAAAAGTCTGCCCTTGAGCCTTATTAATTGTCATTGCATAGCAAACCGATACTGGGAATCGCGTTCTTTTAAATTGGAATGGAAAATTATTTGGTATTATGGGAATTCTGGGAATAAAGACGGGTTCTCCTGCACCGCAACCTGTTAAAATTTGAGCCTCGATTATATTTTGTTGCAACTGGGTTACTTTTAGCCGAGTTCCATTGCAAAGTTGTGGTGGTTTTAAATTTCGGAGCAAAATAATAATCAGAAAGCTTCGAACTGCTAAGCTATCGGGAGTTACGCGTGTTATTGTGAGTCAACCATAAAAGATAGATATATGCTGTCGTGGGATATTTTTTATATAATTTTAAGGAGAACATTTCCGTCATAAATGATTTCTGTGTAGCTTTAACCATTAAGGTTGCACACGCGACGGAAGCTTAAAAAATGGAGTAACTTCTCCCGTTTTCCCAACATTTCCCTTCACTGCTCTGCTCCTATTGATTGTAGCGTGATGAAAAGTATACTATAACCAGCTCAGGAGTATGAAAAATAATTGTACCAAGTTTCGTTAAAATCCGTCGAGTAGTTTTTGTTTCTATAACGGTTATACAGACAGACAGACAGACAGACAGACAAAAATTTTACTGATTGCATTTTTGGCATCAGTATCGATCCCTAATCACCCCCTGATAGTTTTTTTGTAAATATATTTCATGTATAGAATTGACCTCTCTACAGATTTAATATAAGTATAGATATAGAAGATAGGCTTTCTTTTTAATTAATCAACGTTACAAAAACGTTACGTTAACGTTACAGAGATCGTGCTTATTGTTGCCCGTAAGACCAATACGCGTCCGGGTTTTACCCAGACGCTTATAGGAAAAATCCCCTGGACGCTGTCCAAACTAGGACACATCCGGGGAAAGCCGGATGGATGGCAGCCCTATTTATGACGGATGTCTGAAAATTTTACGTTTGCTAATGTCGCGTTTGACCACTATCTCACCTGATGGTTAAACGATGATGTGGTCAAGGATCAAGCATGCTTACCTTGAAGTTATCTATTCACTCTCGCCTTAAATAACCCCAGGCTATCAAGAAACATAGTCTTCGGTAGTGTCTTCTACACCTTAACTGTACAATAAAAATATTCTGAAAACGTTTTGTACGTATGGCGCATCGGCGTCTGTCTTTTGGTTCGATGATGGAACGGGCTTGGTGGAATTAGATTGTGCAGTTCGGTCTGAAAATGGTAGGTTAACATTAACTTATTGTAATTATGGTTAAAGAGCCTATTGTAATTAAATTTGTATCCAGCTTATTCTATTGTTGTTTAAGTGAATTATTACACATTATTACAAAACGTGGATTGCTTTCTATATAAATATAAACAAATGTATATATGTATCATATATGCGTTTTTAAACTCGCATTCAGATTGTGATAAAACATTGGCAGGATTTTCTGAGGAGACGCAGAAGTTCATGAAAGAAAGATTCTAATGCCGTATGTGCGAAATTACAGAAACACAGGCAACAGGCAGTTGTAATTACTTAAAAGTAATAAAACTTCTATAAGCTAGCGCTTTTGTTTTTTTTTTTTTGTTTGTTTAATTAAATTGATTTATTTGGATCCTGGTTTCTACCCGTAACTCCGCTCGCATGTCAATACTTTCGAGCTAAAGATATAATAATGTTATGCTGTAATTAATAACCAAAACCCAGGATAATACTTCGTCTATTATATTCAACGTATTTCCATTTAAACCTTTTCTAGAGCTACGCATATTAAAATTAATCATATTTTATTCTTACCCGAACCGCCTAAATCCCAGATTTCCTCACACGAGACTTGGCAGTTTCAGTCTCTGCACACTTAACCGTGAAGGTTGTCGTCAGGCAGGGATGCGGGCAGAATAATTCCTGCCCGCTTTTGTGGGTAAGACAAAGCGTCGTACCAGGGTGGTCACGAATACTGGTCAAGAATAATGTGGCAGTCCAATGATTTATGGATCTGCATTCGTATTATGGCAGTTTTACAGGAAATTGTGTGTTTTAGGTAGTAGGTAGGACTTTATGTGATGTGTTATGAAGTGTAGAAAGAGTATTTTTGTTAAAACAGAGAGAACAATAGATTGAAGCCCCTGTAAAAGCATTTTAATAAACCTCCTGTTTCGAAGTCGGGTAACAAATTACGTTACAATTAGTAAGTAAACAAAACTAAAATCATGCATATAAATTTTCAAATTACTACTTCCTCATTTTAGTCTACTTTCTGAAATTTCAAAACTAAAATCATAACAATACACTTTCAAATTGAACTTTTAACTAACAAAGGCAAACACAATCTAAAGCAGCTTCACTGCGAGTATTTCGCCAAATCTCGTGGTCGTAAGTCGGCGTACTAAATCTGCGGATCCCATCGATTGCCAATAATGTCTGTAATTACTGCCCTCGCCGCCTCGCCCGTTAATCTTACTTAGGATTATGCCTGCCCGTGCCAAGTTTAGTTAAAAAATATTGGTACAGGTAGCTGGTTTGTTGTTTAAAAAGATTGCTGAAATCCGGTGATTATCGAGTTTGGCTTAGAACGATCGTTAGTGTTCGATATTTATTAGAAACGACATTTACATTTTTTTAAACACATATAATATAATTGTTGGAGTTGTGAGGCGTTTGGTGATGGTAATAAGTAGGCCAGTTAGCAATATAAAGTATATTTATTTATTTTTACTTAGGACTTACATCTTAGCACAATAAGAATAAATCTTAGAAAGGGCCATGATAGCTTGGAAGAGACTACTAGTAAAAGTCTATGGATGGCTCTATGGGCATTGTAGATGGCATTATGAAGTTCAAGATATTATAACATTTACCAAAGATTACAACAATAACGCTTGAATGTCCCACAGACCAGTGGTGTGGCCTATTAATTGTTGTAAACACACTGCCTATGAGTTGTATGTTGTATGTCATTGGTTGTGGGTTTGTAGGTTGAGGAGGCCTATGTCTCAGAAGTGGCAACTTTATAGGCTGTTGCGTTGTTGATGTCTGACCCGCAGTGTTAGGCAGGGGAGTCAAACTGTCTACTGTCTCGAACTCGTTCTTGTTGATATGATATTATCAAGATTAAGTAACCCATTTTATGAGCCGATGTTAAGTTTTATACCCCGGATTCAAGTTTATTGGTTAATTTTTTTTATTGAGATGTAATTGTGTGCCACATCTAACACTGCAATGATAAAAGTTTGCCATTTTTAGGGTTCCGTAGCCGAATGGCAAAAAACGGAACCCTTATAGTTTCGATATGTCTGTCCGTCTGTCTGTCTGTCTGTGTGTCTGTCCGTCCGTCCGTATGTCACAGCCATTTTATTCCGAAACTGTTAGGACTAAACATGTGAAACTTGGTAGGTAGATGTATTCTGTGAACCGCTTTCCGATTATATGAAAAAAATTATATTTAAAATAAAGGGGAGCTCCCCATACATGGAACTGAAACTGAAAATATTTTTTTTCATGAAACCTATGCGTGTGTGGTATCTATAGACAGGTCTTAAAACTGACATTGAGGTTTCTAAAACCACTTTTTCATAAAGTTAATCGTTTAAAAGATATACGCTTCTAAAGTGGTAAAATGTGTGTGTGTGTTTTTCACTCCATAATTATAGAAGTTAGAGGGGACTCTAACTTCTATAATTATGGAGTGAAAAATCTAAAAAAATATATGTTGTAGATCTTAATGTAATCTTTAAATCAAAATTGATTTGAACGAGATCGGGTCAGCAGTTTTTGAGATACAGCATATTTTCTAAAACCGTAAATATAACTTTGTAAATCATACAAACATTATGAAATACAAAGTTATTTGGCGTAGTTGTAAAAATTTTAAATAAGCTAGTTTTAAGAAATTTTAAAGTTTTTTTTTTAAATAAATATATTAAATTACATTTATTATAATTACTACGGAACCCTTCATGGGCGAGTCTGACTCGCACTTGGCCAATTTTTTTTGGTATATGTATGTCGGTAGAAGAATAACTCCACTGTCGTATACATCGTCCGACCAAATGCTATTATTTACTTCTAATCAAACTGTGACCAATCCTATGAAATAAATTCAGAATATATGACAGTTACACTATACTAGTACCCACGCGGGGCTTCGCTCCCGTGGATTCTATCACGGTAAAAACATAACTCTCCTTTTTTGCAGTCGCGTAAAAAGTATAATATATATAGCCTATAACCTTCCTCAAGCTTCAAGCTACTTCCATACCAAATTGCATCCAAATCCACCCAGTACTTTCGAAGATTAGCGCGTTCAAGCAAACAAACAAACAAACTTTGCCGCTTTATAATATTAGTATAGATTATCTAGGCAGGTATAGTCATCCGGGTGTCTAGTTGGATCCTCAAACTTATTTCCAAATCAATAATTCTGAAATTATTGTGTCGGTCTTTTTTCAGTGGGGAAAACCTCTCGCTCTATGTGGCTAAAAACCTACTCTATTATTTTCGTTGCCCTTGCATTTCGGGGCTGCAATATCTCGTCGTTCATTCGAGTAACCTCAGCGCTATTTTATGCCTAATTTACCTAAGTACTTATATTCCTACTATTGAACCCATTCCCTCTTGGCACTACTCTATGTTATATTAAAATAAAACTCTTACCTTTTTCTTATCTGTTATTTAATCATATTTTGTTTATTGGATTAAAATCAAATATGTATTTACCTACAAATTTAAGTAACAAAACGATGAATTTTGTGATTTTTACCAGGGTGGAATACGCTGTCGACTGTAACACAGTTAATACTAGTAAAGTCGTCAACGTGACCTCCTAAATCCATTGCATTCAATATCAACGCCTATATAAATCCAACAACTTCACTGAGTTTATACAAAAACTTGTTCACTGCAAAAGAATGATGGCGGGACTAGTTCGTACCGTTTCTCTAGGCGTTGTGAGGCTGGTCACGTGGCCCCGTTCAGTTATACGCGTCGGCCCCGGGCCGCGGTTTGATACGCTCTCTTAAGTAGCCCGGATACTGGGCATTTTGTGCCCGAGAATATATGTATGCACAGCTTGAGATAGTCTTTTTCATTTTATTCATTTGTAAACGGGAAAAGCCTACACAGATGATGATGGCTCATTTGTGAACGGAAGGCACGTGCCTATGTTCGTGCTTTTATAGATACATGTTTCTTTGACTGATGGTTTATCTGGTTTATTTGTTCCGGAAATATTGTAATGAGAAACAGCGACCTTGGAACAATAGGAAAGGAAGGGTAAGGGTGGGTTTTGGTCAATAGGAGTCTGACACTCACTTCTGCCACGACGAGAAGGCAAAGAGAAATTCGATGATTTTCTCCCTACAAAAAACTTGACGGTGTAAGTTATTGAATTATATTCTGTGCCCAAAACTTTTTACGTCAATCTTCAATGTATTTTTTCGGCAAGTGTTCAATGAGCATTATCAATAAATAAAACATTGTGTCGTGAGAGCATTGCAACAAAACCTTATCTCGAAACAACTATTTGCAGGCCATACAATCATTTGTTTCGAGGCGTGAATCGGACCCGCGACATGCAAATTCGACCACGGTCGTCTAAATCCGAACCGAAAAAAATCTATTAAACTTCAATTTAAATTAATAGTCTCTAATGCTACGTTACGTTGAGGAGCTCGTGGCTAAATAATAACAACCGAACGGGTCTATCTACAAGGTTAAGCAATGGTTGCCGAGGTAAGTATGTGGATGGGTGACCATCTTAACATATCGAGATATAATAATAATAATAAATAATAAATAACGTTTATTTCGCATCAGTTCATCATAATGAAATAATCATGTTGTTTATTTAATCAATAATTGAATATACACTTAAATAAAAACCCTAAACTACATATATTTATTTATTTTATTTATTTATTTATTTATTTGTCTCAGACCATTGATCCATAGAGTGTTAGTAAAAAAACTTAACCTATTGTTAGTAAAATAAATTAAAACATAACATCAATTTAATTGGCGACATGCACGCCTGCGCGCACATGCCTACCAGCCCAGTGCCTGACAAATGGCCCATCTATTTTGTCCGCCAGTGTAACTAGAATGTTGTTGGGGCTACCCCTGAATCTCTGCAGCGCAGATGCACATCGCTTGCGCATAACAGCATAAAAGTCATCTACTCTCGCTTCAGCAAACATGCCCGACGCGCTGCAAAACCGAGGTAGCCCCAACAAAACCCTCAGCGTATTATTATATTGAACGCGCAGAGCGCTGTAGGCCTTTTGCGTATACCTGATCCACAGGCTGCACGAGTAAAACGATTGACAATAGGCTCGGAATAGTGTCAGTTTTACCTCTTTAGTACACCGTGCAAACCTGCGCGCAAGCATATTGCATCTGGCCGCCAACGCTCTGCGCTCCCTATCTATGTCTTGGTCATCTACGAGGCAATCCGTGACCACATGACCGAGGTATTTTATGTGAGTGACGAGCTCCAACGGAGTTCCTCGTAACCTTACGGGTGGAATATATATCTGAAAATAAAATAAACTATGGCGTCCAGAAATTCGTGCGCATCGCTGTCTACTGGTAATGTGCCCAAAAGACTGGCGGCATTGCCACGCTGTATGGCAATGCTTAACCGCTGTCCAAGGTAAAAGCCAGCCTTTGAGTCACGCGAAGTGTCAACTAGGCGCCTGGATAGTTCTTTAAATAATTTGTGAGCACTAGGACCCCACGATCCCAAGGTCTCCACCCCAAACGGCTCGAAAATATAACCTCCAACAAGGTTATTATATTTCCGCCGCTTGAGGTTCTCAGCAGCCGCAGCGGCAGCGCCAGCACAACAAGACGAGCTAGAAACATGGGATGGTGCAAGAGTATCGACACAAGTTGCGTCCAATAACGTTTATTGGCTTAAATAATTCCTCCGTACCTCGAAAACTACGTTAAGCGGGTGATTCCGGCTGTCTTTTGGACATCTTTGACAGTCGTTACGGGCAGAAGCCAGAAAATCTGACAATGATCACATAGGGCTATTGTGTTACCCGGCTAAAGGGTTGTGGAGGTCATCTGACCTTAGTAGTATTAGTGTTTAACATGGAGTGACTGACTATCTAGTCAGTCACTCCATGTTAAACACTAATACTCAGGCGAAAAGGCTAGGCAGATTATGAGTCTCTAATGTTACGTAACTGTAACGGGAAGTATGATTGTTTCCTTTTCAACCGACGACAAAATAAAAGGACGGGTCATCAATTCGACGCGCATATTTTTTTTTATGTCTGATCACCGATTACTCGAAGACGGCTGAACCGATTTGGAAAATTCTTTTTTTGTTTGAAAGGGTCGAAATTGGTCCCATTGTGACCAAGTCAGGATCTAATGATGGAATCCTGGAGAAATCGAGGGAACTCTTCAAATATTATAGGCATACCTATAGTGATTTGAGTATTTTTTATAGTAACTTGTATAGTTGCATTCGAAAAGCACCATTTGTGAAGTGGACCTGATGATGAAGACCACAGATGGCCACTGGAACTGCTCAATATGTAAGTAGGAATAACAAGTATTTCATGTGCTCCGCTTCGATTACTTGAATATGGTTATTAAGCACAATATGCTTGTCATAATGCGTATGGTGATGTAGAGCTGATGGTGAAGTACCAGGAGAACTCCTCAACAATTAACGGCCCAGCATTGGGAAAAGCAATATTTTGAAAATAAATATTAGTAGTTGACGGTTAGGCTCTTGTAACTAGGTAAATTGAAAATCGACCAACTAAAAAGAGTGAAATAAAAACTTTTTACCAAAAAATTAAACCGACTCCCAAAAAGCACTGCAAACTGAAAAATTACTTTAATTTCGGAAGTCGGTGCCAAAAACGAAAATACAAAACTAAAGACACCGACTACCGAAATTAAATTTATTTTTCAGTTTGCAGTGTTTTTTGGGAGTCGGTTTAATTTTTTGGTAAAAAGTATTTATCTAGGTTTTTAAAATAAAGCAAAATATTTTCCAATTCTTCCAGTACGCGTTTCGCCTTAACTCCTTCGTTACGTAGTCGGCCACCGCAGATATAAACGTCTGAGACGTCTCGAGAGCGACATTAGTAGTCGAGAACAAACTGAGCTGTCAGTTTGGCCCAAATATCTACTTTTGTTTGCAACAATCGCCTCAAGCCATCCTTATCAGGTGACAAGATAATATTTTGTGGAAAGATTCTACTTAAGACTAGGCTTTTTGTTTTATACCTAAACAGGAATATGATTTGCAGAAACCTCCTGAATACAAAGTATATTTGTTTTATTTTCTTGTTTTTGCTTTAGTTTTTGTAACATTGTGGCCCAGATTGACCGGATAGTTTGTATTTTTAAGTCAATTTCTATCACCGTTGACCATTATAACTCTTGCATTCAGTAATAAAATTATGCTTATTTAATTAATACGTACGAAAACATGCAGAGGTGAACTTATCGCCTTCGGGATTTGTTATGGTTACGAATCGTTTGATGCTCAGAAAAATGCTGCTAAATGCAACGATGAATTTTTATTTCATTTTTATGAGTGGTCACGCAGGATGGTCTTAGAGACTGTCAGCTGTTTAACCGACTTTGTCTGTGGCGGCCCTAATTATGATTATAATGTCCAGCTAGGGCTTATAAAAAACTTATAAACTACGGATACGAACATCGGCTAAGAATATCGGATAAAATAAAATAAAACGACTTTCATAGGTATTTATAAAACTTAATAGACTTATGTAATATAAAAAAAAAACATATTTATACTACAACATGACTGAGAGTTAAATTAGACCCATCGATGTTGCAAAAAGTAATCTACCCTCATCTAGATAAAGTATCGTACATCAGATTACTCTCTGGTAATCAAATCCGAGATAACATTCATAACTAAACAGCCCTAAAATATTCACATGCACATCTATCAAACCACCTATTATGATACCTATTGGCGTTTATGTGCCCTAATAGACAGACGTAAGACGGTCAATGTGACACAGGACACCCTCTGTTTCCACCCCTATTGAATCGAATCAAAACATTGCTTTGCGACGGTTATCCGCGGTATCTATAACGTTTAGCTCAATGGGGATAAAAGAAATGAGTAATAAAATAAAATACATTCTTATTCTGTGTAACTTGTCTTGTGGGGGGGAAATGGGGACACTAAAAATGACCCTTTTTAGTGTCCCCATTTTTAGGGTTCCGTAGCCGAATGGCAAAAAATGGAACCCTTATAGTTTCGATATGTCTGTCCGTCTGTCTGTCTGTCTGTCTGTCCGTCCGTCCGTATGTCACAGCCATTTTATTCCGAAACTATTAAGACTATACATGTGAAACTTAGTAGGTAGATGTATTCTGTGAACCGCTTTCCGATTTTAAGAAAAAATATTTAAAATAAAGGGGGGGTCCCCATACATGGAACTAAAACTGAAAATATTTTTTTTCATGAAACCTATGCGTGTGTGGTATCAATAGACAGGTATTTAAAAATGATCTAAGTGTTTTTAAAACCACTTTTTCATAAAGTCAATCGTTTAAAAGATATAAGCTTCCAAAGTGGTAAAATGTGTGTGTCCCCCCCTCTAACTTCTATAATAATGGAGTGAAAAATCTAAAAAAAAATATATGTCTGTAGATCTTCATGTAAACTTTCAACCAAAATTGGTTTGAACGAAATTGGGTTGGCAGTTTTTGAGATACAGCATATTTTCTAAAACCGCAAATATAACTTTATAATTCATACAAACACTATGAAAAACAAAGTTATTTAGCGTAGTTGTAAAAATGTAAATAAGCGAGTTTTAAGAAATTTTTAAGTTTTTTTTATTCGTCAAATAAATGTACATATTATATTATATTATTATAGTTACTACGGAACCCTTCATGACTCGCACTTGGCCAATTTTTATTTGCCTAATTTCATATGAATATTTTTTTTGGGAGGAGCGCGTGACTAAATAATAGCAGCGGCCCGTGAATGAGTGATATCTATAGATACTGTAATATATTATCTAGACACGCGGTAGCGTGTCAAGCCAAGTACTGGCGCGCAGCTCACCGTGTGTAATATTACACGAACCATTTGGAGCCACTTTTGAGCCCCTCATAACTCAAAAACTATTTCACTTAATCTTGTCAAATTTGGCTCATATATTGAGACTGGCAAGATACATATGTGTTCCAAATTTTATAAACATATCTCAAATGGTTATTTAGATATTAACATCCAAAAATCGACATTTTTATGACTGACCTATAGATCAAAACTATAACCCAGTTCCAGATGACCAGAAAGTTCAAATTTGGCATGCAGATAGATAATTAGGTAAATACAAAGGAAAAAATCAGAAACTGGTAATTTTTTATCATTTTATTATAATTTTCACTTAATTTATAATTAGTGCCTGTAAATCTCTATATGTGGATTTTAAGATTATTACGTGAATATATAACGAGTTGAATACCACCGTTAACTTTTTTAATCCAAATTTATCCGTTTTTGTACTTATAAATAAGAATATAGTAAATTTTTGTATTTATTACGCGTAACTAACCATATTATACAACTAGCGCCACCTATTATCTTAGAGGGTCACTACACCATGAAGGCAAAACTCGTAAAAAGAATTCCGGATACTGAATGGGCAATTCACTCGAACATTTCAAAGGTACAAGAAAATATAGAAAATAACATAAAAAGGACAATTATACCCCGTAAACGTAGGAAAATACAGTAGTTTGACAAAAAACCAATTAGTAATAATTTTGTTATAAATAAGTACTTACTACTAATTTATGTACAAAAAGTAATGATATCCCATCAAAAACATAAATGTGAAATGAGAGCCAAGTTCAATATTATTATATATGCCTTGGTTGTTGACTTCAACGACAAAAGAAGTGAAATCTAAATAGGTGCCAAGTTCAATGGTCAGTCCTGAAATTTATTTATAACAATATAAAATATCATTTATTCTTATAACTTAGGAGAATATATTGTAGCCTAAGGTCTGACTTGGCTAGTTTTCATAAACGAAATATATTATAGCCTTCACAAGTTCTAAACCTGTTACATGTCGGTTCTTATTTTATTATTCCGAAAATTTGGCTTGCTGGTAGTAACTAACCATCGAACATAATAATTCGTATATGAGAACTAGCCAGGTCAAACCTTACGTTACAATATATTCTCCTAAGTTATAAGAATAAATGATATTTTATATTGTTATAAATAAATTTCAGGACTCACCATTCAACTTGGCACCTATTTAGATTTCACTTCTTTTGTCGTTGAAGTCAACAACCAAGGCATATATAATAATATTGAACTTGGCTCTCATTTCACATTTATGTTTTTGATGGGTGTATATTGTATACTCAACATTATAAAGTTTATTTTTTAAACGCAATAATCTTCGAAAGTACTGGGTGGATTTGGATAGCTTGATGCTGGAGAACGGTTATAGGCTACCTGTGTTGGCAACACCGAGAAAGCTAGCGCGAATGGTGCTATGGCGGGAAACGAAGCGGTTACACAGGTCGACATGGCGCGATGACAGTCTCTCTTTGGGTTGAGCTCTCGACGTGTACGGTTGTGTTGTACTTAGTTTTGCGTTATTAAATTTGAAATTGTCTGTATTGTCTATATTTGTGACTAGTAATCACGCGGGGCTTCGCACCCGTGGATTCTATCATGGTAAAAAAATAACTCTCCTTTTTTGCAGTCGCGTAAAAAGTAACCTATAACCTTCCTCAAGCTTCAAGCTACTTCCATACCAAATTGTATCCAAATTCACCCAGTTCTTTCGAAGATTAGCGCGTTCAAGCAAACAAACAAACATTTCCGCTTTATAATATTAGTATAGATTGTGATTAAACAAGTTTTACCTCACTTTTGTCTTTTAAAAGCACGTTAAATCGTTGATCTCGGCTATCATTTATACAGACGCTAGCACATCAACCTACCCCAATCCGTCAAATTTTCCTTGTCGAATATGAACCTTCCGCTTTTGTGATAAAGTTGCAAATCTATAACAGAAATTTGACAGATTGGGGTAGGTTGATGCGCTAGCGTCTGTACATCTTTGACAAGTAGTTACAGGTAGTCGGAAAACAGAAAATTTTACACCGGTCTTGCTTTACTGCCCAGTAGTTGAGTAACACTATATGTGTTACTGGTGCCCTTAGCGTGTAGTCGCCTGGTTTGTCAGTTTTGTAATAAGCCCTGGCTGGAGACTTTAATTAATTAACTAATTAAGGCAACCACAGGCAAGCCCGGTTAAGCAGCCGATAACCTTAGTGGTTGTTGGTAGACTTGACTACCGTTGAGATTCAAAGAGTTAGCATCGTATTTGTTCTGTCTCCGTAAAATCTGTAAAAAAAGTGGTTAAAAGTTGATCAATCCATTAGTGCTGTGTATCATTTTAAAGCTTGTGAAACGGACTAAAAAGTGATATATATAACATATCTGGACTCCATCGGTACCGTGAGTAAACAGTGAAAAACTTTTAGAAAAAATGTGCAATGACTTGCGTCCCTGACCTAGGGCAACCCGCACAACCCGTTCGGCTGCTTCTACGCACACACGCACAACGCTTAAACGTGTAGTACACTGGGCGCTTGTTCTAACATCTTGAGCTTATGCTACGCGTTTATAGCAGACTTAGCTTACGCCACGCTTCCTTGGAATAACGTAACTGCATTCTTACCGTCGTCCTGGATCGTGGTGCGGTCGATCCACATGCGCTGTTCGTTAACTTGTACCTGCACTTGACAATAGTTGGCGCTACTATTAACAATTAAACTACATAATATTTTTTTTTTTTATGCACACTATCTAAACAAGATGCCGCAAGTGCAAAGATCACCTCCACCTGCTGCAGAGCCACGCGCCACAACAAATGTATTAGACTCGAAAAAGGCAGCGACTACTCCAGACCATACTGGCACCAGCAACGTCTCCTTTCGCACGAAGCGGCCGCGTGTGGCCGACTCACCTAACAATCTACCAGCTGAAGAGAATGCAGGTGACGAAGACGCGTTTCTGGCTCATGAAAGTCAACAACACTCTTTAGATGGGAAACTTATCGCAACCATTCGCCGTGACATTGAATCTGTTGTTGCCTCTCAGTTACAGGTATCATTTAAAGCGTACTTTGAGGATGAATTTATTAAAATTAAAGACAGTCTTAAATTACTCAGTGAATTGAAGGATTCGGTAAATTTTATGAGTCAAACGTTTGATGAAATAAAGGCTGAATTTAACAGTAACAAGGAGACTATAAAGCAACTACGTTCAGAGAAAGACACTCTCAAGAAGACTGTATCGGACTTATCGGAGCGTGTAAACTCCCTAGAGCAGTACTCCCGGCAGGATAATATAGAAATCAATGGTATTCCCGAAAACAAAAGTGAAAATCTTCTTAGTACCGTATTACAGCTGGGGAACGTGATATCTCACAGCATCCAAGAGCAAGACATCCTATCTTTTGCGCGTATCAGGAAATTGGATTCCCAGAGTGAACGCCCTCGCTCTGTTGTTGTTAAACTGAGGAGTACTAGAATCCGAGATGGGATCCTTGCATCTGTCACTAAGTTCAACCGGGCTCATCCACAGGAGAAACTAAATTCCTCCCACTTAGGATATGGCGGCATTAAAAAGCCGGTCTTTGTTTCTGAACACCTATCACCATTAAATAAAGCTATTCATGCGGAGACAAGAAAAATGGCACGTGAGAAAGGTTACAGGTACGTCTGGGTTCGTGACGGACGTATTCTTGTTCGTAAGGATGACGGTGCAAGTGCTAAGCAAATAAAATCCCTGCAAGCTATCTCATTGTTGTAAGGGGATTAAAATCTACGCGAATACAAAACCGTGAGCTATGTAATAAAATTCACAATTTACTATCAAAATCTAAGAGGTATGCGTACCAAACTCCACGACATAAATATGGCAGTCAGTGTTGCCCAGTATGACGTCATTGTAGCGACTGAAACCTGGCTCAATAGCAACATCAGTGACGGTGAGATCTTCGATACCTCATACAATATCTATCGAAGGGACAGAGCCACTAGTGCCTCGGGATGTAAAGAGGGCGGCGGAGTACTGATCGCAGCATCCAAAAAGTTTGACTCTGCCCGTGCTTGTCAATGGGAAACAACAGCGGAAGACCTCTGGGTCAGACTGAAATTAAATAATGGGAAGAAAATCAACATCTGCGCTGTATATCTACCCCCACCAGTAACTCAACAGCAGCTGGACTCCTTCCTGGATGTAGCATCGAGCATAATGGACACGACAGGAGAAGAGGTAGTTATACTTGGCGACTTCAACCTCGGCTCCATAAACTGGGAACTTGATCCTAGCATCACTAATGCAACTATAACTGTTCCTTCTAACTACAACAATAGTCTAGGTTTTTCGCTAGTTGATTTCATGTCTCTAAACTCATTGCAGCAGTGTAACTCTGTAAAGAATTATAAAAATAGAATTTTAGACTTGGTTTTATCAAATGTGCTGACAGGAGTAGTAAAAAAATGTGAAACCCCAATTTGTAGAGTTGACGAACATCATCCACCGTTAGAAATAGATTTTCAGTTTGTAACGGTCGCTACCCTAAAATCTAAACAAACAAACTCCTTTAACTTCCGAGCGGCCGACTACGGATCAATCAATAGGAAACTTAGCGATGTTGACTGGAGACAGCTACTGGAATCCTGTTCTCATGTTGACCATATGGTCACTACTCTTTACGATCACTTAAATACCGTCATAAATGAGCTCGTTCCTAAACGGAAGCGTCTTAACTGCAAATATCCACGGTGGTATACCAAATCTCTAATCAAAATCCTGAACGAGAAAGAGAAACTAAGGGACCGTTTTAGGAAGTACGGTAACCCCCGTGACGAGATCGAATATAGAATTCTTAACGACCGGGCACGTGCTCTTATTAAAGATTGCTATAAGAACTATGTCTATAGAATGGAAAGCAATTTTCGGTACAACCCAAAAACTTTCTGGTCCTTTGTCAAAGCTAAAAACACGCGATCGTCCACAATTCCATCTTTGATAAAACTGAACGATTCGGTGGCTACCAAGGGCGAAGATATTTGTAATATTTTTGCTTCGCAATTCTCCTCGACCTTTACTACGGTTACCAGTAATGGTGGACCATCCACTTTGAGCTCACATAGGTTTCCTCAACACACTCTCAGCAAAGTTCACTTTACTGAAAGAGATGTCCTTAAAGCCCTTCAAAGGCTAGATATAACAAAAGGTGCCGGTCCCGATGGGATACCTCCGATCTTCATCCATAAATGTGCTCGCTACCTGGCCCTCCCACTGACTCTAATATTCAATAGGTCCCTAACTAGTGCCCTTTTTCCGTCAGAATGGAAAAAAGCAAATGTGGTCCCAGTGTACAAAAAAGGAGACAGATCTGATGCGACAAATTATCGTCCCATTTCAATGCTCTCTATTTTTTCCAAAGTGTTTGAGTGCCTAGTATGCCCCATCCTAATAGCCCACATAAAAGTACAGATTGCACCACAGCAACACGGGTTTTGCAGCAATAAGTCAACCACAACCAACTTAGTGTCCTACCTGAATGATCTGTCCGCTTCCGTGGATGCTGGTCTACAAGTTGATGCCCTTTATACCGACTTCAGTAGCGCCTTCGACAAAGTTGATCATCGAACGCTGATATTGAAGCTGGAAAACCATGGTGTTCATGGAAATCTCTTGGACTGGTTTAGATCATACCTTGATAAGCGGAAACAAAGGGTGGTGGTGGAAGGTTATCACTCCTCAGAATATGCTGCCACATCTGGAGTGCCACAGGGATCGCATGCTGGACCTATTTTATTTACAATATTCGTAAATGATTTACCAGACTGCTTTCGCCATAGTCAGTGCTCACTTTTCGCAGACGACCTAAAAATTTATCGCAAAATTGGCTCACTCGAGGATGCAGAGTTACTTCAATGCGACCTCAACTCATTGCAGTCCTGGTGTGACATGAACGGTATGGTACTAAATGTCAACAAGTGTCATCATATCACATTCACGCGTAAAAAACACATAATACCAACGCACTATACACTCGCAGGTACTGCACTGCGGAAGGTAGAGACCATTCGAGATTTGGGTGTACTGTTTAGTGGTAACCTTTCATTTAATCCCCACTTCGACCAAATTATCGCAAAAGCGGCTAAAACGACGGGATTTATTAAGAGAACCTGTAGGGAATTTAAAAGCACGATCGCCCTAAAAACATTGTACACTTGTCTGGTCCGTAGCACGTTGGAATATGCATCCCCGGTCTGGAACCCAATTTATAATGTCCATACAAACCGTATTGAAAGAGTCCAACGTAATTTCACGAGGTACCTCAGATTTAAAGACCACAGTTGTCCTTACAGAGCCGACTACACGCAGCGTTTGCGACACTTCAAACTGCATTCTCTACAAGAACGTAGAACTTTAGCTGACATGGTTCTATTACACAAAATTGCTAACAGCTTAACATCTACTCCCGATCTGCTTGAAAAATGTACTTAGAGGTACCCCGCCGGGGCATGGTCAGATCGGTGAGAATAGGTAGAACATTCGCTAGCAGAAGTTGTCGCACCAACCTTGGTCGTTCCGCTCCGCTGAGTAGAATGATGAGCACGTACAACGGGATCTGCTCTAACAGCCAAGTCAACATCGACATCTTCTCAGACTCACTAGCCCAACTTAAGTCGAAAATTATGAAATCAATAGATGATCCGTAGTCCCTTTTATTTTAATTTATTTTTTTCTTTACAAGTTTAGTCATATTATTGTATTATTTTATTTTATTTGTTTTAGTTAGTAGTTATTATTTAATTTTAAGTTTAGTATTTTGTAAATCTGTACTAATTTTTAATTTTATATTAATTTGACATTCATTTTACAATTCAAATAAGTTAATTTCTGTTAATTTAATTCAATATTAATCTTATAATTTTAATTCAAAAAATTAAACCCAATCAATTTATATTTATGTCATTATAATTCTGTCTATAAATTATTCTTAATTTGTTAATGCCATTTTTTCTTTACATTTATTTTATAATACTTTTAATTAATATTCACAATTATATTGTAAAACTCGTTTTGTGTAAGATGTGCATGCCTGTAAGTGACTTACTTACACAGGACCCTTAATGTCACAATTTATATTATTACATTTGTAAATAAGTTGTTGGTGTGCCTTATAAATAAATAAATAAATAAATAAATAAATTAACTAATTAAGGCAACCACAGGCAAGCCCGGTTAAGAAGACGATAACCTCAGAGGTTGACCCGCGAGATGGCACACACTAAAAAAAAGGTTGTTGTGGTTAGACAGGGAGTCAGGGTAACACTATACGTGTTACTGGTGCCCTTAGCGTGTAGTCGCCTGGTTTGTCAGTTTTGTAATAAGCCCTGGCTGGAGACTTTAATTAATTAACTAATTAAGGCAACCACAGGCAAGCCCGGTTAAGCAGCCGATAACCTTAGAGGTTGACCCGCGAGATGCCACACACTAAAAAAAAAAGGTTGTTGTGGTTAGACAGGGAGTCAGGGTAACACTATACTTGTTACTGGTACCCTTAGTGTGTAGTCGCCTGGTTTGTCAGTTTTGTAATAAGCCCTGGCTGGAGGCTTTAATTAATTAACTAATTAAGGCAACCACAGGCAAGCCCGGTTAAGCAGCCGATAACCTCAGAGGTTGACCCGCGAGATGCCACACACTAAAAAAAAAGGTTGTTGTGGTTAGAAAGGGAGTCATTCCAAGTAAAAGCATTCAACGGTTATCATCTGGACTGGAAGCCAACTACGACATACTTGGGAAAAGGCTTTTTTTTTATCGTGGTAAAATTATCAAATAAGTCCTCCCACCCCGGGCAGGACGGGAGGGACTGTCAGACTTTTACTGACTAAAATCCACGGTGTTCCTTCAATAACCCTTTACGTTCCGGGATCACGGTAATGGGATAAGTCCCACGACCCCGGCAGGCTTCGGCCCTCTACAGGGGGGGCCTCGTCATATTGCTGACGCTCTTTGAGGCGCGCGTGGAACACAACGCGCCGTCGACCCGGGCATGGTCCATGGTCGGACAGCGAGTTGCCCTTTACTCGCTGTCCGCATGCCCGCGCCTACGGTGGCCGGAGATCGTCGGCCGACGTCCGACGCCGTGGGCGTCTACCACTGCGACTGGTGCACCAATACTTATTCTGTGTATTTATTATTTATTTATATACTTTATTGTACGCCTTACAATATTTCTATGGATACAAAAATCCCCCTTGTCTTCTGGGTTATTTTTTTTGTAATCACTTTTTTCCCACGTTTGTATGAATATTTTTTTAAGAATATATTTCTTCTATTTTTTATTATATTTTATCTTAATTATACGCCATCCTATAAATTAAAGATTTTTATGCTCTTGTTATCTTTATTATTCAAGGTTTTTAAATCGTAAGGGTGAATATAGCCTGAGGCAGTATTAAAATGACTTTTCGATGCTTCTAAATGTATCAAGTTTTAATATCTGCATGGTGCATGGGGTTGCTAAACTTGGGGTTCTGAATATTATCACGGTTGGTTTCGTAATTTGTCACGAGCAAAGAAGAAATCAACACAATAGTAGATGAATTTATTGAAAAGCGAGAACAGATGACACCCTGCTTTTTTTAACCCACGGCCCCAAATGGAGCATTTGTAGAGTATGTACGTTTGTTTGTATGTATGTATGTCAATTTATTCGACCATTTAGGTTAACGCAACGCCTGATTTCCATTTCACCTCATAGTTATTAGTTTTATGTAATAAAAAACGGGCTAGCGGGCTCTAAGTGAAGTCGTGGCGTTTCAACAAAGTTACGAGGGTATCAAAATATTTTCTTGGAGATACGATTCCAATAACTTTGATCACTAAAATGTAAAAAAAAATATTTGTAGGAAAAAACTCGACCGCATAAAACGACAAATAGGTATAAGTCACTTTTGAAACATGAACTCTAATACATTCCTAGCCAATGGGCATTGAAAGTCTAAGGTGTGCTGATGGTCTGATTAAGTTTGTAGAAATTGATTGTATGCGACACGCACAGAATCGGTCGATTTGGCAATGAAAGCATATGTCTTTTGGCTTAAATTATAAAACTATGCATGATTTCTTTTTCACTTTAAATTATCTCCCTGATATTTTTAAATGAATGGATTTATTTACATTAGCCGAAAAAATTACCTTTCGATGTTATTTTTTATTTTATTCGATGTGGGTTTAATCTAAGGCTGTATTTCAAAACAACATATTTTTCAACCACCATCATTGTTTGTACAATACTGCCAATCTCTATCCGTCTGTGTCGGCGGGACGCAAACTTTTATCTGGTTGGGGGAAACTAAAAATATCCCCATTGTGAAACCATCAAAGAGTTTGGGGGTGATGGATTAAGCTTGTATCGACGTCCGCGGCACGTGTCCTCGGCAGATAAGAGATGTAATACTAAACGTTGTAGCGAGGGAGTCTGCAATACTGATTGTAATGATACAGATTTGCAATTTCTGATAATGTAGGATTATGGATTATGCAGTTTAATTACCAGATTGTATGCATTTTTTTTCATGGTGGTGTATTTACGTTTTGGCGTAATATTTCAGTCTCAATTATTGACAAATACAGAATTCGATGCTGTGAAAATAGTTAATACCGATACATAATTCATTCATTTAATCTTCTTTCGTTGAAATGACGCATAAGATTCCATAAAAAATATGGAATAATTTATATATTTAAAATCAAATTATTTATTTCAGATGTTTTGTTTGAATTCCAAATTTTAAATATATAGAACTACAGTGACATAGTCACAACGGTTTTATAAAACATAAAATTTTTTATTAAAATATATTTATATATGTTAATCTCAAACTAACAGGTTTCAGGTTCCTTCAAATTTACTAAGACAATCCATCTTAATTTGAAGATTCATCGTGTTCAGCTTATTCAAATAACAAATGATTTGTGTATTATGTAGATACAATACAAAAATGGTTTGTGTTTAAAACGTTTAAATTTAAAACGATATATGGAACAGGGGAACGTGTTGGAAAAGGGCGAGGCGGGGAATATAAGGTTAGGTTATAATAATTATTTTTTAACTCCTCTTAACAAATGAACTACTAAGAGTTTTCAAGATGGACACAACCTTCAGTAATGAAAAATGCGACAGAAAAGAGAACAAATGGTGGTAGTCCGTTTATTGACTTGAGCTTTGTAGTCAAATTTATGAATACTTTTACAAAGATTTCATAATGATATTTGCAAATATCTCTCAATCGAGATGCAACTGTAGGAAAAAGTATTTGTGCAAAAACCCTCCGTTTCCTATATATACATATTTTTTGATAACTTTCCATACATTTAGTATTTATAAGACCTTGAGGACATTGTATCCGCAGCGTCACCCTAGACCGTTTAGCCTAATGCGATTGTGACTTGCAAAGAGAAAAATAAACCAAACACAAGTCATCAGTACTAAGAAGGCTTCGTGGAACACGGCTATCAGTTTTCTACAAGAGAAAAATTGGTAATTCCATAAAACAAAATTGTATTACTTTGCCAAAATACAAACAAAACATTCACATTATCCATGCAAACCATATCGCTAAAAATATCAATCACTGATAAAATCCCAATGTTATTTAATACATACATCATAAGAATAAATGAGCAAAAAACTGTTCATTAATATTGATGCTGCCTTCAATTGTTTGGTAGAAATTAATTCAATTTTTTTTTTTGGAAATTGCTTGGAGTATGCGTAAGTTAGGACGAGGGGAGAAATTTATCATATTACCGTTTAGTCCATGCACTGAATGTCCCCGTTGAAATTAATAGCCTGTTCTGCAATTTACCAAATTGTAAATATAAATTGGGGTTTCTAGGGTAAACTGATTTTAATTTGAAGATCGCTTTGTTTTTTTGGTATTTCACGTAGCGTCAAAAGAATATTCTTTGTTGAAGAATTATATGATCTACCAGCAAGTCTAACGTTAAACAAAAATAATTAACCAAGCCTCAATGTATAGTGACTAGCAAAATTTCCGAATCAATTACACGCAACACTAAAATTGAAACGAGTAGGTACTCGAAAAACAAAACAAACTTGCAAATGACCAACAGCTCGGTAAATGTCGCAATTTAAAATCACAAACCTTGCCTCTAACGTTATTAGGGAATTTCACCAAAATTTTGACGCAGCCACTCCTAATTATGATGTAAAAAAGTTTTCTAATTACGGCGCTCAAACCGCTAAGTTGCCCTGTAAATATATAAATGAGTAATAAGTGGCAACTCTGCTTGCCTAATTTGATGCAAAAACGACGGCGGCGAAGGTTAATGTAAATAAGATACCAAATTAACTACCGATTCTGAAAAGTAGAAGATGTGCTGAAAAAATTATTGTAAAACTAGTTTTAACAGCAGTTTGGCTCACGTTTAGGCTACTCCATTAGAATATACAGCAATTTGGCTACTCCATTAGAAGAACATAAAAAAACATCAACAGAAAATCATCTAATGATTCCTCTGCCCTGGGTGATGCGGAAGAGAGTGTTAGATTCATACTGACTAAAAATGGGCTTTTAGTCAGTATGTGGGCCCTGTTCTTTCATTTGCCTTTACACTACGGAGCCGCAGGCATTTTTAACCGACTTCTAAAAAAGGAGGACGTTCTCAATTCGGATGTTTGTTTCTTTGTTTTTTTTTTTTTTTATGTTTGTTCGGGCATAGCTCCGTCGCTTGCTAACCGAATTGAAAAATTCTTTTTTTGTTGAAAAGGGTATACTTTCCAAATGGTCCCATGAAAATTTTATCGAAATCGGACAAGCCGTTTCTGAAAAATCGATAAAAATCTAAAAAAATATTTACGTTGATGATCTTTTCGTTTATTCTGCATTGCGTTTTTTGTTCGCGCATAACTCCGCCATTTACGAACCGATTTGGAAAATTCACTGACCCACTAAAAAGCGCAAAAATAAAAACTTTTTTGCAAAAAAATAAAACCGACTTCCATATCAAAACACTACAAAGCCATAAATAATTTTAATTTCGGAAGGCGGTGTGAAAAAAAGAAATTACAAAATCAATAACACCGACTACCGAAATTAAAATTATTTATGGCTTTGTAGTGTTTTGATATGGAAGTCGGTTTTATTTTTTTGCAAAAATGTTTTATTAATAAAGTCTGTTCCTTATATCTCTTGAAGTATAGAAGCACAATTTTCATCAGCTTTAGAGACGAGAATTCTAAGAATAAACTTATAACGCATTTTCTCATGAAAACTAATTTTCATTGTGTTCCAAGATGTTCTCTCATAAAATAGCGTATCTACCAGTTTTCTGCTAAATATAATATAGCATGGAGCTAATAAAACAGGTTATAACCTTGCATAAGCCATAATAGATAAAAACAAACCATAACGACAAGGGAATGAAACAAAATGCTAAATAAAAAAACAACAAACCGGTCCAAACTTCTTTCATAAAAGGAACTAATACATTTGAGTTCCAAGTTTCTATCTCTTCAATTTAATTCAGCTGAAAGGGTATGAAGTTGTAGGCACAACGGTGACTGATGTGTTTTCTTTACATAATGTAATAACTCTGGATGGGCAGTACTGCAACGTATGCGACTTAGAAGTTTTTCGGTTACACAATTGACGGGAACCGGCGCTGGTTGGAACAAAAGACAAGAGTCCAGCGTCGTATAGGAAAGGCAGCACTAACCTTGATAATCCAGGATATTCAGGACTGCCAGCACTCTGATCACAGTTCACCACCACAGTATAACCGTTCTTCTGCTACGAATTGGTCGCACAAAACGACGCGACCGTTCGAATGCGATTCGATGCGTTTGTGCTCTAACGCGACTCGACAGCCATTGAAGGTCCGATCGTCCATCGGAAGATCCAGACGCGATCGATTTTTCTAGAGCGGTATAGTCTCTCTCCCTCACTCTCGAATAGACGAAGGTCTAGTGCAAGGGAGAAAGGATAATATGCGGAAGGGGAATGTCTAACCAATTAGCGATTATGCGTGTTGCCAATAATTAAAAATATAAACGAAAAGAATCGTATATCAGCGCAACCATTCCCCCGGGCTTGAAGGGATGCCTTCAAGAGTGAGGCAAACCACAAGAAAACGAATCTATTCGATAATTACTATCCTATAACTACGAAACTAAATACCTAATAACTAATATTAACCTAACCTTAAAGACGAATTAAATAAACTACTGGTTAGGCAATGGGCAAAGACGCACCACGGGACGCAAGTAGGATCCAGTGGTTGTCTTAACCCGAACGATACGAGTGACTCCGGTTGAGTCAGGGAAAATTTCCTCCACGACACCCAAAGGCCAGTGTAGTGGGGGCGAGTTGTCGGATATAAGAATCACGACCGTGCCGACAGAGACCGGATCGACCGGCGTGTTCCATTTGCGGCGAGATTGCAAAGTATGGAGATATCCAGTTCTCCAGCGCTTCCAAAACGACTGTACTAACTTATCTAGTAGCTCGTGTCTAGCAGTAAGAGTTCTCTCGTCTATTTCCTCGGCAGGCAAGTATTTCAGAGGCGTGAGATTCAAAAAGTGCGCTGGAGTCAATGCGAGCGGCTCTGAAGGATCACTAGAGAGTGTCCTACAAAGAGGTCTAGTGTTCATTACCGATTCTATTTGAATAAGAACGGTACTTAATTCTTCAAACGACAGAATAGTATCGCCTATGACCCGATATAGGTGTGACTTTAAACTTTTAATATTAGCTTCCCAATTGCCGCCAAAGTGACTAGCCGTCGGGACATTGAGTGACCAATCTATTCGATTTATAGCTAATGTATGACCATATTCCGAATTATGGTACTTCGAACAAAGAAATGCGTGAAGTTCCGAGAGTTTCCGTTTAGCGCCTATGTAATTAGTCCCGTTATCGGAATAAATTCTACTAACCGGGCCACGCCTTGACAGGAACCGTTTAAAGGCGCCCATAAAACTAGCTGTGCTAAGATCCCCAGCGAGCTCTATGTGCACCGCGCGTGTAGTCATGCAGACGAACAGACACACGTAGGCCTTGGTGGAGCGAACACCTCGACCGCGAGACATCGTAACCTTAAACGGACCGGCGTAGTCCGTGCCCGTGTGGACGAATGGCTTAGCGGTTTGAACGATACGACAAGAGCGATGATCGGCCATCTCAGGAAAGCTCTGCTTAGGGCGCAGCCGAAAGCAGGGAAGGCACTTATGGATCCTATTCCTAATTAAATTGCGCGCAGAAAGGATCCAATACTTCTGACGCAAGAGCGACATTAGCAGGTCGGGACCTGCGGGACAGTTCAATTTATGATGATAATCGACTAACAAATTCAAAACGAGGTCCTTGCTTGGAAGCAGAATGGGATGTTTCCCATCATAACTTAAATCCGAGTTTCTTAAACGGCCTCCGACTCTAATGAGTCCGTCTTCGAGAAACGGTTTTAAGTGTCGAAAAGCAGGACTACAATGTTTGCCTTTCCTGAGTTTAACCAACTCAGTGGAGAAATAAAAGCGTTGAAGCTCGCGAAGTATGAGCAATTCAGCGAAGTTGTAATCCGCTGCCGCCATGCGGTAACCAATAGGCAACAGTTTAGCGAAACGACAAATGTAAATTACTACTCGAAGTAATTTACTCCAAGACGAGATACGATCGACCAAAGAAAGAATAGTAGATCTTTCGGTTGGTGTAGCGGAGAGCAACGAATGTTTCTTCTCTTCGGGCACTTCGCATACCGAAGAGGGATTGAAGGGGACGACAGGCCACTTCGAAACGTCTAAGCTGGCCCACGGAGGACCACTGAACCAAAGCGGATGATCAATGATTTGGGAAGGTGTGAGCCCACGTGACAGACAATCTGCGGGATTGTCCGTACCGGACACGTGATACAGGTTTTGTGGCGATAAGTCGTCCTGTATTTTCGAGACTCTGTTGGCCACGAAGGTGTTCCACCGATGGGGCGACGAATGTACCCAACAGAGAGCGACTGTTGAATCCGAAAATGCGAATATGTTGCGAAATATAATGCGGTTTTGACAAGCGACTACGACATTTTTTATGAGTTGAGCTAGCACAAGAATAGCGCACAGCTCCAGACGAGCAAGAGAAACGACCTTTTTAGGGGAGACCTTCGACTTAGCGGTCAACAACCTAACGATATTGCCATCACTATTTTGAACGTGGAAGTAAATAACCCCCCCGTATGCTTTCTCACTGGCGTCCGCGAAAGCCAATATAGTAACCACACTATCGCCGACGATACCAACGTGACGTGGGATCCTTATATTACAGAGCAAGGGAAGCTCTTCTTTGAAGCGAATCCACAGCCTGACTATATCTTCAGGTGGAGTATCATCCCAGTCACAATCAGACAGCCAAAGCTGCTTGATTAGAAGTTTAGCGTACAGGACAACAGGTGCGACAAATCCCATGACGTCCCATATTTTAGCGACACACGACAATATTGTACGCTTAGTACAAATCTGAGCGGGAGTATTAATTTTCATGCCGAAGTTGTCCGACGTAGGTGACCAACACAAGCCCAGTACTTTATGTTGGTCGGACTCATCGAATTCCTTGACAACTGGCAGGCGGTGCGAGGGTGGGATCGAATCTAATACGACTTGGGAATTACTGGTCCACTTAACTAGCTCAAATTGACCAGCCTTCATGAGACCTATCATTTCCGAAGCGGTGGAAATGCCCTCGTCTTCCGTGCGAACGGAATGGATGTAGTCGTCCATATACAACCCCGCAGCGACAATATCTTTGGCCTGAGGGTAGGAGTCACCCTCATCCTCAGCCAACTGCTTAATAGTTCGAAGTGCATGAAAGGGGCTAGACTTAAGCCCAAAAACGACACGATTAAATTCATAAACCTGTAAAGGTTCTTGCGGGGAAAAGCGATACAAAATGCGTTGGAAACGCCGATCAGATTCTCGGACTCCAATGCTGAGAAACATCTGACGAATGTCTGCGGAAAGCGCTATCGAAAACAAACGAAAACCAATAATAATATTGAACAAGTTCCCTTGTAGGTTCTGTCCACCATACAAGAGATCATTAAGCGAGATGCGGGTAGTAGTTTTACAACTACCATCGAGAACGACACGAAGTTTGGTTGTGACCTTATCATCTCGGATCACACCATGATGCGGAATAAAATACGAACTTCCCGCCGAATCAGGATTCGTAGATGAAATGTAGCCCTTTTCTAAATATTCCCGGATGACACTGTCATACGCGACCCTTAATTGTGGAGAAGCTTGCATCTTCCTTTCCAAGCAGTAAAACCGCCGTTCACTTGCTTGGCGCGAATTGCCAAGGGATTCGACATCAGCCTTGAAAGGCAAAGCTACTACGTAACGTCCCTCACTATCCCGAGTGGTAGTGCGGGTGTAAAATTCCTCACACAATTGGTCGTCCGGGCTGAATACCGGGGGAACACTCACTTCCTCTAATTCCCAGAATTTCCGGACAGCAGAGTCTAATGTGTCCGCGATACAGCAATGCGATACGGTCGAATTACCGTCAGTATATGCTGGTGCGTCACCTACGATCACATAGCCAAGGACCGTTTCTAAGGCGAGCGGCGATAAATTCGAAGTCGATCCTTGAACTCTGTTCGACAAAAGCAGGTGCGGAAAAATCGAAGCGCCGATCAATACGTGAATCGGGCCTGATGAATAATATGTATCGTCTGCCAACGGTAAGTCTTCGAAGTTAGACAGTCGCGAAGTGTCGACTGTCGCGGTTGGCAGACGTTCGGTAATCCTATCTATTACCAACGACTCAATATCATAAGTTATATTATGATCGAAACGAGAATGAATTTTAAATTGTACGGAACCTTGAATGGGTTTACTCGAACCTCCTATACCCCTAACAGTGGAACAAGTAGGTCTATTATTTATGTTTAATCCTAAACGTTGACAGCAATCGCGAGTAATAAAGCTACTCTGAGACGCGCTGTCCAACAATGCACGAACGCAATGTTCGTGACCACGAGAATCTAGAATAACGATACGTGCGGTACCCAACAACACAGTTCTAGAGCCTTTATAAGGGCCGACTGCACTTGAGCATAATGCTACATCCGAATTCGCGGGAATCGAACCCGCGCTCGGCTCTTCGACTGAGCGTGACGGCGACATATTTGACGCAGGCCTATTTCCAAAACATAGCAATGTATGATGTTTGTACCTACATTTTTTACATGTAGACGTCGACTCACACGCAGACACGCGATGACCACTACTTAAGCAATTTATACACAAGTTGTTTGACTTAACGAATTTAAAACGTTGATCGGGGTTATAACTCTTAAAAACCGTACACTTATAAATGTAGTCATGGTTTTCCTTACACAAACTACAAGCGACTGGTTGAGAACTGGACACATATGCGTTACTTGATTTACGATCTAAAGGCCTTTTATTAGTATTGACTCGAGCAACAGGTATCGAAGTTCGTTCTAAAACCTTTATATGATCACTAACGAAATTAACTAAATCGGAAAACAATGGGATTTCGGATCCATTCGACTTTAATTGATAATTGGATTCGAACGTACGAACGGTGTCTGGGTCCAGTTTTTTAAGCGCGACATGCAATAATATAAAATCAGCCAGGTCACTGACTTTTGTATGTTTTAAAGCAACTACCGACGAAGCGAACTTATCAATAAATAATTCTAAACTACTAGGGGTACCTGATGTAATAGATTTAAATTCAAATATTTGAGTTAAGTATGAAGTTGCCGATTGTCGACTATCTTCATATTTTTTACAAAGCAAATCGAAAATGAGTGGGTAATTATCCGCAGACGGGTTAATACCAGCGAAAATTGTACGAGCTTTATGTGTTAATTTACCTAATAAATAATATAATTTCTCACAGTCTGTTAGAGAAACATTATTATGCACGACATTACGATAACTAGCGACGAATAATGGCCAATTCTTAATATCTCCGTTGAATTCGGGTATTTCAATTGGCGGCAATCGAGGTGACCTTTGGACCTCACTATGAGAGTGAGCCGTCAGGTTCTTCTCAGCCCGTAAAATGCGCCCTAAAAGGTCTTCGAACGCAGAAAGCGACTGATAATCTACAACATATTCAGGGTTTAATTTTAGCTCATGAATAACAATTTCATCCAAAGCACTTTCAAAATCCACACGTAGTGATTGTACTAACGAGATGTCGCACAAAAATGATTCCTTAACGCTTTCATCCGAATGAATGTGTTTTATTTTATCTGCAATACTCTGCATGCGAGCAAAGATACGATCTCTCTTTGCTATCAGTCTTTTAAGAGTAATATCGGTCGGTGCCATATTTATGAGCTATGAATATCAAACTAATTATTATAAGAAATATTTAGTAACTACCCACCGTTTTGCGAAATAACGGCCGGGTGCGCGACGCGGTCTCGAGTAACCTTGACTCGACCGATTGGTATTTAATTTACAAGTAACGATAATTAACTACTAGCGGGGTTGCGAAATTCCTTACTAATCGATTATTAGCTAGGAAGACACGAAAACGACGTAATGAATTACGATGTACTTACTTGCCACGCGTTGGCAAATAAGTATCTATGCGGGGTTGACTACGAAATACGAATACGAAACTACGATATACCTAGCGAATTCTAGGGAATGGCTGTGCTGATTATTATCCGACTCGGGAAGGACCATTAAATGGATGGGCGGTACTGCAACGTATGCGACTTAGAAGTTTTTCGGTTACACAATTGACGGGAACCGGCGCTGGTTGGAACAAAAGACAAGAGTCCAGCGTCGTATAGGAAAGGCAGCACTAACCTTGATAATCCAGGATATTCAGGACTGCCAGCACTCTGATCACAGTTCACCACCACAGTATAACCGTTCTTCTGCTACGAATTGGTCGCACAAAACGACGCGACCGTTCGAATGCGATTCGATGCGTTTGTGCTCTAACGCGACTCGACAGCCATTGAAGGTCCGATCGTCCATCGGAAGATCCAGACGCGATCGATTTTTCTAGAGCGGTATAGTCTCTCTCCCTCACTCTCGAATAGACGAAGGTCTAGTGCAAGGGAGAAAGGATAATATGCGGAAGGGGAATGTCTAACCAATTAGCGATTATGCGTGTTGCCAATAATTAAAAATATAAACGAAAAGAATCGTATATCAGCGCAACCAAACTCTTTGGGTGAATCGACTTTCCTGTCTTTTTATATTGATAAGATGAGAAAAAGAAGTCCAGTCAAGGTTTTTATATCTATTTTTATTATTGTGATTAAAGCTAATGGAGTCTTTGGTAAAGTAATACATATGTTGTGGTAGTCATTTAATCGAACGCAAATAAACAACTAGAACAACTGTGATTTTAAAAATTGCAGTGACTCGCATGCTCACATGTGTGTCTCTCATCTGACTTTCACATGGACGCACATAAGTCAATAAAATATACTGTCTTTCATATTACTCAGACAGATAAAATATTCCATCTAAAGCAAAGCACTCAATTACTAATCACGTTGAATATAACGTGTAACGGAAACCCCATATCTATCCAAAAGTTCTGCAGACAACAGCTGGTATGGAGTCTCTATGCACAGTTTCAGCTCAAAATAAGTGACTCAAAGAATTGATACCAAATTATTGGTTTCAACGAGGATCAATAACTTTCCACGTCACTTCTTTTTTTCCTCTTAATTTGAAAAACTCGGTCTTTGGTATCAATGTATTGAAATTTCTAATCAGTTCCGCACAAGCAAACCCTTGCCATATCGTTTGTAATCATCCAAAGAAGCAGTGCACTTTGTATGTATTTACTCTTTTAATAACACGTTGTGTATACCTACATTAAACCAAAAACCCACCCGAATATTCATTCAGCTATTATAAATCGAACACCCCAAAAGCATCATTACATCATCTGAAACCGGTAACGAAGAACAAACGAACTCGCATCAATCAAGTCTGTAGAGAGCAATGCTTTAATGACATTATTTCCTAATACCCGCCGACAATTTCCATGCCTAACTGTATTACGACGCCGTACGTGATTTTCGATAGAGTTCCAATGGTTAGGGTAATTACAAAGGCTTATAATCGAATGTGATTTATTATGGAAATTATGACGTGAGCAAATTGCAAAATGCGTTAATGTGAAGGTAATTTAAATTTAGGAAATTATGTCTTCAAAAGATAAGAGTCTTGTCTGGAAAGATAATAAAAACGCAAGCCATTTATAAAAAGGCGTCAATAACAAAAAGGACTGATATTCCGAGCAAATAGAACACGAATAATATGATGCTGACAAATAATTATTTCTTTAATTTTATATTAAATCAACATCTGCTTAGCTATTTCCCAAATATGTTGGGGTAGGATTCCAGACTAATTGGATGCAGCTGAGTACTATAGTGTGTTAAATGGGGCTTTGGCCTATCTGACCTACACAACCTAGCTGTGAACACGTTACCCCTTGGTAAGACAGGTGATATATTTTCTGGCTCCTGACTACTGGTAACGATATGATAGCCAAGGTCCAACGGTTTAACATGCCACGAAAAGCACGGAGGTTTAATATAAATATACAGTATGTTAACTAACAGAGGGTGTTCCCGTTAACCCGCAATAGTATAGCTTCCATACATGCTAAAAAAATATTACCATTCGAAAACAAAATGCTTTTATTTTTTTTTAATTTACTTATTTAATATTCACTAAAAATGTTAAATTGATACGTAAAAGAAACACTCTGTACACGCGTACTTGCAGGACGGCAACGTCGCAGTTTATTTATGAATGCGTACGCGTGTACAGAGTGTTTCTTTTACGTATCAATTTAAATTTTTTAGTGTATATTTTAATATAAAAAATAATAAAAACATTTTGTTTTCGAATGGTAATAATTTTTTAGCATGTACGGATGCTATACTTTTGCGGGTTAACGGGAACGCCCTCCGTTAGTTAACATACTGTATAGGTACCACAATAATATGTTTGGTTATTTAAGTATTTAGACACAGTAGGTGGGGCACATTTGTCAAACATGAGTCAATATGTCAAACGTGATTGATTGTCTACCTCAACCTTGGGGAATACGGCATAGTTACAACAAACAAAACATGGGTATTCTAATCACAACAAGCTTGAACAAGGTAATGTATTGGTATGGAATGACTGTGTATTCTCTTACTTAATGTACCGGGCGTAAATGTTTGTCCACCCATTTTTAACCGACTTCTAAAAAAGGCGGAGGTTCTCAATTTGGATGTTGGTATTTTTTATGTTTGTTCGGCCATTTCCGTCGCTTGCCAACCGATTTGAAAAATTATTAAAAAAAAAGACTCCAAAAAATTGTTAAATGTTATTATAGGTTAATCGTAGGTTATGTTAGGTTTATTAATATGGGTAGGTTATAGTATTATTTTTAACTTTTAGTGCTTTTATGGTTTGTTGAAGTCAGTTTTTGTTGCAATAAAAAAAATACAATTTTCATTTCCGCCCAAATATTTGATAACAGTCAAAGGTACTCTGCCAGTTAGCCTCATATCATATATCTATAATGCAGACTCTAGGCTTATACAGAAATTGATGGTATAGACTACTTACGACACCTTTCCTGACTTGAAAATCGAATCTTGCATTAGCACATATTATTCAACCAGCCTATAATGTCTCCACTGGTGGCACAGTTTACTAAATAGTTACTTCGCTGGTGGGCCACAGGCTTCCTCTCTATGAGAGGGAATGAGTCATAATCAACCACGTGAGCCCAGTTCCAATTATTGGTGGTTGTCGCATGTCTTCGAATTTTAGGGTTCTAAGTCATGCAGGTTTCCACAAGAAGTTTATCGTCACCTTTTAGAGAGCAGTGGTAATGACGTAACTTATACAATGTACTGTGCCTGCCTCAGTTCAAACCTACAAAAACACAATTAATTTATGCCAGTAATGACTGGACCACAACTGCTCCACAAAAATACTGAATAAAATCATAAGAATTTACTGAAACAACCTTATGTTTCTCAAAGTCAAATTACTTTGTAAACTCACTTAAATAATATCCAAACCCATATTACCAACACGGAAATTGTCGGAAAAGGTGTTTTAATAATAAACGACGACAAGGTTCACAATTTCTCCGACCGAAAAGATATTTACTAAAGATTTTTGCTGGCAAATAGAATTACCTGCCCTCGACAATATGCAGCCGGGAGAAAAATTATGCCAAGGAAATCAGCCGGCGCTCCTCGCTACAACAAACTTAGAAACGTGGGAAAAGGAGAGATAAAATTGCGTTTATAGTTCTTTGAATAACCAATTTTCTTCAAAACTTCAAGCGTTGAAGATTTAAGTGTCGAAGATTTAAGTAAGTGTGAATCTTTCTAATGTCGTCGTTGCGCATGCCAAGTTCCATAAGTGATTTTTGTAAGGTTTTGGGAACCAACAAAAAACATGTTATTGAATTGAAAATAAAAAACTCGGAAAAATTATTGATACCACAGCACAGAAGTTTTTTTAATATATTATAAAAATACAAAAGTTGCCAAAACTATCAGTCATTTAAGGGGCTAGAATTTTTTTAAGCAAAAAAAGTGCACATAAAAATGAAAAATTGCACAAATGGAATTTGGCAGGCGCAGCGACGATGTACTTCTACATGGTGAGACGTCAATCCAAATCTCGTGAAAGTCCCAGGGTTGTGGGAAAGTTACAACGAGATGAACGACCACGGCCCTGGAATGCAAGAGCAGTTGAAGGAGCAGGGCGGGTTTTTAGTCAGTAGACACTCCCTTCCGCTCGACGCGGGAGGGGTCATTTGATGATTTTCACACCCAGGAAACAAAGACAGACAATTGGACATTCTTCTTCTTCTTGGTCTGGTTTCCGCGCTTAGTCTCTGCACGAGACCATTGTGCGTGAGCCGTGTCGGCCGTCACTCCATCCAGCCAACCTCTCACCAGAAGCAGATCAGGTCTCTCGTACAATTGGACATTGTCTACCAGTTACCTTAAGGGTATTAACTATTTATATCCCTGTCTTTTTTACGTTTGATATATTATTGCATAGTTAATAACGCAAAAACTTATAAATAGGTCGACCAATTGTATGGCTTTTTTTCTTTGCTCAAACACTAAGGTTAAAAAATAAAAAATGTTACTCATATTAATTGAAGGTAGCTTGAAGTTAATCGGACCATCTAGTGACAGTAAAATTATTATAAAGTTTATACTGTGTATTTTAAAATCACAACACCACGCAGTTCTAGATTCCGTAAAACAATTTAAACTTCCCAAATATTGTTGCAAGTCCCTGGCAGCGCATTGCATGAATTATTCAAAAAAATTAAAGTAGTAAATAAACCATTTATAAAAACACTTTTATCCCTCCCTACAAAACACGGCAACATTTAAGCCCTTTAACTTCAAAAGAAATTATAATCCAGCAAAATAATAAGCAGCTTTATACCCTACTATGTGAAATAATGTCAGCATCACTCAAATTAGCCGGGTAACCACCCTTGTGCTGCAAACGCCATCATGTAAACACGGTACGTCTTCATTTCATTAGGGGGATACATCTTACGTAAGTTATATGTAGCGAATAAGGCTGTGGTTATAGAAAAGCGTAGCGTTTTCTTCTGTTGTATAATAATTATTTGTGATGGATGAGGCAACGATACACGGTATTGTGCAGCAGCCAAATTGTTTTAGTGCGAAAATTATTTTTCAATATACTTCCTCGAAAACTGGCTCTTATCGCTCTACGATTAGGTTCAACATGCAACGTATTTCACACTCGTGGGCTTTTTTTTTCATTTTTCACTCACGAGGGTTTATCATTCCAGATTTTGCCACAGATAACATAAAACAACTATTCAATTCCCTACATTCGGCGGTGACTCTTTTTTTTTTCACAGCAAAGAGGCGCATCTTTTTAAGGCCTTATATTTAATGAAAATGAAAATTGTGTTTATGAACAGAATATCAGAAATAAACATTATTATTTATAAAATAATTTTGCTTTTATCAACTAATTAACATTGATTTGTTTTCTAAATAAAAAAATATATTTTAATATCAGGCTGTTTTGCGGTTTCATACCTTTGCTTCTCCTTTAACCCACGAAGGTAAAGCACGGGGAAAATTAAATATTTTAATGACAAAAATACTTTTCCTTCTATTATTTTATTTCTTCGAAAGTGTATTGAAAAACGTCGTTCGATACACGTGGACGTTTGTTACTGCAGTACTCGGCTCCATAACCCACTCGCCTTGCGGCTCGGGCGTAACTCCGCCTCGGCCGCAATAACAAACTTTCTCAACTTGTATTTTTGTAAAATGCCAAATTTTTTAGGGCTGAAAGTTTCATCATTAAGATCTCAAAATCTGCTTAGGCTTTTCCCAACTATGTATGGGCTAGCTTATCTAAACAGTTTTAGCGGAATATTGGTGTTACATGGAGCAACTGCTCCTCAACTTAGATGCTGGGAAGCACAATATCACTTGGCCAGACCACTGTCAGATTTTTTGACATCTTTGTCAGAACAAAGATGTCCATATGACCTTGGCTAGCGTTGTTTAACCTTGACGAATGATTATGTAGGCTCGAGCTTCTATTTAAATTAGCTATGAGGCCAGAAATTTCTGTGTAACGAATTAAATATACCTCAGAAAATACAATATACTGCGTAGGCATAGCAAAAAGTAACTAGCTATGTACGTTACGTACCTACACTAAATTGGAAGGTATGCTATGCCTCCTCTTCATTTATGCAGGTGGCCATATTGTTTTTATAAAAGCTGGCTTGTCATATAAATTATAGCTTATTTACTTTCACGTACCTCTTTTTATAACAGGGTGCGTGGAATCCTATAGGATTATATCGTCAGATGAGTTGATGCACACCCTTAAAATCCGTACGTGATGGGAGAAAAACGGGAATATTATTTTGTAAAACGATGTTAAAAACGGTCACATTTTGGATAAAATAACTGACATTTTAGACCTATACTTAGATATTTTTTGCGTTCGCGCTTCATAATTTCGTAGCTTCGTAGTTCCGTAGCTTCTAGGGTTCCGTACCTACCACAAAAAAAAATCCTTATAAGATAATTTTGTCCGGCCGTCTATTTTGTTACTTCTTGTAAAAAGAGAACTGGCAATATGTGTAGAATTTATATTACTAGCACTTTTGTTACTGCTGAACAGACACATCATTTTATTATATATTTTTTTAAAGTTTTCTAAGGGAACTTATGGATCAGAATACTTATAATAATTATGTTCCATGTGCTAATCGAAACGTTTGACCTTTGTGTCAAGTTTAATCCAAATGTGTTTAGTCGTTCAGGAACGATTAACAATCAATCAATATATTATATACAATGTCTGGCATATTCAAAAACCTCTTAGAGTGCTGGCGCGTTCTTTATTCTTTATTAAATCTTCTAAATAATAATTATTACACATAAACTAAAAACAGGATTACTAAACATAGTTAACAGTTTCTTTTTACATACATACACACTATTACAAACGCTTATATTTGTATTTTCACTTTCTCTGCAAACACATTTGCAATTTCTCTGGTAGACAATACAGTTAGGTACTGCATACGCAGAAAACCTAGTCCCATACATATTATTGTATTTTAGTTATTTTTAAGTTTTAGTTTTAGGTCCAGATTTTTCGTTAACAGCTCAGGCTTATATTTATGAAATGAAATGAAATATTTATTTTATAAATAAATATTTCATTTCATTTCATGAATACTTTATGACTTTAATCACCTAAAACGTCTATGATTTGCTACATTGAAGCAACTGTAGACCTTTGCAGTAAATTACATCTCTAGCATTTAACGATACTAATTATACCTTTTAACTGGGAGTTAAACGAAACTAATTGACTCCGGTCCTTAATTAAAACTAACTGGCGATATTCTTCTAATGACGCTATTTATCTAAGGAGTTTTGAAAGGATTTATCTAAGGATTTTTAGTGAGTTTTCTTAGGAAGATGCTTGCTGATTTTTTTTTATTTTAAAATTATGTGTATTTTGTATCAAGATTTATTTTTATTAAACCGCCTCGGTGGTCTTGTGGTCGTAAGTGCGACTGCTAAGCAAGAGGTTTTGGGCTTGATTCCTAGGTCGGAAAAAAGTGCTGTTGGGTTTTTTAACCGACTTCTAAAAAAGGATGAAGTTCTCAATTCGGATGTTTGTATTATTTTCTTTTGTTATGTTTGTCCGCGCATAACTTCGTCGCTTGCCAACCGATTTGAAAAATTATTATATTGTTAGAAAGGGTATACTTTCCAAATAGTCCCATGAAAATTTTATCGAAATTGGACAAGCCGTTTCTGAAAAATCAACAAAAGTCTAAAAAAAATATTTACGTTGATGATCTTTTCATTTACTCTGTATTGCGTTCTTTGTTCGCGCATAACTCCATCATTTACAAAGCGATTTGGAAAATTCACTGACTCACTAAAAAGCACGAAAATAAAAACTTTTTGCAAAAAATAAAACCGACTTCCATATCAAAACACTACAAACCCAAAAATAATTTTAATTTCGGAAGGCGGTTTTATTTTTTGCTAAAAAGTTTTTATCAAATAGAAATATCGCCTTAGTAGCCCGTGGTATGGAAGCTGGCGGTGCGGTGGTCTTGCGCTCATCTTTATCTGGTCGTGTCAGATTTCCGTCTCATCCGGCTATGGGAGTAAAGGAACAGAGGGTGCATCTGTACTGGTCATCATCAGTTGCATGACACATTTCAATGTGTTTAAGGTGCCACTTAAATTATCTGTAGTGAGTATCATAAAGAATTAAATTATTTTTATTTCTTAATAAGTTTGTAAGGAATAAATGTGTGTGTGCTAACCTGATTTGGAAATTATTGCTCCGATAAAAAACTATCTGACGAAATACATAAAGAAAAAGTTACGACTAACTATACAACGTGTAATTTAAAGGGTATATACATACCAAGTCCATTGCTTCTTTGGTTGATAACAAACGATATGGCAAGGGTTTTGTAATCCTAAGTCTACGTGTGTAGAACTTATTACAAATTCCAATACACTGATACCAGAGACCGAATTTTTCAAATTAAGAAGAACGAAAAGAATTATCGTGTTATTGGCAAGTGACGTGGAAAGTTATTGACCCTCGTAGTGCTGTGACATGTTTGTTATGATTGGTATTCCAGAAATATATGAAACCAATAATTTTGTATCAATTCTTTGAGTCAGTTATTTTGTGCTAAAACTGTGCATAGAGACTCCATACCAGATGTTGTCTTCAGCCCTTTTGGAGAGATATGGGGTTTCCGTTACACGTTCTATAAATACTCATTTTCTTTCTTTCACAAGTTCTTCAGGCTGCCTGCCAGTTCCTTAGCCAAAATCGAAATTCAAGTTTTCTGTAGATAATTTAAATTAAGAATGTATTCGTATTAGTCAGCGTTTAAGCTCAGTAAGTTTTAAGTGTGTATAAAAAGTCACTTTTAGCGATAAGAACGCCCATTATATTACACTTTTAAGTGATGGCACTCTTCAGTTAAAAACAGCAAATCTCCCGTGATTGGTGTCCTCATACATCTATATGTACTGTGTAGCAGCCTATTAATATCTCCACTGTTGAGGCACAAACCTTCCGTACGGATAAACACCGTACCTAACGAGAATGGGTTAGACAGAACTCATCAGACATCCAGTGAAACAATCTTTCAGTAGTGTTTTTGTTTGTTTTGAAGTCGGTTAAATTTTTTGTAAAAAAGTTTTTAGTCATACATGGAAGGTCTTTCCCGTGAAAAAATCGCGATTGACTGTTTATTTTCAATCATCAACAACTCCAGAATACTGGATATTGACACGAACAACATTAATTTATTTATTTTTTTATGGTTTTATATTTTGCAGACTTACATGTGTCACAAAATCAAATCGTATTCAGTTACCACATATTGTAGTTCAGCTTATGATAATCATAACGTGTGTCACACCCTTGCTGGTGTTAAACGTATATCTTATCACTATTTTGACAAGACCCTACATTCAATGTAAATACACATAGATACTTCTACAAGATCCTCCTCCTAAACAGGGTGTTTCAAAAGTGCGTGGTCATATTTATGGGGCTATGTTATGTATCTATGATCGCATTTAATGATCCTAGGTAGTCTCTGTCTGTTAACCACGGGTCGTACACGAGAGGATAAAAAGATATATTTTTTAATCTACTTACTAAGGTACTACTTTTTAAGGTAAAATATACACATATACATACTTATATTAAAACTGAATAATGAAATTACTGGGGGCCATTGCCGATCCTGAGGGGTAGGGCATTCCAAAGGAGAATCCATTCAGTATGATATCAAGTATGAGAAGGGCAGAGTAAGAGACGTGTATTGGAAGGAAGCAGATTTCTAGCGTGTGAGAAAAAAATATTGAAGGTTCTAACTTTCAATCTCTCCCTCCCTTCCTTCCTATGTGATGTCTACATCAGATAGGAAAGAAGGAAGGGAGTTAAGTAGCGAGAAAAACAAGGTCAATACTTGAAAACTTCTTTAGCCATGAATTAAAGCTTACATTTATTGCTCGATAAATGATCAAAAGATTTCTAACAAAAATCTTGTACTTTTTCTTACCAAAGTTGAGTTCATCAATGCCAGTAGCTACAACTGACAGCCTGAAAATGATTTTTTATTCATTTGCATTTTTATAAGAGCTTTATGTGCGCAGTTTTTTTGGAATGTACGAATAAAAATGCGATACAGAACATTCTACTCAAATATGATCACGCGTTTTCGAAACACGCAGTATAAACAAATAATCAAATAACCAACTTTAGCCTGGTTTGCTACATTATTTACAAAGACAAAGGGGTCATAGGGAAAGCAAAAAATTAAGGCCCCGTCGTCGTTGTCGCAAAAAAGTGTCAACGCGTGACGTGACTCTCCTAATATTTGCCTTTGCAAAATTCATAATATTGGCCCCTACAAAAAGTGAACTTACGACCTTATTAATAGGTTAGAGTCTAGTTAGACATGCTCGCTGCGTTTCGGCAATCACAAGATGAGACTTAGACTTAAAACAAAGTACAATTTTAAAGCGAATGCGTCCGTCGCTGTCTGCTGTCTAATTAGGAGACATTTCATAGTGCCTGTCTATAACTTAGTATATTTACGTAATGAAGGATTTTCTTTTGTTTATAGCCTCCTGATATTATTATATATTTATAGTAATTTCTGTTACGTTGATACAGCTTTTAGCTAAACCTAAAATAACGTTAAATTGATGAGGCTTAACTTAAGTTTAGTAGTAGTTACTATAAGAATACGATATTCGCTTGAGGAGGGAAAGTCTAAAAAAGGTAGCTATTTTCATTTTACATCTCCTGCACTGATTATAACATAGATACTAAATTCCAGGCCGTACCAATATACCTGGAAGTTAGTATCTATAGAAACTATGTTTGCATTGGAATTCTATATATCTCTTTTAATATTTCTACGTATTAGAGAGTGTTAGAACTCAAAAAGTTGCTATTTAACCTCTCCCATAAATTTGCGACTCCAACTACATAAGTATGTTCGCATGTAGCGGGTCTCTAACAAAACTATAGAGTAAAAAGCCGTAAGCCATACAACGGGTTCGAGGGTAGGCAAAAAGTTAAATTGAAACATCCCACGGTCTGGCCAGCTAACACGGCCATAATTAGTACACTGCACTATGTAATGTATGATCACTGAATTTATGGATAGGGACTTATTACATGTTTTTAGGGTTCTGATGTTTTTAGAGGAATATTTGTCTGAAATAACGGAGCCTGTACAGAATCAGTCTGTCTATCTGTCAATCCGTCTATCATATTCAATTCGATCCGAATCGATGGACCGTTGAAATTTAGTGTATCAGTAAATTCAAATACCCACGCCATGGACGCTTACATATACAAATGTATAAAGTAAATATATTTTCATTTTAGAGTGAGTTTTGAGGAAAAAATAAACAAATTAAAGAAAAAGTGTGTGACATATGACGAGAAAATACATAGTTTTAAGGGATCTAATATTTGTATGAATTAAAATAAGTAATTTAGTATTTATTTAACAAAATAGACAGAAATTTTTCACTTCTTCTTATATTCAAAATAACTAAGTCTAAATTAATATTTATTTATATATGACAAACCTGTAGATAATAAGTATCATATTAAAAGAACCTTGAACACAATCCGACTATCAGTTAGCCAGTACCTCTTACATTACCTGGTTTTTTTATTACCTTACTTACGGCGGATCTTGAGGTATACTCATAAAGAAAACCCTTTACTGGAGGAAAGGTTTGATTTTTTTATTTGTTTCTAATGGATAAACTAAAAAACGACTAAACTGATTTAAAACATTCTTTTACCTATATAAAGCTACATTATCAGCAAATAACATTTATTCTACTTTAATTACTACTACTTACTTTTAATGGCTACTTTAATTTCGCTGGAAATAATTCCAGCGAAATTAAATCCTTCCATGTGAGCGAAACTACGTACAGAAGCTAGGAAAGAATAAAAACAACGAAAAAAAAACACATAAGTATTCTACGCTGTTACTTTTAAATTACACATCCTGAAGCTTCGGCTAAAGAAACTTGGAATCAGGTTAACGTAACAAGACCAGCGAACAATTAAAGTTTGACGTATTTCGAGTAAAAAGCCAAAGCTTTCTCTAAGTGCTTCGCATGATTTGTTTGAGTTTCACGACATTTTTGAAAGGAAAAAAGTCAATTGTAACTTTTCGATTAACCAAGAGTACCTAAATGATTTTGTTTTATAGCAATTTTTTTGTAATTATTTCCATTTATGAATGTTCTTTTTAGCGTTCCGTAGCCGAATGGCCAGATGTGAATGTGAATGAAAAATCATCTATCTGTCTGTCCGTCCGTCCATCACAGCCATTTTATTCCGAAACTATTAAGACTATACATATGAAACTTGGTAGGTAGACATATTCTGTAAACCGCTTTCCGATTTTAAGAAAAAAAAATAAAAAATATTTTAAATAAAGGGGGGCTCCCCATACATAGAACTAAAACTGAACATATTTCTTTTCATGAAACCTATGCGTGTGTGGTATCTATAGGTCTACAGGTCTTTAAAATAACATTAAGGTTTCGAAAACTACTTTTTCATAAAGTTAATCGTTTAAAAGATAACTTCTATAATAATGGAGTGAAAAGTCTAAAAAAATATATGTCTGTAGATCTTAATGTAAACTTTCTACCAAAATTAGTATGAACGAGATCAGGTCAGCAGTTTTTGAGATACAGCATATTTTCTAAAACCGTAAATATAACTTTGTAAATCATACAAACATTATGAAATACAAAGTTATTTGGCGTAGTTGTAAAAAATGTAAATAAGCTAGTCTTAAGAAATTTGTAAGGTGTTTTTTTTTCAAATAAATATACATATTATATTATATTATTATAGATAGATAGGTAGATAGATAGATAGATAGACTATACTTTATTGTACACCAAAAATTGAAACGCCGTTACATAACCTTATTATTAATATAATATAATATTATAGTTACTACGGAAACCTTCATGGGCGAGTCTGACTTGCACTTGGACAATTTTTTTGTTCTATTGGTATCGATTAATCTGAGCCTCTTTCTGAAGTATTTGAATAACATTGATTGTGAAATAAGGAGTATTTCAAAATCAATGTTATTCAAATAATATCGTCATGTTTAACATTTTTTTTCACATTTTTTTAGTGATTCATCATTTGCTCAGGATTTCCTAACTATTTTAGGACCTGACCGGTCCTCTACAACCCAGCAGCTGGGTAACACGATTCCCCTTGTCAAGATCAATCTCAGATTTATCTGACTTCTAACTATCCATAATGAGTGTCAAAGATGAACAAAGGACAGCCGGCACCACTTAATACATAAAATGCCTCGTCAGCCACATATGGCTGACATTTTCCAAACCAATTGAGCCGTGTCAGCCATATATGGCAGCCACCATTATTTATTTATTTATTTTACTATATTTATTGACGTGACAACGTCTTATAATTCGATGAAGCTGGTTGCACGCACGAAAATACATGACTCATGCGGCGTTACCTCGCTCTGAGGCGTTCCATCGCTCTGAGGCGTTCCAAAGCAAATCAAATTGGATCTACAAGTTGACATTTATGTATGACTCAACGAGTCAAGTACTAGGCTATCATAAAACGGTAAGAGATGACGTCACTGTGTACGGATTCTTTGACATTTATGTATGACTCAACGAGTCAAGTACTAGGCTATCATAAAACGCTAAGAGATGACGACACTGGGTAGGGATTCTTCCATTGTCATGAGAAGTGCAGTAATAGTGATGTAAAATCAAATTTTTTTTTTTTTGTAAAATGCAACCATTCCATCAGTATTTTCTTATGACGTTGTCACGTTCAACTATCGTCAGTAAACCGACTTTACAGACAACCGATTTTTTTTTACTATTATAATATGTAAAATATGATGAAAATAGTGAAATAAGACATTCCTCACATTCCATGAAAGTATTTTACAAAAAAAAAACGGTTATATCATTTATTAGTACGGCATTATAATTATGTGTTAAGTTGTTTTCTGAGGTACGGAGAAATCTCGGTACGTTAAGATAGTTACCATCTAAAGACCGACCTCGGGAAGCGTTGCTTAACCTTGAAGACCAACACGTGTGGCTATTATTATTTAGCCAAGAGCTTCTTTTTAGAGTTCCGTAGCTAAATGGCAAAAAAAGTTTCGTCATGTCTGTCTGACTGTCTGTCTATCCGTCCGTATGTCGCAGCCATTTTATTCCGAAACTATTAGGACTACACATGTTAAACTTGGTATGTAGATGTATTCTATGAACCGCCTATCGATTCTCATACGAAAACAAAAAAAAATATATAAAATTAAGGGGGCTCCCCATACATGGTACTGAAACTGAAATATTTTTTTTTATCAAACCTTTACGTGTTTGGTATCTATAGATAGGTCTTTAAAAATGACATTAAGGTTATTAAGATAATTTTTTCCTAAAATCAATCGATTAAGAGATAGACACTTCCAAAGTGGTAAAATGGGGGACGCCCATTTTACCACTTTACACAGGTCTTTAAAAATAACATTGAGGTTTCTAAAACTACTTTTTCATAAAATTAATCGTTTAAAAGATATATGCTTCCAAAGTGGTAAAATGTATGTCGTCCCCCCTAACTTCTATAATATATATATTTTTTTTTTAACGTGGTAAAATTATCAAATAAGTCCTCCCACTCCGGGCAGGGTGGGAGGGACTGTCAGACTTTTACTGACTAAAATCCACGGTGTTCCTTCAATAACCCTTCACATACCGGGGCCACGGTAACGGGATGAGTCCCACGACCCCGGCGGGCTTCGGCCCTCTGCAGAGGGGGCCTCGTCATGTTGCTGACGCTCTTTGAGGCGCGCGTGGAACACGACGCGCCGTCGACCCGGGCATGGTCCATGGTCGGACAGCGAGTTGCCCTTTACTCGCTGTCCGCATGCCCGCGCCTACGGTGGCCGGAGATCGTCGGCCGACGTCCGACGCCGTGCGCGTCTACCACTGCGGCTGGGCTGGAGGGAGGACGCCATCCTCTCCCTCACGCGGCCCGCCTCCTCCTTCGGAAGCATGACTGCTTCGCAGAAGGAGGCGACCGCTTCCCACTCCCTCTCGCCCCGCAGCATGGCCTCGACCAAGGCCGGGCGCGAGAGGTCTCCGCCTATTGTCGCCGTGAGGACACGTCGGTGCTCTGCCCAAGCTGGGCAGTCCTGCACCGTGTGCTCGACTGTGTCTTCAGGGCGACCCTCGCAGTGGTGACACCCAGGCGTCTCTTCCTTACCCATCAGACACAGGTACCTCCCGAAACTTCCGTGTCCGGTGAGGACCTGCGTCATGCGGTAGGTCAGGACGCCGTGACGCCGATCTAGCCACTCCTCAAAGAGGGGTCTTACCGCCGCAATTGCGGCGTGCCCGAACTTCTATAATAATAGAGTGAAAAATCTAAATAAAATATATGCTGTAGATCTTAATGAAAACTTTCAACAAAAATTAGTTTTAATGAGATAAAGTCAGTAGTTTTCGAGATATATCAGATTTTCTAAAACCTTAACAACCTTACCAAAATGTAACTTTGTATTTCATACAAACACTATCAAGAACAAAGTTATTTTGCCTAGTTAATACGGAACCCGTCATGGGCGACAGTGACTCGTTTTTAGCCAATTTTTTTAGTGATTGTTTTAGAGACAAATAAGATATTTACATATTTTGTAGTTTCTTTACAACAAAGATTGCAGGCAACTTTACCAAAAAGTACGAAACATCAATTACAAGGGCGCGCATAATTACGGCAACGCCTATTAATAACAGAAATGGATGCCAAAAGTTTGACGCTTTACAAATCCGCGTCAATTTTAAAAGTAACCAATTAATAAACCAACTTCCTGGGCTTCGTGTGTCGTTCCGAAGTAACATTTGTCAACCTTAATAGCGACCTCGTAATTTCGAAACTTAAAGTGTTCCTCGCTTTCGTCTCTATAAATTAAAATGATTTATAGAAGCCAACTGTAAGGGCTGAAACTTTAGTCGTTTCGAAAAAAAGCAGATTTCTCTTGGGTACCTATTAATGAAAGGGATTTTTGTCTTTCACTGTTCGTACTGTGGTTTATTTTACTTGTAATTCTGAATGGCTTGTGATAAAAGAAATACTTTAGCAAGAATTTTGTTTTATTTTTTATTTTTATTTGAAGTTTTTACGAGAGACCTTGTTTTATTTTTATTTATGTATCATATTTTTATTTTTATGTCCGAAACAAAGGTGATGGTTTGAGTTGATTTTTGTGGTTATCAGTGTTGTGAAATGGCTGGTCTGTTTCTTTGCAGGATTTCGAGTATTAGATAAATGAAAGTAAGAAAGTTTTAATTTTTTTATGATATTACTGAGTAATTAATATTTATAACATTATGGAATCAGTCGTAACAGTGCGGAAATCTATAAAATGAGTCAACATTTCCTAAGCATGCTTCACGGAGGGGCGAAACACGTATTATAGATACAATAGTATAGGTTTGGTTTGCATGTTGCGATTTTGTACCATCAAAGTGTGTATACATATGACATTTTGGGTGATCAACTACTTTACTGATTAACTGCTTTTCGTCAAAACTATCACTGAAAATATGTATAAGTGTATAAATTATTTATATTTCCTCGTAAGAGGCTTAATATCCAACTTGCGTTAATGTTAATGTCCAACTTGCGTTGGTGGATCCTCGAACGAAAGCTCGTCTAAATATATTTTCGCATCTAATTATTAGGTTTATTCAAAAGCCATACGTCTTCGTCAGAATAATGAATCGACTTCCCGACGCTAACCGAGAGCCGTCAGTAACTGATGAATGTATTAATCTCCGTTTTAGAGTGAGGTTTATAGCATTAAAACTAGATCAAATTTTATGCTAAAAGGCCAATTCTCAGATAAAGCTATTCAAGACGCATTATGATTTTGGATTCATCAGTCAAATAACACTACCATATTGTTAATCTGAATTCAATTTTATAAGTATAAGCTTTAAGTTAGCTTTACTTCCATACATTTATGCATGTTGTGTTTACCTGTAAGTCTTTTTTAACCGACTTCCAAAAAGCAGGAGGTTCTCTATTCGTACCGTTTTTTTTATGTATGTGTGTTCAGCGATTACTCGAAGACGGCTGAACCAATTTGGTTTTAAAAGTAGTTGGCATTTAGGCTTTTGTAATTAGGTAAATTACAAACCGGCAAACTAAAAGGAGAGAAATAAAAACTTTTTAACAACAAATTAAACCGACTTCAAAAAACACTGCAAAGTGAAAAATAACTTTAATTCTGGAAGTCGGTGCCAAAAACGAAAATAAAAAACCAAAGACACCGACTACCTGTGTGTGAACATTATTACATTGAAATTTTTATTTAACCGAGTGTTCATTTAAGAAAAATGTGTAAACTATTATTGGTCAACTTAATAAAATAAAATAAAAAATAATTTTAAAATTGATACTGTTTACTAAAAATATATACATTAACTAGTACTTCACTTGCGACTTCGTCCGCATGGATTTTGAAATAATTTATAGCCTTATAGCACTCATCAATAATGCACCATTTTAGGGTTCCATAGCTGAATGGCAAAAACGGAACCATGTTAGTTTCGTCATGTCTGTCTGTCTGTCTTTTTTCATGAAACCTGTGCGTGTGTTGTATCTATAGACGCCCCCAAAGTGGTAAAATGTGTGTGTGTCCCCTCTAACTTCTATAATAATCGAATATAAATTTGCATTGAAGGTTCGTTGTCTTCATGTTGCAATACTACTGCTGGCGTACCACAGGGGGGCGTTCTCTCTCCTCTTCTTTTCGCCATATTTATAAATTCTATTTCAAATCAACTTCTCTCATCCTACCACCTTTATGCTGACGATCTGCAAATTTATTTGCAAGCTCCCGTTGAAGATTTGTCTGAGGCGGTGAAGACAGTGAATAAAGATTTAGCGTGTATTTCCGATTGGAGTTTGGATCATGGTTTGAAGGTTAATCCTGCGAAGACTAAAGTCATTATTGTTGGCAGCCCTAGGCTACGTTCCAAAATTGACTGGATGACCCTTCCCCAAATCATTTTTGATGGAGCTGTTATACCCTACTGTGACTCAGTAAAAGACCTTGGTATTTATATTGATAAAGATTTGTCTTGGGGTCCCCAGTTGCAAGAAGTGAGCCGCAAACTGTTCGCCTCTGCGGGGTCTTTACGCAGATTGCGCAATTTCCTACCGACTGCTACTAAAACTGCGCTTGCCCAATCTCTTCTCCCTATCCTTGACTATGCGGATGCAAGTTATTCAGATCTAACTGAAGTGCAGCTAGATAAACTTGAGCGACTCCAAAATTTTTGTATCAGATTCATATTTGGATTGCGCAAATATGATCATGTTTCTGAGTTTCGCACTAAACTCAAGTGGCTGCCTAATCGCCTTCGCCGGAATGCACATATTTTATCATTACTCTACAGTATTCTTTTCAATCCAACGACTCCCTTTTACCCCAAAGAACGTTTTAAGTTCCTTCATGACACACATGTTAGAGATTTGAGACCATCAGAGAATTTGAGACTTTTGATGCCTACGCATTCCACAAAATTTTACGACCAGTCGTTTACGGTGCAGGCCATTCGGTTGTGGAATGGATTGCCGGTGTCAGTAAGACAAGCTCAGTCACTTGCTGTTTTTAAAAGCTCGGTTGCCAATAATTTTATTTCAAACTTATGATTATTCCTTTGCTTTCTCCACACGATGTTAAAGAACACATTATATATTTATTTATTTTATGTACTTATGTATTGTTTTTCCGTTATTAATGAATATTTGTACAGTAGTACACTAATATAGCCCTCCCCATTTTAATTAAAGCTCATAAAGTCCTTCCAAAGGTTGTCTGGAAGATATCGCTCTCAGCGATAAGACCGCCATTGTAACCAATTTTTTACAATATTGTTATTTAAGTGTGATTCAATTATTGGTGTACAATAAAGTATATTCTATCTATCTATCTACCTATATGCTGTAAATCTTAATGAAAACTTTCAACGAAAATTAGTTTGAACGAGATCAGGTCAGTAGTTTTTAAGATATAGCACATTTTCTAAAACCGCAAACATTTCGTAATTCATACAAACACTATGAAAACCAAAGTAATAAGTTATACCAAAGTAGTTACTACGGAACCCTTCATGGGCGAGTCTGACTCACACTTAGCCAATTTTTTTTTCCTGAGTGGGGAAATCATCGAATGACTTCTCCCGCTCCGGGTAAAGCGAAAGGGAGTGTCAGACTTCTACTGACTAAAAACCGAAGACATTACCGCAACTCCGGCAGGCCATGGCCTTATGGGACCCCATCACTGGTGCTGACAGCTCTTTGAGGCGCGTATGGAATACGACGGACGGTGAGCTGCCCCTGCTCGCCGTCGGCAAGATCGTGCCTACGGTGGCCGGAGATCGGCTCGCGATCTCCGACGCCCGGGGCGTCTTCCGCGGCGGCTGGGGCGTGAGGAAGAGAGTTGTCTCTTCCTCACGCGTTCGGCCTCCTCATTCACTAGCATGACTGCTTCGCAGAAGGAGGCGACTGTATCCCATTCCCTATCGCTCCGCACCGTGGTCTGAACCAGGGCCGGGCGCGAGAGGTCACCGCTGCCGATTGCCTCAACGAGAACACGGCGAAGCTCTGCCCAAGCGGGGCACACCTTCACCGTATGCTCCACCGTGTCCTCCGGGTAGTCCACGCAATGTCAACACCCGGGCGTGTCCTCCCGTTGAATCTGATACAGGTACCTCCCGAAACACCCGTGTCCGGTAAGCACCTGCGTCAGGTGGAAGGTGAGGACGTCGTTGCGTTTCACCCCGGCTTAGCACCTCCGCGCGCCAATTGTGTACGCGCGCGAGGGCTACCGCCTCCAGATCCCACGGCAGCAATGCGGCAAGGAGGTTCACCTCCTCCCCACAGATCGTGCGTTATCCCCGGATTTTCCGGATGGCCATGACCCTCTGAGACGCGACCAGCTGGCGGGCTGTTCGCGGCTGAAGATTCATTGCCCACACAGGGGCCTCTTAGAGGGCCATGGACCGCACAATTTCCGCATAGAGCCTCCGGCAGGAGGCGCTTGGCCCTCCTAGATTGGGTAAGAGCCGCTTGAGTGCAGCCCCCGGTCCAGTCTTGGAGTCAAACGTCGGAAGTTTTCGACGAAGTTCCACCAGCTGTCGAGGACGAGTCCCAGGTATTTCGCATACCCCTCCCAGCGTTAATCAGTAATGCACCTTAGTGCAATGAAAACAATTTTAAAATGTGATCATTACTTCCGGAGATTATGCCCTGTATACTTACAAACTTACCTTTTTATAATATTAGTAGTTAAAGATAGTATAGGTAAACTTAAACGCTAAGTTACCTAATTCTTATTTAGGGCTAAAAGAAAGCATTACGTGGGTCTACAAGATTGCTGTTGTGCCAAAGATAAAGTATGCACTGGCAAACTGACAAACTGGCGAGTGTCGCTACATAGTTCCATTTTATTTTTCTTTAGAAAACTTGGTTTGGTTCAAATTGTACGAGAAAAATATCCTCTTTTACAATCATAGCTCCAGAAAGTTCACGTAATCAAAATGCCGTGACTATAATACTTATCTGCGATAGTATGCTAGGCCACAATAAACAATATTCATTACAATTAACAATTTTCGTTGTATCTTTTGAGGAAATGTTAAAAAGATTCAACGTAAATTGTTTATTAAAGTGGACAAAAAGCCATTTTTCTAGAGTTTTAAACACGGTGCATTCCAATTGATTTTAAATATACAAAATATTAGTGCAATGATTACTTATTCCATTTAAATGCTTTGATAACTGGATCTGTTTGTAGTCGGAGATGTTTCTCATTATGTACCTGCCTACATGCAATGTATTGTTTGTTCCACATTCTCACTTGTATGCCAATATGCCAATATTGGTCTTAATAAATGAGAACTGTAAACTTTAATCTCACTTGTACCATTTTAAAGATATTGTAGTAAGATACAAATGCAAAATGTTTTATTTTGCTAAATACAATTTTCATTACATGAATGCTTAAAAAGGAGTACTATGTTTTCAGAGATCACATATGTGTGTTTATTTGAAAGTGTCTTTATATTATATATTTGTATATCTATAACTTCTAAACGCAGAAACCAATTTTGATGTATCGCTATAATTTTGACGTTATCCGGGGTCACATTACTCAGGGATTTTTTTACAATATTAATAACATGCTTAATGAAAAAACTAACGTAACATTTTTAAAATTAAAAATCCAATTTCATGAAAACCATGACTTATATTTCACAAAATATCTCTAGATAAACTCATACCAACATAATAATTTTAACATAATATGATCCGCAAAATATCTACTTACTTACTGTGGTAATCATGTAATCCAAGACACTTACACAGTCTCCCTAGAGGCACAGAATGTAGGCAACAGCCCACATTATGTTCAACCTTGACCTAACTATATGAGATGGGTATTCTGAAGATCAATACTGCGATGTAAAGGCAAATAGTTACAATCTTCTACATACCTCATTAACAGAAGATACCTCTTTTGTTTTTTTGGGGATGGGGGGGGGGAATCATCAAATGACTTCTTCCGCTTTGGGTGGAACAGAAGGGAGTGTCAGACTCTACTGACTAAAAACTCACTCGGATCTTTCAATTGCCCTTTACGTTTCGGGACCACAGTATATCATTAGAACATTCCCGAAACCCCAATATAAAACAAGCTTATCGTGAAACAACTTTTTCTCTGCTCGTTTTTCTGTGATTAACACTAAAGTTTCAGACGAAAAGCGTAACCTTAAATCCTACATATCTCACCCAAGTCTATACATACCTACTCCTCGTTAAAACATTCCCGAAACTCAACTCGGCAGGCAATGGCCCGAATTAGGCCACGTGACTAGTGCTGGCTACTCGCGGTGCAGGACGGCGCGCCGTCAACTGTCCTGGTCCTCACTGGACGGTGAGCTTCCCCTGCTCCCCGTCAGCTAGCCCCGCGTATATTTATTACCTCTTGGATAAACGTCATACAGTCAGCGTCAAATAGTTAGTGAGACTGAGGGTATTTAAATAAATATACGCAAACAAAAGGTCAATAATATCGGTACAAACAAAGTATTCTTATTGTTGTCAACAATATATTCGCTCAAAAGATCGAGACGTTCAAAACCCCATATAGTTCGGTTCAGTCAAACCGCCATAAATATGGTTACAGTCATCCAGCCAATGGTACCCAAGCATTTCAAGTGTTCAAAAATATGCCGACAAACTGTACTACAGTTTGGCAGAAGATATAACATGTATTTACTTGTGAAACTTTTCTTAATAAGTTACTTAAGAAAAGAGCATCTGCTAATTGTAGTTTAATTAATGTTTGATTTTTTCACCAGTTCTATCAACCGTTTATATATTATGTGGAAACCAACAGCAAAAAGAAAATACATAAGATAGACGAGCATATAGGTAGCGATTTTTTTTACCTCAATCACACCTGATGGTAAGTGTAAGATGAGGTCTACGATCGAACGAACGAGCCCAGAAAATGCCTATACTCTTGCTTTAAAGGCTGACGGATCATATGTGACTGGGAACACAGAAGCCGGCAGAGAGTTCCGCACCTTGGCTGTGCGCACAATGAATATTGAAGAAAAGCGCTTAGTACGACAAGACGGTATATCGACCAAGTTTGGATGGTATCCTGCGGTACGTCTGGTAGTTATATAATATGTATATTCTAGCAGACCAGCAACAAGATATTTTTTAAAATTAGAATCGTATGGATCATCATCTTGGCCTTTTCCCAATTGAAAGAGGCCAAACAGACGATGTTGGGGTTCAAGTCTAACCGGAAGCAGCTGAGTATTAGTGTTTTAAATGGAGCAAATGCTTATCTGACCGCCACATCCTAGTAGCTAGGTATCACGATAACCCTTGTAATGCCCTGCTGTGTTATTCTGTAAGACCTCATTCTAAACTTCGAATCTAAATCCGCTGTGAGTTTATTGATTGGCATTCTAAAAACTCGGTTGTTAATTTGAATGTAGGTACACTAGCGCTACCCTTGCGAGCGTGTCAGCGAGTTGAACTAAAGATTTTGACAGGTAAAGTATGAGATGACGTGAGAAGTGGCATTCGGTAAGGTAATTCCTCCATCACTTCGACGCTGTTTACAGAATGCAAAATCAAGGTCACTTTGAACCATAAGCGAAGTGACAGTGAATAGCTATGTGAGATGCGAGTTGTTGTTCGAATTTCACAGAATCGACGTACTGGTGTCTGATCTGCTGGCCTCTGACTACGTTTAATAACTGTCAAAGATGTACGTATGACAGCCGAGACCAACAGCTTAACTTGCGTTCCGAAGTACGGAGCAATCTCGATATGTAAAGATCCATCCATTCATCCATCCATCCATCCATCCACAGATCAACCTCAGCAAGTGTGGCTTAGCTTCAAAGATCAAACTGTGCAGATGTTATTAATAATCCACGAGCTCCTCGTACATCCTGACAAAAATCCTCATTCTCCATAGTAGGTAACTGATCAGTCCAACAGTGGGCGTCATAACTTAAGAACAGAACAGTTAACTTGATACTTCAAAATCAAGGATTCAAACGAAGTTAAGATTTTAGTCATTCGAAAAAAAAAATATTAAAGGTATTCGAAATGTGTAAATAGTAACTTGAATCTAAACATGCAAAGAATCTTTTGAAGTTTTTCTGTTTCGTGTCTTATCTTTTATATTTTACTTATCAGACAATTTAAACTTATCTTTTTCGTGATCTTTTATCGCCTAATAGCTTTCAATGAACGCTGCTCTTATCGAAATAAAGTTGATTACAAACCAGATGTAGACGGGCGGTACGTACATACTTATAATATTTTAGGATCGTTCTGTATTTTAAGAGCCAAATATGAAGCTTTACTTCTTCGTATACGGTGGTCAGTATTCCTGCTAATAAGCTAATTTAATTGATTTCGCATTTTGTTTGATTGTTCCTCATTTAATGAAAACTATTTTATTTAAACAACAATTTTATCAATAAATTTCATTTATAAAATGTTTTTGAAGTGAGTACCTACTTACGACTTCTTTTTCTTACTTTTTTCTTTTTTCGGATCATAATTATATTATTCTTTATATTCTAAAAAAAAACTAATTTCGATTTGAGCTGAAAAATTCTATCATTTTCTGACGAACACTCCCTATCGTCAATCTTCAATGAACCAAATAATCACACTTTCAACTGAAGAATTTTCAATCCAGCCGTCTCAACCAATCACAGCGAAAACAGCATTAGAATTTGACAGTTCCTTACCTACTTTCAAAAATATCTTTGGAAGTTCTAAACACAAAATGCAGTTTTTTCCCGCCAGTCTGCGAGCAGTACTTCAATGTGTCCTTTGGTACTTTTCACACTTACCTGCGAAGTAGTGTTTCGTGTACTGGATCTATCTGATAAATGGAATGATCAGGAAACAAGTGTGAACGAGACAGAATCGCTTCCAGCTAACTTATAGTGTAGCTCGTAAATTCGTTTGAATATCTTTTTTTTTATTCTGTTAGTCTTTGAATCGGTTCGCCGTTACGAATTTGTAGAAAAGATTTTTCCAATAAAATCGTTGTTTCTACTTGAATGCTGGAATTTCAATACTACTAGCGGATTAAATGAGACTTTCTAAAGCAACATTTTATTTAAGGTTTAAAAGTACTAGAATACAATTGATTGCTTTTAATCTCAACATATTTAATTTGATGTTTAATGTCTCCAATTCTATCCTTTATAAATATTATAATATAACTTACTTACTTATTTATATTATTATTATACTTTATAATATAACTTATATAATTATGATAACAGTGAAAAAATTAAAAAGTACCCTTTGATTTTATTAATACTAAAACAAGAAACGCAATTTCTTAAGTTTAATATTACGGAACTCTTCCTGAGCGAGTACAACGACGTATATTACAGCTAGTTAATACAATTTTATATATAGAATAATTGCAGCACAGTAAAATACGAAACAACCACTAATCATGAGATAGAGCTAACAATATAACAACATAGTTATTATTGAATGAATTTGGTACTAAATAGCAGTTTTAATTTAACAAGTTTGTAGGCATAAGTCTTCAATTATGTGGAATCCTGATGCACAGGATTTGGGGGAGCACCAACAGTATTTTGAGGGTTATTGTGGATAAGCCAGATTTTCTGTTCCTGTTGCACTAGACCCATATGCATAACTGCGGGTCGGATGCAACGGGTAATGGACCTTGTCCATATATAAAATTTATTAAAATAATCTATTTATGAAATATTTATGAAATGTTACTTACATAGTCTATAAGCTATTTCACTAATATATTGTGGAATCAATGTTTGATTTTTAATAAATAATAACAATAAAAGGCACCTTCTGATCCTCATCGTCTGAACTAAGCCTTACTACACTCATACAAAACTTCAGACCCGTCTCGACCATAAAAAGTGGGAGCGTAAATTTTAATAATGACGCAAAAGAAAACACCACATCTTGACTATAACGAAAACAAGGCTCCTCCCACGACATTACTCGCGACTGCACACAGTCTAACGGGTTAAATTCTGAATAAATAAATAGTCGAGCACCTGCACACGGCATTTAAGTGGCCATTAGCTTCTCAAAATGATATCATTGTTATTATAATTGTATTCTTATGGCTTATGGGAGAAATGCTGGCTTTTTCTGCGTTCATTTATTTGGGAGACATAAATTGGGAAGGTTATATTACAATTTCATAACATAATGAGATACTTAGGACAACATTTTGGAGTCTAATGGTTGATAAGTTGAAAGCCTATTTGCAGAAAATACTCAACGATGTTTAAAAAACTCAATCTAGTGTACATTATATTCAATAGAATTGAGATTTTAAGAAATGGAGTGTTCCTAATGTGTAGTTGATGTGTTTAAATAGTTTTTTTTAAAGGTGCTCTTGCTCTTATGCCAATTTATTTGTCGTTGACGCAGCTTAAATCTGTTATGTTTTAAAAAGAGTAACCGTGGAGGCCTTCGTATTTTCTCTATTCGGAAAGATGCGCGAAAATTCGAAACATGCGCGTGCTCCTGACAATTCGTTAGTGCCTATCTATTTTCTATATATTCTCTGTATAAATAAAAATAAATGAGTTTATGTTTGTCCTGTTTTTAATCCGTCGATTAGATTATGACGAAACTTTTGAACCAAATATCCATTCCCTCATATGTAAAATGTCCACGAGAATGAAGTCGCAAGCTACAGCTAATCAGAAATAAAATGCTTTGAATTATAGTTTATTTTCTCTGATATTTTTTTGCCTTCATCTGATCAGTCATTATTCACCTCCTGTATTACTATAACAGCATATTTTATTCTTCACTCTAGTTTTATTTTATTTTATAGCATTTTAATACTTTTGTGTGTCGACAAAATCCCATAGCCTTACTTACTAAAGTACTATGAGAAGGATGCAAGAGGATCATTCTTTAGCAAACAATCTCAAAAACGTTCCGTTTGAAGTTCCATCCAAAATTAATTTACATCCCATTTTTTTTTCTTAAATTTTATTACAATGTTTTTCTCGAGTCGTAATTTAAGTCGCCTCTCTCTCCGTCCTTTTGTACATAACAGTATGACCGTATTATGCTAAACAACTTGGGGCAATTGCTGAGCGCCTCCGCCTGCATTCATGGGCCATTCTCACTTCAATGGCGAATTACCATGGTAAATTGAACGAGCGAATTATGTACCTACTCATCCGCCTTTGCAAGGAGGTTTGATGAATGTATCAAGTTGATGCAGAATAAATGAAATGTAGAAGGATATATAACTACAAACATCAAAAATTATTTGCGAAAGCGTGATAGGGGGAGATGGTGCAGTTAGATTCAAGGGGGGGATTGATGCACAATATATATGGGTGTCCTTATTAATTTTCAAATGTTGAATCGACCAAGTAATAGAACACGTAATATGTATAAATAAATATTAGTTTAAGCATAGCTTTTCAACAATCATACAATAAAATGAGAAAGTTTTTCCTGGGTGAACCTGTGTACTATATATACTTTCTTTACAATATTTGCAGTCAGTTACATAATACATCATCATAGAAAGTGTGATTATTTAGTGTATTACAGCAAGTTTTGGTGTAGTATCTCCATATCCCAAAATTTAGTTCTCGTTTGTTTTGATTAATTAAAAATACTTTGTTGGGACACATTCGCACAATTCGCGTTCGGTTACTTTGAGATGTATCATTGTGCCTCATGATAGCTTGAACATGCTTCAAGATGAAAGTTTGGTTGATTAATCGAGCAAATATTATTTTCTAAAAATTTAGCGAAAATATGTGTTGAAGACTGATTGACGGAGTGTAGAGGATATTAAGACTGCTATTTGAAATCCATTCTTCTTTACTAATTTTATAAATTCTAAAGTAACTCTGTCTGTCTGTCTGTTACCTTTTCACGCCTGAACCGCTGGACCAGTTTAGATAAAATTTGACATGGGAATAGTTTAGGACCCAATAGTTTTCATCCCGATATAAGCTATTTTCTATAAGACAGGCAACGGACAGGTTCAATATTAAAGTTTTGCAACATCCTATAAAACGTCTGAAATCTGTAGTAGATGATGCACGTTCATCGCTTTCTAATGAATATTGCTCAACGTAAACTGTTGCTCAAGCGATCTCAAACCACAGGAGACACAGATTTTTTAATAAAGTGTACTAAAAGGCTATACCTATTCTACTTATTGCAGTGAAGTGCAGTAGTACAAGTCTCATAAGGAATACTTTTACAGTTATTAAGTGCATACAACAAACTATTCAAGCGCTTTCATTCATTGTTTGATGATCAAATGTTTGAAAATTTTTAGTAGATTATGATATTAGAGGTATTGTTGAAGAGATGTTGAGAAACTTGAGGCGAACTAATAACAGACGCATGGGTCGTCATCTTCAAGATTAAGCAATCCTAGGTCAGTCTGTGGATAGCACGTAAAGCTGTCGTGCCATGTCGTGTTGTTCGTCTCATCTCTCATCTTTGACAGTCGTTGAGGATAACTAGAAGACCCCAGACCTGTAGACTCATAATATGCGCGCATGACGTTTTCGTTTATGGACTGAGTCCATCTCATGCGCTGCACACCACCGGCAGCGGGGACCCGACTCGGGGCCGGTTGGCTCCTAAGTGTCCGGTGGTTTCGGTGGCCGGCCTCTCCCCTGCCGACGCACAGGTGTTGGCGACGTCGGCGGAGAGAAATACTCGTCGCTCGAGCTCGACGCGGCTGCAGCCGCCGGTGACATTGGTAATCCTAAGTCCGGCGGCGGCGAGGTGGAGCTGAGCGACAGGTCCGGGGATGGTGGGCCTGCACGTCGCGAAGCTGCTCTCGTTAGCATCATCCAAGTTTTGTTTGTTAACATTATTTCTATTTCTCGCATTTTTTCATTATTAGTGACAATGACAGACGATTTGACAGTAAATCTGACATGGGTCTTAACAAGAGGTATCGTCTTACCGAGTTACTAGATTGTAGAAGTCAGACAGGCAGTCGCTGATGTAAAATACTAAAAATCAACTGCATTCGGTTAGATTGGAAATCAACCCCAGCAGAATTAGGAAAAGGCTAACTTGTAGACGACGATGATTAGTGAAGTTGTTAAGATGTGTAACAATGAATGTGATCTACTGATAAGTAAAAAAACTTTTGACGTGACAACGTCTTATAATTCAATGAAGCTGGCTGCACGCACGAAAATACATGACTCATGCGGCGTTACCTCGCTCTGAGGCGTTCCATCGCTCTGAGGCGTTCCAAAGCAAATCAAATTGGATCTACAAGTTGACATTTATGTATGACTCAACGATTCAAGTACTAGGCTATCATAAAACGGTAAGAGATGACGTCACTGTGTAGGGATTCTTCCATTGTCATGAGAAATGCAGTAATAGTTTTGTAAAATTAAAATTTTCTTTTGAAAAATGCAACCATTCCATCAGTATTTTCTAATGACGTTGTCACGTTCAACTATCGTCAGTAAACCGACTTTACAGACAACCGATTTTTTTAGCAAAATATAAAACCGACTTCAAAAGTGTTTTTGCTCACTTTTTAGAGGGTCGGATTCTAATTTACCTAGTTACAAAAGCCCAAATGTCACCTTCTTATCACCTTTTGCAAAATATTTCTTTTCCCTATGTCGAGCTGTTAATTTTTGAGGAGTACTCCTGGTACTTCACCATCAGCTCTACATCACCATACTCGTATGTATTGAGACGAGCATAAAGTGTTTAACATTCGTACTCAAGTAATCGAATCGCAATCCACGAAATACTTATTATTGAGTAGTTTCAGTGGCCATCTGTAGTCTTCATCATCAGTTCAACTTCCCCAAATGGTACTTTTCAAAAACAACTGCTCAAGGTACTATAAGAAATACCCAAAACGCTATAGGTGTGCCTATAATATTTGAAGAGTTCCCTCTATTTCTCCAAGATCCCATCATCAGATCCTGCTTTCGTAACAATGGGACCATCTAAAAAGTATACCCTTTCAAACGCAACAAGAATTTTCCAAATCGGTCCAGCCGTCTCCGAGTTATGAGGTAACATACATAAAAAAAAAAAGTTCAAGACGAATTGTAAACCTCCTTTTTTTGAAGTCGGTTATAAAAGGGTGGTTTTGATTTTTCTACATTATTGGTAATCATTTAGTTCTAAAGAGGTTTTAATAGCCAAACTATGTTGGCACTTAATAAAGAGTCTGGGTATGAAAAAAAGCTAATTCCAAATTCGAAACTTATTTTTTAAAATAATAATCCCTGTTTCAGTTTGTGATTTTTTACTTACTTTTCGCGGGTTTGCGTTAAAAGGTTATCAGGCAACTAAAAATTAACTTCTCGTTATTTTTAGTAGAATAATTTATGTTAGTCACATAATCCTGCCTAATTGTGACTAAATCAGATATCTTTGTGTTGATTATAATGGCAGGAAAAGCGATAAGTGCTAGTAAAATTATAGCGCTGCTGGAAGAGGGGTGTAGCCAATGTTATGTCTCAAAGCGGTTAAACGTGAGTCGTTCAACCGTCCAAAGAACCTGGACTCGATACCAAGAGACAGGTTCCGTTCAGAGAAGACAAGGTTCTGGGAGAAAACGTTGCACACAACCACGAGACGACCGCTTTTTAGTAACTCAGGCGCTGAGGGACCGCAAATGCAATTACATAGACCTCGAAAGAAACCTTGAAGAGTTACGAGGAGCACAAGTTGGCCTATGGACAGTGAGGAGGAGGCTTTAGAGGCCTTATGGTGAAGGGTCCGTTATGTTTTGGGCGGGCGTAATTTCCAGCTATCGTACCGAAATAGTATTCATTCAAAATGGTTCACTAAATGCGCTAACATACATAACTGAAATACTTTGTCAACATGGACAACCCGCACTGACTGTAATTGGTGAAGATGCCATTTACATGGACGATAATGCTCGGGCCCACCGTTCTGGCGACGTAGATGCTTATATGCAAGAGGTCGGTATTCGTCGTTTGGATTGGCTAGCGCAGAACCCCGACCTTAACCCCATAGAGCACGTCTGGAACCTCCTAAAACAGCGAGTACGATCTGTCCAACCACTTCCACAAAACATCAGGGAGCTTAAACGTGTGATCTCGGCTGAGTAGGAACACATTCCACAGGACACCATCAAAAGCCTGGTGGAAAGCATGCCAAGGCGATTACATGCCGTAATCGCTGCATACTCGTTATTATTATTATTTATTTTATTAAAATACCATAAAAATACTTGGTCTTAATTTCATTGTACCCATAAAAATTCCATTTTAACACGACTCTCTGTTTAAATTGACCAAACATCGATTCCAGGATTTAAGTGTTAAAACTATATTCTAATAAGAAATTTCTAGTCATTTATGCTTAAAAATATTAATATTATCCATAGAAAAGCCAATGACTGTAAGGTGCCCGTTTTTTTGCAAAGAAGTGTAGTTGTTCCCAGATAAAGTAACAGAAGAAATTACTATTATACAAGACATTATACAAAAATCAATGACTGAAAATGGTTATCTATATTTTAGTACACGTATTGTTTCAGGCCACTTCTTCAAAAGTACAAAACAATTAGCTCCAGCCATCAAAATAATGACTCCAATCTATCAAAATAAGACATTTCAAATAAATGTCACATACCAACATTCTCTCTTGTTCGTCTAATGAAGAAACCACATTAATTTAACTTCCATAAACTAATTGTATTTATCAGAATGCGTGGCGTTGAGTGAAGTTTTTATATCGGCTCAATTAGCGAGCAATTAAACGTCTAAGTGGTTAGTTAATTAATGGATGTAAAATAATTAAGATAAGGTGTATTCAGACTTGGTCTGAGACTAACTTTGTTACCTACTTGATCTTTCTTAACAGAGAAGTTGGGAAAGGAAGTGTCTTTGGTGGTGAATTATTTAGATGCAAGTGAAAGCTTGTTTGACCTTCACATTCACATCTTTTTCAGTCATTTATTGTGAACATAATATTAATGATAGAAACTAATCTTCATGACAAAGCAGATATAGGTTTAACCCAAAGGTTGACTGGTGAGAGTGGAGAATGCCTTGCTGCATTAATTCCTCCCACAGTACCACTATTGCACATAAAGTTTTAATAATAAATAAAAAAAAATAACGCTTTTACACGTCAATATTTTTGGGTAGCTTACCCTACGAATATTTGAAGTGTTTCCTAGCTAACTACCCCGAGAAGTAATACCATTCGTACTGGTCAAATTATAATATGAGAACCATGTCAGTTGATGTCTGATGAGGGTTTCTGAGGAAAAAGCTATACAGATTTCAGTGGACCCTCCCCGCCTGACAGTGATACCTGAAGAGCAGAATTAGGGTAATGGTTATGAAAATAACATGAAGCGCTCTTGTAGCTGTTTATAAACAATTAATAAAACTGCTACTAATGATGCTCGAATCAGTAACGCTTATAATCGGCTCCAATTGGTTCAGTACCGCTTGATCGCGTATAATCGGCGTTGTATCGCAAATGTCATCGGCTCTCTTAGAAGGATTGCATCGTTCAAATACTTATTTATCGTTGGTGTTAATATTATTTCTGTATATTTTACATAAAATAACAAAATCAGCCAAGAACATTCCTTTTTTGGGATACAGGGTTATTCTCTTTATGAAGGCACAGGCGGGAACCTACGCGGGCTCAGTGTGAGTTGGTGGATGTCGTCTTCGGATTTTCATCCTAGGACATGCTAGTTTCCTGACAATGTTTTCTTTCAACGTTTAGAGATCAATGGTGATTAGGAATTTTCTGTCCTGGGTTCAAACCAACGGAGTGAAACTTGTAAATCGTATCAGTAACCTCTGGACTACCACCGCTCATTTTATATATATTTTCTTTTTTTTGGTCCGTTTTGTAAAGGCCCCCCATTTATTCCAAGTTCTTTGATGGTGAGTCTTCCTCGCCAATCAACGAGAAAGGCATCCAAGGCGTCCCACCATGTTTTCCTTGGTCTGCCACGATTCCGTCTCGCTCTCTCAGGCCTCCATTCAAGTGATATCCGGGCCCACAGCTGTTACGGCATCCGGCAGACATGGCCCAGTCACACTTCAGTCTTGTGGCTTTTTGAGCTACATCAGCAATTTGCGTTTTGGAATGCAGCGTGGTGTTTCATATTTTATATGTTACAATTAAATTGTCTTTAGTCAGAATCTTTATTACAAACTCAGGCTCTAGAATCTATCTAATCGTTTAAATCAAAACTAGGTCACGAGTACATAAATCTAGCCTAAAAACAAACGTATTGCTTACAGTCGCTCTCGAACCATGTAACGAACCATGCCTAAAACAAAACGTTTAATTTAGTCCAGCGTTAGTTCAAAACGCATGTAAAACTACCCTGACATTTTCATTACAACCCGTAGATTTATTTACATAGAGGTCATCTAAGAAAATGGGACTGGCACGCCAAGCTGGTAGAATGCTTGTGAAATGTACAATTTCTATTTGGACCGTGCTTATTCGTTTGTTGATTGCGATGCAAGCCAGCAACATAACAGTTTAGTGAATACATTTAGTTTGTTGATATTCAGCGATCTTTTAACGGGGAAATGGGTTGATGTTTATATGCATTCAAAATGGCGGATCTGTCTGTCTAATGAATGGGTTGGGATGTGTGGTGTGTGAGTAGTTTGAATAAAACTTGTTTGAACTGGTAACTGTGGATAGTGCAGTTCAGACTAGTGTTCTTTGTGATAACTAGAGGCTTTTTTAAACGGTTATACGTGGACTGTATTAAAAATGCTATAGACATAGACAATTTATTAATTAGATGTTTTCTGGAAGCTTGTTTGAGGTTCTCGTGGTAAAAAAATGTGCCGTATGAATTGGTTTTCAAGGTTTTTCATCGCTTGTCGACATTGGTCAGTAGATGTGTGACGATCTTAAAGCCTGCAATACATGTTGGCCGAGCGTAGGCCAACGCGAGCGTTGGCAAATAGGTACAAGGCAAGAAATAATGTCCACACGTTCGACAAGTTCGTCGAATGCCAATGTAGAAGAGGGTCTGAAGAGCTGCCCACACGTTGGCCAAGCGCAAGCGAGTGCCTTTGATTTGTGACCAAAAACTGACACCGATCCGAAGTGAGGCAAGTGATCACGAGCAATGGCGAGCGAAGACAAATTACACCAAGTGAGCTCTAGACACGTTGGCGCTGGCCTACACTCGGCCAACTAGGCAAGTGATACCGAGCGATAGCAAGACAAGGCAAATATACCGTCTACATGTTGGTATTGGCCTTCACTCGACAACGCTTGACCGCTTAACATTTCGAGATTCTTCTGTGGCTCGAAAAACACACCGAGTTGTTGGTAACGGCTGTCATTTGTACATCTTTGACAGCCATTAATGGTTAGTCAGTATACTAGTTAGTAGATTTTAATACTAGTCTTGCCTAGGAGTATCTTGTTATGGTGAATTAGGTCGATAGCCAGTCGCTTCTTTATACATGCTGGCACTTTGCTGTATCCAGTTTTTTTTTAAATTAAAAATAGGTTCGCGTTTGGCCACCATCTCACCTGATGGTAATTGATGATGTGGTCGAAGATGGAGCACGCTTACCTAAAAGTAACCTATTCACTCTTGACTTAAAGACTCCTAGGTTATAGCCATCGGGAAACACAGACTCCGGCAAGGAATTCCACTCCTTAGCCGTACGCACAATGAAGGTATTCCCAAAACGTTTTGTGCGTATGGGTGGTAAGCCGAACCCAAGATGGTTTTTAAAAGACTAGATAGACGATAATAATTTGAAACCTATTCTAGTAAAGTTCAAAACGTATGACACTGTATTGGTTGGCATTGCACTACCTTCTTCTATGCGGCACAAACACGTAGATACGCTTAGATCCTTCTCCACCAAACAAATACCGCACCATCGCAAAGAATTTTCGTTTGGACTATTTCACTGGCGTTGTCTTCTCAACTTATTATTCGTTTCAAACAGAGGGTGCCTCAAACACACCACTTAGACACCAAACAAGGGTGTATTAAGTGTGAGTTAAAATTTAAATTGATTCCACCCTCCCCTGGGAGAAAATTCAAATAGTGCATGGTGTGATCTGAAGCGGGAAACACTGTGTTTGTGGGATTCTTTTTCTGTAAATTGGATGCTTCGGGGCGTTTACACACAAAAAGAATGGGGAATTAGAATGTGTGTATATGTGTGGGTGGCGGGATGTACAAACGGCGATGACACGCTTCATTTGGCGAGGGAGTTGGCAAGCATTTGGACAGAAACTATACAATATAGATAGGGATATTTTTGTCTGTGTGCGTAGGGGTTCGAGCGAAAGGATTGCATGTAGAATCTCTTTGAGAACTTATTTCTTATAGGAATTGTTTTATATTTTTTTATGTATAATAGTCTCGCGTTACACCACCATTTCGACTGATGGTAAGCAATGTGGTAGAAGATAAAGCACGCTTACCAAGAAGTAAGGTTTTAAGATTATTACTGGAAAGTTCTTAAAGTCTTAAGTTACTAAGGAAAAAATTCAACGTTAGTTCTTTATTCATTTAAAATAACAAGAATGCGAATATTTTTGAATACGAAACAGCAAGATACCATTAAGTCCAAATCAGTTTAAAAATGATTCCCGTACGGAAAAACCGTTGATCTAATTAGCAATTCTTCAGTAATTCAAAGGAAAAAATTCAAATTTCTGTTGCGGATCGTTTACCGCTATACACAAGGCTCGCGAGGCAGATGAGCTGTAATATCATGCAAATTTCCGCGAGTTCAAGTAGGGAGGCGAGGAGGAATAGAACCGAGTACTCTCGATACAGTCGTTTCTTGAGAAATAATATATTTAATCGAAAAAAAGTTCTTAGAAAGTTGATTTCATAGTACGTGGTCATATCGAAGGGTCATTTTGTATCTGAATCTAATATACAGTAAACTACAAAAAAACTTCTTCCGATACCAGCAACTGCTGCCAAGTGTAGTAGACTGCTTGCAATTTAGTTCTTTAACACCCTGCATAAGAACAGCTATAACGAAACAAATAAAAAAAAACATAAATAAAAAAAATCTTTACTTTCAAATCTAATACAGGACACAGTAAACATATAATAAGAACTACCTGTTGCCTGCGACTGGGCATGACCCACAAAGGTGGATTTTAGAAATAAATAGTAACTTGAATTTGACGCCAGGCCCTAGGGGTCAACTTTAAGCTACTTTTAACTACTATCTCTATAACGAATTTTCTCGAAATCGGTTCAGCAGTTCAGCCGAGAAAAAATAACAGACAAAGACGCTTTTACAATATAGTATTAGTATGAATTCATTCTGATTCGTTCGTGAACTGAGCGATTCATTTGGCTGCAAGCTGGCTAAGATATCTAAGCTCTGATTTGAAATTAGCATTCGAGTTGGCACGATTCCCAAAGCGGTATTCATACGATTCACTTCACTAAGTTTAAGTATGAAATTTGTTTTATTTTTCCTTTCATTTTCTTAGGGTTTTGGGTCATGTCGTAAAAATGCTTTTACATTCGTCTCGCTTACAATGTTAACAAAGGCTCGACTATTTTCCAAGCAGAATGCTTAATTGACTGAGAATTTTGGTACATTATACTTTTAAAATGAGGACCCTAATGGCTCCAAACAGCCTGTAATAGAATATGAGGCTGATACCGTATTTTCTTTAAGCAGTTATCTTTTATGGAGGTTGTATGAAAGACATTTATTATAAGGAGCGATTAATCTGTACTTGGAATGTTGAGGTTTAAATTTTTACATTTATATTGAAAATATTAGGCAAAAGCATACTATTTTTAACTCAACAACAATCTTGCAAATATCTCTCTTACAAAGCTGAATGCAAAGTTCTACTAAGTCGTAAAAACTAACTGACGTACAAAATATATGCGACAGATCAACCAGTACTTTTGCATAATTAAAAAAGGAAATCTTCTCATCTTTATTTCAACAGTACAAAGTCTTTCGAAACAATAAAAATGCATTTCAGATTATTTTTCAATATAGAACTGGCCAGAAAAAAAAAACACAAAGTCTTTGAAACTTTTTAAGTCAAGAGTGAATAGTTCACTTCTAGGTAAGCGTGCTTCATTTTCGACCACATCATCGCTTACCATCATGAGATGGTGATCAAACGCAGGCTTATCAACAATAAAAAAACTAAGCCACAAAATTATAATATCTCCACTTTAATTAAAGTTTTTAAAGTCCGTCCAAAGGTTGTCTAGAAGATATCGCTTTTAGCGATAAGACCACCATTGTAACCATAGAATAAGCAATATTGTTAAATGTGTGTGTTTAAATTTTGTTTAAGTTTTTAACCAAAAAAGATGCGTGATATAACCATATAACACACTGATATACACATTTGCCCTTTTCGAAAGACGATGCCCTTCAGCCATCTGCCCAAATCAATCTTAAATATTGAATTTGCGTCGTAATCTGATGGAAACTTTTACGGGAAACGAGTTCTATTACGTTTTAACGCAATTTGTATCGAGTTTTCACCTTCCAGCACGTAGGTGGTACTTCAAACTTATAAACAGGGGGTTCCAAAATTTAATTGCAGATGCGGGATGAGCGAGGTATTATAAATTGTACAGTTATAAATGTATTAATTTTCAGTATGAAATGTTTTTGTGTAAAACGAGTTGTGAATTGTTCGCTCGGAATGCTTTTGGCTTTGTTAGAATGGCTGTATGGAAATGGAAATTTGTGCTGATTGAAATACTAGGAATTATTGGGTTCTCGGAGTATTACAGATTGTTCAAAAATTTACAGGTTTCTTGGTCGTAATGAAAGCATAATTGCTTTTGAAAGAGCTCTTGTGGAATGCAGCTTTATGCACTTATTATGTAATGCAATTTTAATCGAAATTTTAGCTTAGCATTACTTATACTTTATACCACTAGCTAACTTAATGTACAGTCGCCAGCACATCAAGCTATCCGAATCCGTCAAATTTACCCAATTGAGGTTGAACCTTGTCATGTTGTAATAAAGTTATAAATCTATTAAATTATTTTGACACATTGGAGTAGGTTGATGTGCCGGTTACCGTATATAGGTCTTAGATTATACCATATATTACTACTATACATATCATCACACGTAAAATTATTATCCCCACATCATACACATACATATGTGTATGATTTGAGGATAATAATTTTTCATTCTAGCTCTATGTGAGCTAGAATGAAATATTCCGAAATTATAACATGTCATAACAAACGTATTGATAATATTTTTGGTATACAACTTTCAAATATCTTGATATTTGAAAGTTGTATACCAAAAAATACAAGCAATACACCTCGATTTAAAATTGAAGCATATTTCATACTCTGTTTATCGTATCTCATACATCATTTAAAAGCGATTTAACAATGGAAATCCTCGCGTCGATACATTGACAGAGTACAGTATATTCGCCTGCATTATTCCCAGCTTACAGCTGTAATCCCAATTTTCAACGGTTGGTAACACTTTTTCGGGCTTCGACGGCCTGCGATGGATTAATCGCGAGAATAGAACTTCGGCACTTTTAGACGGAGTTCTATTTTAAAATGTACACCTTATTAATTAGTTAAACCCTTCGTGCTGTGATTAAAGTTGTAAGGGGTGGCTGATGTGCTTTTGTTTCTATGCAAAGTTTACTTTTTACAAGGGAAACGTGGACGTGCTAAGTCTTTTAATTTTCTAGACGCGTATTACAGCAACGAACGCACTATGCTTTCGTTGTGACGTTGCAACCGTATACAACATTGCGTTTTTTACGTTGACTAGGTGGCGAAATTTTAATCAATGAAGCTAATGGACCTGTATATAAGTATGAAAGAAACATGATGTTTTATGAGTAACGTCATTGCAGAAAAGATCTGAATTTATTCATTTAAAGTTCAGAAAAATAAACAAAAATACAAAATATATGTATATCTCACATATTGAATATATGTAACCAGTGGCGTGCCTAGGGTTTCAAAATAACGCAAGCCCAATAAAATTTTAACCGATTTCAAAAAAAGAAAGTTCAGTTTTCGACTGAGTATGTAGGTACCTACGTATGTATCATCGCAATTTTCTCATAAACTACTGGTTAGGTACAATAAATTAAAAGTGAATTCATCCATCTTCTTCTTTCCTCTTCTTTCTTCAATTTCACTCTTGCTTGTCGTGCGGTGAATGAGGTAACCAAAGCACACTGAAGGCATGCTAGTGCTAGATTGAATATAATAAACATATCAGCAATTGCATACCTCCGGTGGCTTTGAAAAAAGCCGTTTGGTTTGCTTCATTGCTTGAGGGAACAAAGTTATGGTAAGTAGTTGCTTCCTTCGTAACAGGACCCAGGTTACAGACAAAAAAAAAACAAAACAAAAAGTTACAAAACGAAAGTTAAAAAATAGCTAGATAGAATGTAATAAGGAATTTAAATAAATTATTTATATTCTAATTGGAATCGTCTATCTTTCTTAAGAAATGATTTAATTACATCAGAGTAAAATGTTGGTGATCGTTTTAATTCTACCAACAACTGTTTTTCAATAGCTATCATTGATAATTCGGAAAGACGCTCTTGACCTTGTGTATTTCTCAGATAGGTATGGATACGTTTAAGAGACGAAAAAGCACGTTCCGCGGAAGAACTTGTAGCCAGAATAGTTACAACAAGATACGCTAACTTTAACAGCTCGGGAAAGGCATCTTCGAGGTTATTCTCATGAATGAAATCAATTAATTCGAAAACATTACGATCTTTCAGATCAGGACTAGAATACAAGCAAATCAATTGGCTTTTTAATGTTTGTTTTATACACTGATCTATTAAATTTTCGTTTATGCGATTTACTAGTCTGAGAAATACACAGATTAGGCGTCGGTTTTAATGAAGAAAATAACTGTTTTTTCTGAGCAAAGTTTAAAGATTTTACCTTATCTTCGCCAATCAAAATTTGAACGCATTTTAAATCCTCACAAGGTACAATGACCTCCATTGTTGTAGGTAAATCACCAAAACAATTGTATCACTGAGGAAATCTTAGAAAACAAACAAAAAACTTTAACAACAAAACCTTTTCCCACTCAAGCAAATGAAACTGAAGTTAGTTGCACTCTCGGATGTCGGGAACTACTCAGTGTTGTCATTTAGGCAAAAAAGTCGCCAGGTATATGAAAAATCTAGCTAAATTTTTTTTATTTTTAAGATATTGCTTGAATACAGTCAAAATCTGTTATAACAACATCCAAGGGACCACTCATATTTGGTTGTAAAAACCGATAGTCGTAATAACCGGTGATGTTTTCAAGGTACAAAGTATTTTGTACCTATGATTTTGGTCTATATAACCGGTACGGTATGTTGTTCTAAATGATGTTGTTGTAAACGGTTTTGACTGTATTTAATTTCGTTATTTTAAAAGTCGCTAGTTTTTATTGTTGCTAAATGTTAAAAAAGTTTCCAAACTCGTTAAAAATCTCCAAGATCTTTCAACGTGTGGCTAAAACGGCAACACTGCAGAGTTGGCAAGCTGACAAGGTCACGCATACGCATGCAACTTCATACCAAAAGCCCTGCTTAAATCTGCCATAGTGATCGATTTGTTCTATGCACAAGGCCTAACTCGTTATACGGCACATCGCTATAAGTGCGAAAGTGACAGATATAGTATTTGAAAGCCCGGTAAAAGCCGGTGCGTGTAAGCGAGATAGCAATATGTAGATCATTAGATGCTACAAATGCGAAACTCTGCGCGCGAACAATCGCGATGTGTAGTAGTGTAGCAGTAGATACATTGTGTTATTTTGATAAGAATTAAGCGCGCGAACTTTTAAATAGTTCGGGTTTGACATTGATTCTCTATCGAGCATTTTTTAGTAAGGCTTTTGGGCTTATATGAAGGTACCGCCACTGTATGTAACATAGTAGCGTGCGGCGCTATTCACGTCTTAAATCTAATAAAAAAATTATTATGGAACCACTGCCCATCAAAGTATTGAGTAAATATAGAAAATTTGGTTTATTTTTAAATATATTGTGTACTAATAATAAATTTAATTTTTTAGAAATAATGGGTTTTTTCAAGTCAAAGTCCATATTACAAGTCAGTCAAGTAATTTATTATGTTTGCATCTTGGAATGTGCTTATCCAAATATTAAAATTAGGGGTGGTTTGTAACTTGCCACCAGCGCCACCATTACGAATCTACAGATATCAAATTTTTCAAAATTGATTCAATAGTTTACGCACTACTGTGAAACACATGTAAATACAATTATACATAGGCGGCTACAATTAAAATACTTTCAGCGGCTAGGTAAACACCAATTACTATGGTAAGTCGTTCGCAGCTCAAGCAGTACGGCTGTGAAATGATCTACCAGTGTCAGTAAGACAAGCACAAACCCTATCGTCTTTCAAAAACTTGGTAAAGGATCTTTATATCTCTTCCTAAATTGTTGTTATTATGTATGTCTTTGTTTCTTTTTTTTATATTTATATGTATATGTTTTGAGAATGTTATTTATTGTTTTTATATTTTATAAAGATAAATAGTACACCGTGGACTACCCGCGTATTTATTTTCTCCTGTATCAAATCCATCCAAAGGTTGTCTGTAAAAGATCGCTTTTAGAGATAAGACCGCCTATTGTATCACCCTTTTTAGTTGTAAAGTCCTTATTGTTTTACTGTTATGGTGTACAATAGAGAATATATCTATCTATCTAATAAAAATCCGGTGTAATGAAAAATCTATCAGAATTCAGGACTTTGTCAATTAGCAGTCCAAGCTTGTCGGATAGGCAAACTCACTGCTATGAGATGAACCAACGAAGATATAAAATGAAGACATTATTTTCCCAGCCCGACTGCTTGGAACAGTCTGTTTTTGCTTCATTTCTTTATTAGGACACATTATTGCTGCAACGAATTTGTATATGTTTCTAAATATTTTAAACTAGCTATGCCCGTAGCTTAACAGTAAACCAGACAGCCAGTGTTTTAGTGTCGTGCATCACTTGAATAAAAACTTTTTTGCAAAAAATAAAACCGACTTCCATATCAAAACACTACAAAGCCAAAAATAATTTTAATTTCGGTAGTCGGTGTTATTGGTTTTGTATTTTCTTTTTTTTTTCACACCGCCTTCCGAAATTAAAATTATTTTTGGCTTTGTAGTGTTTTGATATGGAAGTCGGTTTTATTTTTTGCAAAAAAGTTTTTATTTTCGCGCTTTTTAGTGGGTCAGTGAATTTTCCAAATCGATTCGTAAATGACGGAGTTATGCGCGAACAAAAAACGCAATGCAGAGTAAACGAAAAGATCATCAAGGTAAATTATATTTTTCGACTTTTTTTGATTTTTCAGAAACGGCTCGTCCGATTTCGATAAAATTTTCATGGGACCATTTGGGAAGTATACCCTTTCCAACAAAAAAGAATTTTTCAAATCGGTTGGCAAGCGACGGAGTTATGCGTGGACAAATATAAAAAAAAAAAAAAAATACAAACATCCGAATTGAGAACCTCCTCCTTTTTTAGAAGTCAGTTAAAAAACGTGGTTATTTTAAATTTCACAGACAGACACATAAATTTTATTTATATTATTAAATGATGTTTATATGTAAGTAGATTTAGATAAAAAATCCATATCATTGTTAAACAAAACACCGTTTAATAAAGTCATTTCCCTCAGCCTAATATACCATTTTTCAGCTACCAACCATCCGATAACATAAACGACTAACCTAACTATCAACAAAATTACATTCCACAATTCGGTATCCAAACCAGGGATGTTGCGGATGCCGATTTTTTCACATCCGCGGATGTGAATGCGGATGCGGATTTCTGAAAGCTCGCATCCGCGGATGCGGATGCGGATGCGGATGTTTGAGCCCATATAAAAAAAGTATATGAATGAAGAATTAAAATAACGATATAGTAATCATATTTTTTTTATTAATTAGAATTAGTATGTGAAGTTAAAGATAGGAGCATTATGCTTAATAAAAAGAAATATTGCCGCATTCTCTGATTCAAGCCGATTATGCAGAAGTTCGTAAATTAAACCCGCGCTACTAAATAATTGTTCGCTAGGAACACTGCCTGGTGGAGTGGATAAAAATCTTCGTGCTATCGGTGATAATATGTTAAATTCCTCTCGATGAACACTCCACCATTTAAGAGGATTCTCATCCACATTGACTCTTTTTTTAGTGCGATAAGAAAGTAGGTAATTCCTTTTTGAGTACAGCTTCAGTGCTACCATTTTCTGGTATTTCTTGACTCTCATGTTCACTTGAGGAATCTAACATCATGGCAAGATCGTTTTTTAAGTATGGCTTTCTGAGGGAACCTGACGTCCCTGGTCCTAGTTGTCCCATATCCTTTTCCGTGGAATCTGTCATTCTCATTCTTTTAGCCCCTTCGTAATTGGCATTAAGAGAATCGGAAACGTCACTTTTGTAAACACTGTAATAGTAGTGTTTACAAAAGTTTAACAGTGGTCATTGTTTGAGCGCGCTCTCAAGGCACGCGTGTCGTATGTCTGTTTACATTATATTTAATTTATAGTATTTATAATAATATTCCTTTGTGTATTGTATGTACGGTTCTAAGTGCGCGTGTCTCAGACGTTGTTTATGATCGGCATCTTCTCAAAAGCGAAGGGTAGATAGGCTACATATCTATACGATAAGTATCCCACAGCGTAAACAAACACGTAATGATTTATTTACAAGAAACAAATGATGCACCACAACAAACGCATCGGATCTTGTGGGGCCGGCGAACAGCACGTGCCATTCGCCGCTCAATTTCTTTCTGGTTGCAACTTGTCTTACATCCGCATCCGCATGAAAATCCGCATTGATTATTGCGGATGCGGATGCGGATGCAGATGTCCAAATCCATATGGAAGCTCCGCATTTGCGGATGCGGATGCGAATATTCGCAACATCCCTGATCCAAACTCGATCCATTCTTATTTTGCCCGTTTGGTTATCATAAATCTTTTGTTATCTTTGGAAACGTTTTCCATTAACATTTTTATTCTATATTTTACATTAACGTGCGCGTTTGCGTTAATGTTTTGCTTCGATAACTTTTCGTATTGTGATTCCGTTTTTTCAACCGTTGAATATGATATTATTATATTTGGTATCCGTTATTATAATTTTTAAAATAATGTATAAGAAATATGATGTACAGAAATACTCCGTCACCTGCTTAGCCTTTTCCTAACTAATTTGGGGTTGGCTACCAGTCTAACTGGATGCAGCTTAGACGGGCCTGTTGGTATAGTGGTCAGTGGCCCTGACTGCTATGCTCAAGGTCGTGGGTTCGATTCCCACCCTGGATAAATGTTTGTGTGATGAGCACGATCATTTGTTCTTTGTCTGGGTGTAATTTATCTATAACATGTATGTATTTAAAAATATATATGTATGTTTATCAGTTGTCTAGTACTCATACCACAAGCTCTGCTTAGTTTGGGACTAGATGGCGTTGTGTAAAAGTTGTGGAAAAGAAAAAAAACTTAGTATTAGTGTCTTACATAGAGTGACTGCCTACCTGACTTCCACACCCTAGCAGCTGGACCGGTGTCAGATTTACTGAAATCTGACTAATAGAGCGGTGCCTCCTGGCACAGGCATATACAGGGTGGCCCGTTTACAGTGGTCCAAAGATTTTTTCAGCTTGAGAGCATCATAAGTGATCATTTAAAACATACTTTAGTTAAGCGAAAACTTATGGTTTAGAAATTATGTTTTTTTTTTTTTAAATTACCCGAAATTTCAATACTTTTGACACAAAACAACTCTGTTATAAAAATTACTGGACCGAATCGAATGAAATTTGGTATAATCATAGTGCAATAATTAACCTATTGTGCTATAGGCTCATCTAGTGGAAATAACTAGACTAGATTTAAAAAAAAAAACATAATTTCAAAACCATAAGTTTTCGCTTAACTAAAGTATGTTTTAAATGATCACTTATAATGCTCTCAAGCTGAAAGAAATCTTTGAACCACTGTAAACGGGCCACCCTGTATATGCTTAAAAGGAGACGCCACCAACTGTACAAACATGTATAATGTGTAAATGAAAAATAAAGCATTTTGATTTGATTTTGATTCATTAATCAGCCGTGACCGACGGCTTAACGTGCTTTCTGAGGCACGGGGGTATCACACCACCTACTTCCAAACTCCGAGCTACTACTATTACTACTACTAACACTACTCCTATTAACCCATTCCTCCCCACTGTCCTATTTTTAAGACACTATATTCAATTTTTTTTTTAATGTTAGGTCTTTTATTTTAATGTTTTCTGATGAAATTCGTATTTTTACACTATTTTTCTAATTTAATGTTTTTTTTTTCGCTGTAAAAATGTTTCCGTAATTTTAATACTTATATTTTTGCAAATTGATCATTTTTTATGCATCAAGAAGAGCATTATGTTCTGATTCTATATACCGTAAAAGAAAAAAAATAGCAACTTCAAAGTACCTACATAAAACTGATTCTAAAACCTTTACCAGATATATAATAAATAAAAACAAAAACAAAATAGAATTTGGGAACTTATGAGATACGTTCAAAATAAGCCGTACTATAAATATGACACCGAGAACATGTCTATACAAACTACCACGAAATCATGTTCGATCTTTTTGAAAAAAAAACAGTCATATTATTTTTTCTTAACGTATTAAGAACTTAATTTAAAGATTTGATCGAAAAATTTCAATTTTTTTTATGCTTGGGAAGTAATGGGTTAATATTACTAGAAATTTCATACAGAAAAACCCAATATGTAGGTGTTTTCGCCGGACCCGGGAACCGAACCCGAGACCTCGTGCTCAGCAGCCGCAGTACAGAAATACTACACTTAAAAATTAGTTATTTTTGTATATTACTTTCAAATTTTGGAGAACGTGAAACTTTTTATTCATAATATTAGCCTATGTTAGTAATAAAAAGGTTGTCATTTGAAGCGGTGTGAAACTTACCACCTTAGTAAATAATCAAGTATTATGAAAAGCGATGGAAAGAAGTTTATTTGGTACACAGCAGAACAGATGTTTCTGTACACGATATAAATTTAAACATACAAAACAACTTACTCGTAATTCTAGATATTATTGGTTGCCTCACGGTTGCACCAAATAGGAGTTCAGCAGTAATGCCAGACACTGGTTTTCAACTGGACCTCGTTGACAGGTAAACTGGTCTTATGAGTGTGAGAGTGAGACGTGTTTGTATACTTACTAACATCATAATCATAATCATTTATTAGTTCAATAATTACGCTAAGGTGTGTTGATGAGTAAAAATGTTATGTTGAGCAAATATGTAAGGTAAGGTGTGTTTGTGTGTGTGTGTTATATGTATGTGTAATTGCGTGATATGAGTGTGTGTTACGTACAATTTTTTTTCTTGCACGGTAAAATCATCGAATGACTTTTTCCGCTCTGGGTTAAGTTCTACTGACTAAAAACCCACCCTGTTCCTTCGGCTGTCCTAAAGTTCCGGGGCCGCGGTATCTCGATAGAACTTTCCCACAAACCCCGGCAGGCTGGCTGCGTTGCGATATCGTTAAATAAATAGTAATAGAGACCTACATACATTATCATTAAGCGTGTGATACTATTGAATCATCAATAAATTCCGAGCAGTTATGCGTCCCATACAATGAAAAAATGCAATACGTACCTAAATACAGTACAGAGGAAGTGAGAGTGTTTTTCATGGTTTTTATTTTAAAGACCTTGAAAAACACTCTCACTCTAATATTTTATCTCTCTGACCTTTTTCAGCAGTTCATTTATTTCCAGGAATAAGATTTAAAATGATGAATAAAATACTGTTAGTATATAACGGTCTAAAACATAATTGACTTAGCATAGCGAGTGAAAGACTGGCAAAAATTACCTCTCAGAATACAGTTAGTCTAAATACTTTTCCTGAAGCGTTTTCGTTTAAATATAGAGTTGTACAATGTGGCGGTTTTCTGGCAGCATAGTTCCGCCAGACATTATAATGGGGATAGGTTCGCGACCGACGAGCGGGGCTTACTCCACCTCCACTTTATATCCAAAATGAAGCACCCGTTTACATATGTAGGTACAATTGGCGCTGTTTGGAATATTTTGTGAATAACTTGAGTTTTGACGGGTTATAAACTTTACACGCAAGTGAAGCCGCAGGCAGAACCCAGTATTCAATAATGTATGTACCATTCTTTTTTTTTTAAATATAGCTAACAATGTGCCAACTAAGCCAAATATGCTTGTGTCTGGAATGGGTTCATGGCAATAGTGTAATGGGTGGGGTTCGAACTCGAGACCTCTCGATCACAAGTCCGACACCTTATCCATTAGGCTATTGACGCTTTTAATTTGATTTGGTCTGAGAAATTTACTATTTCATTCACAAAAACAGTTCAGACGGCCATGAAGTGAGATTTTTCACTTTCTATGGAAAACTTAAAATTGGTAGTCTCTCTTACCTACTCCCTGAACTTTTTCGAAAAACTTCGTAACGGAATATTTAGACATAGGAAACCGGTCCTTTAATTTCCAAGAAGACGAGACGGTAAAGTAGTTCCTATATATAACTCCAATAGGAAAAATCGAAACATTAGAAAATAAGACTGATCTATGTATGTCTAAGAATTTCTAGGTTGTAATTAGGAGTATTATAAGGTATTAAACTAGTAATGGCAAATATTAGCAAACAAGTTATTGGAACGAAGTTCCTTATCGCGCGTTGCGAAAGGGGGCTAGACGGAAAAAAATAAGACGAAAAGTTGTAACGACACTTTTTGCTATAGTAAGCAATAGCTTATAGAAACATGCGCACGCCGCACGGCTTACAATAGTAAGCCGTGCGGCGTGCGCATGTTTCTCTGTCTGTCTTTCTCTCTCTCTCTTATAGAAAGCGGAACTTCGTTCCATCCGGGTGTCCCTTGACACCTCTCAAGTTTTTATAATATACTTTTTATGTAGATAATGTAAAACAAATTACTTGTCTCAAATATTAATTGTAAACCTAACCATCAAATCTGTGACTTAACTAATGTAAATTATTATCTGCTTAGCCTTTTTCCAGCTATGTTGCTATAAGTCTAACCAAATGCAACTAAGTACTAGTGTTTTACATGAATGCCTATATGACTTCCCCAACCCAGTAACTGGGTAACAGATACTCCTTCACAAGATCAACGAGACTTTCTGGGTTCTTTTTTTTTTTTTTATTACCGATGGGCCCACTCTTGACCTCGATCTCGCCTGATGGTAAGCGATAGATGAGGTCTAAGATGGGATGAGCGAGCCCAGAAGATGCTTATTTACTCGTGCTTTAAAGGCTGAAAGGTCATAAGTGGCAGGGAACACAGAAGCCGGCAGAGAATTCCACAGCTTGGCTGTGCGCACAATAAATGTGGAAGAGAAGCGCTTGGTACGACAAGACGGTATATTAACAAAGTGTGGGTGGTACCCAGCCGTGCATCTGGTAGACCGGTAGTGAAAAGGAGATGGAGGAATCAGGTCATGGAGCTCATGCGCACACAATCTGTAGAAAACCGACAGGCAAGCAACGGTTCGCCGATGAGCCAGGCTATGAAGCTTGTCCACCAGCACCTCGTCGCCTATAAGCCTTTTAGCTATGCGCTCGATCGAGTCCAATGCAGCAAGCTGGTACTTTGCAGAGCCATCCCACAAGTGGCTACAATACTCCACGCAAGAACGGACCTGTGCTTTATACAGACTTAGAAGCTGTCCAGGCGTGAAGTACCGCCTCACCTTGTGTAGGATTCCCCGCTTTTTTGCAGCAGTCTGAGCTCTGGACTCGATGGTTGAGCCGAAGTTGAGGTCTGACGTCAACTCCATGCCCAAAACCTCCAGGCGACTGGTAACTGGCACAGATGTACTTCGGAAAGTAGGGGTCAATTCAAAAGGGCTCCTTTTAGCGCTGAAAAGACAAGCCTGTGTTTTCAGAGCATTGAATTTGACCAGATTGTCGTCACCCCATTGGGAAACGAGATTTAAGGTCAAATTTATGCGCTCAACCATGGCCTTTCTGAGAGTGGCAATTTCGTTCCTGTTAGCTCTAGAACTGGAACTTCTCTTTCTAATAACTGTCAAAGATGTTCAAATAACAGCTAGGACCAACAGCGTAAAGTGTTTTCTGAGACACGGAGGTATCACAATATGTTAAGATACTCACCCATCCACTGACTGACCTCACCATGCGTTGCTTAACCTTGAAGTTCGAGCCGTTTAGCTATTACTAATTAGTCACGAGCTCCTCCTCTATCTTCACTAATGTAAATGTTATCGATTAAATCAGACCATTTGGCAAGTTATTTACTTGAACCTCTTTAGACGATTTTTTAGTTGCTTTGATAAAAATCAATGGCTTGTCTGAATTTATTCGTAACAATATATTAGATTTAGGAATTTTAAAAGAAAACTTACATAGTAATAAGTAGGTACTAACATTTAGTCCAAGCTACTAAAACTCATAATAACCTTTTTTTCGGTGGGTAAATCATCTAATGTCTTATTGACTTCTCTCGCTCTAGGTTGAGCGGAAGGAGAGTTGTCAGACTTTTACTTACTAAAAACCCACCCTGTTCTTTCAACATTCCCGCAACCCCGGACTCCGTAATAACCTAACTTTTTATTTACTTTCTTACTTGTAAAACACGAAGCATGCCGTTTTTACCTTTAATTAATTTTATAGAATCTATTGTCTATTTTAAGCTTACCAAACATAAACCATGATAAGTTGTAACATCGAATGGTAATACGTTAATAAATAAATTAATATAAGATTAAATTCTTCTTTTTCAGAAAGGCCTCCATCATATCCACCTAACTGGCTTGCTAACCTAAAATAACTTACAACAATGCAACTCCAAAATCAATTTTTAAAATTATGATGAAATATATAACACGTGATTATTAGACTATGTTAAATCTTTAAGCAAACCATTTAAATTCCTAATTTTATTCAAGCGTAAACGAGATTCCTTTCTGCCAACGTTCAAAATGTAGGTACCTATCATTAGGTACAAGCGATTATCAACTAATCGAAATTTGAGCATAAATAATTGAGATCTCAAGTTTAAACGTTATTAAATAAATATTACTTTTCTGCACTTCTTCCCCATATAAACCTAAACCGTGCCCATGTTTTCCCATTCGCATAATTTTAGTAAAAAGGTACAAAGTGTTTGGTTCACGTATCATCATATTCAACACAAAAGTAACGCTAAACAGAAAATACTTGAAGCAAATAAAAGACTTATAATGGATCAAAAACTACCTACCCAATATGGGGTTGCCCAAAATATATACCTAACTATTTTAGGCACCCATCTACTTAATAAAATGTCTAAAGTCCACAGTCTAGAACGGTCGGTACTAAGTAAATGGATTAAATGTCATTGTGATGTCGGAACGTAATCTACCCGCACCGTTTTAACATTATTGAAGCAAAGAGGATCTTTATATCGAATGAAAAGGTTACCTACTTCTATTGTAGTCCTTTGTTTAAGGTAGTTAGAAGACTTAATAGATGTGTATGTAGTACGATATTCTTAGGGGTTAGCATCTATCTTTGTTTTGCAAAAATAAAAGTGATTTGGGAATTGGTACGCGATATTTTTTAATTGACTCTATGCTCGCGTTTCACCACCATCTATCTCACTTGAAGATAAACGATGATGTGGTCGAAGATAAAGCACGCCTCCCGGATATTCGAACTTGTGTAGATCGAATACCAGGTCAGACAAAGTGTTACCGGGTATTTCTATATGTTTCAAATGCTTCTCTTCTTTTCTTTTCATTTTTAATTTTGTCTTTAAGTCAAGAGAGAATGAAATATATCAATTTATTTCCAAAAAAATATACATAATTATATACTAAAATACAAACTATAATAAAGCATCAAAAAATTGATCGTCAACGCTGTCGGCTGGCAACGTACCCAAGATACTGGCGGCATTGCCTCGTTGTATGGCAAAAGAGATATAAGAGAGAATGTAATCTAAGTAAGGGTGCTTCATCTTCGACCACATCACTTACGATCACTTACCATCAGGTGAGAAAGTGATCAAACGCCAGCCTTTTATCAATAAAAAAGAAAAAAAGAAAAAATAGAAAATAAAAAGAAAACAGGAAAGACTTATGAGTGTAGTACCGTTGGTACGTAGTAGTCATATTACTTTGTGTAGTTTTCACCATCACCATAGAAAAATATCGTGAAAAGATTGGCCAAGTGCGAGTCATACTCGCCCATGAAGGATTCCGTAGTCACTACGCAGAATAACTTTGTTTTTCATAGTGTTTGTATGAAATGCAAAGTTATACCCTCTATATCATTTTGACCTGTCTATAGATACCACTCACGTATAGGTTTGATGAAAAAATATATTTTTAATTTCAGTTCCATATATACAAATACATTTTTTTTTTAAATCATCTACCTACCAAGTTTCACAGGTGTAGTCTTAATATTTAAGTTCTTATTTAGTTTCAGAATAAAACGGCTGTGACATACGGACGGAAAGATATACAGACAGACAGACATGACGAAACTATAAGGGTTGCATAAAGTTTTAGTAAATAAATAAGGGTTCCGTTTTTTACCGTTCAGCTACAGAACCCTAAAAACCATCATATTCTAGGACCGGGAAACATTCATCAACCCGCTCTAGGCCCGTTTGGTGGATTACTGCTAGATTATAGACTGAAAGCTTACATCTCAGTAGTAGGAAAAAAAAACGTCGCCTTTCCATTGAACCTTGAGCGCCGGTTTAAGTTCAAGGAGCTCATCGGGCTCAGAGTCGCCACCTCCGATGTCAGTACCCGGTCTGTTCCCTTTCTTTTTCTTCTTTTTATTCTTATCTTTGTCACCGCCACCACGCGGACACTTGAACGTCATTAGTTTTGCCACACTCTTGTCGATAACGCCAAGCGACCATCCCTTCCGGACTGACTTCATGCCTGGCACATCTGGTGAGTTCTACAGCCAGCCCATGTTAGCTGGCACAGGCAGGCCGGTCCGATGCAAGAGGCAGTGCTTGTGCCCGATAACTACGCCTGGATAAACATCGCCAAAAGTGTAGTTGTACTTTGAAGCACTTTTCTTTTTTTTTCTTCTTGTCCTCATTATCGTTTTCTTCTTTTTTCCATGATGAGTCAGGTCGATAATTGGTAGTTTTTAACTGTTTGCTCGGTGTTATGTGAAGAAGTTCATCACTATTGGCACTGATAATTTTATTTTGTAACCCGAAATTTGTGTTGTTTTCCCTAACTTTTATACGACTGACTAATACCTACTACTACCCATAATTATGCTGCTTATGTTATGCTATGTAGTGTTCATAGAACGTCAAGTCTGCTTATAATAATTATGGGATTCCTATTTACACTATATTTTGGGATCTCGTAATAATGCAATATTACTAACCGTTCTAGATTAGACACAAAACCTGAATCTACTAGCTATTGTTCTCACTACCTAAGCAATAAGATCTATTAGAACATCTCATAGACTTAAACAATAAACAAACTAGTTCGACATATCCAGTCTACAACAAATGACTACCTATAAATCTAGTTTCAAAATCCTGAACGCAACACAAAAACGGATTCGTAAAGTAAGTAACCTCCTGTCCAGTTCTCTCCACGACTGACCATTACAGCCAGCAAAACGGTTCATATACATAACTATAGTACTTGGGTACCTATGATAAAAGCCTGTATAACAATGGTACAACCACATGAGAAACTTCTCTCTCATACAATCGTACTGCGTTAATTTTTTGTGTAGCACAGGAGGCTTTTAGGGGACATTGATTAATAGTCGAAAGAGGCTCGAATATCTCACTTTTTATTTCACGCCCGGTCTAAGAACAACTCCCCTGCCTCTCTTTGCGTTTCAAACTTTGTATAATGCAGGGGAATCTTGAACTATGATCACAGGTCTGGTATGGTTGGGCAATGAGGTGTTTTGAAAAGTGCGTTCAGTGCGGCAGAAGAGTTCTAATGGAAATCGCTTGTGTCACTGCTACATTATTAGTATTAAAGGCTTTTTGGTAGGAAGCATGGTGTGTGGTTTTACATTTGTTTAATTTTCTGAGTGTGTGGCAATTTTTTTATGCAGCTAAGATGTAAATCGTTACGTTTATTTTGCCAAAGTTTTGTGTAATTCATATCACATAATACGAAAGTGTTGATAGGATTTTCTTTAAGGAATTTTGTAGTAGCAGCACGTAGTTTTGAAGTTGGTCATGTGACGCACTATATTTTTTTTTTTTTTTTTTTTTAGGTAGGGCCACTCGTAGTTTATGTATCCTGTGGTGACCTCTAATAAATTAAAGGCCCCCAGCCAGGGCTTACAAACAAACTAAAATATACTTAAAATGACCGCACGCTAAGGGCACTCCCTGTGGAGTACGGGCCTCGGCATAGCGGGGTCATTTTGGGAGGGCAGCAAAGGGACAGGCTGGATTACAAGTACGCGGACGTCGTGATGGGCCTCGTCGGCGTGGCCGGAATAAGGAACGCGTTTTGTATTTGTATTTTCTAAGAGTGCTGGTTTCCCTACTGCTCTCTTGTCGGATGGTGGTGGGGTCGTCAGGCTCGTCTAGGACGTTACGCGGGCGACGAACCCGAGAAATCTTGGAGGGTCTGTATCGGGCGGCCGATACGATCAGGGGGTTTGTGTGAGTATCAGCAGAGGTGAAGTAACGCACTGACATGCGTTTCAACACTTGCTTTATGGTCGGGAGTTTGAGGTCTACGTGGAGATCCTCATTCCTACAGAACCAGGGCGCGCCCGTGGCCTTTCGGAGAAAACGGTTCTGAATGACTTGCATCCTATGGATCTGATTGGGACTGGCATGAGCAAACACCGGACAGGCGTACGTCATGATAGGACGTATGCATGTCGTGTAGATTCGGATTTTACATCTAAGGGAGAGCTTACTGTGTTTATTCAGCAAGGCGTGGAGCCTACCGAGAGCGAAAGCGGTTCGCGAGCGAACCGACTTTATGTGCTCACTGAAGTTAAGGAACTGGTCGAGGATCACACCTAAGTATTTGGCTCGCTTTTCCCAAGGGATTGGCTTGCCGAACACAGTGATCGGGCGGGGGGGGGGGGTGAAGTGTCTATGTTGGCGAGCCCTGCGAAACAGGACTGCTTGACTTTTGTCGGGATTTACCTCAATCCTCCATTTCCTAAACCAATCGCCTAGTGCGTTGGCTGAGGTCTGGAGGGTATGAGCGATGCTATTGGGATTATGTCCCGAGTAATAGATGGCCGTGTCGTCGGCAAATAGAGATAACTCTACTGGGGGCTTTTTGGGGATATCGCTAGTGAATAGCGTGAAGAGTGGGGGGAGAAAGGTTCGACAGAAAGTCTCGAATGATGAGCACGAGACGGTCCGGCACACCTAGTTGGTAAAGCTTATAAATTAAGCCATTGTGCCAGACTTTATCAAAAGCCTTCGCTATATCAAAGAATAGGGCCCCCGTCACCAGACCGCGTTGAAAACGGCCGCTAATGTGCTCTACGATGCGGTGGGCTTGGTGGACACTGGAATGATGGGCTCTAAAGCCAAACTGCTCGTTAGGGATTAGGCTCTTTGCCTCGGCAAAGTCCTTGAGCCGATTAAGAATAATCCGCTCGTAGACCTTGCCGAGGGCGCTGAGCAGACTAATGGGTCTATAACTAGTCGGGAGGTTCTTGGGCTTTTTGGGTTTTGGGATACCTATCACTATAGCCTCTTTCCAAGCTTGTGGAAACAAGTTGTTGGACAAGGCGCCATTGAAGATGGCAGCCAGTAGGACTATGATCGTACGTGGGAGGAGTTTAAGTGCCCTAGTGGTCAGTCTGTCAGTCCCGGGAGCTTTCCTAGGTTTGAGTTTCTTGATGATCTCCTCCACCTCGTCTTCCGTGACGGGGGGGAGGGGAGCATCATAGTCCTCGACAGGGGGTAGGACAGATCTGCGTTCGACCTCAGCATCCACGTGGGCAAGGTGGGCTGGGTCGACTGGTTCGGAGCTGGGAGAGCACTGGGCCTCCAGGCTGTCGGCTAGGCATTCGGCTTTGTCTTCGTCGTCGAAGGCAATGCTTTTGTCCGGGCGGATAAGGGGAGGCATTGAGGCAACCTCAGTGGCGCGCATAATCCTCTGAAGTTGCCAGAAGGCATGGTGGGTGGGTTCCAGTTCGCTCAGGGTCTTGTCCCAGCCGGCTTCACGCCACTCTCTAATGCTGTTACTTACTTTGCGCTGTAAGTACCGCATGAAAGTTTTGTTATTCTGGCAGGGGAAAGCTCTGTAGGCACGGACTGCTGCGTTCTTCTCAGTCAGCAGGGCCCGTACATCGTCCGGGAGTTTCCGGCGCCAGTGCTCTGACACCGGAATCTCCTTTGAACAGTCGTTCAAGACAGATTGTACGTGCTCTGTGAGTGAGTCGATCGCAGCCGTCGTGTCGGTGGCGGACTGGGTGTGGTCGGGGATCTTGTCCAGGTGAGGAGACGTGTTGGATTTCAGCAATTCGCCTACTTTCCTCCAGTCAGTGATCACCTGTGTGGGAGGGGGGCGGTTAGGGTCATAGGGACCCGATCTCGGAGTTAACTCCATGATCACCGGTCTATGGTCAGAGTCAAGTTCGTCTACCGTCTCTAAAGAGTGCAAACGTAAGTTCACATTCTTCAGGAGGGCAATGTCGAGTACGTATGGCAAGTGGGATGGCTCGAACGGGTAATGAGTAGGCCGCATAGGACCTATGATATCTACGTGGAGAGGTGTGCAAAGGTCGTATAGTACCTTCCCACGGGGGTTGGTAATACGACTACACCATGCGGGATGTTTGGCATTGAGATCCCCCGCCATAAGGACGGAGTCACTCATGTCAAGAAGGGCGGTAAGGTCGCTTCGAAGTGAGGCGTTTATCGATGAATTTACATCTACTACGTTGGACGGTGAGAGGTACGCGGATACTATTGTGATAGAGGGATGGCCCGTCATGCCTAGCCGGCAAACGGATACCTCTAAGTGGGCAAGGGGCGGCGGATCCATAGGGATGCAGTGCAGGGAGTTCCTATAATATATTAGAGTGCCACCTCTGTGGCATCTAGTCCTATCATTCCTAACTAGCCGGTAATTGGCTATCTTGGGATCCCTAAGGTGGGGTTTGAGGAAGGTCTCTTGGACCAGAAGGATGTCGAGACTATGATCGCGAAGGAAAGTCGCAATCTCGTCCCGTTGATTGGTGATGCCATTGGCATTGAAGTAACCTAGCTTTAGGGATCGGGGCTTTAATCTCTTACTAGCCGTGTTATACATTATGGCTGTTTAAAAAGGTTGGCAAAATGGCTTTTGACGTCAGGATACTTAGAGTATACCTGAATCAGGGAATTAATGCTATTGCAGGCCACGACCTCCGTTGCCATTTGGATGGCGCGGGGGGACTGGAAGAAACTGAAAGTTTTCCCTAGGATGAGGAACGCATCGAGTTCCGGCTCATCCGAGCGAGGGGGTGACTGGGGAGGAGGTGGAGGCTGAGAAGCCACAACGACCGGAGCGGGGGGCATGATGGGCTGATCCATCAGCCCTGGGACTTTCGACCTTAGTGCCGGGAAGTTTTGGGCGTGATTCGCCGCCGTCCAAGGAGTTGGACGCTGGGGACTGAGGGTCTGGGGGAGCTCAGACGAGAGTGTAGGACACTCTCGTCCCTGGCGTGCGCTAGCGCGCGTTGCCAGTTTAGGGGCGGAGGTTTTCGGGGCTTTCGGACAGCCTCGGTAGTTGGCGGGGTGGCCAGATTGCCCGCACAGCACGCAGCTGGGCGGGTCTGGGCACTGGGACCTATCTTTTGGGCGATTGCACTCGGCGGTGCCGTGATCGCCCAGGCACTTTACGCACCGGGGTTTGCCGAAGCAATTCCGTTGCGCGTGCCCGTATAACTGGCAACGGTGGCATTGGCCTACCGTGCCACTTTTCTATAAGTAAGTAAGGTTTTTCTATAAGTATGCCCGACAGACTGCATACTGTTTTTAGAGAAAAGATGGGGTGGGGACCTTCGGAGGTGGGATGGCAAATGACGAGGATGTTGTTTGAGGCCTTGCCTCCTCTGCCGTGCATACGGTGCACCTCAATCACCGGGATATTCTGGGACTCTAGGTCGCAGACGATCTCGGTGGTGGGGATCTCGCTAGGGATCCGGCAGAGGACCACACGTACAGGTTTGCTCTCATGGAGCGTGTACGTGTAGTGGGGGATGTTTCGAGCTTTGAGTAGCTTCGAAAGCGCGCGGTGGTCGTTAGCTGTTGCTAACCCTACTTTTATGCCGTTCTGAACGGCGCGGGCATTCGTGTAGGCGATGCGTTGCTCGCCACACGCTTTGGACACGTTTGTCCAAGCCCCCTTATCATGGATGAAGATGGCTGGGGGAGGGATGGTCTTGCGCACTGAGGCGCTGACGACTGGGGTAGGGGTAGGGCTGGGCCTAGTGGCCGAGGAAGTGGAGGGCTGGCTCTGCACTAAGCGTGCTGGCTCGGGAGGGCAGGGTTTCTTGGCCTTAGGGGCCTGGGTGGAGGACGAGGCCTGCGACCTCTTCTTCCTCTTTCCCTCGACGAGGATAAACTCGTCGGAGGAAGAGGTTTGATCGGAGGAAGAGTGCTCGGACTCCGCTCGCTCCGAGCGCTCAGAGTGTATGCTCTCTGCACGCTCCGAGCGCTCGCCTTCCGAGCTCTCTTTTTCTTGTTCCTCCTCCTCAGAGTCCATTTCGACGTCTGGGGGGGAGGGGGACCTATCTGCGATGGGCGCGGGGGTGGGACCTAACTCTGGCTGCGGGGTGGGTGGCAACGCGGGGGGGTGTATGAGATCGGGATTGACTTTTATGGAGTCAATCTCCTTCTCATACTCCTTTTGTAGGGCGGGGTTTTTATATAGGATATTTCCTAATATCTCGGTTGTTCGATTCAACCTTATCTGTAGGGAGTCTACCTTAGCGGAGAGAGTCTCCACTATAGCTATCATGTCCTCCATGTTAGAGGCGATAATGGGGGGCATCCTACTCTCCTAATCCTAACATATAAGCCTCGAGGAGACACGTCAAACGTGAGCTCCCCGAGCAGACGGTCCCCAAAAAGAGCCCTGCCCCGGAGTTTCTCCTAACACAGTGTTACCGAGAAGAGAAACCCAGACAAACTCGGTAACTGTGTTGCCGTCTGATGGGGCCTGAAGGGCCCTATTTGCCTAACCCTCCAGGCGGGAATGACCCGGAGGTGAGTTCGCTCCCTGCGGGGATAGCAGGGAGGTGTGTGCCTAATGGTGTGCCCTAAGCTTGTAACCGGTCGCCAGTCTTAATGTGCGAACCGGGCCCTATTGGGTCTAGTGCGAAGGGGTAGATACACCCAACCGACACTAGGTGTGTAAGCTGTGAAGAGAACTCAGTTACTAGGTTTGACTAGGAGATCCCCCAAGGCCAAAACCTAGCACTCGACTCCAATTGACTGCTTCACCCTGAAGGGGATCAGCGGGTGCGTCGGGTCAGCACCCCCTTGGTATTGTTGACACCGTGAGGTTTCCAACCAAGGACCACGAAACTGTGGTTTTACCCTGAAGGGGCCAAACCAAATTGTTTTTGACGATTCTCTGTTAGAGAAACACGATATCCTTCACCGCCTCGAAAAAGGCGGATCCGGACCAGGCGTCGTAGTCGGCGACTACGAGTGACGTCACGGCGGGCGTGACGAACGGAGCGATGACTCAGGCACGGGACGATCGAGAGCGCGGAGCGGCACGACTGTCGCGGGCGAGCGTCGAAAGCGGAATGTGTGTGACGCACTATTCTCGTAAAGCACTTATATCATGCACATAATTGTTTAGGCCGATATCATACCAATTGCAATTTACAAATTAAATAATGGTCCCTGGTTTATTATAATATTTTTTTTTGTTGTATATTTGCATAAGTAGGTAACATAAATATTTTTACCTCTAACATCCCAAATGTTGTTTCCAGAATACACTTTCTTTTTCGATAAAAAGATTCCAAGCTTTTATCATAAGGGCACAATCCGCTTATTGTGGACTCAAAATGTCTAAGACTAATGGCCTAAACAAAAGACAAACGGAAAAATAAAAGAATTATAATGGCGGAAAACATTTCATTAAGAAAAAAGAAAAACAGTTAATGGTGTGATGTGAAACGTTGAGATATTAAACCTGTAACAGGTTTAGGTTACATTACTTTAAGCCGGGAAAAAAGATACTGTTTCTCCAAATTATAATTGTATGACCGTATATTGCGTGTGAACCAAGGTTACTGATGTAGCTGGGGTAGCGGGAATGTGCTGGCGCTGCGGATATATTCTAACGAGTTACAAACGAGTTAAAGATAACTGAAAGAACAGGGTAGGGTTTTAGCCACTCTGACACTTCCTTCCACTCCATCCAGAGGGAGAGAAAACATTTGATGATTCTGCTCTCGAAAAAAAAAAGAGTTATAGATGTAGCCCAAAGAATCTAAAAACTTAAGTGACTGCGTCACGTCAAAAATCACTCGCAAAAGACTTTCGGTATAGTTATTTTTATTTATTTTTAACTTACTCACAAAATGACGAATAAGTGTTATTTTAGCCTTTTTACATAATTTATCATTTCCTCATGATTTAGCAGAAAATTCTGCAAGCATTACAAAAAAAGGAATATTAAATCTCCCTAACGCCCTTTCCCGTGGCGTAACCTACACTTACACTTATTCGGTTACTTTCCTCGGCCATTAAAAGCCGCAGATAAGCTGAGTCCCTGTCAACTGGCAACATCGTTAATTTCTCGGTAACTCCAGTTTTTACTGTGAGTAATTTTTTTCCGGGAAATATATTGCTCTCACCGCCGACATGTTACACAATGTACGCATTTATCTTTGTTGTTGTAATAAAAATGATGCTCGGTTGATTTTCTCCGGGCGATTAATTAAGTGCTTAAGCTTCAGTACTTGGGTAGTTCCGCTTTTGTTAGTTTTTCTTTTAGTAGGTAATAGGAGGGTTGTTAGTTTTATTTGTTTGGTTATGTAGATATAGTTTTAGGTCCAATAATCTGTGATAGTGGCAGGCTCACAAAATAATAGTTACTCCCATTTACCCTTATTATTAGTTTTTTTCTTATTTTTCGGGTTAAAACCAAAATTATTAGAGAGAAAACAATATATTCATTTGCTTCCTTTGCTCTTTCGTTGCATGTTTTTCAGAAGAGCAAAATTTCACATATCGATACCTGTATACCTTTAAGTTGCTTCAAGCTAAAGTACTTCGCATACGGCTTACACTCAAGAAACAGCTGTTCTATTTTCAAATCCTGGATACCTGATATCTAACATATGAAGGCTCCCTTAACATGTCCACAGCTTAAGGTACAGATGCGCGCGTCTGTAGCCTCCCGTAGTCCCGAGCCTTTCCCGAAGGTATCCCTCCCCTCAGTACCATTTCGACTGCTGGGGAGGGTGCACGCGCTTAGGCGGAAAATCCGCCCACGGAAAATTCGTAACGCCGGTAAATTTTTGCTAGTGATTGTGTTGTGGGACGATTTTGTGATTGGACTTGATGTGATTCTTATGGATCTATTGGATTGCTGTAAGTATTTTATTTCTATAAATTTTTTTTTCAATTTTGGGAAAATATGATGATTATATATTTTTGTTGAATGTATTCTTGATTCATTCAATGATTGAGTTAGGATTGCCATCCGATGATTAAATTGTACTATTGATAAAGTTATTATTTTATGGATTTATAAATATGGTGCTGTAATTTCTAATATCATTATTGTCTGAATTTTCTCATAAGTTGAGGAAAGAATACGCTCACGGCTATGTTTCAATTGGAAAAACATAAAATCCTAATTTCCTATAACAATAATACAAAACAAATATAGAGATATAGGCCGATTTCCTTAGCTTAGATAGCAGTCCCTACAATATTTTCGATGTTTTAGGTACTACTTCGCAATTAAATATGCATATGTTAAATATATTAGTGAAAATAAACGTTATTTATATATAATCACCATGTGTAAAAGTAATTACCTAGTTCCATAAAAGAAACCTCATTAAACAGTAGAAATAATAGAAGTTGAGTTATATTACTTGTACAAACAATAATTATATAGTTTCGCGTGGTTACTACGAATAAAAGCATAAAGCGTGGCGTGATGTTATTTGTGAATGGACAGTTAAACTTAATTTAAAGCCCACTAGTATAATTGTTTTTATGATTAGCTTAACTTGCGTATTTTTATATTATTGTCTTGATAATTACTTGATAATGCTGGTCACATTTTTAAAGAATTTATAAATTCTTTTTAGATTAAACCTCGATCTAATTTATTCCAGTATTTTAGAATATTTTTAGGGTTCCGTAGCCGAATGGCAAAAAAACGAAACCCTTACAGTTTCGTCATGTCTGTCCGTCTGTCTGTCTGTCTCTCTGTCTGTCCGTCCGTCCGTATGTCACAGCTATTTTATTCCAAAACTATTAGGACTATACATGTGAAACTTGGTAGGTAGAGGTATTCTATGAACGGCTTTCCGATTTTAAGAAAAAAATTAAAAATCATTTAAAATAAAGGGGAGCCCCCCTTTGTTTTAAATGATTTTTACATACATGGAACTAAAACTTAAAATATATTTTTTTCATGAAACCTATGCGTGTGTGGTATTTATAGACAGGTCTTTAAAAATGACATTGGGGTTTCTAAAATCACTTTTTCATAAAGTCAATCGTTTAAAAGATATAAGCTTCCAAAATGGTAAAATGTGTCCCCCCTCTCTAACTTCTATAATAGTGGAGTGAAAAATCAAAACAAAATGTATGTCTGTAGATCTTAATGTAAACTTTCAACCAAAATTGGTTTGAATAAGATCGAGTCAGCAGTTTTTGAGATACGACATATTTTCAAAAACCGCAAATATAACTTTGTAATTCATACAAACACTACGAAAAACAAAGTTATCTAGCGTAGTTGTAAGAAATGTAAATAAGCTAGTTTTAAGATATTTGAAAAGGTTTTTTTCGTCAAATAAATATACATATTATATTCTATTATTATAGTTACTACGGAACCCTTCATGGGCGAGTCTGACTCGCACTTGGCCAATTTTTTTTAATACTGTGTATTATATCTAAGAAGTTGATATAAATAAAAAATGATAAAAATCCTGGACAAACTCATATTTATAATTCTTCAAAAAAAATCAAGCAATTGGGAGGCTTTTTTAATACATTTTATACTAATTTAATATAATAAGTTACTAATAGGTTGGTTAGTCAAAAGTGTGAAGTTAGTGTTGATCTTTATAAAGTAGAAAATTCATGGATTTGCACATGTACAGCCAGTCAGTTGAATTATTTGTAATAGTATAGGTACATTTAACATTGCACAAAGTTTTTAATCGGTACTGTTTTTTTATTTAAGTTTGCTGTGAAAACAATAATTTCATTTAATAGACTAGGTATCCTATTTGCAAAAAGGTGCAACTGTATAAGAAAATAATTCCTTTTCCGTTAAATAATATTTAAAAAAATACATTAATAATTGAACATACTTTTAAAGACATATCAATTGTGTAACGTGAACATGGCAGCGACCGCACACGACTTACGACGAAACTACTTTTAAAAATTCACATACACCAAAAAAATGAAAAGGTATAAAACTGTACCTCACGCCGAACAACCCAACATTTAACTCTTCGTGAACACAAAAGTTAAGGTCATCGCCAAACAAAAATATCCCTCGGAGATCCGACTCACGATTATTCAAATATTATTCTTAGACCCTATCTGTTTCACTTGTACCAACAAACGCTTACACGAATTTTAAAAAGAGTAACAGAATTTTTAACCTCTTTTTTTAAAGTTGGTTATAAATAACTGGGACGCCTGTGAACAAGACAGTACCGGACACAGACCATCAGGAATAAAGTCATTTAAATCTATTGTCATCTTTGGTGTATCACTGAAGAAAACAACAAGGAAATATAGTTCGAAAATCTTCGGCCATTCAAAAATAAGCCTTAGCTTTCTGACTTTTGGGGTGGCTCTTAAAAAAATTAACCGTATCACGATAGTTGTTATAGCACAAAGAGGTAGCGATAAAACAGATAGCGGGGCACAAAAGGCTATAACAAAAGATACTATTGCGTATAAATATAGCCTACGTTTATGTATGTGTAATGTACAATAAACCATTCATTGGTTATTATGGCCCTAATCCTGATGACTATATGAGATTCCAATATTGCCTGATAAAAGCAAATATTTTTTTAAAATTATGTAGGTATTAGAAGATTTTCTTTTGGCCTAATTATAACTATAATTATATTTCTAGTCAAATTAGTACTAGTACATACAAAATATGAAAAATATAATAACGTTCTTAAATGTCAATATTTTTGTAAAATAAAATAATGTCATAATGCCGGTCATAAAATGCAAATAAATTAACCATTATCATATAATTATATTATTTACTAAGGATTATTAAACGCTTTTTTGACCAAATTACCGTTTCAATTTAGCCTCAATGAAGGGACAATATATAACTTTTTATCATCTTCTACATCAAGCGGGTATCTATTACGAAATTGCGATTTGATAAATCGCCAAACATTATTATGGTGGCGAAAGAAATGGACTCGCTCAAGTTGAAACAGCACTGAATATCCCCTTACAATTCACCCAAAATTGAACTTTATAGCAATAAAATAAAGTCCAGTTTCAGTCAAAGGTAGGTCGGCCATGTAAAATAAATATTATGAAAGTAATAGGAAAACATAATGCCACGGATACTGTGATGAAAGCGGGTTTCTTTAGTAAATTGACTGAGGGTTGAATATAAGAAAACGGCCCATACGTTACATAAAGAATGGGATTAAGTTTTTCTATATTTGGCCTATTAAATATAGCCTTAAATATGCAACGAATTTCACTACGGAAAATGTGAAACTCTTTACATGAAAGCAAAAGTTCAGAGCCGAATATAAGTTTAACAAAACATCGATTTAGGTACCTAGCGGCTATTTTTATAAAATTCCCAAGGAAACCTTTACGTAATCTGTACGCGTTTTGGCCTTTGTTTTGCGTAAGTGCGGCGCTGAAAGGTAAATGGTTTGTAGTATTAAAAATAACTTTCAGAAAAATGGTGCCGTTTCCTTATCTTGGTACTACTCTGTAATCAGGAAGTATTTATTGGTGTAGATATTTTCTTTTCTATCCCATTCTTTATCTGAATCTGGAGAGGATTGAACAGGAATTACTTAGTATGTACGTAAATTATTGAATTATTATTAGGCACACTTAGTACTACAAGATTTTAAATTACTGAAATAATTTTAGGATTTTTTTACTTTTATTTAAATCATAGGAATAAAATACAATTAATATGTATAATACTAATAAAATACATACTTTATTAGGTACTATATTTTAGCATATATATATGCTAAAATAATAAACTACTAAATACGGTAATTTATAATAAGCTCATAATAATTATGACGAAGACTAAACTAAGAAAGACAGACTTGTAAGTAAGTAGTGGTTTCTAATTTTACGCTTAAAAGAAAATTTTTACTCAGCCTTCTTGATGTCAAGGGGTAGCATGTTCCAGAGTTTAAAAGTATAATATATCGTGGGAATTAGATAAAAAACCAGGTGCGGTGAGCAGGAATATTTAGAAGTAAGTTTTTGGATGCGCGAAGGTTAAGCCTATGAGAACTACCCAGCACTTTAAATACCACGTCAAAACCTATTTTCTAAATCCTATCTTAGATAAATAATAATAATTATCCATTGCTGAGCGTGACACTCATAGTGTTCCTATAGTTATGTCCTATAATAAATTATAGTTGAAAAAGGCTATTCTGATGATGGAAGAGAAGAATGAGATACAACAGAATACAATATTGAAATTGAAAAACATTTATTCGGACAAAGACACACACAACAACATATAGTACAAAATTACAAACATTATAAAAAAAAAGGAAAAAAGTCGTTGAGCATTTTCACACCGAAAGGGACACCAACTCAGCATTTGCAGGGCGGAAGACACCCAGCGCTGGTTTTCAGTTGGCACCCAGTAGTGACACACGGACGAGGGCAAGTAAATTAAATAAATGAACAATAAATAGAGAGAGAAATAAAGAACAACAACCACATTAAAATCAAACCCACAAACAAAACGGAGATAACAACGACAGATACATAATTCTTATATACAACGAAATAACGATCTCAGAAACATACAAAAGAAATTACTTACCACGCAAAAATCCTTTTCGGAATCCTTTCTTAGATAAATAAAATCATCCATTGCTGAGCGTGTCACTAAATCATAAGCAGCGTGTTCTTTACTGAAGAAAACGGGATAGCGTGCCGCACCCCGGGACTTGGGACACGCGATACCAAAATTTTCTTCGACCACATTACATAGCAAGTTTTCTCACGGTGGTACGTTTGACGTGGCTGAATTATCGCGTTTGTTAGAACTAAGTTCGTAATTAATTGGTTGGTCATCTTCGTTGCTAGGAAAGTTTTGTTATTTAAGCGAAGGGGAAGTATTGTTGGTCTTTTCTTGATAGTTTGTACATTGTAGGGAAGTTTTCCCGCTAGTACCTATGGTTAAATATTACTGTTTGCTACTGAACATATATTATTAATAATTATATGTATAATATGCCCAAGATGTTTAAAACTAGTATTGTTTCCATCGCACGGGGCAATTCCTAGCATTCATCCTTTGGATGAGCAGAATTTTAAATAGTTATCGTTAATACCAGGAAATCTACATACTACGATGTACCTGGCACATGATGAGTTGGGCACCCATTTGGATCAAACGTGAGACACACACTGCACTCGTTTTACGTCTCTTTTAAATGTTTTCTTTATGTCCATAATGTCACTTCCTTTCATAATGTTTATACATGTTGTAGGTTTTATTTTCTTCTCTTTTTGTTAAGAGCCTAAGTGTTTTATGTGAGTTATGTCTTGTGTTGGACCAAGTAAATGTTTTCTAAAACACTCTTTTTTTGTGAAATCTATGTATATGTACCTAGGCCATATAAACAATTGTTCCGGTACGGAATCGTATCCACGACTCGCAGTTCATCAGCCAATCGCTCAATCTCGGCGCCAGCGGGGTCTGGGAACTAACTAATTTAACCTATACTGGAAATATTCTCAAAACTAATATCTACGTATCCTGCCAGTTTAGAGCAGACAACCTTTTATTAACAATCCCCAACATTTACCAAAACTATCCAGGTACGATTCTAATTGGTTCTCACATCAAATCGTTTATTACAAAACTTTTCTTATGTACATACACGTAACGGGGGGCACAGATTGGACGATGTGTTAATTTGCCCTGTCATGCGATGAGTAACAACAATGTATGGATTGTGAGGGTCGTCAGGCCTCACAGAGGTATAAGAGGTACGTCACTCTCCTCACAAAAGGTACGCACGCAATTACGTTTAGCGTGTAAAAGAAAAAAGATGGTCTCCTAATCACTTTTGGATGTATTTCTTTCGCAAAGTCTGATTGATGGCGTGTGCTTTTTTGTATGTGAGGGGATGGTTTAATTACTTAATTGTGAATTGGAACGCGTCTGTTTTTTTTTTTTTCAGGGGATATGTTAGGGTTTGAAAGCCTGTAATTAAAAAAAAATTAGGATACTTAAAATCACAAATTAGCAAACAAAATCCAGAATACCTGACGGATTTTCGGGAATGTTCTAATGAGATACCGCGGTCCAGGAACGAAGAGGCATCTGAAGGAAAAGGGTGGTTTTTAGGGTTCCGTAGCCGAATGGCAAAAAACGGAACCTTTATAGTTTCGATATGTCTGTCCGTCTGTCTGTCTGTCCGTCCGTCCGTATGTCACAGCCATTTTATTCCGAAACTATTAAGACTATACATGTGAAACTTAGTAAGTAGATGTATTCTGTGAACCGCTTTCCGATTTTAAGAAAAAAAAAATTAAAATAAAGGGGGGTCTCCATACATGGAACTAGAACTGAAAATATTTTTTTTCATGAAACCTATACGTGTATGGTATTGATAGACAGGTCTTTAAAAATGATATAAGAGTTTCTAAAACCACTTTTTCATAAAGTCAATCGTTTAAAAGATATAAGCTTCCAAAGAGGTAAAATGTGTGTCCCCCCCCCCCTCTAACTTCTATAATAATGGAGTGAAAAATCTAAAAAAATACATGTCTGTAGATCTTAATGTAAACTTTCAACCAAAATTAGTTTGAACGAAATCGGGTCAGCAGTTTTTGAGATACAGCATATTTTCTAAAACCGCAAATATAACTTTGTAATTCATACAAATACTATGAAAAACAAAGTTATTTGGCGTAGTTGTAAAAATTGTAAATAAGCTAGTTTTAAGAAATTTGTAAGGTTTTTTGTATTTTTTTTTTTTTCAAATAAATATATTAAGTATATTATATTTATTATAGTTACTACGGAACCCTTCCTGGGCGAGTCCGACTCGCATTTGGCCAATTTTTTTTAGTCAGTAGAAGTCTGACATTCCCTTTCCCCCAGAGCGTAAGAAGTCAGTCGATGATTTTCCCACACAAAAAAAAATGTATGGATAGCACAGTAAAACTTGAAGCAGTAGTTTCTAAAACCTTCAAATATTGAAACCATTAAATTACTCTACTCTCCTCGGAATTATTCTAAGCATTTAACCCTTCACCCAACAAATCGATGCACAAAATCAAACATTTAACCCATAAAATTTTCCGCCGTAAAATAGCTTAATTGTCGACAGCCAACAACATAAAACATACAAAATGCATTTACAAAAGGTCAAGGCGACACCAAACTAAACGTGAACGCGCCAATTAGATTAGCCTCGACGCCCGTAAATTGTTGAGAAGGGGTTTCTATCGAATTGTCTGTCCCTGTCTTTTCCCTAGACGTTGAGAGCGACGCAGCTAGGGTAATTAAGCTAGGGCTGTGGTCAGGTTTACGAGTTTACTCAGTCGCTTGTGTCTATTACTGAAATTATTCAGGTAAATTATCCTTAATTGCTTAAAAAGATTACTGATGTTTCTATGTTTTAAAAGATTAGTTGGATTTAAAGAGAGTCATGAGGTCCTGGGTAAATAATATCAATGGGTAATGACACTGTAATGTAAGTATTTTGCATTTCTTTTGGTATGAATAATTACATACGTGCATCTTTTTTATTGTAAAGAAAGAAAAGAAGAAAAGAAATTTTTATTGAAAGTTTGTTAAGCCTTTGGTTCTGGCTGTCGGTACGGGATGACAAAAGCCAGGATACTGACACTGTGTTGCTAATGGTTATCTTGCTGGTACTGCATAGTTGAGATCAGAATGGTAGACTCTCCATGTAAAATATTGGTGTTCAGAGCACCTAGTTAGACTGAAAGCCGTTCATTCTGAATAGCCCATGGGAAAATAAAAAAAAATGGTTCTTAAAGACCGTTTATTAATATGAAAGACTTATAAAATCGGTCATAAATCCATCAATGTTCGTCTAAAAAGTCTTTATTGAAGTCCATTGTCTCTTTAGCAGCACTAATATGTATAAATTACGTTCAATGTGTTCCAAAACCTCTTTACTGCACTAAAATTTTGCCAAAAGGAACAATTGAATCCTCTCACAATTGATTCGTTCCAAGTCGCGGTAAAAATATTTTGTCCACTTTAGTCCACTAGCAAACCATTGTAAACCCATTTATCACCCATGAAGCATTTTTGGGAATCGTATGCCCAACAATGGGTCAATAATTATGTTACCAGCGTAATAATGTAACATTGTAAATGGCTATTGTTTACACAGAAGCGGTTACAGTCAGCCATCATGATTTAAAATTTTGTATACCCATCGCCTTGATTAGAGGATAAGATACCTTATTGTGTCAGTCTAGGGTGTAATGTTGATTGATGACAGACAGACGTATTTGCATTTGGACGCGTGTACGGGACCCCTGTGATTTATATTCGTCTTTTGTTTTTGTCTGTTTAGCTAGCATCAGTATCAATGGCAGAGTGTCTCGGAAGGTCGTTATTCTTGCATTGTACTAACACTATTGTTTCCAAAACGACATCGTTAGGGACTACAACGGGTGGTCGTGTCCATTGAAATTCTATTGGTGTGATGATAAATCTTCTGCTATTAGAAGCCATTCGTTTAATTATTTCGATTACAACAGGTGACATTTTTATGTTAATCGGACCATTTCTTATCACACTGCTTCTAAGCGGTAACGTACGCGTTGTGCCTATAAATCACTTTAGAAATTGAATAACGAAAACAGACAACGAAGCGACAGAAACTTTTTTCACCGATAAAAATTGAAATAGTTCCATTCAATAATCGAACATTTTAAACTTTATCGATACAAGTTCAAAAATGCTTCCATTCACTTTTTTATTTTCGTACAGAATTAAGTGTCAACGTTGATATATAGCACTAAACACAACAAAGGGAATCCACGTCCGTTTGTCAAAATAAAACGACATCGTCCTACGCGTAACATGGGGCATCACACATCAAAAAAACATCCATACATGGCTAAAATAAATTACCAGTATAGCAGTATGTTTAGGAAAACTATTTTACTCTGTGTCCAAAAGACTGTGATGGAAAAAAGTGTGTTATTGTTAGAAATATATAGTTGTGATCGATCCTAAAGCTTATTACAAAACCAATGCCGTATTGTTGCCCGGAGACGGGTGATCTGTGATGTCGTCTATTGTTCGTGGTCGGTGTTGAACAATAAGTGACCAACGAGAATAGACTCTTTGTCGAAGGCAGCTGTGTTTTTATAGAGGATGTCTATCGAACCAAAATGAGGTATGCGCTTCTATGTCTATGGAATGGTGATAATAAAACTTAAACTGATGTTGAGGCTTTGAAATGTCCAATTTTTCTTTGTGTCTTGTTTTATGATGCGCATAAAAATTGTCATACTCGAATATTATGCAGTAAAGATACTTAAGATACAAAAACAATTTTTTCTAAAGATGGCGTATAAATCCGCCTCTGCACCACTCCCATTATAAAAGCTGAGAATTTTCGGTTGTAGGTGTAGGAGTGCCGTCTGCCGTCAACCCTCGAAATTTAAAACATCCGCTATAACTCCACATAATTTGCTCATACGACGAAAAATAATGACCAGCCTTCTATCTCAAAAACATGAGCCAAATAGCCTCTCGAGTTTAACGAAGCACGTAAGAGACAGATTTAGAGGCAAGTAAATGTAGGATTGTAGAGACAGAATTAAAACGGGCAAGTGGAGTGCCCTCTAAAAGATTTCAGGGGCATTCGCAGTTAACACCAGTCCCTTAATGAGTTAGTAGAGAAACTTTGGAAGGCTTCCAGGCTGTCTTGTAAACAGTAAGACTTGACCACTGCGAAGGAAATTGTGTTTACAATCAACGTTGGCAGCGCACCAGTTATTATTTTAATTATGAAATGTTGCCTTGCTAATTATCATGTGATCTTTGTTGCATAATGCATTGTGGCTATGCTGCACAATTTTTGTAGATAGGTATTGTGCTTGACATTATATGACGTAATCCTTGGTATACTGGATCCTACTAATTATAATATAATAGGCTCTTATAGGTAATACGGCTGGGTACCACCCACACTTGGTTTATATACCGTCATGTCGTACCAAGCGCTTCTCCTCCACATTTATTGTGCGCACAGCCAAGCTGTGAAATTCTCTGTCGACTTCTGTGTTCCCTGCCACTTATGACCTTTTAGCCTTTAAAGCAAGAGTAAATAGGCATCCTTTAGGCTAGCTCGTCACATCGTTGACCTCATCTATCGCTTACCATCAGGCGAGATCGAGGTCAAGTGAGGGCTCATCAGTAACAAAAAATTTTAAAAATGGTGTCTTGTCCTTCCTTGTGTTCCTTTTTTTTCAAGGCTAAATCATCAGAGGACTCCTTCCGGCTTCATGTGACATCTATCAACCCGAACTGAGTGCGTAAGGTGGATTACGGTTCCTTCCCTCTTCTAGAAATGAGGTCTGCATGCCAGTAGTGACAAGGATATAGCCTGAAATCTATACTAATATTATAAAGAGGAAACCTTTGTATTTTTGTATGTTTGTATTGAATAGGCTCAAAAACTACTGGACCGATTTCAAAATTTCTTTTACCATTACTTAGAGGGATTCTTCCGAATCCGTATAGGCTATATTTTATCCCGGAAAATAGATAGGATTTTTCGCGGTAGTGAAAATTGTGGAGTAAGGCGTCGAAAAAACTGCCGTACGTTAACGATTCTCGCGATTGCACCCGTGCGAAGCCGGGGCGGGTCGCTAGTATTATTATAAAGATATAAATACATTACTGACTCGCAATACATCTACCAAACCCGTACCTTTATTTAAGTAACAAGAAAATCTGCATGTAAAACCGAGTAAAACGTCTGAACTAGTAAAATATCACATAACATTAGTGTCACATAATAACATGTTACCGAACCCCTTTCACAATATTACACGTATGCATTAGTAAGATAAAGTCAGAGTCTCTTACCGAAATGGAAGATGGCGTACCTACTTTACTTTCCGAAAATTTTCTCTAACATTTGTAAGTGACGTCTTTCGTCGAGATACTGGTGACTAAATATTATATATGCGTTTATTTTTCAAAAACCTTATAACTACTTAACAATGACAATGTGGCAACAATTTCCTTTAAAACCGTTGAGTTAAGCGTCTGTAGCCGGACTAGGCACACTCTGTATTACGGTTATCAGTACCATTCCCCTATTCTATTTTTAACCGACTTAAAAAAGGAGGTTTACAATTCGTCTTGAATTTTTTTTTTTTAAAGTTGATAAGTAGTTGACATTTTGGCTTTTGTAACTAGATAAATTACAAACCGACCCACTAAAAAGCTTGAAAAAAACTTTTTAGCAAAAAATAGAACCGACTTCCATATAAAAACACTACAAAGGCAAAAATAACTTTAATTTCGGAAGGCGGTATCTTTAGTTTTGTATATATTTTCGTTTTTGACACCGCCTTCCGAAATTAAAGTTATTTTTGCCTTTGTATTATTTTTATATGGAAGTCGGATCTATTTTTTGCTAAAAAGTTTTTTGTGTAATATTATAGGTGCCAAACAATGGAAACATGTACAATTATATCAATACTAGAGAATAGTACATTATGGTACAAGTGTGTAATGCTGGTGATTACCGCTGAGGCGCCATTGAGACCCGAGCCGTTAGGTGAGGGTCTTAAGAGAGCCGAGGACGGTAATCATCAATACACACGGGTATCATACGACGTTTTTCAACACACTTGTGAAGAAAATAATACTAAAAAGCCATTTTATTTAGTGAGTAATAGATATTTGGCCTTGAAGTTTCCAGGTAGTAAACTTTCCATAACGTTAAGGGCTTCACATCTTATATCGGGTGGTGTACCACATAAATCATTTTCTTCATAGCTAGTACTTGTAGACATTTTAATTAATAAATAACTATAATTTCAACTGTGAAAACGAGTTGTGAAAATTTTTTCGCAATGACGGGAAAAATTAATCAGTTTTCCTATGCGCGCGCATCTAACAGATCGGCCATAGACTAAAAGAATGAGGTTTCCTTTTTTTGGCTTTTCTCAGATAGCGTTTTAGCCACGTACAAAATGGGTAATTCAAAATTTTCTTTATCACAGAAAAAACAAAAGTTATATTTGAGTGAAAGTTGTATTTATTAAAAACGTACAAGTTGAAATTTATCTATTTAATAAATACGAAGTTGCATGAAACTAGCAAGCAATAGGTAGGTACATTAATTTATTTGTACTATTGAACACGATCTTTTTTGTTTCGAAACTTTTTTAAAAACAAAGCATCTCAACCAATTTAAAAAAAAAAAACCTATAACTCACTTGTGAATAATGGTAAAGAAAAAGTCACAGTTTGATTACAGGTGTCATTATGTGCCTAATTGCGGTGAAATTAGAGCCATTTTATGAGCAAGTGTGTTGAAATAGTACATTATGGTACAAGTGTGTAATGTTGGTGATTACCGCTGAGGCGCCATTGAGACCCGAGCCGTCAGGTGTGGGTCTTAAGAGAGCTGAGGACGGTAATCATCAATACACACGTGTATCATACGACGTTTTTCAACACACTTGCGAGGAAAAAACAAATATGTATTGCATAAATCGTTTAATTATTAAAACAATTGGTGAATGTACAATTTTCAAAACGATATTGGATTGTTTTTGATGGCAATTTCACAGTTTGTGTTACATTGGTACTTGCCACTTCTTTAGTACCTTCATTTACTTCTTGTGTAAATGTCGGCGACAAAGGTAAATCATACAAATTACTGGAAGGAGAGGGCACCAAATAACTCACGCTAGTAGATGTACATGGTTGTGGTTCGGGGCAAAACTTTTTTGCCTTTGGCTCCAAATTAATGGCTTGCGTTATTTTGTCATTGATTTTTGCTTTGTTATGAATTGAGTCTTCTATGTACGATTCAGCGATTGCGTCAGAACACCATCCACCATGTCGCTTCAAAGTTAGTATATCAGCCCCCGAATCAGCCAACATTGTAGCCGACGTTCTTCTAAAACTGTGTCCAGTGTAAAAATCGGCCTCAGGCAAACCTAAATACTTCGCTATTTCTCTTGGCATATTTTTTTTTTTTTTTTTTTTTTTTTTTTTTTTTTTTTTTTTTTTTTTTTTTTTTTTTATATTACCAAATTTGTTAATACCGATTGTTTGTGCAGTACATTTTCCTTTCTGAAAGTTTTGGAAAAAGCGGTCATTCTTTGTTTTTGTTGAACGGAGATCTTGGTATTTTTTCACTATTTCACGAAACGTTCCTTGGATTGTAAAAGATCGTGGAATCTTGGTTTTAGTCTGGGTAATTTTGACAAGAAGCATATCTCCGTGGATTTCTACATCTTTTGTTGTAATATTGTACAGCTCTTGTCGTCTACAAGCACCAGTAACACCGAATATTAAGGCAACCTGCAAAGAAATCAATTAATTAGTTCTAAGAAATTATGCTAAAGTTACACACTTGTATATTGTAGATTCGTTTCGATTAAAAATATGAAACGTACCTTTGTTGCTAGATACTGACTATCCGGAGCCTCATTCAAAAACTTTTCAACGTCGGCTGGTGACAAAACTTTAGATTTCCGACCAATATATCCATCCGAGCGTCTCTTCAAAAATGCCATCAGGTTACAGTACGTTTTGATATCAACACCATGTTTGAGCTTAACCATGCTTCTTAACATGGAATAGATGCACCACAGGGAGCTAGGTTTGTATGTATTGGCGAGTTCAGAGAAATACGCCAAAAACACATTTTCAGAAAATGACTGGGTTTTTTTGTTGCTCTTCCATTGCAGGAAACTATCGTAAGCAGCTAAATACTTTTCTCTAGATTTTGCAGGTATTAGGCTTTCGTTTGCATTTTGTGCTGCATTTAGTATTTCTGGCGGGGTTAAATCAATCAATTGTTCATCTTCTGTACTAAAACCTGAGATTTTTATAATTATTTACCACACAGCAACAAATGCGATACAAACAAAATATGAAAATTAGGGGAAAATTGGGAAATGGCGCGCAATTTTTTTTTTTTGCACGCGCCAAATGTAAGTTGATTGATTACAGCCATACAGCCTACTTCAAAATGATAATTTTTGTGATAAAATGCAAATATTTTATAAGAAATTATTGTGAATTATAAATAATTTGATAATAATAAATGTTTTTTCGTCTTAATTAGGGACACATTTATTTATTTCAAAAATGTAAATAGATTTTCGGTGGCATAAAACCTCTTTGTTGTTACAAAAAAAAAAAAAAAAAACTGTATTACCCGGTTAAATTGAAAATGCTCTGTTTACTCGCATATAATTTGCAGTTAGGTACTAACTTAACTTTGTAGGGATCATTCTATTATGCACTAGTGTGTAATATTATTATGCACGTGTATGTTATAGTTCGGTTTATGGCCCTAAGAACGATATAATAAGGCTCACTTTACGAGCAAGTGTGTTGAAAAAATAATAACCGCACGGTTCGATTTTCGGGCTTGCCAAAGACGGTCCGTGGCTGGGTAACCATCATAACATAGCGAAATACCTCCGTACCACGGATAGCATGGCCCATTGGAACCGACTCTCATATGTACTATCGACCTATTTTCCGCATGCTCACCTTTAAGGCTATAATCGCATAGCACGGCTCACAACTCGATCGCTTAATTCATGTATTTTGACCAATAGGATGCACGAAGCGTATTTTAGTAGTGTTCGTAATAGTAAGTATTAATATAATGTTACACGCCCTGTACTCACAAAATGTATATTGTCTCTAATTGGACGAAACCAGGAAGTGATGTGGTTTGCCACTAGCTGCGCTTCCACAGAAATATTTTATTAAGTGAGCATGCGTATCGTAGTCAGAGACCAGAAAAACTGACTAGTAGTCAGGTTTTCTGGCTACTAGTCAGTTTTTAGTCTTGCCAAGGGGTGGAGGTCAGATAGGCAGTGGTCCATATAAAACGTTAGTCCTCAGCTGCATCCAGTTAGACTGGAAGCAGATCCCAACATGGTAGGGAAGAGACTAAGCAGATAATGATGATAGACCATTGATATAATAAAAACCCAAGATGCACAGTCTCGAAGAAAAGTGACGCTCGAAACTGTCGCCAAACACTCACCACTTACGTAGTAATAGATATGCTATAAGTACTAAATATGTTTTTGGAAATTCTATCTTATGACAATTGTTTAAGGTTGTTTCTAAAAAGAAAATTTTGGCATTTTTGACGTGTGTACCTAGACGCGAGTGACGCGATACTATTTGAAATGAGCGCATAATTTAGAATTAAGCACTCATTTTATGCGGACGGTTTTGAGACGTTGAGTGTGCATCTTGGTTTTAGTATATCAATGTGATAGACTAATATTATAAAGCGTAAATTTGTTTAAATGCATGTAGCGACATCTATCTCGCAACATACAAACTAAACGATAGAAATCCTGTATCGCGCAAGCAAAGTTTACCGCTCAACTAGCCTACATGCAAATCACCCAATCACAAACATCGGGCAGTTGCCCACCAGACAAAACACATGTCTGGTCGGAGGATCCTCCCTTTTCAATGGGAATGCGGGACTTAACACTCTGTTCCGCATATCCCCAAATGCACTAAAATTTCGTTGTAATTTGGTATGGAAGTAGTTTAAAGCTTGAGGAAGGTTAGAGGCCACTTTATTCTTCGCTGCAAAAGAAGGCAAGCGACTGACTAGTAGCCAGAAAACCTGACTACTAGTCAGTTTTTCTGGTCTCTGACTACGATACGCATGTATCGTAGTCAGAGACCAGAAAAACTGACTAGTAGTCAGGTTTTCTGGCTACTAGTCAGTTTTTAGTCTTGCCAAGGGGTGGAGGTCAGATAGGCAGTGGTCCATATAAAACGTTAGTCCTCAGCTGCATCCAGTTAGACTGGAAGCAGATCCCAACATGGTAGGGAAGAGACTAAGCAGATAATGATGATAGACCATTGATATAATAAAAACCCAAGATGCACAGTCTCGAAGAAAAGTGACGCTCGAAACTGTCGCCAAACACTCACCACTTACGTAGTAATAGATATGCTATAAGTACTAAATATGTTTTTGGAAATTCTATCTTATGACAATTGTTTAAGGTTGTTTCTAAAAAGAAAATTTTGGCATTTTTGACGTGTGTACCTAGACGCGAGTGACGCGATACTATTTGAAATGAGCGCATAATTTAGAATTAAGCACTCATTTTATGCGGACGGTTTTGAGACGTTGAGTGTGCATCTTGGTTTTAGTATATCAATGTGATAGACTAATATTATAAAGCGTAAATTTGTTTAAATGCATGTAGCGACATCTATCTCGCAACATACAAACTAAACGATAGAAATCCTGTATCGCGCAAGCAAAGTTTACCGCTCAACTAGCCTACATGCAAATCACCCAATCACAAACATCGGGCAGTTGCCCACCAGACAAAACACATGTCTGGTCGGAGGATCCTCCCTTTTCAATGGGAATGCGGGACTTAACACTCTGTTCCGCATATCCCCAAATGCACTAAAATTTCGTTGTAATTTGGTATGGAAGTAGTTTAAAGCTTGAGGAAGGTTAGAGGCCACTTTATTCTTCGCTGCAAAAGAAGGCAAGCGAAGCACCGCGTGACTGCTTGTACAGAATATCTTCTCCATTAACTATAGTATTATAAAAAAAAAACATAACCTGGTAGACATGGAGATAGTTCCTTAAACTTACTCCTGGTAGATTTTGAAAGTTGAGTGACTTGTAAAAAGCACCGCTATTATAATATTAACACTTTTGCGGCCTTGTTTGGTTTTCAATAAAAACTTTTTTCGAAAAAGATAGAAAAGGTTTTTATCTCAGCATAATTTTGTTTGGAACGACAAAAAGCTTTTTCTGTTCTTCTGAATGATTAAAAACTTTTTTGCAAAAATAGAACCAACTTCCATATAAAAACACTACAAAGGCAAAAATAACTTTAATTTTGGTAGTCGGTGTCATTTGTTTTGTATTTACTTTTTTTTTTACCCGATTGCGCCAGAAGGAGGGTTATGTTTTTCGAGAGTATGTATGTATGTATAATTGTTTGGCACGCTCTGTGGCCTGAATGGCTCGACGGATTTTAGTTTGAGAGGTATCGTTAGATTCGTATTGACTGTGAAAGTGACACTGGGTATATCAAAATAAAAAAAACCGAAATGGCGAATTTTTGGCGCCATATTATGCCTTCAAAAAAGTTTTTTTTTTCTCAAAACTTATCGAGTGGGGTATCAGAATAAAGGGTTTTAAAAGGTGATTACAAACATATATACAACTTTTATGGTTAAAAGTGAGTTGCACGCGTTTTTTCAAAGTGACAAATCGTAAAAAACACGTGTCAAGAACTAAATCGTCTGCGAAATCTTTCACATTTGTAAACTAAAAAGCTGGAAATAAAAAAAAGCAATTTAAAAAATTAAAAAACCCGGCTGCAACCTTATATATAAACTAACTGAAAAGCTAATAAAAACAAGCCCATTTTAAATTAAATAAAAGTTGGAAGCAGGCGGGACCCATTTGAGTTTGAAACTATAATAACGGTATGGGCCCCGCCTGCTTCCAACTTTTATTTAATTTAAAATGGGCTTGTTTTTATTAGCTTTTCAGTTAGTTTATATATAAGGTTGCAGTCGGGTTTTTTTTATTTTTTTTATTATTTTTTTTTTGACACCGCCTTTTGAAATTAATGTTATTTTTGCCTTTGTAGTGTTTTTATATGGAAGTCGGTTCTATTTTTTGCAAAAAAGTTTTTATCACGCTTTTTAACCAACTTCAGAAAAGGAAGTTCTCAATTCGTCTTGAACTTTTTTTTTATGTATGTTACCTCATAACTCGGAGACGGCTGAACCGATTCGAAAAATTCTTTTTGCGTTTGAATAGGTATACTTTCTAATTGGTCCCATTGTTACGAAATCAGGATCTGCTGATGGGATCCTGGAGAAATCGAGGGAACTCTTCAAATATTATAGGCACACCTATAGCGTTTTGGGTATTTCTTATAGTACCTTGAGCAGTTGCTTCCGAAAAGTACCATTTGGGGAAGTTGAACTGATGATGATGACCACAGATGGCCACTGAAACTCCTCAATAATAAGTATTTCGTGGATTGCGATTCGATTACTTGAGTACGGATGTTAAACACTTTATGCTCGTCACAATACATATGGTGATGTAGAGCTTATGGTCAAGTACCAGGAGAACTCCTCAAAAATTCACGACTATGCAACGGTTTTGTAATTTATCTAGTTACAAAAGCCAAAATGTCAACTACTTATCAACTTTTACAAAATATTGCTTTTCCCGGTGCAGAGCTGTTAATTTTTGAGGAGTTCTCCTGGTACATCACCATCAGCTCTACTTCACCATATGCATTGTGACGAGCATAAAGTGCTTAGCATCTATATTCAAGTAATCTAATCGCAATCCACGAAATACTTAATATTGAGTAGTTTCGGTGGTCATCTAAGGTCTTCATAATCAGTTCCACTTCCTCAAATGGTACTTTTCAAGAGCAACTGCACAAGGTACTATAAGAAATATCCAAAACGCTATAGGTGTGCCTATAATATTTGAAGAGTTCCCTCGATTTCTCCATGATCCCTTCATCAAATCCAAACGTGACGAAAATGCGACCAACTAAAAAGTATACCCTTTCAAACAAAAAAAAGAAATTTCCAAACCGGTCCAGCCATCTGCGAGTAATGAGGTAACATACATTAAAAAAAGTTCAAGACGAATTGAGAACCTCCTTTTTTTTGAAGATGGTTAAAAATAAAAAGGTTCTCAGAAAGATATACTGAATAAGCATAATTAGTTATTGAAAAACTATGTCTATACAGTATGTAAACGGTACCAAACTAGTGGCAAAATAATAAAAGAAACACAAGTCCAACTTCTAGGTTATGTGACACTTGCCAATGAATGGATGATCATCTTAAAATATTGAGATTTCCTCGTACACACTATAAGCACTTAAGCCATTGCATGAACAGTTAGAAACAAAAAAACTGACAATAGTTTTGCATTTTACACTGTTACTGGATTGTGATGGTCAGATCAGTCACTCCATGGGAAATATTTTGAATTACGTGTTAACACGGCAATAGCATTATATCAGTATTGAAAAAGCTAAATATAAATAAAATAAAAATATAACACTGTCAACGTTATTAATTTTCATTAAATTCGTTTGACTCGTATAAGGTGGCAATTTTACACGCATTGAGTTGAGTCGCGAAGTATTCGATGCTCGACGACTCAACTTCGAGCATAGTTGAGTATTAACAAGTTGCTCGTTCGCTTATTGAGTCGCTACGGGAAAGCCGCTTAGTTTTCAATATCGGACCGTGAAATTGCATTAAATAATTAGCTCGATAACTAATTAACTAAAATTAAAGAGCTTTCAGCTAGTCATTAGTGTATTTATAAAATATGAATGTGTATTAGAGTCAATAAATACTTATTGTGAATCTTAACTTAGGGCCAAATGCTATAGGAACATCAAAAAAAATCTAGATTAATCACAAATATGATATTGGCGTTAAGTTAATCTTGGTTGGATTTACAACCATCTAATCGGTCTTCTGTGAGTGTTATGCATGCCTTTAGGTAACTTGTCAAAGGACTATTAATGTATGTTTATCTACATATCAATTTGTAAATAAGTTGTTGGTTTGCCTTGGAAATAAATAATAGATGGATGATTTTCTAAGATCAATCATAAGATTCTATTTATTTTACTAACTCATTTATTCCCACTGTTTGGCATTTGCCAAACCGTGGGAATAAATGAGAATAGAAAAGTAAGCATTTGCTTACTTTTGCTATTCCCGTCTGTCCTCTGCTACAGGAAGCCAGGCCTTCCGGAGTCAAGTTCGTCTCTCAGTCTTCATCATGGTGTACTAAGACAATTGTATTATTATTATAATTGATTTCAGAATTATGGGGGTCACATTAAGAGTTATATTCATAAAATTTATAAATTAAAGAAATTAAAACCACAGAAAATACTAAAAAGTTTTTAAGCACTCAGATTTATTTATACCATTTAATGTGATGTTAAATACCAATGATCATCAACTGTTTCTGCGCACAAACCATGACGTAACTACATAGGTATATACCTATCAGAACCTTCTCTCTATTTTAGTTTAAAAAATAATATATTCATGAAGACATCAAAAGTTTAGATGGTTACTTATCTCTTAAAATAAATCGTTACCGCTTTCAGATTAGAAACTTTTGTCGAATTAAGTTTTAATTAACTTTTCAGGAAAGATTAATTAAATTATCCGAGCTACTTAGATACTGTTTAATTTTACAGAAAATGTACCTGTCTGATGTCTGATTGGACAAAGTTTACTTAATTTCGTAAGATATTGGACAGTCGTTTGTTTTAATGTGCATAGAGGTTTAGGTTGTCTAATAACGAATTTGGACAGTTCATAAAAATTAATTATTTCAAATAAACATAATAATATATAGATATATTAGTAATATATTTATATCAGATGTTTTTTTTTTATTATAAATTCTAAATAATTGTGAAGTTTAAGCAGGTATCCGCAACTCCACAAGCAAGGGCGTATTTTGCGTATGGTTGTAAGTTTAATAGTCATAGCTAGGTTTTAATACGATGAGAGATGCGAAAAAAAGTAATTGGCGGGTAGCTTTCAAATCAATAAATTAAATTATTTAGTCGATACCGCCTTATCATAGACCCGACGATACACATAATCTGTTTAGCTTTTTCACTATAGACAGACACTCAAACAAACAAACAAGTGATCAGAATATTTTAAATCAGTACATTATAGATCTTAAATCTGTCTACAGCTGTGAAATTAATGGATTAAGGAAGGAAGTGTTTCCGACCGCGTCTCGGCCCATTGTTTTATTGTCATAGACACCGACCAGTGACTTCTACTTAAGTAGCATTGACGTAAAATGTTTCTTTTGAACCAGTGTCTGATATTAATAGACAAGTGGATTACGCTGGAAGATGAGACAGAGAGAAATGTAACAAAATATTGGTGCAGCAACAAAGAGTAGGAAAAATAAAAGACTTGCTACTACTCTTTTTTCACAAGAAAGGATTCTGTGAGCGGTAGCGTAGCACAGTCAATTGTCAAAACGTCAAAAAATATGTATTTGTCAATGTCATACGTTTTGAAGTGCTTATCAATACACTTAAAAACGTCAAAATATATGACATTGACAAATGGTGCCGAAATAGCACGTGGCTTTTCACTTATATTTTGCCATTTCTACAATCGCATCAGCTGATAGAATTAAAGACCTAATTTAGACCACTGGGTTTAATTAAATAGAAGTCTGGATCAAAATCTACCGCAAACTTTTTGTGAATTGACAAATGCGTGTTAGGTGCTGTGTTAAGTTAAATGAATGCATCACTTGATTTGATATTTACACTTCAAGCAGTCTATGTTTTATTTTTAAAGACATTAGCCCAATTTTTGTAACGACGTAACTGTTGGTAAATTTTTGGAAATCAACCTAGTTGACGTAGGCCTTAACAAAGACATAATTTCAAAGCAATAAATTACACATTCATATAATTTTAGCTGTAGAAGACTTCAACTATATAAAATATATTGAAAGTTTCCTAATCCGTCGGTCCGAACTAAATTCATAATAAAATAATCAGAGCACAAACATTATCAAATTGTGCATAATTAATTAAAATCATAAACAATTCTACTGCACAAATCAGTGGATTTAATTACTTATTAATTGGTTCACTAATTAATACTCTGCCTAACCATAACCTACGTAAATAATTATGTAGGTACAGTCACAAGCATAAATATGTGTCACATGTGTGAAGAATTGATTTTCATTCAGATACGTTTTCTCTTTAGGTATTAATATAATTGGTATGGTATTACAGAAATAATATTTTATGTATGAATGTAAAGATGTATGTTTTCGAAACTGGAACTGTTTTGAAAATTACTTTGTACCCAAATGCGTACTCAGCTTATAGATTTCTATGTATGTATTGTATACTTTCTCTTCAAGCTATTCCTTGGATTTTGACATGTTAGGTGTCATTAGATTTGCAAAAGCACTTCATTTTATTTGGTGTAAATGATTTTGAGTTATCTTAGTTTATCTGGCGGCTAAGAAATACGAAAAATCACCATAATAATCCACGTACATTTTATTTACATACCGAGTGATCAGATTGAAGATTTTAATTCTAAAAAACATCCACACTTTGGCAATTTTTTTTCATAGTTAGGATTTATTTCATAAAATCCTCTCTCAAATTTGTAATTATGAAAATATCCGATTTAGATTTTGTGTAAGTGTAAGGTATTTAATATATTGGTGACTGTACTTATATAATGTATGCTCACAAGAGATAATGCTGTGTTCATCCAGGCGCCCGTAAGGCCGGCTACGGCTTTATCTTTGGATTCTGTGAGCTTAACTCGACGTGAGGATTATCTGATTAACTAGTACTACAGTACTTTAAGTAAACTTCGAATTAGCCCGTCTATTACCCGTCACTAAAGTTTTACGTAAACCTTTTTGTGTCGTTTTCTAAGAATAGACACACTTTGTAGAGAACTTTCGTATCGAAGGGTTTGATGTAAAAGTAGTATGTCTGTGCTTGTTTTGACTTTTCTTTGTTAATTACTTTGTACCATCGTACAATTAGTGTACCTAGTCTATTCCTAACTATATATTTTGCGGTCGCTCTTCAGTCTAACCCGATGGATCCGCTGCTTATCTGATTTCCACAACCCAGTTACTGGATAGCAAGTGATGGACAAACAGTTCAGATCAGTATAAACAATAAACAAAATACTCAATAATACAGAAATAATAATTCCAAATACATTATTGGCAAATACTAGCGCTGTGGTCATACCAGTCATAACCAGCATTTTACGAATATGCTATAACTTTAAGCCAATTTTTCTGTAATTGGGTTTGGGAAACACGAGATTTTTCTAAACAGTTCTTGAAGTTAGTTCCCACAAAGGTTACACACACACGGGTACGCATTTACTGTGTGCACAGCCTAGATGTGAAACTCTCAGTCGGCTTTTGTGTCCTTTTCCACATATTATGACCCATCAGCCTTCAAAGTCAAAGTCAGTTCAATAGGCATATTCTGGACTCGCTCGTTCCATCGTTGAGCTCATCAATCGCTTACTATTATAGGCGTAATCGAGGTCACGAGCAGGCTGTAACTTATAATAATAATAATATGTAACTAGTATAATAGTAATTTAAATACTAACGTATGAGCTAAAAAGTAAAGATCAAACAAAGTTACGCTGTAATAATCACATTTATTAATTAGAATTATAAGTAAATCCTATTCCCATATTAGACCATTGAATGCTTGTAACGACGCAGTGATGGTCCTGTTTGAGTTGTTTGTGTTTTCCTGCTACGAAATGTTTGTATATGATAAACATTGATTTCAGTGTTTTGTTAAGCCTGAACAGTGGTTGGACATTGCTATCAAAACAAGACGATGTAGGGTTTAGACGCAAGATAACATTGAAGATGGTTATTGTTGAATTAATTAATTGTGGCTGACAATTTTTTTTTTTGACATATTTTGTATAAATAAATCATCAGAAAATGTAAATCTTCTAAAATTCGGATCTTTCAGGTAGTCACATCTTCGCGCATAACATACAACACAGAGAATAACTGCATACTATAAATGAGATTTTCTGTCATAAACCCTAATTCTGGGTTAAGCTCTCCTTTGTACATAAGCTGTACCTACCTACTGCTGCATTTGTTTTTATTTAACCGACTTAAAAAACGAGGTTTACAATTCGTCTTGAACTTTTTTTTTATGTATGTTACCTCATAACTCGGAGACGGCTGGACCGATTTGAAAAATTCTTTTTGCGTTTGAAAGGGTATACTTTCTAGTTGGTCCCATTGTTACGAAATCAGGATCTGATGATGGGATCCTGGTGAAATCGAGGGAACTCTTCTAATATTATAGGCACATCTATAGCGTTTTGGGTATTTCTTATAGTACCTTGAGCAGTTGCTTTTGAAAAGTACCATTTGAGGAAGTTGAACTGATGATGAAGACCACAGATAGCCACTGAAACTACTCAATAATAAGTATTTCGTGGATTGCGATTCGATTACTTGAGTACGGATGTTAAACACTTTATGCTCGTCGCAATACATACGAGTATGGTGATGTAGAGCTGATGGTCAAGTACCAGGAGAACTCCTCCAAAATTAACGGCTATGCATCGGGAAAAGCAATATTTTGTAAAAGGTGATAAGTTGTTGACATAATGGCTTTTTTAACTAGATAATTACAAACCGACCCACTAAAAAGCGTGAAAAAATTTTTTTTTACAAAAAATAGAACCGACTTCCATATCAAAACACTACAAAGCCAAAAATAACTTTAATTTCGGAAGGCAGTGTGAAAAAAAAGAAAATCCAAAAGCAATAACACCGACTACCGAAATTAAAGTTATTTTTGGCTTTGTAGTGTTTTGATATGGAAGTCGTTTCTATTTTTTGTAAAAAGAAATTTATATGAATTTTGTACACACGCTAGGTAAATGCGTGCCAAGTAGAAGTACGATGACACTAAATTATATCGGCTAAATCCTGTTTGTAAAGTCACCTCTTTACCTGACTTTCTAAACAAAATACAGTCAGTACATTTTAGTATCGCCTCTTTCTTTTTTAAACATCGAAGAACATTGAACGCGCATAGCTTACATACATAAAATTGTGCCTCATCACGACGAGTCTATTATTCAGTGCCAGTACACCATGTTGTATTAAAACGACGCGTCATAAGTGCATCAATTTGTCATTACACCCGCATCTCCTGTTTGAGAAGGATCACGTGGGATTTAGTCTTAATTTTGAGTATTGTTTTTAAAATGAAGTTTAAGTAGTGTCATAATATCTTCTTGTAATGGAGTAGGGCTGTTGAAGCTACTAAACTCATTTACTCGTAAATAAGCACCGATGACCATTAGCATGGACATACTCTAAACTTCTAAAGTCTAGTCATAAGGTACTACGGAGTTCAGAAAAAGGATTACTTATGGCTGTGTTGTTTTGATAATGCAAAGAAATGTCATGACATAGAAAAAAGTTGAAAAGCCCAGTTTTTCTTTGTTAAAGACTTCTTTTTAAATTGTTGAAATAAAAAAGCAAGATTAGATTCCAAATGCAAAATAAAACAAGACCCAACTTCGGCCATTTTAAGTCCATTAACTTTTATTATTAGCTAAAATGTTCTTTTAACTACAAAGCACCTCTTTATCCGTTCTTTTATTTTAACAAGTTTCTATTTAGGGACGCAGGACACAGCAGATAAGTCCAATAAGCAATTAACTAAAACATTACAGACTCCAAACGATTTTCACATCGGGTCCTACGTGATTCAGCGCTCAGAGCATTTCCTTTTACTGTACGGAACTAAATTTAAACCAGATCAATACGGATTATTCTCACAGTGCAATGGCGAAGCAGACATTTTATTAATAGAATATCTATCTATTAGCTGTTTCCAACTGATGAGATCGTGGACCTGGGCTTTTATAAAAATGTTTTTACGTTTTTCTTTTGCAATGTGACGACAGACTTTTCCTTTCTATGAGGATAGAGAAAAAAAAAAAAAAAAGAAAAAAGGGAAAAAGAAAAAGAAAAAAAAGAAGAAGAAAAGAGAAGAAGAGAAAGAGGAAAAGAGGTTTTATGATGTATATTTTTTTCTTTTAGGGGCTTTTTAATTTAGTGATAATTTTAAGAATTTTCACTGTAAATTGGCTTACCTATTTGAGGGTGGGTTCACCACTAATAAGTAAGTTTAAGGCCTTTTCCACCTGATAGATTGAAGTAACTTGGTTTAGATTTTTGCGGTTTTCTTTATCATTTTCGTACGCACTGTTCGCTTTTCAAAAGATATGCAACTTTTTCTGGGTTTAGTATGTGCATAAACTATTTTATTATACCAATATTCCTTCGGCTTGTTATACTGTCAGGCGCGGCTGGCTTTTTGACATCTTTGGACATTAGTTTCGGTTAGTCATAATCCCAGCAACTAGTTTTATTAAGGGGTACCGTGTCAGCCAGTTTCTGAATAGTGGACTTCAGATAGGCAGTCGTTCTGTGTAAAACTTTGTTGCATCTGATTAGACATCGTATTTAAAAATTATAAAGATTATATAATTCATGTTTCAAACTATAATCTTTTGTTACTTTGTACGTCACTATTAAAGGAACACATGGAAGCTTTCGTGACCGATTCAATAAATATGAATTGGTCACAACAATTGGAATTTCAACCGGAGTCGTTTTATTACAACATTAAATACAAATATTAGCGTTCTTTAGAATGAATAATATAGGTTCAAAGTGCTCTAAATAGAAGCGCCGACATATAAAAGCGAAATACCACTCACTGATTAATCACGAAATCTCAGAAACTACAAGTAGTAGGGCTCTCAAATTTTGCATGGGGGTTCCTTTTAGTACGATAGATGCTCGCTAAGACGGGATTTTGCGAAATTCCCACGGGATCGGGATTTACACGGAAAAAGCTTCCCACACAAACGAAGTCGCGAGCAACTACTAGTACAATCTATATATGTCTATGCATTTTTGTCTATAGGAGCTCTAGCTGCTAAATTATTTAAGTGACAATAGCCTACTGGCTAAGATATCGAACTTCGAACCAATAGTGGTTCGTAGTTCGAACATCACACATTACATTATTTGGCGTAAACCCACTCCACACACAGCCATATTTAGCTTAGTTAGAGGGGTTAAAAAGATTGCAAGATTGCTAGTAATGTGTATTAGAGAAAATTAAGCAACGCTTGCCAGGGTTAATCCATACATGGATATGTCAACATAATATAGAGATACCTCGGTGCCTCGGAAAGCACGTTAAGGGTTCCCGCCCACGCCTGAATTTTTGTAGGACAGATAATCGGGCCGATTTTTCCTCCGATTCTTAGGACCGATTTTGTGGTCGACTCAACGCCTACGTCCGTCACTTTGTCTGTGGCTATTGAGGGAGCAGCACGTCATAGACAGAGAGAATCTTATGAATATAAGGAGGAAGGTGGATTTACAGAGGAAGGTTTGTCTTTGGCTTTTGAGGAACAGAAGAGAGAAAAAAAGTTCTGGGTTGATCCAATAATCTCTCAGAGATTATTGAAGCGCAACACTTGTCCTTCCCTTGCAAGTGCATACAGCCGACTGTCGGTGAGTAGTGTGCGTTTTACGCTACATTTCCGAACGTTCCATTTTTCACCGATAATCGGATCAGTCGGGATGCGCTGATTTTATTTCTGACCAACTTTTTGTAGGACGTGTGCGTTGCACTATTGCTATCAGTGTGTTCTATTTTTGTCCTACAAAAAATCGGTCACCGATTATCGGACGTGGGCGGGCAGCCTAAGCCGTTGGTCCCAGCTGACATTTGTACATCTTTGATAGTCATTACGGTTACTCAGAAATCAGAAAATCTAACCAGCTACTGGGATAAGGTCAGAAGTAGCGACCGCCTGGTCGCTCCATAATATTACTCAGCTGCATTCGTTTAGCCTGGAAGCGAACCCCGACATAGTTGGGAAAAGGCTAAGCAGATGATGATGACGTATTTTTGTTAAGGCGAAGCTGAAGCATATGTTCTAGACTAAAAATAAACTAATACCAATTCGTTTTCGTAAAATATGTAACATAGAATAATATACAAAACAGACATGTGTTTTCGCATATGTTATTGTTTCGAGTCATTGACCCTTTGGCAGACTATTTGTATAAAGAATATCAGCTATTTCTAGAATAAAGATGTATGTAGGTTTTAGTTGAACCATAGACGTACGTAGGTGGTTCACTAGTAATTTTTAATTTCGTATATTCTTTCAAATTGCAGAATTATTTGCTACTAGCTTTTGCCCGCGGCTTCGCCCGCGTTTATTTACACTTTGTCAATAATTCTTGTTGCCAATCGGTAAACCTTTTTGGGTGGTTAAAAATGCATATAATATTATAAAAAATACATCACCAGGTTCCATCCATCCCCAAAAATAGACAGACAGCATTTAAAATGTATCTCTTTAAAACCAAAAACGTAATGTATAATACATTTTTGTAAACCACGTTCCTGATTTTCCCGTCCTTGACTAAAACGTGGAGATTTTGTGGACTTGATGCTCGTGTGCACGCCACATAGTTGCCCATGGGAAACCTGCGACTTTCAGTGTCTGCCCTTTGAGCTTTGTTTATGGTCATTGCGAATACTGCTTTTAGGGTAAATTGGAGTCTTTTGAACTGGAATGGCAAATCGGTTGAGATTACGTTTTAGCAGCTTAGTTTGTTTGTGTAAATGGCGCAGGCGGCCAGCCAAGTTAAATTCTCCAAGTGCGAGTCAGACTCGCCCATGAAGAGTTCCGTAGTAACTACGCAAAATAACTTATTCTTTCATATTGTATGTATGAAAATGTGCTATGTCTCAAAAACTGCTGACCTGTTCTCGTTCAAACCAACTTTCGTCGAAAGTTTCTATTAAGATCTCCAGCATATATTTTTTTTAGATTTTTCTCTCCGTTATTATAGAAGTTAGAGGGGGAGGGGACACATTTTACCACTTAGGAAGCGTATGTCTTTTAAACGGTTGACTTTAAGAAAAAGTGGTGTTAGAAACCTCAATTCTATAGATACCAACACGTATAGGTTTGATGAAAAAAAAAATGTTTTTAGTTTCAGTTCTATGTATGGGGCTCCCTTAATTTTATATATATATTTTAATTTATAATAATAATCGAAAACTGGTTAACAGAATACTTCTACCTACCAAGTTTCACATGTGTAGTCGTAATAGTTTTGGAATAAAATGGCTGTGACATACGGAAGGATAGACGGACAGATAGACAGACATGACGAAACTCTTATAGTTTTTTGCCATTCGGCTACAGAAGAAATAGAAATGATTTGTTTATTATCTTGATTGGTTTAAATTTAAACGACACGGTTGGCGTAACGGTTGACTGGAGCATGACGTGGGTTCGACCCCAGCCCTAAACAAAGATTTGTATAGCCTACATGTAGTTAAAAAAAAATGTTAATTTCTTATTAAATAAATTTTCTTGTAAATTGGTTCTTGAATATAATAATTTAATATAATAATTTGAATGAATTGGAAGGGGGGAATACAAAGTTCCAACACCGGATTTCCGGGATAAAAACTATCGTATGTCTTTTCCAGGGTCTTAAACTATTTCCATACCAAATTTTATCTAAATCGGCTCAGCGGTGAAAGTGTGGGGAGGGTAGGGAGATCATTGATTCCCTATACGAAATTACATCCTTTAGGGATGATTTCCGGGATAAAACTATCCTATGTCTTTCCCAGAGTCCTAAACTATTTCATACCCAATTTAAAAATCAAATTTAATTAATTTAATTTAGCTTTTGCTAGCGGCTGCGTCCGCGTGCAATTCGAAAACTATCCCACGGGAACCTTATATCGGGATAAAAACTATCCTATGTCCTTTTCGGGGTCCTATTCCGGGGTATTTATCTTGCCAAATTTCATCTAAATCAGTTCAGCGGTTTAGGCGAGAAAAGGTAACAGACAGACAGAGTAACTCGCATTTATGGATAAGATCTCGAAAATGTAAGTTTATACCGTTTTATAAAACGTGCATATTTTCGCTTGTTGTCTAAGATACCTTGTATACGGTTTATTGATCAAACCGAAAGTGATACATATATTTTAGACTAAAGTGGCATATGATATTATATATCAAACATACATAAATATCTAGGAGATTCTATCACTTACGAAACAGTTAAAGGTATTTTTTAATATTTGCAAGAACCTTTCCATATCCTACCTACCAGGAACATTACATCGTGCATAAAAATATTAACCCTTAAAATTTTCATTTTCTAAAATTTTCTACGATGTCCAGTCTCGATTGTTCTGAAATGTACCTGAAAACCTTAAAACAAAGAATACAAACCGCCCTTACCAAAGAATAAATAAAGTAACAACTCCGAACTTTGCTTACAGGCAAAAGTTTTCAATACGGAAGCAACTTAATTATCTTGCTTCGGGATCGCCTGCAGCAAATCTCTGTTTGGGATATCACGTCAAATGATTTTATCTAATTGAAGTACAAAGTCGACGTTATTCATACTTAATAAGATACTTCCTTATTGATGTTTGAGCTTGGCCGTTTTCTGGGCAAATGTTGGCCGGGGACCCGGGGTTGATTTGCCCTGTACGTTACCCCCTCCTCGTGCCTCTCCGTTCCCCGTACCGCCCTTGTCTAGACTACCGCGGAGACCGATTTGGATTTAGTTCGTTCCCTACATTCGTGCGGGAAGGGTATCTCGCTCTCTGTGCGTTTGGCGCGAATTTTAAACGTCAGTGCGTTTCTACGTGACTTTTTTGAATTTGCAATTCTAGTGGTTCGTTGAGTGTTTTAGTGATTGACTGTAGACTTTTGTTCTTGAAATGGATGTATAATTTAATGTAAGTAAGCATTCTTTTGATTTTATTCGTTACTTTATGTTTTATTGAACGATTTTTTTTGTCGTTTTTGATTTTATTTAATTATTTTATGTCTGTTTGCAGTAAATTAAAATAAAATTCTCTGTTTACTGAATTTTATAATGTTTTACCACTGTTATTCTTAACTAAACACTCACCTGTCTTTTTTTAAATATGTATTTAATTTACTTATCTGGAAAGGACCTCCTCGGCACACACCAACACAACTCTCTAAATACAAGCACAAACAGTACTTATCCTTCAAGGACCCACTAATTCTAAACCAAAGAAATAAAGTCGCAACCAGATAAAAATTTTCTTCATTGCCAATGAGTTCTACAAACATTGGTCCCAACACTACCAGCCTTAAGTGCTACCATTGTAAAAAAATGTTGAAATGTACTTAAAAGGAGAAAAAGTCATTTCGAAGACATTTTGCGGGGCTCTTGAGAGTTTGCGGGATGAAAAAACCAAGTTCCGGCCGTGGACCACTTATCGACGCCGAGGAGACGCGATGAATTAGCGAAAATGTACTGAAAGTGTGTAGCGAGGGAGGTTGATGTCTGAAAAACTGATGTATTTTAATAAGTACTGAAATGAAAGAATTTTGGTAATACGACGAAATAAATTAAAAATACTTTTGATTCTTTGAGTTACCGGGTTTTTAACACGCTTTTATTAGGTCGACCTGTATGTAACTAACTATGTACTTAATGAAATCTAAAGTAACTAATTTAACCATCTTCCAAGGATCGTAGCGTAATGAAAATTGGCAGCTGTATGTAGTTCTGATGACAATATGATGTTACTGTCGAACTGATCTGATGATGGAGCCGGAAGATATGAACTGGAACTTCATGATGGAATATCGTATCATAGCTGTTTTGGATTTCATAGAAAAGTCTTGTAATGAACTTTGACCACGATTAGGTTTCAAGGTCTGATGATGAAGTCGGAAGATAGGCACTGGCATTCCATGATGGAATATCGTATCGTAGTCGTGTTTGCACTTGTAAGAAAGGCCACGTAATGGACTTTGAACACGATCAGGTTTCAAGGTTATAACAAACCCAAAGATTTCTTTTTGTTTTTACGTGCATTTGTAAAAGCGTGTTTTTCTAGTGTTTTTTAAACTATTAATTTATTAGATATATATTTTTAACTAAATTATAATTAAGCTATCGATAACTTTTTCAGCAGCTTCCCCAGGGGCAATAGTTTTTTATTAGCACAAATAAGAAGCCTATGTCCTTCTCTTAGGTCTTATCTATCTTATTCTTACGTCTCGGTTTTATCTCTCGGTTTTACCTACGTGAAAATGTAACAGACAGACTGAATTACTTTCGCATTTAGAATATTAGTAGGGGAGAACTTATTATTAATTTTTTTTCGGAATGCTAACAAACCAATAATATTATAAATTAATAGCAATAATATATTATTACTACATAAGTTGCCAATTACAGGCCCTCACAGCTAGATACAAAATTATATAATATGTTACATCGTAACTAGCAAAATAAGCCAATCATAATACCCTCAAATTATTTCAATACTTAAATGCAGTATGTTTAATGCACCAAATTCATAAAATATTGTTCATTTCACATTTAAAGAATTTCCAAAGTAAAAAACAACTACTTTATTCAAGTTATGTATAGCAATAATTTAGCTACAACTGTAAAATAAATAAATCACGAAATTTGGCCGTCCAACTGCGTGTAAGTCTCCGATACAAGCAAAACAAGACATAATTAGAGTTTGGTCGCTGTCGCAGCCCCATCCGATTAATGCGTGTCGTTAATTTGAAACAAGATCAGGACAGTCAATTTAATAATTTGCAAAATTAATAAAATATCATTGATATTACGTCTAAGGTCAAGTGGCAGAAAATGGTACATTCTACATCGGCGATTGTATTTAATAGATACTCAAATAGTATACTAAAAAAAATCTTCTCATTTCAAATAAATGAGAAGATTTTTTTTGTAAAATGGTTCTAGGTACTTAAATAACAAGATAACACGTCAATTCTTTGCCCTGTTCTTCTTTCGCCCTGTAATCTAGGTACTTAAGAAATTTTCTCTGAATATCAATATCATAATCTCAGTACGATATTTTGGAATATATATAGGTAGTTGTTCACTGCTCTGCATTGCTGTAAAATATTAAATTACATCAATTTTATTTACTTTGATAGACACTTCAAACTTTTTACGTGAAATGGTACACTGTTTTTATTATTGTTTATATACCAGTACCTGAAAAGTACCTAGACATAAAAATAAACATAATTATATCTCCTCAATAATCCTTGTAATTGCTGAAGTCCTGCCGAGATAGTAAAAAGCCGGAAACATAAGATACAAATAGATACATCAGTTCTTGTAACCGTAACATCTGATACATTCGTTTTACGTTCACTTACTGCGACGGAAATAAAAAATAAAATAAAAAATGAGAGGGAATAGGTTATTTCTAGGTAAGCGTGCTTCATCTTCGACCACATCAGCGTTTACCATCAGGTGATCAGGTAAGATGGTGATAAACATAAGCCTATCAATTTTAAAAATTATCAAACACTTTAAGTAACCGTCTTGTTGACTCTGACATGGTTTTTTATTTAATTATTTGGTCCTAGAGATGCGCAAATCCTATCCTTATGCATTTGTTTAAAAAAAAAAAAACATTGCCTCTTTAGGAATTTCTTCTGTATCGTGAGTCCATTTTTACAAATACACAGACACGGAACAGACACAGATTTGTAGGTGACGGAACAGAACTCACGACACATAGTGCAGCAGCCAATCGTTCAACCACTGCGCCAACCGTGTCCTAATTTTAATAGGTAACTTACAGTTCTGAATTTGTATACATCGGGGTATTAAAAACAAATGTAAAACTAAACCCCAGGATTTTACTAAGGAAACTCTATTTACGCTCAGACCAAATACTGTCAAATAGAAATAAAGTGTTACCTGTTATAATACAAATAAGTAAAAACCTTTTATCTATCCCTTGTCACCAGTTGTCATAACATTTATTTCATTTTAACCCAACATAAACATTCAGAGCAGCTGATTTTGAATACATTATTATTGAACACAAAAGAAGGGTTTTATGTATGACTTTCGCACTTAGGTTAAGTAAATACGGCACGTTTAGAATATATTAACATACCGTCATTACGGGCATAACATTGACAGTAACTTAAAAATAGAAACAAACTTTCAGAATATTCATTCTTTTTTCATTTCAAAATATGAAAAACCAACAGTACAGAGTATCAATGAATTATTCCATCTCGAATCAACTATATTGGACTACTAATGGCTTAAATCCGCCCCCAGTGCACCCGTGGCCCAGCCTCAGTGAGGTCACCAACAACAGTGTACATCACTTACCATACAATACTGCAACGTGCGCATATTAAACAGGATCACTGTCAGCCCACTTTACTGCTTAAAACTCCGTGCTGTTTGCAAAATGAAGGGGGATTTTAAGAAAAATATTTCGAGAATATTTTCATGCACGTGCGCTTTCTTATTAGTATTCATCATTGTTTTCATTTGGTTATGCTAATCATGGCGAAAATTTTACAATATACAGTTATTGGAATAAAATAGAAGAACCTTGCTGGATTTGACTATGCACAATAAACTAAACCTCTGTCGCAGAAAGTAGCGAAAATTCCTAGTCGCAATTCAACCGATTGGCAGGTTGTTGAACTTTTATTTTCATCGTTACTGTTACAAAAAATCTTTGCCCACGGCTTTGCAAGCACTACAGTACGCGTTTTTGCGTACAATTGTACCCTGCAAAGCGCTTAGAGCGCTCTGCTGCGCTTCGAAATATAGTGCACGTATACCTTTGGTCGTTCAAATACTAATGAATTAAACGTGAACAGGATTAGCGGAGCCCGGATAAATAAATTTACAGAGTAGCCAGATAATACTTACGCTATCACAAAAAAATAAAAAAGCCATACAAAGAATCAGTCGCGATAAACATTTCACTCTATGTAATGAAACTTTTATCGTCGTTTTACGACAATTTCGGTGTTATAAAAGCGACCCTTATCGTCTATTGTTATCTAACACCCGATAATCGAAAACTTTGAATTCATTCAAGGAATTTGATATCACCTAAACTTGGAAACAAATGGATGACTGGGTCTCCTGTCCGCTTGAAAACTTCCAATTTCAAGAGGTCACGTAATTATTCCACTTGGTATCAAGCGCCTCTCGTTTTAAAAGCCTATTCTTGTTACAGATAAAGCGGAGATATCTTCTGACCTTTGTATATCTTTAGGTATGTATTTTCAGGATAAGAAACAATGAATTTTAATTCCTGACGTCCCGTAAATAAGACGCTTATCGTTTTGGTAATTGGGAGTGCGGGCGACCGCTGCCATAACGCATGGGTTATCGATATGGGGGTATAAATTAAATTATACTATCTAAACTTGATCACGGTTGGGACAAAATTATACAAATCTGACCCATTTGTCCCGTACCTACTGCGTGACCTTGAAGGGTGGCAAAGTATGTTACTTAGAAGTATTTTACTTTTACTATCAGAATTTGCAGATTGTAAATATTTTTCTCATTCCAGCTTTGTTAGTTAATCAATTAAAACGATACAAATCATTTATTAGAGAAACATTGACAGGTCATTGATGTAATGTTCTATGTGACAAGTTGACTTTTTATATTTTTATAAGGTGGTCAGTGTCATTATGTCAAGTCAAATAAGTATTTAACAACTCTTCCGGTAATTATTAATTTTGATTAGTTTAAAGCGCGAGTATAGCTCGCACGCAATCGGTTCCATACCATTCAAAGTTTTAGTAGGCTTTTCTCAACGATTTTTTTTTAAGGGTTTCTTGTAGTTTATAAAGACTTAATGTTTTCTTAATTATTTTACGATACAATATATAATTAAATTATCCACTTTCGTCTGTCGATGTTCATTTATGTCATACCAACTTATTCGATTTGGAACATGGACATGAGTTATCGTATAATGGTTCCACTTTCCATTCGGACGTACGGAACCCTAATAAGAAGATAAACAAGGATTTCAAAAAAGACAAAACGGTAACGTATTACCTACTCCAGTAAATCTAACAACAATAACCGTACATTTCATAGCTGTGTTAGCTTACGCTGTCAAGATATGATGACCTGTTTCTAAAAAATAACTCCGAGAATTATTTACCCACTTTCAAAATGTAGGCTGTGACATTTGAGCCCGTAGCTTATCTTTTTAAGGACAAATATATAAAGATGCTACTTCAGAAGTTGTCTTTGTTGAACCAAGATAGTGTTGTCTAAAATAATATTTTTTATGGCGCAGGACACCCAACGTGCTATGTTGTGATGTAGTAAAAAGATATAGTGCTATTTAGATAATTTCAGCTAATTTCAATTACTTATCAGTGAAACACAAAAATATACAATATTTCCTATACTTTCCAACTGTTCCTGATATAAAATTGCGTCTTATCAAAAACGTATCACAGCTCATCGAAACCCTAAAGTGACATCGGGACCTAAATCCTCCATTCAAGTCTATCAAAATCGAATAAAGCACAATTTTCCTCCATTACCGCCCTTCATATCTTCCGTCATTTCACGTATCGCTTCCGAGCCCAAAAGAGGGTAAGATGTAAAGATGAAAATAATAAATCCGTATCGAATATGCACGGCTGGAGCGGATGAAAAAATTCTTCGCACGAAAATATTATATTCGGCCGTGTAATTCGTCTGTCGGGGATTCGTAGCGATCCATCAACAATTAAATGTTGGGTTGTTGGCGATACATTATCGGGCGTATTGCGAACGTTCTGATTGATGGCGGCTGGTGCCATGAAACCATAGATGCTACCCGCTCCATCGGTCGGCAGTATATCGAGAACGAGACCACTGTCAATGAGTGACCGATCACCGATTTCGCTACTACTCCATTCATACCTATCGACACCCAACTAATTAATATACAGCTCGCATTAACACTGAATAAACACGAAAATATGTATTTTATTAAACAAATACAGCCGAATAATTCTCCTCTGGGGTGGTCTTTGATAAAATTTACGCAATAAATTTACACGCAGATAATTACCTCCATTTAACAACCAAACAATGTGCACCTGATATTATTAATATTTTAGAATAGAGCGGGTTTAGTCACAGCCTCGAATTCGAGCTTAATTATTCCGTCCGTCGGATAATTAATTAAACAAAAGATGGTATGCAGGCTAGGTGAGTATTGAGACTGACTTCCATTGTTGTTTGGATAACAGGGAAAAATCCGCGATGCTTCCGGCTGAGTCCCTGCTCCTTCATTGTTCAGCCTTCCGCCTCATTCCAATTTACGCAGCTCTTTCATCGCGTGACTGATGCATTTATCATTCGTGTTTGAGAAATTTCTCTATCCCCTATAAATTGTTTATTGAACGGGCGTTTCTAATCGCGTCGCTACGTCTATCTCGATGTCTTTTTGATTCAGGCCCGTTCGACAGATTTGTAGGCATTTAGCGTGAGGCCGTAGGGTGGGTCTTTCGTTCCCATGGCATTGGGGTGTTACGCTATTTTAGTGCGTCGTCGTAGGGTAATTTACGAGCATGCAATGCACACAAGCAGCCCTGCTTTTAGGGTGATGGCCTGGAATAACGATTTTTCGTGAATTTATGTCTCAGTAAAGATGATAAGTGATGGCACTCCGATATTCACATACACGTTGAGTGTACAGTTTGAAATATGTATGGCACGAAATTAACTATTTCCCGTTTATAAATAGTCGGATACATCTTGATAGTGATCTAAATATTAAATGAAATTACGGTGTTTAGTGAGGTAGATAACGCTGGCGGCGATTAACTAATATCTGTAGTTAACTTATTACGGCACGTTTAATTGAATTACGTTTTGGTTTTGTTAAGCGGTGTGGCTTTGAACTTTGTGTTGTCTGATCATAATGGACTATTAGATATTTATTATCAAAGATGACACCAACACCATTTGTTTTGCCTTTTATTGAACAGAGATTCTAATAAAGATCAAGAAAGTAAAATAAAGTGTTGATTAAAAGTATATTACCATGATAGATAAGAGGCAAGGTTTACTTATTGTTTAAAAACGAAGACAGTTATAACGAAGTTATATTATTAGTTACAAAATTCCCAGTAGAAGATTGCATGAAAATCCCAAGTCTATATTTAATCCTCAACATATCGTTAATGTATTTAACATGTCCTACACACTAACATTCCGTGAACATAAAAGTGAAAGCATTATTTCTCCATATGCGGCGCGTGAAATATTTAACTACATAAACAAACCCACTTAATACTTGAACTGTTGGACCAATTTGTCCTCAAATTATCTGTCAAGGCATCCATTCCGAAAATTGTTCCAGATTTAGACTCAAAGGGGTCTACGCTACCGAAGTACTGATGTTCGGATTTGTACAATGTCTAAAGGAAGACAACTCTCATAGAATAGATCTGTCTGTCTTTCTGTCTGTCTGTCTATCTGTCTGTCCGTCCGTCCGTCCGTCCGTCCCTCACAGTCATTTTATTCCGAAACTATTAGGACTATACATGTGAAACTTGGTAGGTAGATGTATTCTGTGAACCGCTTTCCGATTTTAATAAAACCATTAAAAAAATATTTAAAATATAGGGGAACCCCATACATGCAACTAAAACTGAAAATATTTTTTTTTTATGAAACCTAATCGTGTATCTATAGACAGTTCTTTCAAAATTACAAATGAGTTTCTAAAACCACTTTGTCAAGTCAATCGTTTAAAAGATATAAGCTTCCAAAGTAGTAAAATGTGTCCCCCCTCTAACTTCTATAATAATGGAGTGAAAAATCAAAAAAAAATATATTATATCTGTTGGATATTTTTAGATTTTGCTTTCAACCAAAATTGGTTTGAACGAGATCGGGTTTGCAGTTTTTGAGATACAGCATATTTTCTAAAACCGCAAATATAACTTTTGTACTTCATACAAACACAATGAAAAACAAAGTTATTTGGCGTAGTTGTAAAAAATGTAAATAAGCTAGATTTAAGAATTTTGTAAGGTTTTTTTTTCGTCAAATAAATATACATATTATATTATATTATTATAGTTACTACGGAACCCTTCATGGGCGTCTGACTCGCACTTGGCCAATTTTTTACATCAAACGACAGTCGAACAGACGCAGTCATAAATAATACAGATAACGATAACAAATTATTATAAATACTGTTATATGAGTAATTATCTGTCGTTATAAATTAATGAAGCCTTGATAACCTTGACTGAGACCACCGGTAAGAAATTCCATTGAGCCACAAGTGTATCACAAGATCTGGACCAAAAATAAGTATTTGATAGAAAATGACAATGAGAATTTTAGAAAATGACACTTTATTTGTATATGAGGGTTCCAAAGATGCAAAAGCTACTCCCAGAACTATCATAAATCAGCAGTATACTTTAATATTATTACAAAACTCCATATCTTTTATGACATCGTGCAATGTCACGGAAAAAGGCAATGAGGTGTGAGCGCGGCGCATCTGCCAGTATTGTGCTCGATAATGATCGTTTGTTGCATATAACGCGCTGATTTTAGGGTCAGCTCATACCGAAAGCTTGGAGAAACTATGTGCATAGTTTGCTCACTCTGCAAAGCTTGAAGCAACTAAAACAATAGCAAGACCACGCAGCGTCACACTGTCGTCTTTTCTTCTGTTTTAATTCTGTCACTACAAAATAATAATAATAATAATATTTATATGCAAGTTTTAATTTTATAAAAAAATATCTATATTGTATTTATTTTTAAAAGCTTTATGCAAACACTAATGAGACCAATAGAAACATTGCCATAAGAAGATCGGATCCCCGATGCCCGGAGGTCTTCCGCAGCGGCCGGGGCGTGAGGAAGAGAGTTGACCCTCCCTTACGCGTTCTGCCTCCTCCTTTGCTATTTTGTCAGCTTCGTAGAAGGAAGTGACTGCACGGCGGCCCCAGATCGTAAGGGCTACTGAAGGATCAATGTGGGATTTTAGTTACTAGACAAAACTCCCTTGCTCTCCACGCAGAGCGGTAGGATTAGATGATTTTCCCTGAAAAAAAAATTCTTTACCAGTTTATCATGGGTGTCTAAGACATAACATTATAGATGCAAAGTTTTAACTAAATTTATTAATAAAATAAATAGGTATATAGTTCATAACAAGTTTATTTTAATACATTGAAGTATATGAATATATTAATAAAAAAATATAGAATTGGTTATATTTGACAACTCTGCTCTCTCGTGTTCAGAATTATATCGCAATCCTGTCCTATATAATTCGTGCAGCGTCGCGTCGCGTCTCGTTTGCATCGGTGTGCGCTGAACCTAACGCGCTGGTTTTAGCCGAATTTACGATACTGATAGCAATTGGCTGTCGTGGAAATTAATATGGTCGTTATACTTACGTATGTTTATTAAGCAGACCATTAGTGGTTGCAGCTTAATAGTGAAGGGTGTGTGAAATGTGAAATTTCATTTTGTTTTAGTTATTAGGTTTAGCTTATCACGGATATTGGTGTTGTGCATGCTGTTGATTTAAAAGCTTGGAGATTCACAGAAATTGATAAATGTTTTGAACTTTGTATAGGTATTTGTTGTTATTGAACAGCCAGGCACTCGACTTTGTGAAGACCGTGAGAAAACCGACATATTCTAGGACTTTTTTATTATAATTTTTGTTTATTTAATCAATAATTGAATATACACTTAAAAAAAACACCCTAAACTACATATGGGGTATATTAAAATATTATTTAAAGAACTATCCAGGCACCTAGTTGACACTTCGCGTGACCCAAAGGATGGCTTTTACCTTGGACAGCGGTTAAGCATTGCCATACAGCGTGGCAATGCCGCCAGTCTTTTGGGCACATTACCAGTAGACAGCGATGCGCACGAATTTCTGGACGTCATATTTTAGTTTATTTTCTAGGACTTAAAATTCAAAGATATGTAATTCTACCAACCCGCACTGGGCTGGCGTGGGAACGTAATAGGCTGAATTTTTATATTATTTTTAATAGTGCAATCACATAAACACACAGTGACACATTTATCGACATAAAGCATCAATCACAAAATGGCGCTCGCCTAATTTTCTTTGCCGCGTCTACGCAAACCGAGGTCTATAACCTTCCCTCCGGTAATAGAACAGTATGTTGAGTATATAAATTAGCTGTCAGAGCGCTAATCGCTCCGACAGGCCGCGATGAAACTTCAGAATCCATCAGTGGTCTTCTAAAAGGCCAACGTGTTCAGAAATAGATACACAATAAACGCAGTTATTTATATTGTTATCCTTTTAGCGAAAGCCGAAGAAGTCGTTACTTTTAACGCACATAATGCTACTGTTTGCTTAAGGATTTTGGAAGATGCCGATTTATGAATTCGGTGTTAAGAAATTGATTTTCCGGATTATTCAGCTATGTTGAAATTTAAAATTTGAGGAGTGTGAAAGAGGAGCTTGTGGTAAAAGGAATAGTAGCACGCATGTGCCGATCCTAGCTAAGGTTAAGCGACGCTTGCCAAATGTGGTTAGTCGTTGGGAGACTATCTCAGCAAGTACGACTTTTTCGTGCCTCATTCGGAAGCACACTAATATTAGTGTGCTTCTGAGTGAGGCACGAAAAAGTCATTATATAATAATTACTAGCCGTAATTTGTATATGTTTGACAGTAATTACGAGTAGTCAGTATCAGGAAAAATCTGACATCAGTTTTACCAAAAAATACCGTGTTGGACTGTTATACTGACAGCCAATCTCAAGATTATGATTAGGAAAGTTGTTGTTTTTCAGCTACGGCAAGAATTTCAGAACTGAAATATTATAATACTGTAATTAATTTTGGGAAGACACTATCAACTAGCTTTTTCCTTTTCATAGCTAATAAAACAGATATTTTGTAGCTACCCCTATGTCCCCGCTATTTCAACATGACTACAAAAATTAATTCAACTAACTAAAATCACTACTATTTCTATACATAAAACCATTAAGCCCAGAGTCAGCGATCCTTCACGCAAATTACGACCCCTGTCCTAGATTCACACGGTTCACAGAAAAAAACCGTCGTCTGCCAAACGTAAGTACAATAGGACACAATTACCGCCCGGCGGTCGTAATAAGCGCGAATGAGATAGCAATAAAATTTCTCCGCACAATACGGTCATAATTAGAATTAACTGTCTCATTCCCACCCACATCCGAAGGCCATCTCCATTTTGTCCATTCGCCCCATTGATGTTGACCAGAGTTTTCTCGGCTGTTTTGCTAGAATTATGGGCTCTATTGAATTTGTCTCGCTTGCTGATCCTGAACTGTGATAATGACTGAACCTTTATGAAGTCCGCTTCTGTGAATGGAATTGAACTATAAACTGGTTATAAGAGTTATTATACGTTTTGTTAAGGATTATATTTGAACTATAATTACCCAATTATTAAAAAAAAAAAAAACCATTAATGTGGATGAATTGCCTGCTCTCTGAAATGTCAACATAAAAAAGGCCACCGATTAATACCGATACTGCTTTTTTTCCGGGGAAAAATCATATTTACTCTAGGTAGAGTTCTTCTCCTTCTGTCTGAAACCCACCATGTTCCTATATTTCCTGTTGTTCCGTGGTATTCAGCATTCCTGCAACCCCAACAAGAGTATTAAATTCCTTGCCTGCTTATTAAAGCAATGAACCAATGAACCAATGTGTCTAGTGATGCAACGAATACTACTTTTAAGAATACGAATACGAATATCAAACCTACTTGTATTCGGCGAATACGAATACGAATATCTCGCCATGGTAATAAAAGACTTATTTATTTGATGAATGTTTAATGTTCTGCTCTTCTAATAATTAAAATTTACAACAAGCAAATTTTTATTTAAAAAACATAAAATTTGTAGATTTTCTGGTTTTAAGCCATTTCTTTTTTCAGACTGGATGTTCCCAGTCGTTGAAAAAGTCTTTCCGAGGCGACTGTACATGGCTTCATTGAAAAATATTTCGCTGGCAAAGTCTAGTACTACATAGACACAGCCATTACTAACATTCGTCTAAGTTACTTAACAAAGTGACATTGGAAACACTTCGATAAATTACCTAGTAAGTATATATGGTCTGTATTTTTTTTATCAACCAAAAGTAGTTATTATCCTACTTTTTGTTGATAAAAAAATACAGACCATATATACTTACTAGGTAATTTATCGAAGTGTTTCCATATGTCACTTTGTTCTCGTTTACGAGAAGACATTTTCAATTCAACTTCAACTTCTTTAAATTCGCAGCAACCTCAGAAAATAAATAAAACAATACTCTCTTGCTTGACTTGTGCTCACGACTGACAAATGAAATGAATGAAAGGAAAGGAATGAATGAATCAATCCATGGTTCGTAATCAAAATGATAGGGAAACTCCCGGAGCCGCGGGAACTGTATAAACCATGGCCGGGGAGTCCCCCGTCGCGTCGTCGTTGTGGACTTGTGGTTAAGGGCCTCTGAACACGTCATATTTTTACGAGCGTTTTTCAAATCTGCAGTAAATAGAGTTGCGTACAAAAATATTAGTTTTTAAATATTCGTATTAGTATTCGCCGAATACGAATATTCGGTAAATGTCTACTATTCGGCGATTACGAATATTCGTATTCGTTGCATCACTAAATGTGACCAATGTCACCACTCTAAAAAAAATAAGTTTGATGACAATATATTGTCACCTAATTAAGTCATAATTTTCCTCCACCTTACCATTTTTCAACTTTCGCCCAGCAACATTTTTCCACCTATCGCTTTAATCTTTGCACTTTCCCTATGCATTTTGTTCACATTCAAGAAAAGCTAATCTACATTTAGCTAAAAAACTTGTCCGTATTTTGCCGTCTAGAAATCTAACAAGTAATATCATTGTAGCTAGCTCGGTATAAAAACAAATACGGCTATAAAAACAAAAGAGAGCTTGCTAAAAGAACCAGACTAAAGTAGGCTACTTGAAACTCAACAAGACCATTTTGCTAACGGAATTTTACAAAAAACCTTTCAAGAAAAACACATGCGTTTTCTTAAACGTCCAGTAGCTGCCACATCGTAAATGCCACTCTTTGTTCCAACATCTGTTGTTGTACAACACCTTTATGCTTCTGAGTGTAAGTTTTTGTCTAACCAATTAAAAGGATAGTTTCTTGTGTGTATTGAAATTCACGGATCACTCAAGCGGCCCTCATTTAGAAGATTTAAGGAATTAGAAGGGAGAATAGTGCGCATATTGTAGCGAACAATGTCCTATTGTTTTCGACTTAAATGTAGAGGTTTTGTGTTAATAAACTGTTTCATTCAGGGCTTATTTCACGTGGTATTGTTATTTTCAGTTTGTGGAGAGCTCTTTATAATTATAGTGTTTTGGTAGCGTTCTGATGTTATTTAATATACTGTTGCTTTCACGTAAAATTTGCGCATAGAAATAACAAAACGGTTTGGTGTATGTAGCAATGAGTAAACTGTGTACATTACAACCCACACGGTACCTATCAGATTAATGACCTTTCGTTTATTGCAACAAAATATATTTGCGATAACAAATCCATTTCACACCTAACCAAACAAAATCTAAATCAGATTATCGCTATACAGCTTAATCCATGAGGGAAAAAACAAGCGCACACACACATACACATTAAAACAGGAAATAAACGCACTGTGGGAAAACAAATACTAAAATGCAAATGCTCGTAATTAGTTGTGCCATAAATACTGGTCGATTCTACCCATAAATAACATAATGGAATCTCTAAACCGAAATCATAAAGCATTGCTGGTGAAACCGGAGCTCTGAATATTAAAAGGATTTGATTACGGCTCTGAAACCTTTCGGGCTTAGGAAAAAGTGTCTGTATTTTTTTGTTCATGCATACAGATGTTGTTTATAGTAGGGTTACAAGAAAGAACCATTTTGCGTGCTAGTTTTTTTTTAATTCCATTACTTTGTAACAATATAATCTCAATTCCGCGAACGTTTTTTCTTATTAGTTGACTGTTTCAAGAATTTGTTTTGGAGATCAATGTTAAATTGATATGGAAATCAAAATGCCTCAGTAAGAATCTTAATTTATCATGTACGTTACGGAACTAAATAAGTTCTAAGGTCGGTTTACAGTCTGAGTACCTGTACCTTACATAGAGCGACTACACAACCTAGTAATTGGGTAACACAATACCCCAGATTTTCTGACTTTTGACTACCCGACCACCATACTATTGGTTTTAAATGCTTCTCAAGGAACGAAAGAATCTCAATATGATAAAATTGCTACCTATCCACATATTGACCTTGAAATTTAACTACGGTTTACGTGTTAGGCTTAAATTAATAACCAAATACACGTGTATATTATTCTCTAATATGTTAATGGTTTTTTAATTAATGCTGCTTTTATTCCTATGATGAACATGACTTATGGTAACCAACGAGTATTCCATAGATTTAATATGTAGATACCATAACATAAAGCATATGTATACAATCTTACCTAACTTACGTATTGGTTTTACAGCTCGGAGTTTTTCTTAGCCTAGCGAAAAAATAACATTTGAAATGGTCTCTTTTATTTACATTATTTTCTTACATGATAGCGAGTGTCTTATACAGAGTAAAGCTTTTACTCAAAGTGAGAATACTCCACTTCATTTACCCAAACGTGTGTAGTATTTCTTAAAGTAAGTGGCGTCTGAGCACTGTCACTAGTTGTACTAAAGCTGCACTTAAGTGGGATTCATTGGTTTGTGATGTGATGTGGTGTGCCATATTCCGCGTCAAGTTCTGTAATATAATATATTACATTTTGTCAGTAACCTTTACATAATTCCTTAGTAGTTTAGACATTTCATACGAAGTTTGAGGTGTATAATTATCATAGTGTAATTGTATGAAGTAGTCTCCGTGGATATCCTTATTTCCCAAATATCTATATTAATCCTAATCTTATTATAAATGCAAAAGTTTGTAAGGATGTATAGATGAATGTTTGATACTCTTGTACTGAAAAAATACTCAAAAGATTTAGATGAAACTTTATAGTAATACAAGCTAAAACGTCAGAATAAAAAACACTCACATGAGCGAAGACGCTGGCTGAAACTAGTAATTTGTGAATGCGAAAGCTTAGATGGAGGTATCGATGTTTTTTACTCAATTAGGCCAACAGGTCTGAACTAAACCTATATTAAATTTGGCACGGAGGTAGATTATTGACTGGAATAACATATACTTACACCTTTGCGTTTAAGCGGATGGTTTATCATTGACAATACAGATATTTTAAAACGAGTTAATAATTTGTATCAAAATCTGGAATGGTATACAAACACACTGGGCAATAACTGGTAAATACTCAATATATTTGTTTGCATATTATGTAAAGAAAATTGGTTTAACTAATTAGGTAGATTTCTAAAAAAAATCTTTTGATCTATTCACGATATTACTTTTCCACATAGGATACTGTTTTAAAATATATTATTTCTTCACCTCCAGTGTGGATATCAAAAATTTTATTAGTCCACGGTCCGAACACTGTAACTTATCGTATGATAATTAGGCTAATAAATTCCGGAATTTAAACATGAACCATTATCGAAAACACTACGCTTAGGTAAAAAGCTATCAATCAAACTCTTTGAAATTCAATCCGTATTTTAGACCCTTCAATTAAGCATAATTTTAAGATAAGCCTTTAATTTTTACATCACGGGTGGCCCAAAGAGAGTGTAAGGCGGTCATTAGCCACTTTTTATGTAAGCTCTTCTACCTTTTGTCTTACACACCATATTCCTCCGACATAATCCATAATACATGAGATATTGTGCTCCTCATAGCAATTATGTGTAATAAATCTTATACTAGATCAACAGCTGATGCCTAATTTATTTCATTTTATTCAAGCTTTACAGTTTATTATAGTCGGTTTAAATAAATACCAAATCATATTTGATTTTCGTTGGAGCACCACTTTGGTGACCTCAAATCACTCAACGCTGCGACCGCATTATCATCCAAAATAAATGACCAATTAAACAATCTAATTCATTTCGGTCGGGTCCCCGGTTAGGGTGGAAACATAAATCAACATGCCGTCGAGTGGCGATAAACATTTTGTGACTTCCAACCCAGGTGATAAAAAAGTGTCCACTTTTTTGGACATTGCACACGCGAAGAGCCTTTGAAAGGGTGACATTTTTTAACTCTAACGGCTCCTTAATTGTTCCAGCCCACCCTTTAGCGTTAAGCACGTCCCTTTTTGACAAAAAATTATCCTAAATAAATGACCCTAACGAGCCGATTTGGAGCTTAGATGGAACAAAAAACTAGTAGGTGCTGTAGGTAGCTCTGTAATTGGTCAATAAATTCGTGTGTGATAAGATGAAATTCTTTCATTATTGCCGTATAGACGCCACTTAAATCAATATTTTAATGCTGCATGCCTGGACATTGAGTGCCTGCTAATAGGGTAAGCAAATAAGGAGGTGGACACACTTGTATAAAGTGCGCACAGTGCGCGCTACGGATAAGAGGGTCAATATTTTGATAGCGCGCGTGGTGCGATGATGGTAGAAACATGTGGTCAAACATTGAGCAACACTGTATGGGTGTTTAATCGTTGCGGCGGCGCCGCGGCGTGTATAACTGCTTGCCTCGGCAAAACAAATGTAACCGCGCTTTCGCCACGCGCGCGCCTAGTCATGGGGGTTCAGGCGCCAAAAATATCCACCGCGATGAATCAACCGCTAACTCGAGAAATTCCTGAACATCAAAGGCGGGAGTTTCGCGGAACTCCATTTTATATTTTGTACCTTATCGCTCGGTATGTCTGACATTTTGATTGGAGAAATTTTGTACGTCGTTCATTATTAACAGCTGTGAATTATGTTTGAAATAAAAATATATAGAATACAATACAAAGATTTTTAGAGATTTTTCCATTAAGTAATGAACAGTTTGTTTTGGTGTTTCTTCTTGGAATAGTCAATTAGGAAACTGCGGCCTTATCTAACTAAACTTAAAACAACAAAATAATACGTGTGAAAGTGTTATTGTGTAATAAATACCTAATTTACTAAATAAATATTTAATTTCAACGGTTCATGTAATTAAATATAAAATGAAAATGTGTAACGTAATCTTGTACCTACTATCTATTTAAAATAAAAGAATGACTTTTACATCAAAATCAAATCAGCAATTAATATTAAACATCCAATTTGACAAAACCATCGTAACACGATTTAGATTGATTACGAGACCGGCGCGAATCAAAAAACGCTTGTAAATTTTTAAAACACTAATTTTAAAGTTAAAAGGCACGGTTTAATGACGTGGAAAATTTGACACTTGGCCGAGGGCGGTGGGCGAGAGTAAAATTATTCAACATTTTATTGACGGCCCGAGAGATTTACACACACAGCTGCCTCGGTGGGTTGATACCTTGCTCGCTGGCTTCGTGGCAACGACGCGACGGTGAACACATAGCCTTACATTTTATATCAAGTATTTTGCATGCTACAAGATCTTATGTAAATTGTGTGAATAGCTCCGATATAGTTTTACATGGTTATTAAAATTAAAAAGCCGTAAATGGTGCACGCGAAGTGTGCAATTTATTACAGTAACCTAATTTTTTGTTTGCTTTTCGTTTAAGACTTGTTTGTAGTTAATTTATTATGGTTCACCGCGCTATGGTAAGCCGCAGCACTTGATCCCAGTGCTATCGAAAAACCGCAAAGTGCTCGTAAAGTTGAAGTAAATGTTTACTGAGATGTTTAACGTTTTCTTTTATAAATTGCACCGTTCTGAACCGCATTCTGCATTCAGCCAACTGAATAATACCAGCTATACGGGTCAATCTACTTGGTTAAGCAACTATTGCCAGGGTCAGTTCGTGAATGGGTGACCTCGTTTTTAACCTCGTTAATTAGGGATCCGTACCTCAAAAAGAAAAAAAAACGGAACCCTTATAAGACCACTTTGTTGTCCGTCTGTCTGTCCGTCTATCCGTCTGTTTGTCAAGACCCTTTTTCTCTGGAACGCGTGGAGACATTAAGCTGAAATTCATAACAGATACTCAAGTCTACTGTCCCTAAGAGATGTGAAAAAATCAAACTACTAAGCCAACGCAATCAAAAGATACAGCCCTTTGTGCCACATTTTTGACACTCGCAAGGGAATCAAAACCTACAGGGTGAACTCAGAATCTTGAAATTTGTACAAAGCAACGTCTTATACTACAGATAAAGGAAAAATTGCGAAAAGCATACATTTTTGGTTACATGATATAATAAAAATATTAAAAAAAAAATACCTACAAGTTTGTACGTAACCCTCGGTGCGCGTGTCCGACTCCCACTTGGCCGGTTTTTTATATTTAAAAATAGCACGCTAATCTGTTAAGTATAGAAAATCTGACAACAGTATTGCCAGGTGGTATCGCGTTATGCAGTCTTTGGGTAATGGAGGTCAGAGAGATAGCCACTTCATGTAGAATAGTGGCTCAGATACACTTACATCGAGCCTAGCATAGATAGAAAAAGCCTAGGCAGATGAATGATTCACCGCAACAAAATTGTTGCTTATATTTACGCTAATTATTTCAAAACTCGATAATCAATTTTATTTATTAATTAACATGAAGTTATAGTTACGTTATAACTAAATACTACTTTAAAATCTTGTAGGTAGATAGAGGACCCGAACATAATATTCTCAATGTAGCCAGTCTTTTGGGCACATTACCAGTGGACAGCGATGCTCACGAATTTCTGGAGGCTATATTTGAGATTATTTTTAGATATACAACGTGTAACGGAAACCCCATATCAATCCAAAAGGGCTGAAGACAACATCTGGTATGCAGTCTCTATGCCCAGTTTCAGCACAAAATAAGTGACTCAAAGAATTGATACGAAATTATCGGTTTCATATGTTTCTTGAATATCAATCATAACAACGAGTCACAGCACTACGAGGGTCAATAACTTTCCACGTTTCTTGCCTATAACACGATAATTCTCTTCAATCTTCTTAATTTGAAAAATTCAGTCTCTGGTATCAATGTATTGAAATTTCTAATTAGTTCCACACATGAAGACATAGGATTACCAAACCCTTGTCATATCGTTTGTTATCATCCAAAGATGCCGTGCACTTGGTATGAATATACCCTTTAAATTACACGTTGTATATAGTTTAGGGTTTTTATTTAAATGTATATTTTCAGATTTGAACTAAAATAAATATATTCTCAAGATTGAAACTAGCCTGTTATATATTTTACACAAAAAAAGTGTTGACGTTAAGAACTACTCTTAACCTCTACAATTTTTGGGTCCAATTTGAAACTGAGACATATTTTCAGTTATTTATTGACAGTTTTACTTGGCTGATTTTGCAGAGATATCATAAATAACGGTTTTTATTTCAGTTCAGCATTTATTTTACGATGCCAAGCGAAAATTCTTAATTTCATGTTTCAATCTGTTTTCGAATTGAACGTTTCAGATTTAATGTCACAATTCTTGTCATGCAATGCGGTGTTATTATTACTTTAATTCGAATTCAGGGTAGTGTTTATTGATATTGTAATAGCATGAATTATGAAAATTGAAATTGGAATCAGAGGTTATTTTGCGGTAATCTGTGATAAATACATTTTTATTGGTCAATATTTAATAAAAATTCCACCAAATATTTGTTATTCGAGCTGCAGGCGCTGGAACATGCAACCCAAATCTATGTAGGGAGATGTGAATGTTACTTTTAACTTTCCGAATACTATTTTATTTTATTAAATACTTATAATTTTTAGAGAAAACTAGGAATGCGGTTAAAATCCACATTACCTACTAGCAATCTTGTTAACCACTCCAACTAAGCTATACAACGTGTAATTTAAAGGGTATATACATACCAAGTGCACGGTTTCTTTGGATGATAATAAACGATATGGCAAGGGTTTTATAATCCTATGTCTACATGTGTGAAGTATAATAGAAATTTCAATCCATTGATACCAGAGGCAGAATTTACAAATTAAGAAGAACGAAGAGAATCACCGTGTTATTGGCAAGTGACGTGGAAAGTTATCGACTCTCGTAGTGCTGAGACACGTTTGTTATGATTGGTATTCAAGAATTATGAAACCGATAATTTGGTATCAATTCTTTGAGTCACTTATTTTGAGCTGAAACTGTGCATAGGGACTCCATACCAGATGTTGTCTTCAGCCCCTTTGGATAGATATGGGGTTTCCGTTACATGTTGTATAGGGTGGGTTCACGGCAGTAGTGTAATGGGTGGGGTTCGAACCCAAAATCTCTTGATCACAAGACCGACACCTTAGCCATTAGGTAATTGACGCTTAATTTCAAAAGCATCCTCAGGATAACGACCAATAATTGTCCATAAAATATGTAAAGGATATTAAAGGTTTTACAAATAACGACAAATTTTAAAGTTGATGGATAAGATCATTATATTTTTGTTTCATTATAAGAAGTCCTGAATGTTTGCTTATCTCTTACTTCACTATTGATCTCAGTCTGATAGAATCTTGAACATATTTTCATCGATCCACGTACATTACTTCCAGATGAACATTATACTAAAACATCCGGGAAAAACGAAAGTTCCCATGGGAATTTCAAACATTAGCAGGTGCAGGACGTAGTTTGGTGAGTTTTTAAACTATTAAAAGGTTCTGTAGATAAGTATACTGCAGCCTGCACTTATTTGCTTAAGATAAAAATTTGCATTTTTAAATCAAATATTTTTATCTCCCATTATGTTAGCTTTCCTTGAGTTTTCACTTCGAGTAACTCGTTAGATAGAATATACTTTATTGTACACCAAAATTTAAACACACCTATTTAACAACATTGCTCAATTCCATGGCTTTTTTTTCAACAAAATTACGAAGAAGTAATGAATATTTTTAGTTTTACTATCTAGTTTGCTTCATAAAATCGACTTATGAATGACGGCTGCTAAACATGAGCATGCTCATGAATGTGCCGGCACTAGAGCATTGAATCGAAGATTGACGTCTTGATCAATAAATACGTGCTTGTGAAAATATTTTGATGACTGAAGCAGCAATAACTTATAAGATTATAATCACATTTTCATATTTAGAAATGATTCTAATAATATTTCCTAATCAGATAGATTGATATCTATAAAAAGCACACGTGTCGCATGATCGCCGATGCGCTTGCTGCTAAATAATGCTTTTAAGGTTTGCTGGGTGTCCATAATAGTCATATTTGCAGATTTAATGTTGTTACGCGTAGTTGCAAGGAATTCAACAGTCTTCAAGTCAGGGGATAATATGTCACTCAATTACCTGAGTTGTGAAAGACACTTTTAAAGTACTAACAGCCGCGCGGGGATTCGTTCTCGTGGAATTTATTACGATAAAATCATAACCCCCTTATTGTTGCAGTTGGGTAATCTTCCTCAAGCTTCAAGCTACTTCCATACCAAATTTCACCCAAATTCCTCGAGGAATTTAGAGATTAGCGCGTTTAACCAAACAAACAAACTCTCCGCTGTATAATATTATGAAATGAAATGAAATGAAATGAAATGAAATGAAATGAAATGAAATGAAATATTTATTTTGTAAATTGGTTATAAATAACACTTTTACACGTCATGTTTTTTTGCGTGTTAAGTTTAGCTAGATGAGGCCGGTATTTCCTAACTGACTACTCTGAGAAGAAACACCGAAACAAACTCAGAGGTCATAGTCTCTTTTAAAGTCCAGACAATTTGTATTTGTATATGAGAAGCATGTAGGTTCATGTCTGTGGTATTCTTTTGAGGAAATAACCACGCAAATTTGAGCGGACCTGTCCAGACAGTGCAAGCATTTGTCAGTTATCGTGTAGCTCAACTTAGAACTTAAGGAGCTCAACAATTTGACGAACAATACCAAAGTAAGGACCTTTGGGTAGGCCACACAAGAACTCAAACTGCTTGACATCATTAAATAAATTATAGTGAAAGCAAAAACAATGAAGAAAGAATAACCTACATCGTCCTCACATTTACAATAATGAAATAATTATATATATATAAAAAAAAAACAACAATATAAAAAAAAACAACAAACAAAAACAAAAATTAATAGGTATATACAATACTTGAGAAAGCAAAATTTTAATTAATCAAAAATAAATCATCAATCATAATTTTAAAAAGAAATAAAAAAGGCACACGTATATCACTGGAGCATCTCATTCCCAAGCCTTCTTGTCCTCAATATAATCTTTAACACTGTAAAAAGCTTTCTGACAGAGCTTAAGTTTTATAAACAATTTGAATTTATGAATACTTAGTTCTTGAATATGGCTAGGAATTTTATTATAAAAACGTATACATTGGCATCTAAACGAACCACCTATTTTTTTCAACCTTGTTTTAGGAATGACATATTTGTCTTTGTTCCTTGTATTTACACTATGAATATCACTGTATTTTTTAAACAGATTAATATTTTTGTGTGCATACAAGAGATTCTCATAAATATACTGAGATGGCACAGTCATAATATTAATCTCTTTAAATTTGTCTCTTAAGGAGTGCTTAGGACTTAATTTATAAATTGCACGAATGGCCCTTTTTTGTAATACAAATATTGTGTGAATGTCGGCAGCATTTCCCCAAAGTAAAATGCCGTATGACATCACACTGTGAAAGTAACTAAAGTAGACTAAACGTGCTGTTTCGATATCAGTTAATCCACGTATTTGTTTGTAATTAGTATAGTTTGGTACTTAGTTAGACTGAAAGACAATCTTTACAGAGTTGGGAAAAGGCTAGGAAGATTGATTGCACAGACAACTCGTGCCGTTGCATGTCAGTCAGCCTTAATATGGAATACAACAGTAAAGGTGCTGCTTCTAGAGGTTGTTCAAACAGAACACAATAAAACTACTGTTGCATAAACAACAATTTTGTGACAAAACAGGATCAAGAATTCACTGATAGCCGTTGATAATCCTGTCTGACTCTTTAGGTTATCTATAACTATTAATTTATGAATGATTATCACAATTGAATAATGTGACGCATTTGTAACAGAAAACGTCTTTTACGCTGTGAAACGACTCATTGACAGCACTTTGTGAAATCAATAAACGCATTAATTTTAATATGTATTGTATTAATTTGAGTACTTACTGTGCTAATTAAATGTTAATTAATGGGTATTCAATGGTGATAATTCGAAAACCGCTGATAGTGAAATATTTGTGTTTAATTTTTGTTAAATAAACATACAACATAATATGTATCCATGTCCATGTCATGTCTTCTAAACTTCCTTTTTTGAAGCTCTCATATTCGTTAAATTAATGTGATGAATAGTTAAACCAACAATTTAAATGTTTAAAAGTATGTTGAATGCCAACCAATATTATCAATTGACCTGCAGTTAATTTGTGAAATGTCGATAATTACTTTCCGAAACATAAAGACCGGGTGGGACGATAGATACGAATGTTAACAAACGTTAAAGAGCTCATTAGGCACGTGAGGTGCCGTTAGAGGTATTTAACGTATAAAAAAGGTTTAAATCACATATAACTCTTTCACACCGCACCTCACTGAGAAAAGCCGTACACAAATTACAAACTTTACAGCCGCTCAGTCGTCAATCAGGGTGTCACAACCTAATAAAATAAAACTATATCGTAAAACTCTTCATATATTTATCACACGTTTCACAAGCCATCGCAAAGGAATTCAGAACTTTGATCGGTATACCAACATAAACTTTTGCTCCTTTGGACGTTTTGACAAGTCAGACTTCAAAGTTGGCAAACGTTATTTATAATATTTATGTCTTGAGACACTACGGCACTTCGATTTCTGATATTATGTTGTCTTTCATGTTTTAATATCTGAAGAAACTGTTTATTTTATTTGACTATAATGTTTATCATCGAACATTGGCAATTATGTAACTTTTAATTTTCTTTCATTGATCATTAAAGAAAACCAAGGCGATGATAACTTGTATTTGGATTAAAAAAATATAGCACCAGTGTTCTGAATAGATTTTCATGCTTTTTTCTTCGTAAAAAGGCACACGTATATTGCCTTGTAGATTTTTTGAAAAATATGGCATGCAAACTTTGTATGGATTTCTTTTCTGAGATAAATAAATAATAATAATAATACTTGGAAAAAAATAAATAAATTTCACAAATCATTACATTTTCATGGGTGATTTACTTTTTTACAAAAACCCAAATGTCCAAGGAATAAGGAACACAACACAGTCCCAGGTGTGACAATGTTATTTCTATACCAACATTACAAAACTTTAGCTCTAAGTTAAGCAGAGGGTGTTAACTTTGTCCTTTCTATTGTTGATTTTTTGTTACTTGACAAGTTTTCTTTGACGCCCCCGCTAATAATCTCCTTTTATTTACTTACCAAGTTTTTACGGGATGCTCTAGGGTTTTTATGGGATTGTTGCTTGTAGTTAGGCTGGGATAATCTTTATTTATTACCAGTGTTGGACTGACAATTTCAACATACCAATTATCACAAATAATAAGTATTTTTTTCTCCTTCAAAGTCTGTATTGGTGTGTGTTTTTATTGATAGACTCACGTTTGACCACAATCTCACGTGATAGTAAGCGATGATGTGGTCGAAGATGAAGAAGTCGCTTACCTAGAAGAAACCTATTTAATCTCGACTTAAAGGCCCCCAGGTTATAGCTATCAGGAAACACAGACTCTGCCAGAGAATAAATTGCGCAATACGGTTTCATTTCAACCTAACTAAGGCAATATAACCAAAACAAACGATCAGAGCTGATTATCTGTTGCAAAATATTATATTTCAAATCCCCAATCATTCACGAGCATCCCAAATTCCCTCTTAACAATAATCTTTCGGGAGCTTTGTAGAGCCGCTTCCGCCGCTCACAATAGATGCATGCAAACTTCGTGAAATGGGTAAAAATAATCCTCAGACCGAGCCCAATACATCACGCTAACTGTCAGTACCGACCACACGAACAAAAATATACCATTGTGAACGACGAGATGCGCATTGTACAAAACTTTTGTAAAAACTTGTGCAATTTCGACCGTACGCACCGACGCAATGACAATACCCCTCCTTACCATTTCGCAACCCGCCAAAAAAGTAATCATCCCTTGTCAAACACTTTTCACACGAAACGTCTATTTTGAATTCCAATTGTCCATTAAGACAGATCGTTAGCTTGTAAATCAACGTCGGCTGAGCGATTGATGGTGCCAGCAATTAAAAAACTAGCTCCACCGTCGACAAATAGACATTTGGGACTGTTCTTAAATTGGAACAAGAACTCGCGTTTTGTACGCGCAACTGACAATTAATCAATTCCAAAAGTAGAGCGGTTCATATTTTACAAGTTTGGAGCGATCAATCCCTCTTTGTGTGGGTCCACGCCTCCGTTGTTAAGCCCCTCAAAACAAACATTATTCGGTATGGATGTTTTCATTTATTTTTATAATAACACCCACGTTAAAGGCAACCGCGTGTGATCGTGCGAGCGCGCAGGTTTCGTGAGACTTACCTATAAACTTTAAGGTTGAAGTCAAAATATTTTCATATGTTATGTTGGTACGACATGACTTATAAGGCCGGGTTCAGTAAATATTACACTTCCAAAGCACGGGCAAATTCTGGACATATTTTAGGGATTCGATGTCATTGTGAACTACATAAACGAGTTCTGCATACGATGTTTTCGAAGGAACTATGTGAAAAGTAAACAGTGTTTCTGATGGCCAACCGTTTAGAACGTTTGCTAAAGCTATCTCTGGGTTGCGCCTTGAAAGTAGAAATGTCAACAGTATCATTATGTCTCTAAGTGTCGTCCGAAGTAACTATGTTGGTTGTCACATGTATGTGAAACGAAAATATTATGACAATTTGATGAAAATGTTTTTATAAATAATTTTCAAGATTTCACAATCGAAACCCACACAGCTTTTACGCTTCGGAAAAAATAAACATATTGACAACCTGACTTAGGTTCTCGTTAAAGGAATTTGGGAAATTATCGCTTAGCTATACGTTTGCGCTATCGCTTATCGTAAAGGCACTCAAATTATGTTACAATATGAAATATTTATAGCTACACTAACACAAAAAGGTCCTTGTTTCAACAAATAGTACGAAAGTTCAACACAATACATAAATAAGTATCGTAAAAGAAATATCTTAATTACTTTTATGGTACAGTTTCTGAATGGTAGCAAGCAAAGCGGTCATTGTTTATTTATCTGATAATTATTTTCGAGCAGTTGCTGTCATCACTGAAGTGGCTATAAATTATAAACTTAACCTTGGGTAAGTTTGTTTTCGTTCAGCGTCTAGACATTTCGACCCTGCATGTGTAGGCGCATATGTGCGTCGTGAGAATTTCATAGAGAGGTTATTTTTATGTATTTTCAAGTATTTAATTGTTTTTGAGGATTAACTAAGGATTTAGTGTTTTCTTGAACTTTTCATGTGAATGAATCTGAATTCAACGAAATGACTACAAAAGTAAACGTTATCTTTTACTTATTATGGAAGCTGAAAATGTGTAGAACAAGATCAATTGCTGGGGTGTGGCTAAGCAGAGACCTATTGCCAATAAAGTCTGTTTTTTTGCCATTTTTTTTAAATTTAAAAGGTAGTTTTAACGTTAGACAACGTGCATAAGATACGATTTTCTTCAGCACAATATCCTATAATATCCCGAGAGAAAATTGTTTTGCAATCTTCTCAGTGTATGCAACTATATTGTCCGCTTCAAAACAACTTACGTCCTACTTTGTGAAGCCTGTAGGGCAATTATAGATAGACAAATACATTATATACTTATTTATTTATTTATTTATTTATTTAAACTTTATGTACAATAGTGTTACATGGGCGGACTTAATGCAGCAAGGCATTCTCTACCAGTCAACCTTTGGGTTAAAAAAAACACACTGTGGTAGGTGTACGAGAAAATGGAATGAAATAATATTTAATACTAATAAATATAATACTCATATATAATAATACTAATAAAATACACATATATGCTAAAATGACAAACTAATAGATACGGTGCTTTATAATATTCTTTCTGAATAAGAGAGCTCAAAATAATTATGACAAAGACCAAACTAAGGATAACAACCCCTTAAGTAGTGGTTTTTAATTTTACGCTTAAAAGAAAATTTTGACTCAGCCTTCTTGATGTCAAGGGGTAGCAAATTCCAGAGTTTAATAGTAGAAATAGCGTAAGAATTAGATAGAAACCCGGTGCGGTGAGAAGGAATGTGAAGAAGTAAGTTTTTGGATGCGCGAAGGTTAAGATCATGAGAACTGCCCAACAATTTAAAATTTTGTTTTAAATAAACAGGAGCACAAGGATCGTTCATAATAGTGAAGAGCATACAGAGGGATCTGAGGGATCTCCTTTGACGGATAGGCAACCATTTAAGCTGAGAACGGAAGGAAGAAATGTGATCATATTTTCGAAGACCAAAAATGAAACGAATACAGTTGTTGAGAAGTCGATCCAGTTTGTTAAGAAGTTCTTGGGAAAGATCAGAATAGCAAACATCAGCATAATCAATGATAGGAAGCACAAGTGATTGGACCAATGTGGTTTTAGTGCTACAAGGAAGGAAATGCTTGAATCTATAGAGAGATCGCAGTGAGAATGTTACCCTCTGGCTAACCTGTGCAATCTGCTTATTCCAACTTAACCTGTCGTCAATATATAGGCCTAAGTCTTTTACGTGCGGCGAGAGAGGGATGACAGTATTGTTGAAGTTAAGCGGGAGAAGTAGGCGGTAGTAGTACTTATTACATGCAACCTAAATATTAAATCGAATTATTGATTAAGCATAAGTAATTAAGTATTTTGCTGTGCTGACGCTTCAGAGAACTGCGAGCGCTGGAAATATGGCAACGTCATTGGTCGTTATATTTTTGAACTGTTTGGGGTAGAACCGATCAGATCACGGCATCTAAATGCTCACCTATTATTTAAAGATCTTTTCAGATGCCTAGTTGAGACTTTGCGAAACCCAAGGGCTGGATTTTACCTTGGACTGAGTCTTTTAGGCACATTACCAGTGGACAGCGATGCGTATCAATTTCATGTTTCACATTTTTCATATGTCAACAATTTGAATAAATGTACATACTTACGAATAAGCAATGTATTGATGGAATAATGCCTCATAAATTATGACCAAAACCAATCCATATTGACTGCAACTGATTTCAGATTGGATTCCAAATACTCGTATTATCTATCAAGGTAATGAACTAATATCCATGATTACTGGGCATAGTGCTGCGTCTATTTTGATACAATCAGGTTTATTAGATGTTAACAGTTTCCCATTGCTGTGTAATGTGTCGTTAAACTGAATCGCATCCGTTACAGTGTGCTACTGGCTTTATTGGTGTTTCCTCTAAGCTGGGCGACAGTTTTAGCATGTATGGCATTAGCATTAATTGCGTAAACTAGGAAGTTTAGAAAATTACAATTAACCCCATTGCCCGGTATAGGTTGATAATGTTTTACGGGATTTTCATAGTTTTGGAGATAAAATTATATTGATGTCTTTTATTGGTCTGAAATAGTATTTATTAGTATTTTCTCTCTAATACATATACATGTTACGGCTAAAGGTGGGTGTGAACATAAACTTAAGATTAGCCGGCTAAACTTAGCTCTAACTGCGAGGAGGTGTTAATGTTAGTTTCTTCTATCTTTAGCCGGCTAAACTTAAGTGTAACTGCAGGCCCTTGGCTAAAAATGTAGAAGGAAATGAAAAAGGAAACAATGTAATAATGTTTACTATTTTGACACGAAAACTTTTATTAAAAAGTAATCACCCTCATTACACATACTTTTAGGCATGTATTTAACGCGGCGACAAACTAATCTGATTTAGAGTTTTAAAAATAATTAAAATGATAAATAATAGGTTGGCAGCTACAGTGAAGTAGCATTTTAAGCATAAAGTAGCAGCTTTATATTGAGTTCCAAGCTTTGGTTGGCAGTGATTTTATGGTGTAACAACTGAATTTATTGTTAGGCGACAACAGTTTTTACGCAAAATCGACGGAGCTCCGCTTTGCGGGGCTCCTATTTCTGGGTGGTTTAAAAAAAAACTACTTTACTAAAACTTTACTCTGCGTCGGGGTGTTAACCGATAGTTGCTAATAATACAATGTTTGATATCCGTCTGTTAATATTAGCTGCCAAGTCATTATTTTTTGTAACCACTTAAGTAGTTAGTCGCCCAATAAGTTCTTAGTTGCCTCAAAAATAATTTGCCATACATTTTTAGCCGTTTCGTTTCGGTTAATATGCACATTAGCGGGCTAAAGATGGAATATCACGACACAAACTAACATGATATCGAACTTTAGCTGATTCTCGAAGATAAACCTAAGTTTAGCCGGCTAATCTTAAGTTTATGTTCACACCCACCTTTAGCCGTAACATACATACTTTTATCGTAGATTTATATTTGTACAGTAGTACACTAATATAGCCCTCCCCATTTTAATTAAAGCTCGTAAAGTCCTTCCAAAGGTTGTCTGGACGATATCGCTCTCAGCGATAAGACCACCATTGTAACCAATTTTATTTACAATATTGTTGTAGTGTGATTCAATTATTGGTGTACAATAAAGTATATTCTATCAATCTATCTAAATCTAAATCTTACCATAATCAGCCTATATCGATCCCATTGCTGGGACACAGACCTCGTCTCTATCTGAGGGAATAGGCTGCAATCCACAACGCGAGCTCAATGTGAGTTGGTAAATCTGGTCTAATGTGTTGTCTTCAGATTTTGGTCCCAAGCCATGCCGGTTTCCTCACGATGTTTCCTTCACAGTTTTGATAGCTGTCATGATGAGAGTTGTCATGATGAATGTTACACAAAGTAATGAGCTTGCCTGGGGTCGAATCCACGACACACAACTCATAAGTCATGCTAATAACCACTGGGCCACCACTGCTCTCCTTAATCCTTTGCCTTCCTTTATTTTGAATATTTCAGTAACTTTCCAGAACGTTTGGTTTATCTAATTAAAATGTTCACATACCCTAAGAACCCAATAAATTCCGTAATCCGTGTATTTACAACCCGTCGTCGGTATCTCTTATCTGAGCCGCAACATCTTACTGCAGGAGATTTTAATATCATAAGAAAATATTTTTGCCGCGATTGGCCCGCCGCGCCGCCCCGTGTTAGACGACTGCCGCGCAAACATTAGTCGGCTTTGTCCTAACTAGAGCGCGGCAGAAATATATCCTAGACATGCCGCGTGTTGCTGACGCGCTCTTGCTGCTCAATGTTTGGACACACCTTTATAACACTCGATATTAATTCTTACACACTTAAAAAAAATAAGCCATTTTTTATGAAATTAGGTACAGGGAAAGATTAGACCTGCAATGATAAATTACATTTATTTTACACAATCATTAAGTACCTACTTATTATCCTTTTGCACGACATTTTCTTTGCATAGGCTTGTTTTTTTTTTCGCTGAAAGAAACCTTCTCCACGCGAGTGAAGGCACGGGAAAAAGCTTATGTATTTATTTATTTCAGGCTACTAAGACCCGTAGACAAAAATATACACACATAATAACTAACTATAAACTAATACATATCTTAACTGAAAACTAACTAAACACGAAGTGGCGGCGTCGTGTTAATACAACCAGAGTTTAGGTGTTTTTTGTACAATTATATCTACGAAAACACACCTAAACGAATGCTTGTATTCCTACACTGTGAAGCTATCGAACGTATGACCCTGATTTAACTTTTGACTGGTTCAAATTAGTTTATCTGAACTCAAGTGCACTTGACAACTTCCGTGGCGGATAACAACCGCTTATTGGCTACACGATTCGATATAATATGATATTAAATCGTGAATTTATTGTTTGATTATACTGATTGAGTATGGGTGTAGTCTCACAGGCCCACTTGTTCATACTTATTTATATTTACTTAGTAATATGTATGTACTAAAAAGTGAAAGTAATTTAATCTCTCTTTTTTTTGTAAAAATGATTCTATTCGCTCTACTCGACGTGATCCTTCAGTTACACTTGCATGCCGGGGCAGCGGTATCTTGTAGAAATGTTCCCGCAACCCAGCAATTCCGTTTGTCTATGTGTCTGTCTTTTTGTTACCTCTTTACTTCTTAACGGGGCTTTAGATGACAATCTGCCTGCGGGGAGACCAAGTCCTAGAATATGATGTTAAATGCTTTTCACTTTGAAAGTTCCCTTGAGATAATACGTGAGCTGAAACTGATGCGTATGTTATATGCATTCGAATTTTTGTTCATTTATAAAGCGTATAGATAGAATATACTTTATTGTGCCATAAAAATTGGAACACACCTAATTAACAATATTGCTTAAACTATTGGTTACAATGGAATGATTATTGGAATGGAAATGGAAGAATCTGAGATAACGGAACACGGAATGGCCTGTATTATAACCAATAATCTTTATCCTAATAAAAACTACACCAGAGAATGCCGCTGGCCTTATATTTCATAATCGATGTATACCATAAAAATAAAGTCATCCACGGGATTGCTTCTACGGAATTTTATTATCTCACGCACACGACAGCTCCCGAAGATTGCTAATTGCGTGGTGATTTTGCTTCGGTCTTAACGGGCCAATTACGAGTCAATTTCTTGCGTCAAAAAAACGAGCCGTCCGACCTGTTCTTATTTTAAAAGTAAAAATGTTTTTGATACAGACGTTCATGTACTTACTTAGTAGGTATATAGGATAGGTAGGATATTTTGCATAGAAGTACGAGTTACGCAATGGTGCCAATGGTGCTTGCCATTCCTTGTTTAACGTTAAAGTTTTCAGTGTTTCTGGGTGCCTAGTACATCAGCTATGGAAGTGCAATGTTTCAGTACTAAGTGAAAACTGCATAGTAATGTCGACTCATTATCATGTTGTGTGAGTTGATAGTAACAGAAATAGGTTCGTGATGATTAAAACTTGCCCATTTGGTTTATTCAATAATAATTATGGAGCAGTTTGGCAGATATTTGTACCTAGGTTTTTTAAGAGCTTCAGAATGATAATTTTATGTTCTCTTAGTAATAAACAGCTATGCTATTTATTACATGCTTAGTTCCTTACACACCAGGTTAAATTGAAAAGAACAGAGTAGGTTTTTAGTCAGTAGTAGTTCCACTCCGTTCCACTTCATTCAAGCGCGAGTAGTCATTTGATGATTTTCCCACAAAATAAGGCTACATAACGTGGGGAAAATGGACAGTATACAGTAAACAGTAAGTGTATCAGAGGTGGCGTCATCATTATTATTAGTTAGTTATTTTTTTGTTAGATATGTATTAGTAGATATATCTTTAATTTTTTGTAATGCAATATATTGTATTTAATTTATTGTGTAAATATAAAAATATGTATTCGTTTATAGTTAGTTGTTCTTGTTATATATGTATGTTTTTTCTATGGGCCTTAGTAGCCTGAAATAAATAAATAAGTAAATAAATAAATAAAATAAAAAATATTAATTTACGGGTGAGGTTCTGAGCGATTTGATGCAGTTGGTAATATTTATGTATTTGAATTCATTCACAAATTTTATGCAACCAACAATGCCAGGCAAATATTATTTTTAAATATTTTAGTCGTACTTTGTGGGTGACAAAGTTTCCAGTTTATAACATACATCATCATCTCTACATATGACCAAGCGCTTGTAAAACACCTGTATAGTGTTTATATAGATTAAAAAAGAGCTTCTTGCTATGCAATGTATCTATAAGCTACCTTCATTTCAACTTACTGTTTCTTGTGTGCAAACAACAAAATATAAACTTGGTTTAAAACAGTAGAAGCTAGCGTCATTTCAGATTTGAATAAAGAGCGCGTTTTGCAATTTTAATTACTCGGAAGTTGGTGTAATTAATGTCGTACATTTGTGTTTTTCCTTTTGATAATGGCTGTTGCTTGATGAAAATGAGCTGTGTGTTTATATTATGAACGAAAAAAATGCAAGTAACTATCTATAGCTAATGATCATTGAAATCTATCATGTTTTTGTACTGAGGTACTTTAAATTCATAGTCTATTTCTTTACCAAAAAAATCGCAGAAAACATCAATATTTTAAAGTTCTTTAATTAAGTTAGGAGTTCGTCTTTGGGTCACAAACATATACAACGTGTGATTTAAAGGGTGTATAATATACATACCGAGTGCACGGCTTCTTTGGATGATAACAAACGATATTGCAAGGGTTTTCTAATCCTATGTCTACATGTGTGGAGCATATAGAAATTTCAATACATTGATACCAGAGGCCGAATATTTCAAATTAAGAAGAACGAAATGAATTATCGTTTTATTGGCAAGTGACGTGGAAAGTTATGACCCTCATAGTGCTGTGACACGTTTGTTATTATTGGTATTCAAGAAACATATGAAACCAATAATTTGGGGTCAATTCTGTGAGTCACTTATTTTGAGCTGAAACTTTGCATAGAGACTCCATACTAGATGTTGTCTTCAGTCCTTTTGGATAGATATGGGATTTCCGTTACACGTTGTACAAGAGATAAGTGGTAGACATTTCTTAATAAATATCTCTAACGTCACAGAAGTTCATGTCATGGTCATCATCTGCTTAACCTTTTCTTAACAATCTTGGGATCGGCTTTCACCCCAACCAGATACACCTGAGTACCTACTAGTGTTTTACTTGGCGCGACTGCCTATTTGATCTCCACAACCCAGTTGTTATATCATAATAGGGTAGTTTCCTGTGTTACGAAATAATTATTTTATTTGGTCCATTAGGTAGTTTTTCTTAAAATATTGGTCTCGTATTTTTTGCTTCTTCCATGCAAGAAAAATTCACTAAGATGTAAAGCTTCAAAGTACAGGAGTGGGGGCTGCTGACGTCACACCTTGCTAAGAATTATACCGTGGTGTGACGTCACGCGAAATTTCGACTCACTGTATCATCTTAATTTTTCAATTACGTGAAAAAATAAAAAATACGTGTCCAATGTTTTTTGTTAAGCTACGTGACGGACTAAATAAAATATTTTAGGAAACTACCAGTCGTTTTGGAGGTTTGTGACAGACAGACACGCAGACGAACAATCGACCATATGAAGAACCTATGAAGGTTTTCTTGCCCCACACGAATTATCGGAACTCTAAAATGAAAATATTTTTATAGCGATGCTATATTTTTGTGTAACATCCAAACTAGGGCACTATGATTGGGGCTATAACTTATTCTTCCAAAAATATTTTCTTATGATATTAAAATCTCCTGCAGTAAGATGTTGCGGCTCAGATAAGAGATACCGACGACGGGTTGTAAATACACGGATTACGGAATTTATTGGGTTCTTAGGGTATGTGAACATTTTAATTAGATAAACCAAACGTTCTGGAAAGTTACTGAAATATTCAAAATAAAGGAAGGCAAAGGATTAAGGAGAGCAGTGGTGGCCCAGTGGTTATTAGCATGACTTATGAGTTGTGTGTCGTGGATTCGACCCCAGGCAAGCTCATTACTTTGTGTAACATTCATCATGACAACTCTCATCATGACAGCTATCAAAACTGTGAAGGAAACATCGTGAGGAAACCGGCATGGCTTGGGACCAAAATCTGAAGACAACACATTAGACCAGATTTACCAACTCACATTGAGCTCGCGTTGTGGATTGCAGCCTATTCCCTCAGATAGAGACGAGGTCTGTGTCCCAGCAATGGGATCGATATAGGCTGATTATGGTAAGATTTAGATTTAGATAGATTGATAGAATATACTTTATTGTACACCAATAATTGAATCACACTACAACAATATTGTAATTCAATTATTGGTGTACAATAAAGTATATTCTATCAATCTATCTAAATCTAAATCTTACCATAATCAGCCTATATCGATCCCATTGCTGGGACACAGACCTCGTCTCTATCTGAGGGAATAGGCTGCAATCCACAACGCGAGCTCAATGTGAGTTGGTAAATCTGGTCTAATGTGTTGTCTTCAGATTTTGGTCCCAAGCCATGCCGGTTTCCTCACGATGTTTCCTTCACAGTTTTGATAGCTGTCATGATGAGAGTTGTCATGATGAATGTTACACAAAGTAATGAGCTTGCCTGGGGTCGAATCCACGACACACAACTCATAAGTCATGCTAATAACCACTGGGCCACCACTGCTCTCCTTAATCCTTTGCCTTCCTTTATTTTGAATATTTCAGTAACTTTCCAGAACGTTTGGTTTATCTAATTAAAATGTTCACATACCCTAAGAACCCAATAAATTCCGTAATCCGTGTATTTACAACCCGTCGTCGGTATCTCTTATCTGAGCCGCAACATCTTACTGCAGGAGATTTTAATATCATAAGAAAATATTTTTGGAAGAATAAGTTATAGCCCCAATCATAGTGCCCTAGTTTGGATGTTACACAAAAATATAGCATCGCTATAAAAATATTTTCATTTTAGAGTTCCGATAATTCGTGTGGGGCAAGAAAACCTTCATAGGTTCTTCATATGGTCGATTGTTCGTCTGCGTGTCTGTCTGTCACAAACCTCCAAAACGACTGGTAGTTTCCTAAAATATTTTATTTAGTCCGTCACGTAGCTTAACAAAAAACATTGGACACGTATTTTTTATTTTTTCACGTAATTGAAAAATTAAGATGATACAGTGAGTCGAAATTTCGCGTGACGTCACACCACGGTATAATTCTTAGCAAGGTGTGACGTCAGCAGCCCCCACTCCTGTACTTTGAAGCTTTACATCTTAGTGAATTTTTCTTGCATGGAAGAAGCAAAAAATACGAGACCAATATTTTAAGAAAAACTACCTAATGGACCAAATAAAATAATTATTTCGTAACACAGGAAACTACCCTATTATGATATAACAACTGGGTTGTGGAGATCAAATAGGCAGTCGCGCCAAGTAAAACACTAGTAGGTACTCAGGTGTATCTGGTTGGGGTGAAAGCCGATCCCAAGATTGTTAAGAAAAGGTTAAGCAGATGATGACCATGACATGAACTTCTGTGACGTTAGAGATATTTATTAAGAAATGTCTACCACTTATCTCTTGTACAACGTGTAACGGAAATCCCATATCTATCCAAAAGGACTGAAGACAACATCTAGTATGGAGTCTCTATGCAAAGTTTCAGCTCAAAATAAGTGACTCACAGAATTGACCCCAAATTATTGGTTTCATATGTTTCTTGAATACCAATAATAACAAACGTGTCACAGCACTATGAGGGTCATAACTTTCCACGTCACTTGCCAATAAAACGATAATTCATTTCGTTCTTCTTAATTTGAAATATTCGGCCTCTGGTATCAATGTATTGAAATTTCTATATGCTCCACACATGTAGACATAGGATTAGAAAACCCTTGCAATATCGTTTGTTATCATCCAAAGAAGCCGTGCACTCGGTATGTATATTATACACCCTTTAAATCACACGTTGTATATGTTTGTGACCCAAAGACGAACTCCTAACTTAATTAAAGAACTTTAAAATATTGATGTTTTCTGCGATTTTTTTGGTAAAGAAATAGACTATGAATTTAAAGTACCTCAGTACAAAAACATGATAGATTTCAATGATCATTAGCTATAGATAGTTACTTGCATTTTTTTCGTTCATAATATAAACACACAGCTCATTTTCATCAAGCAACAGCCATTATCAAAAGGAAAAACACAAATGTACGACATTAATTACACCAACTTCCGAGTAATTAAAATTGCAAAACGCGCTCTTTATTCAAATCTGAAATGACGCTAGCTTCTACTGTTTTAAACCAAGTTTATATTTTGTTGTTTGCACACAAGAAACAGTAAGTTGAAATGAAGGTAGCTTATAGATACATTGCATAGCAAGAAGCTCTTTTTTAATCTATATAAACACTATACAGGTGTTTTACAAGCGCTTGGTCATATGTAGAGATGATGATGTATGTTATAAACTGGAAACTTTGTCACCCACAAAGTACGACTAAAATATTTAAAAATAATATTTGCCTGGCATTGTTGGTTGCATAAAATTTGTGAATGAATTCAAATACATAAATATTACCAACTGCATCAAATCGCTCAGAACCTCACCCGTAAATTAATATTTTTTATTTTATTTATTTATTTACTTATTTATTTATTTCAGGCTACTAAGGCCCATAGAAAAAACATACATATATAACAAGAACAACTAACTATAAACGAATACATATTTTTATATTTACACAATAAATTAAATACAATATATTGCATTACAAAAAATTAAAGATATATCTACTAATACATATCTAACAAAAAAATAACTAACTAATAATAATGATGACGCCACCTCTGATACACTTACTGTTTACTGTATACTGTCCATTTTCCCCACGTTATGTAGCCTTATTTTGTGGGAAAATCATCAAATGACTACTCGCGCTTGAATGAAGTGGAACGGAGTGGAACTACTACTGACTAAAAACCTACTCTGTTCTTTTCAATTTAACCTGGTGTGTAAGGAACTAAGCATGTAATAAATAGCATAGCTGTTTATTACTAAGAGAACATAAAATTATCATTCTGAAGCTCTTAAAAAACCTAGGTACAAATATCTGCCAAACTGCTCCATAATTATTATTGAATAAACCAAATGGGCAAGTTTTAATCATCACGAACCTATTTCTGTTACTATCAACTCACACAACATGATAATGAGTCGACATTACTATGCAGTTTTCACTTAGTACTGAAACATTGCACTTCCATAGCTGATGTACTAGGCACCCAGAAACACTGAAAACTTTAACGTTAAACAAGGAATGGCAAGCACCATTGGCACCATTGCGTAACTCGTACTTCTATGCAAAATATCCTACCTATCCTATATACCTACTAAGTAAGTACATGAACGTCTGTATCAAAAACATTTTTACTTTTAAAATAAGAACAGGTCGGACGGCTCGTTTTTTTGACGCAAGAAATTGACTCGTAATTGGCCCGTTAAGACCGAAGCAAAATCACCACGCAATTAGCAATCTTCGGGAGCTGTCGTGTGCGTGAGATAATAAAATTCCGTAGAAGCAATCCCGTGGATGACTTTATTTTTATGGTATACATCGATTATGAAATATAAGGCCAGCGGCATTCTCTGGTGTAGTTTTTATTAGGATAAAGATTATTGGTTATAATACAGGCCATTCCGTGTTCCGTTATCTCAGATTCTTCCATTTCCATTCCAATAATCATTCCATTGTAACCAATAGTTTAAGCAATATTGTTAATTAGGTGTGTTCCAATTTTTATGGCACAATAAAGTATATTCTATCTATACGCTTTATAAATGAACAAAAATTCGAATGCATATAACATACGCATCAGTTTCAGCTCACGTATTATCTCAAGGGAACTTTCAAAGTGAAAAGCATTTAACATCATATTCTAGGACTTGGTCTCCCCGCAGGCAGATTGTCATCTAAAGCCCCGTTAAGAAGTAAAGAGGTAACAAAAAGACAGACACATAGACAAACGGAATTGCTGGGTTGCGGGAACATTTCTACAAGATACCGCTGCCCCGGCATGCAAGTGTAACTGAAGGATCACGTCGAGTAGAGCGAATAGAATCATTTTTACAAAAAAAAGAGAGATTAAATTACTTTCACTTTTTAGTACATACATATTACTAAGTAAATATAAATAAGTATGAACAAGTGGGCCTGTGAGACTACACCCATACTCAATCAGTATAATCAAACAATAAATTCACGATTTAATATCATATTATATCGAATCGTGTAGCCAATAAGCGGTTGTTATCCGCCACGGAAGTTGTCAAGTGCACTTGAGTTCAGATAAACTAATTTGAACCAGTCAAAAGTTAAATCAGGGTCATACGTTCGATAGCTTCACAGTGTAGGAATACAAGCATTCGTTTAGGTGTGTTTTCGTAGATATAATTGTACAAAAAACACCTAAACTCTGGTTGTATTAACACGACGCCGCCACTTCGTGTTTAGTTAGTTTTCAGTTAAGATATGTATTAGTTTATAGTTAGTTATTATGTGTGTATATTTTTGTCTACGGGTCTTAGTAGCCTGAAATAAATAAATACATAAGCTTTTTCCCGTGCCTTCACTCGCGTGGAGAAGGTTTCTTTCAGCGAAAAAAAAAACAAGCCTATGCAAAGAAAATGTCGTGCAAAAGGATAATAAGTAGGTACTTAATGATTGTGTAAAATAAATGTAATTTATCATTGCAGGTCTAATCTTTCCCTGTACCTAATTTCATAAAAAATGGCTTATTTTTTTTAAGTGTGTAAGAATTAATATCGAGTGTTATAAAGGTGTGTCCAAACATTGAGCAGCAAGAGCGCGTCAGCAACACGCGGCATGTCTAGGATATATTTCTGCCGCGCTCTAGTTAGGACAAAGCCGACTAATGTTTGCGCGGCAGTCGTCTAACACGGGGCGGCGCGGCGGGCCAATCGCGGCAGCCGCGCTCGATTGCCGCTCGATGTTTGGACACACCTTAAGGAGTAAAAATTTGCTTTAGTTATACACTATATACACATGCTGTTTGCAGGACAGAAAATGTATATTCTAGTTACATAGTCCGCCCATGTAGATACACTTTATTTTGTGTCAATCAAATAATATAGTTGCCAAATCCTTTCATGGATAACTTAAAAGCTACCCGCAGAATATTTCTTATATCCAAACTCAATACTGAACCATATTTCTAATAGCACAAAGTCCAATTTCGCTTGCTTCCATACAAAGGATAAACTCAACGCTTTTCACTTTAACGCGAGTATTGAATATTTGTTACCAATCAGACATATCAATATTATTGGATTAATGGAGAGACTGTCAGTTTTAATTGATACATCCTTGTCAATGTTGAGATTGGTTTTGAAGTTCGACGAAATTTTGGAGTGGTATAGAGTGTTTGCGTACTCCTGATTATTATGGTTGCTTTAAGTGAGCTCACGGATTATGTGGGCAGGCTTATTAAGTTGTTCGATAACTGAAGTCTCTGAGGCTTTACCGGTATTATTCTGGAAGTCTTTTACATATCTAGACTCCTACAATGAAGTTTCTCAATATTCAAGCATAAGCTTTAGTAACTTGTTGTGTATGTTAGTGCTGCTGATTTGTTGGATGTTTATTACTATTTCGAGCAAAAATAACAGAATAACATAAAGACTATATATTTTATTGGGGGAAACATGTACTAAATCAACGGCAATCAAATAATAACAAATATTAAAAAAATACATCTCGGTAGATTTAAAACCGACCCCATCTGAATTGGGAAAAGGATAGCATGAAAGCTTAATATCAATGTGAAAGATTAATTCTGTTTTTGTGGATCCAGAGAAAACGGACGTGACTCAGATTACCAAAAATATATTGGAAAGTTACTTTTGATTTTGTCACGTAATGAAAAAAATAAGGCAGTTCAGTGATTTGAACTTTCACGTTACGTCTCCCTTCGTATACTTTTATTATCAAGTAAGTTTAATTTTTATTGATATTGAAAAAAAAATACGTCTATTATATATTTTGAAAATCTAAGTATCGGACCGAATAATCATTTTACAACACAGGTAACTACCCTATTCAATCAGTCAATCGAATGTTTATTGCTAAACACAGAACATCAATTCCATCTTCAAGTTGTAAGCAGAAGGCGCATTTCACTGTATTTTTATGAAATAATCATCAATATTTACTATACAACGTGTAACGGAAACCCCATATCTATCCAAAGGGCTGAAGACAACATCTGGTATGGAGTCTCTATGCACAGTCTCAGCACAAAATAACTGACTCAAAGAATTGATACCAAATTATTAGTTTTATATATTTCTTGAATACCAATCATAACAAACGTGTCACAGCACTACGAGGGTCAATAACTTTCCACTTCACTTGCCAATAACACGATAATTCTCTTCGTTCTTCTTAATTTGAAAAATTCGGTCTCTGGTATCAGTGTATTGGAATTTGTAATAAGTTCTACACACGTAGACTTAGGATTACAAAACCTTTGCCATATCGTTTGTTATCATCCAAAGAAGCCATGCAGTTGGTATGTATACACCTTTTAAATTACACGTTGTATATCAACAGGTCAGATATGCAGTCGCTTTATGTAAAATACTAAAACTCTGGTTAGACTGAAAGCCAACCATAGTTGAGAAAAGGCTAAACAGTGGATCATGAATTCATGAGTCACTACATATCAGGGGATGTATGTAATATATAATTATCTAGGCTTAATTAATCTTGTTCGACTTCTTGTAACTAACGCTCGTACTTTTATTTGTCAGTAGTTTCTGGTGCCAATATTTCTGGTACACATATTTTTATGACACACAGATCAAAAGAGAGCTTTTAACTGACATAAGAAAGGTACACGTGTCATGTCTTTAGCCCAAGCTCTACAATATGGCGCAGAAAAATATGAGAAACATGTGAGTGACACAATGTGACTTGCAATTTAAACATAGCTTAGCATATTTTTCTTTGCAAACAAAAAATACACGAATGCATTCTTTGTCAAAGCAATTATTATTCCCTGAAATATTTTATCTAATTAGTTCCCGCAACTTTCGGTGTTAGGTATTCTCATTTGTCACATTAATTTGTAAAATGTAACTAACATTCAACCAAATATTTATGATAAACAACTTTTTAAAATAAACAAAACATTGCCAAAGGTTGCTCAATTCATTTCAAAAGTAGGTGAAAGTTTGTAAAACAAAATTAATAATCATCGTTTTTAATGTCTTCCGACATGTGCCCTTTTCGTAAATTCCATAAATTTCGTGAACATCACACATTTCTTAAACTTCGTCTGATATTTAAGAAATTTATTAAATAAACTGCATGTTGTAACATGACTGATGATCGCTATTAAATGTGTAAACATTTAATTACATAACATGATATTAATAAAAAAATTAACCGACTTTAAAAAAGGAGGAGGTTATCAGTTCGTCTTGAAAGGGTATACTTTCTAGTTGGTTCCATTGTCATCACGTTAGGATCTGATGATGGAGTCATGGAGAAATCGAGGGAACTCTTCAAATATTATAGGCACACCATTAGCGTTTTGGGTATTTTTATAGTACCTTGTGCAATTGCTCTTGAAAAGCACCACTTGGGGAAGTGGAACTGATGATGAAGACCATAGATAGCTACCGAAACTATTCAATAATTAGTATTTCGTGAATTGCGATTCGATTACTTGAATATGGATGTTAAGCATTTTATGCTCGTCACAATGCATATGGTGAAGTAGAGCTGTGCTGAAGTACCAGGAAAACTCCCAAAAAATTAACGACTTTGCATCTGGAAAAGCAATATTTTGTTAAATGTGATAATTATGTAGTTGACATTTTGGCTTTTGTAACTAGATAAATTACAAACCGACCCACTGAAAAGCGTGAAAAAAAAAACATTTATCAAAAAATATAACCGACTACTATACCAAAACATTACAAAGCCAAAAATAACTTTAATTTCGGAAGGTGGTGTCAAAAAAAAGAAAATACAAAACCAATAACACCTACTACCGAAATTAAAGTTATTTAAAGCCAAAAATAGTGTGTAGTAGTGTTATGATCTAGAATTTGCTTTTATTTTTTGCTAAAAAGTTTTTTTGATGAAAGAAACTTACTACATACGAGTTTTATTGAAATATTTTGTTGATATTTTATTTCAAATATAAGTTGCTTAAATATTTAGTATATTATTTCAATTATCGACTGGACGTACTTATAGTATATAAATTATTTTTTTAAATCTATTATCTCATCGGCATCAGAAACCTAAAAGTAAGATAATATAAGAAGTATAATATAGATAAGTTATCAAAAAAGCTTAGTTCTGCAGCATATCTCGTAAGAAAAAATCGTGGCTTCACTGATGTAGAAACAGCACGTTTAGTCTACTTCAGTTACTTTCACAGTGTGATGTCATACGGCATTTTACTTTTAGGAAATGCCTCTAATATTAACACAATATTTGTAATACAAAAAAAGAGCTATTCGTGCTATTTATAAATTGAGTCTTAAAGACTCCTTAAGAGACAAATTTAAAGAGATTAATGTTATGACTGTGCCATCTCAGTATATTTACAAAAATCTTTTGTATGCACACAAAAACATATTAATCTGTTTAAAATTACAGTGATATTCATAATGTAAATACAAGAAACAAAGATAAGTGTGTTATTCCTAAAACAAGGCTAAAAAAGTAGGTGGTTCGTTTAGATGCCAATGTATACGTTATTATAATAAAATTCCTAGCCATATTCAAGAAGAAAGCATAAATAAATTCAAATTATTTATAAAACGTAAGCTATGTCAGAAAGCTTTTTACACAGTCAAAGATTATATTGAGGACAAAAAGGCTAGGGAATGACCTGCTCCAGTGATATATCTACTTATGCGGGCTTTTTAATTTGAATTTCTAAAGTATTGTAATACTTTTTATTTTCAACCGACGATAAAAAGAGGAGGTTATCAATTCGACGCGTATATTTTTTTTTTTTTGTTTTTTTTAATCTATGATCATCGATTAATCGAAGACGGCTGAACCGATTTGGAAAATTCTTTTTTTGATTGAAAGGGTATATACTTCGATACTGGTCCCATTTTCATAAACGTCAGGATCTGATGATGGGATTCTGGAGAAATCGAGGGAACTCTTCAAATATTATAGGCACACCTATGTCGTTTTGGGTATTTATTATAGTAACTTGTGCAGTTGCTCTCAAAAAGTACCATTTGAGGAAGTGGAACTGATGATGAAGACCACAGATGGCCGCCGAAACTACTCAATAATAAGTATTGAGTGGATTGCGATTCAATTACTTGAATATGGATGTTACGCACTTTATGCTCGTCACAATGCATATGGTGATGTAGAGCTGATGGTGAAGTACCAGGAGAACTCCTCAACAATTAACGGCCCAGCATTGGGAAAAGCAATATTTTGTAAAAGGTTATAAGTACCTAGTTGATAATTAGGCTCTTGTAACTAGGTTAATTAAAAATAGACCAACTAAAAAGAGTGAAATAAAAACTTTTTACCAAAAAATTAAACCGACTCCCAAAAAACACTGCAAAGTGAAAAATAACTTTAATTTCGGAAGTCGGTGCCAAAAACGAAAATACAAAACTAAAGACACCGACTACCGAAATTAAAGTTATTTTTCACTTTGCAGTGTTTTTTGGGAGTCGGTTTAATTTTTTGGTAAAAAGTTTTTATATTATTTCTTTTTCCGTTTTTTTTTGATCTTTCATGTATTTATTATTGTGAATATGAGAAACATTTGGGCTATTATATAATTTTATGCTATTTTCATTATAATTTATAGTTGATGTCTGGCAGTGTGAGTATTTGTGTGGCCTACTCAAATGTCCTTACTTTGGTATTGTTCGTCAGATCATCGAGCTCCTTAAGTTCGATGTTGAGCTACACGATAACTGACAAATTCTTGCACTGTCTGGACAGGTCCGCTCAAATCTGCGTGCTCCTTTCCTCAAAAGACACAACAGACATGAACCTTCAAGCTTCTCATATGATTTGATAAATACGAATTGTATGGAATTTAAAAGAGATGTTGACCTTTGGGTTTGTTTCGGTGTTTCTTCTCAGAGTAGTCAGTTAGGAAACATCGGCCTCATCTAGCTTATCTTAAAACGCAAAAAATGACGTGTAAAACTGTTATTTATAACCATTTACAAAATAAATAATTCATTTCATTTCATTTCATAAAAGCCCTGACTAAAATGCCGCTTTTCGATTCAAGTAAATATAGGTTCATTCATTCAAATAGAAGCCCATAGGTATCAGGAACAAGTCCTAACTGGGAAATGAAACGAAAAAATCATCTATATATACCTACCTATATTATTAGTAGATAGTATTATGGTTTCAAAAACTTCATGAATATAATGAAAGTCTAAATACCTTGCTTAAATGTAAAAGTATTTGAGGATGAATGAATAATATCTGACCCTTTGTCACGCAAAAGCAACTGTATGAAATTTGCCAAAACTTTATAGTAATAGAACTCATACATTACGTATACTATAAGTACCTATGTTAAGTAGGAATAATTCCACGCTAACAGGGCCACGGGCGCACTTTATATAATTACTTCTGTCTTTTTTAAAAAAAACTTACATCCTCTTAGGATATTCTCTCCATTTGTAGAAATATACATAACTAGTACTCTCGCGGGGCTTCGCTCCCGTGGATTCTATCACGATAAAAACATAACTCTCCTTTTTTGCAGTCGGGTAAAAAGTAGCCTATAACCTTCCTCAAGCTTCAAGCTACTTCCATACCAAATTTCATCCAAATCCACCCAGTACTTTCGAAGATTAGCGCGTTCAAGCAAACAAACAAACAAACAAACTAACAAACTTTTCCGCTTTATAATATTAGTATAGATTCGCAGTCACTGAGTATTAAATACGTTAATTCCGAGCTCAGAAAACACTAAATACGCGCTCTAAACCCTATATTGTACTTTATATTTGACTTACAAAATACTTTGTTGAAAGTCTTTTGTGACAGATTTAGGAGTTGAAAATCTATCTTGACAACTGTTTACATTTCATAATAATCCAAATAAATATTATGAAGTTATTTACATTTATGTTAAGAGAACTGTCGTCGGTTTGTAAGTTTGTTATTTTGTTTGTATAATTTGATTATTTGAGGGCCAATGGTGCTCGGAACAGATGTGGCTGTACAGACCCTGACTCAACCTCAAAGTTGAGTGATTGAGAGGTATAGAATTTTGAATGTTTAATTGGAAGTTAGTGTTGCAACTTTTGTTTTACATATTGGCTGGTATCCGATATTACTAAATTCCATTAATTAACGATACAAATTGATTCGTGCCTATAAGAGCCATATGGGTGGGTTATTCTTCAAGGTTAAGCAAGGTTGGGCTATAGGTGAGTGACCGTCAAAACTTCTTCATGCTTCAAAAACCGCGTTGATCTCGGTAGTGATTATTTTTGACAGTCAACTGAAAAGTCTGACACCAGTGCCAAAGCAAAGTTGTTGGTACTTTACACTTCATATAAGATATTCGACTACAATATATTTGGGTAAAGGCCAGGTAGTTATCAAATGAAGCATAAATAATTAGAAAGCAGGATTTAGTACTCTCTGAAATCGATCAAGTGTTTAAACAAACATGTTGTCTTGGTCAACGTTTCCCCAGTTATTGCTTTATAAAGAATTGATAGACAATAATAAGTCAGTCTAAATTGTCTTCACTGCTGGACACAAGCCTCTTCTCTTTGAGAGGGGACAGGCCATGCGAGCCTTGTGCGGGTAGGGTAGGAGGATATCTCATGTCAATATATGCCCTGTAGGTACAATTCGAGTATACATATTATATTATATAGGGATACATATAGGGCTGCCATCACCAAATTTGCCGGCCCCAGACAAAGACTTATAAACCCCGGACATTTGGGTAAAATCACAGTTGTTCCCCGGACACCGTAGAAAAATTAATTTTTGAACTTAAAACTAAAACAACGATGTTTAATTATGGTTTTTATTTACTGTTAAAGTGCTAATGATAACATTGTAGAGCTTTAGAACTTTTTTAATAACAGTCTCTTCCTTTTCATTTAATCAACGTAACATAAACAATAAGATGAAATACCATAGGAAAATAATAATAGAGATCGTGCTTTTTGGTACCTGTAAGACCATTGTATGTCCTGGTTTTACCTGGACGCTTATTGGGAGAATCCCCCGGACGCCTCCGGACGCTCTCCAAACTAGGACAAATCCGGGAAAACCCACACGGATGGCAGCTCTAGATCCATATGTAGTGGAGGTCATATAGGCTTGGCTGCAGCTGATTAAATTAGTAGCAAACCCCAGAAAACTTGAGAAAAGGCTAAGAGATGATGATGATGTTTTTCCAGTGCTGGTACTAACCTAACACAATGGCTGGGACATAAGCCTCTCTCTATGAGTGGTGTTAAGTCCAACGTGAAACCGAACGCACCTTTTGTTGGCAACATTATTCTATTGTCTTTGACTTTTTTTCTCTTTGACGTTTTCCGTTCTTGCTAAAACTAACCACCGCTTGGGAGATTGAGTGTTTATTGATTATAGTTGGAAATCCAATTGGATCTCACGTGATATTAGCAGATTGATTGTGAACAGTGTTTAATTGAACTTTAGAATCCCGAATTGACGAAAACCCAGGGATATTTCTCGGAAGTTATCGCCGCCTTGTCGCCACCCGCGTGGCACGCGCATTTGTTGGAAATAAGTTGGGCTGTGATGCTGATCAGGACCGCGCCATCTGGAGACTGGCGCCTTGTGAACGTTCTAGAACACGTGACTTACATCACACTTTTCAATTACTCACATCATAATTACATACATACCACACTTGGGCGTGACCTAGGAAGGTCGAAGCTTGGCGAACCCAGCACAGAAGGTTAGTGGTAATAAGGTATTTATAAAGCCTCAGAGGCTATAGATTGTTGTCGGCCGGAGAGCCTTTTGTTTATTGTTGTTGAAAGCAACGGTAGGGCTCCACGAACCGTGGACAAGTTCAGACCGTCCAGTTACCGTTGGCTGGCCTATTGTAGGACTGAACAAGTGGGAATGGGCCACAATACACCACGCAGGACCAGTTCGACTTGGTGGATGTCGCATGTCTTCATATGTTTGGCTAGAACATTTCCCTCGATGTTTTCCTTCACCCGTTTCGAGAGCAGTGGCAAGATGAATATTATATAGAATAATTTACCTGACTCAAACTTACTAAGCCACCACTGCTGTACATACATAATAATATATTTATTTAAATAATGCGGTAAATAAGCATACAGCAAAACTAGGTACTCGGGACTATCTACATATCAAGACTAATTTGCAAAACGAAGTGGCTTTTGATACTGTATTCACCGCCACTTAGACCGTCTGTCGCAAAGGGTTTTTGTTTCACACATTCCCCGAGTGTGGAGCTGGCAATACGCCAGCGTGATAACTTACCTGTTACATAAGAGAGAATTAAACATTTTTAGAAAACACTTGGTCTATCTATGAATATAAGTGAAAAAAAAACTCTGTACCCATGTTTACGAAGCGGTCAGAGAATTATACAATTTGGCACACTCCGTCTATACAGAGTGTTGTACTCCATCTCTATAGAGCAAAAAAAAAAACAAAAGAACAATAAAGCAATTTTTTTTTTAAATGACGTTCAAACTTATTTTTTTTTATCATTGGTAGACTCTTGTTTGACCGCCATCTCACCTGATGGCAATCGATTTTGTGATTGAAGATGAAGCACGCTTGTCTATAAGTAACCTATTCACTCTTGACTTAAAGACCCCCGGTTATAGCTATCAGGAAACACAGACAATATTTAATTAAATTATTGTTAAACATACAGAGTTGATACGACCGAGGGGCTTTCCTTTAAACTGCGTATACTAGGTACCATTTTCAACCTTTGTACCAAAAATTAATTAAATAGAAGAAGTAGTTTAGTCGCAAATGATTTTGATGAGATGCACCTTAAAGCGATAAATCTGACCAAGACAAGAGATAACACAGGCTGCGCTACGTTGCCACTTTGTTACCTAGGTATTTAAGGTCAGTCACATTTATTTACAAAGCGTTTTACTCTGATTTGTAAGCTATTTAGTTTGTTTGACAAAACATACAAATTTTGGGCTCTTTTTATTTTTTAACTGTATCAAATTAACACTAAACACGTAGGTATTGTATACGTAATGTAATTTAATGCCCCTCTGTCGTATCAACTTTGTATATGGTGACAACTAGTATTAATAACATAATAAACGAGAAAGTTAGACACTCTATCTGTCTGCTACGTTTTCAGGTTTAACTGCTGAGTTCATAGTTTTTAAGTTAGTACTTATGTTTTATACTGTCATAATTATTTGTATATTGTAATTTCGGGCTTAGTGCCCGAAATAATAATAATAGGTATAAGTTTTTTTTTTATTTTAATAATATAAAACCGGCTTATCTGAACCTTGGAGATATACTTCAAATACATTTATTATATTAAGCGTCAATAGCCTAATGGATAAGGTGACGGATTTGTGATCGAGAGCTCACGAGTTCGAATACCACCCATTACACTATCGCTGTGAACTCACTCCAGACACAAGCATATTTAGCTTAGTTGGAGGGTTAACACGATTGCTAGTAATGTGAATTCTACGCACATTGATAGTAATCTTAAAAAAAAAAAGGTTGCACTCCGGGAGTGCCGGCAGAAGTGAAAACTTGAATATTAACGTTGTGCATTTTTAATATTTTGGAATGGTTAGGGAATAATTTTGCACGAATTGCTTTAATTATCAGTATAAAAGTACTATCATTTATGTGGAATACAATATTTATTTATTGCGCTATCGTACACAAACATGACAATTTATATTACATTAAAAAGTTTATCTCTCGAAACAGCAGGCGCAGGCATACATTTTTGCCGCGCCGTAGAAAGAGAGGGGGATACTTCCTCTTCTACGCTGCGCCGGCTGTCTACTCTCCGCCAGTCTTACGAATTTTCGATCAGGTCACGTGTCCTGACGCGAGTTTAACATTTTTTACACATTACAAAAAAGTGCACAACGCCGCTAAAGAAGTTTTCACTTCAAAAATATTATTTCCGCAAAATAATTTCGATTCTAACATTAATGAAGTCACTGACAGACAGCTAGTAGTCAAAGTAAAAGAAGCCAAGATTATAAATCCTTTCGGCTGAAGAACTCCTATTAGACAGCAGAACCACTCCTCTCCTCAAATTTACAAGGGCCAAACCCATGGGTCCTGTTATCTCGTTACATTATTGAATAAAGGGGTAGGTAAGGGGTTTTGCGAAATCCAACGTGTAACTAAAGTAAATTATGAAAAGGGCCAAAACTGATGAACTTAATCAAATTAGAGCGGCTATTTGAATAAAATGTTGGAGGTGTTTATTTTGGGCCGAAAAATTTACTTATTTGTTAGGGGTTGTTAGATTTAGGTGAATTGTCAGTTAATTTTGGTTATATAGAAATTTATTTATGTTATAATAAACTGCAAAGCTTTTAGGGATATCTATGGACCCAAATAATAAACAAACAAAACAATATTTACTGTGTCTCATTGCGATTAGAACAAATGCTTCCCACATACAAAATGCATCTTGTAGGAAGATCCTCTCTTTTCGACGGAGGTTCCCGACTTAACAGTTACCGACACGTCTCGATAAAATAGTCACTGGTTTACTTACTAGCGATTAATTTCTCATCCATGAGGATAAAATATACATATAAGAGTCAAAATTCACTATCACAATCAAAAACTACATTACTACTTAATGTTTTGTTTCAGATGATTGTCAAGCAAGAAAATGTTAAAAATACCCACCATCAAGGAACGTCCCTTGTCGAGCTGAGGATGTGGTAAACTGCCAGGATGGATACTCTGACGCTGGTGACATCTTTACTTGGACTGATATGCTTCTGCTCAGGTAAAACTTTACTGTACATGTATATTTAGGTAGCGACCTAGAGCTGAAGTTTTAAACATCAATAGCTTAATGACTAAGGTGTCGGAATTGAGACCAGAGGTCGCGGGTTTGAACCCCACGCATTACATTATTGCCGTGAACCCACTTCAGACACAGGCTGTACACACCGGGACCAACCTTTCAATTCGGCCGAGTCCAAGTGCGTACAGTGATGGCTATGTTCCAGACAGTTGAGCCTGGTACCTAGTAATTACCTACTGACTATCAACCTAGCCCTACACCACTACCTATCACCCTAGTTACCCTAAAGCCCTATCCTACCATACAAACCAGACCAAGCGCAGGCTGCGTTGGTTTTATATACGGGAAGTCTGTTACAGGGAGACCTACGGTAACAGACGGAGTTTGGGTAGGAATAAGGGTTGTGTACGTCGTGCAATGTACACAGGGAATGGTTTTCTTACTGCCGATCCCACAGACTCGAAGGACCGATGATGGTTAAAGGTGTCTTGGCTACAGTAAGAGGAAGTATAGGGTATGAATCACACGCAACTCCAGCTTGATGACTGATTTATTACATAAATTAACTATATTATATACAAATATTATGGTCAATACACATTGATGGCTATTTACATATTGTGTGCTGTATGTGTATTGAGCCGATGAAGCGAAGATCTCATTAGGTCACTTCTTAGTGCCGACGGTGTGCCGGTGACTCCGGCGCGTGTGTCGAATATGTGTTGCAGACGCTGTGATGCTGAGGCTCGTGTACTCAGTTATGTTCTAGTTTGAACACAGGCATATTTAGCTTAGTTGGAGGGATTAACAAGATGGTCAGTAATGTGAATTCTATCCACATTGCAGTTCTCTTTAAAATAAAAAGCTTTAAGAAGAAGAGCTTGTGGCTAAATAATAGCAGCCGTACGAGTTGGACTTCAAGGTAAAGCAACGCATGCAAAGGTGGGTTTGTGGATGGGTGACTATCTAAACGAATCGAAATTCTTCCGTCGCTTGGAAGGTATGTTAAGCCGTTGGGATCTTGGGATCTTTTCAATTTTTTGATTTTCTGGCTTGAACCGTAACGCAGCCGTTACGGCTCAAAAGCCAGAAAATCTTATACTAGTCTTGCCAATCCAATTTTCATTGAAATAGTTTTACAAGTGCATGTCATTTTCTCATGAAATCTACATGTTAAATTAATTACCAAATATTTAAAGTTCATATCATTTTTAACCGACTTAAAAAAAGGAGGTTCTCAATTCGTCTTGAACTTTTTTTTTTTATGTATGTTACCTCATAACTCGGAGACGGCTTGACCGATTTGAAAAATTCTTTTCGCGTTTGAATGGGTATGCTTTCTAGTTGGTTCCATTGTTACGAAATCAGGATCTGATGATGGGATCCTGGAGAAATCGAGGGAACTCTTCAAATATTATAGGCACAACTATAGCGTTTTGGGTATTTCTTATAGTACCTTGAGCAGTTGCTTCCGAAAAGTACCATTTGGGGAAGTTGAACTGATGATGAAGACCACAGATGGCAACTGAAACTCCTCAATAATAAATATTTCGTGGATTGTGTTTCGATTACTTGAGTACGGATGTTAAACACTTTATGCTCGTTACAATACATATGGTGATGTAGAGCTGATGGTCAAGTACCAGGAGAACTCCTCAAAAATTAACGGCTATGCATCGGGAAAAGCAATATTTTGTAAAAGGTGATAAGTTTTTGACATTATTGCTTTTGTAACTAGATAAATTACAAACCGACCCACTAAAAAGCGTGAAAAATTTTTTTTTGCAAAAAATAGAACCGACTTCCATATCAAAACACTACAAAGCCAAAAATAACTTTAATTTCGGAAAGCGGTGTGAACAAAAAAAGAAAATCCAAAATCAATAACACCGACTTCAGAAATTAAAGTTATTTTTGGCTTTGTAGTGTTTTGATATGGAAGTCGGTTCTATTTTTTGCAAAAAAATTTTTCAATACAATAAAGCAATAATTAATTTAAATCCCCATTTCTATTAAAAAAATGCCAATGTAATAATGTGTTTTTTAACCAGCTACTAATTTAATAGGGTAAGACAAATGCCAAAGGATGTACATTAAGTACTGAAACCCATTAAATGTCCAAAGTTACGAGCCAATGAACTAAATCCAACTTGAGTTAAAAACTGACTTTTAGATCACCAGGTAGCCTAATTGGATATTCTCCTTAAACAGATAATGAATTCGAAGAGCTCAGTACCTACATTTTTGCTGTTGCTTTGTTGAGCCGTTTTCCATATACGAGACAAATGAATTAACAGTGGCTTGCACGGCTAGATTAGATCCTACTGCAGTCTGATTGCATTTGCTATGAAAACCGTCTTTTGTGGATGGAAAAATTTGAGATATTGATTTTTTTTTGCGCTTCAATATTCGGCGTACCGATGACAACACCTTCATCTATATGTTAAATTGACAAGGAAAGGAAAAGCACAGTATGGTTGGACTTGTTTAAGCACCTGTAAACAATTGTGTGGTGAAATGTGTGTGACTTTAAGACTAAAACCTTGGTAAATAAAAAGCTACCACACGTAATAGATGGTACGACATGGTACCAAATATCTGTAAGGGTGACCCCGTCAGTCCAAGGCAAATCGAGGTGAACCTTGAACGTATTTTTTTGGATAACTTTGTTCTATGGTCGTATAAATGATCTAATTTTAGTTGAGGCTACTACTTTTTTTTTTTTTTTTTTTTATCGTGGTAAAATTATCAAATAAGTCCTCCCACTCCGGGCAGGGTGGGAGGGACTGTCAGACTTTTACTGACTAAAATCCACGGTGTTCCTTCAATAACCCTTTACGTACCGGGGTCACGGTAACGGGATGAGTCCCACGACCCCGGCAGGCTTCGGCCCTCTATGGGGGGGCCTCGTCATATTGCTGACGCTCTTTGAGGCGCGCGTGGAACACGACGCGCCGTCGACCCGGGCATGGTCCATGGTCGGACAGCAAGTTGCCCTTTACTCGCTGTCCGCATGCCCGCGCCTACGGTGGCCGGAGATCGTCGGCCGACGTCCGACGCCGTGGGCGTCTACCACTGCGGCTGGGCTGGAGGGAGGACGCCATCCTCTCCCTCACGCGGCCCGCCTCCTCCTTCGGAAGCATGACTGCTTCGCAGAAGGAGGCGACCGCTTCCCACTCCCTCTCGCCCCGCAGCATGGCCTCGACCAATGCCGGGCGCGAGAGGTCTCCGCCTATCGCCGCCGTGAGGACACGTCGGTGCTCTGCCCAGGCGGGGCAGTCTTGCACCGTGTGCTCTACGGTGTCCTCAGGGCGACCCTCGCAGTGGTGACACCCAGGCGTTTCCTCCTTTCCCATCAGACACAGGTACCTCCCGAAACTTCCGTGTCCGGTGAGGACCTGCGTCATGCGGTAGGTCAGGACGCCGTGACGCCGATCTAGCCACTCCTCAAAGAGGGGTCTTACCGCCGCAATTGCGGCGTGCCCGGCCGTCGGTTGCGACAGTCGTTCCCTCCATACTGCCCTGAGATCGCGCCGGAGCTCTTCCCGCCGCGCCTCGACTTCTCGAGGCAGCGGGGATACGCCCCGGCGCTGCGCCTCCACGCGCCATTCATAGACGCGCTGGAGGGCAGTCGCCTCCAGATCCCAGGGCATGAGGCTACTACTTGGATAAAGTTTTATCTGATATTGGAATTAGGTATGTAGGTAAACAAATTCCGTCCGTGATTGGAAAACGTTAGATTCAATTCAGATAATGTTGTTATACTTTTCCTGTGATCTATCATCTTAAATACGTTTGTAAGACTATTACAGCTGTTTTTTCTTTAGTTTTTATTATTTGTGTAATTACCTAAATCCAAAAGTTACAGTAACAAGGTCGTATTTACAATTAAAGCTCCTTCTTGTATTTTTTACGCGTTTTTTCCGTCAGTGACAACCCCAAAGTTCTTTCAGTAAGTTACTTAATAAACTAAAAGTATTAAAGGACACACTCAATAACAAACACGACCACAGTTTCAAAGCGTTAAAAATCGTGTTTTACAAATAAACGCAGCAAATGATACTCCGGGGACTAATGCAAACCGGGAAGCGTAACTTATTGACAAATCTCATTAGGTTAACAAAACACATGTGTATCCCGCATCTGTGTATAGCATAGTTTACAATCAACAGCGTATATAAATACCGTATCTGGTCATTGTCGAACTTTCAAAGACGAATGGCTCGATAGACTGTGGATAGTGATGAAGTAAAATAAAGATAACAAGAATTTACGAATACTTGATAAAGAATAATCAACAAAAATGCTTTATAATAATCTTTCTTAGTCAGAAAGATTATTATAAAACACTGTATTTATTAGTCAATTATTTTAACATATATATGTATTTTATTATATATCTATATTTATACATATATTCTTTCCATAATGACATTTATTTTACTTGTACACCTACCGCATTGTGGTCTTTTTAACCCAAAGGTTGACTGGTAAAGAATGCCTTGCTGCATTAAGTCCGCCCATGTAACACAATTGTACATATACAAGTTTAATAAATAAATAAAAAGAAGAATAAGGTTTCGTACTCTACTCTTAGAGATTTTGCGTAATCTTCTGTCTTATGTAATAGTATATACTGGTCTGTTCACAATTGTTTGTAGGGCTACATTATAGCGGGCTTTAAAAAAAAAATGTTGGTCATTGCAATAGTCCGGTGGTATATTTTAGATACCACTTTAAATTTATTATTTCATTTTATAAATTGTTCGAATTATCAGCTAAATCACAACAGGGTTCCATTATTTCGCTAACGGTACCCCACTCTACTCGCCCGTGGCACCCATCAAAGCGTAAAGAAGTTAGCTAATGTCAAATGACGCCCATCTTTTGTAAGTAATGCTTTATACTTAGATACGCTGCACAAAAATTAGACATACAATGAAAGCGGTAACGAAATAATGCACCATTGAGATTTTTTATGCAATATGTTTACAACTTTGATAAATATTACTATTATTAATTTTATTTAACTGTGAATAGGCTGTTGAAAGTGAAGTAGAAAAATTGTATAATAACATAGTTTTTTCAAGAGGAGCTCGTGGCTAAAAATAGCTGCACTGATCAATCATAAGGTTAAGCTTAAGATTGACCAGACCAAGACACCATTATTGTCTAGCAGGCATCGTGTTAGTTGTGGAGCTCAGATGTGCAGTCGCATAGTTGGTAAAAAGCTACACAGATAATGATGTACATAAATTTTTGCGAAACACTAGATATATCGAAGTGGACTATATATAATATCAAAATTCCAATTTAAAATTAGTTGAAACTCTTGACCCACATGCCTGATATTTCTATGATGAACAACCAAATTATGCAGCAGTATTTTGATTGTTCCAGATATTTTCCTACTACCCGCAATTTTGTATTTGTAAATAAATTTCGCCACACGCACACTTAAAAGCACGTATGTTTTACTACTCGCGTTCCGCGTTTATTGTTTTGTTTTATTCTATTTCATTTTATTAATTTTAACGAAACTTACAGCTTATACAGTTGAGTAATCATGGACAATAGGCATGTAGAAATAGACCAATTACAGGCTTTCACTAGTAAACAGTTAGTTAGCAAACATACACGTCGATAGACAGACGTTTTCCTATCTGTCTTTAGAAAATCCCCAGGCTGATTTACTTTTTGAAGTTCCATTAGTTATTTATGCATCGCCTTAAATGGATTGGTTGAGTTTTAACAAACTTTTCTCTGTTCGATAGCTTCCATTGATAGGGTTTATGGCAAAATTACATTAATAACAAAAATACTCGCTGTAGCTTTATTCGGGTACAAAGGGAGTTGTGACAAAACTTTGTTTCATACGTTTTGTATCCATTAATATACCGCTGACGATATGGTAAAGGTTCCACTTCAAAAAGGTTAACAACTACACCGGTAAAGACACATATCAATTGATTACTTGTGTGATAAATATATTAACATAATATTTTTTTTTATTGATTTTGATAATAGGCTCGCGTTTGACCACCATCTCAACTGATGGTAAGTAATGATGTGGTCGATAATAATATGTATATATGTGGTATATTCGCAATTAATCTTATTTATTTTATTTTATTATCTTAGGAAAATTTACAACTAGGATAGGTACATCGGGCACGCCGCAATTGCGGCGGTAAGACCCCTCTTTGAGGAGTGGCTAGATCGGCGTCACGGCGTCCTGACCTACCGCATGACGCAGGTCCTCACCGGACACGGAAGTTTCGGGAGGTACCTGTGTCTGATGGGTAAGGAAGAGACGCCTGGGTGTCACCACTGCGAGGGTCGCCCTGAGGACACAGTCGAGCACACGGTGCAGGACTGCCCAGCTTGGGCAGAGCACCGACGTGTCCTCACGGCGACAATAGGCGGAGACCTCTCGCGCCCGGCCTTGGTCGAGGCCATGCTGCGGGGCGAGAGGGAGTGGGAAGCGGTCGCCTCCTTCTGCGAAGCAGTCATGCTTCCGAAGGAGGAGGCGGGCCGCGTGAGGGAGAGGATGGCGTCCTCCCTCCAGCCCAGCCGCAGTGGTAGACGCCCACGGCGTCGGACGTCGGCCGACGATCTCCGGCCACCGTAGGCGCGGGCATGCGGACAGCGAGTAAAGGGCAACTCGCTGTCCGACCATGGACCATGCCCGGGTCGACGGCGCGTCGTGTTCCACGCGCGCCTCAAAGAGCGTCAGCAACATGACGAGGCCCCCTCTGCAGAGGGCCGAAGCCCGCCGGGGTCGTGGGACTCATCCCGTTACCGTGGCCCCGGTATGTAAAGGGTTATTGAAGGAACACCGTGGATTTTAGTCAGTAAAAGTCTGACAGTCCCTCCCACCCTGCCCGGAGTGGGAGGACTTATTTGATAATTTTACCACGCTAAAAAAAAAAAAAAAAAAAAAAAAAAAAAAAAAAAAAAAAAAAAAAAAAAAAAAAAAGGATAGGTACATAATTATGATGTCGTTGAAGTGCCTAATCAAAATATAAATATAGTTATAAAATATTGAAAGAAGGCCAAATACAAGTTTTCACTAACAGTGTTAGAATAGAACAAGAGACAGTCGGTAAATAAAGCATGAGTTAAAGCACTCAGAGAGTCAGAGCTAGTTAAAAATAGAATAATATGTGACAAGCAAAAAAAAATTGGTTGAATATCATTTTCATCAGTTTAATGACACTAGTGGAAAATAAGTCTAGATTATTAACACTTTATCACAATGCAATGTGTATCATAATATATTATGTGCTATAAGAGTAAGAATTCGCAATTCGTTTGTCGAATTATATCAGTTTTGAATACCGAACCATACTCGCGTATTTATGTATCTATATTTGAATCAAAAAACTTTTTAACAAAAAATTAAACCGACTCCCAAAAAACACTGCAAAGTGAAAAATAACTTTAACTTCGGTAGTCGGTGTCTTTAGTTTTGTTTTTTCGTTTTTGGCACCGACTTCCGAAATTAAAGTTATTTTTCACTTTGCAGTGTTTTTTGGGAGTCGGTTTATTTTTTTGTTAAAAGTTTTTATTTCACTCTTTTTAGTTGGATGATTTTTAATTTACCTAGTTACAAAAGCCTAAATGTCAACTACTTATAACATTTTACAAAATATTGCTTTTCCCAATGCTGGGCCGTTAATTGTTGAGGAGTTCTCCTGGTACTTCACCATCAGCTCTACATCACTATACGCATTGTGACGAGCATATAGTGCTTAACATCTATATTCAATTAATCGAATCGCAATCCACTCAATACTTATTATTGAGTAGTTTCGGCGGCCATCTGTGGTCTTCATCATCAGTTTCACTTCCCCAAATGGTACTTTTTGAGAGCAACTGCACAAGTTACAATAAGAAATACCCAAAACGCCATAGGTGTGCCTATAATATTTGAAGAGTTCCCTCGATTTCTCCAAGATCCCATCATCAGATCCTGACTTTGATGATGATGGGACCAATTTTGAAGTATACCTATTCGAACAAAAAAAGAATTTTCCAAATCGGTTCAGCCGTCTTCGAGTACTCGGTGATCATACATTAAAAAAATATATATATATATACGCGTCGAATTGATAACCTCCTCTTTTTGTCGTCGGTTGAAAATTGACGCTGCCCACAAAAACTGGCAATGGACACAAATGGGTCGCTTTGTGAGCTCCATTGTTCGATATTTGAAAACCGGTGCATATCTCAAATGCTTTTCTAAACAAAACTATGACATTTATGATTGGTGACACGTGTTTGACCCCTAATTAAGACTTTTTTTTCTTCCTGGAAGTAAGTATATAATTCTGAATCCCGTTTGTTATAGGCATATGTCTCACTGTTGGGCAAAGACCTCCATTTACTCCGATGTAAATCAGTGTAAATTGAGCTTTGTTCGTGAAGTCATGACTGGAAATTACTGCATTCATGTTTCGAATTTGAGCCGCCATTTTTAAACTACTGTTCCTTGGTGCAAATGGGCATCAATTATTTTTTTATTGTTGCTCGTCTGTTACAAAGGTACGTGGCGAGTTATTAGTTCAACCAATAGAACAAAATACTATTGAATCAAACCGTTGTTTATGTGTATAATAAACACTATCCATTGTCTATAGTGCCTTAGTCACCGCTATGTTTGTTTACTAAAAGGGACGTTTATTGAGAAACAAACTTTTTGTATTGATCCTTATTTATACCGTTTATGTTCAATCTATCACTCGATAGACATAATTATATTGCTACATAAGTTTATGTGGTACTTTCTACTACCCAAATTAGAGCAATATAATTCAGTAGAATTTTCCGTAGAGTGAAAAACACCCATAATATATCCACACACACTGGTCGTGTTTATACAAAATAGTAAAGTAAAATAGTTTTTATACATAGATCGTCTCATCGTTTTTTAACGTTTTTGTTTCGCCGCAAGAATATATGAAAGGTAGTACAACAAGGCTTCTGTATACCAAATCTTAGAGATAGATTAACAATGTGCAACCTACCTACAAAAAGAAGAAAAAAAGACCAGAAGTGTTTTATAAAATTCACTGCAGATTCTTATCTTACTTCTAAATATAGTCATCGCTAACTAATCAGTAACCAAGGAGCGCCTTTCACGAACTTTTTTGTTTCGAAGATCAGATAACTTTGAGTTCGCCAACTACCTTTTTGTATTTTTTGGATGAAGTACCTGGCTCTAAATAATGGCTTCCGATTTTGTATTTTTATTTGAAGCTTCTATTTTGTACCCGTTTGGAAGCTGAATTTGTTTGCTTAAGATTTATTAGACGAACTTGTGAGACTCTTTAGTTTTTTACTGGATTGAAAGATTTTTACGTAATACTTTATATTAATACGTTTCAATTTTATCCGTGACACGTTTTTTGGTCTTATTTTATATATGTATATGTATATTATAAGCAATATCTAAGACACTAAAGTTTTATAGTGCATTGTTATTCGAAAAAATACAATCTCAGTGGGAGACTTAACACAATACTACATGAAAGATACGGCATTACACGGGTCATATATCTAAAATCTAACAACTTTTTGTGAGTTTACTATCAAAATCTGTTATTCCATCTGCCCACGCGCCGATCTGACACAACCTTCCTTTTAGACGGTAACTGTCACCGACGCATTTCCGTAAACATCGCTGTCAAATGGCTACAACTCGCAAAACCAAATAAAGTTCACAACAAACCACACACCTATCCAAACTTTGACACAATGTAATAAAGTTGAAAATCGTACATCAGAATATTGAGAACGTAATTCGGTGTCGTTTATTGCACGGATAGCTGCCCCAGTTCCAACCAGGTAACGGTCCCCATGAAAGATGACACTATGTCAACAATTTGTCCCTTCTTACATTAGGACGCCTTACAAGACAAACATGGTAACTCACGAAAAACACATTTCAGTAATCCGTCCATCCGTCTGGCTAATTCTTAGCACATGGTACGTGTTTTTTGCACCGTAAAATATAAGTGTTAGTGCCCATTTAGTATGAGCCGACACAGTTACCGTTTCACGTGTTCATGTTACGTCCGATGTATGAAAACGCTTCTAATAAAACCCTAAAGTCGGATAATGGATTTTATTGTATCGTTTTTATTTTGGGCGCTTTGGGCGGAATTTATTAGGCAGATTATCCAGGAGATAGGTTTTTGAATATATTTTCGATGGTTTTTATAGTGATCCCACGTATTGATCGGTAAAAGCCAGGATTGTAACGACGTTTCGAGCTTTAGAGTCGCAGTAAAAATCCTAAATTAATAGTTGTTAGTGTATGAAAAATGAAACGTAAATTAATTAGGCGCGTGATAACATTTGCAATAATAACTTCATGCAGTGTTCCCCCTGGGAGCATAGAACAAAAGAAAATGCGTTTCAAAAAATATGTTTTAATTTTGCACTAATTACCTACGTGCAATCAGTTGTAACGTCGTGAATGCACTGGCAACTAATAACTTCAAACGCATCAAATTGCAAAGGGTTCCAAAATTGAACACATGTTCGTTCGAAAAATCATGATTACCTCCTAAGGGAGCCAATCACTGCCATTAGAATTAGATATTCGAAATTCAAACGGCTATCAAGTTACTTGGGGTGACAGTTCTGGCAGTTATGGGCATTTGAAAATGTTCACTCAATCTGTAATTACGTAATTACATGAAGTAATGCGATTTTTCCTAAGTAAACAAGTTTTAGTACAAGTGATCAAAGGAATTAAGCTTTGATGATGTTACGAGCCCACTGACAGCTTTATTGCGAAATCAATGAACTTAAATCAAAAGTTGCGTCAGTTGAAATTGCTATAAACCTGAATCGATTGAACTGAGTGCAATCGTATGTTCTAAAAGTTTATTAGTTCACATGTATACGACTACGAGGGCTATCAATTTCAACCGACAAAAAACATTAACGGATCAGTTCAAACGGTCTTGCAATAGTTTGGAGTTGGCCGGCCGCGTGTCGCGCGCCTTAAATGCGAAAGCCATGTCTCTATAACCAATTTTTTTATTTACTTTTCTCTCGCAACGCGTGTCGACATGTGCCTGTAGTAAATTAGTAGGGGACACGAATCACCCTCGCGAACTTTTTTTTAACAAAGATTTTTGAACAATAGCCGTAACAACTAGCGCGTGAGTTGTAAAGTTACTCCCGGCGGCGGCGGCGGCGGCGTTGGCGTGTTCGCTGGAAAGACATAAATAACATATTTTTAAGTAGAAACACTATTTATGAGTAGCGAATTCTTGTTTTTGTTTTTTTTTTTAGCTGTATGCAGCTTAAAGGTACAATGGCGGACTTTTAAGTAAATATAAGAGGTACTAAACTTTGTAGCAAGTATCATTAGAAATTAAAACGGGATATTTTAACAAAAAACGTAACCCTTATAGTATCGTCATGTCTGTCCGTCTGTCTGTCTGTCTGTCCATCCGTCTGTCCGTATATCACAGCCATTTTATTCCGAAACTATTGGGATTATACATGTGAAACTTGGTAGGTAGATATATTCTGTAAACCGCTTTCCGATTTTAAGTTTAAAACAATTAAAAGTATAAATAAAGGGAACATGGAACTAAAACTGAAAATATTTTTTCATGAAACCTATGCGAATGTGGTATCCATAGACAGATCTTTAAAAATGACATAGGGTTTTCTGAAACCACTTTTTTATAAAATCAATCGTTTAAAAGATATACGCTTCCAAAGCGGTAAAATGTGTCCCCCTCTAACTTCTATAATAATGGAGTGAAAAATCTACAAAAAGTATATGTCTGTAGATCTTAATGTAAACTTTCAACCAAAATTAGCATGAACGAGATCGGATAAGCAGTTTTTGTGATACAGCATATTTTCTAAAACCGAAAATATAACTTTGTAATTCATACAAACACTTTGGAAAACAAAGTTATTTGGCGTAGTTGTAAAAAATGTAAATAACCTAGTTTTAAGAAATTTGTAAGGTTTTTTTTATCGTCCAATAAATATACATAATATTATATTATTATAGTTACTACGGAACCCTTCATGGGCGAGTCTGACTCGCACTTCGTCAATTTTCTTTATTGTTTCGAGTTTCCGATATTTCGGAAAACTGCTGCAGTCGCCATGATCATGGGTGAACCGCGAGTTCTGTTCATCCGTGATCATGGCGCTTTTAAGTTCTAATGATGCTTTCAGTGCCCATGTTAGCTTAAAAACTTATATTTGTAGCATGATTATACAATAAGACACGATTTTCATAGAAGTTTCATTTCAGTATTTTAGTCGTAAAATTAATTTCCAAACAGGTCACACATTTTTTTAACTTATATAAATATTTGTATGCATCGTCCCATTATAAAATTTTATATCATAGACATAAACCCGAGGAAGGATATATCGAGTAAATATCTAATAATCGATACGTAGAGTTCTAACACACAACTATGCAATAAAGTTAGTTTTATGTGCGATAAAGTAACGTATTGAGATAAACATAAACAATATTTTATGTTAGTCGCAATCTGCTAAATCTTATTTTTATCTCTGCACGTCTAAGAATGTAGGGCCATGGCCAGGGCTTTTCTAGCGTTTAAATCACCGCTGTTCTCATGAGAACAGCGGTGATTTAAACGCTAGAAAAGTTGGAATTGGAATCACATAATTAAAAAATAAAAATGTAATTTATTAAAATTAAGCAAGAAATGCATATTAAGCAAAGTCATTAGTAACTTCTATACACTGATGATTTTACGTGACTCAAAATATTATTTGTACAAGTTATATTGACTTTCTTCAAACAATTTTTAAACCCTCTTAGTTTGCAAATTGCAGTAAAATTGATTACTAGTCAAAGCATATTACGTACGTAACGGTTATCAATAACTAGATATGTATGTTTAAAAATACGCAAGTTTTTAATTAGAGACTTTCCTAAACTAAAAATTATTTTTTATAGTCTGTAAGCTTTCTTGAAAATAAGTAAAGTAAGTATCTCATCGGTACTATATCATACTGATAACTTTTTTTAATTTTGACAACTGTGAAAGATGTCTGTGGAAGAAAACTGATTAATGAGATCTCCCACCCAATCGTAATGTAATGTTTTTAATACATATATGGTATTTTGGTTACAATTATCACCGATATTACCGATCTTTTCATTCTTTTGTACCCGACTGCAAAAGAAGGGTTATGTTTTTCGCGCGTATCTTGTATGTATGTAATATTCTTTATTACCTCATATCTCTAGAAACGCTGAACGGATTGACATAATTGAGATATCGTTAGATTTGTCTTAGCAGTCCAAGGGTACCTAAATAGGTGACATTTGAAAAAATCAATCATGGCGGCTGTGCGAAGCCAAGGATTATAAAAAGGGAATTTTTTTTTTCAAATATTACAATATGAGTGTCAAATTAAGGGGCTTAAAACAAGGATTTCAAAAAGGCATATCATGTTTATCATTAGTGTAATACTAGCAAAAATAATACAAAGAGAAGGTTTAAAAATATGGATTTAGCTCTTCCACTTTCTGAATCCGGTGGGGTGCCAATGTGACACGACCGGGAAAACAAAAATTATTAATTAATATTTTAACTTTTTAAAATATTAATTAAAATACTTTTTTTTTCAACTTTTTAGTTGAAAAAAAAAAAGTATTTTATAAAATCTAAAAAAAAACCCGACTACTCAAGTGAAATGCAAGAAACAAGTCAATTTTATTTTAAAAAGTTACTTTTTTACCTATAAAATACGGAACATGCGATGTTTACCTTTAATTAGGTATTCAATATTGTTTTTTCTCAGCTTACCAAATAAACATAATGTTTAGCTGTAACATCTGATGTTAAATCATCAATAGTTACTCAAAATAATAAATAAATATTATACGACATAGCCTAGACGCTATTTTAAACGTGTTTTAAAATTCGACCACTCTCCTCCGCTGTTTTTGTGGCCATACACCAGTATCTATGTTGTGTAACCGTATCATATCTATGTGTTCTTTACGATGGCGACACTTAATTTATAGCTGTCACGCCGCCGGTCTATGGTCAATATTTTTTGCTCTATATCCATTCATATGGCAACTTGGAACTATCATGGGTTATATTTTTTTATATGAAAGGTTATGAAATACTGTTTTATTCGCTGATTTGAAGTAAATATGGCGATGACTGCTTCCGTGTTGCATAAGTAATTAAAATAAATGGTTTTATCATTATAGTTGGAGGTAAAAGACTCACATCGACGTGGTTTTCAATGGAGGATAATTTTGTATTTTGGATAAAAAATAGCAAAAAAAAACACATAAATAATTTATTATGATTGTTTTCATTAATTGACTAGCTGTTAGCACTAATTTGAACGCAGTTTTAGAATTGAAAGTAAATAAAGTGCACAATAGGTATGTAACAAAACATCAAAACCACGGTAACTTGTTCTGATTTATAGAGACTCGTCTATTGTAACTTAAGAAAATAAAATAAACTTTTTATAAGAATGCAAACATGCGAAACAGCCATTATTTTTGTCACCATCGGCATCGCCACAAGGCGACATTTTTTTCACTTTTAAAAGTTTTTGAATGTTGTTTTTATACTGTATAAGAATGACTCAAGAGTCGCAACACATCAGGCCTTTTATTTCAAAAATGCAATGCAACTCTTGTGTCTATAGATTATTATTATTAGTACTTATTAACATTTCAATAGTATAAATAACAAAAGATTTGTACGTAATTATCCTCGTTCATCCTCATTGTATTCTTTCCAATAAGTATTATTATTTATACGCAATTAGGTCACCAATATTTTCCAAAAAACACGTTATAAAAGTAGGGCTGGGAACATGAAAATCGAAAGATAGCAAATCGAATGGAGATTCAATTATAGATTAGCCCTTGTATTGTACCACATTCACAACTCTGGAACACGTGAATAAATAAACACAATTACCACACACAAAAGAGTAATCTTTATTGATTTCGTTCAAAAAATAAAACTTCGTCAATGAAATCGAGTCGATTATGAAGTTTCATTTTGCTAAAATCGGACACCGAATCGAATATTTTTTCTACGATTTTTTCTGCGCTACAATAGCTCGCAGTAACAATAGACATACATCAATTCGTGTGTCAAAAACTAACATCTGCGCGTTCGTTGTAAACAGAGTAAAATAGTGGGGTCTTGGGTACCCCAGCCTCTGAAGGGGACCCTCAGCCTCATGGGCAAGCCTGTGTTTATAGCTCATTATTATTGTGCGACGCTTTAGAGTAACTGCAAATGACATACTCCACCTATTATTAAAATAAACCTTAGGTTAGAAAGGGCTATTGTTAGGGAAAATTTTAAAATAAAGCTCGTGTGTCGGTGAGAAATTGCAGTGGGTGGGATCGAACGACGCTTTTCACGAGGCTTGCCCAACACGCCACTGCATAAACACTTGAAATAAGTGTTTACACAGTAATTTATATTGTTAGGGTCGATGTGACGAGAAGTAGCCGTGCGAATGTTCAACAGCAAGACAAAGAATCTGGTAGTTTTTGCAATATAATGTAATTTTAACCGATACTTACATAGATCGGTTCTTAAGTCGATGGGTTTTCTTTCTTTCGCTTTTTTTTAGCTGTAATTATATACCATGAAATTAATCGTCATACTTACTCAACAACTTACGAATGAATACATTGTTGTCAACAGGTCCAGTCAACGGTGGCATGAACGATGACTACGTCAGCACCGGAGAAGCACCCTACATCATAGAGCAGCCAATTGACGTCACAGTAGCGCGTCATCAGCCAGCAACCCTCAACTGCCGCGCCGGGGGATCCCCTCCTCCCACCATCCGATGGTACAAAGGAGGAGTGCTCGTCGTCTCAGATACCCACAGGAGTCTACTCCCAGCTGGAGGCCTGTTCTTTCTCAGAACGACTCATGGAAGAGCACATTCAGATGCTGGCGTTTACTGGTGTGAAGCCACCAATCCTTACGGCACAGCAAGGAGTCGAAACGCAACGTTGCATGTTGCAGGTAACTTTTAATTATTCAGTAATTTTGTAATTATACCGGTGCTTGTTTTCTCTTTGCACTGGCCACACTTAATCTTGATTTTCAAGTGGGGCAAACGGTTTAAAAATGTAACAGCATGAACTTTTAACCTCGGGTTGGATGGTCAGTTGCTCATGTGGTTACTGTACATAGGTACCTACAGTAATATTTGATTGCGCAGTCGCTAAGGCATGTAAATTTGCAAATGTGGTTCATCGTGTACCGTTTTGACCTGGGCTAACCAATCCTTCCCTGACTAAGTCAAAATCTTAGTGACTTGAATCTTTCAATACGTACTCTTACTCTACGTTTGATATAGGTGGATATATGCCTATGTTTTACTTTTTATATCTGGTGTACCTCTTCAAAAACCCTCGTAATTGTACGATGAAGAATAAAACTTGACTTTTTTCTCCTAGTCCTCAGAGAAGAATTCAGATTGGAGCCAGTGCCGACTCAGTCGGCTCAGGGCGAGACTGTAATACTGGAATGCTCTCCACCGCGAGGTTCACCAGAACCTACCGTCTACTGGAAGAAGAACGGGCAGATGTTGCATTTTGATGGTGACTCCAGGTTAGTTTGTAATTTGTTGATCTTATTTTATGATCTCGTTTGAAAGTGTCAATAGTCTAAAGGCTAAGGTGTCGGACTTGTGATCGAGAGGTCATGGGTTCAAACCCCACATATTATATTATATTATATTATTGCCTTGAACCCACTTCAGACACAAGCATATTTAGCTTAGTTGGAGGGGTTAACAAGATTAATAGTATTGTAAATTCAACCCAAAATAGCTAGTACACTTATTCAAAAATAATTATCAAAACAAAATACATTAAAAATGCTATGTAAAAAATAAGTTTTCTTTTTCTATAAATGTGATAAAATGCAGCTAAATATGGTTACCAATTTTTTAAAGTATACTACGTTGAGTTTAGTAAAAGTATACTACTTCAAGTTCTAGTAAGTGGAACATTCTTAATTCAAAATCAATCAAAAGTTTAACTTCAAACGAGATAATCTCTGCTAATCTAACATTGAATGCAATTTCGCTACTTACAACTTAAAAGAACACGAAGTTGTTCAAAGTTACGGCGTCTGTGATAAAGGGTAGTTTGAAGCAAATTTGTGGGTAGCAAGTGCTCAAAGTAGCAAAGTGGGAAGGTGGATACATGATAGTCTTGAATGGCTACGCGAACAGTCGTTTGATATAGGATATCTCCATACGTACTACCGCATAGTTCAAGCGTGGAGTAAAAACAAATGGAGTGCTAATGTTGAACGCTTTGTGTTTAATAGGAAAGTGTATCTTGTCTGTAATTTATTCAGAATTGCCTTTTACATTTGTTGCGGCGGCTTAAAGCCTTGGTTTGAAAAACGAATTTTTCTTAGTGGACTGTATCAGGGGCGGTTCTATGATGCAAGTAGGTGCTGGTGGTGTGGGGAAATGAGGATCGTACCTGCCTGGTGAGCTATGGCGGAGACACGGCGAGGGTTCCTTAGCCACGTGGCGGCGGCGCGTCCACGATGTCGTGTACGTACGGACGAGGATCTGCACTTTCCACAACACACAAAGCCACGCACTTGCACAGTTTAATAACAATCTTCGTTCTTCGCGGTGAAATATGAGTTCTCTTTGACTTAGGGTTTAATTGCGACCCGCAAGTCTTGATAGCGGATGAGAAACTGGCGGTTTTTTCTTCATGGCGGCACGCGACAGCGTCCGCGCATCGCGGATCTTCCTCCTCGCTCTCGCTCAGGCATTATAAGGGTTGCAGAAGGGAAAGGGAATGCGGAAGGAAATTTACGTTGCACAGATACAAATATTATTCAGAGTTGCCAACAATTAGGCGTGAAAATATAAGAAATAAATTATGGCGTTAACATTCCCCGCGGCCTTAAAGAGTCACCTTTAAAAGAGATTAATACAATAGAAATTACACTTAAATCTAACTTAAAGAGGGAATGGACTGAATAAGATATTACTGAGTAGGAAGGGGACATAAGCGGACCACAGGTCTCACAAGAATCCCATTAGAAGTGCGTACGGAAACGACTCGCGTGCTACCATCTTTAGACGTATGCAATTTATCAATAACACCTAGAGGCCAGGATAAAGGAGGCGCATTATCATTAACAATCACTACTACAGTACCTTCCTTAATCATGTCTCCGTCAGGTTTATTCCATTTTAAGCGCGATTGTAAACTATGAAGATACTCGTTTCGCCATCTTTTCCAGTACGACTGGACTAATTTATCCATAAGAGAATGTCTTTGAAGCAGGTTGTCAGACGATAAACCTACTTCCGCGGCCGGCAATGAGTTAAGCGGAACAGTGTGTAAAAAGTGTGAAGGGGTGAGAGCCTTAGGCTCTACCGGATCAGCGCTAAGCACAGTAAGAGGCCTGGAGTTCAACAGGCACTCTATTTGAGAAAGAATTGTAACTAATTCTTCATAAGAGAGGAGTTGTTGACCTATTGTCTTGAAAAGATGAGTCTTTACGACCTTCACCATGGACTCCCAACATCCACCGAAATGCGGTGACGCGGGTGGAATGAATTGCCAATGAATGCGATGCTCAGCGAGCTCCTCTTCAAAGCGCGGGCGGTATTCTTTATTTATGAAAGTATATAAGTCGCGTAAAAACGAATTAGCTCCTCGAAAATTGGTCGCGTTATCCGAATATAAACATTGTACCGGTCCGCGGCGGGATAAAAACCGTTTCAACGCGGCTATGAACGAAACAGTTGTAAGATCTGTAGCTAATTCGATGTGAATAGCGCGAGTGGTCATACAGGTAAAGATACATAAGTAGCCTTTGCGACTCTTCGCTCCTCGACTGCGTATGGGCACGTACTGTATAGGGCCAGCGTAATCACACCCTGTATGAGAAAAAGCTTTGAGAGCAACATTTACTCTAGATTTCGGAAGATCGCCCATCATGGGCGGACCATGAGGTCGCGGTTTCCACCTATGGCATGCATTGCACTTGTGAATTCTATGACGAATAATTCGTCTAGCGGACAAGATCCAATACCTATGGCGTAATAACGACATAGTGAGTTCTGGACCTGCATGTAAATATTTTTTATGATAATAGTCTACGAGAATTTCAACTATGCGATCATGTCGGGGCAACACTACAGGATGTTTAGTACTATAGGCCTCAGCCGAATGAGTTAATCGACCTCCGACGCGGATTAAGTCATCACCATCTACGAATGGCTTTAGTTTAATAAGAGCGGGTGAACAAAATTTATTATTTTTTAACTCGGAAAAATCCTTTAAGAAGTGTTTTCGTTGAACATGACGCAACAAAATGGTTTCAGCGAATTCGAGGTCGCTAGCGGAAACGGCGTCAGTTCGACGCGGGAGTTTTTTCATGAAGCGGTATATGAAAACAATAATACGCCGCAACTTGTTCCGAGACGACGTACGTTCTGCGAGTGTGAGTAGAAGCGAATTGTCTGAACTTGAGTCCGCGACTATGGGGTGCGCGTGGACCTTTTCTTCAGGAATGGGTTCCGAATTCAAGTCATTAACCTTATGTATGGGCCATTCGGAAGGATCAAGCTTAGCCCAAGCGGGTCCGTGCAACCATAATGGGTGCTCAATGAATTTGTCAGGTGTTAAACCACGTGACAAACAGTCCGCCGGGTTTTCAGTACCAGCCACATGATAGAAATGCTCCGCGGGGACGTTGTCTATGATGCGAACGACACGATTGGCCACAAACGTGTGCCAACGATGCGGAGAGGAATTTATCCAGCAAAGAGTCACCTTTGAATCGGTGAATGCGTACATAGCGGTAACATTATAACGCGGATTATAAGTGTCATGAACACGGCGAAGAAGCTTAGCGAGGAGCTCGGCACCGCAGAGCTCCAGTCGAGCGATAGTTAATGGTTTAACCGGCGATACCTTCGACTTTGCACAAACCAGCTGAAGGACCACGTCGTCGTTGCGAGTAATATGCGCATAGATGACAGCGCCATAGGCGCTTTCGCTGGCGTCAGAAAATCCAATTAGGCGGAGAATACAGTTTTCAACAATACCTAAATGGCGCGGAATTTTAAAATCATTTAAAAGCGGAAGGGCAGAGCGAAAAGTTTGCCAAATATTTATGATGTGACGCGGGGGGGTGTCATCCCAATCGAGCTTCAGTAACCATAACTCTTTGATAAGCAGTTTAGCGTAGAGAACTACAGGTGCGACAAGACCCATAATGTCCCACAGTCTAGCTACGGCCGATAGTATACCACGTTTAGTACACGTATCTGGCGGTGCGGAAATAAGAAATTCAAAGCAATCATTTGACCTACACCAGCGCAAGCCGAGGACCTTTTGCTCTACCGACTTGTCGAATTCTAGTTGATCGGTCAATCTATGCGACGCCGGAATACTGTTTAGTACAGTTTGAGAGTTACTAGTCCACTTGACTAACTCGAACTGACCGCCTCTAAAGAGTTTGATCAGTTCGTGGGCAACCTGGATGGCTCGCGATTCGGAGCTTACGCTGCAGACTACGTCATCCATATACAGCGAGTCCATGATGATAGCGCTGGCGCGCGGGAAGAGATGACCATCGTCTTGAACCAACTGTCGAACTGTGCGGATCGCATGGTAGGGACTTGACTTGAGACCAAAACAGACGCGGTTAAACTGATATAGAACCAGAGGATCGTTTGTACTGAAGCGATATAAGATGCGTTGAAAGCGGCGATCACCTTCTCTTACTTTAATCTGTAAGAACATTTGTCGGCAATCAGCCGACAGTGCGAATGCGAACAAGCGAAAATTCAAAATTATGGTAAATAAGTCGCCCTGTAAATTCGGGCCGCTGTGCAAAACATCGTTGAGAGATACTCCAGTACTCGTTTTAGCACTAGCATCTAGCACGGAGCGTAATTTTGTTGTTGTTTTATCTAAACGTACAACTGCGTGATGCGGAATTACATAGTCAGGACAACTACTGTCTGAACTATCAGGAGGAGCAGGCGATAAATATCCTTTATCAATATATTCGCGGATGACGTCATCATACGCAGTACGTAACTCGGGTGCGGATTCTAATTTCCTTTCAAGGCAGAAAAAACGTTTTTTCGCGACATCGAGTGAGTTTCCCAATTGGAACACATCGCTGCGAAAAGGTAAGGCTACAGAGTATCTACCTGTTTCCTCATCGCGTTCCGTGGTCGAATTATAAAAATGCTCGCACTCTAGTTCATCGAGCGATTTGCTCGTTGAAGGAGTGACGGGCGCTTCATCGACCTGCCAGAATTTTTTCAACGACGATTCTAATGAGTCTTTGTCAGGCGGGTGCGAAACATATGAGCAACAAGCTAGTGCAGTCTTGTTACGACGCACAGGCAACACGGGCACAGTGCCCATGATGACGTAACCGAGTACCGTCTGCATGGCGGGCGGCGCGGAGGAGTTGCTGCTAACTACGCGGGGCAGCAGAAGATGCGGGAAAAGCGATGCCCCGATCAGCACATCGATGCGACCGGGTGTGCCGAACGATTCGTCGGCGAGCGGTAAACCATATAAGTAAGGCAAAGCGGAAATATCTACGGGGGCGATAGGTAGATTGTCGGTGATTGCATCGACAACTAGCGAATTAACGTTATAAGTAACGTTCGGATTAAAGCGGGAAAAGAAAGTAAACTGTACGGAACCCTTAACGGATTTTTCCGTACCACCGATACCCTTAACGGAAGGCGTATCAGATGAATGCCTAGTTAAACCTAATCGTTTGCAGCATTCTGCGGTAATAAAATTAGTTTGTGAGCCACTATCTAATAGACAACGAATTAAATGTTCCTTATCAAATGCATCTCGAATTATTACAGTAGCGGTTGACAACAAAATAGTAGTATTCGTGTTACCTTGCGGCTTTGATACGCGGGAGTTCGAGTCGTAAAACCTCGACGCAGCAATGGACGCGTTACATTGCGGGGCGCTCTGGGCGGCGGCATCGTGCGCATGTTGCTCGCGTGGAGCCTGTGCGTGCGACAAGGACAGCTGCTCGGGAGCAGCAGTGCTATCTCTAGCGCGAGCCGTGGCGTTTGAATCGGCTTGTGTACGTGCGGTATTATCAATATCGTTCGATAATGCAGTCGCATGCGATTCGCGATTAAAGTGTAAAAGTGTGTGATGTTTATTGTTACAAGTTTTACATCTAGATTCAGACTGACAGGATTTGGCCTTGTGTTTAATACTTAAACAGTTAGTGCATGCTTCGATTTGCTTCACTGATTTGAAACGATCACTTGGTGTCATTTTAGAAAAGGCGGGACATTTAAATAAATGTTCATGGACAAAGCCATTACACAAACATTTTGCGGATTTATCAATTACAGTGTAAGATTGCGGTTGTGGAGTTTTAGACGTTTTTTTATTTTTAGAATTGTTATTAGACTGAGTGGAGCTCGAGCTGTCTAAAGCTTTAGTATTTTGTAAAATGCGAGATTGATTTTTAATAAACTGTACTAAATTGTCGAATTTAGGAATTTCGTCTTTCGAATCCATTTCGAAAAGTCGAGCGGTTTCAGAATCGACCTTCTTTATAGCGACATGGAAAAAGATCAAATCTGTCAAATCATTTATTTTAAGATTTTTTAATGCGTTTGCGGCGGAAACAAAATTATCAGAAAAGGATTCGAAATTCTGAATAGATGCGGTATTAAAAGATTTATGTTCAAACATCCGATTAAGGTAACCAGAAGCCAAAATACGTTTGTCTTCGTATTTGTTTACGAGTGAATTAAAAATTAATTGGTAATTATCGCCATTAGGGCAAACTCCTGAGAACGCGGTTTGAGCCTTAGCTGTCAATTTCCCCATCAAATAATATAGTTTTTCCGAATCAGTCAATGTATTATTTTCGTGTACCGTGCTTTTAAAATTAGCGTAGAATAGGGGCCAGTTACGAATATCGCCATCGAATGACATAATTTCAATGGGAGGCAAGCGAACTGTTTGCTTAATGACACCACTACCATTTGAAGTATGAGCTGATTTTGAGTAATTCGAATGATTATATTTAATTCGGCAATATAATTCCTCAAAACTAATCCACGACTGTTCATCAATCGTATTTTTAGGGTTTTGTTTTAGAAGAAGCGAATTATGTTTATTAAATGCCTCGAGGAACTCGGTACGCATCGCATCGATATTGACACACGCACACATAAACTTTTCTAGCGGTTCCATACCGGACTTCATTTTTTCCATTAAATCGTAAATGATCTGCATGCGGGCAAAAATCATATTACGACATGACAGTGCTATTTGAATGGCGGATTCTATCGGATCATCCGATTCAATGGTTACTTTTTTAGACATTTTCGATATTTTTGTAGATGTTTATAATACTTAGCTAAAATAAATCGCAACGATCTGCGCGCGGTGTGGTATTGGTATGTACCTACGGTTGTCGTAAACGAAAGATGGCGAAGCGGGCGAGCGGTAGGTAGGTTATATTTTCCTATGTACCTACATAAATTAAATATTATGTTGAGCGGGATGCGATATACCTTTGAATGTACGCAAGGACGACGTAGGTAGGTATTGTAATAAATGAAAGCGGTTTATTATATGAGTTTAAGGAACGAAGATTGAAATGAAATATAATTGCGGGATGATGATATACGGATAGAATAATTATATCCGTTATCGAAAGAGTATAGAAAAAAGGTATCCGTGATTGTAGGATCAAAAAATGTTGCGGCGGCTTAAAGCCTTGGTTTGAAAAACGAATTTTTCTTAGTGGACTGTATCAGGGGCGGTTCTATGATGCAAGTAGGTGCTGGTGGTGTGGGGAAATGAGGATCGTACCTGCCTGGTGAGCTATGGCGGAGACACGGCGAGGGTTCCTTAGCCACGTGGCGGCGGCGCGTCCACGATGTCGTGTACGTACGGACGAGGATCTGCACTTTCCACAACACACAAAGCCACGCACTTGCACAGTTTAATAACAATCTTCGTTCTTCGCGGTGAAATATGAGTTCTCTTTGACTTAGGGTTTAATTGCGACCCGCAAGTCTTGATAGCGGATGAGAAACTGGCGGTTTTTTCTTCATGGCGGCACGCGACAGCGTCCGCGCATCGCGGATCTTCCTCCTCGCTCTCGCTCAGGCATTATAAGGGTTGCAGAAGGGAAAGGGAATGCGGAAGGAAATTTACGTTGCACAGATACAAATATTATTCAGAGTTGCCAACAATTAGGCGTGAAAATATAAGAAATAAATTATGGCGTTAACAACATTATTATCTGGCCTCTTGCTGTTTTTTAATGATATTGAACACAAAAATCTACTAATATTCTTGGTTATTTGACAATAAACAGAAACTCTGTACACAGTGACGTTCTATCATGATTCATGACTATTGTCAAAAAGTCCTAAATAGATTGGATTAAGTTATCATATACGAAATATAGGCATATATATACGAAATATATACTAATATTATAAAGCGGAAAAGTTTGTTTGTTTGTTTGCTTGAACGCGCTAATCTTCGAAAGTACTGGGTGGATTTGGATGAAATTTGGTATGGAAGTAGCTTGAAGCTTGAGGAAGGTTATAAGCTACTTTTTCCGCGACTGCAAAAAAGGAGAGTTATGTTTTTACCGTGATAGAATCCACGGGAGCGAAGCCCCGCGTGAGTACTAGTACGATATATCACGTGTCCCTTAGGACAATTGTTATAAACTTAAGGTAATAAAGGGAATTATAGACGAACATAGTTATATCATCACACCTACCTATATTTAATTTACAGTTAAGAAATATTTGCATAAAACCTCACGTTAAACTAAGAATAGTGTTCTTAGTATGGTGTGATGTTTTATAAAAGCTAATTTAATTAGTGGATTTTTTTATTTACTTAAACAATGTTTTAAAATTGATTTGTCTAGTTTTTTTCAAGTACAGAATCCATTTTTATCAATACAAACTATTTTTTTAATTAGACGTTTAACTTCTTGTTATTCAATGTATTTGTTTCTTTATTAAATATCAGCACCTATTAGCACTCCATTCGCATGATTCGGTGTTTATGGGCAATCAAATAGGTACTAATTTATGCGAGTCTTAGCTCTTGGAGGGAACATTCTTTTACGAGCGGGACTTTGTAATGGTCTCAATTAAGTGTCTGAGAATATTTATAGAACCTTTGGAGACCTGATTAAGATCTTAAGATGACGACTGATTTTTCCGTAATTTTGTTTATAGGGTAGAAACATATATGACTCATTTACTTCTTAGTTTAGTAACTAAACTCTTACCATAACAAAATAAAACTAACAAGCTCAACGTTGTTTAAAAATGAGATAAATCCGCTGAATTGAATCTCGCTCAAAAGTTATATTGCCAATTTTCACTTCGCTCTCTATGAATTTTTATGAGCTTTCACATCTTGAGGGCGCGCAGTTACGTATGGCGGAGCATAAAAATAATTAACAGCCGTACGCAGAGAGGGAGGTACATCAAAGTTATAAAAGAAGGGGATATTTGAAGAGCTCGACAAGCAATCAAGTAAAAATCTCAATAGTTCTGACTCACCGGACCCTTTATTAAATGTTAATTTCCCATTGAAATTATTCCGCCCCACATTTGAATGACTTTGTTACTATGCACTTTGTTCGAAGGAGTAAATAGCTTCATTATTAATATTGGAACAATTGTTTGCTTCCAATGCTAAACTGTGGTGCTTTATTACCCCAGGATGCATTTAGTCGACGGTGGCAACCTCGTAATACAAGACGCTAGGCAAACCGACGCCGGAAGATATCAATGTATTGCGCGGAATGCGGCAGGAACTAGGGAATCGGCCATTGCGATGCTCAGAATACACAGTGAGTAACAATTCATTTCGTACCTCGAATTTTCAACTAGCAAAGATTTGTTGAATTCAATTCATAACTCTGTAATTTCTGTTTGCGACTCGACGTTTGTGAGCCGTTTCATGCGAACACCTCTTTTGTTATGTAATTCAGAGAGACATTTCTCACTGCACAGTTAAGCCGTACTTAATCACGGGCCCGGAGGACGTTGTGGCGCAGACTGGAGGCAGCGTCACATTCCAATGCCGGGTGGGAGGGGACCCCCTCCCGGACGTGCTGTGGCGGAGGACCGCTGGAGGTGGAAACATGCCACTCGGCCGCGTCAAAGTTCTTGACGACAGGAGCCTACGACTCGACAACGTTATTCTAGGGGACGAGGGAGAGTACGCTTGTGAAGCTGACAATTCTGTTGGCGCTGTGAGCGCTAGTGGATACTTGACTGTTTACGGTGAGTTTTTAAAATCGATGCGTTTGCTTTTGTTCCGTTAGCAGTTATATTTCTATAATTTAGTGTTTGAACTCAGTTTCATATAACTTATACTTCGATTTCATTTTTTAAGATCCGCCAACAATATCATTAAGACCGAATTCAGTGAACGTTGAAACCGGAACAATGGCTACATTTACTTGTTCTGCCACTGGCAGACCAGAACCAACCATGTTCTGGAGTATAGAAGGCAATCGAACAATCGTATTTCCCGGTACATCCAGAGGCAAATACCACGCAACGACAGTACTAGATGGGGTAACTGTACTAACAATCAACGGGACAAATAAAAACGATAGTGGAAACACGATAGTTTGTTCGGCGGTAAACTTCGCTGGCAGTTCGTTTGTCAGAGGGAAACTAACCGTGACGTCAGACGATGACCGCCCACCGCCAATCATAACAAACGGGCCCTCTAACCAAACGTTACCTATAAAATCGATGGCAGTTTTCCCCTGTACAGCCGTCGGCGCACCTGAACCAATCATCGCCTGGTATTTTGAAGGGGAAGCATTAATACAAAATCATAGACGGAATGTAACTAATGACGGTACTCTCATATTGAAGGATTTGGACAAAATAGACAGCGGCACTTATACGTGTGTCGCTTCCTCGCATCACGGGAAATATGTGTGGAGCGGCGTGTTGCTTGTTGATAGTCCGATTAATCCGAACATACATTTTTTTCGAGCTGCCGATGTATCATCATTACCAGGACCGCCAACAAAACCTCTAGTACACAACGCAACAGAAACTAGTGTCACAATAACGTGGAATCAGAATAATAAAATAGGATCGTCCTCCATACTCGGATATCAAGTGGAAGTATTTTCGAGAGAAACTTTATCGGGAAATAGCACTCCACGGAATTCGAGAGGTTGGGTAGTATTGGCGAGGCGGGTCCATCATACACAATTTGTAGCGAAGTCTTTAGTACCTGGAGTTACTTACATGTTTATAGTTCGAACGGAAAATTCCCATGGGCTGTCTGGACCAAGTCCGGTGTCCGATGCGGTTACTATTGGTGACGATGCCAATTCTTTATGGGAAACTGGAGTATTCTCGAACAATTCAGAGTTTAGAAACAACATTCTTACCGACAATATTGTGGAATTGATTGAAGCAACACCTATTGACTCAAGAACTATAAAGCTTATGTGGGAAATACTGAACTTTTACTACTTGGAAGGCTTATTCATATATTTCAGACCCCTAGACAATATAACGACTGAGTATGAAATGAAAACTATTTTGCATTCCAACGATGTCTCCGGATATGAAATAACGTCTTTGCGAAAATACACAAAATACGAGTTTTTCCTCATTCCATTTTACAAGAAATTCGAGGGGAAGCCATCAAATTCCAGAGTGGCTCAAACCTTGGATGATGGTAAATACCTAAATTATATTTGCATGTTACATCTTGACTGTACTTTTCACATTTTTGCTAACATTTCATTCTTTTTACAGTTCCTGACGGTCCTCCAATTAACATAGAAATGTTCATTTTAAATACCACCACAGTTCATTTGAAATGGTCCCCTCCGGAGGCCCATTTACAAAACGGAATTATTACTGGTTACAACGTGCTGGTTAATTGGTTGGACATACCAGCGAACAAATCCATGGTGGCTATCAACACGACCGTTCATCAAGCCACCAGCCTAATTATGACTAATTTGACGTCTGGTGTGAGCTATTCGGTCCAAATTGCCGCCGAAACTATCGTCGGTCTCGGCCCATTCAGCCAAAAAGTATATTTAAATATCGACTCTCGCTCGGTTGGACTCGACCCTTTATCCAGGTAATTTCATTTCCCAAATAAAATCTACGGACTATAATCACAAATGAAATGACATTACATGTAACATCGGACGGACGTTCTGACGTATTTATTTTATTTCAGATACCCGATAAATGGGGAGGTGTCTATAGTGGCTGGGGACTTTGTTATGGAAACATGGTTTTACTTTTTGATTGGAGCGATTGTTCTGTTCAAAATAATTGTGATTGGTGGCATTATTTACGTGCGGAAGCACAACATTTTCGCGAAAAAGTCTGCGCTCCCTAATATTTATGGTAAGTGTTAGTCTATATTGTGCCGAGTGCGTCAACCTCCACATCAAAAATAATAATAAATGTTCCGCGTATTTATTTGATTATGCGGAGCGGATCGCGATCACATAAAACAACCGGTGATGCTAACTCGAAAATAAACAGTTATTCAGCTTATCTCGAAGCGCTATTTTTACCGAGGAATCAGCATCAGAATTTCAAAATTAAAAACATTCCTCGGGTGTCGTGGGGTGGTGCAGGGCGCGAGCGCTTGTTTGATGGAGGCTTTGCCATGCAACGGTAAGGGAGGGGAGCTAGATTACTTTCGAGTTGAAAGGTAGCGTGAGCCCTCTCGTGAGCGCAGTGGATCTCTTTCACTTTGCATTCACGTTCGTGGCACAAAGGAATGATACAAATCCGAGAAATAAAGACCCAGTAAATGTAAATGTTTTCTATTTTGTTTTCTCTGGGCGATTCGTTTGTTGACTCACCCAGTTACCTTTAAGCCAATTTCCCTCGCTTTGTTTGTTTTATATTGCGTTTTATATCTTTTAAGTATTCAGTAAACGAGATCATTTGCATACGGCTTATGAAATGGTTGTCAAACGGTATTGTAATGAAGGAAATTCTCGGTATACCTAATTGGTGATGTTGTTTCAGATTCCAACGGAACAAGCTTAGTGACTCAAATGAATATAAAAGCTGCAGTGTCTTTGTCACATCCTCTCAGCAGTTGTTACAATAAGAACACGGTGACCAAAACTGAGTCATTGTTGTGGATGGAGAATCAGCCGGGATTATGTATGTCCGGCACTCAAACCAATCAGAGCAAAGAAAAAACGAACTCCGAGTATGATAAAGTTGCACACCAATTACCTGAATATGCTGAAGTGACGTCTTCACGAGCGAATGCAAATGAATGGAATACAAGTAAAACTGCAACTTCACCGGCGGCGTATGCCTCGGTTACTTTAGTTGCCAATACCAGGCAATGTGTGAGTTCATTGGTAAGTATCCAATTATATAATGTTCTCGATTTCGAAATTTTGATGCTCTGCCAAGTTGGAGTTTGTGCCATTTAATTTATTCACTCGACTGTCGAAGTCTCAAGTACTTGTGAAGTATCACTTGTTTGGGATGTAATTGATGCCTGTAGATTGCCAAAACTTGTCTCAATACGAAGCTATTGTAATAATTAATTTGAAGTACTCATCATTGTTTGTGTATTCCACAGGGCTGGTTTCCCCCAACCGGTAAGAACGTAGAATCTTTCGATAATCGGTTTGCTCCTGAGGAGGAAATGTATCCAGCCAGCAACGGAGGCTACTATAACAGGAACGTGTACAGTGAAAAATACTTCCAAGGTCATCCAAACGTCCTTAAGTTTTACGACTTACCTTCTTTAGAGAAAACTCAGAAGGCTCAGATACGATACAATCAAAGTTTAGACGAGAGAAAAGGCGATAAAAACTCAAAGACTGACGCAACACAATCGCTTATAGGGCGAACCTATGGGATTAGTTCTAGGAAGAATTCTGAAACGGAATCGACGTACAGGGCATTTGGCGAAGAAGAGACGGATGAGGAAAATTATCCAGAGGACGGTGGTTACGACGAGTTGCAAGCAATGCAACCACAACGACAAAGGCCACAGCATCAGTACGAAAGGCCTAATTTTGACAACGATGCGACGAGGACGCTGGCTCGGCTGACATCATTCAGGCAAGGTCAGGGGCTGGTTGGCGGTGCCAAGCCATCCCAGGCCCCCTCGCACGCGCCCCCTGCACCTCACCCCCGCGTTGACTCTGTGACTCGGTAGTATCACGCCTTGCCGGTTTTCGGCGACCTGTGCCAAACGGACGTATAGACCGATATCTTTCCTAATAGTGTAGTGACGTCACTGAGATCGCAGTTCTTCCTCATGCTATGCATTTGCAGTATGTTTGTGTAAAGGAACGTGATTGCTTTATTAATTGAAGGTAAAAGTGACAGTGAGTGACTTCAGTTCTGATTTCTGCGGACTGCAAAGGCCTAAAATTGTGATTTAAAAGTGATTGGCTTATTATGTTACTACAAAACAAACCATAACTGACATGGATTTATCTGAATTTTCTTATAATATATTTTGAAAGTATTCCTAGTCTCTGTAATTATAGATTATTGTAAATTATGTAAATAGCTATTACTAATTTAATAAATACGAATAACGTTCTTGAAGTAAATTAACTTGGTTATATTAAATATCGATTCTGATAAATGTTTACAATGTTATTATTGGAATTGGAAATTCAATTGATATCGTCCGTCTGAATATCAATAAACGAATTTGTAATCCTATATCATTAGTGTAAGTGTAACAAATAAAAATAGAAAGAAAAAAATAACGCTTGGCAATAATTTGAAATAATATAACCTTATCGAAATGATTCATAGCATTGTAAATAATAATAATAATAGACTTGAAACTCGATTAATAGTTCTTTTTTCAATACTGCATTTAGAAAACAATAATTTATTCGAATAAAATCTATTTTATTAGTTTTATTAACTGTATTTAATTAGTATTATTATAAAGTTTATTTCACGTGCCATAAGTAGGAATCATAGCTAAATACTAACAAAGTAACATTGGAGTTGTGAGATAAAATTCAAATGAAGCTTTTACAAAACTAAAGTTATAATAATCTACGTAAGATCATGTGATATGAGTTTATATAGCCACTTGTTATAATATTAAATAGCACGACTTGTATTGCATATCAAATGTATTAGTCATGTAATAGTTAAAAATGTTATTAATTAGGATGCTTCCATATCTGAAGAAAACAACATTATTATAAACTATATTAGTCCTTCATTTTGTAAATAATGTAAAATGGAGTTGACTTGCCTTTTATACTTCAAATCAAATGCATCAACTGTTTTTGTTTTAACTGCCTTGACTGTAAAACTAACTATTTTAGGCCGAGATCACAAGATCGCAAGTTGTGGTGACAGGACCAAACGGTAAAGACATTAATCTAAATGAAGAACGCTCACAAAATTCTTCAAAGTACGATTGTCAAAAAGCTTAACCAGTTGTTATTTAAATTGATGTTAATACTGACCGTTTTGCCGATTGTCGCCACTTATGTTCTTGTTTCCCAACCCTTATTTAGATACCTTGCTTTGCTATGTACAGCAAATTCATATAAAGTAGAAATTAGACTGCAGGTTCTTAAACAGAACTCTTCGTAGTTCCTATTTTTGCACTTTGTTCAAAAAATAATAAAGGCAATAGGCATTTCACATAATAATACTAAAATAAAAGATTGTTTATTATTATTATTATACTAATATGTATGTAATGAAGCACGATACGTGTTTATTCACACTGTTTTGTTTATTGCAAATAACTTGAGATTGAATGACTTTGGTCATCAAAGAGACCAACCAATCAATTTCAGGGTTTGTCTACACATTCACGTTTAAACTTTCTTTGTTTTCGAAACAGAACATAACAAAACTGAGCGTAACATTATTTTAGAAAGAAATTATCTTTATACAATAATTATTGGTATACTTATGTGATCAAAGCAATTTCTTCTTTTAATTACAAAAAAGTTTGACTTTTAAAGTAATCCATTAACGAAATGTGTAGAGTAATCTATATGCAATTACCAAATTAAACATTTGAGATTAAATAGCAAGGTGTCTATTTATAAAAAAAACTCTAATAAATAAACAAAACATTGTAACAAGTCCAAAGGCCTTTTTTATGTGCGATATGCTACGACCATACATTGAAATAGACAACACAATATTATTATAAACTTGATGGATTTTAATTTTTGTATTAGTCTTTGGATACCTATTTTTTAATAAAATAATTTAAATACTAATAATAATGCTTTTTAATTACATATCTACTTTATATCCTTGAGAAGCTTGTGGTTAAACAATGACAGCGACTTCGGTCAAACTTCAAGGTTAGCAACTCTTTCTGAGGTTAGTTCGCCAATGTAAAAAAAGAAAGACATTAAATTTATTTCATCAAGTTTAGAGCACACAAAAAATACATGAAATAAAGTAATAAACTTGTTTAAATATAAAAACTTTTTGTAAAAAAATTAAAACCGACTTCCATATCAAAACACTACAAAGCCAAAAATAATTTTAATTTTGGTAGTCGGTGTTATTGGTTTTGTATTTTCTTTTTTTTCACACCGCCTTCCGAAATTAAAATTTTTTTTGGCTTTGTAGTGTTTTGATATGGAAGTCGGTTTTAATTTTTTTGCAAAAAAGTTTTTATTTTCGCGCTTTTTAGTGGGTCAATTTGTAATTAATCTAGTTATAAAAGCCAAAATGTCAACTACAAAAAACTAAAAACGCGAACAAAAAACACAATGCAGAGTAAACGAAAAGATCGATAATGTAAATATTTTTTTACTTTTGTTGATTTTTCAGAAATGGCTTGTCGGATTTCGATAAAATTTTCATGGGACCATTTGGAAAGTATACCCTTTCTAATAAAAAAAATATTTTTTCAAATCGGTTGGCAAGCGACGGAGCTATGCCCGAACAGACATAAAAAAAACAAACAAACATCCGAATTGAGAACCTCCTCCTTTTTCAGAAGTCGGTTAAAAAATAGCATTACGTGTGTCTCACGGCTGTGGCCAAATAGGTCCAGTTCAGTAAAATGTCAGACACGTCCTGCATGGGCCCACTCTTGACCTCGATTCTGTCTGATGGTAAGCGATAGATGAGGTCTACGATGGAACGAGTGAGCCCAAAAGATGCCTGTTCATTCTTGCTTTAAAGGCTGAAAGGTCATAATTAGCAGGCCGGCAGAGAGTTCCATACCTTATGTAGCGAGAACGTGCTACAGATGTAAAGCAACTTTTTAGTGTTTGTGTGTTTGTGTATGTGTGTATTATGTGACCATCATAACAAATCAAGGTTCCTCTGTATCTCGGAAAGTATGTTATACCATTGGGTCCTCAGTTGTATATCTTTGACAGTCGTTACAGGTAGTCATTAGCCAGAAAATTAGACACTAGTCTTGACAAAACGGTATCTTGATACACAGCAGATAGATAGTCACTCTTGCGTCCGCTAAAACTAGCAGTCAATCCCAAAATAGTTGGGGAATGGTTAGACAGGTTACCTAGAGTATAATTCGGCCTATTACAATCCGATTTATAGGTCACACAGGTATTCTTTATTTGAGAGCCGGAGTCTGTGTTTCTCGATATTTTTCTATTCTATCGGTTACATTTCGGTGAGTGTGCGATGGAATTACACAATCTAATTCCGCCAAGCCCGTTCCATCATCGGACTACGAGACAAACGGCGAAGCGCCATCGTTACATGGTGGACATCCTACCCATACGCACAAAACGTTTTGGGAATACCTTCATTGTGCGTACGGCTAAGGAGTGGAATTCCCTGCCGGAGTCTGTGTTTCCCGACAGCTATAACCTAGGGGTCTTTAAGACAAGAGTGAATAGGTTACTTTTAGGTAAGCGTGCTCCATCTTCGACCACATCATCACTTACTGTTACTTACTTAGGTGAGATGGTGGTCAAACACGAGACTATTATCAATAAAAAATATCATACTAGTATCCATCAGCAGCGGATGTGTTGAAAGTGTCCTATTCTGGAACATGGTCTACCCACACGCTAAATTTCATCCATAAGTCCGACATTAGGCATTAGGTAAATAACGCATCTTTGGACCCAGAACTATTGCTTTAAATAGTTGCGCAATCAATTTAAACCAGTCGAATAATCGTTTGTAATTTAAAACAGCATAACAGAGAATCCCTAGGGATGAAATTCTATGCTATTTTAGGCTGTTAGCCGCCACCACAGTTGTTCGATAAAACTATTTGGTTGGAGTTATACCTCAAGTGACAGCCGCAAACAATCGACGATTTTATGGAGCCGATAGTGTTTCAATACTGTTTTAAATAGCGATTCGACAACATGGCGAGGTCTTACTGCGAAAACGTGCTAAATACATAATTCACAAAGTAGTTTAATTATTTTTTTACTACTTAAAAAGTACTCGTTTTCTTTCGTCGACAGATATTCTTTTTCATTTTTATTTTTCTACTGGTAAAACTCAACTTTTTGCATAACGTCCTAACTCCTGAACAAGCGTAATCTTTTAAGATTTAATATTTAAAAACTAACTTCACTGCAATTGGAAAGTTTTTGCAGTAAGCCTTCGATATGTTGGTTACAATGGTCAAATTACATTACAACTCAAACACGGCAATACGTGATGAAATACGTACATAATTTCAATTCATGAAAAAACTCATAAATCAAAATTAAAACCGCATTCGTCTTTTTATGTTCCACCGCTCACACATCATTTCCGCATGAGTCCGTATGACACTCAAACACGATTAAAAATATCACTTCTGTGCGAACAAACCCGCGATCAAAAGCCATCATAGCCATTCTTATCTAACTCCCATTAATTAAATCCAATGGCAGGCCAACAAAAGCATTACGTATGAATGAAAATTTAAATCGGGCCAAACATGAGCTCGCTTTGTTTGGCGGCTCATTCAATTTATGGGTGGAAATCTCTGTCGTACACTCTTCATAAGTATATTATTGGTATTTAGTAGGCTTGCGGGCAGCCGGCTCGTCTGTAAGCGGCAGATAGCTAACACACAGATAGACATACATACATTAATACACATGCCGATTGGATTCCGCTTTGTCTTGTAGTGCGGGGCTGTTGCATTGTAAAGTGATGTGAGTTTGTATCGGGTGAATGCGTTTGGTGATTTTTTAATTGATTTAATATTCATAGTTGTGAATTTGCAATAAAAAAAACAACTGATTATCGCGTTAAAAAAATTAAGGAGTGTAGTACCAAATTATAAGTATCTTTAGTGATATTATTAATCAACAAGCTTCAAACAAAACTTTGTACCTACCCGTTTTTACGAAAATGACGCAGACGGAGGAGTATACAATTTGGTACAATTTAAGTTTATGTAGAATAAGAGTGTAACAAAGCAACTAGCATTATTACTTTTATGTATGAATGCTCTTGAAATTATTTAAATTATAGTCAAAAGTAGACCACTGGACGACCATATTTTATTGGGAAGTGAATGGGTTGTGCTAGATTAAAAAATCACATTCAATCAATCAGTAATTTATTTATTTTCTCTTCACAAAGTTGCCTTATACATATTTAATATAGGTTAAATTGCCTGAGCTGTAACCTCTGTGAGACACGCCAGGCCCTCACGGCTAGAATTAGCTTTTAATTTCATGCCGTGTAAGGAAAAAGGAGTAAACAAAATGAAAATGAAGGTTATTAAAATAATTTATTAAATACTTCATTGAACACCAGATATAATATTACAGGAAAGAAAGATTAAAATGGAAATATATCCACTGAGCGGCATTATCGCATACCATGATCTATTCCAGGCAACCTGGAATGCACTGTAATCGCCTGGAAGGTGGAGCTGACATTTGTGTGGAAATACTAATTTTAAGTACAAAAGATACTGGCATAAGCCACATAGTATAATTTTAAATAGATACATATACTTATATACATTTTCTCTAAACAAAACAATTTGGCAATATTTTCATTGTGCGTATAGCGGAGTGAAATTGAGTGGTTTTTTTTTTTTATAATACGTTCGCGTTTGACCACCGTCTCACCTGATGGTAAATGATGATGTGGTCGAAGATGGAGCACGCTTACCTAAAAGTAACCTATTCACTCTTGACTTAAAGACTCCTAGGTTATAGCTATCGGGAAACACAGACTCCGGCAGGGAATTCCACTCCTTAGCCGTACGCACAATGAAGGTATTCCCAAAACGTTTTGTGCGTATGGGTGGGATGTCCACCATATAACGATGGCGCTTCGCCGTTTGTCCCGTAGTCCGATGATGGAACGGGCTTGGTGGAATTAGATTGTGTAATTACATCGCACACTCCCCGAAATGTAACCGATAGAAAACCTAATTAATTACCTGATTAATTAATCTAATTACCTGCCGAAGTCTGTGTTTCCTGATAGCTATAAATGAAGGAGGGCTTTAAGAGTGAATAGGTTACTTCTAGGTAAGCGATCTTCATCTTAGGCCATATCATCGCTTACCATCAGGTGGCCAAACAGAAGCCTGTCTCTTATACACCTGTGTATAATCAATACATACAATAAAACAGTAAAAAAGTGTATCTGTAGGTACATTTAATTTTTTTACAAAAATAATAACTGAGGTGGGTTAAGAAAAGGTAAAACGGCAAAAAAAGTCCGTATGTTTGTCTGTTTGTACACGCTAATCTCCGGACCGACTGGATGGATTTTAATGAAATTTGGTAAATAGATAGTTGACATCCTGGAATAACACATAGGCTACTTTATCCTGGAATTCCCGCGGGATCGGGATTTATGCGGGAAATCCTCCCATGCGAACGAAGTTGCGGGCAGCAACTAGTCTAGAAAAAAGAAATAAATTACGGCATATAAATAAAATTTAATTACTTGTCTATGATATTAACATCTACAACTACGTCAGGTGAAATGGTGGTCAAACGCAAGCTTATCTAGAATAAAAAATAAATACGGCATATTATAAAATTGAAGTGCTTGTCATCACAGACTTCAATTATTAAAATAATTGTGTTTCAGGCGCTTATAGTTTAAGTACCTACTTTTTTTTAAATTTTGTATTATGATCTGTATATTATTCTACTGTAAAGGCTTAGCTCTAGAACCACGGAACCGATTTCAATGACACTTTCATTGAAGGATAGAGGAGGTCATAGACTACTGTTTATTCCTATGGAATCGGGATATACGTGGAGAAAAAGGAAAAGGCAGCTAGTAGGCAATCAAAACGACTATAGATATTCACGGTGGCAGGAAATGTGACTTTTGCACTAGTTATCGTATGGTGGGCGATATGCATCTAACCCTTGAATTTTTTTCTCCTTTCTCGTCCACTTTTCTTCTTTCTCTTCTCTTTCAAGTTATTCGAAGTCAAGTGCGTTACTTTGTCAACTGTGGTTTGAAAATATAATGTCTAAGTTCAAACTCATTCAATCTAAACATGACACGATGGACGCAGTGGTTATAGTTTGTGGATGAATATCATCAAGATTCAATTCAGTATTGATAAAGGGACCCATAAAAAATAAAAAATAATAATAAGGGGTTGGCAATGGGTGTGCGGGTTAGATTCCCATACTGGAACAAATATTTGAATGGTCTGGAACATTCCATGTCTGGCTAATTGTAAAAATCAATCACGATAAATTCCTAGTGTGGGGCAGTATTTATTAAAATAGTGTTTGAAAACACTGATTTGGGTTAAGGAAAACGATCGCGCGGTCATTGTATGTACAGATCAGCTGAAACGACGAAGTTTTCCAAGTTCTACAGGGTAGTATGAGACACGCTGGACAGGAACCGGTGGAGGCAGATCAGTCACTCTAGATACAACCCTGCTACTGACTACGATACTTGATTTGGGACCATTGAGAGTAAGAGAGAGAGAGAAATATTATTATGTTTCTTTACCTTACTTTACTACAGCATTTCACGATTAGCCACATATAAATATAGTATCTGGTAATAGCATTACGCAGCTATACGTCAGGGTAGCATGGTATTTAGCTCGGCTTGTCGGTTGCCAGCTTATCTGTAGCTTGCAGATATCTACGCATGCCTGTTGGATTCCATTTTGTCTTGTGTGAATAAGATGGTATATACTGGAAGTAATGAATGGGTTTATGAAGGATTGTTGACATATGTCGAAAATTTCACAAAAAATTAAAAGGATTATATTTAAACCAAAACGAATCTTCTATTAGGCGAATCTGGTATTGAATCTGTTATTAACAACAATATGGCCTTCAGAAATTTTACCGGAAAAATCCAAGAGAAGAAAAGTAAAAAAATAAAAATAAATGTTTACTGGCACAGACAGGAAACAAAAAATTATATAAAAAAGAAAAGAAAATTACTAATACACATTATTGTGTACCTCATGGCCGTGCCAATTAGGCACAGTTCAGCAAGTGACAAGTAATGCCTGTCACTGATTTTCAACTAAAAAAAATTCAAGACCAACGTGCCACCAATAAAAATAAATAGAGGAACAAACATATCACCATTTCCCAAAAGACATAGTACATCCAACACAACATACTGCAGTTCACAAACATTCAAACAACGGGTGAAATCCGTCCAACTCGTACCGATAAACTTTTTACAGTAAAGTAAACGTATGAAAACACGCGAAGTTTTTCTCTTTCGTTCTACTTCCATACCCACAATACAATAGGTACCCCCCGCCGGTATGTGCTTCGCCCCGGGTGCCATTTTAATTTTCCGCCAGCCTGAAAATTTATACGAAACGAATGAACCATCTTTTTTAATGAGCTTTAAAAGTTAACTGATCATGGCGAGGTACGAGAATGCCCGAGAATATATGATTGTGGAGTAACTACCTTCACTATTGCGCACTTTTCTATTGTGTTCCTGCTCTATATTTTTGTGGAATCTAGACTGTGTCATCTGGAATGATTTGTGTTTTCGCTTCTGCTGTGTTTTGTGGTTGGAAACTCTGTTATGTATAGAAATCGAGCTGAAACTACGTAACCTACTCACGCTCTGAGTTTTGTGCAAATGTTTTGGAAAAATAAATAATATACACCTTAAATGCATGAGCAATAATGTGAATGAAATAAGGAACACTGGAACAGACAACAGCAACGATGGGCTGTATTAAACATGGTGATGGCTGACTACTGAAATAGCGACTATGAGGCAATAAGGAAGAAGAATGCATGTCACTTTGATTGTAAATAATGTTACACCAGTCGCTTAGCTAAGTACGTCGAGAAGCTTCAACCGACATCTAGAATGTTCGAGATACTAACGCCACCTGGCGGCGAGTAGCAGTACTGAGTATATCGAGAAAGTTCGACTGACTTCTAATACGTTCGAGATACTAACGCCATCTAGCGGCGAGTAGCAGTACTGAGTATCTCAAGTAGTTTCTGGAATATTCTAGAACTCATGGACCGGGGTATAAATAGATCGCAAAGGAACGCGGACAGGTACATACCGGTTAAGTAGACGCACAGCCTTAGTGAGCTGATCTACGAGTGGCCCTAACTAAAAAAAAAAAAAAAAAAACGCGGACAGGCAGTCCTATTACAAGATATGAGGCGATATAATCTGAGATCTACAAGTGAATTTCAGTGCGATTTAAGTGTTTAGTGACAAGTATCGTAGTGTGAATAACTGTGTTAATTTTTATTTTTGTGTTTATATAATTAAACTGTTAATTTTGGTTTAATTGATGTAAATTATTTCTATCCCGAACCCCAGCTCGTAATAATAATATGTGATGAGGGAAATACAGTATTATCGACATGATCAGCCAATTACGTTTCCATTGCTGCAATACATGCCTAGATAGAGAGCCATGAGAGGAAATCAGACGTAATTCACAACGCGGTCCCAGTGCGGCTTCGTGGATTTTACAGTCCTAGGACATGCATTTCTTACGATATTTTACTTCCCCGTTATAAGAGCAGTGGTGATTAAAAAACGATTGAAAATAAAGTGCCTGCCTGGGTTCTAACCTGTGACCTCATGCCTGTACTACTGTGCTAACACTACTACAATAATATTTTTAAAGACAGCGTAATGTTCATTTAATAATAAGCACTGAGCTAGATTCAATACCGTTAATCTGGATAAAAACGTCGTCTCCACTAACATCGCACAAAACTCACTAGACAAAAACAATTACGCAGTCCGCAAAAATAAATCAACTGCCACTCGTCCAATCACATCGCCAGACCTCAAATCGTCCACTCACGTCAGAGCCAATGACGTATGTAATCAAATTAGGGGTTAATTGCTAAATTAAGTGTCATCGGACTTTGTCCTTTTGCCTGATATATGATTTTGTCAGAAAGGCGTGTGCCCGCCAATTAAGGTAATGGAAAACTGGGAACTGGGTAGCCATCCAATTTGGGTATAAGTGGACGGTTGTAAAAGTGATCTGATGGGCTGTTATCAATCAATTAGTGGTAAACACTTACCACTAATTGATTGATAACCAAAAAATAAAATCTCCACCTGGAGATTTTATTTTTCGGTTGACTTCTTTTACTTTTGTTGATATAATTAGTAATAGACACCGAAAGTGTGTGGTATCAATGGTTGTTGTTCAGAAAATGTAAAAAGATACAAAAGTTTTAACTATTATACATACACACATGTTATGGTACACCTAACGACCTGTAAGCTTTTTTATTTACCATATACACAAAATAATAAAGGATTACTCACATTATTAGCAATCAAAAAACCAGTAAGGTTTAAACTTGTGCTATCATGAGTCTATCTCAATATCGATCTATATAATTGTGCTTTTTATACGTGTAGATACGTTATTGTTCGTAACAAATGTTAATATCCTTAGGTCTTAAAACAGTATCCATAAATAATACTTAAATAATATTGTAGGTTGTATTAGTAGTATATCTTGATTAACCAATTTTGAGAGAAGATTATCATTTCAAATGTACATAGAGGTACTTGCTGGCCGCGACTATGTTCGAGTGTTTTTTTTTTCAGAATATACGTAGCCTACGTGTTCCAGGTTGAAATCTAACTGTGTGCCAAGTTTTGTCGAAATCTTTTCAGCGATTTTTATATGCTTGAGCACAAAAATACGAACATTTGTAAGTATATAATTGTAGTATTGTCAATGTATAATGTATAATAACTTTATTGAACACCAAAAAAACCTTTGACTATATAAGTTACTTATTAATTAGGTTACAATACATTTAGGTAACAATTTATTATGACATTTATAGTACCTATAAGGATGATCTTAACAGATTTTTACTTAATAAGAGATTCAGAGAATGCGTAAAAAGCTGGAAAAACTATAGCTAGTGGTTCACATAAATGCATTTTTAAACAATTTTTCATTTTTTATACTGTTTTTTTTTTTTAACTTTTAATAGGAAATACAAATTTCGATCCAAGTGTTTTAGAGCCTATTGTTAAGAGTCCAATTTGTTAAAGGCTAGGTCCAGATGGCAACGAATGTTTTATGGAGCAAGCCGTATGTTCATTAGTGAATGTGTTTACTTACTTGATGTTTTTCACCTGAAGACTCAACATATATAAAAACTCTATATCAATTTAAAAAAAAATTACCTTTTTTTGGGTGGGAAAATCAACAAATTACTCCTGCCTCTGTGGGTGGAGTGGAAGGGAGTGTCAGACTTCTACTGACTAAAAACCCATCCTGCTCCTTCAATTTTCCTTGCGTTTCGGGGGCGAAAATTATCTACCTAATGTTATTTAAGGGCTAAACGTACGTAAGTACGCATATAAATACACACATCAAAAGTGTCTAGGGATCAACATATATTTTTGCAATAACTTTTCTCCTGATTGATATTAATTAAAATTTTCTTTAAGGATTCATCAAATAAAGTGTTTTCGTTTGTCACAGTAACGATAAACCAAGTCACCTTTGCATTAATAAAGAAATTTGCCATTTTCCTAAGAAAGGGATTTTTGACATTTGAACCACTAACATTAAAGTTCGAAAAAAAGACTGAAATAACAGTTTTCTTTAAAATTTTATTGGGTAACTTAAACAATTAATAATCCGTGTTTCTACCGCGAACACTAACAACACAAGAACATCGGTTTGGCATACTCAAAATGAGTTCATCCAAATCACGCTGTGGAATGGCCGCCCATGTTCGTTGCAACAACAAAAAAAGGTCTTCTTGCGACTGGATACCCTCCATATTCGGCAGAGCTCTTCTCTGTAGCATATCCCATGCATGCTCAATCGGGTTCAAGTCTGGCGACTGAGCAGGCCAGAGCAGGACATTGATGTTAGCTGCGGCGAGAGTCTGTCTTACAACTCTTGCGGTGTGCGGTCGTGCATTATCATGCAATAACTGAAATAAGGGACCGATTTGCACTTGTAGAGGAACGATGACGTCAGATACCATCGTCTCAGCATAAATTTGGGCGTTGAGGTTGCCTCTGATCCAAATCAACTCAGTTCTTCCGCCGATCCAAATACCCGCCCATACCATGATGGTTCCACCACTATAAGGATGGACTTCCTGGCAGGATTTTAATCGCTGTTGGCGTCCAGGGGTTCTCCAGTGTCGTATACGTCTTGTATCCGGTCTCATACCAAAACGAGACTCATCAGAAAAGCACACGAAACGCCATTGTTCTTCTGCCCAATTTCTGTGTTCAAGAGCCCATTGATATCGAATCCTACGATTGTGCATTGCTATAGGTGGTACCCGTAGCGGTCTTCAGGAATGAAGGTTCACTTCATGCAAGCGGTTTCTGACTGTTTGGTCGCTAATTAAGTTCCCTGAAGAGTGATGAAGCCTCACGGCTAACATCATGGCGGTTATTGTTGGAGCTCTTCGAGTTAAGATTTGAATGTATCGGTCTTGTCTCCGTGTGGTGCAGCGATACCGTCCTCCATGGCGCTCAGCCACGGTACCAGTGCTTCGGTAACGTGTCCAAAGTCGACTGATAACACTCTGACTTGTATTCAGAGCTAAAGCCACAGTACGTTGCCGGGAACCAGCTTCTATCATTCCCACGGCTCTGAGCATTTCTTCCCTGCTTAAATGACGTCGCCGCTCCATAATAACGTTGGTTTTAATCAGTAGTAGGGAAACAGTAGCACTAATAATGTCTTCAATGCGTTGTACGTTTTTATAGGGAAAATATTGACAGCTGATTTTCATCTTTTACTCGAATTTGATTAACAGTTCCTGTTTCAAATTATGAAATGCACCAAAAAGGATCCATATACATTTATAAAATCATAAATTTATTACAAAGCCACATCTCAATCTCAAGAAATCCGCATAAAAATGCTTGATCCCTAGACACTTTTGATGTGTGTATTTCAAATGCAATGTCCTTTATACTTGTCAAACATTTCAACCATTTGTCTAAGTTAAAGCCTCATACTGTCAAGCTCTACTCTGTTGTACATTACCATCAGCATTTATAATTTATTTCACTGATAACTCATCTAAAGACTCACCCATAAGAGGACTCTCTTCAGTGCGACACAAAAACCATCAAACCATATTAAACCTCTTTGCCGTCACATCCCCATTCACATTAAAGAAAAAATCATATGCATTTTACATAAAATTCTGAGTCATAAGAAAAAACAGCCATAATATACGGTGGCCCTTAAGCCAAAAGTGCCCTTAATACTGTGTTTAAGTGGGTAAGGTTCAGAAAATGTTCAGCGGCTTTCAGGGCAACACTCGTAAGCCTTTTAATATCGCACCCCTAGACGTGTGCTTATCGGATCTCTTAACTGTTGCCATTTTTAATGGCGTTTGCAGTTAAATCAGATGTTCTTTTTTAAATACTCGTGCAAGGAGCTACCGTTTGTGGATGCGGCTTTATGATGATGTGAAGACGAGAACGTGCTTATGTTTATTCCTGACACGACTTTATTTAAAACATTACAAAACTAATGTCAGAATAGTACGTGGCTTAGAGAAGTTTATTAATTGCCCAGCAATAAAGACAGCTTTGCGTTACTACTGCTGTTCAATTTTCTGCTGCTAACATTATTCTAGGGTTTTAGGATGTAGCTACTTGAGACTATAGGCATATTGACGTTCATACTTAAAAACTCTTAAAATTTCAAAATGTTTGGGATTTATCATTTTGCCTTAGGTTATATTGTTGTTGGATATTTGATATCGGTAAATTACGTGTTTTTTTTTGTGTGTCATCTCGCAGGTCAACCTCTGAGGTTGTCAGATGCTTAACCGGGCTTGCCTGTGGTTGCCTTAATTAATAAATTGAAAATTACGTGCAAAAAGCTCGTGGCTAAATAATAACAGCATCACACACAAAACGTTTTGGGAATAATTTCATTGTGCGTACGGCTAAGGAGTGGAATTGCCTGCCGCAGTCTGTTTCCCGATAGCTGTAACCTGGGGGTCTTTAAGTCAATAGTGAATAGGTTACTTCTAGGTAAGCGTGCACCATCTTCGACCATGTCATCACTTACCATCAGGTGAGATGGTGGTCAAACGCGTGCTGTAGGCAGCCCATTGCATGAGTGTACCAAAATGACCGCTAGCAGGCAAAAGTGGCGCTAAATTGTGAAGATGATTACAACGGCTTGGTTAACATGACATGATGACCACGACCGCTCCGACAAGAGCGTACCGACTGAAAAGAAGTAAAGATGATCAAAATGAGCCGGACGGTGTTGACTCTTAAGTAGCGAATCGGCATGCATGAAATTTTCGACAGTTGGGACTCAGACCTCCATTACTTTGGTTGGTGGACATCACATGTCTCCTCATTAACGTTCACTAGTTTATACCCGCGCGACGATACTTACCTTTGTGTACAAATAGGTTGACCCCACAACTATCATGACTGATTTGTCGAAACGTTTCGCTTACGACTGTAACCTATCAAGATAAATACTTTAAGCCGTTGAGCCCTGACTATCATTTCTATGTATTTGAAAGTCGTTACGGGTAGTCAGAAGCCAGAAAAACTGACACATGTCTTACCAAGGGATATGTGTTACCTAGCTATTGGGGGTTCTTGAGGTCGGATGTACAGTCGGTCCATGTAAAGCACAACAACAACTACAACTACACAACACCTACAACTACACCTACAACTGGTTGGACTGGAAGCCGATCTCAAATGATATGGGTGAAGGCTCCTTTCTCTACTATGAAATTGATATGTATTAGTATACAACGTGTTATTTAAAGGGTATATACATACCGTGAGCACGGCTTCTTTGGATGATAACAAACGATATGGCAAGGGTTTTGTAATCCTAGGTCTACGTGTGTAGAACTTATTACAAATACCAATACACTGATACCAGAGACCGAATTTTTCAAATTAAGAAGAACGAAGAGAATGATCGTGTTATTGGGAAGTGACGTGGAAAGTTATTGACCCTCGTAGTGCTGTGACACGTTTGTTATGATTGGTATTCAAAAAATATATGAAACCGATAATTTGGTATCAATTCTTTGAGTCAGTTATTTTGAGCTGAAACTTTGCATAGAGACTCCATACCAGATGTTGTCTTCAGCCCTTTTGGATAGATATGGGGTTTCCGTTACACATTGTATATTTATTTTATTTTATTTATTTAGGGACAATAAACAGCTACAATATACATATGTTGAAACAGAGAAAAGATAATTCATGATATGAACAATATTGCAGCCCACTACATTAATAAGGACAAAGTAAAATACGATAAAGAGTACCACTAGATAGGTAATAAATAAATAATTACATCACATTAATAATAAATTAATTACATCATGCAAAATTGAAATTGAAATGAAATGAAATGAAATATTTATTTTGTAAATTGGTTATAAATAACACTTTTACACGTCATGTTTTTTTGCGTGTTAAGTTTAGCTAGATGAGGCCGGTATTTCCTAACTGACTAGTCTGAGAAGAAACACCGAAACAAACTCAGAGGTCAACGTCTCTTTTAAAGTCCAGACAATTTGTATTTTTATATGAGAAGCATGTAGGTTCATGTCTGTGGTATTCTTTTGAGGAAATAACCACGCAAATTTGAGCGGACCTGTCCAGACAGTGCAGGCATTTGTCAGTTATCGTGTAGCTCAACTTAGAACTTAAGGAGCTCAACAATTTGACAAAAAATACCAACGGACGTATGAGTAGGCCACAGAAGTACTCAAATGAAATGAAAAATGAAATTAATCATAGAAAATCATTGCAATGAATAAATTTATATATTATATTTTGTGGTATGTATTTTATATTATTATGTTTAATTAGTGTCTATTATGTATGATGTAGTACACTGACAGCCCTAAATCTATCTCTTTTAATTTCTGTCCATCCAAAGGTTGTCTGTAAGAGATTGCCCTGTGCGATAAGACCGCCCATTGTGCACTAGTTTTACTATTTGTATCCTTAAATATATTATAAGGTGTACAATAAAGTATCTAAATAATAGAGGCTTAGCAGATAATGATGAATAAATATCGCTAATAGACGGACTTTAATATGAAACTCTATAGTTTGCTTTCTTTTTTCAGCGACAGTGTAATCAATTTCGTTTATGATGACGACACAATTCCTCCCATCATTTGCCTACATTAAAACCAACTGACGTCTCACTTTCCGCAGTAAAAGCGCGAGTCACGCCTGCATCACATAATAAAACCCCGAGACGAACGTGTCTCAACTTAATTCACTTAATTTTACTTGGGGTCATTGTCAAACTAACGTCCTTAGGCCTTACAAACACTGCGACAGTCGTCCCAATTTAATTACGTCACTGCATGCCAACTAGAGATGGGCCGAATAAGGTCTTTGCCGACTAGTCGACTCGAGCACTAGCAGGTGCTTAAATGGCCGACTAGTTTCAGTTACGCTACCAATAGCAAATGTAGTCGAATAAATCGGCCTTTCCATATATACGATTTTTTAATCAGTACCTAATTTCATCTATACCTTTTAATAGTTTCACATCGCAGATTTTACTTGTAAGCAGATTTACTAGAGCTAGGTACTAACAAGATGCTTATTTTATAAACTGCTTTCACCAGTACGTTGCTAACTAGTCGCTGATTATATAATGTTTGAATAGTCGGCTTTATTAACAAATCGGCCCACCTCTATTGCCAACCCTTCCGATGAGACGGGGTCTAACTCTAAAGTTTAATGGCGATATGGCGATAGTCACTCCGCACATGGGTCCGGGTACTTTTGTAATTTTATTAATGACGTAATAACAGTTCTGTCAAACGCATGTGTGTGCCCATGAGCGATAGTGAAGTCGTTAGCTCGGACGGGTTAATATTGGAGGGTTGAATTAGGGATTATCTATGAAATCTATGTGTTATTTGGTATTAAAATGTGGTGTTGAATGGATGGCGTTCGCATGTGTTGGTTATATATTGATTATGTGCAGTTTCATCAGCTGTAGACAAGATAAATAATAATTACATATTATTCATAACGTATACAAAGATAAATTTGTGAAAGTAAGTTGTTAGTAGTTATTATGATAAAAAAGTGGGACGCAAGTACATTGAGCTATTTTTTGTTGAAATGCAATAATTTTTTTGGTAAAACTTGCCTTACTTTCAAATTATTTTTCATTGATTTATTAAAACTTTGTATACAATTAAAAACACTGTTTTAAAATAGACTTGGCTTAGGCAACACTATTCAATAATAAGATAAGAAATAACTGTCATTAATTATTATTTAGGATGTCCTTTAAGTCCAGTCCATCCAAAGTTTGTCTGTAAGAGATCGCTCTGTGCGATAATACATACATATACATTACATTTCATACATATACAGACATTGTACACCAGTTTTACTTTTTGTATCCATAGAAATATTGTATGTACAATTAAGTATATTAAAAAATAAATTAGCTCTTTTTTCGTTGGGAATATCGTCTAATGACTCCTACTGCTCTAGATGGAGCCGAAGGGAGTTTCAGTATCTATTGCCTAAAAACCCACCCAGTTCCTTCACTGCCCTTACGTTTCGGTACTGCGGTACCTCAATAGAACATTCCCGCAACCCAGGAAATAAGTTAGCTAACATTCAAATAAATTCCATTGACTGTCGTAGGTATATATGTTTTCCCTTTGAAACCCCTTTCATATCCTGTTGTGAATCTGGTTTTATAAAATGATTCCACCTTTATATTGTTGTTTGCATTCTATTGTTTTCAGTTCTGTATTGTGTACTTTTTGGCTGCCATTCAAAACAATATTTTTCAGCGAGCTCCTAAGTAAGGGCGAATGCACACATACCACAACCATCATGTTTACGTATACCTATTTATATCTACAATATTGCAGTAAACTCGAAGTCAAAGCATTTCTAGTTAAATTCAGTCAGTCATGCAGATTACTTAGTAGTACGTTTTAAATCGTAGTTAGTTTAAAAAAGATAGTTAGTACCTAGTTTCAAGTAATTAAATATGGGTCTTTGGTCTGAAATAAATATTAAAGGATGGTGTTCGACACCAAGCCCAGCCAACGGTAACTGGTATGCCCAGAGAGTATTTAACCTAGAGAGCTTATAGGCCGATTTCTTTGAAGAACACAACTCACCAATACGGGTTGGGAGGCGAGGAAAAAATGCGCTACTGCAATTGGTCAGTTCAAGGTCAAGCTTCATAGATATGCCGAGTTAGGGATTGCTCTACTTGATTGAAGGAAAGTTATCGATATCGATAAAATGAAGTTTAACATTATAAAAATTGGCCAAGTGCGAGTCAGACTCGCCCATGAAGGGTTCCGTAGTAACTATAATAATATAATATAATATGTATATTTATTTGACGAATAAAAAAAACCTTAAAAATTTCTTAAAACTAGCTTATTTACATTTTTACAACTACGCTAAATAACTTTGTTTTTCATAGTGTTTGTATGAATTACAAAGTTATATTTGCGGTTTTAGAAAATATGTTGTATCTCAAAAACTGCTGACCCGATTTCGTTCGAACCAATTTTGGTTGAAAGTTTATATTAAGATCTACAGACATATATTTTTTTTAGATTTTTCACTCCATTATTATAGAAGTTAGAGGGGGGGGGGACACATTTTACCACTTTGGAAGCTTATATCTTTTAAACGATTGTCTTTATGAAAAAGTGGTTTTAGAAACCCTTATATCATTTTTAAAGACCTGTCTATAGATACATGTCTATAGATACGTTTAGGTTTCGTGAAAAAAAAATATTTTCAGTTCTAGTTCCATGTATGGGGACCCCCCTTTATTTTAAATATTTTTTAATTTTTTTCTTAAAATCGGAAAGCGGTTTACAGAATACAGCGGTTTACAGTTTCATATGTATAGTCTTAATAGTTTCGGAATAAAATGGCTATGACATAGGGACGGACGGACAGACAGACAGACGGACAGACATAGAAACTATAAGGGTTCCGTTTTTTGCCATTCGGCTACGGAACCCTAAAAATACTCAATAAAATCACATAATAATATTTAATCATTATCATTCTCAATTACAAAAAGAAAAACAAGTTTGCTGTTATTATTGATATTTAAAATGAATTAATTTGGTAAATGTTTTTCAAATTAAAGTTTTAGGGTCCTGATTGTTTTTGGTAAAAAATGATAACCGAGCGTCTATATATTTCTGAATGATGCATCTTGCTAATTCAATCAAATTATTGGTAGTTTCTATTTCATATTGATGAAAATTAATATCCGGGAATACCCAATCAGTGATTTTAAAACCGATCTCATAAAACAATTGGAATTATATTTCTGAGACAGCACTTTCGAACCACTCTCGTTGATCGCCCTTTTAATATAAATTTCACAACGACGACAAATTTCTATTACTGTGGTAGAGCCGTACAATAACTTGTTTTAGTGTCTTTTTGAAATTGTAAGGCGTTTTGAAAACAATACAAATTTGTAACACCAATCAACGCTCCAATACAAGTTAAGCATTTTATTTGCTTTATCAGAGCATGGACAATGTAGCCGGCCATATATTATTTTTATATTTTTTTTATATTTATTTTATATTCCATAATAAATACATTTTCTTTAAAATCAGTTGTGTCAACAACTGTAGCTTCAGCAGGCACTCGGTAATCATTATTTTTTTGGTGGTGAGTCATTAGATGATTTATCTAATGACTCCTCCCTCCTACATACACTTAACTCGTGGACTCGACATCGAAACGAAGTAACCTGTTTCTTTTTCCTGGGTGGGAAAATCATCGAATGACTTCTCCCGCTCTGGGTAAAGTGGAAGGGAGTGTCAGACTTCTACTGACTAAAAACCCACCCTGTTCCTTCAGCTGCCCTTAAGTTCCGGGGCCGCGGTTTCTCATTAGAACATTACCGCAACCCCGGAACCAAAGTAACTTACGAGGGCGATATTGTAATGCAAAGGTCCAAGTTAATTAATATTAGACTCCGTCATACTATTTGAAGCCTAGAAAGATTGGATATAGGTATCTTATATTATTTTGACTTTTCTCAACATTATATCAATGAAAACCAAACTAGAAACCAATATTCCCAAGTAACCTTATCCATCCACTTTTCTTTTTAATCTGGAATCTTGGGAAATCTAAAATGAAAACATGCATGTCACACAGAAGAAAAAATATCAGAACTTTCTCCTTTTTTTAAAGTCGGTTAATGTAGATAGGTATTTTATGACAACTATCTGAATTCAATTAAAAATAATAAGTTTAATTTTATAATTATCGATATCCTATTCAGCCGTTATAGGTAACAACACAGATTTTTACGATAAAAATACAGATGAAAAGACAGGGATAAAAGAATTAGAATTTCTTCATGTAAGAAAGAGACATTTCCAAAAGACATCAACGCGCGACACAATTTTATCCATAACCACCCAAACCACCACTTTAAATGGCGGTAGCTTATAATCTGATTAAATGATAAATAATTTTCATATTATTTCATTACTGATGAATAGTTATGTCATTCATTTGGTATCTAGATGTCTGGGAATATTTTCCACACCACTTCAACGCGCATGAAAGCATTATTATGCATTATAAATTGGATACAAAAATTTAAAATTTATAATTGTTTAGCATACACACAGGCCTAATACTTGGTCACAACTAAAATGGTTCGTGTATCGTAGCCAATATATAAGAGCAAAAACTCACATAGTTTTCGTGCATCGGGGCAACGCATGCGCGATCAAGTGGTTTTCAAATCAGTGGGTATGCCGAACTGTCCGCGACTACGCGGAGCCCTACGTTGTGGTAGGCTCTTAGGCCTTATTCCGATAATAAAACACACTCACCCAAAGCTGGTTGACGACAAGCGAGGACCTGTTCTCAGATCACGTCCGTGTGGTATGTGTCAGTGTGTGAGTGTGTAATGTTGTCAAGTGATGTGCACGGCAGTCCCCAAAGACGCAGGTTTTCACAACGTGGTCCAGGCAGTATTCACAGCGCGCCAATGGCCGTATTTTAGCACCAATTCACAAGTCCGGTTCAATCTAACCTCAAGTCGGCGTTATTGTTCCAAAACACAAAATTATCCCAAGGTTTTGTCCACACGAGATTACAACGTCCAATAAATCACTAATCGCGACCAACTTGTCTATAATCAACAGGATTAGGATCGATTCTCAATTAAAAACAATAAAAATCAAAGTCCCAACAAGGCGGACGTTTTGCTAACAAGAAGTAAGGTTATATGTCAAGTGTCAAATCAAAGACAATAGAATATTGCCATACCAAAAAAATGCGTTCTGTTATTCTCGTAGGACGGAACAGATGGACTTGTGCAAGGCCTTTGCCCAGCTGTGGGACAGTAACGAATAAAAAAACTAATATTTTTTATGTACCTTTCTTTTATTTTCAGGGCTAATCATCTACACACTGTTTCCTTTTGTACTTCGCAGCGACTAAATGCACCGTAAAATAACAGACAAATTGCCACAATTTGCAAGTTAACAACTAAATACAATAATGGTCAGATTTTATCCGAGCTCCAGATTATACCTAAAATGTTCAGACAACAAGCTCCTATTACTGCCAAACTTGATCGTATTAAAGTTTTCCGACGGCTGCTCTAAAATATGAGCACGGAATGGCGCTAAAATTTAACTAGCTATCTGATCAAAGTATTTAAGTGGGAAGGAGATTTTGTTACATTGGTTATTGGGTGCCAGGAAAAAAGTGTTGCGTCATTTAGGGTTTCACATTTTTTTTAAAGATTACTAGCATTGTGGGTAGAATTCACATTACTAGCACTCTTGTTAACCCCTCCAACTAAGCTAAAATATGCTTGTGTCTGGAGTGGGTTCACGGCAATATACAACGTGTAATTTAAAGGGTAAATACATACCAAGTGCACGGTTTCTTTGGATGATAATAAACGATATGGCAAGGGTTTTATAATCCTATATCTACATGTGTGAAGTATAATAGAAATTTCAATACATTGATACCAGAGGCAGAATTTTCAAATTAAGAAGAACAAAGAGAATTACCGTGTTATTGGCAAGTGACATGGAAAATTATTGACCCTCGTAGTGCTGTGACACGTTTGTTATGATTGGTATTCAAGAAACATATGAAACCTATAATTTGGTATCAATCTTTGTGTCACTTATTTTGAGCTGAAACTGTGCATAGAGACTCCATACCAGATGTTGTCTTCAGCCCCTTTGGATAGATATGGGGTTTCCGTTACACGTTGTAGTGTAATGGGTGGGATTCGAACTTGCAACCTCTCGATCACAAGTCCGACACCTTACCCATTAGGCTATTGACGCTTAAATTTTCTAAATTGACATTTTTCTAAATTGACTTTCATTAAATTGACATTGCTTTCGGCGAGGCATTTTTGTGAATTTAGCGATGTGCTGCATCGGAAAGATTCTTAGTGACCAAACTGTTCTAGTTTTACTTAGCGTTTTTCCAACGTTGTTGAGGACGGTTTCTAGTCCCAGTGGATGCGGCAGATTGTTTATTAGTGTTTTATATGGAGCGGCTACTAATCTGACTATCACAGCCTAGTAGCTGGGTAACACGATAGCCTAGTCAGACCAGTGTCAAATTTTCTGGCTTCTTACTACCCATAACGACTGTCAAAGATGTCCAATAATGACATCAATAGAACATCATTTTAAAAAATATAATGAGAAATTAATATGAAAGAGAGGTCATCATACTTAAGACATCTTATGAAGTTATGACCGATGTTGTGGGAGTTTTAACAAGATTTTTGTTGTTTTTTTTAATATACAACGTGTAACGGAAAGGGTATATACATACCAAGGGCACGGCTTCTTTGGATGATATCAAACGATACTGGAAGGGTTTCAACTCAAAATAAAATACTCTAAAAATTGATACCAAATTTGCGGTTTCGTAAGTTTCTTAAATTGAAATCATAACGATCGTGTCACCAGACTACGTAGGTCAATAACTTGCCACGTTACTTGCAAATATCACGATAAATCTCTTCCGCAATTCTGTGCGCCTAGTACTGTATCTGGTATCAATGTATTAAAAATTCTCATTACTTCTGAACATGTAGAGATAGGATTAAAAAACCCTTCCAATGTCGTTTGATATCACCCAAAGAAGCCGTGCCCTTGGTATGTATATACCCTTTCCGTTACACGTTGTATAAGTCCTTAGATCATGGACTCAGAATCTAAGAAAAATTACGTTCCAAAAAAATAATCAAATCGAGAATATTGCATAACTAAACGCCATTCTCCTCTATTGCCCTCCTTTATGGAACTGTAAGGATAAACAGAAGCCATCAAAGCACAAAAGACGTTCCGCGCAAACTATTGTGTCATCGTACGAAAAATATTGCGTGCATGTCACCAATAAATACAATATTCTTAGCTGTTACACAACTTTGTCGTTTCACTACGTCTAGACACGTAAATATGGCATATATTTGAAGCTGGTTGTAATTATTCATTGTAGGAAACTTTGAATGGCGCTGGAACTTCTCATTTTGTACAACAAGTTGTGTTTAATTCCTTTTAGCTCAGTGTGCGGCGAATGCCAGATGGATTTTGGTGAGTTGCTATTGTTTTCAATTTTGTTCTGTTTTTAATGTCTTGTTTGTGATATGTAAGTGATGAACGAGATTTTGGCAGCTTTGACTTTATACGACCTGGCCTACGAAAATGTTCTAATAAGATTCCGCGCCCGGAATGCAAGGGCATCTGAAAAACAGTATGGATTTTTAGTCTGTGTCTGATATACCCCTCCGCTGTACACAGAGTGGGAAGTGATTTTAATTTTCCCACCAAAAAAAAAAACTATAATGGCACTATTTTATCAAACGGCAATGTTTTTGTAGTACAACGTATTGTTTATACTACAAAAACGTCTGTTTAAATCTAAAAAGTACTTCGTCTTATAAGTACGTAATAAAAGTGAAAATAATTTTAAAACTGCTACAAAAATAAGTGAATTGGGCCCTCGATAATGGACTCTCGTGAATTCTTGACCAGCTGATGTCACTATATCAACCCTGGTCAACAAAGTCCCTCTCATTTTCGCCCCTTTGCTGCACCATACGGTACGGCACACTCTTTTTATTTTATCGTCTTTGATAGACGACTAAATGAAACCCCTTCACCTGATTGATTAACAGAACCCAAACATGAGCTGGCTATAACAAAAGGACGACAACTTGACCTTTCGTACCTAGTGGGCGGCTATGCTATGCGATGCGACACTATAAAAGTCGGTTACAAGAAACGTAGCTTGCGATGGTGAAATCTGGCTCACCAATTGATTGACTATTATTATTTTGACATTTTGTTATTGTGTAATCAGCTCTGATTTAATTTTAATATTGGTTTTTTAATTAGCTCTTGAAGATAGGTTCTGTTCAGGAAAACTGTATCGTTCAATATCTAAATTCAATATAAAAATTAATCAACCTCGGTAATCATAGGTAAGCCTCGGATAATGATACTGAACTGTTAATATGCGCATAACTTCGGATATTCTACGTCTTGCTTACATTCACAGAATGTGTGAAAAAGAGAATTATTCCCGATAGGCATAGATCAGTCTTTTTGTTTCCACAACAGGGACAAAATCCTTTACTGCTGCAATCTTATTCCAACTTTACTTTAAATTAATACGTGAAATTAAATTTTTTGTTGACCCCTTTTTAAGAAAACCTGCTTCGACTTAGACAATGATTAATAATAATTAGTTAAATTGTATAATACAAAAAAAATGTTTCATTTCATAGTCGTGAACAGTATAATGTTTTTATGGGAATTAAATATTATTTATACCTAATCACGAATTTCGGAATCATGACACGTTTTTTTCCAGGAGTAGTTAGGTAACTTTATTTTTCTACAACGTGTAACGGAAACCCCATATCTATCCAAAAGGACTGAAGACAACATCTGGTATGGAGATAGAGACTCCATACCAGATGTTGTCTTCAGTCCTTTTGGATAGATATGGGATTTCCGTTTCACGTTGTACAAGAGATAAGTGGTAGACATTTCTTAATAAATATCTCTAACGTCACAGAAGTTCATGTCATGGTCATCATCTGTTTAACCTTTTCTTAACAATCTTGGGATCGGCTTTCACCCCAACCAGATACACCTGAGTTCTAGTGTTTTGCATGGCGCAACTGCCTATTTGATCTCCACAACCCAGTTGTATCATGTTGTATCATAATTATGTAAGTCATTTTGCAAAGTTTCAGCTCAAAATAAGTGACTCATAGAATTGACCCCAAATTATTGGTTTCATATGTTTCTTGAATACTAGTAATAATAAACGTGTCACAGCACTATGAGGGTCATCACTTTCCACGTCACTTGCCAATAAAACGATAATTCTCTTCGTTCTTCTTAATTTGAAAAATTCGGTCTCTGGTATTAATGTATTATACCTATATTATCAAAAGTATATGAAAAATGCATGTAATAACTAATGTGCTAATTACTGTGAGAAATTTGAGATTATAAAAAAAGAGCAATTCGGCTTTCAGAAACAGAAGTCCACTTCCTTAGCCATCTATTCACTTTTGAAAGTAATATTGACCAATATTAACAACAAACAGCTAACCACAGGGCTATTTTTTGATCTGTCAAAGGCATTTGACCTAGTTTCACATGAAATATTATTACAAAAGCTAGAGGCTATCGGTATTAGAGGACTGCCACTTCAGTGGTTGTCATCGTACTTAAGGAACAGACCGCAGTGTGTCACTGTCTGTAAACTTAATGGTAGTAAGGAAATTACAGAATATACATCTCAATATATATGCATAAAACGCGGCGTCCCCCAGGGTAGCATGCTGGGGCCTATTTTGTTTCTACTCTACATGAATGACATCGTTAATGTAACCAATCATAAATGCATCCTTTTTGCCGATGACATTTCTATAATTGTTACGACCGTCAAACAATATAATTCAATTACGGATCATGAAGCGGACATTAATTATACAATAGATAAGCTAATTAACTGGTTAAATAATAATAATTTATCTATCAATCTTAATAAATCAGTATATATACAATTTAATCAATCTTATAATAATAAATTTAATTTTAAAATGGACATACCGAAATTACACAAGTGACACAAAGTAAGTTTTTAGGAATAGTAATTGACGAACACTTAGACTGGAAAGCACAGGTTGATAGTATATGCTGTAAAATAAATAAATTCGTGTATGCTTTGAGACAAATAAAAAAAGTAACTAATATAAAAACGGCTGTGATGTCATACCGCGCATATGTTGAGTCCTCACTACGGTATGGACTAATAATGTGGGGTAATAGTACTGACCGCAACAGAGCATTTGTCGCTCAGAAGAAATGTATACGTGCTCTATACGGGATCCCATCTGACGAATCATGTCAACCAATATTTAAGGAACTTGGTTTGCTACCGTTACCTTCATTATATATATATGAAGCATGCATGTCTGTACAAAAACACAAAGGGCTATTTAAAACAGCGGATGAAATAAGCTCTCGAAGTCGCCGTGACCAATACAGACTTGTACGGGATGAGTTGCCGAGATTAGCAAAATATACTTAATAAAAACTGTTTGGCTATGTGTATTCGTGTATATAATAAATTACCCAATATGTTTAAAATATTAAATTGCAAATTATTTAAAATCCAATTATATAAATGGCTCAATAACAATAATTTCTATTCAATTAATGATTATTTAATATGAATTTTAATGTAATATATTAATTTGAATGTAATAATGTACATTTAGTAAGTAAGTTTGCATGCTTTAGTTATAAGCAAGACATGTTGATCTCATATTTATAATAACAACTTGTATACCATGTTTTATGCAAATAAAATATATCTTATCTTATCTTATCTTATTGAAATTTCTAATATGCTCCACACATGTACACATAGGATTAGAAAACCCTTGCCATATCGTTTATTATCATCCAAAGAAGCCGTGCACTTGGTATGTATATACACTTTAATTACACGTTGTATAGCTTCACGTCGCCTTGTCGCGTATTCGACCACGTGGGACAAAAGCTTAGCGTCGCACGTCGGACAGTGATGTCGCGTATAGATAAGTGGTGCGCTATCCATCATTGCATTAGGGGGACGCAACATTTTATTGATTTTTCGTGTATTTTTGCAACAAGTTCCGTTTTATTTAGGAAAATATCACATCGAAAACTACATATCTACAAACCTCGAGCCTCGGAAGTAACGTTAATCTAGGTTTAAAAACCCTCCTGACTAGTGCATTTTTGACAGAATGGTCGTCGTTGATGATTATGCCTATATAAAGTAGCCTGAGGCGATGCGCCTCCACTTCCTGCGGTCTTCAGCATCTCGGAAGCTTTGAACTAAGGTCGTCTCTGTGGTCGCTTTTAAATCCTACGTACATATTTATTATGAATAAGCAATGGTCTGTGACTTTGCATATAAATTTTGCGTATTTTCAATGGATAAAAAGCCTATGCATAAACAGGTTATAAACTATTGTTGTGCCAAGTTTTGTTCAAATATTTCAAGCCATTTTGGGTGATGGAAACACAAATTTTCAAACTCCAACATCCATCCTATCCCAATAATATTATTAAATTTATTTATTTAGTAGAATAGGCTCATGTTTCACTTCCATTTCAATTGTTAATAATCAAGCACGAGATGCACGACTAGAATTAGTAACCAATTCCTAACTTAAAGATATCTCCTTTTTAGCATCAGGAAAATGACTTCAGTAAGTGAAAGTATTTCCAAAACTTGATCACACTGATATTTGGTATTAGTTTAGTCAGATTAATTCAATGATGATAATAACCATTAAAGCGTATAATGGTATATACAACGTGTAACGGAAACCCCACATCTTTCCAAAAGGGCTGAAGACAACATCTGGTACGGAGTCTCCATGCACAGTTTCAGCACAAAATAACTGACTCAAAGAATTGATACCAAATTATTGGTTTCATATATTTCTTGAATACCAATCATAACAAACGTGTCACAGCACTACGAGGGTCAATAACTTTCCACGTCACTTGCCAATAACACGATAATTCTTTTCATTCTTCTTAATTTTAAAAATTCGGTATCAGTGTATTGGAATTTGTAATAAGTTCTACACACGTAGACTTAGGATTACAAAACCCTTTCCGTATCGTTTGTTATCATCCCAAGAAGCCATGCACTTGGTATGTATATAACCTTTAAATTACACGTTGTATATCCATATTTACATCACCTATTATCTCCTAAATTAACCACACTCGATAATCGTGTGGTCAAATAGACATAGAATTATCCCAATTAGTGTGATATCGAAATACTATAATCCTATCACACGTTTAATCTCCTATAAACGTAGGCAAGTGACTACCTTACCGATAATGGATCGTAATGTGTTTGATTATAAAGTCGCTTTTAATTACTAGCACGCATGAAACAAACTTGCTCAATGGGTATTTGAATAAGTAAACATTGAACCGGAAGATAATGTGAGGGACAAAACTTTGTTACTTTACGTCACCTGAGGAGGCAATTTTAAATTAATTTTGTGGTTTTCTATACCCTTATAAGGCAGTTTATTACTGAACAGTTTCCTTTGCAAATTTGTGACATGTAATGAAAACGGTAAAATATTGTGTACAGGAAAAGAGGGAGATATTCCCGTACGCACATGTTATGTTCACTCAAATGGGACTAACATTGTCTCCTAAACATACGAGAATATATTAGTTAAGCTCAGCTGCTAATTCTTAATAGTTTATGCAAATCTGTGTCAAACGGTCCCTGTGTAAATCTTCCATCCCTCTCTGACGTCATCTCGCTTCAAGATGAAAACAAAATGCTGATTTGCATGTGCAAATAACATTGTAGTGAAATCCAAACAGCAATTTGGGAGACAATTAGGTACCAGCTGCGTCGTCCCTGCTGAGTTTGGGGACAAGAATTAAACAATAATTTCTTGCTTCTTCGTCAAGAACTACTGTCAAGGGCTTCATTGTATTCTTGTTAGAGCACCTGATTCGCGAAAATGGTCTTGAGGGGTCTTTCTCTAAGTCGGAATTCAAGTTAATTTTGAGGAAATTTTAGACAGACAAAAGGATAACAGACGCTCTTTATTTAATCAAGTCGGTTATACCTAATATTTCAACTTGTAAAATGATTTCTAACAGTCTATTAAAATATAAATTCTCAGAAATCCTACAAACACAGAATCAACTATAAAGGTTAAGACTACTTTAAACATAAATAATGTACTATCGATAAATATTTCATAAACGAAGATAACAAAAACAATATTTTAATTTTCTCTAATCAATAATCTATGTATTCGATTGTCAATAAACGAAAATGATTAATGATACAATCTGCAAACGAAGCCGAAGGAGCACAAATAAAAAGGAGTCTTGCAACAATAATTCTCTATCAAACGCAATGCCGAAAACATAAAACTGTCATGTGCATCATGCACCCTATAAATATTATTCCCAGTAGACACTACTAATGCTTAAATAGCATTGGTCTCTCCAGAGATGTAGGTCACTATGTCTATGATTTTCTGACAACACACAAAATACCACTTTACCTCGATTAACTTAAAGTTCTATTTCTATCATTTCTAATTTAGCTATGCATCGTCATTCCAAATACAACGGTGATTTAAAAGTTCAAGGTTGAGATTGCATTAACAGTTGCTGGGTGTGCAAAAAAAGCTCACACGACTAGGGTTACTGATTTGTGCATGCATCTATTGCGTGGGGAGTCTAATGGTTTCTGCATTCGTTCAGAAGTACAAAACACGAGTGCATTTAATTTATGGTCAGTGCAAGAACGTGGGATAATCCATTGTCAACATTATCTTAAATATTTTACGTTCAATTAAACTTCCTTTTATTTCGTGCAGCTATAAATTTTGCCACAACACAAGATATCGCGTTCGGGGATCGTATGAGTAAACTAACCCTTCGTTTTCCTTGTTTTCTGTAATATATTACTTTGGATAAATATTTATCTTGCATACGTAATAATATTATGATTCTCTCACGTTTTTCTTCGACGCAGTTTAAACGTCGTTGTGTTTCATATTTCCTTTGACAGCTGGAGTAACTTTTGGCAGTTTCTGGAATGTAAATATTATTATATAAGTATAATAAAACATTTTGTTCATCAGTCATTCTGTTTACATGTCTAAACAGCATTCGCTTCCGTAGCCTTTTCCGGTGAAAATCACAAATTTTTAGTAAATGTTTTCCCAAAACAAAACACACCGTCCTGACAAAGTACCGATACAACTAGACGCTAAACTATAACCACGAGACAAACTCCGTAAGCCTATAATTAAAATAGACAATAAAGTTTATCCGCGCAAGCCACGTCTTAAACCTTATCCAAAGAGCAACCACCCCGAACTGTTTACACAGTAACCTACATTACTGCTTGCTATGAGGGATGGCATCATTAATGATAGGGACTTGATCGGGGGACCCTCCGTGACTTTGAATGCATTGAGCGTCATTGAAAACGGTTTGTTTATAAGATAAAAGGCTATTTTGGAAGTGTCAAAAATGTGTTTTGATTGCTTTATTAGATTTTGGTAATAGTGAATCTGGAAACTTATGAATAATCACGAAGGAACATACTCCCAGTAAAAAAAAAGATGCGCCCTATTCTAGGACATCATCTACACATTTGCCAAATTTCATTAAAATCTGTTCAAACCATAGAAATATATTTTATCTATGGTTCAAACACTATGACGTGAAGAGGTAACGAACATACAGACAGGTTAACTTTCTACTTTCACATTTATAATAAGTACTTGCATGAGTGTAAATATGGATTTCATTCGTAGTTTAAATAATACTTATAATTTTTATATACTTACCTCAGTTTTGTTTAATCTTATTTCATAATTACCTTCTTGCAAAAATTAAACAAAAATTATATTATTTCATAATAAATCTTAAACCCAGCGAGCCCTTAGTCAAAATCTTTTTTTTTCTATTACATATCCACTGATTGGATTCCGTACCAAACCATGGGATGCATAAAAGAAAATCGACGTTAGTTCAGTTCCAATTTCAATATCAGATCGAGTCCGTGCCGATCTATTGTGAAATACGTCCGAGTGGTCGGAAGTAAGCACGATGAGCCGAGGTGGGCGTCACCAGGGCCTTTCATGCCACCCTGTACGTATATTCCATTCAAATTTTTACCCTCAGAACGGTAGGCATGCCCGATGAGTGCTCTAACGTCCATTCAATGCAATTTGATGAAGCTAACGCGATGTGCGCTATTCAAACTGAATAGGATTGGCCACGACAATACTGCGATTTAATACAACCGCACTGAAATACTAGTTTACATGCCATAACCCTGTTTGAGACGTAATTGAGCCAATATTTTGGGAACTTAAGATATGATCAAAGGCAGAATTTGGGTTGATAAGTAGACATTCTTACATAAAGGTGTGTAACTATGTTACCATAATATAATCAATTTCGATGTAAAGGAAACTTGTTGCGTGATAAAATTTGGTGCGGTTCATCAAAATAGTTGATGTCAAACACGTTATTGATCGATTTACTGTATTATAAATAGCTTTTACCAAGTAATCTGTGGAGTAAGATTTTTATCAATTTAATTATTTTGGGTGTGATTTTCCTTTACAAGTCTGACAAAGACTAAAATTCGTAATAAAATAGATAGTATATTTCATGAAGAAGAAATATCTCTTCTATTACTTTATTACTCTTTACTACAATTTATGTACACAGCTAAATAATATATATATAGGCATTAGGGTGTCCATATATGGGCAAATAAACTTTTTTGAAATTTGTAACGCATACCCTCTAATTTTTTTATAAATGTTAAAACATACTCGAATATGAAATTTCATCTTTCTAGCATGATCGCAACCCATGCCGACTGAGCTTTAAAGTTTATTGAAAATCTTGTCTTGTTCTCATATTTGGGCCGGCAATAAAACTATTATAAATGAAATAAATTAAGTGAAAAAGAGTTAAAATAAAATAAATTTAAATAATAAATTTAATCTTTATTAAAAAGAAAAGAATAACAGTCAGCTAGGGTAACTTCTCTTAAGTGTAGTTTTTTACTAGAACTGTGTTTATTCTTCTTCTGCTGTTTATTTGACAGCCCTTTCAGCAGTATCATTTACGACTTTCAAACGATTTATTCAGCGTACTGAAAAGCTGCATTATCATTCCAACAACATCCCAATGAGCACATTAGTGAAAATAGCAGCCTATTTTGTTACTTTGGGTTGTAAAATAGCGGTTTAAGGGTACAAAAAGCAGTTCAAAGTTGCATATCTGCATCCGTAAACGTCTATAGCTATAAAAGTTACTTAAGGTGCTATAAGCTGAATCAAATACTACCCTAGCCTTCACAGTAGTCCACGGTAGAACTCATTTACCACTCACACCTTTATATGAGAGTTACGAAGGTCATTCTGCCACTCACAGCTGCACAGTGGTTTCCATTGTAACTTTTATAGGTTATAATTATAGTAACCACTATAGATAGATAGATAGATAGATATACTCTTTATTGTACACCATAACAGAATTAAATAAGGACTAAAAACTACAAAGGGTGTTACAATGGGCGGTCTTATCGCTAAAAGCGATCTTTTACAGACAACCTTTAGATGGATTTGACACAGCAGGACTATTATACTACTATAAGCTTCATTATAGAAATAATAGAAACTCTTATGCATACTATAGTTACAAAAAAATCATCAGTGTAACTAAGGCCTTTAGTAGCAATATTCATTCCTTGCAGGTTCAATCCATTCGCCATTTTACAGCCGCTTTATAACTATTATAAAACATTTAATAAAAATGGATGCTAAACGAATAAGTACGTAACTAGATCTTATAACCTCAAAAACAGGAAAATAGGAGCTTTTTGTGGCTGTGAGTTGCACTAGGGTAACAAAAATCACTGGAAGCGTTAGAAGGGTGAAAATTAGCGCTATGATTCTCAAAAGGGAGTTATTAGAGCTAAAACTGCAGGTTATGACTACATTACAATGACGCCATGATGTTTAAGAAAACTTATAATTCACTTGCAAAATTGAGTTGATATACATTGGTTTTTTAGTTAAATGTGCATTAAATGTACCGGTAAACAATCGGCCACTTGCGAATAGTAAGTTATCGACACGTAAAAATACGGAAATAAAATTTATTCTGTATAACAAATAAAAAATATCACATATCTTTTGTTAATTTTTTAAATATCATAAAAGCGCGTTAAAATTACTCGAAATTTATCTTATAAATCTACAGTAAACTGGACAGCGTTTTAAGTATCTTTATATATCTTGCTAATACAGAATACAAACTTTTACTTCTTCTTTTTTTCATGATGGCGACGAAAACACTTTACCAAAATATTACAAATAATGTCAACTGAAGATATACAATAAAGAACTATAATCAATTCATTCGTTCAAAGTAGTTCAAAATCATTCAAAAGTAGCGCTACGAGAGCTTTAGTATAGCGTTAATAAATCGTTATAGCTATTAAGGAACCTTTATGCAACCGTTGTGCAGGTTAAATGGCGCCCAAATAGCGCTAAAGCGGCTGCTTTAAGACTGTAGTAGACGCTCTAGCGCTTACGTCTATTACCATAAGTAATAATCGGATACGCTCCAAAGCCCTAATGCAGCCCATTTGTGCTAGTTGGGATACATCTTCGTCCATCGTCGTTAATCTGAAGTTGTGATCAAAATGTTTTCCGATCCAAAATCATCATCACCAATCATTTATTCATTTTATCTAAAACATATGAATAAACAAAAACAAGAAATATAAAAAAAAACATAAATACTTGCACACCGAAAAGATTTTGGGTCATTTCTTCAATCGATGGAACATAGCGTTTTTGTGATTGCCAACTTAAATTTCTGTTTAATTTGGCAATCATTTTAATTTTAGCTTATCAACTTCATCATCAGAAAGTGATAATATGACAGTCTCTTCACACTAATACGGACCACAGGTGATGGCTATACTTGCTTAACGAAGCTTTAGAAATTGTTGCATCATTTTTTTCGTACTCTTTTACCTTATTCAAGAAGCACAAATCTTGGTGAGGTGCTTTAGTTGCAACTTGAGTCTAGATTTAATAAATAAGCAAACATCTTGAAGAGCCTTTTTGTCTTTCGCAATCATTCGGAGTTGTGATTGCAAATCGGAGTTTGATGGCTAGGCAGTCCGATATGGAAAATATTTTGTTTGTCACTCCTTAACCCTACCGATATGTATACGGAATAGGTACCAAAAATCTTAAAAATCGTGTATGAAGTGACTAATAAAACACTCAGTGACAGGCACAAGCGCGGTACCCGCGCAATTTGTATGGACATGATTCAATCGCAAGTCGACACGGGTTATCGTTTATAAAACGGGCTAATATATATTTATAGACTATATTAGGTTATTATGAAAGTTTTAAGAAGGTATGCGTAAAAATTTTTCAACAATGAAATTTAAGGGACTCCCTAATATAATAGGTTGGGGAAAAAGTTTCTTCGCTTTTTTTAAGAAAATTTAAAACATTTTTAGTATAGTTTATTTATTTTTAACTAAAGTTAGGTAGGTACCATTTTGTTCGATAACTTTTTGCCATCTTGTAGGTAGGGACATGATCCCATTGCTATAGAAATTTTGGGACTTCTGATCAAAATACCGCGACAAGTGGTTTTGGCAGTCCTCTCGTGATGTTAACCTGACACTGCCTAAAGAATTCTGAAGAGACCGAAACAGGTGGAAATCTGAAGGTGCAAGATCAGGAATATACGGCGGATGCATTAACACTTCCCAGCCAAACTCTCTTAATTTTTGCTGAGTGGCTAAAAATGTGTGAGGCTATAAATCTAGCGTTATCATGGTGAAAAACCACACCCCTTCTGTGGATTAATTCCGGTCGCTTTCTCTCAACTTCTTGCTTTAATCTCATCAGTTGTTCGCAGTAGAGTTCAGAATCGATGGTCCTGCCTGGTGGTAACAGCTCACAATGAATAATGCCCTTCCAATCCCACCACACACACAGCCTTGTTGCGAGTTAACCCGGGTTTTGCCACAGTCTGTGAAGCCTGACCAGCCTTTGACCACGACCTTTTTCACACGTTCTTGTCGTACATGATCCACTTTTCATCACCAGTTATCAGCTTCTACAAAAATGGTTCGGTTTCATTACGTCGTAATAAAGAATCACAAATGAGTACACGGTTCATTTGTTTTCTTTCAGTGAGCTCGTGAGGTACCCAAATATCGAGATTTTTTGTGTACCCAGTTTTTTTTAAATGCGCCAAAACTGTTTTGTGGTCAATTCCTAGTTTTTCAGCTACGTCGTAACTACTGATATGCCGGCCGATCTTGCTCCACTTTTTCAAAAATGCCATCCATTTTATCCGTAATAGGGCGACCAGAGCAACGTGCATCTTTGACATCAAAATTTCCGGATTGAAAACGCTTAAACCGTGCTACTCTCGCAGATACTGCACTAACTAGGTCCATAAACATCGCAAAGTTTTTTTCGCGGCTTGCGTTGCATTTTTACATTTTTTGTAGTAAAATTTTAAAATGTATCGAATTTCTTCATTAGATTCACTCATCTTGACAGTACGAAAAACAAATGAAAATCACACATTTTCCTAATTTGAATTTGGAATTATGTTCTTTAAAATTTAAACTTTCAATGATACCAAAACCAGCCAGATACAAATAGTATAGCCAAAGAGATTTTATTACAAGTCCATACATACTATAATGCGAAAAAACTTTTTCCCCAACCTTATATACAACGTGTAACAGAATAAACTCAATTCCTGAAAGTAGTTGGTTCAGAATCGGCTTCTGAATCGATTTCCGTCATAAAAAATAGGTGTTAAATTTTGACGGAAAAATCTTTCATTTAACTAAAAATGGAAACACACCATCATGACAAATTAATACAATCCTTAATTCAAGGAAATGCGCTCGTGTGCGTGTCGGCCGCTAACATTGCATGAGTGTATGCGACTGCGTAAGGATATTGTATGATGCTCATACGTTTTGCGTTTAGTAAGGATAACTATTTTATAAAAAATGTCTAGGTTTGATTTCAATTTATTTGGTTACGAATGTTGTTTAAGGCTTACAATTTAATATTCTAACTGGGGTGTCTGAGGTATTGCGCTTAATCTGTTACACCTTGTATATATATAAATCTGTTAGCAGATGCTAAATGGGCATAATTGTTTATGTTATTATGCTTACGTACTTTTAATTAGCTAATAGAAAATTGTGTTAACAAGACGTGTATTTCTTTTGGTCGAATAAATAAATTATTTAATTCTACTAAAATTCGCCAACAATTTCAGAACCAGCGTTTACATTAAAACAATTACAAAACACATTCCAGCCAAACAATACTTGTCACTGTTTAACGGATTTCACTGAGGCAATAAATCTGCCAACTACGACAAACAACTAAAACTGAGTTATAACAACAAAGTCAAATTACTGAAGGAGTTTACCGCATCCAGGGGTAGAAGGGGGACGCAACCGACACCGGGGTGTAGTACGACCCCAGAATACTGATGCACCTAACTCTTGAAAGATTTTCGGATCGGGATTTTCCTTTCTTTACAATGGGTCCTACTCTTGGGGCATATCAATTGCACGCGGTTATGTCGTTAGAAAGTTTCTTCGGGCCACACCGTCGACATCGATTTTCGGGCTTAAGGGGAAGTATACGTGTGGCGAGAATAATACTGAGGTTCGTGGTGATAGGTTGAAGAGACTGATATATTGGGCAGTTAGTCTTTGTTATTGTTTAATTGTGACGCTGGTTTTCGGATATGGCGTCATTTCTGAACACACAGACTGACGTATTACAAGATGCGTCTATTTGTATAGATTGTTATATTAAAGAATGTATTATATTATAATGATTGTAATTACTTGTGACAGAATTACCCCGGCTTTGACAGGTGCATTTAGAAATACAAAAACCAGCCAATTGCGAGTCGGACTCGCCCACTGAGGGTTCCGTAGCGGAGGGTCGGTATTTTTTATGTTTTTGATTGTATGCAAAAATGTAGGCGTCGTAAAAATTCTATGTTTTGGCATATGCACATCAAGCCCTTTCATACGATACCTCACTTTAACTTGTAGTAGTAAATTCCAAGCTTAAAATTCATACAGCTTTCGCAACTAAACCAGATTGCAGTAATGTTTTAGAGTCCTTATATATGGCATAGAAAATATGCTCTTTTAAGGCCAATAAAACGGATATGTTTTATTGACCTTAAAGGAGCATATTTTTCAAGTCGACGGTGCGTTGCATTCCACTCGTGCCTCGAGTCGAAGAGCAGCATCATTGTCGGGGCTCGATATGATCAATACCAGCCGGGGTTGTGGGACCGGACTAACCAGACACCGCAGCCTCTTAAGCAAGGGCTATTGAAAGAACATGGTGGGTTTTTAGCCAGTAGAATTCTGACAGTCTGTTCCAATCCACCCAGAGTGGAAGGAGTCACTTGATGATGTTCCTCCCGAATAAAAAACAGAGATCAACATCAGCACATAAGGGAAAGATCGTTTCTCTTCTACCTTCTACAAAGACCCAAGGGTTTTCTTAGAAGACTGCACTGGAAAGATAACTACGCATACCTAGATCTTTTTAAGTCGTAAGAACTTTTGTTTTTGTTGCATCACGTAGTCGTAAAGTTTTCGTTAATATTTTGACAGTAATATGTTCGTGATCAGCTTATGAAACGTAACGTAGCTAAACGAAAGACTAAACTAGATGCGGCCAGTATATCCAAGCTTACATACCATGTGAAGTAAAAGTGAAAGAAACTCAGAGGAGAAAGTCTCTTTTTTATTGATAACAGGGTCGCGTTAGACCGCCGCCCGTCTCACCTGAGGGTAATAAGCAATGATGTGGTCGAAGATGAAGCACGCTTACCTAGAAGTAACCTGTTCAATCTAGACTTAAAGGAGGAGGCTATAGCTATCAGGAAACATAGACTCTAGCAGGGAATTCCACTCATTAGCCGTCCGCATAATGAAAGTATTCCCAAAACGTTTTGTGCGTATGGATGGGATGTCCACCATGTAGTTCGATGATAGAACGGGCTTAGTGTCTTTTAATCATAATAAAATCTGCGACTTGAACTCTCCAACAACCCACAAAAGCGTGCCATAACAAGAACGAATTAAATCAATCAATAACAGTCCAGTTGGTCGGTATTAGAGAAGCTTACAACTAATTCTATAGGAAATAATCGATCTCCCTCATTCGTCTAGGACATAAGGCACATGCGATCCCTTCATTTAATTTACATGAAAGTATCGGCTATTCATTTTTCTGTAAAAGGGGATTATAGTAGTGATCCCCCGGGCATTAACTGTATTGTAATATGCTCGAGTATGTCCCCATGCGTTAGGTAGATTTATTGAATTATGAAAATTAAATGAATGGCTATTTTTGTAATTGGAAGTTCTTTTAAGATGTTAAAATAAATTAATAGTTTAAAAAACACTAAAAAACACGCTTTTGTAAATGCACGTAAAAAGAAAAAAGATCGTGTTCAAAGTCCATTACGTGGCCTTTCTCACAAGTGCAAAGACGACTGTGATACGATATTCCATCATGGAATGCCGGTGCCTATCTTCCGGCTTCCTCATCAGACCTTGAAACCTAATTGTGGTCAAAGTTGATTACAAGACTTTTCTAAGAAATCCAAAACAGCTATGATACGATTTTCCATCATGAAGTTCCAGTTCATATCTTCCGGCTCCATCATCAGATTAGTTTGACAGTACCATATTATTGTATTGTCATCAGAACTACATACATCTGCCAATTTTCATTACGCTACGACCCTTGGAAGATGGTTAAATTAGTTACCTTAGATTCCATTACATAGTTAGTTACATACAGGTCGACCTAATAAAAGCGTGTTAATAAGATTATTTTATTGTTCTCTACTTAGATTGGTTAAATTTCGCGTCGTTTTGAATCCTGAAATATGATTTTACTGAAATGAAAAAGCCTTTGTTACTCTTAATCTGCCTCGTTGATCGAAAGATCGCAAGCACGACTGCTGAGCACGAGGTCTTCCGGAATCGAGAATTCCGGATCGGGCAAAACGTATTATTGGGTTTTTCTGTAAGGAATTTCTCAGTAGTAGCCCTGAGTTTGGATGTTGGCGGTGTGATACCCCCGCCTTGGAAATCACGTTAAGCCTTTGGTCCCGGCTGACATTTGGACATCTTTGACAGTCATTACGGGTAGTCAGAAGCCAGTAATTCTGTCACTGGTCTAACCAAGGGGTATCGTCTTACCCAGTTACTGGGTTTTGGAGGTCAGATAGGCAGTCACTCTATGTAAAACACTAATAGTATGCTGCATCCAGTTAGACTGGAAATCGACCCAAACATAGGAAAAAGCTAAACAGATGTTGATTTATACGAATTTACGTACAATTTGATTATTAAAGTGTGCCTTAAAACTAATTTCATTAAAACATAATTGGACCTAGTTACGCAAAAAGGATCCAATCCACACTTTTATTTTTACATAAGACCGCCCATTGTAACACCGATTGTAGATTTTTATGTCCTTATTTAATTCTGTTATGGTGTACAATAAAGAGTATATCTATCTATCTATCTTTTCTGAAATTGAGTTATATATACCAAAGGCATCTTCAGGGTGATATATTAAAGATATCAATATAACTCAATTTCGAAAAAAGTGTGGAATGGATCATTTTTGCGTAACTACGTCCAATTTACTTTTACTTATTTTGATACGCACGAAACGTTTTGGGAATACTTTCATTTTGCGTACGGCTAAGGAGTGGAATTCCCTGCCGGAGTCTGTGTTTCCTGATAGTTGTAACCTGGGAGTCTTTAAGTCAAGAGTGAATAGGTTACTTCTAGACAAGCGTGCTTCATCTTCGACCACATCATCGCTTAACATCAGGTGAGATTATGGTCAAACGCAAGCCTATCAACTATAAAAAAAAGTTACAACTTGCAAATCCATACTTAATATTATAAATGCGAAAGTAACTCTGTCTGTCTTTATGTTACCTTTTCACGCCTAAACCGCTTAATCGATTTAGATTAAATTTGGCATGGGAATAGCTTAGGACCCTGGGAAGGACATAGAATAGTTTTTATTCAGAAATCCCCACGGGATCGGGAATTACGCGGGAAAAACCTCCCATACGAAGAAGTCGTGGGCAAAAGCTAGTATTAAATAAATATTTGTAAACGGTTGTTAATTTGTTGCAGTTTGTCTTCCAAAAAAGCCCTCCTCTTAAGATTATCATTGTGCTGAGTCTTTTACTATACAAGTCAAAGTCGGACCCGTTATTTTCCTAATTTCTTCGTCCCATCTTTTATTCTTGGCTTATTTGAAGAAGGATAAGGGAGAAAAGGATAAGAATAATAAATAAATAATACCGAATCGACGAGACAGCAAAAGAAATGGTAGTACACACAGTAAATATTAATTAGATTACTATAAATGTTCAGATACGGCCTTGCCTTGGAACAAGCATCCTAAATTACGTTTGACTCATGTTTCTAAAATAATCACTGCCACTATTGATGACATAATATTCAACAATATAATATTCAAAACTTGGATTAATAATTGGATAAATAGTTCGAAGCTCAAAATTAACCGTATCTTATAAAATTGTCTTCTTTAAAATCAGTTAAAAATTTGTTATTGAAAATCATTTTTATTGACCTTATTTGTGCCCCTCAATGGTCAAAGACCAACCCTTTCCCACTTTGAAACCTCTTCGTTTTGAACACAAACATAACCAGTATGTTATACACCACAATATACACACAAAAAAGGTAATCATTAATTCCGCCAACCACAAAGTTCTTCTCTAAAAGCTTCATCAATAAAGCTTTTCTTTTCCTTACTAACGTATTCTTTAAGCCCTCGACAACAAACTGAATCAATTGCCTTCATATACGATGTCGCATTGAAATAACAAAACAGTAGGCAAGGCATTCCGTACATTCAGGTAGGAGCGCGTAAGAGGCAGGATCAGTCGGGACCCGCCTAAACTCTGTTCACGGACTTGGAAAATTGCATTCGTTATCGCATATCCGTATCCGGACTGCCTACTTGCATTCTAGCGTTGTTTTAGGGGAGATACGACAGGAAAGAAAGGAGTTACGACAGGAAAGAAGGGAGGTACGGCAGGAAAGGTGTTGTTGTAATTGCGTAGAAACGTTTGAATGAGATACGAATGGCAATTAAGAAAAGGACTATGAAGAAAATTAGATTTAGTAAAATAATTCTATGAGTAGTGAAAAATAATAAATTGTATTGACTATACGTCTAATTTTACGAGACCGCTAGCGCAATGGTACAAATGATTGATTTACTGCATGTTGTGATTTAGATTCCTTATAGATAATAGGAATATCTTTATGACCTACAGATATTTGATCCTGGTCTGGCTGTTTTTGACTGAAAATTATGTTCATTAACGCACTCACCAGACAGGAATACACATATATACGGCACATATTACGGGTAATGAAAGTCACTAACTCACTATGTTATTTCTGAAAAAAAGAACTAAATACCTAGGACCAAACAACAAAATGTATATTAAACAAAAACACAATTTCTAAATAAACATAAATAACCTAACACAAACGGCTGACCGCAGTCATGTCCACGCTATGTCCCACTACTAACAATACTAGTCTGTAATTCTGTATGGACAGTGAGTAACAAATGTCAGCCGCTCTCGGTAAATAAATGTCTGACACAAATTGATTTATTGCTGATCGCGACTCCAATCTACTGTGATGTCCCTTCATGATGGGTGCCATTATTTTCGGGTCAAAAATGGACGTGAAATGAGGCTGAACGGCAACATTCAAGGTTTTTGTACGAGATAAAAATGATGCAATATTTTTATCAATTATGAGTTCTGAAAAATATTTATTAAGTATTTTAAAATTTGACACATTTTTTGACGACCAAATCACCTTTTTTACGACCAGATTCTGCAGTAGCTACGCAAAATAACTTTATTTTTAATAGTATTTGTATAAAATATGACATAGTTACCTTAACTATGTCATAGCTCAAATTACTAGCAATCTTATTAACCCCACCAACTATCCTTACTAATATTATAAATGCGAAATTAACTCTGTCTGTCTGTGTGTTACGCAATCACGCCAAAACTACTGAACCGATTTTAATGAAATTCGGTACGGACATAGTCTAGAGGCTGAGAAAGGACATAGGCTGCTTTTTAATGCGAAAAAAGGGCTGTAAGGGTTGAAATAGGAGACGAAAGTTTGTATGGAAATTACGTCATTTTTAAAGCTAGAAACTTATTTTTTAGAATTTTGATTAGATGTAAATAAATACGACATTCAAATTATGTATGAGTTTTATTTTCGAAACAATTAGCCTACAAAATTAAAAATGCTGCCGAAAGTCACTATTCCGCGCGGACGAAGTCACGGGCACAGCTAGTACTCAATATGCTTGAGTGTGGAATGGGTTCACGGCAATTGTGTAATGGGTGGGGTTCGAACTCGTGAGCTCTCGATCACAAGTCTAAAACCTTAGCCTTAACCTGACTCTTAGTTGTATTTAATTTTTTTAATGTATTGTATCTCAAAAACTACTCACTATATCTCGTTCTAACCAAAAAATGTGAAAATTTCCATTCAGATCTACAGTAGTACATATATTTTTTTTAGATTTTTCAGTCTATTATTTTAAAAGTTTGAGGGATTTTACCACTTTGGAAGAGTCTATCTCCCAAATGTCAATGTCATTTATAAAGAAGACTTATCCAAACTCTGCACGTTTTTTTTTTGTTTCTGTCCCATGTACGGCGAGCTCTCCCTTAATGTTTTATTTTATTATTATTATACTAAAATCGTTAAGCGGTTCACAGAATACATCGACACCTACCATGGTGTCGTCCTAATAGTTTTGGACTAAAATGGCTGTGACATACAGACGGACAAACAACAGACAGACATGACGAATCTATAAGCGTTTTGTTTTTTACCATTTGGTTACGGAACCCTAAAAAAGAAAAAAACAGGTTAAATAAAAAATTCGGCAGCTTTTGAGTAGTATCAGAAATCAACAGATTTTTTACTAAAATGTGTATCAAATCGTTATTCATACATATCTGTGTATTAAAGTTTTATTTCAATCATGAAAAACGCTACGTTAGTAAAACTGGAAAAAGAACTATTAAATATGTATTAACAATCGATCGAAACGTTTTATGACTGATAAAAATAAAATAATAACAGAGCCGACGAAAACTTCTAACGCTATGGTGTTTTAGGAGGCCTGAATAATGTACTGCATAGACCTAAAATCTATGCGCTCATATTTTCACACTATACATCTTTATTTCTTTACTTTTGGCCTTTTCAAATAGCACCAAACTATGAAATTATTTCCTACTGTCTAAACATAATTACTCTTTTCTTGTTATTGCTTATTTCTATTTCTTATCTGCCAATTCAAGTCAAGTGACCTGGAGCCGTGTTGCCAAGGACAGAAACGAGTGGAAAAGATTGGAGGAGGCCTTTGCCGATTGGCAATCAACAGAAGACAACCTAGATTCTATTTAGCTTAGATATGGAAATTGTACTACCTACATACTGTTGAATAAATGGCTTATTATTATTATCTGTCAATTCATTTCCTTGTACCCCAACAAGAACCCTATACAAAAACTAGGGAGACATCAGAACGGTTCAGTATCCAGCGAAGAGCATACTTCCCTACACACCCCAGTCTACGTGACAGACGACATCTCTTCAATGACCTATTCATCCCGGCTCATTCTACTAATGGAGTTGCCTTTTTAAGGTGCAAATAAATAGTGAGTGCACCTCAAAGACTACCCTCGACGGTAAAGTGTGGCTAATTAATTAAAAATTTCTACACTTGCTGGCTACTTTGGTAGTTGGCGAAAATATTCCCTCAGTTTTTCTTTTGACTTCTCCTCTATTTAGATTTTAATTTAGTTTTGCTGGTTTCATTTTGAGCTGGTGTTTGAGGGCTTTCGAGTAGCTTCGTATACAATTATGTAAAAAGATATATTTTATTAATTTTAAAGCTTTTGTTCTACAAAGGATTATTTTGAAAGATTTTTATTATTCGTTTATTCGTTATTTTCGAGCGTCCGACATTTGCCAATGCTGCGCTCATAAATAAAAAGTTTTTAGATAATTTTAAACTCAAAGCCAGCATTCCAGCCTCAGCTACTGAAATTACTGGAATCATCCAGCATGTCCCAATAGATCTCTCGAATGAGCAAATTTGTCTAGGACTTCAAACGTTCCCCAACGTTGGAATTACTCTTGTTTCATGGACTCATTTAGGAACAGAATTATAAACCTAAAAACACCAGCCAGACCCGGAACTACTATCTGGAGCCCATAAAAATATTTTTGTCGTGTGGGAATCGAACCTGCGAGATGTAGCATAGCAGCCAATCGCTCAACCACTGCGCTAAACATGCAATGCTATTCTATTCACGAGTTATCGCTTTGACCCGTCAAGAGGATTGGATTGCCTAATACGGCTAAGCGATTTGACGTGCGCGCCTACTCAAAAGAGAATGCAAGCACACACCTAAGTGAGAAAATTGCTATAAGGAAAACTGTAGGAACTTCACGGTGCGTCTTCATAACGGTTCTGCAATTTGTCTTCCCCAGGTAAGACCTCTAATTACCTAGTAGGAAGCCCTAGTAGGACGTTCATTGACAAGATGCTCTCTTGTACGAACATATAGTTTACTATTATACCTACACCGAAAGATTAATGTTATGCTGACATTCGTTTCAAAGAAATAAAAACTTTTTCGCAGATTCAGTTCTCTTCTTATTTAAATCCAAATAATTTAAAAATGCTTCATTCTTTTGATGAATTCTAAAATGAAATACAATGTAAAAAAATATTATAATGGGTAATTAATACGGAGATCTATGTATTTAGTTTAATAAAGATATTGGTTATTTGAATTTAATTAATGTTAATTGTTACCTAGTGTATGCCTCTAATGCGTTAAGAATGTCTAAGTTAAGACTAAAATCCATATTGTACACCTAGTAATCAAATTAAGAATTTTATTCGATTTGAAAGTAGAAAATAATGGACCTTTCCTGTTATTCAACAGAAAACAAATAAAATTCCATTTCAAAAGGAAATATTTGTTATTACAATTTAAATTCCCTTATGCATTATTAGAACGAAAAACGCCAATCACGTTGGGAGGCAGAATTCTTCACGACGACGTCTTCTATTAATTCCACATACCAATAGAATTGAACATTCTTAAGCGCCTTAAATATTTGTGACTGGTAAACAAGACTGATTTTGCGCCCAACTTGTATGTCGGCGCATCATCGACGTAAAGTTAATTCCTATTTAAACATGACCGGATGTTATATTTTTAAAGAAATGAACAGGAAGGTGTCAACTTAAAACTAACATTACAATATTCTTTTAATGATTAGAAAGGAAGTCAATTACAATACTTTATATTATATTTAACAGGTTATTTTAAACCGGAAATTGACAAAGTAAATCTATGAATGAAACGGAAACTGTCTAAATAAGTCAAATTAAACACAAAATAACTTTTGCAGAAGGAAGTCAATATCATATCATCAAGTATTTAATCTAAATACTAAATTACATTTTTAAGGAACATACAGCGCCATCTAGCGTAACTCATCGAAAGCACTACGATGATGACGGTTCGCCGATATTTACATAGATATTTGGTATTTTTGATATCTTAGATTGAAAAAAAAAACTGCCTTGTTGATCTGGTAGTGAGATCTCGGATTCTACTCTCGGGTCGGGTAAGAAGTGTTATTGGATTATCCTGTAAGGAATTTCTTAGTAATATCCTGGAGTTTGAAAGTTTGTGGTGTGATACCCCCGTGCCTCGGAAAACACGTTAAGCTGTTGTTCTCGCTGTCATTTGGATATCTTTGACAGTCGTTAGGCTCAATTTACACCACCGCGGAATGGAATGGAAGCGACTTTAATTGTACATAGCATAATGAACTTTATGTCAATTGTATAACATACTGTTACGAGCTGGGGTTCGGGATAGAAGTAATTAACGCCAATTAAACCAAAAAGCACAAAATAAAAATTTAACACAATTATTCGCACCACAACACTTGTCACTTCACACATATCTTCACATCATACTTAAATCGCACTGAAATTCACTCGTATAGCTTCGAATGTATCGCCTCGGATCTTCTAATAAGACTGACTATCTGCGCCCCTTTGCGCTCTATTTATACCCCAGTCTATGAGTTCGAGAACATTCTTATAAAATCGACCCACTGTTTATACTGCCTAGAAAATTCCATGAAGCTATTCGAGATACATAGTACCGCTATTCGTCGCTAGATGGCGCTAGAGTCTCGACTAGATATACACATTACCGCTATTCACCGCTAGATGGCATTAGTGTCTCGAACATTCTAGATTTATGTCGAAGTTTCTCGACGTACTTCACTAAGCGACTGGCGTAACAATACAAACTAAATAGGAGCCAAAAAAAACGTCGCGCGTCTTCCAGGGAATCCTCGCGCATTCTCGAGAATTTTTGGCTCCTATTTACGTATAGTTTGTATGTTATACAATTGACATAAAGTTCATTATGCTATGTACACTTTCGTTGCAAAAAGTCGCTTCCATTCCATTCCGCGGCGGTGTAAATTGAGCCTTACGCGTAATCAGAAGCAAGAAAATCTGACACTGGTCTGAACGAGGTGTATCGTGTTACCCAGCTACTGGATTGTGAAGTTCGGATAGGCTGTCGCTCCATGTAAATTACTAATAGTCAGCTGCATCCGGTTAGACTGGAAGCCGATCGCAACATAATTGGGAAAACATTAAACAGAATTGATGATGATTTTAAATTTTCCTTTTAATTGAATACCTATATAACATGGTTTAAAACAACGTTCGTGGAAGTTCTTATCTATAGAGATCTTCACTTTGGAACCTGAGATTTTAATTTATGATTATTAATTTATTGATACATAAATTTTTATTGATATATGATTATGATTATTTATTGATATATGATTAATTATTATAGCTACACGATAACTGACAAATGCTTGCACTGTCTGGACAGGTCCGCTCAAATTTGCGTGGTTATTTCCTCAAAAGAATACCACAGACATGAACCTACATGCTTCTCATATAAAAATACAAATTGTCTGGACTTTAAAAGAGACTATGACCTCTGAGTTTGTTTCGGTGTTTCTTCTCAGAGTAGTTAGTTAGGAAATACCGGCCTCATCTAGCTAAACTTAACACGCAAAAAAACATGACGTGTAAAAGTGTTATTTATAACCAATTTACAAAATAAATATTTCATTTCATTTCATTATTCAAAAGTTCCTATTGTTTCCTCTGTCAATACTTTTACAAACAGCTCGTTCATTGTATTCAACATCTCTTTATCCAACATAAGTGTTAATTTCGGCTTCCGCTTACCAAGCATCGCCAGAGACAATAGACAGGCCGATGCACCAGACACTCCATTTCATACTGTTCGGTAATAAGTCGGCAATAAAGCGGGTCTTGCATTTATAATCCCCGCTTTCCCCCGCGTACCCGTTGAGATCCGTTCGGTATTGGTAATGAAAATTCGAGACGTCTCGCCACGGATTTTACTCTTGTTTGGGGAATCCGATTCCTTTGAATGGGGGAAGGATTGGAAAAATTGTGGCTGATTAATCTGAAAAGTTTTGTTTTGTTGTATTGGTTTATGACTTTTAGTTTATTTCTTGTCCGATTTGCTTTGAAACTGCTTGGAATTTCGAGAAAGAAACGTGTGTCTAATTGTGAGAGTTTGTACATAATATGTGAAGTTAAAATGGCTAAGATAGACTCCAGTGTGGAATAGCACATAATATTAATTATGCTACTATTAATCCCGGAATTATATTAATCATGTTCACGCAAACAATATTGGAAATCCTAGCAAAAGAGGGACAGCACTTCACACCGGAACAGCTGCACAACCTATATCAAGCATAAGTTCAGTCATGTATAGAGTAGGTACCTACTGCCCCCATCTTTGAGACGGATCTGCCAAATACCAGCTAAATGCACTTGAGTACATCGAGAAACGGGCCAGGAGACTTATTGGCAACACGAGACTGGTCGGTGTTCGGCTACATGTTGCAAGCCTATCGGTTTCCAATTGGTTAAATTTTAATTTTTGCATAATCTAACATTGATCATTGGGCTACAAAACAAACATTGATGCGTCACTGTTCCATGCTAGAAAACAAGGAGTTCCATTAAATTCTCTGCCGGAGCCTGTGTATCCTGATAGCTGTAACTTCAACGAATTAGGAAGTAACTTGGTTTTTTTTTTATTGATAATCGCTCGCGCGTTTTTCCATCATCTCAACTGATGCTAAGTGATGATGTGGTCAAAGATGAAGCACGCTTACCTAAAAGTAACTAAAATATTAAACATGTAATAGTAAACTACATCATTCACTACATCATCATTAATACATGATGTACTTTTTAGGGTTCCGTAGCCGAATGGCAAAAAACGGAACCCTTATAGTTTCGTCATGTCTATTAGGACTATACATGTGAAAATTGGTAGGTAGATGTATTCTGTGAACCGCTTTCCGATTTTAAGAAAAAAATTAAAAGGTATTTTAAATAAAGGGGGCTCAAATATTTTTTTCATGAAACCTATGCGTGTGTGGTATTTATAAACAGGTCTTTAAAAATGACATTGAGGTTTTTAAAACCATTTTTTCATAAAGTTAATCGTTTAAAAGGTATACGCTTTCAAAGTGGTAAAATGTGACCCCCCTCCCCCTCTAACTTCTATAATAATGAAGCGAAAAATTTAAAAAAATATATCAATATATTTCAAACAAAATTAGTATAAACGAGATCGGGTCAGCAGTTTTTGAGATACAGCATATTTTATAAAACCGCAAATATAACTTTGTAGTTCATACAAACACTATTAAAAACAAAGTTATTTGGCGTAGTTACTGCGGAACCCTTCATGGGCGAGTCTGGCTCGCACTTGACCAATTTTTTGTTGATTATAGGCTCGCTTTTGACCACCATGGCTTACCATTAGGTGAGATGGTGGTCAAATGCGAGCCTGTAATCAATTAAAATGCACATAATTTATTCATAACATGAATTGGTCAATAATATAGTTACGCTTAAAAATGTTCGACAACAGCTGTGGTTGCTGACTAATGTCACATCGTATTAGGCGCTATGCGTCGTTTTCATACACTCAGGTAGCAATGGGTGACCAATCAAAGGGTAACAAAGCATGTCTATACACATCTGGATGACTATAAGCTGTCCGTTAGCTGTACTTAATAATGTATTAACTCAAGAGCATTGTTAAGTAGTTGGTAAACCCCAGCCAGCTTAAATTATGCTTGCTTATTATACGTGGAATGTTACAGCCGAAGTTATAGATGTGGTAGGTAATATTTGTCTAACAAGCAACTGATCGACAGATATAATAATATATATACAACGTGTAACGGAAACCCCATATCTATCCAAAAGGGCTGAAGACAACATCTGGTATGGAGTCTCTATGCACAGTTTCAGCACAAAATAACTGACCCAAAGAATTGATACCAAATTATTGGTTTCATATATTTCTTGAATACCAATCATAACAAACGTGTCACAGCACAACGAGGGTCAATAACTTTCCACGTCACTTGCCAAAAACACGATAATTCTTTTCGTTCTTCTTAATTTGAAAAATTCTGTCTCTGGTATCAGTGTATTGGTATTTGTAATAAGTTCTACACACGTAGACTTAGGATTACAAAACCCATGCCATATCGTTTGTTATCATCCAAAGAAGCCATGCACTTGGTATGTATATACCCTTTAAATTACACGTTGTATAATTATGCTTAACCTTTGCACGCCTTTTTATGAAATAATCACGGACGGTAGAGTATAAAATTTAGCGTTTATAGTTAAAGTTTATATGGGTAAGGACTGCGAAAAGGTTATATTTTATATGATAATGCATTAAAAATAATTTGTGGTTATAACTAAGAAGCCACTAGCTGTGTTAATAACCTTATTCCTATATGTGAGTACCTATCTTATATCTCATTGATAAATAATATGATCATTATTTTCGTTACTCTTCATTGTAAAGCGAAAATATACATTTAAGGCTAATAATCGGATACTTTACCACTAATAGCGCTATTAAGATGAAGTTTATTTTTAACATTGCCTACTGCGAATTACTTCTGTATAGTTAGGTACATTTTACAACTATTTGTAGGCCATGCAAACATTTGTTCCGGTGCTGGGATGGAACCTGCAACACGTAACGCAAAAGTTAATCGCTCAACCACACCTAAAAATGTAGATTTTATGTAACGTAGTCTCCAATTTCTCCGTTTTGTATCTAGATGTCTCTTTACACTTATGACAATGATTTGAGAATGTCGTTTGACAGTTTAAATGAAATATTTCTTGAGAATCACTTATACGTCAACCCTCTCAAGATAAATTTTCCACTAATTGAACCTTACAAAATGTACCGCATACCAGATCTGGCGACTTATTTGATATGATTTGTTAATCGCTAAAGTGTGGAATTCCGAGGGTGAAATGTCTCCCCCTAACCATTATTGTGACGATGCATTTCCGCAAAGAAACGCCTTATTCAATAAATTAAGCGAATATTACCCTCCGGTGACCTCACATAGTAAATTGCCTTTGGAGACAGAAAACTTTTGGCAGCTTTGCTGTTGGCATAGTGATACACAAATAAAACGTTTAACAGTGTTATAATTAGGAAACCTTTATGTAAATAGGTAAAATTAAATCATCTTATTAGATTCATATATGATATATGAACCCTATTTTTCCAGTCTAAGGTACTATCATCGAGATATCTTATCACCATCCGTCAAATACTCATAATTGAAAAATTCGGTTGGCTACTGTGGGTTCTATACTGTTCTATTCTAGTTCTATTTTCTTATTGTTGATAGGTTCGCGTTTGACCACAATTTCACCTGATGATAAGCTATTGCGTAGTCGAAGATCCCAACCACACCACAAATTTCCTGAAAACTGAAACCAAAACTGTATATTTAATGAGTGCATATACTAAAATGGCTATGTATGTATATGCCTCAGGTATTTTAGGAGTTCCCTGAGTTCCTCATGGATCCCATAAGCGGAACTGGATTTAAATGAAAATGAGACTTATCGGGAAGTTTATCCTATATAAAAACTTTTTACCAAAAAATTAAACCGACTCCCAAAAAACACTGCAAAGTGAAAAATAACTTTAATTTCGGTAGTCGGTGTCTTTAGTTTTGTATTTTCGTTTTTGGCACCGACTTCCGAAATTAAAGTTATTTTTCACTTTGCAGTGTTTTTTTGGGAGTTGGTTTAATTTTTTGGTAAAAAGTTTTTATTTCACTCTTTTTAGTTGGTCTATTTTTAATTTACCTAGTTACAAGAGCCTAATTATCAACTACTTATAACCTTTTACAAAATATTGCTTTTCCCAATGCTGGGCCGTTAATTGTTGAGGTACTCACCATCACTGGTACTCCTGGTACTTCACCATCAGCTCTACATCACCATATGCATTGTGACGAGCATAAAGTGCGTAACATCCATATTCAAGTAATCGAATCGCAATCCACTCAATACTTATTATTGAGTAGTTTCGGCGGCCATCTGTGGTCTTCATCATCAGTTCCACTTCCTCAAATGGTACTTTTTGAGAACAATTGCACAAGTTACTATAATAAATACCCAAAACGACATAGGTGTGCCTATACTATTTGAAGAGTTCCCTCGATTTCTCCAGGATCCCATCAACAGATCCTGACTTGGTGACAATGGAACCAATTTCGAAGTATACTTATTCGAACAAAAAAAGAATTTTCCAAATCGGTTCAGCCGTCTTCGAGTAATCGATGACCATACATTAAAAAAAAAAAAAAAAATATATATATATATAGACGCGTCGAATTGATAACCTCCTCTTTTTGTCGTCGGTTGAAAATAACAACTGTTCTAAATTGGTTAACAAGTGAGTTGCTACGGGGATAATAAACATAAAACTACAATAATAACGATCTTTGAAGTTGGTTCATAAAAGTAGCCTTGACATTTATTTGACCAATTCCTCCAGAGAATATTTCTTACATATGTATTTATCACAAACGGTATTTTAAAAAAATATCCTATAGACAAAATATTTCCATGTTTCGCCTTAAATAATCAGATTTTTGTTTTCTTATTTTCCTTAGAGAATTTGAATTAAAAATATGCTAATCAGTATTAAAACCAAGGAAATAGTTAAAATTTATTATGAACTATCTTTTGCCCGCGACTTCGTCCGCGTGGAATAGTTACTTTGGGCTAACGTTAAATTTAACCCCGATTTTGAAGCATTCTTCATTGGCGCTCCGCTCCTTTTGGCCTTAGCGTAATGATATATAGCCTATAACCTTTCTCTATAAATTGACTATTTAATTAAAAAATAATTTTTCAATTCGAACCAGTAGTTCCTGAGATTATCGCGTTCAAACAAACAAACAAACTCTTCAGCCTTATATTATTAATATAGATAGCTGTTTCCCGCGACTTCGTCCACGATTACGTCGTTTTTCGTAAAAAAAAAGTAGCTTATGTCCTTCCTCACGGTTCAGTGATTTTGATGTAACAGACAGATTAACTTTCGTAATTTAGTAGGGAAATATAGTATGTCAATCTATAATACTGTTGAAAAATATCGCAATACCGAACCGCACAATATTATTGTTAATAGCTGTGCCCGCGACTCCGTCAGCGTGTAACTCCTTGTGTGTTATTAAGTTAATGTATCGGTAATATTGTTTAGATCACGTTCACATGAGGCTTAAGTACCTATAGAACGAAAATTCTTCAGCGCAAAGCTTCCGGGTAAACTATGTTGAAAGTTGACCCGTCCGGCACGTGAACATAAAGATTTCTAGAACTGCTAACCCGGGAAAGAGCGACGTACAACTGACCATGCGAGAAACAACTGACACCGAGATCTACTCCAGCAACACGAAAAGTCTGCCCTTGAGCCTTATTAATTGTCATTGCATAACACACCGATACTGGGAAATGCGTTCTTTTAAATTGGAATGGAAAATTATTTGGTATTATGGGAATTCTGGAAATAAAGACGGTTTCTCCTGCACCGCAACCTGTTAAAATTTGAGCCTCGATTATATTTTGTTGCAACTGGGTTACTTTTAGCCGAGTTCCATTGCAAAGTTGTGGTGGTTTTAAATTTCGGAGCAGAATAATAATCAGAAAGCTTCGAACTGCTAAGCTATCGGGAGTTACACGTGTTATTGTGAGTCAACCATAAAAGATAGATATATGCTGTCGTGGGATATTTTTTTTATATAATTTTAAGGAGAACATTTCCGTCATAAATGATTTCTGTGTAGCTTTAACCATTAAGGTTGCACTCGCGACGGAAGCTTAAAAAATGGAGTAACTTCTCCCGTTTTCCCAACATTTCCCTTCACTGCTCTGCTCCTATTGATTATAGCGTGATGAAAAGTATACTATAATCAGCTCAGGAGTATGAAAAATAATTGTACCAAAATTCGTTAAAATCCGTCAAGTAGTTTTTGTTTCTATAACGGTTATACAGACAGACAGACAAAAATTTTACTGATTGCATTTTTGGCATCAGTATCGATCCCTTATCACCCCCTGATAGTTATTTTGTAAATATATTTCATGTACAGAATTGACCTCTCTACAGATTTATTATAAGTATAGATGGCAGACCACGAAGGAGATGGCGGGACGACCTGGATGGCTGCCTTAAGAATTGGAAGGATGAGACGCAGAACCGTTACCGCTAGAAGAAATGGAGGGAGGCTTTTCCCCATCAGTGATACACTATAGGGTAACATAATAAAAAACATAATGAGAGTTGAATGTCTTTTTGAACCTATCTTTATTATTTAATTTCATGAAAACAAGCAGCTCAATCAACAAGCATTGAATAAAAATACTGGCACATTTATTTTATCCAAATGTTAAGTATAATATTATTTTGAAATTCTACGCACAGAATCATAAATAAGATAAATAAAACAAACCAAACAAAAACAAACGGTTAAAATTCAAATAAATATCAGGCTACAAAATGTTCTTACATAATATATACTTTGTACGATTTACGAAGAAAACAACTACAACTGATATCACCAAACTTCAGCCCTAGCCCAAGTTTATTCAACATTTCTATTCGTCCTTAAAACTTCCAAACGATCATCCAAACTTAACCCGTCAAGTCTCGTCCAAAAAATGGTACAAAAGTCTCGAACTTTAAATACGGCTAGGATAACCGTCGCGTTATCCCGGACGCTTTGTGATCGCGATTCGACGGCTGGGGTATCATGAATGAGTAACGCTAGAGGTCATGAATGTTTTATAAGTCGCTCGGTGATACCCGGGTCGATCACACCTCTATTGCCAAGGACACGGGGCACGGTGAGAGATATTGTTATAACGTGGCCTTTTGAGGGTTGAGTTTTTTGCAAGGCTGTGATTTACACATGCTTGGTTTTGATTTTTTTTTCTGCCGTAAGATATTTTTATTGCATTACATATATCATATTTCAGTGACTTATAGATACATGTTCTTTCAATGACGTCTAAAAGCAATATGTTTATGTTGATTAAAAAAAACTGGTGTCTCAAACCACGTTACATTTTAAGTGATGAAAGACAATATTATTAAAATATATTAGATATCATGAAATAAATAATAAGAAGCTTTTGCCCGTGACTTCGTTCGCGTGGGAAGTTTTTCTCGCGTAAATCCCGATTCCGTGGGAATTTCGGGATCAAAACTTCTTCCCAGGGTCCTAAACAAAACAAAATTTCATCTAAATCGGTTCTGCGGTTTAGGCGTGAAAGGTAACAGACAGACAGATAGAGTTACTATCGCATTTATAATATTAAGTATGGATGTATGTTAGATAGATAGATAGAATATACTTTATTGTAAATTGAAACACACTTACATAACCTTATTTCTATAACTTTGGTTACAATGGCGGTCTTATCGCTGAGAGCGATATCTTCTAGACAAGGAATTTGCGTTCTTCCAACATTCTTCTCCTCCTCTGTTCTTCTCATAGTTTTGATTGTATTCACCCTTCTCATATTCAGTCTATACTTTTTCTGGAACGCGCTTCCTTACAAAATCAGAATGACCAGTACCGTGATTTCAAACATAAATTGCAGATCCATTTTCAACAGGAGTAGCGAGCTCATCTTATTCACGTGTCTTCATAATAATGTATAAGTTTAAAAAAAAAAACAACAAACGTCGACATGGTGTAACTCGAAGATTGGCCCAAACAAATGTCTCAATCTTAAATTACTTACTACTATAAAAGATCTGACATTGGGACAAATGGCTCCACATTTGAAGCGTTTGAATCACGTTTTTAGAACCGTGCTCATCAATGTAACTGTCAGTAGATGGAAGAAACGTCATGATGTGAGAAATAGGGACACAATAGCAATCTCGAAAAATTACTACTATGATGATATGGATGTTTGTTACCCAATCACGCCACAACATCTAATTGGATTTGATTGTAATTTGGCATAAATGTAGACTCTATCTGGCTGGACTGAGACCTGGAATAAAACACAGACTAATTTTAATTTCCGGAATATGAGTCAAATTTCGTAAACATCGTAAACAAAGTCGCGGGCAACCACCATTAAATAGAAATTACAAACAAGAAGTTATAGGACTATCAAAATAATTCATTGTATTTCCTGTTACCGACCTAACATTAGGCATAAACACACGAGACAATCGAAGCACACGTTCAGCAGATTCCTGGATCGAAGCCCGACGCGGACCCGGACATCCTTACCCTATCCGATAATGGCGGAGATTTATTAAATATTCAACGTCTTCAGCGTTATTTACGAGCCCTTCGTGCAGGAACAAAAGCTTTATGTTAGCCTCCCAAGGTTTGTTAATGTGAAAATAAAAACAAGTTACCGAATAATGTTGAATAAATATAAATGTTTTGATGGTGTGTTGTTTTTCTGTCAGTCATTTTATGGTTTAATAAAAGCTTCAGAGAATGTTACGAAATACAACGTGTAACAGAATAAACGCAATTCCTAAAAGTAGTTGGTTCAGAATCGGCTTCTGAAACGATTTCTGTCATAAAAAATAGGTATTAGATTTTGGTGGAAAAATCTTTCATTTAAGTAACTTAAAATGGAGACACAGTATCATGACAAATTAATACAATCCTTAATTCAAGGAAATTGTGTGAGTCTGCGTAAGGATATTGTATGACGCACATACGTTTTGCGTTTAGTAAGGATAACTATTTTGTAAAACATACCTAGGTTTGGTTTCAATTTATTTAGTTACGGATGATGTTTTAGACTTATAATTTAATATTCTAATTGGGGTGTCTGAGGTATTGCGCTTAATCTGTTACATGTTGTATGTATGCTTTCGTTTTGTGTGGGCTTGTATGTAATAAGTTTGTTAATTAACTAGGTTGATAGTTAACCAAGAAATTCAAGATTATTATACGATTTATGAACCAGTTACTATGTATTATTAAAATAAATTATATTTCCACCCTTTATCATTTCTGCGAAGTTTTAGTGGTAGCATTCAGCCAAGCGTGTTATGCTACGTTCGATTCTTAACTTATATTAATTAATAAATTTATAATATATAGTGATGAGGCAGATGTGACGTTCGGCGTACCGCAAGGTAGTGTTCTGGGTCCCACACTATTTCTAGCCTACATTAACGACCTTTGTAATCTAAAAGTTGAAGTTGAAGTTGAGTTGAACGCCGACGATACTGCTGTTGTCTTTCATGGGTACACTTGGTCCGATGTTAAAATGAAAGCAGAGACAGGTATGTTCCAAATTGCTATGTGGCTCGATAACAACCTCCTCACGTTAAATACTGCGAAAACCAATTACATATGCTTCTCCATCTATAAAAGTACACAGCCAGATGAAGTATTCAACATTAAAGTACACACATGTGATAGAGCTGGAGTTGATGATTGCACTTGCCCCTTAATTAACAAAGTCTTGGAAACAAAATATTTAGGTATAATTATTGATCACAGGTTGTCATGGTACTCTCATGTTGAACATGTTACTGGAAGGATTAGGAAATTAGGATGGATTTTTAAAACACTAAGATATATTGCTCCTATAAATAAAAAAAAAGAAATCAGGTTCTCAGAGAAATTTATTGAATGAAATATATATCTCTCTAGCACAATCTGTTATAGCCTACTGTATTACAATATGGGGTGGCGCAGTAAGATCGAAGTTCATACACGTTGAACGAGGGCAACGTGCCGTAATAAAAATTATGTATTTTAAAAGGTCTACTTACTCTACTGAAAATCTCTATCAGGATAGTGGACTGCTTTCTGTTAGAAAGTTATACATCATACATACCATTCTAAAAAAACACAAGAATTTACCGTATGATCCAAATATACTAACAAAAAGACGGAAAGATATCATAGCACAGGTTCCACATACTAAAACAAAATTTGCTGCCATTCAGTACAATAAACTATCATGTCAACTTTATAATAGGATATATAAAAAGATATATATATACAATAAACAATTACATGAGTGTAAAAAAATAGTAACAAATTGGATAAGGACACTTAATTACGCAGAAACTGAGGCACTATTACAACACACAAAATGATACACAAATACACACACACACACACACACACACACACACACACACACAAACACACACATACAACAAACAAACACGCACACCATCTCGCACACACCATACACACACAAATAAGAATACTGTTTATATCTAAGTTATTCAGTAAATTTATATTGCTGTAGAAGAGCGGAGTCTCCTAACACAGGCATTACTTGCTTAAAAGGAGGCTCCAATCACTAACTAATTCAAAACTTCTTGGTTATAAAAATAAATATTTTTGTATTTTTGTATTTTTTTTTGTGTAATTAATAAAGGCATAATTGCATTTTCCCATCTGTAATAAACAATCGTAAAAAATACATATATGTTAAAACAATAATGTTACTTTTGTAATAAAAAAAAAAACTTGGCACACTTTTTAATCGTCTATTTTCAAGATTATTTACCAGCGTCAATCAAAATGCCAACGTTGAACACAGGGAACTACCTCCACTGAAATTTAATTGAAAAAAATAGAAATTTAATGAGTATCTGATATTTTAAACCGTCAATATAGACATATGATTGAGCAGGAAGGCTGACAGCTAATTATATGTTTGATGCGAGTCACACTGGGGTGATTCATTTACGCCCTCGCACTTACGAACCCGACACACTGGCGTAAAAGTTCATAGTACAAACGATTAGGTTTTTACCTTAGAGTATATCATTACAGTAGTAATGTAATTATATACTCTACGGTTTTTACCCTTTATCAGGTTAAATAGGGTTAAAGATGGTACAGGCTATGGAGATATGAATACTTTGTTGCTGTCATAGCCTAAACTCCTGAAAGAATTTCAACCATTAAAGTAAAATGAGATTTTTTAATATAGGTAAACTGTGAAAAACCTGTACTTATTATGAAAATTTTTACTTAACTAGATAGCTACACTATCATTGCGTGTCAAATACTAGTATTGACCACCAAAATATACACAATTAATTGATAACCTCCTTCCTTTTTAGAAGTCTGTTAAAAAATACAAATACTCTGAAGATTAATAAGTGGCTCCGTGGGAAAAAGCCAGTGTTACGTAAATAATATGGGAATCCAGAATTCCGGGAATGTTCTTAAGAGATACCATGACCCCGGAATGCAAGGGCAGCTGAAGGAATAGGCTGTGATTTTGGTTAATGGAAGTCTGAAACTCTCTTCCACTCCACCCAGAAAGGAACGAGTAATTTCCCTCCGAAGCAAAAACGTAAATAACGATGTCAAGAAATGCTTTACGGCATCTGCCAGGCGTATCAATAACGTAAGTAAGTAATACTAATTTAATTAGTAACAATTAACCCAATTACATTGCAAACAATCTCGTACCTGCCTGTATAATTTACCATAAATAAAATCAATTAAAATAGTGACCGGATCAACATTGCGTCCGTATGCATGAAACTTTTACTGCATTACACGAAGGAAACTGCAACGCCTTTTGCATGTTGCAATATGTAGTATAGTATGTAGTCTTAGTTATGGTTGTTTTATTTTCAATGCTCTTTCAAAAATACAGGGTAAATTTACTTTATTTATAGTTATTTCCTTCAAAAAAGACATCAGAACCTTCATGATTCGCATAATTATGAATTAAATGGCACGAATTTTATGGAATGAAAAAATTACTGTCCACTTAATTTGTTTCGGTGTTTTTCTCAAGGTAGTTGGCTAGGAAACACTGATCTCATCTAGTTTATACTGACCAAAAATGAGTGCACATTTTTTTAAGCTGTCCCTTTGTCAGATGTTGTTTCGACTGCTGTTTGTTATTAACGAGAAGGAGTAGGAACTAACTAGTTAGTAAGTTCTTGTATTATCATATAAATATCTCTCATTTTGTAGTTTGTTACCAACCCAATTGTTATTTTAGTTTTATTTGTTGATTGTATTCTGTCATAGGGGTAACATTACCACATTTTTTTAAATAGAGATCTAGCAATCTTATTAACTCTTCCGACTAAGCTAGTGAGTAGAGATGCGCCGAATATTCGTATTCCGTACATTCGACATATTTTTTCATGTTCGTATTTGGCCGATTCGCCGAATAGTTACCGAATATTTAAATTATTATTTTAATAATTGAAAAAAGAATATTTTGTTAAAAAGTAAAGTTAACTAAGTACTAAATAAGTGTGGTTTATTCCGAAAGATGCACATAGTTTTTTTTTTAAATGAATAAAAAAATACTTTTGTACCAATTATTAATTGACAAAATAAAAAAGATTAATTAATTTTAGAATTTAAATAAAATTAAAAAAGAAAAAACAAACTTTTGCTTTTTTTTACAAATAAATTAAGTTTATATAATATTAACAATTTTAAGAACACTACTTTGAGTAGTTAGGTAGGTACTTAATAACTATAACTACTATCTTTACGAATCAACACAAGTATTAAAATATGTATATAATCAAATTAAGCTTTTTTTTTTAAATTAATGTCTATATCAAAATTGAACCGAATAATTAGGCCGAATATTCGGTTTGGTATAGTACATTCGTATTTGGTTGAACCTACATTCGGCGCATCTCTACTAGTGAGCTAGCAAGCGTGCTGGAATGGGTTCACCGCAAAAGTGTAATGGGTGGTGTTCGAACCCTCAATCATAAGGTCGACACCTTAGCCATTAGGTTATTGTTGCTTACTATATATATTATATATAATTATATACTATTACTCACAGAAATCTTACTATATCACTGTGTGATAAAATCCTTTATTAATAAATATTTAAAATAATCGCTAGAGAAAGTAAAAAAAAAAAACAAATAATCAAACAGATACAAAAGGTATCTGCACAACATTCCGTCTTTTTCAACACAACTATATGGAAATCTTTAGGAATTGAAGAGAAAAACAAGTGTAGTCAGCTGACTGTGGTCCCACGCGTGTTGTAAATTCATGGGCTTGCATGAACCATGGAAAACACGATATCATGTGAGCAAGTAGGCAATGAACTACTCCTTTGTATCAAAGAATGATAGAAAACTGATTTAGATATACCATTTATTGATGCACTGGTCTTTAACCGACCATCCATCATTATTGAAAAGTCTGTAGACTCTTGGATTCATTGATTTGTAATTAAATCATAAACATCCCGTTACAATATAAAATGCAATGCGCCATCGTTACATGGTGGACATCCCACCCAGATGCAGAAAAAGTTTTGGGAATACTTTCATTGTGCGTACGGCTATGGAGTGGAATTCTCTAATGGTGTCTGTATTTCCTGATAGCTATAACCTGGAGATCTTTAAGTCAAGAGTGAATAGGTTACTTCTAGATAAGCACGCTTTATGTTAGACCACATCATCACTTACCATCAGGTGTGATGGTGGTCAAACGCATGCCTATTAACAATAAAATCAAACTGTACTGTGGGAAAAAGGTAAAAAAATATCTAGTTATGAAAAGATTAACCGTGAATTTTTTGCTGGTCTTACTCCACATGAATCGACCAATTCAAATCTTAAAGTACCTTCTGACGTTTTATAATCTTACAGGCCTTAGTGAAATAAAATATTTTTGATTTGATTTAAGTATTATTGATTGAACCACTATCTCACCTAGTGGCCAACAACGATTGTGCACGCTTGAACTTAGTAAAAGTCTTTGGATACAGTTTCAAAGAAACTCGGGGGATTTCATTATGCCCCCCGAGTTATCGGTTAGTTTTCAATGAATATTAATGTTCATGTATAGTTGCTATCGTGAAAGCCAGTACTAAATTTAATAAACGTGATCAATGGTGACAAAAATATTTCACAACAATTCATAATTCTTTTTTTTATCAGCCACTCAAAATAAGACCAAAATTAATCTCGAGAAACCCGTCGTAATACTTTAATCTTCTTCTACTTCAAAGGCTGACCTCTGCATTTTCAATTTTAAGGTCAATTTCTGAAATAACTGAAATCAATTTCGTTTGAATTAAAAATAAAAGGTCTGGATGTCCAAGTTTCCCGAGATTAATTCTCTTGATAAAATTTCACGGTTCAAGAAATCCAACTACCGGTTGCGTGGGGCGATGAACGATACTGATTACGTTCGTCTCGGCGAAGACTTATGACTGGGTTAGAGGTGACTTTAACTTTAAAATAAATTTCTGTGAACCACTGCGAAAAGTTAATTTTACTAACGAGCGTTTGTATAACCCTATATTTTCGCACTTGTTGTCATGAAAATGCGAAGGTGTTTGTTTGCCTTAATAGATAAAATAAAATCTTTTGATTGGTGTCAAATAGCTTAACTGCACACATTCGGTTCGTTATAAACAGTTTACAGGATCCCGATGTTTTTTATTCGTATAAAATCATTACGTTTAACTATGTTATTCTATTAAAGTACATGACTTTTATATAAATTGCAAATGAACTTATGCATTTACATATCTGTTCTAATTGGTAAAATATCTTAACTACTTCACTTTTCATAAATTATACCCATCTAAAAACATTTCAAATCAAATTCCCAAATAGAATTGTAAATATCTTTAACTCAACGGAAAAATAAGCGTTTTCTTATTCCATTTCTACCATTTCGCTCAGTCTATTTTCGTAGCCGTAGCGCTACGTCTGTGCTACGGCGTAGCAGGCACTACGAGTCCCTGGAGATAGAAAGCCTTCGTAACCTTACTACGTTTTGCCTCCGCTTAGAGCTAAGCTGCCGTCTTATTATTTTCTAGCTGATTTTCAAAAGCTGTTTACATAAATGTATATCTATTACGTTTATATAGGACAGTTTACTTTAAGGAAAGAAGACGATTGAGGAAGATCTTGTGTGTATGTACTTGTTTTCTTTTTATAAAAAGATTTTTTTTTTTACTCTATGAATTTATTCCGCCTTGAACTAGTACTCAGATTTTGGTATTATTCAAATCTTTTCATTATAAGAGGCAGTTATGATTGACAGCAGTAAAAGTAGGAGTCCTTCTCCTACAAAAATATCTAAATCTAATTGCGTTTATCATAAAGATTAACTTAACCTTTCCTTAAAGCCTCGAAGCAACAAATTGATAGTAAATTGAACCAACAAACACCCATTAATGGTAAGCAAAGAGAATTAAACTGTGCATCGGTAATTCTATGTCGTTTAGACAACTTCTGTTATGCGCAGTTGTGGATAAACAATCGAATTAAGAGCTTAATGGAGCCACAAATTGAAAACTACTGTTTTGTTGTTGAGACTGCTTTAAACTGTTATGAGTTTCAGAGAATGTTCCACTGTTATGTTACAATAATTTTCCGTGTAGTTGTCGGCAAATGCAGTGACACAAATAAGATTTCGAAGAAACTGCCCATGATAAGGGTATAAAAGAAGGGTATGAAAGAAAATTAAATACTTATAGTAAATAACTCGTCTTTGTAATCTGGAAAAATAAGATATGACGAAAAATAAAACGTGAGTCAGTTTCTCATAAAATTAGTTTCAAACGAATATAAGTTTCAAGGAATAGTCTCTCAATTTGTAACTTTAAAAATTAAGTATTAACCAACTACTTGTTTTTTTTTATATATATATTATACCTAATTTTATATCAGGTATATTATGTATTTTGTAGTGTTATAATTTTATTTTCACATTTGAGACGTAATAAGTTCATTTATTTGATATTAGCTTTTGCTTGCTACTTCACTCGGGTGTTTTTTCTGGCTAACAAAGGTGGTGTATGTCCTCTCGAGCCCTCCAAACGTCTACTACACAATGAAAATCACATCCATCGGTTGCTCTGTTTTGAAGTGAAAGAAGAACAAATAAGTCATAAGTTATTCATTTCGGAACAATATATATCGTGTAGAAATTTTGTAAAATAAAACAATACCATGCAAATAAAACAAACAAAAAGATACATGTCAAAGAAAATAACAAATTCAAGACGATAAAAGCCCGCATTCAATTTAAAATAAGTAGGTAATCGTATTTACAATAAAATAATCAGTTAAATAAAAAGGAAAAACAAAAATCAGATTAGTGTATAAAAAATCAAGAATAATAATACATTACAATTCATTTTAAAAATTAATAAAATAAAATTAATAAAAATTGTGCAAAACAGATTAATAATATGTCATCTTATTGTCTGTGAATGAACAATAATAAAACTAGAATGTCAAATATAAATAAAAATGAGAAAAAAAAATAAACAAATTCTTATAAAAATGTCCGTAATAATATGTCATCCAATTGTAAAATTAAATGTCAAAGATAAAATTTATAATTATGCTAGAAATAATAACAAAATAACGTTAACATTTGCTCTGTGATTTTTTACGTCCAATAAATAGTAAAAGTGTTTATTTCTATGTAAAAAGTGATTCAAATGAACATTAAAACTAGGACACACGGACTATAATACTAACAATGTGCAAAATGGACATTAAAGTGAAATAACATAGTGAAATATACGACAATAATAATCAACAGTGTAAATAACAATATGATTAGTTTGTGTGTGGAAGTAGCCCTTAATTACTTATTCCCAAATAGTTTAAACCCAATAAAAACATTAACAGAAGTATTACGTCAGGAAAAACAAAAAAGTGAAAAAATAAATAACCGTTGTGTGTTTCAAAACCAATTCAATTATGCATAATCACTATCATCCTGCTATGTAACTAGTATAAGCGCCATCTTACGAATCTATGTTGTACTGTGAACTAAGATTTAGACTTCGATTGTAACCGTACATCCCACACCGTGCACGAATATCATAGTGACCAATAGATGTCGCTGTAAATACATCAACTTTAATGAATTGGGATCATTAATTGGCAGAAACCATTAAGAACTAATTCGGTCGAGGGGCCACAACTGCTACACATAGACACGCATGAAGGTGAGTTCGAATCTGCGACTGAGGTATTCTTTTTCCATATTTTAAATATAAAATCAAATTAATTCAACAATATTCACAATGAATTTCCTAGAAAATATAACTTTCCGTCGTACTAGGACTAAATCGGACTCAATGTTGAATGACAGTGACATAAATACTACGCGTACGTTGAATGAGACAGTCACAAGTGTACCGGAAATGTCTGACGAAGACGATGATCAAATCAAGAAATTACGAAATCAAATTACTAATCTGACCCTCGACCTGCAGAGCGCTCACTCAGAAATTGATGAATTGACTTTAGAGAATAATAAACTCAAAACAATAAATATAAGTCTCTGCAAACAGAATGAACTGTACAAGAAAGTCACTTACAGTCCAACTAAAGTAAAATCACCCAGCACAAAAAAGGCAAAAAGCTTAAAAAATACTCATAAACATACGCAAACGGAGACAACTTAACACGAAGGAAACAACGATACTCCAGTAAAAAAAATATGCAACAACTTAAAAACATTAAAAGAAAGCGACAAACTTACATTACAAACAAAAAAATGCAAAAATAATGTAGATGAAAAACAGTCGAAGCGTAAAAAAATTTGCATATTAAGCACAGACAACAAAAATAAACTACTTCATATTGCAGAAAATACTTTTGAGAAGTATGAACTCTGTCACTATATCATGCCTCATGGAACGATAGAACTTCTGTTAAAAGGTATCAAAGAAAAGTTGTCAGGGTTCACTCAACAAGACTACTGTATTATATTAATAGGTGAGGAGGACTTTAAGATAACAAATAGATATTTTGATAGCATTTTACTAATTCGACAATTATTGCAAGAAGTATCTCACACTAAAATAATTATATGCACTCCGACATACAAATTCTTCACGAACAACTACCTTTATAATTCAAGAGTGGAAACCTTTAATAATTTATTATATCTGGATACTTTCACTCATGATCACGCATATTTTCTAGACAGTAACATGAATTTAAAGTATGATGAAACCATGTTTAACAAACGCACAGGCGCAATAAATAACTCTGGAATGAAATCCATTTTTAAGGATATTTTCAAAATGACTATGAACATACAATCATCTCACATTGACTACGACTATCCTGAATCGAACCAAACCGACAATCAAATGAAGACAGTAACTGAATCAGAAGACATGGGACAGTTTTTTCTTCAGTAGTATTAATGTAATGCACCAGAACATTGCTGGCTTGTTAAATAAATCCGATCTGTTAACTGTACAATTAGAAAACTTGGAAAATAAAGGGACAACTGTAGATGTACTTTGTTTAACAGAGCATTTCATGACATCTGGACATGAAAGTCTATTACACATTCCGAATTTCTATCTAGCCGCTTTTTTTTCACGAAGTACTAATCGGGGAGGGACTTGTATTCTTATAAAAAAGGGGCACCAGTATAGGGAACTACCAGATGTTGCTAAACAGTCTGTATCAGGCGTGTTTGAAATTTGTGCTATAGAACTGACATCCCATTCAATTATTATTATATGTGTGTATAGAGTACCAAAATATAATTATTTGACATTTTATGAAAAACTTGACGATGTATTAAAAAGAGTTTGTGTACTATCGAATAAAAAAATTGTACTTTGTGGTGATCTTAATATTAATATACTGTTAAGAAATAAGACTACTCTGGAATTGGAACACTTCCTACTTAACTATAACTTAACTTTAGCTCTAAACCAGCCTACTAGGCCTCATAGTAAAACGTGCATTGATAACTTCGCACATAATCTACAAAAGGGATGGAAAGCAGAAATTATTGATCTCATGTTGTCAGATCACACATCACAAATACTTAAAATACCTGTACATAAAACGTGTCGCTTAAAATTTTGGAAATCGGTCAAAAAAGATTACTCCAAAGAGAATCTTGACAAATTTAAATCATGCATAGAACAAATATCTTTCAAAGAAGTTTACGCAAGTAATGATGTAAATATATCCTATAGTATTATAGGATATATTTACATCATTCTTTCTTGATATTTTCTCATTGTTTTACAATCTGTGTTTTCCAGAGAAAATAATAACCATAAACACTAACAAAAAGGTTAAATGGATTTCCCGTGGCATAAAAAAATGTAGTAAAAAAAAGAGAGCATTATTGTGGGCTTACAGACTACACCCAACAAAAAAAGCTAAAAACGAGTTGAAAAAATACACTATGCGTTATAAAAAACTCGTAAAATTGACTCAGAAAGCACAAAATAATTACTTTATAAACAACTCGCAAAACAAATCAAAAGCCACATGGCAGATAGTAAATGGATCCAAAACTAACGTGCCTAAAGAACAGATACTAACAATAAAAACTGGAAATTTGACCTATACAAACCCGAATGACATAGCTAATGCATTTAATGACTATTTTATAGATGACATTGAGAGTAACATAATAGATGACATTAGAATAAATCATAATTTAGATAATTTGACAATGCAATCAATGTTTATGCAGCCCGTTCTAAAGTCCGATATCATTTTAGCAACCAAGACACTTAAAAATACTAGTACTGTAGGTGTTGACGGTATATCTACAAAAGTAATTAAATATGTAATTGAGCTTGTAGCACCTGTCTTAGCACATATTATTAATTTAGGTATTACCGAGGGCATCTATCCGGAAGCCTTAAAAAAAGTCATAATAAAACCGCTCCATAAAAAGGAAGACAAGACGCATATAAAAAATTACCGACCCATTGCCAAAATTCCTGTTTTTTCTAAAATCTTTGAAAAAGTTATATATAACTCGATATATCAATATCTTCACAAATATAATATTTTATGCAAAGAGCAAAACGGGTTCCGGAAAAATAAAACTATTAATATGGCGATTTTTTACCTTTTAAATAATGTTATGTCTGCTGTTGATAAAAAAATACCCGTGTGCGCTATTTACACAGATATGACTAAGGCATTTGATTATGTTGATCACAAAGTCCTTCTTGAGAAATTACATTGCTATGGCATAAGAGGGAACATTTTGAAATTACTAGAATCATATTTAAGTAATAGGTTGCAATGTACAGAAATCACTAGAGTGTGCGCAAAAACCAAAACGGAACGAACGTATATGTCGAGGTTCAGGAATATAAAATATGGAGTTCCTCAAGGTGGTGTGCTTGGGCCCCCCTTATTCCTCATTTACATTAATGATTTACCAAAAGTGACACAACAACAAATGATTTTGTTTGCAGACGATAGCACTGCTATAGTAAAATGTAAGGACTTAAATACCTACCAACTTGACATTAATAATACACTAACTGACATAATTAATTGGCTTCATATGAATAATTTGATAATAAACCTCAAGAAAACTAAAGTAATGCACTTCCACCAGAGAATTGAAGCACCAAAAATTTGTATTAGCTACAATGACACTGAGATAGAAGAAACAAAATTAAGTGTGTTTTTAGGTTTACACATTGACAATAATCTTAATTGGAAAGCTCACATAGAACAACTATGTAAAAGAATAAATAAATCTGCATATGCACTTTTTCAATTGGGTAGAAAAGTGAATATAGACGCGTTACTGGTTTCTTACCATGGTCTAGTAGCCTCACTTCTCAGGTACGGAATAATTTTTTGGGGTAATTCCCCAGATAAGGAACTAATATTTAAGGCACAAAAAAGGTGCATTAGAGCTATGTGTGGTCTGAAAACAGATGACAGTTGTGTACCATATTTTAAATCATTAAAGATACTTACGTTACCGGCGATGTACATATTAGAAACCAGTATCTTCGTGAAATCGAATCCCAACCTTTTTGAAATAATGAAAACTGTACGAAATGTTCCAATTCGTAATCAATACAAAAATTCTTTAAATAATTTTAAATGCAAAACTGCATTAGTAAGGAAAAGTGTCCTGGGTATGGCACCACGCATTTATAATAAAATACCAGATTCTATAAAAGAATTAAATTTGAAACAATTTAAGAAAAAAATGCAATTATTATTAACCAATAAATGCTATTATACCATTGACGAATACTTAAATGACGAATTAATTTAATACCACAATTATTAGTTTTGGCATTTGAATTATTTGACATGTTAATTTGATTGACTTTTAATTATTTTACGTTTTAATTATTTGACATTTTAATTATTTGACATTCTAATTATTGGCACTTTAATTATTTTGACATATATATTTTTTCTGAGACATAAATAATTCCTTATTTAGGTGTGACAGAATTATTACTTAGTGATTGTTTAATTTATTTTAATGTAATACTATAATAATGCATGATTTTGTACAATGTTTTCTTTCATTTATAATACTCGCAAGGATATGCACACCACATTTGTACGCCTCCTGGCATAACATAGCGCTCTGTTTATTAAAATAAGATCTGTATTGTTTACCTATGTTAACAAATGAATAAATAATTTCTAATTTCTAATTTCTAACAAAATTTAATCAAAGTGATATTATAAAACAAAACAAATAGAATAAACACACTTTTCATTTATAATATTAATATTAATAATAATGACACAGTTTGAAAAAAAGAATACGCTACCTAGTAATAATTCATTTATTTCACGTGACAATTTTTGAGCCACAGGACTTCTTATTATGTTTTGCTAAATTTCAACTGAATTGGTATGAAGACTTGAAGCTATAAGCAAATACAGATAAGCAGTTACTTGATAGTGATACGCAGAAACTGAGAATCAGTACTCTAAAACGTGAATGTGAATATTTAGTAATACAAGCAAGCTGAATTATCATGCTTTCGGGAAAACACACGTACGAAACTGTTACAGACAGAAAATCTGGTAGATACCAAGCAAAATATTTTCAAATGATATCAGTGAGTTTAACAATCATTATTTGTAGATGTTTTTTTTTTCTTACAGGTTATGAACGCAGACATTTCAGTTCTGGGCCCATAACCTTACTTTAAAGAAGCAGCACAAGATAAAATCTATTACAGCCAACAGATTTATTTCCCAGTCCCACCTACATCTTATCTTAGAGCAAGTTCTAAGAAACTTCGTACTCCACTCCCGTCGCCGGAGGCTATGAGCCAACCGCCCGCCATGTTATTTTACACAATTAGCCAGACAACACAACCTGTACATAGTTAGCACAAACTTGATAATGTTACGCTTTTTGGCACACAAACTAATACAGTTTTTCTGGGAAAAGATCCCGTTTTTGTATGGGGATTCAGAAGTTAGGATGTTAATAGAGTTTTTGAACTGTTTTGCGAGTTAGAGCTAACGTGAGCTAACTTTCAGAGTGTTTCTACGAATTCAATCGCGCGGAACGTTGGACAAGGTAACAGCTGTTTTTGGAAACTGTATTTAGTAGTTGTTACATATCCATGATATCTTGTTTAACAAGTATACAATATTCATAAAAATAAACCGTTAAACTAGTCGCTTAGTTAACCTTCCGTGAACCACGTGGATAAAAGTTACGTCCTGAACTACGTGGGGTTTCCTGAACCCCATCATCATTCCACCTTTTTATAAGTAGCATAATTTTTATATTTATATTAAATGTATTATTATTGTTTATGGACTATAACAGAATAAAAATAAAATAAATTTGTCAAATAAAATAAACATTTTTATTATATTTAGGCATTGTAACAAAAATAGTGTTTTTCACCAAGTAAAAGGAGACAAACTTCTTTGGCTTAGCCTTAAAAAAAGCAACTTAAATAATAAATTCTTATTGCCTTTTATTGAGGGCTTGATGAGGTAGGAAACAAAAATAAAATTAAAAAACCTAAATATAATTAGTCTTCTTGAGATCCTAGTTGGTTCAAATTACCACAATTTTTACAAAATAAAAATGAGCATGTTCTAAGCATATTGGTACTTTATCGCCGAAATATTTCGTATCCAGTACCATCTTAAGCCCAGAAGTCATTGACGTTTTGTCTCCGTGAATGGTACAATCCTACTAAAAATAAAAGCCCAACAACAGTCCGAGTCGCCTTCACTTCGGGTAAAAACACCTCATCCGGGCCGCCATCACTGTCTTCCATAAGTGCCGATAACATTGCATTTTCATTTATACGACGAGCCTTTATGAGTTCTGGAAACAAATAAAGTAAAAAAAAAAACAAGATTTTGTGTAGAAATATTTATATTTTCCATATCATACCGCGTACCTTTTAGACGACGTCCCGAACTACGTGGGGTTTGTGACACCCCACCGCACTTTACCGGCGTCAGTCCAAGGCGCCTGCGACGCTATTACTAAATCACTGTTACTATGCGGATTGGCAACGTCGCAACTCCAGCTAGACGACGTTTCGAGGTTTTCGCGCGGCCATTAAAAAAGATACGAAGATTTCTGTTTCACTGGGGTTTATTAAACCCCACGTGGTGCACGGAGGGTTAAACACTGACAAGCAAATTGTATTTATTTTTGTATCCTGTTTTAGATTTAAGTCTGTTAGGCGCTACCTAAACTAAGCATAATAATATATTTTTGTATGAATGAGCCTGTGGGTAACTAGGTTTATAATATAACCAACTATAATATAACTTTTTTTCAATTCAATTCATTTTATTAATGTGATTTTTGGATACATATTTATATGAGATCTTATTACATTAATTGGTTCCTCAAAAATCTACCTTATAGGTGTACATTATTTCTCATTTGTATATTACAAGAAAAAATTTAATAGTAATAATTTGTATGCATATTATGTCCAGAAAAAAAATAAAACTTACAATATAGGTAACTTAAAACAGAAAAGCAATGAAAACATGAACAACTCTGAATAAGTCAATAAATTACAATATTACTTAAAACAGAAAAACAACAGTTAAAACATAAACAACTCTAAATTAATCAATAAATAATAAATTAATAGGTACATGGTCAAAATTAATTCAATAAATAGGAATGTCAAATAATTTACAATTTGTCATTAAGGAACTCATCGATGGTATAATAACATTTCTCCATTAATAGATGTCTTAATTTGTTCTTAAATTGAATCATATTTAAGTCTTTAATTGCATTTGGTAATTTGTTGAATATTTTTGGTGCCATGCAAAGAATGCTTTTGTGCATGAAAGCGGTCTTTGATGGTCGTATACATAACTCATGTCTGTATTCTCTTCTTACCATTTTATAACGATGTTCAGAGGCTTTTCTAAACAGATGCATATTCTTTTTTACAAATAACGCAGTTTCAAATATGTACAGGCAAGGTAAAGTCATTATTTTTAATAATACAAAATAAGGTTTACAGCTATCAGTTGTTCCTATACCGGTAATAGCCCTAATGCATCTTTTTTGCGATTTGAACACTATTTCTTTATTGCAGGAGTTACCCCAAAATATAATTCCATAGCGTAGTATAGAATCGACATATCCATAATATGCAGTAACGGCTGCTGGTTGATTGACTATTTTTTTTAATTTATATAAAGCAAAAGCAAACTTACAATTTTTTTTAACTAATATTAATGTGTGTTGTTTCCAATTAAGTTGATTGTCGATTGTTAAGCCTAAGAATTTTATATTTTGCACTTCTTCAATTTTTTCATTATTAAAGCTTACATTTAATTCCGAATTTGCTATTCTTTGACGAAAATTCATGACTTTTGTTTTACTCAAATTAATAATTAAGTTATTATGTTCTAACCATTTAATAGCTTGTTGTAATGCATTTGTTATGTTAGTTTCCAAGACTTCATTATTTTTGTTGTGTTGAACAATGATAGTACTGTCGTCGGCAAACAATGTCATAGGATAGGGTATATTCTGTGGAAAGTCATTTATATATATAATAAATAATAAAGGCCCAAGCACGCTGCCTTGGGGCACTCCATAACATATTTTGCGTTCTTTCGATATGTATTTTATAATGGTTTTATTTAATTTTGAAATACGACTTATTTCTGTGTATTGTGTTCTATTTTTCAAGTAAGACTTTATAAGTGACAAAACATTTCCTCTTATTCCGTAGGCATTTAATTTGCTCAGCAGTATATCATGGTTGACCAAGTCAAATGCCTTGGTCATATCCATGTATATTTCTGATATTGGGACTCTGTCATTCATGTTTGCAACTATAATATTAATAAAGTCGTATATTGCCATATTTATTGAGTGGTCTTTCCTAAATCCTTTTTGTTCTTTAACCAGTATGTTGTGTTTGTTTAGGTATCCGTCTATGGATTTATAGATGTATTTTTCGAATATCTTGGATATCACCGGAATAAGAGCTATTGGCCTGTAATTTTTTATGTCTTTCGCATCGTCTTTTTTAAATAAAGGTTTTATGACGGTAGGTTTAAGCTTATCAGGATAGATCCCAGCCTCAATACTTAAATTAATTATGTAGCTGAGAGGAGCAGAAATTATTTCTGAAACATGTTTTAAAACCTTTGTTGAAATGTCGTCGTATCCTACACTATTTTTATTTTTTAAGTCTTTTATAATTCTATTCACTTCATCTGGTATGATTGAGGCTAAAAACATTGACTGTGAGGAGAACTGTATTTTGTTGTCAGTAGTTAATCGTGTTGATTTAGTAGAAAGTTTTTCTGCTTGACTTATGAAATAGTCGTTAAAAGTATTTGCTATGTCTTTGGGTGAAGTGAATCTAACTCCGTCATGATTTATTTCTGTTATAAACTCTGGCGGAGAGTTGCTTTTGTTTTCATTTATTATTTTCCATGTCGTTTTGGATTTATTGTATGCCGTTTCTATTTTATAATTATTCTTTGCCAATTGCGTCAGTTTTATAATTTTCCTTAGTCTCTTTGAATAATTATTAAGTTTCGTCACATTTATGTTGGATGGATTTAGTCTATGTTCCCATAACAACTGTCTTTTTTTCTGACTACAACGCCTAATTCCAGGGGTTAACCAACTCGATTTCTTTAGTAACTTTATTTTATTAAACGCGGTAGGAAAACATAAATTATAAAATAATTGGAAAATTTCTATAAAGTTATTATATGCTACGTTAGGGTCTTTAGTGAGGTATACATCAGAAAAAGAAATTGATTTCAAACAATCTTTGAATTTAGTCAAATTTTCATTACTGAAGTCACGCACTTTTATATTCCAACTTTTAATTAAACATGTCTTTTTCACTGGAATCTTTAAAGTTTGAGCGGTGTGATCTGACATATGTAGATCAAGGACATTATGAGCACATTTTCGTGACAAATTATGTGCAAAATTGTCAATACATGTATTACTTTGTAATCTAGTCGGTTGATTAATTTGTAAACTGAGATTGTATTTTAATAGGAAACTAGTCATTTCAACTGATAATTTATCCTGTTTTGAAATATTAATGTTGAAGTCACCACATAGAATTACATTTTTGTTCGAATTGTAACAGTATTTTGATAATATGATGTTTAATTTTGAGTAGAAAACCTCTAAATTATTTAATTTTGGCACCCTATACATGCAAATAATTATTGTGTTATGTGGTATTAGTTCTATTGCACAAACTTCGACAACACCTTCAACTGACAGTTTACTGATATCCTTAAGTTCTTTGTACTGAAGACCAAATTTCATTAAAATACAGGTGCCTCCTCTTTTGGTACTTCTTGAATAACAAGCGGCTAATTTATAGTTCGGTATTGACAGAAGCTCCTCGTGTCCTTGCTCCATAAAGTATTCCGTCACGCAAATTATGTCTATACTGTTTCTTTGCTCGGTTAGTTCTTGCAGATGTAATGAGAGTTGATCCACTTTGTTAATTAGTCCCGCAATGTTTTGATGCATAATAGTCAGATAATTATAGAAAAATCGTGTCTGAATGCTTCATTTCTGAGGTAGAAGAATCCAATATTGTCGCATTATTGTCAGCATCGATTTCAGTTATGGTCCGTTGGAGATTATTGAAAATATTCTTCATTCCTGTTCTATTTATAGATCCTCGAAGTGCAGAAAACATTTCATAGCTACAAGTTAAGTCTGCATTCGAGTCTAGTAAATAGGCATATTCGTAGGTTAAGTTGTCTAGATATAGTAAATTATTAAAGGTTTCTATTCTAGTATTATAGATTGTAGTATAATTGCCATATCTGTATGTCGGAAGACAAATAATTATATTGGTGTTGTTGATTTTTCCGATGGTTTCTCTAATAAGAAATATTACTTAAGTCGTGATAATTTTCGGTCCGCACGAAGTCTATCTCTCCCATCATAATAACACAATAGTCATTTTTATTGAAACTTTTTACTTTAATGTCAATACCTTGTAACATTTGTTGAATATCTCCACCTGGATATAGATAGTGACAGTAATCATATGTACCAAAAGTGTCCTCAATTAAGTGACTTAATCTATTCCTTTTATTATTGCTGATAACACACATTTTTTTGTCTCTTTTTAAGAAACGGTGCTTATTGCCTCGTAGGTTGGTCATTAATTGTGTATCATATTGTGTTGACTTGTCAGCAGTCTGTCCGGGCAAATAGTTGAGTTTGTTTTTGGCGCTCTTGGGAGTTACCTGGGAGCTGTTATTTATGACGCTCGTTTTGTTCCTCTTTTTCTTATTAGGTATTGGAGAAGTATTGTTATCGCTTACTATATCTGTTGTTAACTTTTTATAGATATTTTTCTTTTTAGTTAATTCCTCGATAGTGTTTTTAAGTTGTGTATTCTCCAAGTTTAGACTTTCTACTTCTGCATGTGCTGCTTCTAATCCCAATGTTAACTCCTTTATTTTATTTTGTAGTTGGGTAATTTCATCACAATGTTCGTCGTCTGACATATCCGGCAAACTAGTACTAGTACAGTTTAACGCGTTAGTTATAGTTAAGTTTAATTCTTCATTTGTATCCGAATGTCTGCGTTGACGCTGACGTCTCTGAGTGATATTTCCGAAGGAGTTCATAGTAAGATAATAAATTAACAATTTTATCTCTTACAAAAAGTGACGCAGGTGCCCAGGTTCGAACTCGCTACTCGTTACACAGTAGGCGACTATGTGTTAGATTGAACCAACCGTCCAATTAATGTTGTGGTTGAAATTAGTGATTCATTTAAGCGAAAAAGTTTTTAAATTACACTAAGTCGTTAGAAATGAGTCATGAGAATGGAATTTTTTCTTGACAACATAAGTAATCCAGTTTTATATTGTGGATTATTTTATAAGTTTTGTTCACTTATTATGCACTGGCCGTCACTTGTTTTTGCACTATTGTTTCACACGCGTAATGTCATTATTTTTGTAAGAGGGCTTTTTAAAACGAATCACAAATTTTTAATGATTTTCTTAATTACTGTAGTTTTTTCAAGGATAACGCTCACACTTAATATTTATAACTATGTTAATGTTTTTGTTGCACACTTATTGAAATAACACTTTGCTTTTTATTTTTATTGATTTTTAAAGACAGAGCACAGCAATTCAGATGCTTCTAGCTAAAGCGCCATCTAACATAACAAATTGTCAAATATATATCTATCTCTATCTATAATATCTTAATTACACATTATTATCGTTATTTCATCACTGTAATTCAGCAAACCGTCATTACGTACAACACTGTTGGCATCTTTCAAGTGGTAAGGGGCCTGACGTGCTATAATTTATGTGCTAGGGTGAGGCTTGCTCATCGTAGGGCACATCTGGCTTTATTCAAGATACTACCATTCTGGAGAAGCCTTCAAATAAGGTGGTTACGGGTGGATACTCATGTTTATAGCGATCCGACAACGCCTTTCAGGATAATGTTAAAAAATGCAACACTCGCGACGAAGATTTTGCCATTAAGATATAGTCAGGCGTTAATGTGATCTCATGTAAACTGTCTATACGGTTTGCTTATGTCCTTAGATCTATTTTCAAAATAAGATTTTCTATAGTAATACAATAAATATTGTGTTTAAAAAGAAATTCTTTATTTTCTTTGCAGGGGTAGTAGTCTGGGTAGGGGATAGTATTGTACCAGTTTTGTTTGTATTCTCCATGCTCTGCCATCACATGGGCATGCAAAAAATTTACACATAAATAAATTACAGTCTAGAATTAAATTACAATAAAAATAAAACAACATGCTCGATATCAATAAATAGTACAAAATTATTCAATGGGAAAGTCATTATAATTTTCAATGTCAAGGAGTATTTGGTAGTCCATAATTAAATAAAATATTATCAAAGTAAATGAAATGTCAATAGAATAAATTAATGAAATACTGGATAAATAATTATTGTGTGTTACACATGTGATTTCTATTATTAATTACCATTATTGTCCGTAAGGATCGTCTTTTAAATATTCCATCACACTGTGGTATACCTTATCAGTTACAAATTGCTTTAGTTTCCGCTTAAATATGTGTAAGTTGTCTATATGTAATACAACATGGAAATTTATTATAAATTTTGGATGTCATGCAATATACACTGGAGCTCATTAAATATGTTCGGCATGGTACAGTCTGAATTTTATTTATACTATCTATCTCTTCGGAATGTTTCATACATATGCATATTACTTTTTGCCACTAAACATTTTTTTTGGGCCTAAAAACAGACTCCCATTCCGTCGAATTCCCCCAGAACATAACCATATTTCAACGCGGATACCACATATGCATGGTAGGCTGTCATTACAGTGGAGAAATTTACAATTTTTGTGGGCATATAGGTATAACATATAAGAACGTCTGTTTAATTTTAAGCAGACAGATTCTACACATGATTTCCAATTTAAATTACAATCTACATTCAGTTCTAAGAATTTTGATAATTCAACTTCGTTTTTTTTTTCTCAGCATAATTTATATTGTTGGTTAATTAGTGCTATTTCTGAATATCATGAAACTCGTTTTTTGTAAATTAATTAGAAGATTATGTGTTCTTAACTATCTTAACCAATCCACAATACGAACTAATGTGGTGTGGGTGTAATTTTCCAGTGAAATCTATGAATGAATCATTGGAAAGTCTACGGTTTTTGGAAAATCATTCATGTAAACTTTTTAAGAGCGTTTACAGCTTGTAGCTGAAAGTTGACTTTTAAGAGGAAATCGTACTTAATTTTTATTCATGTTTCGGTATCTTGGACCGTATTTCGGTAAAGTTCGGTAATGGAAAAACTTTTTTTAACTGCCCAAATCTCGGGGTACGTTCATAAATAACTGTTACAGCAAGCTGTTACGCACGACCGGTGCTTTACGGGGTTGCCCGTGTTGGAGTAAGAACATGCCATATTTCACTTATTTATCATGTTATAATTTTGCCCAATGTGGCAACTGTTCATTTATATCCAGAGAGTTTATAGTTTTTGTTTACCCATATAATTTCAAGTCAATATACAATAACGGGTCTTTTAAGCATGTAACAAACAATCTTCCCGTTAATCAAGACCTTGTTTTCGAATATTTGATAGGACTAACAATCCAAATATTTATATCAATACTAATATTATAAATGTGAAATTATGTTTGTTTATATATCCTTCATCCGCGTCAAAATGGAGTAACTGATCGATGTGATTTTTAGTGTGGAGATACTTAAAGGGTGACATAGGCTACTTTATTTTTATTGAATTAACTAACTCACGAGCGCAGTCGCAGGCAAAAGCTAGTAAAAATCTATTTGCTTCTGCAAATTCAGCCGTTTTGAACCCTTTTGCATCATTTTCTTATATCCTTAAATCTGGGGAAGACCATTTAAACCTGGCAACACCTGCAAGCCATTTCTACTCTAGATCACAACGAGGGGTCAAACAGCACGTAGGTAATTATTTAAGACTCCCTGTTGCAAAACATTTTTGTTTTTTGTTACCTAAAAACGTGGAGAAAATAAGTGATTTTCCTTAAAGATTAAGTTAAATTAGGTACGGCGTTAATATGTTTGGAGTGCTCTTTACAATTTTCTTATCTTTATACTATTTTATGTTTCTTTTTTATTGTTTTTTTTTATTTGTCCTTTTTATAAGGGGGTATTTTGTTTTGAATTGGTTATCTCTTTTTCTTTTTTAAAATGCTGAATATCATCATACTGTAGGTACTTGGACTGAGTGAGGACTGTCTATCGAGGAGTATCACTTATAAATCTTTTCAAAGATCTAAATGGATTTGCTTATAATGATGGCTTTGGTTTCCTCAACTTCGGCTCAACCATCGAGTCTAGAGCTCAGACTGCAGCAAAAAAGCTAGGAATCCTACACAAGGTGAGGCGGTACTTCACGCCTGGACAGCTTCTAAATCTGTATAAAGCACAGATCCGTTCCTGCGTGGAGTATTGCAACCACTTGTGGGATGGCTCTGCAAAGTACCAACTTGCTGCATTGGACTCGATCGAGCGCAGAGCTAAAAGGCTCATAGGCGTCGAGGTGCAGGTGGACAAACTTCATAGCCTGGCTCATCAGCGAACCGTTGCTTGCCTGTCGGTTTTCTACAGATAATACTTCGGGGAGTGTGCGCAGGAACTCCATGACCCGATTCCTCCATCTCCTTTTCACTACCGATCTACCAGACGCACGGCTGGGTACCACCCTCACTTGGTTGATATACCGTCTTGTCGTACCAAGCGCTTCTCCTCCACATTTATTGTGCGCACAGCCAAGCTGTGGAATTCTCTGCCGGCTTCTGTGTTCCCTGCCACTTATGACCTTTCAGCCTTTAAAGCACGAGTAAATAGGCATCTTCTGGGCTCGCTCGTCCCATCTTAGACCTCATCTATCGCTTACCATCACAGGCGAGATCGAGGTCAAGAGTGGGCCCATCGTAATAAAAAAATGCAAAGAATATTAACGTACTCTTCTTAGATTTTGTGAACAAACCCCAGCTATCGTACCTCCTGCCGGGGTTGCGGGAATTTTCTAACAGGATACCGCGGCCACGGAACGTAAAGACAACTGAAGGAGCAAGGTAGATTTTTAGTCAGTAGAAGTCTCGAACACTCTCTTCCACTCCACCCACAGCGGAAGGAGTCATTAGATGATTTTCCCACCCAGAAAAAAAAAAGGAAAGCTATCGTATCTACATAAATATTATTATGCATTTTGCCATTTACCTACTCATGTTTTGGCATATAAACTTGTAATAATGAGCAAAATAGACAGTGTTTAAGCAAATAACAATAAAAGACTATATAACGTTTTACTTTATAATTGGTAATGACATAAGTAGCTTTTTGCTAAATAATAACAGCCGTATGGGTCGATGTTAAGCAACGCTTGCCTAGGTCAAGGTTCATGGGTGGGTCTTATCAGTACATTCTTCAAACGAAAAGTAGCCTACTAATAGATTATTTGAATATAACTGGACCTAGGTGAAAGATTGTGTGAAATCGTTACGGTAGTTTTTAGGGTTCCGTAGCAAGAAACGGAACCCTTATAATTTCGATATGTCAGTCCGTCTGTCTGTCTGTCTGTCCGTCCGTCCGTATGTCACAGCCATTTTATTCCGAAACTATTAAGACTATACATGTGAAACTTAGTAGGTAGATGTATTCTGTGAACCGCTTTCCGATTTTAAGAACCAATTAAAAAAATTTAAAATAAAGGCGGGTCCCCATACATGGAACTAGAACTGAAAATATTTTTTTTTTTTTAATGAAACCTCTGCGTGTGTGGTATCTACAGATAGGTCTTTAAGAATGATATAAAGGTTTCTAAAACCACTTTTTCATAAAGTCAATCGTTTAAAAGATATAAGCTTCCAAAGTGGTAAAATGTGTGTCCCCCATCTAACTTCTTTAATAATGGAGTGAAAAATCTAAAAAAAAATATATGTCTGTAGATCTTAATGTAAACTTTCAACCAAAATTAGATTGCAGAAATCGGATCAGCAGTTTTTGAGATACAGCATATTTTCTAAAACCGCAAATATAACTTTGTAATTCATACAAACACTATGAAAAACAAAGTTATTTAGTGTAGTTGTAAAAATGTAAACAAGCTAGTTTTAAAATATTTAAGTTATTTTATTCGTCAAATAAATATACATATTATATTATATTATTATAGTTACTACGGAACCCTTCATGGGCAAGTATGACTCGCACTTGGCCAATTTTTTAGTTTATACTCATGATATTTTCGACTCTACTTACTCTTTAATCTTCGACTTCGAAACTATCTATTTGAATAATAATTAAATATTATGTCACGGTAGTTTCTTTAGTTTATACTCATGATATTTTCGACTATACTTACTCTTTTTATCTTCGACTTCGAAACTATATATTTGAATAATAATTTAATTATTATTCAAATAAATCCCGTACCGTGTGAATTCCGGGATAAAAGAAGCCTATGTGTTATTTCAAGATGTCAACATCTACTTACCAAATTTTGCACAATAGACTAACAAACATCAATTCTCACAAACATTCGCATTTATAATATTATAGTAAGAAGTAAGATAATATAGAGTATAGATAACATTAGAAAAATAAGACACTCATCAGTACAGGATATATTATGCTCTCTATATCCTACATTAAATGTTTAATGTAAAACAAAAATAAATATCAAAGCCTTCCTTTATCGATAAATATGTATTACCCCACCGGCTATTGATAACATGAAATCAAAGCCCCCACAAAGCGTTTAAAACCACAAAAGGAGGTTCACAGGTCGAACTAGGATGCGCTATCAGCTGCAAGCCGGACGTTCTCTCTTTGAGTTATGGCGGACCACATCCGGAAAATGTATTTCCGGTTGTGTGTGCCCGATCGCCATGGACAGTTGACCACTCAATGAATCATAGCTAATCAGGGAATGCTCTAATGTCTTGTTTGCTATTTAGCTCGATGTGGACGTTAGGTTAGAAAATTAATATTTATTGTCAGTTTGATATTTTTGGGGATAAGGGCTGCTAATGAGATAATAGTTGCATTTGGCGCACTAATGAAATAATGGAACCGGAATAACGGAAGGAACAGTAGATTTATTATGCCAAACGTAAAGTAAAGTACTAGGACGATGTATTATATCTCCGATGGTATGAGCCCGGTGCGGCTATGCACAGCTGACCACTCAATGAATCATAGCTAATCAGAGAATGATCTAATGTCTTGTTTGCTTTTTAGGTTACTTCTAGGTAAGCGTGCTTCATCTTACACCACATCATCGCTTACCATCAGGTGAGATGGTGGTCAAACGCGAACTTATCAACAATAAAAATAAAGCTGAATGTGTACGATAGGCTAGAAAATATCCCCGACGCCCAGGGCGTCTCCCACGGCGGCTGGGGAAGAGAGTAGCTCACTATCCGGTAAGGACCAGGCCCGGGTCGGCGGCGCGTCGTGTTCCGCGCGCGCCTCAATGAGCTGTCAGCACCAGTGATGGGGTCCCATAGGGCCATTGCCTGCCGCGGTTACGGGATAGTCTACACACCCTAGATAAGTCTGACACACCCTTCCGCTTAACCCAGAGCGGGAGAAGTCATTCGATGATTTTACCACTTGACTTGAAAAAAAAGGCTAGAAAATATATTTTTATTATTATGGCACCTGCCAGTGTGATTATTTGTCGTCTTTGGTGTTTTTTTTTACGAAATGGGCCTAGGCCAATTGTAATCACGACAGGTAAGCAGTATGGTTTCGTCAACGAAATCCAGTCAGCCAACCCAATCTTCTTAGCTCGCTAACCTAACCTACTGTCTATATCGTAGGTAATTTACTTTTGCCATGGTTGCGGGAAGGTTCTACCAAGATACCGCAGTCCCGGAAGGCAAGGGCAACTTAAGAAGCAGAGTAGGTCTTTAGTCAATAGAACTGAAACTCCTTTCTGTTCCACCCACAGTGGGAGTAGTCATTTAATGATTTTCTCACCCAGAAAAACAAAAAGGTAATTTACATTTTCGTTTTACATGATGTTTGATATTTTCGGTAATATTCTTTTTTTAAATATGTTCGCGTTTAACCACCGTCTCACCTGATTATAAGTGATGATGTGGTCGAAGATGGAGCACGCTTATCTAAAAGTAACCTATTCACTCTTGACTTAAAGACTCCTAGGTTATAGCTATCGGGAAACACAGACTCCGGCAGGGAATTCCACTCCTTAGCCATACGCACAATGAAGGTATTCCCAAATCGTTTTGTGCGCATGGGTGGGATGTCCACCATGTAACGATGGCGCTTCGCCGTTTGTCTCGTAGTCCGATGATGGAACGGGCTTGGCGGAATTAGACTGTGTAATTCCATCGCACACTCCCCGAAATGTAACCGATAGAAAACCGATAGACTTGCAACTTGTCGTCGATGTTCAAAGCTCTGGAGCTTTGACTCGACCAGTGCATCGTTGCCAATAAGTCTCTTGGCCCGCTTCTCGATAGACTGAAATAGCAGCTGGCTTTGCTATTTCAGCATAACAAATAATCAAAATTAAGAAATAAATAAAGCAGTTGGTCGGTAAAATTAAGAAGTTTATTCAACAGAAAATGGAGGTCTTCTATGAAATAATGTTCTAAGTCAGTCTCATCCAGGTGTGGTTTCACGATAGCAACAATGTCGTCTGCCTAAACAAAAACATTGTGGCAAATATCCTGTAGCAAAAACAAACCTAGACCATAAACTGTTAGCTCTTTTAATTTATTTTACTACCCCACATCCCTAAAACAGAACCAAAGCCAAACGAAAACAGAGCAAAACTAAACTCAATTTACATTCCAATACTTCTACTGTCCTATTATGATGTAAAAATTCATTTCTTTATATACATGTACGGAATATTTTAGCGTTCATTAATGTTTGACTTTCTCCCAGCGATCTCGGTTAGAGCTTCATAAATATGTAATGGTGCGCTCCGTGAGCTATGCAAAGTATCCCGGGTTCCCTTTCGTAAACAGGTCAACTTGAATTTAGAGTCGGTTTATATCTGCGGTTGATTAAGTGAAAATTGTGATTGAAATTGGTGGTAACTTCCTTGATGGTGGTAAAGATAAGGTAATCTGGTTATGAGCTGTCATTGATTACTGAAAAACTTTAAAAAGTATCAGTTTGATTTCGAGGACTTCGATAAAAATCATGTGTATCTAAATAATACTTAGGAGAATCAATTTCTTCAGCATATCAACGTCAGAAATCGGTCTCAAAGAGATTGAGTCCAATATTGTCAGTAGAAGAGCAGATTATTATCTCAACAGATGCCATCGAGTTCGTCCCTCAAAGTAAGTGCACAAGATTCAATCACTTTAAAATATCACAAAATTTTTAAAGGACAGAAAGGAATTCCATCTGTCCAAGCACAATGTCGATTTGGCTTTATTTATTAAATTCTTTTCATACCCTATAAGAGAAGCTAAAAATATTCAAGATTTTTTATTTATTTATTTTACAAAATACCATTGCTTATGGCATGAGAAAGGACGTCTTGGAATTTAATTTACTCTTGAATTGCTACTGGTATTAAATAAGTGGGTAGTTTAATTTTAAAATAACAGAGTCGAGTTTGCTATGGAACATATTAAAACATAATTTGGATACCGGCCGAAGGGAGCAGGGATAACAAGATGCCTTTAATAAAAGACGAGATGCGAAGAGCACTCAAAAGAAAAAGGTGTTTTTTTGTTCGGAAAACAGTGAAATGTGGCTACACAAAGGTTTTGGTATAAGAATAAATTTATTATTCCTGGTCAGAATAATACTACCTAACAGACATCTGTTCCAAAATTCATTGTATGTTTTTTTTATTACTACAACTATTAAATTGCTCAAAACTGCTATTTCTTGCCTTACTTACCCTTCTTCTGGTTTTTTAGGGTTGTCTACCCAAAGGGTAAAAACGGGACCCTATTATTAAGGCTCCGCTGTCTGTCTGTCATAAGACTGCTGTATCCCATGGACCTTGGTAGCGAGATAGTTGAAATTTTCACAGATGATGAATTTCTGATGCCGCTATAACAACAAATAAGAAAAACGGTATAAAAAGAATATTTTAGGGGGCTCGTATACATCAAACGTGATTTTTTGCCATTTTTTATAGATAATGGTAGGAACGGAACCTTCGTGCGCGAGTCTGACTCGATTTTTTTTTCTGGGTGGAAATACTTCTCTCGCTCTGGGTGGAGCGGAAGGGAGTGTCAGACTTTTACTGACTAAAACCCACCCTGTTCCTTCAGCTGCCCTTAAGTTCCGGGGCCGCGGTATCTGTTCGGCCTCTTCCTTTGCTAGCATGACTGCTTCGCAGAAGGAGGCGACCGCATCTCATTCCCTCTCGCTCAGCACCATGGTCTGAACCAGAGCTGGGTGCGATAGGTCACCGCCGCCGATTGCCTCCACGAGGACACGACGGTGCTCCACCAAAGCATGGTACACCTCGACCGTGAGCTCCACCGTGTCCTCTGGGTGGTGCTCACAATTACGACACCCGGGCGTGTCCTCCCGCTGAATCCGAATCGCACTTGGCTGTTTTTTTTTATCTTGTTATGCGTAACCAACGTATATTTTTTAAAGAAGATATATGTGTATGTATATGTTTTAGATGTATTGACTGTAATGTTCGCTTTAAGATATATACTTTACATTTTTATAAGCTTAGTGGCAGACAACATTGTCTAAAACTATTCATGTTTTCTTTAAGTGAATTTATAATTGTTTTGAGAAATAAATATCTTCAATCGTAATATAATTCTTTATACTTGAATTCTCTGCCTTCTGACGAAAGGATACATGATTTGTCCACATGCCAAGAAGTTATCAAAATTACACAATATAATCAGCTTTTCAACATTATGACCGTCCCAAACCGATAAACCCGATCCCATCTGACAAATATAAGATTAATATACATTCATGCATTCCTCGTGACGTCTAAAAAATTCGTTTCGGTTCTGAATAAAGCCCCTTCCGCTTGACCGCGGGTCCTCATCCAATAATATCGTCATATTTTTTCTAACATCGTGAAATTGGTATAAAAGGACTATAGGGAAAGTCCTGAGCGAAATTGCTGGGGTCTCTTGTACTGGCAATAAATAACATACGCAATATGGCAATGCTTCTTTGGACACGTTTCGTCGCACGTGTGTCTGAGGCCAACTGGTTTGAGGAAGTGTTCATTTGGTAATGATTAAGTAGTTTTGGTAGTTTGTGTTATATATGTGAGTTCCGATGACGATTATTATAATAACCGTAATAACAGCTTTTATTTAAGAACACAACAGGGATAAGTAACGACTCGCCAGTACACAGAAAACTTAAGAGGCTTTCATGTATGGCAAAATATTATGTTATATATTTTGTAAACTGTATTAGATAAAATAAAATATTTGTTATGCTGATGGCGTTTCAGAAGACCGCTTCTTAGCTAACTGAACGAATAAAGCAACAATAATACACCTATTTTTTTGAGACAAATCTCTCTGTTAAAGACGATGTTTTTCCAACTCTTCCAATCGTTGGCGGTTTCTAAGCATCATGGACCCGTATGGATAAGGATTTACGGATCTGGTTGGACCACGCAACGCATAGCTGACTGTTGTCTCTTAATCCCTATCCCTCACAGTCTCAGTGATCAAGAGATTCTACTGGTTACCCCCAATCTTCATGGCAAAAAGACCTTTAGTAGAGTTAAACATGAAATCATTAATCCGTAGAGGAGATATTGACCCTCAGTATTGAGGATTACGATCCAAGAAGAAGAGTTTGATACAGTAAATGCATCTATGCACCAAAATAAGCAGCTTTAAAACCAACAAAAGCAGCTTTTTATACGAATCTGCTTTTCTTTCTCTAAAAATGTACGATTCGTATAAGTGGTCTGTTTGAAAGCGGAATATAAAGTGAGCTTCAAATACTGTTCATAAAAGATAATTCCACACTAAGCTAAAAATTTAAAAATAGCATAAAAACTCCCACACACTTCCATTCCATATCCAGTTTGAAAGCTCTAAAAATAGAAACAATCACAGTGCAATATTCGTTTGACTGCGGTACGAGTTTTGACACAACTGTTCATTATTCGCCATTTCCCGATACCGTTTACCGTATGAGCGTGGTCGTCAATTATCGTAAATAAGTGAACAGTCGTGCTGTGCAGTGATGTCGGACGGGGCCGCCTATTCGCTGTCTGTGGCAAATGAGACGGCTTGATGCGCCCCTGCACAACGGTAAGTTTTAGAAGTGGTGCAATTATAAGATTGAAGCGGATTTTTATACTAATAGCTCTACTGGATTCTGTTCGTGACTTCGTTCGCGTAGGAGAGTTTTCCCTCATCAATCCTAATCCCGTGGGAATATCGGGATAAAAAGAAATTGTCAACTGTCTACCTACCAAAGGACATCAACCACTTTGTATGGCGTTTGGGCTTGAACATGGACATAAAAATATTGCACTATTTTTGATTTTATTGAGTGGCTTATAGTACAAAGAAAACATATAAATAAGAAGTTTGTGTCAAATTGATTAATATAATACAAAAAAAAAAAACGGAACCTGGAAGGGCAGATGCTCGCTAGGGCCGCGGGGAATTTCTGAAAAGGATGTGTATATAGTCAGTAAAAGTCTAACACAGCCTCCCGCTTCACCCTAGAGTGAGAGAATGGATGATTTATCAATTTAAATACTTCAACGGCCAGAGTAACGCTCGGTTTTCCAGAAAATCATTTTAATGTTCTGAAGCTCTAGAATCGAAATATCAAATATCAATATTATTTTTTCTGGGTTTTTATTTTGGCAACCCTAACTAACACGCACTACAATGCACCCCGCACGCTGCACCGCAACTGTCACCATAGTCATACACAAGCAAAATAATCAATTAGGAACTTTTTTATTAGTTTTTAATATTATTTATTTTGACACTCCCGAATAGAGACCAATGTTCACTAAATATTATTACTAAATTATTTATGAATTCCTTTTGTTCCAATACGGCTGTTTGCGGTTATGGCCCATTTTGGTTGATGTCCTTTCATTCAGATCCGTTATACATTCAACCTCACAAACTTTCGCATATATAATTTTAGTAAGAAGTTCAGTCTTATAGGACTGTTTTTTCAGTGTGGAAATCATCAAAATTCTCTTCCAGCTCTGGGTGGGGCGTAAGGGAGTGTCAGACTTCCACTGACTAAAAATCTATCCTGCTTTTTCAGTTTCCTTTGCGTTCCGGGGCCGCGGTACACGAGAGCAACTGACCGATATAACATCTTCCAAACAACCTTCAAAAATCAAAAACTAAAAGATAAAAAGATGTGCTGTCTGCTGATGCTGCTGAATAAAACTAAATCAATAAAACTTTATACGTATAGTACTCAGACCAAATATTATTTGGTCTGAGTACTATAGATTTATATAGATTTCCAAGAATCTCGTATAATAAGTCAAACAATTACTTCCCAGTTCGTGATGTTCAAAATATTAGTGTCATTCGAGCATGAGAAATATTTCAACACAAAAATATTTGCGATATAAAAGACTAAATTGACCACTGCCAATAGTGGTATTACTGGGTGCATTAAGTGCATTATGACATCGAGACCGCAGTCTCATAAACCAAGCAAGGTAGCTTTGACAAATGACGTAACTTTTCTTCTTGTACCCACAAAATTTGTTTGGCAATTTGAGCACAATATGTATCATAATATTATTACTACTTATGTATGTATACTAATATTCCAAGACCTAATGTCGAAGCAATATGATTAGCTTACCTCATCATTTTAAATGAAATGTCTGTATGAATAAATTAATATATTTAATCAGATCTCAAACTGCAGACAAAATTTTGTCTGCAATTTGAGATCTGATTATATATAAAATTAATTAGTTATCAATTGGTAGAAATTATCTCTAAATATAACAATTTAACTAAAAAAAATCTTAAGTTTTTGTCGCCTACAGCCTGTGTATTGAACCAAAACATTTTCTAAGAGGGTAAATTTACACCTATCCTAATAATATACCGTCGTTGCCATACATATGAGATTCAACACTACCTACGCAGTATTGCACCAGCTTCTAAGTCAGCATTACAATTCAATTGGGGGAAAAGGAAGTACTTATTTACTGAAATCAAACACAATTTGATCTCCATAAACAGTTTTCAACGGATATTGAGTCGAATTGGAAAGAGCAATACGATGACAATTATCTTAAAAGTCCAATAATATATTGTATCTTTGTTTTTATTTTGTTGACCTTGACCTTAACTACACCTGATGGGAAGCGATTGATGAGTTCTGCGATGAAACGACCGAGCCCTCACGATGCCTGTTCAGTCTGATTTCATACCTTCCATACCTTGGCCGGGAGCACAATAAATGTGAACGAGAAGCGCTTAGTAAGACATTTAAGGCAAAAAAACTTTTTACCAAAAAATTAAACCGACTCCCAAAAAACACTGCAAAGTGAAAAATAACTTTAATTTCGGTAGTCAGTGTCTTTAGTTTTGTATTTTCGTTTTTGGCACCGACTTCCGAAATTAAAGTTATTTTTCACTTTGCAGTGTTTTTTGGGAGTCGGTTTAATTTTTTGGTAAAAAGTTTTTATTTCACTCTTTTTAGTTGGTCTATTTTTAATTTACCTAGTTACAAGAGCCTAATTATCAACTACTTATAACCTTTTACAAAATATTGCTTTTCCCAATGCTGGGCCGTTAATTGTTGAGGAGTTCTCCTGGTACTTCACCATCAGCTCTACATCACCATATGCATTGTGACGAGCATAAAATGCGTAACATCCATATTCAAGTAATCGAATCGCAATCCACTCAATACTTATTATTGAGTAGTTTCGGCGGCCATCTGTGGTCTTCATCATCAGTTCCACTTCCTCAAATGGTACTTTTTGAGAGCAACTGCACAAGTTACTATAATAAATACCCAAAACGACATAGATGTGCCTATAATATTTGAAGAGTTCCCTCGATTTCTCCAAGATCCCATCATCAGATCCTGACGTTTATAAAAATGGGACCAATATCGAAGTATACCCTTTCAATCAAAAAAAGAATTTTCCAAATCGGTTCAGCCGTCTTCGAGTAATCGATGATCATACATTAAAAAAAAAAAAAAAAAAAAAAAAAATATACGCGTCGAATTGATAACCTCCTCTTTTGGTCGTCGGTTGATAATTAGATTCCTGTGTCTTATAGCTTTTTGGCACATTATAAGCTTGTCTTAAAATCCTAGTACTAACTGCTAGAACTTTATTTGACTCAGGTAATATTCAGTCATAAATATATTTCTCGTAATTTTATTAAACTATGTATAGACAAATAAAGCAATAGGCCCTTGCTTTATCTAAAAGGTCTATATAAGTAGGTATGTTTATAACTAGCCACTCACCTGGGCTGTACATGGGTAAAAATTAAATCAAGGCAAACCTTCAACTCATTTTCTTTTAATGAAAACCGTATGAAAATCCGTTGCGTGATTTAGAGGAAACAAGCAGGGAAACAGACAGGCAAAATACAACTTTATTTCATACTAGCTGTGCCCGCGACTTCGTCCGCGTGGAATAGTGACTTTTCGGGCAGCATATTTTGAATTACATATACCGTCGTTTGGGTAGGTAGCTAAAAATTTACTTTACAGTGATGCTTCTCTGTATACGATATTTGACGTATGGCCATCGGGGATGAAAGCATATAGGCTCCTAGGATTGCTAACCCGTGACAGAGCCACATACAACTGACCGTGCGAGAAACAGCTGATACTTAGATCTACACCCACAACTTTCAGCGTCTGAACTTGGGCTTTATTAATTGTCATCGCAAAACATAGGCTGACTGGAAACTGCACTCGTTTAAAACTAAATAGAAAATTGTTTGGAATGAGAGGGATCCGAGGAATGAAAACACTTTCACCTTTTCCACACCCTGTTAAAATCTCTGCTTCTATCAAATTTCGTTGTAAATTGGTCACTTTTAACCTGGTGCCATTGCAAAGTTTTGGGGTGCTTAAATTTCTAAGAAGCATTATGGGTACGCTTACTTTTAATTTTATTTTATGTGCTGGTAGTCCAGGAGCATTGAGGGATTCTAAAAATTCTACTGGGTAGCTTGTAGATTCTCCTTCTTCCATGACTCTGTTAATGGAGATATACTCAACATAATCCCCCGGAACATAGCTCAAAATTTCAGCGTTTATTGTTGCTGCTTGGTCGTTTCGTGGCGTCAAAATAGCTCTTTCGCAAAGCCAGGAATTTTCGCAAGTTGGTATTTGCGTTGCGTTTCCATCCACAGATGATATGAGGTCTCGCATTGATGAAACTATGTTGCATAGGTTTTCATAAAGAACAACTTTTCCTTGTTCCTGCGTATACATACCGTTACCAATCTCAAGTAGCAAATCTAAAAATTCTTGAGCATTTTCGTTGCCTCCAATTTGCACATGCATATTTAATGTCAAATGCAAAGGGATAATGTAATGCCACAGTCGAGAACTCTTTAGGCAGGCTCTAAATTCATCAGCTTTTGTTCCACGTGGTATTACAGGGAGAGTCTGACGAAAATCGCCACAAAAAAGCACAGTAATGCCACCCATGGGTTGATCATTTTGCTTGACATCATGCAACGTTCTGTCTACTGCTTCTACTGCTTTTCGATTGGCTATTGTGGACTCATCCCATATAATAAGGCTTTAATCACGAAGAACCTTAGCTTTATCGCTGTTTCTTGAAATATTACAAACCGGGCTTTCTGTGCGGTCTAAATCGATCGGAACATTGTATAAGCAGTTTTTCCACCTGGCAACAATGTGGCTGCTATACCTGATGAAGCGACAGCAAGCGCAATTTTACCTTGGATTCGTACCTTCGCCAAAATAACTTTCGTAAGAAATGTTTTACCCGTTCCACCGGGTGCATCTACAAATAGCATTTCTCCCAAAGTACTATACTACTACTACTACTACTACTACTAACGCTGCGGCACACCCGATCAAATATCAAACGCGGTTCATCAGTTAGCCTCGAGACATCAGTTTGTAAAATTTCGGCTAGGTCAATTGGATCATAGTTGGTTTCCATCGCGTAATCTTTATTAATACGTTCACCGTCAAATGATGCCTCCGGCATGCCATATTGAGAAATAGGATTACCCCCAATAGATGTAACTATATCTTAAATAGCCAACAAACAACGATTCAATTGACTTTCACGTAATCTCTGCTCAATTGGGTTGTTATCATTAAGTTGTACGTGCCTAAAAAAATCCTCAGCCAATTTGTTCTGATACTTATACCACAACTGTGCAGCGTCAGAAAGTGCACAAAACGCCAGGATAACTGCAAACAAATGTTGCAACCGATGAGGACTTTCGCTAATACTTGTTTCTGACAAAGCACCATCCCAATGTTGATCCCCATTCAGCAAGTGACGTGCCCGGCAAGCGGCTTGGTATGTAGGGTGTACGATATTGTCAACCTTTCGGAGATCGGCAAAAAAAGTAGGCCGTCGGACAACGTGCAGCAGCAGGCGCAGGTAAAATCATTCGGAGTTATTTGGATGAACCGTATAAACCTTACCAATGACATCTTTAAAAATACCTGGTTCACCTACTACAACTGTTCCACGTCTTCTGCGGTTAAAAATACCCTGTTGTTCATTATAGGTATAATACGATGGAACTTCGTTGTATAAGAGTGTCTTAGCAAATGCGTCTGTTTCGCAAAGATTAAAGAAAGCGAGCAGAGTGGTTCGTCTTGGGTTGTCCAAACGCTCCGTTACATTATCAGGGTTGAAGTATATTCTTTGTCCACCTTCAAGATGAACGTCAAGGTGGATGACGGGTGGATATCTCTCGTGGATCAAAAAACTTAAAATACGCCAAACTGCCACGTTGTCTGTACTCTCTGGGAGCTCAGGCGGGTTTCCCTGTCAGCAAAAGTCTCAGACTCACGCAATAGCGCGTGAGCTTCGCGATTGACAAATAAACGTGCCTTTCGTTGTTCCTCGTTTTCCCTATTTGGAGTTGTCATCATTCGAGAACGATTTGAACTCAGTCGAGATTCTCGCTGAGTCAAAGTTTCTGCAGCACGACCTAGCCTGATGTTCCCGAGTTGCAGAGAGCCTTGCCTCACGACCTTCCTCAGATTCCTGTGATCGAACTAATCTCATCCTTTTAGCATTTCTGCTACATTGTGAGTGGTTGGATCTTCTTCTAGGCATTCTTACAATAAAATAGTATACTTACTACTTAACACACAGTTATTTAGTAAACACGTACTATCGTAAACAATTAAATTATAAATACTTACAGATTATTTTACAGTCTAAAATTATCACAGTTTAAGTAATAAGTGTTAAGACTTGTAAACCAAACGTACTAACATTATAAAACAAAAGAATTGCTAGAAAAATTAATTACTAACCTGAGCTAATGAACTTACACTTAATAAAGAAAATCAAGAAAAGAAATAAAGAATACCAAATACCTATAATATTTATATCCTAAATACAAATTAATATAAGTATACCGAAAATCAAGGAAAGTAGTACGTACTCTGATAGAATACCTTAACAAATGTTCGCCGTGATTCTTTAAATTGACATAACTTTTTTATTTATGAACCGATTGACATGAAATAAACACTAAATGTTAATTGAACTTACTACAATATATTCGTGAAAACCGCATCTAAATCTAATAAGCCGTTTCTGATATTAGCGTGCACAAACACACAGACAGACATACAGACAAAAAAAAAATATTACAATTTCGGGTACGGCATCGATATAATAACAACCCCTGCTACTTTTTTATATATTTCCATTGTACAGACACCACTTTTCTACAATTTTATTATATGTATAGATTATTATATACTTTATTGTACACGTCACAATATTTCTATGGATACAAAAATTAAAACTAGTGTACAATGGGCGGTCTTATCGCACAGAGCGATCTCTTACAGACAACCTTTGGATGGACAAAAATTAAAGGAGACAGATTAAGGGCTGTCAGTGTACAAACAACATAAATAATATTAATTGGACATAATAATATAAAATACAAATTACAATACAAAAAAAAAAATTGTAGGTATTTAGAAGTAAATATGTAACGAAAACCTGAATACTTCTACGAAAGCCAGGATCTAAGCACCAATGCTCCTGAAAGACTAACTTCGACTTGTATTCAGGTCACGTTTTAGCGGATTTTATACACCCCATATCGACCCTTAAGTCACTGGTTTTACCTGTTATATGAAATCGTATAAATCTTAAGTAAGTACTCGTTACCCCTTTTCTTATGTAAAACTTTTATGTTGGGAAATAACTTACGTAATGTTAGCTGCTAATATCGGGTTACTTAATCAATTACGAGATGCTGTGGTTGAACTGGCTGCGTCCCATAGGTTTGATTCCCACACCAATTTTTTTTTTGTTTTGCCTACGAATAGCTGTTTCAAGTCTGGGTATTTGGATAAAACTGCATTGTATTAACTGCAAACAGTGATTTTTTGTATTTTACAAAACTTATCACTGGCCTCAAAAGATCTTTCCAACCTGTTTTGCGGGAAAGTTCTACCGAGTTACCGCAGCCCCCGAAATTTAGGGCAGCCGAAGGAACAGGGTGGGTTTTTAGTCAGTAGAAATCTGACACACCCTTCCGCTTGACCCAAGAAGTCATTCGATAATTTTCCCACCCCCCCCAAAAAAAAAATGTTGGGGTCAGTTTCCAGTCCAACCGGGTGCAGTTGAGTTATTTTACATGGAGCCACTGCCTATCTTTTTTTTTATTGTAATAGGTTCGCGTTTGACCACTATCTCACCTGATGGTAATTGATGATGTGATCGAAGATAGAGCACGCTTACCTAAAAGTAACCTATTCACTCTTGACTTAAAGACCCCTAGGTTATAGCTGTCGGGAAACACAGACTCCGGCAGGGAATTCCACTCCTTAGCCGTACGCACAATGAAGGTATTCCCAAAATGTTTTGTGCGTATGGGTGGGATGTCCACCATGTAACGATGGCGCTTCGCCGTTTGTCTCGTAGTCCGATGATGGAACGGGCTTGGCGGAATTAGATTGTGTAATTCCATCGCACACTCACCGAAATGTAACCGATAGAAAACTGGTAGACTTGTAACTCGTCGTCGGTGTTCAAGGCTCTAGAGCTTTGACTCGACCAGTGCATCGTTGCCAATGAGTCTCTTGGCCCGCTTCTCGATAGACTCAAGCGCGTCCAGTTGGTATTTCGCAGATCCATCCCAAAGATGAGAGCAGTATTCCATACACGACCGAACCTGGGCTTGATACAAATTGAGCAGCTGTTCCGGTGTAAAGTATATCTGAGGAAGTCTATCTGACTTCCATAACCCCAATCTCTGGGTAAGACACTGGTAAGACCCCTTGGCCAGATCAGAGTCAGATTTTGTGGCTTCTGATTACCCGTAACGAATGTCAAAGATGTCCAAATGACAGCCTGAATGTGCTTTCCTAGGCACATGGGGGTATCATACCACTACTTCCAAACTCCGGTCAACTACTGAGAAAACCTATTAGCGCTTTCTGCTAGATCTGGTAATCGAAACGGCGACAAAAGTACACGATAGATGAATACTTTAAACACAAAACATACATATTTATGGACAGGCCTATTGGTCTAGTGGTCAGTGGCCCTGACTGCTATGCGCAAGGTCGTGGGTTCGATTCCCACCCAGGACAAATGTTTGTGTGATGAGCACGATCATTTGTTCTTTGTCTGGGTGTAATTTATCTATAATATGTATGTGTTTAGAAATATATATGTATGTTTATCAGTTGTCTAGTACTCATAGCACAAGCTCTGCTTAGTTTGGGACTAGATGGTGTTGTGTGAAAGTTGTGGAATATTATTATTTATTATTATTATTTATTTCAATCATCTGAATGAAGGTGCCACTCTGTCTCTTCAAGGCATGTCAGTACAGTTCACGTCAGCACACACTAATCAAAACACTGCTTAAACCTAAACACGAACTCTAATTTCCCGATCAACTTCTAACCCTTCACATACAAAGACATCGATTGTTTATATACGGCCAAGTTGGTCGTCATGTAGAATGGAGTGAATAGCACATGAAGAGCTCAGATGCCTTAGTGCCTGTTTAAGGTTAATTGTGAGGAAAAAGTCAGGTTAGGTAAGTGTCAATATAAATTCAAGTTTTAATTTAAAAATTCATATTATAGCCATAATTTGTCGCATTTCTGTGCCATCCAGAGGTAATACACACTTGTCATTATCGCTCTGGAAATAAATAAAAATTCTATCGCGTAAAAGTGTACTAACGAGGAGACATTTGTGTTTTAATTGGAAGTTAAGTGCCCGATGGAACTTGTAAGCTATAAATATCTGAATGAACAGTGAATTGATATCAGAATAAATAGCATTGAAAATCGTGTTTAACAAATGTAATTCTTTCAAAATTGAAGTGAACTACCCACAAGTTTTCTTATAATTCATGCTGTCATTATTGTCATAAGTGACACTGAAAAAGTGTTACCAGTGCGAGATATTTTCTACTACACTGGTAGTGGTATATAACTACGAGCTTTGCGAACTAAAAAAAATCGTGCCTTGAAATTTGTACACCAGTAAGCTTACTATACTTTTGCAATGTCTGAACCATCTTCACCAAGCAAGTCCTGTGGTACTCTATCGCAGAAAATTGCAGCACCGTCTAGGAGTAACAAAAGACCAGCCCTTTCGTCACCACCTCAACCAAGTTCTGAGCAAATATTGACCCAAGAAAACGTACGACAAATAGTTCAAGATGTTATGAAAAGGGAGCTCGAGAAGATGTTTTCCAAGTTCAGTGCAAATATTAATGATACCCTTAATCGAGAACTACAACCTATCAGAGAGAAAATGGAAACGATGAACGATTCTATGACATTCATGAATGGTCAGTATGAGGATCTACTTAAGGAGCAAATAACCGCTCGGGAACATATGAAAGAGTTGCAAAGAGAGAATTTAGACATGAAAAGTACAATCGGGAACCTAATTGGGCGATTAAACCATCTGGAACAACAAACCCGTTCAAATAACATCGAAATCCAATGTCTGCCCGAAAAGAAACTTGTGACCGATTTATCGAAAGTAGTAGGATGCAATATTATGAATAGAGATATCCTTCATTGCACCAGAGTTGCCAAACTCAATAACAACACAAATCGTCCACGGTCAGTAGTAGTGCAGCTCAGTTCTCCGCGAATCCGTGACGAATTCCTAGCAGCCACTATTAGCTACAATAAATCCAACCCCAACAATAAGTTAAATAGTACCCACTTAGGTTACTCGGGGCCTAAGTTACCTATCTTTGTAACTGAACATCTATCTGCAGCCAACAAAGCACTGCATGCTGCAGCAAGAATAAAGGCTAAAGAAATTGGTTATCAATATGTCTGGGTCCGATCTGGTCGTATTTTTATGCGTAAGGCACAAGAGGCCGAGCATATTTTGGTGAGGAATGTGGAGATATTGAATAAGTTAGTTTAGTAATTCCTTTTAGTTTTTTTTTTCTCTTTGTTCTGTGTTAATGTTATGGCTTTTTAAACATTTCAAATTCGTAGATTTAAGAATATACTACCAGAATACGCGAGGCTTACGCACAAAGACTCACAACTTTTGTCGTAACTTATCTTGTGAATCTTACGATATTGTAATTTTAACTGAGACATGGTTGAATGATTCTGTCATGAGCTCGGAGCTGTTTGACAATAGATACATTGTCTATAGACGAGACAGAAATGGTAAGAAAAAAGAAGGCGGAGGGGTGTTAATTGCCGTTTTAAAGAAAATCAACTCAAAACGTATGTTCAACTGGGAAAGCCAGTGTGAGGACCTATGGATCTCCGTTGAAGTATATCTGACTAAATCTATTCGTCGAATAGCTCTGTGTGCCGTATACCTGCCACCACCCGTTACTCGACTAACATTGGAATATTTTTTAGACTCTTGTAGCACTGTTTTGGAAAAGTCGGGCTTGTATACCTGTATCGTAGGTGATTTCAACCTAGGTACTATCAACTGGAGCTTGGTGAATGATTCAGCTATTGTTGACGTACCACCTGGCTTCAGTTATGTATTGACGGACTTCACACATGTAAATAAACTCGTTCAGCTTAACAACGTCTGTAACAGTTCTGGCAGAGTATTAGATCTTGCTCTATGTAACTTGCCTTCCGGTAGCGTGAGTTCTGCATTAAACCCTTTAAGCAACATTGATCCTCTACATCCACCTTTAGAAATTTTACTCACAGGTAACTCGGATGATGGGCTTCCCTATAACTCTAATAATGTCCGCCTAAATTATTTCAAAGCAGATTATGAAAAAAATAATAATCTTATTAATGAAATTGATTGGGCGTTACTATTGGATGGTAAGGAGGACGTTAATGAAATGCTTGCAGTTTTTTACGATAGACTATTGACTATTATAAAATCTCATGTACCTATCAAGAGAGAACAGAAAAGAAAATATCCACCTTGGTTTGACAGAAATTTAATAAGAATTGTTAAAGAGAAGGAAAAGGTCAGAAGGCGTTTTAAAACATATAGAAATCCTATGGATCAAATAGAATTTAAACTATTAGGTAAACGATGCTCACACTTAGCAACCATAAGTTATAATAAGTATATTGCTAACATCGAAACTGAAATCGCTGAAAATCCAAAGCAATTTTGGGCATACATTAAGAACAAACGGGGTGGTTCCAGCTCATTTCCTATCTCAATGACTGATGGTAAAATTTCAACGTCAGATGGACATACCATTTGTCAAATTTTTGCGGAACAGTTCTCTTCTTGCTTTGTTCAGAGGAAATCAACTCCGCATTCTTCAGTTTCATCCTACCTACGAAATATGAATGACAATAGCCTGCCCCTAACAGCCCCTGTAATAGACCTTGATGTTTTAATTGAGAAATTGAAATCCCTAGATTGTCATAAAGGTGCTGGCCCAGATGGAATACCACCTATTTTTATCTTCAAGTGCGCTTCGTCATTAGCTGCCCCACTGTTATTAATATTTAACACATCTCTTAAAACAGGAGTTTTTCCGGATACATGGAAAACCGCGAAATTAGTGCCTATTTACAAAAGTGGTGCCAGCGATAATGTGGTTAATTATAGGCCAATTTCTATCCTGTCTACTCTGGCTAAAGTTTTTGAATCTTTGATTTGTCCCATCATTCAGTCACATTTAAAACTTTATCTGAATGTCTCGCAGCATGGTTTTGTGAGTGCTAGGTCCACTTGCACAAATTTAGTGACTTTTACCGAGTCCTTAGTGGAAGCTATTGACTCAGGCAAACAAGTTGACGTTATTTATACCGACTTTAGCAAAGCTGTTGACCGTGTGTCACACGATATCCTTATGAGAAAGTTAAAGGCATACGGCATAACGGGTAGTTTGCTAGCCTGGTTAAAGTCTTTTCTAGAAAATCGCTTCTTCTTTGTCGCAGTTAATGGATATCAATCTGATATTTGTTCGATCTCATCAGGCGTCCCTCAGGGCTCTCATATCGGCCCGATATTATTTATTGTCTTCGTCAACGACTTACCTGAATGCTTCCGTTTCAGCACATGTTTCATGTATGCTGATGATTTAATAGTTCAGTAGGGTAATTGATTCAAATGAAGATACTAGTTTACTACAACATGACATTGATATGCTAATCGAGTGGTGTGTTAAAAATGACATGGACCTTAACATAAAAAAAATGTATCCATATTAAATTTTCTAAAAAAAGAATATTGGTGCCGTCTGTGTATTCCATTGGTGCTCACGTCATTCAGGAAGTAGATCAAATCAAAGACCTTGGTGTATTGTATGATCAGAAGCTCACTTTTATACCTCACTTGGAAAACGTCATCAAAAGAGCCTCTCGAATGTTGGGTTTTGTTATAAGAAACATAGTAGGGTTTCGGCAACCTAAAACCAAAATACTCTTATACAACTCCCACGTTCGCAGCATCTTGGAATACTGTAGCACTGTTTGGAGACCACATTATGCTACACATAAGCTAAGACTTGAGCGAATACAGAAGAGATTCCTTTGGCATTTAGCGTATTCGTCTGGAATTGCCAAAGGAAAACGATCTTATTTAGCTAGGTTATCGCATTTTAAGGTTAAAACTCTAGAAAAACGTAGAGACATAATAGATTTCACTTTCCTTGTTAAGATTTTACAAAACAAAATAGACTGCCCTCAGTTATTAGGTAAGATTAATTTCCGAGCTCCAGCTAGATACCCTCGTGCTACCATAACTCCCTTGTATCCTCCGCCCCGTAGGACTGTTCTCGGCGCCAACTCAACAATTCCTCGACTGTGTAAACTTTTAAACAGTTGCAGCGATCTTGTGGATGTCCATGCAGACTCTTTTACCAGGCTCCTCAAAGTAATGCACAATAATATGTAGATAGCTCGTCTGTGGTTAAGGTTATTTTTAGTTTATTTTATTTTATGTTGTACATTTAGATATTTATTGTTTTTGTTTAGTTCTAAGTTAGAGAGTTAAGAATAATTGTATTGTTTTGTTTTGTACACAATGGCATATGTGGTGCTTACCTGTAAAAATTGTGACACTAGGAAATATAGTTAGGAATTATAATTGTAAAAATTTTGGTGTCAACAATTGTTGGTGAGCCAAATAAATAAATAATACGGAAAATAGACCTAGTTTCAGATCATGTTCTGAAAACTGACGAGAATAGACCTCGATACTCCTGACTCCTGCACTGGCTACTTATTTATAACAAATGTTGGTGGGCAAACACACTGCCTTCTATTTGATATTATACATTGTACTTATGAATTAACCTTTTTTTGTAATTAACAGTTATTAAATTATTATCGTTCTATTCTTATTGTTGCTAGCCAAGCTGTGTGATTAGGCTCTGGGTCATAATCAGTCCAAAACCTATTTGTGTTTTTGTCATTATAATATGATTGTAACCTGTTTTAGTTGCCAAGTTAAATAAAAAAATATTGCAACTAAACAATCTTAATAATATAATCATCACACAAATTGGAAATTATCGAATAGTAATCGGTCAAAATTGACAAAATATGCTTACACCCTTCAAAATTAAAAAAAAAAACGACGAATCTTCATACTGCTTTAGTAATGTATTATTCCTATGCATACGCATGGTTAAGTTATAGCATAATACTATGGGGAAACAGTACACACGCATCAACACTTTTCACACTCCAAAAACGATTCATCAGGATATTGGTAAACATAGAATACATAGAATAGACAGCTGCATATAGTATGAGACACGTACGTTGGACTATGACCTTGAATGCGCAGTAACACATTTTTGGGTCTCAATCGAAGTGCGGTATGATGTGCGGCGTGCGGGGCGGCGCGTAACCATAACAACGCGGCGACGCTAGCCACCACGCAGTCTCACTCCGCGCTGCCCACACACTCTCCGCGCGGCTCTAGTGTACAATCACGCACGAAGTTTGTTTGCATCTAATCTGTGATCATTGAATTTAATTTCAAGAACATGAGTCCACCACAACGAACTATTAGGAGAGAGGGGAGGAGAATGATATTTGACGTTTACAATTACTTTTAAAAGAAAATAATATAAATGATTCTCTATATAAAACTGCGGAAGCTACGAAAAAGTCTATATCCACAGTTAAAAGAATTTTAAAAGAGAGTCAAAGTTCAGAATTTATTATCGCATTTAGGACCCCTGGTAAAAAGAGACAATGAATAAAATCAGTGACACACATAGATGATTTTGACAAGGGGGTAATAAAACGATGCATTCACAGTTTTCATATGACTGAGAACGAATTACTGACAGTTGGTAAACTTCGTGCAAAGTTACGTTCAGATATAAATGATGAAGGTTCTGACAAAAGCCTTCACGCATAATCCGAGATTATTTTAACTTGCGTTTAATTAAATTACTTTAGTTTTTTGAATTTCCCGGATAACTGTAGAGCATGCGTCTAACAATTTTCTCCAAACTTGTACCTGCGCGGACGACCGTCATTTTGGTTCAACTTATGTGTCTCGGACTATACCACACTTTAAAAAAAAAAAAGATAACTAGCAATGTGGGTAGAATTCAAATTACTAGCAATCTTGTAAACCCCTCCAACTAAGCTAAATATGCTTGTTTCTGGAGTAGGTTCACAGCAATAGTTTAATGGGTGGGATTTGAACTCGGGACCTCTCGATCACAAGTCCGACACCTTATCCATTAGGCTATCGACACTTCCAAGAACACAAAGTTTTAACACTTCCCTGTATCTGTATCTTGGAAATGTGTAAATTTGTTAGACACAACCAACACCTATTCACTACATGAGAAAACATAAAAATTCGCTATACATCTTCTTTTTATCGTGTGGGCCAGAGGCCTTTGAGGCGGCCTAGAAATTCTGACACTAGGGGTCAGAGTTTCTAGACCACCTCAAAGGCCTCTGACGTGGTCTATTTTGACGACTGCCATTTGGCGACCGGGACCACCGGCTTATACGTGCCTTCCGAAACACGGAACCATCTTTTTATCAGACAATTATACATAACGACACAAACATAGGCTTAACTTACCTGGTAACGGCTGAAAATACACTCTTCAAGCACCTTAGTAAAAGTATACAATAAATTACCCGATACAATTATAATTTAGAAAAAGAAAATTAATATTTATAAATAAATTAAAACAATTTCTAATCAATAAGTGTTATTATGATATAAATGAATATTGCAGTGATCAATAAAATAAATAAAATATAGTATTGTAATAAATGTATAAAACCAATGTAGTACCTAGTAGTTAAAGTAATACACATTATATTTATAATAATCGTAATAGCCCTCTTCCTCTATTCTAATTCGCTGCGCCCGACAGCGTCCACAATGATCTATAACAACGTATATTTTGTATGTACCTATCACTTAAGTTCAGATTGTGGAATGCAAATAAATTTATTGAGTATAAAGATTTCGATACAAAAATAATAAGTATTTGTTTGTGTTAATATGGTGTTCACTCCATTTGTTGCTGCTCCGTGTCATAAAAGTTGTTCAGGAAGTTGTATTGTGGGTTGACGGTTATGCGGGAACTTGGTTCCTTTACACATTTAATTCGACAGTGAGAAGCGTTCAGATGTGGAGAAGCAGAAGTAGTACCGCGATTATGGCGGAAATGGATGGTTGCTCTCTTTATTATTTGGTTTCTTGGATGGTCTGAGTTCTTTGTGCGATATGTGTACCATATAATAACGGCTGGTTTTACAATATTCGGGAATTTGGGTTCACCAGCGGTCAATAAGCGTATAGTTACTACAAAACGTAAACGTAAACGTTTTGGAAATACTTTCATTGTGCGTACGGCTAAGGAGTGGAATTCCCTGCCGGAGTCTGTGTGTCCCGATAGCTATATCCTAGGGGTCTTTAAGTCAAGATTGAATAGGTTACTTTTAGGTAAAGCGTGCTCCATCTTCGACTACATCATCATTTACCATCAGGTGAGATGGTGATCAAACGCGAACCTGTTATTAATAAAAAACTTCTCATTATAGATATATTTCTTTTTTTTCTATATAAGTTTTTAAGCTAACATGCTCACTAACAGTATCATTAGTATTATTAGATATTTTTTTCATATAATGTGTATTCCGGATTTATTGTTTACCTACAATATGAAGAAAGAATAAAAAGCTAGACGTCACCCATAAATAGCATGAAATAGCTGCCATTAGCCATGCTTTGTTGAACCCATTTGTTCCTCATTCACTGTACTAGATAAAATCGTTAAAGTTAATATGGCCACAGTAATGACCGAAATCGGGGTAGTTGGCTATTGTGATCGATGTAAAACCAATATCGGAATCGTTTTAACGTGTGCCACATTCAACTAATTTGATCCATTGGGCATGATTCCAATAACGTGATAGGTTGAATTGACCGAATTCGAGTTCAATATACACTGAATAAAATAAGAAATAAAGTTGCGTCTATACTGGCTTTTAATAACAAGATAGAAAAATAACCCGCGATATAAAAATGTAGCCATTTGATCATGTAAAATGTAATGACCGTTACCTCTAAAACAATTAACCGACATGTTCATAAAGGCCTCGAAATAACAAAATTAAAACGTGCAAAAAGTAACGTCACGCACAAAAGTTTGCAACAATAATACTGGGTGTATGTACAGAATTAGCATAATGCTAACATAGGTGCCCGTGGGACCGCACACGTGGGCAAACACAGACAACCGTGCGCGAATGTACCCCGCCCGACCACTGTGAAATATTGTGACGCCACAAAAATACAGAATTGTAAAAATAAGGCTGGTTGATGTTATTCTTGTTTTTGTTTAAGATATGAAAGAGAAATTCTTAGTGGGTTAACCACATGAAATAGGTTACCGATTTGTGGGATGAGCTATGAATAAAAAACATCATGACACGGAATGTAAGAATAATCTTAAGTTCGTTTTTGTTGTGGTTTCATAAAGCTGATAAATTTGTCAGAGATTAAAAATGAAAAATAAGGTACTTGGATAGATGCCGAAAACATCAGGGTAAACATGTAGTTATAATAATAAGAAAAGGCAGATTATAAAACTTTTTTCTTTATTTTAATTCAAGTATTATGTAGTTGTTCAAAAAAGCCACTTCAACACACATCAAACAAAAAGAAATATTCACAGATAATTTCCTTTCGGAATCCAAACGAGGCCTTGAGCAAATTAAGTCCAACTTGTTGAACCTCTGTCATAAGCGGCCCAAAACATTTGACTTGTACGTTAATATTTTAATTACTCCTCCTTAACTATCCTACAAGTTCTGAACGTATTGTACTGGCATCGCTGGCCTAATTAGACGCGAGGCTTTTAATTACGCTTTTCAGAAGCCACACAAAGAATTGTGCCAAGACAACCCAGGGAATTGTATTAAGCCTTGTGTCTAAGTTAAAGGTTTATGGGTTAAGGCACTGTAATATATATTAATACTTTGGTTTAGGGTAGGTGATACATAAGTACCGTACTTAAACCCACAAACCTTGTTTTGGCGGGAAAATCATCAAATGACAGCTCCTGCTCTAGCAAGTGTCAGACATCTACTGACTATAAACTGACTCTGTTCCTTCAGTGACCGTTACGTGTCGGGGCTCTGGTATCTGGTAAGAACAATTCCGCAACCTCGGCAGAAGTGAGGTATAACTTAAGATCTTAGTTGAGTAGTACGGCTTAGTTTAATGTTAATACAATGCATGCAACCCATATAATATGTTTAAGTAGATTGTGGCTTTCTATGTCCTTTAGTATCTAGTGCAAGACAGAATTGTACTTTAGAAATATCTACTTTGCAGTTGTGAGGTTACATAGTTGTTTGTTTTATTATGACGTCTTGATTTTTTATATAAAATACGCTCTCCATTCATCATAATCTCACTCGATGAAAAGCGATGATGTGTTTGGCAATGTAGAACGCTAGTCTTCATTTGTGATGTATTCTCTCTTCAATTACAGATTCTCAAGTTGTACGTATCAGGGAACCTCGTCTCTATCCGAAAATTGACTCTTTGACTTTATATAATTATAATCAACCTATAACTCTCCTACAGTTGAGATAGTGGTCTCCTTTCTACGTGAGGGAATGGTTTGTTATCAAACATGCGGGACCAGTACGGGATGTTTTTTTTACGATGCAGTCATTGGAGGAAATAATCCAATGACTGCTTCCCGGTCCGGGCGAAGCGGGAGGGTGTGTCAAACTTTTACTGACTAAAACCCATCCATGTTCCGTCAAATACCCTTCGTGTTCCAAGGCCGCGGTAACCCATTCAAACAATTCCGTAACCCCGACAGGCAACAGCCCCCTAGTGGGTCCCAAAAAACTGGTTGGTTTGACATGACTTTACACACAATGAAATTATTCTCAAATACACCTAAGTAAAAACCTAAAATCCGACCCAAATAAAAAGCAACACCCAAAGAACAACAACAGAACCATTGCTTAACCGGAAACCGCAACGTACATAATTATGCAAATTCCAGAAACATGGCGAAAGCCTAATGCCGCCTCTCAAAAACCTAAACCAGTGGCTCTTCTATAAATATCTCATGAAGTTTGTTGGTGCGTGTGTACTTCCACGGGACAATCCATCCGGACAACCCAAGGATAATCTCCTATGTATCTCTGGGCTCTGACGTGTAGCCTGGGGTCAAACGGAATTATAAATCACCCAACAACGGACCTCCTGAGTGTTTAATATAATATTCATACGGTAATGTATGGTTCGTAATGTTAAGAGTTGAAAGTAGGTCGCGTTTACATAGATTTTGGTTGCATTTTCCGGGTACAGTTTAGTTTAGCCGATTGCGATTGGATTTTGTTGACATCTGTTCTCATCTGCTTCCAGTGCGGAAACTGTATGGAATTTTTATATCATTCAATTTTCTGTATAACATATTTAACAGGATCGCGCCGCGGGGTGGGACTCGCAGCCGATAGGAATTGAAATAAAACAATTCAGTTTGCTACTAACTCATCTCTGAACTTTGCCTTCAGCATTTTATTGGTTTCAGGTTTTTAATTCTTTGTTTATTCATTTAATTAAAAAGCATTACTAACTCATCATTGTCAGCTCTTATCGTTCTCACTACTGAGAAACAGGCTTCCTTAGTAAAACAGCGAATGGGTCGTTATTCACTATTTGGGTTCAGTACGGTTGGTGGATGTCACATGCCACCGAACTTTCGCTCCTGGGACATTCTGGTTTCCTCAACATGTTTTCCTTCACAACTTTTGACACAGTGGTAATTATGGAAATTACACAAAGTGATGTTGAATATTCACATGACTCAATAACTACCTATCTGTAAAAAATATGATGAGCTAAGTTTTCAACTACAAACCTTTGTGTCGCAATTAAAAATAATAATAATTATTAAAAATTGTTGCAACGATAACAGACGAAGCTCTATTTTATTTAAAAATAGAAATTGAATTTACGGAGCACAACAAAGGACTGGCGTAACCAACATGCTAATTTTCGTTTCACGAGCAATAAAGTAGGAACTCTTACTGTTCACTGTCGTACCGTCAAATTACGGGAAGCAGCTAACAAGCAACATAAGTAATATTAAAGACGTAAGTAATCGCTCAAAGAAAACCGTCCTTAGTATAAAAATTGCAAAATTATAGAGTATGAACGATGGCGTAATTGGAAAAATTGTTGAGCAACCAGCGCTGGGTTAAAGCATACCCACGATGTCAAAGGTTGATCACCTCTGCTATTGCAATTGACTTTTTATTGCTGCAAAAAGTATTACTATGGTGCGGAATAAACGGTCCGTATTGCTAACTAGTAGTAGTTTTCAAACGGCCTCTGTTACTTCAAAGTTTCGTTTCGACCCAGTGTTTTATGAAACTGACCACTTATTTGTAATAAAGTGAATCATTTGAACTAAAATCCTAGCGTCATATTTAGCCTAAAACATTATTAAACTTAAACAAAGCAAAATAATTACCTTTTGATCCTTCCTTTATCAAATAATTTTACAAAAGAAACATTTATGGTAAGAATAGCGATGAGAAATTAGATAATAATCTTAAGATTTTTTCCCTTTCAGCCCTTCCCTGTAATTACGTTTTTGTTCATCTAGGAAGTTCTTTTGTTTGAAGAGAAGGCTGTGTAACAAAAGCCTTGGCGGGGGAAGCAAACAATGACGTCTGCTATGAAACCATAGCTCTATGGTGTTCCCCATTCACGTCATCCAAAATCGATGACGATATGAAGCTTAAAGAATGCCTAATTATCAATATGTCGTGAGCGTGCATCAGGTTTCTTGTTTACATATTTTTTCTTTTTTAAACAATAATATAGAAAGTACGGAGGAATTATCAAGGAATTTTATTTCTTAATTAATCGTAAGGATCATAGTTGATGTAGTATAGTGAATTGAGAAGCTGGACAAGTGTTAATCGGACTGGTATACAAAAAGTGCTGTCTCATAAGCGGACAAAATCACGTTTTAGACTCATAGAGCAATAACATAACAACAATTGGGGATCATCTAGCGTATGCCAGTTGTGAATGGCATACGCTAGAAGATCCCCAGTTGTTGTTGGTATCCAGCGCGCGTGCTAGTGGGTCACAAGTCCAGTCTCTCCGACAGGCCATGGTGGGACGCTTGAACTTGACTTTGAAGGCCGTCTCTGAGTGCGGCGATGCCAACTTGGTCAAATTTAATGCTGTTAAGACCCAGGCATGTCTTTTCTCCGCAAAAAGGAGCCAATTTCAACCGGCTTCTTCTTTCCGTGGTATAACCGTGCCGATAACTGATCGCATCGAGCTTCTTGGGATTACGTTGTCATCCACCCTTAATTTTGGTCCATTTATCGAGGCTCAATTGGTAATCTTAGCAAAATAAAAAGTTGGGAATCTTAGCAAAAGTGAGACGGTTCTTCACATCGGAACAGCTGCTCAACCTCTATCAAGCGCAAGTGCGGTCGTGTATGGAATACTGCTCTCATCTCTGGGATGGATCTGCCAAATACCAGCTTGATGCACTTGAGTCTATCGCGAAACGGGCCAAAAGGCTCATCGGCAACAAGAAACTGGTCGAGACAAAGCTCCAGAGCCATGAACATCGGCGACGTGTTGCAAGCCTATCAGTTTTCTATCGGTTACATTTCGGGGAGTGTGCGATGGAATTGCACGGTCTAATTCCTCCAAGCCCGTTCCATCATCGGACTACAAGACAAACGGCGATGCGCCATCGTTACATGGTGGATATCCCACCCATACGCACAAAACGTTTTGGGAATACTTTCATTGTGCGTACGGCTAAGGAGTGGAATTCCCTGCCGGAATATGTGTTTCCTGATAGCTATAACCTGGGAGTTTTAAGTCAAGAGTGAATAGGTTACTTCTAGGCAAGCGTGCTTCATCTTCGACCACATCATCGCTTAACATCAGGTGAGATTATGGTCAATCGCAAGCCTATCAACAATAAAAAAAAAAACATAAAATAATGAAAGCAAACGGCTTCAATTATTTGATGTATTTTTTTTTAAATTCGTGTTTCTTTAATTTTTTTATTGCTACATACATTTTTAGAGTTCCGTAGCTGAATGGCAAAAAACCAAACCCTTATAGTTTCATCATATCTGTCTGTCTGTCCATATGTCATGGTCATTATTCCGAAACTATTTAGACTACATATGTGAAACTTGGTAGAAAGATATAATCTGTGAACCGCTTTCCGATTTTTAGAAAAAAAAAAATAATGTAAAAATTAAGGCAGAACTTAAAATAAAAATATTTATATTCATCAAACCTAGACGTGTATATCTATAGGCAGGTCGTTAAAAATGACATTGAGGTTAAAGTCAATCGTTTAAAAGATATAATATGCTTCCAAAATGGTAAAATGTGTGGGGAGCTCTTACTTCTATAATAGGGGAGAGAAAAAAAAAAAAAGAACGAGACCAAGTCAGCAGTTATTGAGATAAGGCACATTTTCTAAAACCGCGAATATAAGTTTATATTATAGTATTTCATACAAACACTATGAAAAACAAAGTTATTTTGCGTAGTTACTACCGGACCCTTCATGGGCGAGTCTGACTCGCACTTGTTGACCAATTTTTTTTTAGTCTATGACGTACGGCCCGCTAATTAACAAACAGATGTACAAAATTCCTATGTTGTACCTATTAAGATGCCGTTGGGTAAAATTCAAATTCAAAACACTCAAAAAGGCGATCGTAATGTGGCTAATTTAAGATACTTTCACCTGACTAAAGCATACATAAAAGGTTCAACCACGCAAAAGGCTCCATAACTGACCAGTAATAAATACGACGGACCACCACCTATCAACGAAAATCATTCGGCCGAGCGCCTCTAAAGATAGTTTTTCATCTGTTCAGACATAATGCTCGATTAACACTCCATAACGGTCAACCGGAAGTGCGGACGCCATGTTGGCGGCGAGATAGCGGAAATATATCGCAGGAAGTTGACAGCCATTATTCAGGAAAGGAGTTCTTCCGTCATCACTCTATGACTCTTATTATTTTCGGCGATATCCCGGTAGTTGGCGATAAGGTGTAATGAATTATTAGGATATCGATAGGACGTAAGTGGGTTGTAATGGGCTATTTATCTTGTTTTGTTAACGAGTGTGGGTACTGGGCATAGTTTTTCGAGAAAATAGTGTTATTAATAATGAATTAGGTCAACTTGGAAATAAGGAGAAAACATAGTAAAGCTGCCATATTACAGAAGTTATTTGAAGAATACTTATTTTCAGAATTGTATCTCCACATTCTTGGTATGAGAAGAAGAATCCAACACCATTATCATTTCAGTTTAAAGAATTTTAGTTCTGGACATATTGGTCAGCTCTGTGCATTTCGTCCCCAGGCAGATTCCCGCGGAGCCAAGACATAGTTATAGAATCATTGATATACAAAAGACCCAAGATGCACACTCAACGTCTCAAAACCGTCCGCATAAAATGACTGCTTAATTCAAAATTATGCGGTCATTTCAAATAGTAACGGCAAATTTCAATGGCCGCGTTTTCAGTGTCAAAACAATGTATTATGGCATCTTTTTTTATTTTAGTCGCATAATAAAAATTACCCTGTTGGACAAATAATGGATTCGATTTTTTTTTCTTGTATTTATTTATTTTTTATTAATAAGTTTATGCTTTATTGTCCATATTGTCCATACTAATATTATAAATGCGAAAGTAACTCTGTCTGTCTGTGTGTTACCTTTTCACGCCCAAGCCGCTGAAACGATTTAGATAAAATTTGGCATGGGAATAGTTTAGGACTGTGGGAAGGACATGGGATGGTTTTTATCCCGAAATTCCCACGCGATCAGGATTTACGCGGGAAAAACCTCTACGCGAACGAAGACGCGGGCAAAAGCTACTATTTAGAATAAATTAAAATAAACTTTATTGTACACCAAAAGTACATCTATTTTACAATAATTAATATTAATTTAGTTTTTGGCAAATATGTATACATACATGTATACTGAAGGAGAAGAGGTCGTTAATTTTACGGTTTTTTTAATGTTCATAAATAAAATAAATAAATAAATTATTGAACATAAAAATATTACATCTTTCAAGTGACGCCCCTGACTCCTATGTTAAGCGAGCCTGTGTTACAGGAATCAGTGTCCTACGCTATACATTAAACACATTTCAATTTTTATGTATTAAATTTTTAAAAAAAATTTTTAGCAAAAAATAGAACCGACTTCCATATAAAAACACTACAAAGGCAAAAATAACTTTAATTTCGGGAGGCGGTGTCAAAAACGAAAATATATACAAAACTAAAGACACCGCCTTCCGAAATTAAAGTTATTTTTGTCTTTATAGTGTTTTTATATGGAAGTCGGTTCTATTTTTCGCAAAAAATTTTTTTTCACGCTTTTTAGTGGGTCGGTTTGTAATTTATCTAGTTACAAAAGCCAAAATGTCAACTACTTATCACCTTTTTATAAAATATTGCTTTTCCAGGTGCAGAGCCGTTAATTTGTGAGGAGTTCTCCTGGTACATCACCATCATGCACAATGCATATGGTGAAGTAGAGCTTCACCATATGCATTGTGACGAGCATAAAGTCCTTAACATCCATATTCAAGTAATCTAATCGCAATCAACGAAATACTTATTATTGAGTAGTTTCTGTGGCCATCTGGGGTCTTCATCATCAGTTCCACTTCCTCAAATGGTGCTTTTCGAGAGCAACTGCACAAGGTACTATAAGAAATACCCAAAACGCTATAGGTGTGACTATAATTTTTGAAGAGTTCCCTCGATTTCTCCATGATCCCATCATCAGATCCAAACGTGACGACAATGGGACTAACTAGAAAGTATACCCTTTCAAACAAAAAAAGAATTATCCAAATCGGTCCAGCCACCTCCCAGTTATGAGGTAACATACATAAAAAAAAAACAGTTCAAGACGAATTTTAAACCTCCTTTTTTTGAAGTCGGTTAAAAAAAGTAACATTAGAAGGTATTGAGAACAAAAGAAACAGAAGCGAAACGTGTATGTGTGTGTAAGTTTGAGTGTATATGCGTAATTGCGTGTGTGTGTGGGTGTGTGTGTGTCTTTCTGGACGCGTGTGCGTTAACATGAGTGTGTGTTTTGAATAGCTTAATTTACTGTACCGACGAAATGATTTTTTTAATATCGTCATAGCTCAAAGACTGAAGCCATGGTTTTAAAATTTGTTTGACCTTATGTCACATAAGCTTCTAAATTGGGATAGTTTTATTTGCTCCATTGTAGATCCTAGAACTTAATGCTTAAAAGTATCTAGACGTAAGTTTAGTTTGACATTTGGGAACTTTACAAACGGGAAACCCAGTGCGTTTGCTTATTAAATCTGGCCTTACTGGTAACAATCTGTGTCTACGTAGTATGGTACGGAGGATATATATTGGGAACTGTAAGTACTTGAGCTTTGGAGTATAGCAGTCCAGTGGGATAAATTCGTTTTTTGAACGACATCACTTTAAGTATTGCCCATTGTGCGCGTTCCGCTATTGGTATTACAATTTTGAACGTCCCTCCCTATACTGGAATAAATTAAACTGTTTAATAATTAGAATAAAAGTATATTTCATGTATATCGATTCATTATGGGATAACTTATGGGTTCACGACATGCGGCTTGCTAATGATAAAAGTGTGTGTGAGTGTTGCTTTGGCGCAACACCAATCTCATTAAAAACTTGTTATTTTTATACTTTAGTTTTTCTCGTGACCAAATACGATGCGGAGAACGGACATCAATCGTCAGCCAACAAAGGCGAGAGATTTTTTATGGAGAACTTTTTTGACGAAGATATTATGTATATCACGGCAAAAGGTATAAGCTTTATTGAATTTAAAAAATTAATAAACGATTTTAACAGTTAATATTTGTTTCACTGATATACACATGTTTTACCCAAAAACATTTACGCTATAATTACGTCTTTAGAACACAATTAAATAATCTTATAATACTAACAAAAATGTCTCATAAAAAAAAAAATTGTATAAGGTGTAAGTCTCCACTCAAGGCCTTGTGCCTATCGAGCAACGTCAGTCGTAAAATTTGATTGTCTTTCGCACACTGCTTTGTAAAAACAACTTTAAACAATTGTCATAAGATGGAATTTGAAAAAACATATTTTATACTTATAGCATTACTATTACTACGGAGGTGGTGAGAGTTTGGCGACTGTTTCGAGCGTCACTTTTCTTCGAGACTGTGCATCTTGGGTTTTTAGTATATCAATGTATAGAATGCAAAAGAATGTTTATGAAATAAGAGTGAATTTGACTCAATAATGGTAAATAATGCGATCTGTTCAGATTGCATTATCATGCCAAGACTACTGGGGACTTATAAAAATATTGTCAACCACTTATTTTTTCTGTTTTTCTTTTTTTGTAACATAAGTCGTTTAATGTTTTTTTTTTTTGTATATGTAATCTTAGTTATAGTAATTCGTTTTAGTTACTGGAAGTGGCCCAACCGTTGTAAGTAATTCAATAAATTAATAAGATGACAGCGAGAATAGACCTTACGAGACAGCAGAATGGAACTATAATCGATATAAAACCTCAGGACGGCTTGTATTCTGATCGATACTAATCACTTTAAAATACACTATGATTAAGCTAATAGATAGAGATTCGTCGAAAACTTGGTGCGCCGGCAACCGCTGTCCAAGAAGTGAACCCTGACATGGCCGCCCCGCTACCATAGACTTGACGCTCCGCTAGAGTGACGTTGATCACCTGTCACTCTTGACAATAACATTCATAGGTCTGTGGATCGATCATGGATCGACAGATACATAAAATTTTCTCTATAGTATCCCCAGACTTTTTAATTTAATAGATTAGCTGACCCTGAAAACTGCTGAGCTGACAGATATTATCTGTCTGAATTTTTAAACCTTCCCTGTATGAGAGAGAACATAAAACAAAAAGAATTAATGACATCTAAATAAATAATTAAATCTACTAACGAACAGATTTTTACTTTTATGTACAAGATATAAGAAGAATAAAAATAATGTAGATGAGCATGAATCAAACCATTAAAAATAAAATGTGCCCTGGTATTAATATTGTAATTTGATTTCGAGTCTATTTTCGTAAATGTGAGCTCACAAACCATGAAAATATGACCGATGGATGTTGGCACCTCTTATTTTTTTTTTATTGGTTATAGGCCTGCGTTTGACCACCATCTCACCTGATGGGAAGCGATGCTATAATATGTATAGCTATCAGAAAACACAGACTCCGACAGGAAATCCCACTCTTTGGCTGTACGCACAATTAAAGTAATCCCAAAGCATGCGTGCGTATGGGTGGGATGCCAACTATATAACGATGGCGCATCGCCGTTCAAGGTACGTTTAAGGTTCTGGAGCTTTGTCTCGACCAGGTTTTCGTTGCCAATGAGCGTCTTGGCCCGTTTCTCGATAGACTCAAGTGCATCAAGCTGATTTTTGGCAGATCCGTCACAGAGATGGGAGCAGTACATACATGACTAAACTTGAGTTGAGCAGCTGTTCCGGTGTGAAGTATTGTCTCACCGTTGCTAGGATTTCCAACTTTTTGGCAGCCAACTGAATCTTAGCCTAGATGAACGGATGAAACAAAATGAATGGTTAATGTCAACGTAACACCAAGAAGCATTTGCGGTAAAAAGAAACCCCTGGATCTTAGCCGCAAAATTGGCATAACCCCGTTCGGGGATAGCTTTCAAAGACAAATTCAAACGTCCAACCATGCCCTCACGGAGAGACTGGATCTGTTAACCACCAGCACGCGCGCTGCATTTATTTTAATGTTGGTTTAATTTTAATTCAATTTCTATGGAATAAAAACATTTCTAAATCTTAATGTATTTTGTATTAAAGCCTATTTAGATGTGGAAGTATAACGTTTTCTTTTAACTCTATTATACATAAATACTGCTGTCGGGCACCTTTAAATGAGTCTACACAGTAAGTAAATATATTAAAAATCCAAAGAAAAATTGTCACGATTAAAACATAAAAACTCTATAGTAAATAATAATATACTTAGAAACTCATTTAGGCTAGTGTTAGTTAGTAAATTACAAAGTAATGAGAGCACTCCATCTATCACCCCGGTGGAAATTTAAAAAGCTACACCTTTTACTCTCAACTTTTCAATAGATCCAAGTGGCAAGCGAGGACAGGATAAATTTAATAGCATATGTGATCAAATTTAAACTCTACGACAGAAATACTTTTCATCCAAACCATTAAATTTGCTTACAATTTATTTTACATCACAGTACCACTAAGGAACATTGCGTGATATATCCTCAGTAATATGAATTATGTTCAAGTTAGTAAAATCTATTACTAAAAAAAATAATCTCTTCTTAAGTTTGTGAAACGCTATCGTATTAAGAGAGATGGTGTTTAATGAGCATTAGTGGCCCAATAGACATACAGTAATTTCATGAATAGACGATGAACCATTAATAAAAAGGGAAGTCTGATATCAGTCTTTCCAATCGGTATCATGCTGCCCAGTTACTGGGTTGGCTATTCAGATAGGCGGTCGCTACAAATGAGGTGCTGTCTCAATAAGCAGTCTCCATTTGACTGGTAAATGACTGCAAGATAATTGAGAAATGGTTCCATAAGGTTTATTTAAATATTTTACACCCCTTTTAACCATGTCCAGAATCGCTCTAGACTCATCGCTTTCTACTCCTACATTGCACCATCGACAGTTATGAACAAAAAACTGTCGTCGTCCCTCCCCAGAGACGACTCGTGAGGCTAATGACGTGTTCTCGTCGGGACACGTGTCTTGCACGCGCCGACATAACCTCTAATGTGTAATAGCGCATCTAGAGTGCTCGGCAAATTGGCAAGACGGATTTGTTTTTGGACCATCGACGTGTAAAGGGTTATGGTACAAAGACTTTTAAAGTGAGTAGGTACCTTTATTTTGATTCTTTAAGATTTTTTATTGTGTATACTTTGTGAGTAGAAAATAATGGGATGATACTGTAATAAACTATTTTGTTCGGTTAAAATAAACACAAATTGGCTAAATCAATAATAAAAAACCGGCCATGTGCGAGTCGGACTCGTGCACGAAAGGTTCCGTAACATTATCTATAAAAACGGCAAAAAAATCATGTCTGTTGTATGGGAGCCCCCCTAAATATTTGTTTTAATTTAATTATTTATTTATTTTTGAAGTGAATATATAACTAAATATTCTGTGAATATTTCAAGCGTCTACCTGTTGCCGTTATCAATATCGAGCATAAACATCACTTTTGTTGTATGGGAGCCCCTTTAAACATTTATTTTATTCTGTTTTGTAGTATTTGTTGTTATAACAGCAATAGAAATACATCATCTGTGAAAATTTCAACTGTCTAACTATCACGGTTCATGAGATACAGCCTGGTGACAGACGGACGGACAGCAGAGTCTTAGTAATAGGGTCCCGTTTTACCCTTTGAGTACGGAGCCTTAAAAATATCCATATCACTATAGGTGTGCCTATAATATTTAAAGAGTTCCCTCGATTTCTCTAGGATTTCATCAGATCCTGACTTGATGACAATGGGACCAACCTGAAAGCATACCATTTCAAACAAAAGAAATTCTAGGTCAGTCCAGCCGTCTACGAGACATGAGGTAACATACATAAAGAATTGAGAACTTCCTCCTTTTTTGAAGTCGGTTAAAATATCTAGTGAGATATTTTAACCGACTCCAAAAAAAGGAGGAAGGAGCTATTACATCCAATTTAGTGAAATTGGATGTAATAGGGCTGCACCTTTAACATATTTTGCAATACAATAATATAATGAAAATCCATTAGTTTTAGTGAATCGACGGAACTCACTGTTGACATTGAGGTGTTGTTTATCAACCCTAGATCGGAGATTGATTGATAAATAAGCTAAAAAGCTATAGGGTGATATAATTGAGCGAATTTCCTCACTTTCCCTTATAGGGAGGTGTTATCGTGCATACCAACAATAGTGACACACTGCTGTGGCATTTGACGAACGTAATTACATGAAAAGGCTAAGCAGATAAACAACACAAATGTTACGACTAGTGCTTTAAAAAAAACTGGCTTCTGAATGTTTTTTTTTTTTTTTTTGTAATTTTTCAGAGAATCAGTCTTTGAAACGGGATCAGGCGGCATGCTTTTTCCAATTTGGTTCGTCATTAAACACTAAATAGCATAGGTTAGGCATAAATAAGAAAAATACTGTGTAATTATTTTAGATGAAATTAATGTTAAATTTTCCCTTATAAAAAAATGCAATCTATTACAAAAAATAATTTGAATCTATGAATTGTTGCCAAAGCAACTTAAGACCGTGTGTATTACATATTAGGGTGTGCAGCGTACCGTGCGACACATCTCAAATTAATTCATGTTTTGTCATACCCCCACTTTATATTCACAGCTTAATGACGTAGCACTATAAAACATAGTGGAAGCCTTTACATCCAATGCGTAAGATATCGCGAACGTGCGTATCGCTGTAAATGGAAAAACATGGCTTTGCTCTTACTGGACTACGGGTATGGCCCAACAAAAACCAATATTTGGAAGGGGTGCCATTCAAACTCACCCTTTGCTTGCAAAAAACGGGATATCTTTTGATTAATATATCGTACACGCGTTATTGATTAGTTGATTTTTGGTGGACATTTTTTTTTGCGTGTAAGGCCGACTAAAGAGCTAACATGTGAAACCTTTTACAGAGAAGGTTTTAGTGTCCATTCATCCATCACTATTTTTCGTTGAGAGATTTTTTGGATAAAAGTGTTGAATGAAAAATGTCGTGAAGAATAACTGATAATATATTTGCATTCCATAATGCCCATACAATTTGCACCAACAATTTTCATTTAAAAATCCAAGCTTCATAATGATCGAATATCAATTTGTCTTTATCTAGACACGTGGCAGAGTGTCAAGCCAAGTTCAAGCTAAGAGAACTGGCGAGCAGCGGCCGTGTAATATTACACGAATCATTTGGAGCCACTTTTGACCCCTTCATAACTAAAAAACTGTTTAACATAAACACACTAAAGGAGAATGCCAAGGCTTCCTTCAAGACTCGGCCAGAACCGACAAAGATGAACTATATATCATAAAAAAGGAATATAATTATATAATTTGACTGTATAGTTAGTTTTCTATAAGAAGTACACCAAAAACAATTATAGGTCTTTGAAGTTGACCACTTAATACTTCTAATTTTAACGATAACATGAAATAAACTATAAAATTATTGAATAATGACTATTGAATTCGTTTTCAACAGTCAAGGTGGTCGTTAGTAATACAGAAATCGGAGTCCGGTAACAAAACAATAAACAACACAAAACTCAAAAAACACATGAGACACTTCGTCGCTCGTCATTAAACGCGTGAAAAGTAAAACTTTTGACAATTATCAGTGACAATGACAACTACAAGATTAAGTGTTACCAGCACTAAATGACTATTCTAAACTGTATCGATAATTGAATTGAATTACTTTAAATTATTATAAGATATTAAAAAATATAACTAAACATTATTAATTATTATAAGAATTACGAGTTATGACTTTAGTAACTAATAAATTCACTTACGTAGTTTCATAATGATATTAATGTAATCGATTTGCAAGTGCAATATGCAAGTGCGTATCGATATTATTTTATTTTGGTATTGGCAACATTTCTAATTGAAATTGTAGATAGAAAACGTGTTGATAAATTGAATAACTATTTTAAATGACTTTTAAACGGTGTACTTCTACAGATTTTATTTATACTGTATAATTCTTACAGTTTTATATAATGAATTATCATTATTTTACAAAGTCTGTCGGACACTACTTATTCGAGCCGAAACTTGGCATTCACCTTTATTTATATAATGAGACCCCCTAGATAAACTAGTACCCCAAATTTTATAAATACAGCTTAAATGGTTATATAGATATTATTACATATATCTATTATACATCCAAAAATCGTCATTTTTATGATTGATTGACTGACTGACTGATCTATAGATAGATACAAAACCTAACCCACTTCCAGGTGACCTAGAAAGTTCAAATTTGGTATCCAGCTAGGTAATTGTGTGAATACAAAGGCAAAACTTAGAAAATAGTGAATTTAACGGATTTGATTTTTTTTCCAATCTATTGATTTTATTAGAAGGTAAGGTAGCGCCTTGCAGAATTATAAGAGCAAAAAGTCATCTTTCGTATATATATATCGTATTCTTCGTAGGATAATAAGTTCCATCCACCACTGGTTGTTTTTAACGTTTTTAGAAACCCTTATAATTTTGTCATGTCTGTCTGTCTGTCTGTCCGTCCGTCCAGGTTTACCGCGATCAACTTATTCTTATACAGGGTAAACATGGACAGAGTTCTAAATATAAAACTATACAGCGTAAACGCAATAAAAAATAATTTTATATGTAGATCAGTTTTGCATGACAATTTTATTTACAAAAAGTAATGATATCCCAGCAAAAACATAAATGTGAAAATGGGAGCCAAGTTTAATTTCTTATTTAAAAATATAACTTTTTCAATTTGTATAGTCGAATTATTTCCACAAAGCAAATAACTTATGATCTATTAAACCTCATCATTTGACTTGGCTAGTTTTTATACAACGTGTAATTTAAAGGGTATATACATACCGAGTGCACGGCTTCTTTGGATGATAACAAACGATATGGCAAGGGTTTTCTAAACCTATGTCTACATGTGTGGAGCATATTAGAAATTTCAATACATTGATACCAGAGGCCGAATTTTTCAAATTAAGAAGAACGAAGAGAATTTTCGTTTTATTAGCAAGTGACATGGATAGTGATGACCCTCATAGTGCTGTGACACGTTTGTTATTACTGATATTCAAGAAACATATGAAACCAATAATTTGGGGTCAATTCTGTGAGTCACTTATTTTGAGCTGAAACTTTGCATAGAGACTCCATACCAGATATTGTCTTCAGTCCTATTGGATAGATATGGGGTTTCCGTTACACGTTGTATACTAATTTTAACTTAGCTAAACAACTTATCAACTTTATGTTGTTGCAAGTTATTGTTTTTATATTGTAAGGTTTATTCTTTTAAATATTTGTATTTGCTGGGAAAAGCTAGCCAAGTTAAATGACGAGGTTCAATAGATCATAAGTTATTTGCTTTGTGTAAACAATTCGACTATTCAAATTGAAAAAGTTATATTTTTATATAAGCATTGTTCTAGCATAAAAAAAATAAGGAACTGGGTTTTAAATTTACTTATGAATGTTATACGTTCTTATAAATAAATTTCAGCATTGTCTACAGAACTTGGCACACATTTAGATCTCAAGTCTTGACGGCGAAGTCGACAATTGAACTTGGCTCCCATTTTCACATTTATGTTTTTGGTGGGATATGATTACACAGAAAGGTGTACAAAGTCAAACAAATTGGTGATGTATTTTGCAATTAATTCCGTCTGTGGTTTTTAATCAAGCAGTATGTGTTGAAAATATGCGGTCAACATTCATGCATTCGTTTAAAACAACTATTTTAATTATTCACTGAAAATCAACTCCTGTTTGAATGGAAACAAATTTATTCGGCCCAAATGTTCGAAACACAGAATGTTTCCAGCGCAAAATTGGTTCGAGAGTAACGGAGTGTGACATAGGAAATATTATTTAAAAGCTCAAACTTTGTCTCGATTGATAACCATAAAAGAAGTATGAATATATTCTCAACTTTACTCAGATTTATTAAGGATATTACAGGAAAATGGGAAAGCGTTATTCAAGCGCAGGTGTGCTGACGATTTGCTAAGTTGCCATATTTTTGTAAGAGAATTGAGTTGGAGCATTTCGCAGATAGCACGTCGTAAGGTATTGTTCAGAATCTGATATCTCCGGGCCATTATTTACTGCGAACGCTGCCTATTCAACGACGTGGCACGTTTATTGCGTCATAATTTAATACTCTCTCCTCTCTAAACGTATGCTTAATATTACTTTCTATCATATACCTAACGTCTTGTTTTTTTCGCAGGAAACAAATGTCTAGGAGCAAATTATAAATACCTATAAATAACTGACAACTGTAAATAAGTGTAAATATAAGTCAACCGATAGATATGTTTAATAAAAATACTGTTTATCTTACTAATATTATAAATGCGGAAGTTTTGATAAATGTTTATTACTCAATCAGGACGGATCTGAATGAAATTAAGTATGATAGCTGAAAACTGCATCGGGATTTACGCGCGAAAAACTTCCACGTGAGCGAAGTCTCGGAAACATCTAGTAAATAATATAATAAACAAAAACTTGTGGCAACAATAAATTTATACAACATGTAACGGAAACCCCATATCTATCCAAAAGGACTGAAGACAACATCTGGTATGGAGTCTCTATGCAAAGTTTCAGCTCAAAATATGTGACTCACAGAATTGACCCCAAATTATTGGTTTCATAATTATTTGAATACCAGTAATAACAAACGTGTCACAGCACTATGAGGGTCATCACTTTCCACGTCACTTGCCAATAAAACGATAACTCTCCGCGTTCTTCTTAATTTGAAAAATTCGGTCTCTGGTATCAATGTATTGAAATTTCTATTATGCTCCACACATGTAGACATAGGATTAGAAAACCCTTGCCATATCGTTTGTTGTCAGCCAAAGAAGCCGTGCACTCGATATGTATATACCCTTTAAATTACACGTTGTATACAATATAATCTTGTGATAACGTTGAATAGTTTCGTAATCACTAAGGTCAGATTGAATGCATCATAAAAAGCTTAATTTAAGCATGAAAAATCTGTATGGTATGCCTGAAAATTGGTAAATTATTAATTAAATGATGTTTTAAAAAACATATAAGAGAAAAACAGGTAACGCAAAAATGACAAGTTTTACGTGTTTATAAACATACGCTATGACATCAAATCCCCATCAATAAAGGGGTGCCATTGAAAATAATAAAGGAACAAAGCATAGGTACTTGATAATAGCCAATATGCGTCGCCAAAATTGCTTTCCTAACGCTGTTTCCCTAACTAATATTGTAATGTTATTATCGGCTTCTATTACATACGCTGCTCTTTCTTTTTCTTTAACTAGAACTTGATCGCATGTTTTTATTAAAGATTCTAATAGCTTTTTGTTATCTATTTTCCTATACGTGATCCTGTTTGCTTTTGTTCCGTATTTAATTAGAAACGCTCCAGCGTTGTTTGCTGCTACTGGCTATTTATGATCATCGCAGTTATTTTGTTCGTGTGTCATATTTAGTAATTGGTTCATAATTGAGGATTAGGTAAATCAGAGAGACTTGTGATATAAAAGCTCTGCATATTTTTTATTGATATTTGTTTTTGCTCAAGACAAAATTTTGGATAATGCTGAAAGTTGGTGATGCTTAATTTTTAAAACATTATTACGGGATCACTCCTGCAAATTTTTCAGGTCAGTGTTGAGCCTGTAGCTTCGATTCAAAAACCAACTTTGCAATTAAGTTATTTTTTTTTTGGATAGGAAAATCATCAAATGACAATGTGAATGCCTTTTGTGGGTGGAGCGGAAGGGAGTGTCAGACTTCTACTGACTCAAAACTCACCCTGCTCCTTCAGTTGCCCTTGCATTCCGGGGCCGCGGTATCTCGTTACTAACATAGGAATAACAAATAGGAATAGGTTAGGTACTAACATAGGATTTAACAATTTTATAACTAACTAGCTTTTGCCCGCGACTTCGTCCGCGTGGAATAGTTACTTTAGGCTAACGTTAAATTTAACCCCGATTTTGAAGCATTCTTCATTGGCGCTCCGCTCCTATTGGCCTTAGCGTAATGTTATATAGCCTATAGCCTTTCTGTATAAATTGACTACTTAATTAAAAAATAATTTTTCAAATCGAACCAGTAGTTCCTGAGATTATCGCGTTCAAACAAACAAGCAAACTCTTTAGCCTTCTATTATTAGTATAGATAGCTGTTGCCCGCGACTTCGTCCGCGTTTCCGTCGTTTTTTGTAAAAAAAATGTAGCCTATGTCCATCCTCACGGTTCAGTGATTTTGATGTAACAGACAGATTAACTTTCGTAATTTAGTAGGGAAATATAATATGTCAATGAAGCCTTTTTAGGGTTCCGTAGCCGAATGGCAAAAACGGAACCCTTATAGTGTCGACATGTCTGTCCGTCTGTCTGTCTGTCCGTCTGTCTGTCCGTCCGTCCGTATGTCACAGTCATTTTATTCTTTTATTCCGAAACTATTAAGACTATACATGTAAACCTTGGTAAATAGATGTATTCTGTAAACCGCTTTCCGATTATAAGAAAAAAATTAAAAAATATTTAAAATAAAGGGCATAAATCCCCATACATAAAAAAATATTTTCAGTTTCAATTCCATGTATGGGGAGCCCCCCCCATACATGGAACTGAAACTGAAAATATTTTTTTTTCATGAAACCTATGCATGTGTGATATTTAGAGACAGGTCTTTAAAAATGACATTGAGGTTTCTAAAGCCACTTTTTCATAAGGTTAATCGTTTAAAAGATATATGCTTCCAAAGTGGTAAAATGTGTGTCCCCCCTCTAACTTTTATAATAATGGAGTGAAAAATCTAAAAAATATATGTCTGTAGATCTTAATGTAAACTTACAATCAAAATTTGTTTGAACAAAATCAGTTCAGCAGTTTTTGAGATGCAGCATATTTTCTAAAACCGCAAATATAACTTTGTAATTCATACAAACACTACGAAAGACAAAGTTATTTGGCGTAGTTGTAAAAAATGTAAATAAGCTAGTTTTAAGAAATTTGTAAGGTTTTTTTTCGTCAAATAAATATACATATTATATTATATTATTATAGTTACTACGGAACCCTTCATGGGTGAGTCTGACTCGCACTTGGCCAATTTTTATACCATCAGGCCGCGAGACGCGTCGAGCGCGGCGACCGATTCTCAAAAATAATCCTTATAGCATGATTCAGTATTCACGCGCGATGGCTTATTATTAGCGTATTTCATGTATAACTTTGGTGTTTCTATACCGATTTATATGATTCTTTTTTATGGAATAGATAATAATGTTATTTTTTTCAATTAGTAGTCACCCCGACTGAGAGTGTTATAAACGTAAGAGTAGACAAATATTATAATCAGAAAGCTTCGAACTGCTAAGCTACCGGGAGTTACACGTGTTATTGTGAGTCAACCATAAAAGATAGACATGCTGTCGTGGGATATCTATACTAATATTATAAAGCGGAAAAGTTTGTTAGTTTGTTTGTTTGTTTGTTTGTTTGTTTGTTTGTTTGTTTGTTTGCTTGAACGCGCTAATCTTCGAAAGTACTGGGTGGATTTGCTGAAATATGGTATGGAAGTAGCTTGAAGCTTGAGGAAGGTTATAGGCTACTTTTTACCTGACTGCGAAAAAGGAGAGTTATGTTTTTACCGTGATAGAATCCACGGGAGCGAAGCCCCGCGTGAGTACTAGTTTTTTATATAATTTTAAGGAGAACATTTCCGTCATGAAATGATTTCTGTGTAGCTTTAACCATTAAGGTTGCATACGCGACGGAAGCTTGAAAAATGGAGTAACTTCTCCCGTTTTCCCAACATTTCCCTTCACTGCTCTGCTCCTATTGATGGTAGCGTGATGAAAAGTCTACTATAACCAGCCCAGGAGTATGAAAAATAATTGTACAAAGTTTCGTTAAAATCCGTCGAGTAGTTTTTGTTTCTATAACGGTTATACAGACAGACAGACAGACAAAAATTTTACAGATTGCATTTTTGGCATCAGTATCGATCCCTAATCACCCTCTGATAGTTATTTTGGAAATATATTTCATGTACAGAATTGACCTCTCTACAGATTTATTATAAGTATAGATAGACAAAGTCAGTATAATAATAATTAATATATAGTACCTCAAGGTACTTTAATAAATAATTTTATTACTATTGTTATTATTTTATTGATCGGCAAAAATCGCAATTTTTCTACTGAATTCTAGGAACTTGTCACAGTGTACTTTTCCCTTTCTCAGTTATTCTTAGCGCATGTTCACGGCACCAGACGACTTCTCGTTTCACTAATGGTACAACTACACTGAATTGGATCCGCTTTTTGACAAATCAATTTGTCCTGCACATGTAGCCTTATATTTTTGTGCGGATAAAAAGTTTCACAGACTTTGTCGTTAGAATGCAGGTACTTTTACTTGGAAAAGTCTTAGTCTATTTTAAAATTTTTACAAGCACGGGTAAAGGTGTCTTTCCACTTACCTACATTAAAAAAAAAATAATAGCTGTTCATTATTATTAATTTTTAACTTTGTATTTAATCTCACTTTAGTATAATAGTTTAATTTAACCGAATACCATAAATGATAATGGAATATTATTTTAATTTGTCAGTAAGTGATATCATGTACTTGTTGTAGTCTCCTTTAACTGAAGGAGCACATGTGAATGCGCCTCACTGTATAATTGATGATCACCTTGTTGATAAATATGTAGGAATTCTTTGATCCATACAAATCAATACAGCAATTCTTTTTTTTTAAGAGATCTAAATATATAGCACTATAAAGCGAGGTACAACTGTATAGAAAAGATAACTATATTTAGTAAATTTCAGATTACTTTGACTTAATAAAGCATGTCTAGCATGGCAAGACATATTATTTAAAGGCTTATGTGGTAAATATTTAAAAAGCTACAACTGTCGACACTTTACGGGCACAGTATACAGGTTAATCTTACAATCAAAAATACTACTAAGATATTTTATATTTAATACTTATAATTGGGCACGCCGCAATTGCGGCGGTAAGACCCCTGTTTGAGGAGTGGCTAGATCGGCGTCACGGCGTCCTGACCTACCGCATGACGCAGGTCCTCACCGGACACGGAAGTTTCGGGAGGTACCTGTGTATGATGGGAAAGGAGGAAACGTCTGGGTGTCACCACTGCGAGGGTCGCCCTGAGGACACAGTCGAGCACACGGTGCAGGACTGCCCCGCTTGGGCAGAGCACCGACGTGTCCTCACGGCGGCAATAGGCGGAGACCTCTCGCGCCCGGCATTGGTCGAGGCCATGCTGCGGGGCGAGAGGGAGTGGGAAGCGGTCACCTCCTTCTGCGAAGCAGTCATGCTTCTGAAGGAGGAGGCGGGCCGCGTGAGGGAGAGGATGGCGTCCTCCCTCCAGCCCAGCCGCAGTGGTAGACGCCCATGGCGTCGGACGTCGGCCGACGACCTCCGGCCACCGTAGGCGCGGGCATGCGGACAGCGAGTAAAGGGCAACTCGCTGTCCGACCATGGACCATGCCCGAGTCGACGGCGCGTCGTGTTCCACGCGCGCCTCAAAGAGCGTCAGCAATATGACGAGGCCCCCCCGTAGAGGGCCGAAGCCTGCTGGGGTCGTAGGACTCATCCCGTTACCGTGACCCCGGTACGTATAGGGTTATTGAAGGAACACCGTGGATTTTAGTCAGTAAAAGTCTGACAGCCCTCCCACCCTGCCCGGGGTGGGAGGACTTATTTGATAATTTTACCACGCTAAAAAAAAAAAAAGGAAATACTTATAATTTATTATTTTATACATTCTATTATAATCTTCTATGTATTCATTTACGCCATAGTTACATTCAATCAGAAACAATTTTTAATTTTTTTATGTAAACAAATAGATCTTTATTCATTTCTTAGTGGCTCAGGCAGTTTATTATAGAATTTTATTGACTTGACTAGGATGAATGTATGTGTAATTAGGAAGCTGGTAGGTTTTGTCGTGTTTTGTATCAGAGTGTGTATCTTGTCTGTATGTCTTCTCGTGTAGTGTAAAAGTATTTGTTGTATGTAAAAATTTACAGATTTCTTGATTATTCTGGGTAGGGTTTACAGCTGTCTATGTTTTCTGTTGTTGTGTGATGTATACTAAAACTCAAATTATTATTTTTTTGAGCTGCAAATAGTTGTATATAATTTATCCTGTCGTCTCTTAAACAGCCTTTCAATTTTACATTAACAGTTTCGTTATAGCAGTAAATTACTTTTTGCATTAGCTTACAGCAAAAATTTTGTCTGAATCTTATATTCAACTGAATTCAATAAGATCCTATCTTCATATTTTCCTATCAAAGCCATTTACATAACTGATTATGATGTGCGCAGTTTATTTGTGTTTTCCACAAGATAAAGCCGCATAAACAGCTACCTACATACCTAACTTTGTTATATCGCTTCAAAAATGTCGTCTCAATCTCGTCGCAGTATCTCGGTTATAAAATTCTCAAGTAAAATATTTCAAGTGCTTATGTTCAATATTACATTCTTATTGCATTTTCTATATTTCTCTAATATCTATAATTCAACTGCACGTACTGGAAACAGTGATTTTTATTGCTACTCTATTGATATGATACGACTGTGTTTAAGAGTTTTCTAAGTTATTGGACTAGGTAATATATAATTATGTATTGAGTTTTCATTGGAAAGTTACATTATTTGAAACAATTTTTACGAGAACGATATGTGAGTGTGATCAAAAATAATTGGAACACTTTTTCGGTTAAACGTTTTTTTATATGAATATTTTGCGCAGGCAATATACAGTTTGTTCAAGTCATACTGACATCTTACGTACACAATGCTTCTGGGGGCCTAGACAAAATCCATTTTCTGTAAGCGTTAACGCCAACGGAAAAATTAAATTGTATGGAGTTGACATTTGCTAACCACATGTCACGTGATTGTCACGTGTTAGTAAATGTCAACTCCATACAATTATTTTTTCCGTTGGCGTTAACGCTTACAGAAAATGGATTTTGTCTAGGCCCGCTGGTCTAGTTAACATACAACGTGAATCCGGCGTTTGGATCAGAACTTTCTATAAATCAATACCTTCAATCTTTCTTTTTAAAAACGTGTATGCAATTTGACATTTATAGCAAATGCATAGCTAAAGGCGCTTCTAAACGGGCTACATTCCTCCGCAACATGTGGCCGCAATACAATGTCCGGCAACATTGCCAGCAATACCAGCCAGATTATGCAATATTGCAGTAATGTCCCGGCAATAGTTGACAAACATTTTGTGTATGGCCATGTGTGGCCGATATTGTTCGATAGATTGCCGGGCGATCGCTGAGCGATCGATTTAACTGCAATTCTGCCCAGCCAGTTCTATTGTTTTTTCAGTCGCTCTCTATTGTAATGGCATAGTGCATCTTTTTCTACCGATATGAAGTTTGTTATGAGTATAATTGCTATGTTCAGTGTTTTGTTTGACTGACTAACCTGTCCTTGTTTGTTTTTGAGGTTATATTATGTTTACAAAAATGACTAATACGTGGACTAACGAGAAGGTTATAGATTTCATTAATGAAGTACGTTTACACCCTCAGTTGTGGGATGTTAAAAGCGGTATATACAAAGACAGAAATGCTAAAAAAGATGGATGGATTGTAATCGCTGAAAAATTTGACATATAAATTTTTTTAAATCATTTTTTATTTTAAAACAATGTAAGCTGCTGCGACAAGTGTGATTTCGTCAGCCATTGTTGCCGATTTGTGTAGCTCGTTTAAGAGTCTGCTTCATGAGCCACCCTATAGCCAACATATCGCAACACGTGGCCCAGCCATAGATTGCTCGGACATCAGTGTCCGAGCAATGTTTTTGTAATGGCCGGGCAATTAGTTGCCAATAGTGCAGCCACAAATTGCAGAATAATATAGCCCGTTTAGAAGCGCCTTAAAACAATCAATAATACACATTGCTGTTCTGAAATGAACCTATTTGTTGAAGCCGTGAGGCACACACAGTCTTTTGTTTTTACTATCACTTTTCGTTTTATTTTATGTACAGTACAGGGATGGTAGTCAAATAAATATATTTCTTTCGTACCATTTATTTTCTGATCTAAATTCAGAACCAACTACAACATTCCTTATTCCGCTTATCTTAACTACAATTCTATACAAAAACAAAAAAGCAACACACACAAATCTCACTGATTTCTATCTTTATCGACATCGGTTTACCCTCCCAGTTTACTCCACAAAAACCCTTAGAAATGGAACTTTCCAGCGTTACACCGGGGATCCTATGTAAATATGGTTGTATGAATGTAAATGCGTTTTAAGTAGATACCATACGTGGTGGGCTTATGTCGTTACCTAAGGTTATTGGTGCTCCTTGGTACGTGCAGCGTAGCACGCTATGTAACAAATAAAAGTGTAAGGGACGGTATTAGCGGCACCAGATTTGAATATAGACGGGTGGTATTAAGATTTCTTATGCACTAGCATTTGTTTCTGGTATTTTTTGTACTATTGCTTAAAACTGAAGGCTTTTTTTATTCCTATACATATAAGTAAGGTTTTAATATTGAAAACAAGAAAGAGATACGTAGTATATATTATTTAAAGAAATTATACAACGTGTAATTTAAAGAGTATAAGTATACATACCAAGTGCATGGCTTCTTTGGATGATAACAAACGATATGGCAAGGGTTTTGTAATCCTCAGTCTACGAGTGTAGAACTTATTACAAATTCCAATACACTGATACCAGAGACCGATTTTTCAAATTAAGAAGAACGAAAAGAATTATCGTGTTATTGGCAAGTGACGTGGAAAGTTATTGACCCTCCTTGTGCTGTGACACGTTTGTTATGATTGGTATTCAAGAAATATATGAAATCAATAATTTGGTATAAATTCTTTGAGTCAGTTATTTTGTGCTGAAACTGTGCATAGAGACTCCATACTAGATGTTGTCTTCAGCCGTTTTGGATAGATATGGAGTTTCCGTTACACGTTGTATAAATACTCATGATAAAATTATCTAAATTTCCTTAAGGATTGTACTTGTAGTACATACTTAGCAAAAGAATGAATGAATGGTCAAAATCTAGTTAGATGCAGGACAGGGTCCGTGGCAACGGGGCTCCCACTCAGCAATGTTACGCCATACCATGGACCCACAGAACGGCGCTGTGTTGCAGAGGTAACCTAAAAAAGAAATACGTGACTACTAATAATATTATTTATACGTACATATAATTGATACAATAATTTCCTTTACAAAGTTCATGCTCTAAAAGAAAAAGTAGGCTTGTTGCTGATGTCTGTATTTTTCTTCAAATGTAATGAACTTATCGAATGACTTTCTCGTGGAATTAAATTTACCAGGAGATGCATTCTTCTACGATTAAACTTTTCAAATAATTCTTTATTAAGTATACAACGTGTAACAGATTAAGCGCAATACTTCAGACACCCCCATTAGAATATTAAATTATAAGTCTAAAACAACATCCGTAACCAACGAATTAGGTGTCCGTAACTAAATAAATTGAAACCTAGGCATTTTTTATAAAATAGTTATCCTTACTAAACGCAAAACATATGTGCGTCATACAATATCCTTACGCAGACGCACACACTCGTGCAATGTTAGCGCTCGACGCGACACGCACACAATTTCCTTGAATTAAGGATTGTATTAATTTGTCATGATCAGTTTCCATTTTAAGTTAAATGGAAGATTTTTCATCAAAATTAATTAACACCTATTTTTTTATAACGAAAATCGATTCAGAAGCCGATTCTGAACCAACTACTTTCAGGAATTGTGTTTATTCTGTTACACGTTGTATAAAATTTCTAAATTATTATTAAATTCTGTACTTTATCATTTTTATACGGTGGATATTGTGGAGTGTAATATAAGGCATCTGTACTATAATATTATAAAGCGGAAAAGTTTGTTTGTTTGCTTGAACGCGCTAATCTTCGAAAGTACTGGGTGGATTTGGATGCAATTTGGTATGGAAGTCGCTTGAAGCTTGAGGAAGGTTATAGGCTACTTTTTACGCAACTGCAAAACAGGAGAGTTATGTTTTTACCGTGATAGAATCCACGGGAGCGAAGCCCCGCGTGAGTACTAGTAATATATAGTTTTTATTAATGCTTTCTGTAATGAGTAGTAATATATACCTATATGTATTATGAATAATCCCTTTGTCTATTGCAACATAGTTTCCAAATTTTGTTCTATCATAGCTATCGGTAACCTTCAAAATAGTTATGACCGCGTTTACATATTTACAAAATCAAGCTATCCAGCACGTACCATAAAATCGACCATATATAATTCATAATTGCCCCGTTTGGCCCAGCTCGTAGGCTCTTTTATTAGAAAATATTACCCGAGCCGGCCACAGCGGGCTTTGCCACAATAATTATGCAGTAACTAGCGCATGTGCTAACGTGTTATGTAACTACATTAACGATTAAACTTAATGAATTTTCTTTTAACGCGTTTAAAGGAAAATTGAGTCACGCGTTCATGGTGCGATGCACTTTTCAACTCCTTCGTCATACTATATTTAAGTAGATCTTCGTTATGCTCGTATTAAAGCAGTTTAAATTTATAAATAAATAAAAATAAATGTTTGTATGTTTATTCTGTGTGCGTTTTTATACCATTGATCCGACACTGATGAAACTTTGGCAGTGTTTTGAAAACGCGCGTGAGGGTTTGTAAACCAAATAAAGTGAAAAATAAAAATAATACTTTATTCGACAGAAGCTATATAGTGTAATTCATAAAAGAAAAAAGGTGCTGACGTGTTTCATCTTCGACCACATCATCACTTACTATCAGGTGAGATGGTGGTCAAACGCGAACCTATTATCAATAAAAAAAAGGAAACATAACTACTTAAGTTTTTATTTAATCAGAGTTTTTAGATTAATTTAAATGAATAACTATTTTAAAAATGAATATAACTATGTTAAAAAAGAAAAACCTACCTAGTTTACTAGGCATAGAATATTTCTTTCAGCACGTATTCGCTTCCCTACAAACAACGTACCTATCACTAGTCACATAAATTACCCACCATATCAAAGTACACGAACGTCATCAAAACTAAGAAAAGAGGTTTTATTAAAAAATATTCTTGTAAGATGCAACTCGGGTATAGTCACGCACCACACAAGGGGTTGCCGCGTAGTTCTGGGGCGCGCGGCGTAGTACCCCGGCGTACTGTGAATATGCATATTGTCTGGGACGAGGAGTCCTAAGAGCACTTCTGTCGACAACAATAGGCCGGCGTAATTTCAAGTTTTTATAGCCTTATTGTGGATGTACCCGTCTACAGTATCTAGACAATAAGTTGTTCTTACTATGAATATTGTGGAGCTTGTTTTTAATTTTAGATAGCGGTTAGTTTACCTGGGCTGCTTATTTTGTTTAAAGCTTTGTCGACTTAACGAGGAATCGACGTATGGTGGTTTTTTATTTTTTAGTTCAGCTTGAATATGAGCTGAACTGCTATAGTAAAAAAATTGCTTTATCTCCCCTAAGCAGTAATTTTATTCAAGTATTTTTCACCTGCCTTTTATTGTAGACCTACTCCGTAAAACCGAGTATGATTTTACGTAGTATATCCAATAAATAAATATGTCGTGTAATTACTATATAATATTATTATGGCACAACGAATACATTTTAACCAAATTACAACACAAATTCAATTTCAGAAGTACATAATAATAAACATAGTTTCCTACAATAACACAAACACGAATGTAATTTGGAAACTGTGTATTATCATTTCACATGCTCTCTAAACATGGGAATCTCCCAAAACCATCTCCTGTACTATCTGCACAATAATGGACTCGCACGATGCTTAGTTTGTTTTTAATTTCAGATAACGTCACGCTGAGTAAGGAACTGTGTATAATTTCAAAATGGCGAACATTTTAAAGAACATAGTACGGTTTACATTTATAAATTTATAACCATATGCTTTGCTATTGATTAATATTATTTTGTATTTAGGTAAAAATGTGTAACGATAAATGGAGGGTTGAAAGCTTGGAATCGCACCAGAATAGTTCCATCTACAGACCTGCCTGAATGAGGACTTTTGGCCGAAAGGTGTCGTATATCGACGTTACCGAGGACGATTACGCGATAGTTTGCAGCGAAATATGAAGCCTTAACATTGCCTGTAAAGTCATAGTTTTATGAGGTTTTTAATATGTTATTATTTTGTGTATTCTGTTTATGGGCCTTAGGTGCCTGATATATGATTTCCAGTTTTTCGCTAAAATATAGTTTCCTCTATACTCTACTTGTACTAAAAATATCTTCCTCTGATCTCAGACAAAGTTGAATGTAAGCTTTATTATGAGGTATAAGTACCTTAAGGTAGTTCCAGGAATGGTCAAGATTTCTTGTAAATTCAGTCTCTAATAGACGTCGTAATCACCTGGCAAAATCCCTTCCTGTCTTTAGAATCATATTTCTAAATGTACAAAGTGATAAAAATAAGGCATCTCCAAGAATTGCTAGGCGACGCACTCTAAAAGAATTTCCAAGACTAAAAGATTCCAGAAAAATATTTCCGGACTACGTATTTCATTTTCCTTATATTCTAGGTACATTTCTATTTCATCCAGCAAAGCTTAATGTATACGAAAGCGTATTTATCAAAAGAGATTTATCTAATAGATAGCAAGTGAAATAATGGCCATGTTTCCTGATCTGCAGGTGTAGTGCGCAGGCGGTAGGATAAAATTTCCTGTTAAGTATTTTATACTGACTACATTTTGCAAACTTTTGAAATTTTTTCGTGCTAATTTTATAGCTAGTGCTCTTAAGCATGCGGCATATAATAAATACATGGGCCGATATTCTAGGTTAAGCAACGCATGCCAGGGTCTGTCGGTGGATGGGTAAAATAGCGAGATTTGTGCGTGCTTTGAGAGTCGTTACGGGAAATCAGAACCCATAAAATCTACAAGACAAACGGCGATCCGCCATCGTTACATGGTAGACATCCCACTCATACGTACAAAACGTTTTGGGAATACTTTCATTGTGCGTACAGCTAAGGAGTGGAATTCCCTATTAATTTCCTGATAGCTATGACCTGGGAGTCTTTAAGTCAAGAGTGAATAAGTTGCTTCTAGGCAAGCGTGCTTCATCTTCGACCACATCCTCGCTTAACATCAGGTGAGATGGTGGTCAGACGTAAGTCTATCAAATATATTAAAAAAAAATCTGACACCAGTTTTGCCAAGGGGTATTATTCTAATATTGTCCATTTTATTATTAGTTTATTATTGCTATCGTACTGTCTCACTGTCTGTCTAAAAGCCTTCCTCCAATTCTGCCAGAGGTCGACTCGAGCGCCTCTTTCTTTCAATCTGGAGTCAGTTTATCGGATACAGCTGAATACTAGAGTCTATTAGAATCAAATACCACAATGTCCATTTCCGTGTATTGTTCAAATGCATACATTTTAGAATTATGGAATTATTTGTACATTCAATGGTTAATGTATTATAAAAAATTTATGATAAATGTAAGTAGAATCGTCTTAATAACAACAAAATTAAATAAATAGTTTAGACTTTGCTGTTTTTTAAGTAAACCGTTGGACTTTGCACGTATTTGATGGACATAGCTTATTTTAAAACATACCTATTTCTATGTACTACGCCTGACTAGTTTTGGTACTTTGAATAGCTTGAATAGAAAAAGCTGTATATTGATGCACTCTTGTTACGTACTGACGGAAATATTTTCTATACGTTTTTAATGAATTCACAGAAAATATATTTCGTCAAAATAAATACGTATACACAATATAGATGAAGAACATTTATTTCAGCAAATATACATAATTATGTACTAAAATACTTAAAATACAAAGTAGAATAAAGCACAAAAAAATATATCCACTACGCTGTCGGCTGGCAACGTATCCAAGATACTGGCGGCATTGCCTCGGGTCACGGGAAGTGTCAACGAGCCTTTTCGATATGTCTTTAAAAAGGTTGTAAGCACACAGACCCCAAGGTCCAAGAGTTTCGACCCCAAAACGCTCGAATATATCACCGAGATGACTATATTTACGCCACTTGATGTTTTCCGCAGCCGCAGCGGGAGCGCCAGCACAACATGATGAACTGGGAAGAGGGGATGGCGCGATAGTATCGACACAAGATTAATATAAACAATATTTAATTAGGTACCTAATACATGTTATTCTTTCGAAATAAAATAGTGAACATCATCTGCTCAACCTTTTCCTAATTATGTTGGAGTCGGCTTGCAGTCTAACCGCCAACAGCAGTATTAGTGTTTTACATGTAGCGACTGCCTATCTGACCTCCACAACCCAGTAGCTGGGTAACACGACTATACCAGTGTCAGATTGGCTGGCTTCTGATTACCTGTAACGGCTGTCAAAGGTGTCCGCTGCGTTTCCACCAGAGATGTGCGAGGATGCGTAGCGAGGGATGTGTTTGTAAAGAACCAATAGAATCGCTTCATTTACCTCGCCTCGGTCAGCACAGCTCTGGTGGAAACGGCTCAGCGGAGCTAGATTTTTGCGCATACAAAACAAGCGAGGGATGTGTGCGAGGGATGTGTGCGAGAGATGTGTTGCGAGGAATGTGTGTTGAGAAGGATGTGTTGCGAGGTTTGCGCATCCTCGCACCACACATTAATGCGCATTTTCACAGCTCCGCTACACATCCTCGTAGGCACATTTTCATCGCACAGCTTTGGTGGAAACCCCCACACATTTTCACAGCACAGCTAGACATCCTCGTACGACACATTTCCATCGCACATCTCTGGTGGAAACGCACTCCGTGCTTTTCCAAACTTCGGGTTATTTCTAATTGTAAAACCGCTTCTGTGTTCCCTGCCACTTATGACCTTTCAGCGTTTAAAGCACGAGTAAATAGGCATATTCTGGGTTCGCTCGTTCCACCTTAGACCTCATCTATCGCTTACCATCAGGCGAGATCGGGGTCAAGAGTGGGCCAATCTGCAATAAAAAAAATTGCACTTTTTGTCCGACCTGGGAATAAAACTTGCGATCTGTCACATAGCAGTCGCACTTACAACCACAAGACCAACGAGGAAGTTAGTGTAATTTTGTAGTACAAAGTTTTATTACATTTCGTGCAACTTCATATTGCACTACAACCTGCTGCAAAAGTGGCTGCCTATTCTTATATCCTATTCTTTTCAATCCAACGACTCCCTTTTATCTCAAAGAACGATTTAAGTTCCTTCATGACACACATGGTAGAGATTTGAGATTATCGGAGAATTTGAGACTTTTGATGCCTACACATTCCACTAAATTTTACGACCATTCTTTTACGGTGCAGGCTATTCGATTGTGGAATGCATTGCCGGTGTCAGTAAGACAAGCACAGTCTCTCGCTGCTTTTAAAAGCTCAGTTGCCAATCATTTTCTTTCCAATTTATGATTATTTCTTTGTTTTTCTCCACACGATGTTAAAGAACACATTACATTTATATATTTTATATAATTATGTATTGTATTTATATATATATATATATATACTTATATATTTCAATTAGTTTTTTTTCCGTTATGAGTATTTGTAGTACACTAATTTAGCCCTCCCCAATTCAATTAAAGCTTTTAAAGTCCTTCCAAAGGTTGTCTGGAAGATATCGCTCTCAGCGATAAGACCGCCATTGTAACCAAAGTTATAGAAATAAGGTTATGTAAGTGTGTTTAAATGTTTGGTGTAAGTGTATTATATCTATCTATCTATCTACAACTTAAGTCTCGATCAGTAGAAGCGTAAGCTTCATTAATTCGCACCTTATTTACCCCAAGTTTCTTTAATCCTAACCTTAGCGTGTGCTAATAAATTACCAAGTACTCTGCTATAGCTATTACGTTAACAAGGCGTAATTAAATAGGCCGAACCGTGTTTGGTGTTAACAACGGCACGATACTAAGCATGCAAGTACACCATCTCGTTTGTGAACTAAGTAGGTGGATGACTGGGTTTTAGTGCAACATAATTGATAGAACGACTAATTACCTTATTAATATAATTTTCGTCCCATTTGTTACCACCTCGCTAATAAGTATACTGGCGATTGATAAGGTAGACCACATGGCACTAAGCTCAAATGGCTTCCTATTAGGTTTCGCCGGAATGTTCATTTGCTTTCTCATGTGCTATTTAATCCTTTCACTCCTTTTTATCTTAAAGACCGCTTTCGGTTTCTCTGTGACACACATTCAAGGTCCTTGAGATCATCGGAAAGTTTAGAGTTAAGTATCCGTATGCATTCCACTTCTTTCTTCGATAAATCTTTCACTATCCAAGCAGCCCGTTTATGGAATGCATTGCCCATAGATGTGAGGCGTGCTCAAACATTACCTACTTTCAAAAAAATTGTGAAGGAGCATTACCTCTCACTATAATTTAATTTTTCCCCTCCTTTCTCTATTATGATTTTAATATGTATTAGTATATATTATATTTATATATATGGTATGTATTTTATATTATTATGTTTGATTAGTATGATGTTGTACACTGACAGCCCTAAATCTGTCTCCTTTCATTTCTGTCCATCCAAAGGTTGTCTGTAAGAGATTGCCCTGTGCGATAAGACCGCCCATTGTACACTAATTAATTATCTGTATCCTTAAGTGTATTGTAAGGTGTACAATAAAGTATATAATAAATAAATAATAATAAAGTGATTTTTCGCAGTAAAGCCAAACGGTCAGATTAGTTAGAAACGGTTGCGATGTTTTATATCAGTTATAAAATTTAATATTATCCTTTAATAGCCCTTTCATTTAATTCACTATTGACCATAAAGTACTATTTTGCAGTCTGAAGAAGTTAATACCATAATATTGAAATTTAGTTATGAAAGGCATACCAAAGATTACTATTTACAAAATACACACAGACCAAGAAGTTTGAAGTTCATTTAAATTATGAACATGTCGTAGACCTTATAAGCGCGTAAATTCTAATATCACTTAGTCTGTACTGGTAAAATTAACACCCATTTAAAATAATATACAAATTAAAAGGTAACTACAAAACTCAATCCTACATTTAAAGTCATTAAAAACTAAAAATCCGAACCCAACTAATATTAATACGCGCAAAACTTTACGAAACAGCATACCGGACATACCATCGAGTTTCAGTAATGAAATAAACTTTCAGGGCTCAGGTATAGGAGTGAAAGTAACGTATTAATATTCATGATACGTCCCTAGCCCCCTGGTAAATGTTTTATTCGTTAACGAGAGTTCGGATTAAGGTAATCATGTCACGTTGTGTGATACAGGCTCGCAATTAATTAGAAGCAATCAATTATGTTTTAGTTATTGTGTTATTGTCGTGGTTTGTTGTAAGATATTTTAATTTTTGCGTAGGTTGTGGTTTTTGGGCTTAACTATGAAGATTGTTACGGTATTTAATTGGTTTAAGATATTTATGGAAACTATGTTTATAATTTGAATTAAAAAAAATCTTTACATCCATAGTACTCATTTCTTATATGTTTCTGTTTTGTGAATGTTTAAAAAAAAAAACTGAATTTGATATGTGTTCAGTAGATAATTATGTCTTATGAATATTTTTGAAACTATGCGTCATTGAATGGTGTAGCCACTTTCCATGGGATGGTGTAGCCATTGAAAAGCGTCAGACACACTTGGGAAACAATTTTCATCTAAACCCTATTACAAAAAAAAAACTATTTAGAAATATACAGAGTTAAGTATCTGTATAATATTCAAACTTATGTTTAAGGGGATAGAAAAAATATTCTAACATAGAATAAGTTCGACTTACAAAAATCAGTCATGGTTACATGAAAATAAAAATTAAACTAAATTATTCAACGAAAAAATGATAAAAAGAGATGAACCAGCGTTAGAATGAAACGTTTCATTTAAATTATTATATGGAACTAAGGACGCTGTAAGTATTAATTTTAAAAATCAAATAAATATAAACATGTTGACAGGTAACATGTTTATATTTATTTGATATGATGATATGGTATGATTATTTTAAAACTAACATGGTTAACTCTTCATAAACTTTCACAATCACGCCAGTCCACTAGAATCATTCTGATCTTGTGACAAGATTCACAAAACATCATGTTCTGGATAGAGAAAGACACGTGGTAATTTAACTACCCAGACTACACAAGCTTACCATATTGGATGTGACAGCATATCTCTGCGTTATTGTTTGGCATGGGTAATTTAGAAGAAAGATACCTCATGCAACTAAATCCCTGAAAGTCTCATGCATAATCTACTGCTGACGAGTTGGTGAGTAGAGATCAAAAACTATCCCTACAAAGTTGGTTAAAATTATCAGATTTCTGTGGAATCCAAAAACATTAATCGACTTGTAACGCGAACCACCAAAAAGATAAGAACGTCTACTCCATTAAATATGTACCGCAAAATGCTCCGAAAACAATTGACAATCGCGCCGGTTGTCGCACAATCGATGTCGTTATTATCTCGAACTGCGTTTCATTTCAGTATAATTTGCACATTATTTCCGCACAGACGGACGGACGCTGTGTAAGGATTATCTGTAGGAGACGTCCCGACGGTATCGTCAGCGACTGTAGGCTTAAATTTTCATTATGTTTATTGGATAATTCGCTTCTGAAGCGGCGTGAGGCAAGGAGATAGAGGGGATTGTCAATGCAACACTGAGCATTCCTTAACGCATCACTATCAGACGTCGGTAGCTGGAAAATGTTGAGTGTACGTTCGAAATTTTGTTTACGAATTCATTGACGCTTTTGTTAGCAAATATGAATCAACTTTGGAAGAAGAGTTGGTGAAAATAAGCAATGTATAAGGAAAGAGTGTAACTTTTCCTTTTTATTATGCCTCCGAGGTATAAGACTATTGTTTCAATTCATTCAGAGTTTTATAGGAAGACCAACAAGTATTTCTGTATGCATATTAATCTGAAACAAAACGAAATTAAGAAAGATTAAAGTGATATTGAAGTGATTAATTAACAATCTTGTTTCTAATGAAAAATCTTAAATATTTAAAGTTAATTAATCATAAATTTAAATACCTAACCAATTACAAATGATTCCTCATCTTAGTCACTTCTGATATTAACCTACTCGGTTTTCATATATGACCAGTTTGAATTGTATTGATTTTTAAAAAGACTGACCACTGGTTTTCTTTTGGTGTTTCTTCTCAATGTTGTTATCAAGAAAATACCGACCTCCACGAGTAGAAAACTCCAAAAAATGGTAATGCAAAAGTATCATTTATTTGCAAAATAAACATTATTTATTTATTTATTTACACGAAGAAGATGACCATGACATTACGTGGTATGACCTGGGACCTGGAGGTCTTCCTTAAGAATTGAAAGGATGAGGGGCAGAACCATGACTACTGCAAAAGATGAACTGGCGCTTTTTCCCAGCAATGGGAAACTACAGGATAATATAATAATATCATTAAACGTTACAATTTTTCATTTTTCATTATTTTTGTATTTTTTATGTACGGTGCTTGATAAACTGATGCCAAATAAATGATATTTCTTTTTTATTATAATTTATCTAACAATAAAACATTCAAACATCTGCATAAGACTATTTTCCACATTTATTTTTTGTTAACTTTTACTAGTTTATGTCGGCGGCGTCGTCTGGCTCTTTGCCACTACCTGCGTACCACCTACCAATTACGCAGAGTGTGCTGAACCAATAAATAGTATGTGCAGTTTGTTGGTAATTCGAGGGGCTGGAGCCGTATACTGAGCGGATCGATCTGTCTAGCAAGTTAAGCATGCTTTTTGAAGGTGAGAACAACAACAAAATTATTACCGACGAGAAGATCTTATAATTGAAATATGTACCTACTGCTTTTAAAAGAAAAATGTAGTGATAGCTCGTCAAAGTAATATCAAGTTGTTTTTAACCGACTTATAAGAAAGGAGGAGGTTATCAATTTGTTGCGTATATTTTTTTATGTATGATCACCGATTATTCGTAGACGGCTTAACTGATTTGAAAAAAAATATTTTTTATTTGAAAGGGTATTCTTTGCAGATGATCCCACTGTCACCAAGTCAGGAGAACTCCTCAAAAATTAACGACCCTGCATCGGGAAAAGCAATATTCTTTTAAATGTGATAAATAGTTGACAAATTAATACTTTTGTGAAACGTTGAAGTGAGAAATAAAAACATTTTCGAAAAAAAAGTCAGTTTTATATTTTATTAAAAAGTTTTAATAATAATAATAATAATAATTCTTTATTTTCAGACAACAATGATCCAGCGTGTTAGTAAACAATAATATAACTTATTACTAGTGTTAGTAGTTAAAATACAATAGAGAAGAAGACAGACCATATAGTATTGTGAAAAGGACATCCCCGAATTGATTTGATTTTGATTAGCACTGTTGCTTTCAAGTCGACTCAACGCAATCCTATCGTATGTTTTACGTCGAAGCCAAAGTGCAAAAAAGTCCCTTAATGAATGAATAGGAATATTCTAGGCTCGCTCATTTCAACGTAAATAGGAAATAAAAACAATATTGCTATGTAGGTAGGTAGGTTGCCCAGAAAAATATCGATACTTATATTAGCGGTTGATAACCTACAAATAACAGCAATCTTGGGTTATTTTTGGCAGTGTTAGAGATTGTTAATCTCTATCGTATCGGTCATGACTTTTATGAGCAGAACCCTTCAAAAAGTTTCAGTTGAAGCCGCGTTAGTAAAGAAACAACAGGACTTATTAGCCCAACAATGACCTTAATTCTGTGACTTTAAGACAACAGTAATCAAGAATCTCAACCTTTTATGTCTTAAACAAAAGAAAGACTATCATTTAAAAACGGAATTGTTTCTTAAAGAATTGTTATTTAAAAAGAGAATTGTTATTTTCCAATTTTGTCAAAAGCAATACCTACTTTGAGAGGATCGAGGAATTATGTCAGCCATCCGAAGTAGCGTTTTAATAACGAGCAGTTTCACGCTACAATGTCTCTGCAAGCAGGAAATTATTCCATTTTGTATATCCAAATCCCCTTTATTGAATGGCGGAAATAAGAGAATTGGAACTTCTTGTGTCTATTTATGTTGGTGTAATTTATGAAGATGTTATTTTATTTAACATTTAAAATTCTAAATATCTGAGCTGATGCAGTTTCGTCACAAAATAACTTTTTCAATTACTTTGAGCGCTGGTTCCAACTAACTATCTTGAGTTCTACTTGAAAGAAAAAGTTTTAGTCTAGCTGACAGGATATTTAAGGCGATTTCCAAATTTAAAAATGTTTGCTTTAATACAAGTTTAACATAAGAGACGCTTAGCTGGGAAGCTTGTTACGCCACTTTTTTTGAGCTATAATATTAGGATCTGGAGACGAGCTGGAGTTGTGGAAGACTGTCTTCATTAAAATTATTGATGTGCAAAAAGTGCTGTTTGACAGAAAATTTTGAATAAATGACCAAAAAAAAAACTGTTTGGAGTGCCACTATAAATGTGACAATATTAACTTTCTGTATTCCTTCTTCATAATTATAATTTTTAGCTATGCCAAGATTTATACTCCTCCAATAGTAAATTTTTTTTAAAGGGTAAATTGTATTTGGCTCACGTGTAATAATGTAGATTGTAAATAAACATTTGACAAATGATTTGCATCACAATCTCGCAATCGTCATCACAATTTTAATGGGGTTTTTGTGGTAGAAAATTCTTAAAGGTTACTAAACGATACATAACCCTAGGTAGCTATAGCTTGGGGGTCTTTAAGTCAAGTGTGAAAAGGTTACTTCTAGTTAATCGTGCTTTATCTTCTACATATCATTACTTATCATTAGGTGAGATGATGGTCAGACGCGAGCCTATTATTATCAATAAAAAAAATATAACGTAGATAGTCTATAGACCCAAACCACATTGAACGCTCATGAGACGCTGGCACAAAAATACTGACCTAAGAATATTGAAGTCTCAACATTTAGGTGTCGCTTGGGTCACATATTAATAACGAATTCGGGTCTAGCCGAGTATGCAGCTAGTGACCCAGTTTCCTTCAGCTATTTTTAGCTGAAGTAAGTAGTTACAGTGAAGAAAACCTAGTCAAATATTTAGTAAGGTCTTGTTCTATATTCAAGAACTTCTTATCATGGCTGCAAGAATGTTGAATGTTTGACTCGGTGGTTGCAGGAATGTTATCTAACGAGATATGGTAGCCCTGCAACCTAAGGTCAACTGAAGGAAGAGGAGTCATTTATTAAAAACTCTCCGAAAATGGGCCCTATTACTCAACAAGATATACAAAAAAAAACTTACGTTTTAAGAAATATATGGTTTTTATTTAGAAAATGCGTTATAAATGAAGTAATTCGTTAATTATAAAGTCTAAAAGCTTAACTTTATGACTAATTATAATATATAAATATAATATAAATAGCCTTTATTCACTGACCAAAACACAGTAGTTTCATCTTAATCTAGAAATAATTATGTCATCTGATGTTCTTCTGAGATCAGGTTGTCCTCTGACATAGGCCTCCCCCACGCTCTTCCACTTATCTCTATCGTGTGCTAATGTTCTCCATCCTCTTGGCAGGTCATCTTCCCATCTTTTGACTTGGCGTCCCTTTTGTCTTTTCCCATTCCTAGGATACCACTCCATCACGTCTTTCGTCCATTTCTCTCTTTTCGCTCTCATTATATGGCCAGTCCAGTTCCATTTTAGTTTTTTAATTTTCCGAATAAGGTCGCTCACTCTTGTCCGTTTCCTTATTTTGTCAGTCGTCCACCTGTCACGTAGATTAATGTTAAGCACGCTTCGCTCCATGCTACGCTGGCAAACCATGAGTTTGTGGTTACTTTTGCTCGTGGCAGGCCAAGTTTGACATCCATAGGTAAGACAGGGGAGAATGCACGTATTTTAAAGTTTACTTTTCATAGAAATTGGTACTGTTTCATTTTTCATTATATCTTTTAGGGACCAGTAACGTTTCCAGGTATTGCTAATTCTTCTATCAATTTCTTTCGAATGTTGGTCTTTTATTGACATTAGCGGTCCCAAGTACACGTATTCATCAACATACTTGATAACATCTTGTCCTACTTTTATGTTTTTCTTTATTGCATTTGTCATTACTTTTGTTTTTACTGGATTCATTGATAGTCCGGCTTTCCTGCTTTCTCTATCTAGTTGCTGTAACATAGTTTGTAGATCATCTGGTTCCTCTGCGAATATCACTATATCATCAGCGAATCTAAGGTGACTTAGTTTTTTTCCATTAACATTTATTCCAAAATCTTCCCAATCTAAATGCCTGAATATGTTCTCTAAAACTGCCGTAAAAAGTTTTGGGGAAAGTGGGTCAACTTGCCGTACGCCCTTCTGGATACTAAATTCTTCTCCCGGCTGTTCCAGTTGTACCTTTGCTGTAGTGTTTTTGTATATTTTTTTTTATGATTTTTATATATTTGCTTTCTACACCTTGGCTTTTTAGCGTTTTCCAGATATAGTCGTGCCTTAAAGAATCAAACGCTTTAGTATAGTCGACGAATGCAATATTGTAGTGTTGACCATATTCATTCAGTTTCTCAATGATCTGTTTCACTACGTGAATATGATCGATGGTAGAGAAATCGGTGCGAAACCCGGCTTGTTCTCGTGGTTGGTTTTCTTCGAGCTGTTTTGTTATTCGTCCAAGTATTATTTTTGACAATACTTTGTACAAATTGGACATTAAGCATATAGGTCTGTAGTTACTTATTTCGTTTTTAGCTCCCTTTTTGTGTAACAAGACAATTGTGGACTTCGTCCATTGAGTGGGTATTTGTTCAGTAGCCAGTATTTCATTAAATAGATGTGTCACAGGTTTAGATATTACACATAATGTGTCTTTCAGTAGTTCATTCAAGATTTTGTCGTCTCCAGGTGCTTTGCCACTTTTTTGTGATTGTATAGCTCTTATAACTTCAGTTTCTAGTATAGAAGATAGAAGGCGTGTCGTCTTCAGTAGTATCATTATCAGTATCTGAGGATATTATTTTATCTGACTCTGTGTATAGTTTCTTATAAAATTCTGTCGCTACTTTAGTTATTGATGTTCTTTTTGACGTAAGTTTCTCATGATTTTGCTTATTTTTAATTTTCATATTAGGTATCCATTGTGTGTAATTTTTAAGTTGTTTTAGACCTTTTTTAATTCCACCTGTTTTTTCTATTTGTTCTCTAAATGTTTCCAGTCTCTCTGCTTTTCTGTGTTTTCGTATTGACACTAGAATCTTTTTACTAACATTAGTGATGTTTTGACGGTTATCTTTTCTTTTCTCAAACATTATGCGCCTCTCATTTATTAGTTTTATGGCTTCTTCTCCTAATTTATTTTTCTTCTCTTTTTTAGTAACAATGCTTTTTAATTTCATCAGTGTTCTCTCGAGGAAATCGTATTTTTCTTGTATTGTTTTGCGGCTATCAATTTCTTCTAATACATGTTCTGCTTGTTCTAGGACGTTTAGTGGTACTTGCGGTGTTGTTATCATATATTTTGTTGACTTGATAATATACTTCCTTGATTTAGTATTGTTGCATTTGATTACTGCTCTTACCATTCTGTGATCTGAGTTAAAATTTAATTTGTTCACCACATCGACGTCAGTAAATATTCTTTATTCGCTTGACAGAATAAAATCAATTTCATTTTTGTCTCGGCCATTGGGAGAAGTCCATGTCCACTTTCTTGACTTCCTTTTCTTAAAAAAGATATTCATTACTCTGAGATTACTTGCAAATTAAAATTAAATGAGCCGCTGCCCGTTATCATTTCTCTCGCCGCTGCTGTAACGTCCTAAGATAAATTCATTATAATTTGATTGGTTGGCCCACCTTAGCATTGAAATCTCCCATAAGAATTATATTTTTGGTCTGCTTTTGCATTAATACTGTTAAGTCTTTGTAAAATTTATCTTTCACTGTCTTCGTATCTTGTTCTGTGGGTGCATGTACTTGAATGATTAACGATGGTTGTTTAAATTCAGGTAATTGTATGTTAAGGACTGCAATTCTATTTGATATTCCTTGGAAACTGATTATTTGCGCTTTTAGGTATTTTTTTATAAGGAATCCCATTCCGTGAAACCCTTGTTTTTCACCATAGAGGTAGAAAATATATTCTTCGTATTCTCTTATCTCTTCTCCTAATCTTCTGACTTCACAAAGACCGATAATATCCCACTTAATAAACCTTATGGCTTCTTCTAATTCTTGTAGTCTTGCATCAGTCATTAGTGTTCTCACGTTTAGCGTTGCTAGGTAAAATCTATTATTTTTAGTTTTTTGATTAAAGGATGTGTTTGTAGGGGGTGGTGGTCTGGTAAACCCACGGGGACCATCCGGATTGGGGTTGTTCCACTTCGGGTTATGACTAATTACTTCACTACAAATTTTCTCCCGTCTTCAGTCTGTTTTATAAGACAGGGTCCAGAAACACGAAGGGTTATAAAATGAAAGTGAAGGGCTATTAATTACTATTACACTGAAAATAACCTTTTTCTATTATATAGAGAAGTTTTGAGCCTTTTGCAGGTTTTGCCTACAATATACAGTTCACGATTGATAGTCAAAAACTTTTTTTTCAAAAAATTTCTTTAAAAGAAAAATACTATGATTGCATCGTAAAAAAAAATGCATTTAATTATAGTAACTTACTCACCCGGTGCTTATGTTTTGCAGTTGTCTGTTCTAACTTTTCAGTACATAGTAAATATTTTTAGTGATGAAATTATTCGTACTCATTACTACTTTCAATATTTCAGTATAACTTAGGTACACTAAAACTAATTAAAAATCTTTAACTATCTCAAAATATATAAATGTCTTACAAAAACATACAATATCCTAGCAACAAATTTACACAGAGAAGTTAACAAATGACCTTATATTTAAATTCATATAGACCACTCAAATAAATTGCAATCTAAGAATATAATATCCTGAAACGGCCCGGCACAAATGACAAATATCCTTAAACAGTCATGAGGTCGCAGATGGCCCGGATATTTTAGTGAATGAGGCCTACGTTTGTGATGGAGCTACGAAATTAGCTTCAGATGTTTGGATGTTAGTGGTGTTGGAGAAGGCGATGCGAGAACTATATTATCGTGCTTGGAACCGTATTTGAGTACTGGCATGTTTATAAATCAGTTACCTACATGACCAATAACATAGGATTCCGCGGCTGTATGGCAAAAAAAATAGAACCCTTATAGATTCGTCGTATCTGTCCGTTCGTATGTCACAACCATTTTTTTCCGAAACTATTAGGACTACATAGTTGAAACTTGGTAGGTAGATCTATTCTGTAAACTGCTTTACGATTTTTATTAAAAAATTATAAGCGATCAAGGGGAGTGGGGTCGGGCTTATAACAGCTGCACGGGTCAATCTTCACGGTTAAGCAACGCTTGCCAAGGTCAGTCTGTAGATGAGTGACCTAGTGTAGTGTAGTGATATATCGAGTTCCCTCCTTGTCTCGAAAAACATGTTAAACCATTGGTCCCTACTGTTATACTATACAACATGTAACGGAAAGGGTATATACATACCAAGGGCACGGCTTCTTTGGATGATATCAAACTACATTGGAAGGGTTTCAACTCAAAATAAAATACTCTAAAAATTGATACCAAATTTTCGGTTTCTTAATTTTCTTAAATTGAAACCATAACAATCGTGTCACCGCACTAGGTAGGTCAATAACTTTCCACGTTACCTGCAAATATCACGATAAATCTCTTCCGTAATTCTGTGCGCCTAGTACTAAAGTAGCCTAGCGTAAAGGCGGTGTTCTTTTGTCGGCACGAGAAAGGAGATAGTATTAAAAAACCCTTCCAATATCGTTTGATATCACCCAAAGAAGCCGTGCCCTTTGTATGTATATACCCTTTCCGTTACACGTTGTATATTATATTTATATATATATATTATACATCCTTGATAGTCGTTACGGGTAATCAGAATCCAGAAAACCTGACACTGCAAATGCCAAGGAATCTCGTGTTACCCAGCTACGGAGTTGTAGAGATCAGTGAGGTAGTCGCTCTCTGTAAAATACTAGTACTCAGTTGCATCCAATTAGACTGGGAGCCGACCCTATCATAGTTGGGCAAGTAAATAAATGATTATTGAAATATAAACACACTTTATCTACTTTAAAATAAAGATTATTACATTAAACAATAACTTGAAGGAACGACACGATATTTCAGCATCTATTCTGCAGTCCATATTAACGCGTTGAACGCCAACGCGGTCAGTGCTGACCGACAGTGAGCTTTCCCTTCAGGCCAAGCAAAAATCACAGTTCTATCCAAATTTAGACCAAATGTTTTTTTTTTATATTATTTTGACGGGAATCCAACCTCAAAAAAGAATAGATACTTATATCTAATGTCCAAATGTATGTTTTCATTAACAAAAGTCAACTTTAGTCATTAATTAATTAATTATTGAGATATTAAACGCCGGGCAGCACTGACCGACGCGGCCCGAACGGCAAGTCTAGTTGTCGGCCATCACTGACCGACGCGGCGACGCGGCGTGAACGGGAAGATGCATTTTTTTTCTTGGCGTTCAACGTGGCTGTCGCCCTGGGTCTTGTAACTTCTACGATACTACTGCAAATCTCCGTCAGAACTAGATTCAGAATACTCCTCTTGCTCGCTTCGAATATACCATCCAAATAGCACTTTATTCGTACCTCCCTGGTATTCGTATGCGACACGACTGCCCATCTGTCACAGTGTAACCGGGACGCAGTAAATTACTCGCCTTCATCATCCCTCAGGCTACTGACCTGAAGCTGTCGCACCTAACTCTTGCTGGGCATGGCTTTTATTTTACATGAACTATGTTGCTAGATAAGTTTTAAGGATTGTGCAGTAGAGAACTCTTTGCTGTGTATTATGGGGCTGTCTCTGGCTGTATTAACTTTGACGACACATATGGCGCAGTAGTTGAGCAATGGGCTGTTAAGCTACGTATTGCAGTTTTCGATTTCGATTCCGCAACAACTGTTTGTATAGTCTATAAAAAGTTGTGCCAGTTTAAATTTTTAACAAAATTCACTCGCGATATAGAGCAATTCTTTGAAAAAATAAACTGGTTATGACACCTGTGATCCCTGTACATAATGTAATAAAAACAAAATAATTTATAGAATAAAAATTTAACGTTTCGATTAGATTACAATGGAAAAGGGACGGTAAACAAGAAAAATTAAGATTTTCAAAATACTGCAGCTCCTAAGAGTTAGAAATAATAGTGAATACCAATAGAAAAGTGTCGAAGCAGCGAACATTAGTGAGTCCCAAATAAATGACTCGGTTGTTTTGAATCTCACAATGAAATTAAGCATAAAAGCAAAAGAAAAGGTAAGACACATCAACTTGGATTGCCACCCATCCACGAACGAACCTTGGCAAGCGTTTTTTGAATTTCGAATCCTACGAGCTATTAACATTTTAGCCACGAGCATCTTTGTAATTATTAATACGGTTATCAAACACACTGAAAAACCAAACTTAAATTGTAATTATAATGGATATACATATTATTGCTATATAAACTTTTGTCTGGTCACCATCAATGTTTTTTTTGACATAATGATAAGACAAAAATCTACAGAAAAGGCAAGATCACACTTGACTTTTTTGACACTCTTTCTTAATTAACTATGTGTCTACCGACATCTAAGTAACCAAAACAATTGATAGTTCCACAAATAAATAACAGTGACTTACGACTTTCATAAGAAGTAACATTATTTATGAAGTCGGTCGTCATAATATCTAGATACAGTTCTCTTTATTTATGACCGAGAAACGATATGATATTTGTCTTACTTTCATTAATATGAAATAGTTTCGTTTATGTTCGTATCAAATATGGGCACTGATTTATTTTGTTTTATGCCAATGTTATAAGAGACTCATATATTTTATGATGGTTTTAGATATGTACATGTAGTTTTATAAAAAATCTTTTTAGCAAAAAATAGAACCGACTTCCATATAAAAACACTACAAAGGCAAAAATAACTTTAATTTCGGAAGGCGGTGTCAAAAACGAAAATATACACAAAACTAAAGACACCGCCTTCCGAAATTAAAGTTATTTTTGCCTTTGTAGTGTTTTTATATGGAAGTCGGTTCTATTTCTTGCTAAAATTTTTTTTTTTCATGCTTTTTAGTGGGTCGGTTTGTAATTTATCTACTTAGTTATAAAAGCCAAAATGTCAACTACTTATCACCTTTTACAAAATATTGCTTTTCCCGGTGCAGAGCCGTTAATTTTTGAGGAGTTCTCCTTGTACATCACCATCAGCTCTACTTCACCATATGCATTGTGACGAGCATAAAGTGCGTAACATCCATATTCAAGTAATCTAATCGCAATCAACGAAATACTTATTATTGAGTAGTTTCGGTGGCCATCTGGGGTCTTCATCATCAGTTCCACTTCCTCAAATGATGCTTTTCGAGAGCAACTGCACAAGGTACTATAAGAAATACCCAAAACGCTATAGGTGTGCCTATAATATTTGAAGAGTTCCCTCGATTTCTCCATGATCCCATCATCAGATCCAAACGTGACGACAATGGGACCAACTAGAAAGTATACCCTATCAAACAAAAAAAGAATTTTCTAAATCGGTCCAGCCATCTCCGAGTTATGAGGTAACATACATAAAAAAAAAAAAGTTCTAGACGAATTGTAAACCTCCTTTTTTTGAAGTCGGTTAAAAATAGTAAAACGTATAATTTCATGATAAATAATAAACATGAAATTTTGAAAACAACATCACTGATATAGCATCTGTGATGTTTTTTTTTTTTCAAAATTTCATTGCCTAACTTGGAGTTTTTTGTCAAAATGAGATTAAATAATCAGCCTATAATGTAATACCTTCTGAGAAGTATCCCAGGAGGTAGAATATTAGGCCTCTTCTCTATCAACGGGAATCCACCATGCGGTACAATCACAAGTTGTTGAACGTCACATTTCTTCGGAATTTCGGTTAAGACCTATTCAAATGTCCTAAGGGACATGCCAGTTTTCTCACGATGTTTTCCTACTCAGTTTTGAAAGCACTGGTGATGATGTAAATTACACAAAGTAATATCCGTATCTGTGTTTGAATCCACGCCCTACCACGACTCGTAAGTCATGCCTGTAACTACTGGGTCATAAACTGTCAAGATTAGTATGATCAATTATTTTTACATTTTATTTTTATTTTTTTTTTCTGCTGTCATCCTAATTCATCACTTGTGTCTTGTATTTTGCACATATAGGTGAGCATGCTATTTATGACTGCAGGCTTACTTTTTGCTTTTCGTGGTTACGTTTAACTATTTAATAATGCTTTTGTTTATTTTTATTTATATTTAGTTGCTGGCTAATGTGGGGTGCTGGCTATGATGTGGTATCTTATTTCATGTAATTTTCTAATTTAATAATAAGTAAGTCCTATAGTTATACCACAACACTGAAAGTACCTATACTTTAAGTGTGGTGGTGTTTGTTGCGCTACTTCTGGTCAGCTAAAACATTAGGAAGTGACGATGGTCGGACGTTTTGTGAGATTTTCGGCCGCATTTGTTTCAATGAATTTTTTTATACTCACGATATTAACATCCAAGCCAAGATTTACAGTAAAAATTGATTAAGAAGATGAACGTCTTTCCAATTTACCTTGATTATTCAGAGTACAATAAAGGTAAACAGAACTAGCCACGAAGTTTGTAGATTTTAAAAACAAAGTTGTGCGCTGGCGTGAAACTGCTAGAAAACTTAAAAGCTGGTTAAGCCGGTGTACGTACGGGCTTGTAATTTACCTGGACCTACGACAAATGTAAAAGGAACGAAATGTTTTAGAAATACTCACCCTGCCGGACTCTGTTTCTCTTGATAGCTATAACCTGGGGGACGTTTTCTCAAGAGTGAATAGGTTACTTATACTTATAGGTAAGCATGCTTTGAGACAATCATCGCTTGCTATCTGGTGAAATAAAGGTCAAAAACTAGCCTAGCATCAATTAAATTATTAAAAAAATGACTGAATTATTTGATGGCATTTTAATATGGCTCTCAAATCCATTACATTTGAATATTCCCGGAAAAGAGAAAAACACTAAAACTGCGCTTTAGTGACTTTATTTTATTGATAGTGTCTTGTTGTTGATTTCATTCATGTGTCGACTAGTTAAATCATTAAGTGAAATTCACTTAATAATTTCAAAGTCCATAACATTCACTTAATACTTTGTTCGAACATAACATAGGGTTCGTGGTATGCACTGTAAGAAATAACAATCCGACACCAACATAGATCACAATATCAATACAGAAACACAAACAACAGTTTTAGTTTATAGCTCGTCGCATATTGCTAGCCGTAATATCAGCCCGTATGCTGTGTGCCGTAAGCCGACATCAGACAACACCTTGGCAGGCACTCCTGCGAAATTGGAAGAGAAAATAAACTGGAAAGTTCCCGTAGGTAATACAAGATTACACCTGAGAAGGATGCAAACATGATTTCGGCAAGGTGACGTCAGTGAATGTATAGATTGCGTATAGTTCTGCTGCTGACTACAGACAAAATGGGTTCATGGATTTAATTTCATAACAGAATAAGAATGAAATACAATGAAAAGATGTTTTTAAATTATTGTATTTTTATGGTGTAATAGAAATAAAAAGAAGATTCAAATATCGGTTAAATACCTACATATCCTACTAATCCTACTAATATTATAAATGCGAAAGTTTGTGAGGATGGATGGATGTTTGTTACTCTTTCACGCAAAAACAACTGAACGGATCTGAATGAAATTTAGTAAGTAGATAGTTGGCAGCCTGGAATAACACATAGGCTACTTTTTATCCCAAAATTCCCACGGGAACGGGATTTGCGCGGGAAAACCTTACCACGCGTACGAAGTCGCGGGTAGAAGCTAGTATATAATAATTATGAAGAATATTTTAACTCCCATAATAAAAACAATCAAGTGCTGCCGCTCTATTTTTTGTTTAGGCAAAATACAATGGTAATGCTAGCGCCGTTTAATAATAATAAATTTGATCTGACTCACTACAGAAAGCTATAAAACAATGATGCATTCATTATTATTTACTTTCTATAAAAAAATAACCTCACAATTTGAATAGTTAAAAACATACTTTAGTTTCTATTGATATACCTATGCTTCTGATATTTCAGGGTTCCGTAGTCGACAAGGAGCCCTTATAGTTTCGCCATGTCCGCCTGTTCATGGATACAGATATTAATCACGCCGACAGATAAGATATGATAAGTCTTTGTTAGTCTTTATTTTTAAACATGGTATAAAGGTATTACAAAATGATTTTAAAAGTGCACATGTTCAGCTGTATAGATAATATCTATAAATTGCATGCAAAAAAAATATTTCAAGGCTAAAGAAATGTGACTGAATGGTAAATTAAAATCATGAAAACATTTGCCCACCACATCTAAAGAGGGGATGTTTTTTTTTATTTCGTCTTAGTGTGCGGTGTTGTTGGATAGGTTAAAAATAATGGGAGTATGGCAACACCAATTTTTGATTCGGTGATCCGTTTGTGAAATATTAAGCTACAAAGTGATAATTTTCGTTAGAGTCAAATGTGTGTCCCCCTAAGCGATTGTAAACCATTGATAAACCAACTAAGCGGTTGTAGGTAGGAATTTTAACGTCACGGTAGTAGTACCTACATATAACGAAGTTAAAAGGAAAACTATCAGACCTAAGTTAGCTTCACAAATTTACGAGTGATAGTGAACCAACAGTATTCTACTCGCTTTCCGACATATTCCGTTGAAAAATAATTGATTAATTTCTTATTTGCGTAAAACAGATTTAGTTTTTTTTTGTTAGAGCATGGTACGGAACTCTCGGTCAGCTAATCCGACTCACACTTGACGTTGTAGTGAACTACGGAACTCTAAATTGCTCGTGACCCGACACGCACTTGGAGGGTTTTTTTGTGACAGTTTTTCTCATCTTTTGTTTAATTTTAATTGATGTTTTAGTTATTTTTTACTGCATGCTGCGTCATTAGATGACGCCCGACGACTAATATTACCTATTGTTTAAATTTAAACTCTCATACAAGTGAACGGGTACGTAGTGCAATATCTAAAATTAAAAAAGTAACGTAAAATAACCTACGTTCAAAACCACAAAAACTTTAATACCTCATGTTATTAAATACCTAAGCAACTAACACCTACCTACGAATTACTTAAGTTTAAAAAACTGAATGGACTAAATATCTAATGTTTAAAACATCAACAGTTGTTACATCTAAGATGGATACACCAACATTTCAAATACCAAATGGTCACAATACCTAAAATTATGCATCACTTGCGTTATTTGTATGAAGTAGTAGATCAGGTTCCGCGAGCGTAAAAGAGGGTATTAAAAGACCTAAACATCGAAGTACAGAGAATCGAATGTCCTAGGTTAGGTTAAAATAGTGTAAATTAACGCCACATCCCCTCTATTGTTGGTGAATCATTTGGTTTAGATGAGGTCAAACTCCACCAAATTCCCGCGCAGTGGGACTCTTATTTCAAGATTTTAAAGGAACCTAACCAAGCAGAACTTCTTTCTTTTTTGGTCACCTTAATTAAGAAAATTAACATTGATTATGACTTAGTATAGGAATTATAATTATTTGATTACTTTTGTAGTAGGCATTATTCTTTACAATTATGGTATTCATATTATATGATTAAAAATTTAAAATAATAATTGTGTTTTTATTTGGATTTTGAACTTTACGTAGGAACTTAGATCGGTATTTTTCATTTTGGTCAATTAACGGTGAGGTAAACCAATTTAAGGAACTTTGTACATAGGAATTTCAAGTTTCAGCTTTATGAACTTCAGTAACATATCCATTTGAGAATTCAAACTTTCGGTAGTTTGAATATAGGTGAAACAATCATTGGGTATTTAGATTTTAGGGATTTTGAACCTAAGTTATTTTACGATAGTTCTTTTAAATTTAGATATTGCAATACGTACCCAAGTGAACTGTACAATCTTCTATTGAGAAATAAAGATTCTTTAAACTTAATAAAATCATCACCAATATATAATCAACTATTAAAACTGCGCACGCAACTCGTTCATTGAGATAACGTTACTGAGAAAAAGGTTTCAGTGTGAGGCCCAAATTCCATTTATTATTTACAAGTAATTTTCCGGCAACTATCTCGGAGCATTGCTTTGATTCTAACGTAAAGAGAACGTTAACAAACTTGGTGGAAACGCGCCATGTAAAAGCTAGGAAGTTGAGCAAAACTTTTGTTTAGGCTCCTTTTTTTCAAGCTTTTTATTAGGTGCTAGCTGTGCGCGCGACTTCGTTCACGCGTGCTTTTCGTATTGAGGGTTGCTTTTTTAAAATTTTGATATTAAGTACATACATGAGTACACAAGCTCACTAATGTATGTAGGTAAGTAATTATCATGATTATGACATGATTTACAAAATTACGAAGAAATACATGTAGAATTGCACGAAAAACTTTGTAGGTATGTGGATGTAACACTTAAAAAAATCATTAAGAATTTAAACAACTTTCCTTGTTTTGTGATGTTCATCTATAAGTATAAAAATTTTTTTTTTTTTGCTTTCTCACCACATATCTACAGCAGCTAACCATGCGAGAAACAGGACTTTCGCAGATCCATACCATCACGACTCATAGTTTGTTCCTGAGCTTAATGGTCATGCCAAAACTTACATTTACCTACTGGGAACTGGCATACATTTGAACCTGAACAGATAATTGGATAGATAAAAATTATTTGGGATAAGCGGTATTCGAGGACACACGCTTTCCAACACCACAACCTATTAATATTTGTGTCTCTATCACGTTCCGTTCAAGTGAACTCACTTTTAAACTTATGCCGTTGCAGAATTTATTTATTAAATGCATTTGAACGTTTTTTTCGTATAAAACAAACAATGACTTATGCGCTCAAGATCTAGCATCTGAGTGAAGTACGGCCAATTGACCGCACTTGAACGGAACGCAGTAGTGATGTGTGGTGTCTTCTCTAGTACGTAGTACACATTACCTCAATGCCTATCACATGCTTAAAAAAAACTTTTGACGTTTTCGCCAAATATGAATAATATAGACATACATACAGACATTTTACACTAAATACATTATTACCAAAGCTCATAACTAATCTATAAAACTAGAATAAATTTTCACTCAAGCTGAAAATATCTACATGTGAAATTCATAACACTATAAAACACAATTTAAAATTCGTAGCATGCACTTATCCCGTTATTCACAAGTGCATAGTGCATCGAAATCTTTTGAAGGGAAATGTTGCAGTAGCAAGTTTGCATCCGTAGTTTTGGAAAATTACTAGGTGTGGAATATTTATTTATTTAAATTTATAAACAAAAGTGGTATATGAGCGGACTTAATGCAGCAAGGCATTCTCTACAAGACAACCTTTGGGTTAAAAAGACCAATTATAAATATATAATAAAGATTAGGAATAATTTCATGATTATATTTGCTTGCATTTAGCCCGGAATCATTCACGGTTGGATATTGACGTGGTGGGTGACGCATGTAGTTGATCAATTGGCTGTAAGTCTCGGGTTTAATTTCCACTTGGATATTTATTAATTTATTCCTGTTAGTTTGCACACTTGATTAAATATAATTTTACTAGTGCAGAAAAAAACTTCAAAATCCCACCCATACGCACAAAACGTTTTGGGAATACTTTTATTGTGCGTACGGCTAAGGAGTGGAATTCCCTGCCGGAGTCTGTGTTTCCCGATAGCTATAAAAAAAATTGATAAATTTGTCAAGGGGCATGCCTATTATCCAAGCTTTTTTATTTATAATACTACTCGCCCATTGCGAAAACGTCTAGTTGTCTTATTTACTCACTCTTTATTATTTTTGTACAGCCACATAGTATCTTTTATTTTTAACAAAACACTAAGTTTGATTGATCACCCATATGACGGCATTTGTAAAAAACAATGGCCAATTAAATATTACACACATCCATTACATTATTCGTATACTAATTACGTTAATTTTGCGTTACTCCGTCAAGCATTCACCGCGATAATTGTCATACAATTAAGTACCTTCCCGCAGAGAATTGCTGGATTCTTTACAAGGTGATTTAATTAAACTACCTATGAATTTTATGGTATTTTTTATTTGTTATTTACAATTGTACATGATAATATCATGAAATGCTAAGTTTTTGATAATATCATGTAAAATACACACATCAAAAGTGTCTAGGGATCAAGCATTTTTATGCGGATTTCTTGAGATTGAGATGTGGCTTTGTAATAAATTTATGATTTTATAAATTTATATGGATCCTTTTTGGTGCATATCATAATTTGAAACAGGAACTGTTAATCAAATTCGAGTAAAAGATGAAAATCAGCTGTCAATATTTTCCCTATAAAAACATACAACGCATTGAAGACATTATTAGTGCTACTGTTTCCCTACTACTGATTAAAACCAACGTTATTATGGAGCGGCGACGTCATTTAAGCAGGGAAGAAATGCTCAGAGCCGTGGGAATGATATAAGCTGGTTCCCGGCAACGTACTGTGGCTTTAGCTCTGAATACAAGTCAGAGTGTTATCAGTCGACTTTGGACACGTTACCGAAGCACTGGTACCGTGGCTGAGCGCCATGGAGGACGGTATCGCTGCACCACACGGAGACAAGACCGATACATTCAAATCTTAACTCGAAGAGCTCCAACAATAACCGCCATGATGTTAGCCGTGAGGCTTCATCACTCTTCAGGGAACTTAATTAGCGACCAAACAGTCAGAAACCGCTTGCATGAAGTGAACCTTCATTCCCGAAGACCGCTACGGGTACCACCTATAGCAATGCACAATCGTAGGATTCGATATCAATGGGCTCTTAAACACAGAAATTGGGCAGAAGAACAATGGCGTTTCGTGTGCTTTTCTGATGAGTCTCGTTTTGGTATGAGACCGGATACAAGACGTATACGACACTGGAGAACCCCTGGACGCCAACAGCGATTAAAATCCTGCCAGGAAGTCCATCCTTATAGTGGTGGAACCATCATGGTATGGGCGGGTATTTGGATCGGCGGAAGAACTGAGTTGATTTGGATCAGAGGCAACCTCAACGCTCAAATTTATGCTGAGACGATTGTATCTGACGTCATCGTTCCTCTACAAGTGCAAATCGGTCCCTTATTTCAGTTAATGCATGATAATGCACGACCGCACACCGCAAGAGTTGTAAGACAGACTCTCGCCGCAGCTAACATCAATGTCCTGCTCTGGCCTGCTCAGTCGCCAGACTTGAACCCGATTGAGCATGCATGGGATATGCTACAGAGAAGAGCTCTGCCGAATATGGAGGGTATCCAGTCGCAAGAAGACCTTTTTTTGTTGTTGTAACGAACATGGGCGGCCATTCCACAGCGTGATTTGGATGAACTCATTTTGAGTATGCCAAACCGATGTTCTTGTGTTGTTAGTGTTCGCGGTAGAAACACGGATTATTAATTGTTTAAGTTACCCAATAAAATTTTAAAGAAAACTGTTATTTCAGTCTTTTTTTCGAACTTTAATGTTAGTGGTTCAAATGTCAAAAATCCCTTTATTAGGAAAATGGCAAATTTCTTTATTAATGCAAAGGTGACTTGGTTTATCGTTACTGTGACAAACGAAAACACTTTATTTGATGAATCCTTAAAGAAAATTTTAATTAATATCAATCAGGAGAAAAGTTATTGCAAAAATATATGTTGATCCCTAGACACTTTTGATGTGTGTAATTAGTATTAAACATAGGAAAAAAATATGTACAATAAATTATACACCTTATATAATTTTTAATAACTGGGTCATATTCAAAATAATTGTAAGTTACGGATATGAAACAGATAAGAAAATGATTTTGTTGTAACAGAGAAGTAACAGAGAGGAATTATTAGGGCCAGTTTATAATCACATACTTATTATAGAAAATTAGAAGTTATCATAAAAATAAAATATCCTTCTCTATCCTATTCAAAATGGCTTGAGATAAAATGCAAACAAATATTAAAATTTATAAACTTAAATAAAAAATATAACAGGTGTATTTTATTTTGATATTTAAACAATTAATTACAACAAATTATGTACTAAAATACAAACTACAATAAAGCATCAAAAAATTCATCCTCAACGCTGTCGGCTGGCAACGTACCCAAGATACTGGCGGCATTGCCTCGTTGTATGGCAATGCTTAGCCGTTGACCAAAGAAATAGCCAGCCCTTGGGTCGCGGGAAGCGTCAACAAGCCTTTTCGATATTTCTTTAAAAAGGCTGTGAGCACACGGGCCCCATGGTCCGAGAGTTTCGACCCCAAACGGCTCGAAAATATAGTTATCACCGAGATGACTATATTTACGCCGCTTGAGGTTTTCCGCAGCCGCAGCGGGAGCGCCAGCACAACATGATGAACTGGGAAGATGGGATGGCGCGACAGTATCGACACAAGTTGCGTCCCACACTAAAGGCCTACCCATCTTCCACGGAAACAATGACATGCCGTCCGGTCTCTTGCCATCGTCACGCGCCAGTCCAACGGGTTCCAATACGGCTGGAACGCCGACGGTGACAAGGGCTCGTCGGATAATGTCATTTAAGTTGGCATGTCGTGCAAAACGACCCGCACTACGGCTGCAAGAGAGACCATGGTGCCCGAGGCTGTTGACCGCTTCCCCACAATTACAGCGATGAGGGGAACAACAAGGGGCTCCTAGGCGTAGTGAAGCAGCGATGCGGAAAGTGGTGTCGTCGAACAAAGTGCCTAGATTTGAGGACGGTAGAGCATGTAGCCAGAGTCCTGATTCCCACCTTCCCACAGCCAGCAGACGAGCACACTCAGCAGAAGTAGCAGACGTGGTTAGTAAATTATTCAGAACTACTCTGCAGAGCGGCTCGTCCCACCGCCTCTGGGAAGATGGTATAACAGGTAGGTCAGAATTCGGACAAGCGAGATTCCAGGCATCAATAGCCTCAGTGAAGCACGGCACATTAAAATTAATCAGTGTGGAAGCCAGGATATTCCTGATTAATTTCTCAGTGCTGTGGACCGAGGAAATGAAAGCCGGTAAACTAATACTAGAAATTTTGCGGATTCCGAGCCCTCCCATGCGGATGGGAAGAGAGGCTTGGGCCCAAGCTCGGTCATCCAAAGCCACATTCAGAATTAAGGACAAAGTTCGTCTGATAATTTGATCCATTTGAACTAAAAGTTGATGGTGCTTCCACAAATGGGAAGCACGAAGAGAGTATGTTAATTTAGGGCCGAAACAGCAGAAACGAATTATAGTGATAGCCGAGTGCATATTGATTTGGAGCAATCTTTCCGAAACGTCATTGAATTTATTAATTTGTTCTGCAATAAAGTCGGGAAAGGAAGTATCAAAGATTGGAGAACCAAGGAGACGGAGAGAACTTTTCTCAATAATTTGAATTCCAGGTGCTATTTCGTTAAATTTAGAGAGAGTCACTAGTCTGTCAGTGTTATCTGTTAAAAATAATTCACATTTTGAAAGGTTTAGGTCAAGGCCAATAGAATGTAGTTCATTTTTTAAGAAATTTAGGTCTGCTAAAATATTTTCTACATCACCTCCCAAGGTTCCGTCGTCAAGATACCAAACATTGAATTTAGAAATTTAGCTTTCGAATTATTGGGTGAATAGCTAAACTGAAAATCACTGGCCCGAGGGGGTCACCTTGTTGACAGCCAACAGCTGATTCTAATAGATTGTCTCGAAACAATAATTTGGATGGATTTCTGTAGCATTGCCAAAGGAAACTATAAATTTGGGGTAATTCTTTTTTAGTCTCAGCCAACAAAGTGTCCCTGTAAACTGAATTGAAGGCGTTCTTTATGTCAACCTTCAGAATGGCCTCGCTTTTCCCAGAATTTAGGTATGTCGACAAAGCGTGTACAGCAGCCTCACAGCCCCCTTTGGAACCGTAACCAAGTTGCAGGGGCTGAAATTTTTCCGAAACAGTCTCACCATAAAATTTACAGCAAATCTTGGCTGCCATACGGCGGTAGGTGGTTCCCACGGCAATGGGACGAATGCCGCCATCTTTCTTGCGTAGCGCACATAAATTGGCGCCATACAGAATATCGATGACAGATTCGTTTACCTTGCCGGAGAGCATAAGGTTAACTAGAGCCGTCAGCTCCCTCAAGAGCGACTCACCAGCTACCCCGGCGCCTGAACAAATGAGGTCCTTCAGGTGCTGCGGACTCAGGCCGTCGAGACCGCCAGCTGAGCCGCTCCGGAACGAGCTAACGGCTGTGATTACCTCTCGACCTGAAATGGTGAGGGAGTGAATATCAGGATCAGGAGGGTCGGGAAAAGCAAGATCATACGCTGGGGCAGGGTGTTTGGTCTTCAGAGCTTCGAGAGTTTCTGAAGAACATGGTGCCACCACATCGCTGCTGAAGAGAATCCTGGCAGCTCCGCTAATATCACCGTCCCCTAACTTCGTTTCTACCAAATGGGATATACCTCGTGAAGGGGTAATTCTAAGAGAGCGAGAATCGAAATCAAAACTTGGAGCCGAAACATTACAATTTTCTTTAATTTGAGCTGTTAAAGTCTTTTTTGTGGCCGGATTCTTTTTCACGTGAAGAATTTTGTAGGGGAAGGTAAGCAGTTGTTCCCAGGCGCTTTGTGAGTTCTCCCGGACAGCTTGGCGAACGCAACTAGCCAGGTGTTGAGCAACTAGAGGTTTGGCGCCGCGGGGAACTCGCTTCAGAACCGGAACGGATTTTTTTAAATTTGAAAGTGTTTTCCAAAAAGGGTCGGAAGTGGTATTAGAAGCCGTGCAAATAGGTATGGAAGCAGAGTCTGAAGGTGCATTTTGTGACTTATGTATTTTCCCAATATGCACATTCAGACCCCGTTTACCTTTGAAAAAGCGTGCCTGGGTACAGAGCGGGCATCTCTCCAGGGTGTTCAGCGATGTTGAAGGTTGACTAGCACCACCAACAACCACATCGCTGTTGCTACTGAACATCAAAAACTAAAATAAATAAAATTTAAGAAACTATATTAAAACTATAATACATTAAAAATAACTTAAAAATTAAATAAACTAAGAAAACTATAGAATATAAAACAGAAAAGTTCATTAAAATTGCACTATGTTGCACTAGTTTGGCTTGAAATAGATTTTTTGGATATCCTGATAGATTTAAATGTACTTTCCTTAGTATTTTCAGAAGTCTTTGAATGTTTTTGTCTCTTGTTCTTATGCTTGGGTGATAGTGAATGGTCGTTACTTTCCTTTAGTGGATCTAGTTTCGGTTTCTTTGCAGCAGGAACACTGGGATATCAGTCAGCTTCTCATACTTCTCTTGGTTCACCATCGTAGGATATGAGTAACATTTACTTCCAAAAACCGGCAGATCACATTATATATAAGGAGTTGCACACAAAATAAACTTCAACTTTTGATATGTGGCTCTTGTGGAGGAGCCACCATAATTTTGCCAACAACACGTGTGGTCGTGTGTAAGAGATCTTTGAATAGTGTATTAGTTTTTCGGCAAAATAAACAATAATATAGTACTCTGTGACAATAATGAATTATTAGAAAATAAATATCGTTTTAAAATAATATCTCGTTGTTTGACGTTGACGTTGACGTTTTAATAAAAAATCTATACTAATATTATAAAGCAGAAAAGTTTTTTTGTTTGTTTGCTTGAACGCACTAATCTTCGAAAGTACTGGGTGGATTTGGATGCAATTTGGTATGGAAGAAGCTTGAAGCTTGAGGAAGGTTATAGGCTACTTTTTACGTGACTGCAAAAAAGAAGAGTTATGTTTTTACCGTGATAGAATCCACGGGAGCGAAGCCCCGCGTGAGTACTAGTATTATTCAGCACAAATACACAGTGAGTTTCGTTAAATACGTTTGTGTTACGTCAAAGTGCAAAATAATAATCGAAAAAAAATAATAATAATAAGAAATAGAGGTTTGGAATGTATCTGTTTCTGGAAGGCTGATCCAAGCAGCTCTGTCAAATCATCTATCAAGTGTAATTTGGATTTTAAAAGGAAACTTAACTGACTCTATACTGCTCATGAGCAGTAATACAAAATCCCTAGTTTCCCTTTCCCTTTTCCTTTCAATCTCCAAACCATCAAAAAATACTATTCAACACTACCTCAAAGCAAAGACAAATGTAAATAACGACATTTTTTACCATAAAAAAATTCTATTTTACGATGCCAGGAGGCTTAGTTTAACCCATTTTAAAGTTTTGTGTAATGATTTTAGCTTAATAAAAAAAATAGGATAAGTTTTATGGTTTGTTTACATTTTGCCTAATTAATCTAGTTTGAATAGGGTATAGGCATGGTAAAGGTACAGCTGACACACGTGGGTGTGTACCTTAAATTACATTATATTCATGACGCCACCAATAACTCGTTGATTGCACATGGATAAAATACATTTTTCACGTTTTATATTGTCTGGAGACATTTTGATCGAATCTATCCATATTGTCGTTTCGTGAAGATTATCTTCACAAAATTATTAATATAAAAGTAAGGAAGAAGTGGGGTAGGTATGATTAAAATGTAGTTTTATTTGACTACAATGTTAATAAACCTTAACCGTTCATATCTGTTACGTCACAGAAAAAAGTAACCGATATGATAACATATATGAATGAATTGCTTATGTCTAACCTAAAAAAATGTCTTTCGCTGTATCAATTCTTACTCTTTAACGAATCGTTTTTCTTATAGAAATTGCACTATTACCTATTAATTCTAAGCTGTGTTATAAAACAATAAAATTACTTACCAATGCTTTAAATGTCTCACAGTAAAATGTAACTCTCAATTGTTGAATAATCACTGCACCACAAAAATCTCGACACCGTATGATCAACAAAATGGCCGAACGTTTTTGATTCGTAAATGAGTAGGACATTAAGTGACTATTATAATGGTGCAGTAAAATAATTTTGATAAACTACCATAAAGAGAATAAAAATATGACATAACAGAAATTAGTGAAATCAGGACACGCATTAATTAATTAATTATAAATTACACGTTTTTTTCATTATAATATTTATCGAATTAATTGGGCTTGAACCATACTCTATTAAGAAATAAAATGCTTCTGAATTGTAACACTAATATTGAATAATAAAATATTTTTAAAAGTGCCGCCAAGAATGTGGACACAGGTTGCCTCTATAAAACAAAATCTACCCCTTGGTAGATTTTATTTGAAATTATTAATTTATTAAGATTTATGGAGGATTTAATTGCTTGGTATTATATTTAAACAAGTTTGCAATCTGTTTATTAGAGAATTTATAAGTAGTTATGCCTTGTTATAAAAATAACTATGTTGGACGTTAAAAAGTACAATAATTTTCAATATGACCCAACTATAGTCATCATAATGCATCTGTAGCACTGTACATTAAACGTAGGTAAGCCAGGTAGTGCATTAATGTATTTGTTACGTTTATTCGTACATATAAGGTTAGGAATCCTAACCTTATAGGATACAGGTATAGTTGTTTGTAGTTACGTAGTTTCATGAAAATTGTTTAGTAGTACAGAATTGTTCAGCAATTCGGCTTCGAAACCCTTTTCTAATGAATATTTCGATATAACTAACTTCTCTTCTATCGGACTTCAATACCGAGAATATAGTAACATATATGTACCGTAATTGGTATGGACAGCAAAAAAATTTCCAAGCGCCCTCCTTAGCGCTGATCTGTAGATATCCAATTCATATTATTTTATTTGTAAGCAGGATAAGAATATTCTTCTTCAACATCCGTCAGAACACAGTCAGTCGGCATACCTGTCAAAGAGGTGTTAGTAGTCATAATTTTAGTACAGTTTTCTGAGTAATTGTGACCGTCTGAAGCGATCCTCCTCTGATCCAATGGGGCGCCATAGCAGACATCACTTTGACCAGCCCATCGCAACAAAATCTACCGCACGGCCTAGAGCTTTCGACTTATCTTCATCTTTGAGTTAAGATAAATAAGGAGATATAAACTTGTTTACAAGATATAAATAGTATGTACTATTAACTTTACTATACAAAGTAGTATGATTGTGTACTATGTTACTTCAAACTATACCGACTACAGTATTTGTTCAGATAGCTTAAATGAAAACATCAACACATCGAGATGACTTAAGAATTAACTAAAATCGTATCTACAAAACAACACCACTTTTGTATTTTTACAGCCACAGATATCGCAGAACTATTTATATATGTGGAAGGGTCAGAAAGCCGATTACAGGTCGCCTTAGGAACGGAAAGCTTTCGCATGTAAGCCACTAATGTAACTGGCTTATGAAGGATGAACATGACAACGCTGTTGTCAAAATATTAGGGGATAACCTAGTCAGATTGAAGAGCTCATAGCTAAACAGTAACAATCACACATCTTCAACGCTTGCCGTTGTTCGTTCGTGGTTGGATGAGCACCTTATCATACCAACATTTCCTTTTACTGCGATATACAAGATGGGCATGGAATGGAACAATTTTGTCAAAATTAACGTGTTACACGGTTACGTGCAGGTCAGATAGGTGGTTCTGTACACAATATTGGTATTCAGTTCAACATCAATATAGTTGAGCAAAAGCTGAGTTGCTTTATTAAGCCCTATAATTTTACACTGAATATTTCATATGTAATATTTTATAGAACTGGGTAATCTCGTCTTTAAGAAGGGAAAGTTATTGTTAATGCTGTTTTTATAACTACCTCGTGTTTCCTCGTAAACTTGCGCCGGGGTCTGCAGGAACTTGTCTGGAAGATTGTCTGGAAGATATCGCTTTTAGCGATAAGACCGCCATTGTAACCATAGAATTAAGAAAATGATGTTAAATAGGTGTGTTTAAATTTTGGAGTACAATAAAGTATATTCTATCTATCTATCTAGCTAACTTCTAAGAGGAACGCGGATAGAACAAACTCGCCGCCACCTCGGGTCTTGGACTAGGTCTAGGTTTTGAGGCGATGCACAGGGTAGTTCAACACCTCACTACCCCATGCAGGAGTCGAGGCCGGGACAAACCCGGCCAGCACTAGTGTGGGGCTGCGGAAGAATTAGGTTTCCCGCGGCCCCTTGCGCACGTGCGTGGAGACACTGGGGTGGTTTTAGCCGGTAAGAGTCCGGCACGTCCCTCCGCCGTTCCCCAGGCGGAGGTAGTCCATTAGGATTTTTGCCCATTAAAAAAAAAGGTCTAGGTATAAGTCCTTTTGCGGGCGGCGAAAAGGGTTAGCTTATCGTCCGGTAAGGACCAGGCCCAAGTCGACAGCGCATCGTATTCCACACGCGCCTCAAAGAGCAGTCAGCACCATTGCCAGATGGAGTTGCTGGAAAGTTTTAACGAGATACCGCGGCCCAGGACCACAAGGGCAACTGAAAGAACACGGTGGATTTTTAGTCAGTAGAAGTCTGACACTCCCTGCCTCTCCACCAAGAGTGGAAATAGTCATTTGATAATTTTCCCATCGAAAGCAGTTATACCTTTTTTACGGTGGGAAAATCATCAAATGACTCCTCCCACGCTTGGTGGAGCGGAAGGGAGTGTCAGACTTCTACTGACTAAAAACCCACCCTATTCCTTTACTCTTACTTTTCGGGGCCACTTTATCTCGGTAGAACATTCCTGCAGCACCGATAACCTAAACAACCTACTCTATGTCAAGTATTTTATTCTTAATTTCAGAGCCAAACAAGATGACGGAAATTTACATCTTAAAGATCCTACTGCGTGATGACTCAGCCGTGCGTGATAACAGTGCATATAGAGCTGACGTAATTATTTTTAAATGTATTTCTTATCGGCAAACAATACAAGATTAACAACTAAATTTAAAGTATAAACAGAAGGATTAAATACCAACTTCCCCGTCACATTTTCTAATAAAGTTCACTTTCAGATAAATTTTAAAACTGCTTAATCACAAAAATAGAGTATTAAGTAACACCTATATATTTACTCAACGCCAACTCAGTACTTCAAAAAGCAAAATTATAGGCCTATAAATACTCAATATTCGAAGCTAATGATACTACAAATCGTTACACGAACTCTTTTTGCAAGTTAAAGCACTACCCACAAATGTGTTTTATTTCAACTAACACTAATGTTTCTAAGTTACATGAACAAAGAAAGTTTTAATAAATACCTAACTTATGTTCCCGAATTGCACTCACATTCTTAATCTTTTTGAAAACCGCTTTGATATTTCAATATCTCTATCGACAGAACGTTAATTTCAACCTATCAAGATCTTATAAGAGGAGCGTTGGTCGTCCGCCAGCGTGATGGGCAGACGACATTGTTGCCATCATGGGTATACCCTGGATGAGACTGGCATATGAACGTGGAGCTTGGCACAAGCGAAGAGGCCTACACCCAGCAGTGGGTGAAGTCAGGCTGTGGATGATGATGATGATGACTCAATAGGTACTGTGGAGGTCTGCTATGCGAGCGGTCAGCCTATCGCACTGGCTGGCATAGTTTGAAATGTTTGAATTTAGATCACAATGTTGGACATGCGAAGAAATTGTTTTTAACAAGAGGGAGAACGGCTTGGGACCGCGCCGCCCGGATAGCAGACTCAATATTAAAATAACGTGAAAATGTAATTAGAATAATCTTCCTTAAAAATGTAAACATAATATTATACAAAGTATAAAACCTACCGCGTTTGTATTTAAAATCCCGAGTCCACACGTCCCCGTTACAGTACCATTAAAGCAGAACGAGTCCGGGTTGAGTCAAATCGAGGAGACAGTTCTAAAATCACCAGCTGCTTCCAGTCTACATGGAGTCTACTACTTTTACATGGAGTACCTATCTGACTAGCACAACCAATTTGATGGTAAACACAGTACCCCTCAGGAAGACTATTATCATCTAGCTTTTTTTCAACGTCTTCACATACTTCCGAGGCTCGGAGTAATCTCGAAATGTAAAGACGGTCACTCATCCACGAAATAACCTCGGCAAGCGTTGCTTAACCTAGAATACCGATCCGTGCGTCTGTAATTATTTAGCCACGAGCTCCAAGGAGAGAGAAACAGTGGGCGTTAGTCTTTGGAAGTGAATTACACTGGTGTCGGAAGATGTAAGTAATATAAGGTTTTATGACGGCTACGAGGTATAACTTATTCATATTAGGCAGCAATAAAAAGTACATAAATGTGACGATGTTATAAAGGGGGATTGTAATATAAGTTTTCCCTAACGGCCAGCTTAGTTCACTGAAGAAGTTCTGATAAGGACCTGCCAGATTTGTTTGACGCAATTGTTAGACAGGGAAAAGATAAAGTTCTATGCTCAGTTAAAAGAAATAAATATATTATTGAACCCATGACGAGATTAAAGCACAAGTTAAAAATTAATACCAAAGGTATGAGGATAGGCCAGGGTTTTTTTTAGGTGGGTAAATCAATTAATACCTCCTCCGCTCTTGGTGGAGCGGAAGGGAGTGTCAAATTTCTACTGACTAAAAACCCACCCTGTTTCTACAATTGTTCTTACGTTCCGAGGCACGGTATCTCATTAAAACATTGCCGCAACCCTGACAGGCGATTGCTCTGTAGGGCCCCGTCAATGCTGCTCTGATGACTGCTCTTTGAGGTGCATGAAACGCGATGCGCCGTCGATCCGGGTCTGGTTCTTACCAGACGTTGAGCTACTTGGTGGCTGGAGATCGGCTCGTGATCCCAGGTGCCCGGGGCATCTCCTGCGGCGGCTAGGTCGTAAGGAAGAGGGTTGTCTCTCCCACACGCGTTCACCCTCCTCCTTTGCTAGCATGATTGCGTCGCAGAAGGAGGCGAACGGCATCCCAATCCCTCTCGTCTAAAAGCGTGTTGATAGTCGAGAAATACATGGTCCATGTGCTGTTCTAATTTTCAGTAGGTATACGAAAAAAATTGTAACCTTTCCCGTAGTTACATCTTACCTAAATATATATTTAAAACCTTCAAACATGATAGTTCAAGATATAATATTTCCTAAACTTTGACCCACAAAAGAATATTCTTACCGTATTCTTACAGATTTTGGTCCTCAAAGCCGCAGTTTGACACTGACGCCCCTTCATAAGCCGAGCTTCATCACCGGTCCCATAAGGACCGTAACCTCGAGTCTACTGCCTACCACGTATGAGTACAAAACGTTATAGAGTACATTTATAATAATCGTTATATACCTGCAACAAATACTAAAAGGGCTAGACAAGTACCATTCTGTTCAAAACAGCAGGATGATCTATGAACAAACTACAATATACTTAATAAAATCTTGTTACAATATGTCGAAACGTCACGTAATCAATCAAAAGTTTATGCTTTGTTTGACAATTATCTTCTGCTTCTTTGTTTGAGACCAAATTTTAAAAATAAATATAACTGTCTAATTTACACCAAACAACTATCTATAATTTAGTATAACATAAATACATAAATTACTGTAAATCGTTGCAATCCGGGAATTATCTTCAAAACAATCGTCGGACTATTACGTAATCGACATGCTCACTTCGCTATACATACATGCAGTGAATTTCAGTATCCTAAAATCAAATGTTCATTAAAATCATGAAGCTTTTAGATAAGAGATCGGATCAGCATTGCCAAGTTACCACAGAGAGGTCTAGAAGTCTATGAAAAACTCCACTATCGTGAGATAAGCTTTTTTGTTGTTCCGACATGACAGTTTTTTTAATTTTAGCTCAAATCACGGAAGGCCGCCGGCTGCCTCAAAGGTGGTACATTTTGTGACGTTTCAAATTTGAGGGGTTAACAGAATGCTTTAGTTTCCATCGTTCTTTTAGTGAAATCAAGCCAAAATATTATTTATTTTATATAGCTCCTTTTTATGAATGGGAGAACACTGTGTACTGGTCTCGATTCGTTTTTATGTTTTTATATGTAATAACATTGTTCTATGTTAACTCAACTTTACTTTCTTCTCATACGTATAAAACTTGTATTATGGTCACATTGTGAACTATGTTTTGAAAAGAGTAACCATAGCGTTTCTTACCGGTTATTCTCCATTAGAGACGATCAATTACGACCCGTGCATAAGCTTCTGACGTTTTATAAGTACTCATGTAAGCCTATGTGAAATCTAATATTTTCTAATATAAGCTCGCTGTAAAAAAAAAAAATTACTTCGCAGCTATGTAAACATTACGATACACTAAATACCGCCTAATATAATTTGAAAGGCTTCAAATAATTAACAAAATTACCACAAGAATTACGCCAGTACTGCTTACGATCAAATTCAGTGCAAGAGAATTTGTATACCTTGTCTATTGAATACGCCGTGGTCCCCATATCTCGGAGCCTTGCGCGGAGAACTTTACGAATGGGCAATAGTATTCGTTTCATTGCACCCCGGTGTCTACTGACGTGATATCTACTTCATGCCAGGCTTTACAAAGAATTTCCCATTCTAATTCAGTCAACTTTTTATGTTTAAGTGCTTTCAGGTGATAGTTTTATGTTTTTATCGTTAAATATTGTTAGAGCACGTTCTCACTAAATCGTGACGACAGATTATCGTGTCGTTATAAGCAGCGTGGCTAGTAAATGGAGGTGTTCATATATAGAGCGACACAATTAAGCACCCACGACTTTTTCTTGCTGTGACTATAGATTGTGAAGATGGAAACAGCTACTGGCGTTAGTCGTCTAACGATAAATTAATCGCCACGACATAGTGGAGAACGCGTCCTGATTTTATGTGTATCAAGTTCTTGTTATAATAGGCAGTTTAATTAATGTCATAGCACACATAACTCCCGCCATTTCTCAATCAAAATAATATTTAAAACCAAATTGTCATTACTTGAAAACCATAGCAAAATACAACAATCCAATCCTCAAACTAACCGACGCGATGGTGACGTCGAAAAAACCTTTATATAGTGAATGTGTATACACAGTAAAACTATCCACAATACACGAATCCGGACACCATTCTAAGTGACACCTGATGCCATTGAATGCAATTCTCTGCCTCAGGGACCACTTCGCTTCGTGGAGCAAATGGACCTCACTAGTATACGGGGGCGTTCTTCGTTTTGGACCATTAGAAGCGAATGAAGGAAACAAAGTGAAGTATGGCGGCCTTAATGCACAAAGAAACGTGGTATGTAAGGTGCAGCAGCTGGTTCGAGGAACGTGGAGGCTAGATTTATCGAATTTTACTAAAGGAAAAACTTTGTTACTGCATCTTGAGAATGGATAATCGATTTGATATTTTAAAGCTAGTAAATCGCTCGAATTCGAATCCAATTGTACAAATGTTTCAAGATCGCTTAGTAGCGTTCAGCGCTTTTTAACAAAAACTTTTGTTAACACGTTCGCTGACAGTGAGCACTTACCCTGACACCACATTACGACAGTAGAATTTTCCACGACGTATTCTTAAAAATAAGTGGCCCGTCTCTCGACGTACTGTCATAACGTACTATTTTAATTTCCCGCCTAACGACGTACTGTCAGCGAATGTGTTAAACTAGCGTAAGCCACTAAATCCACAAACATCTTAAGTACTCTCTTACAACAATAATTGAAGATTTTAATTGACAATGTTTCGACCATCGGATTAGCCTTGGCTCGTGGTTTGCTTAAAAAATCACTTCCTTACTGACATAAGATGACGTTTAAATTCTAAGTAAGAAAATTATGGATGCATCTTAGATTACTAGCTTATTTATCTCTTTACTTAGTTTGATCAACAGTGTTTAAGTGGTTTAGACTTGAAAGTGTAACAGACAGAGTTACTTTTGTATTTATAATATCAGTAGGGATCAACGCATAGTTAATGCCTTAATGTTGAGGGTCAATTTGCTTGAAACTTCAAACTTACAATTTCATTATAAGTACAGGTTCTGTTTTAGTGCGGTGGTTGAAATTAGCCTAGTAGTTGCATTTAGTACCTTCATGCCTAAGGGCGATGCTTAGGTAAACCGAAGGACCGATTCCTCGAAATTTTCACTTGTACATTTACAACAAATAACGTCCCTTTGCTTATGAAAACAACCCTAAAACTAGCGACCAGCAGACGAATAAATATTCACCAAGCAACTGTGCTATCATGTTATGTGCAATGTAAATTCAGGCCTGAAACATTTAGACCACGTAGTATCCCTCGGTTGGGGATACGGAACCCTTTGCTAGCGATGTGTCTGGAATGCAATACTGGATTGTATCCGATTGGCTTTTGTTTTTATTTTTTATTGAGTTGAAGATTTGTTTGAGGTAAGTAGTCTATACTAATATACAGAGGCAAAATTTGTTTGTAAGTTTGCATGTTCATTTTTTCATTGACAGTAGTAGCTGTGTTGTGTAATTTGGGCTATAAATTATTTCGAAATCTACATAAATGAAGTTGCGGGCTAAGTGCTAGTAGTGTGTTATAAAGTGAGTGAGTACACCAATTTATTAACATTAAGTGATTAAGTTTTCACTGGCTGGTAAAATATTGAGAAGTAAGATTTAACGGAAATTATTCAAATATTATTGTTTCAATTATAATGTAACGTTGTTGCGCGTAGCATTTCGTATTATATTGTACCACTAAGAAATCAACGTCTTGTTAAATGACTGATAGAGACAGATATAGTTCATGGTATTTTTCACAGACACTGTCAGTTCAAAATTTAACAGATAGCATAATAATAATAAACTTGCTTGTAATTAGCGACTTAGTTTTTATATATTATTGTTATAATATATAAAAGTTAGTTATAGTTAAATAGTTATTAGTCTGTAAGCCTTCCGAAAATAAAATAAATAAATAAATAAATAAATAATATACGCATTCTTCTAATAAAAATAAATAAATAAATGGATAAAAATGTAGTCATTCATATAATCATTTTTTTATACATTTAATATCACATAAGTATATTAGCTCCAAATTAAACTCTTCACCTGTGAAAACTAGATGAGACTACCGTTCTGTAGTTATGGGATTCTGTTAAATAATCTTCGCTAAACTGTAATTTAGACAGATGTATTTTGATAAATATGTCTGTAAGTTTATTCTAGTTATATATATTATGTATATATATTATATATTTTATTACACTTGTAATAAAACTTTTACATTGAATATATTTTATCTACTTACAATGAGACGGCAAGGGTGTGGGGTCCTCAAATCAAACTCAGTGAGTGTATTCATGTGCTCAAACCCTAGAGCGCACTACCTAGCCATTGCCGAGAAAAAAATCCTGAAATTTAAAATATATTTTTTGTAGTATAATGTAATAAATCGTTATAAACCATTTCTTTTGAACTTTTATACATTATTGAAGCGCGAATTTAATAATTTTTAACTTTTTAATAATTAGAACTTATAGAAGAAATTATAAAAACACTGTGCTACTGTAAAAAAGCTGCATTTATTTGTTGTGCAAGTTGTCGAAAAAGATTGTGTTTTTCTTGTTTTTATGATAAATCGTTATCATCCCGGATTGTGTATTCTTAAAGATGAATGATTGAAAAAATTGCTAATGCTATAAACATTTTATCATAAATATTCATTCTATTTAATAATATATTATTTTATAAAATATGTTTAAAAGAACTGTGGCTTTTGTATTTGTTCTATTTACATTCCTCCGTCTTTTATACGTTCTAATCATTAAAAAGTTAAAAAGTATTAAATTCGCCATTCAATAATGTATAAAAGTTCAAAAGAAATGGTTTATAAATTTTAGAATTTTCTTTTTTGTTCAAACTTTATTAATTTTTTTCTCGGCTATGGCTCAATAGTGTGCTCTAGAGTTTGAGTATATGAATACACTCACTGAGTGCTAACTACACGCGGAACCTCCCTTTGATTTGAGGACCCCACACTCTTGCCGTCTTCTTGTTAGTTCATTTTTTTACGCACCTGCCATGCTATCTCTTCATCACCCATGGTTAACTGGTAGAGAATGCCTATGGCATTAAGTCCACCTTTGTACATTTTGTTGCAAAAAGTTTTAATGAATAAATAAATAAAGATATCTGATCCATTATTCTTCTTTTGTCAATCTTTGTTATTTAGGCTATTCTTTCAATACACATAAATATTACGAGTACTCGTACCTGAGATTTGCTGTTTATATAGATTAAAAATAATAGTTCCAAAGTATCAATAGTATTTTGAATTTGTGAGTTTTAGATACTTAAGAGCGTGTATTCCATTCCAGACGAAAACAAAATGTTTTAGAGGTTTTTCAAGAGTTATATCGTAATGATATTAGCAGATTATTCATAGTTTATTACAGTTATGGTAATACTAAGTCTTGATTTAGTGCGCTGCAATATAAAATTAAAATTTTTATTGACAATTTTTAATGCGAAGGCAATCTTGTCAAAGCAATTTCCAAAAATAGACGTCTAAATTACACGTTTATAGTTTTAAATTAAAATTATTTTAATTAAATACGAGTCTAAGACACATTGTACCTTATTATACTGACTTAACAAATGACTGCATGACAAAAAAAAAACAAAATAAACCAGAACTCATTTATTATACAGTACATCTAGTCACCTTTAAACCCCATCCAATTTATTTGGACGACATCCGGATAGCCACAATGATGTTGACAAATCGACCAGCCATACTGTACCGCCTTTTTGATGTTCGATCTTTTAGCCGCAGTTATCGAACGTTGCGAGTTGAGTTCTCGGTAAACTCGAACGATTCGAGTGAATTAGATTTTTTGAATACGTATCTACGTTTCGTTGAATGTATCCGTTGATGGAATGAACATTGTCCTTTTTGATTTTGGAATGCTATTCGAAAATTGTTTCGATTTTTGTGTTATTTTTTTTGTTTTAATGTTTTTTAGCGTGTTTTATAACTCGAGAGTGAATGATAACAAGATAGTCTGGATATTCTGTGGTCATATGGTTTCCATTCACTCTGTCGCAGGAACATGAGGTATCTAAGTGCGAGGGAAAGTATGAAGAATCTGGCAATAGGGCCTGACTGGCAATCCGTACTCATCTCCAAGATGACTACGTTTTCAGTGGAATGCCTTTTGATTCGGTGTTCCTAATTATTCTGTATTTCTAATTCTCTAAAACTTAAAGTGACTACGGATCTTAACGATATTGCTGACCGTCCTGACGTCCCTAAATATTTAATAATGTAATTTTATCCGTGACTTCGCTACCGTTGTTTATGGTTGACACGCCTCGTTGGTCTTGTGGTTGCAAATGCCACTGCTGTGCCCGAGACCGCATCTTGGGTTCGAATCTCGCGTCAGATAAAAAGTGCTAGTAGGTTTTTATGTGTGAAATTTCCCAGTTATTGTAGCCCGGAGTTTGGCAGCTGGTGGTGTGATAATCCTCGTGCCTCGGAAAGCACGGTAAGCCGTTGGTCCTGCATCTAAGGGCGCCTTCAAATTAGCCGCGCGGCAGCAGCCCGGCTGCAGCACTGCCGCCGCGCTGCTTTGAAAATCCATATAAATATAAACGCGCAGCGGCAGCGCTGCTGTCGCGCTGCAGCCACGCGTCATTTATTTGCATTTATTTGTATGGATTAACAAAGCAGCGCGTTGGCAGCGCTGCAGCCGCGCGTCAGCAGCGCGGCTAATTTGAAGGCACCCTAATCTCTCTCCAGTCGTGGCGGAATATGCCATCCCATCGGACAATGAGAGTAAAGGAATATGAGTGCATCTGTACCTGCGCACATACTTGTGCTCTATAATATAAATCCTACGTAGATGGCTAATAGGTATGCGCTGAGTTTAGCCGCCCTAGCCGAAAATACAATATTATAACTATTATTATTTAGTGGAAAACAAATACCTACGAGACTAATTTTATTTGCCGAATGAGTGAATAATGTTTTTAAAATATTAGTTATATAGGATATAAGTAAACTTTCAGTGCCCTTTACGTAAAATGTTTACAGGTTACAAAGCAAACTATCAAATTGTCCCGGATTTGCTCGGATTTTAAATATATTCATACACAAGTTTTGTTTATTTAGTTTGCTATTAGTGAAATTAAAATCATAACCCTCCTTCTTTCGGGCTTCGCCGTAGTCGGGTAAAAAGAAGTATACTGCAACTTTTATATTATTCAGAGTTTTTGGTAGGTACACAAAGATAGTCAATCATCCTTAAATTAATATTAATTTATTTTTAATATTTTCCCTCTGCTTACTTCCACATAATAATTAAGTAAACTCAAATTTTGATTCGTCGGCTCATCATGTAAATTAAGATCAAGCTAATTACAGATTAGATCCTTAGCTGTAATTATAAATTTAAACGGGTTTCGGTATTTTAATTATTCAGTGGTCTGGTTTACCGGCTCTTAGAGGAACCTTTGAACTGTTATATATTTAGTATGCAATTGGCAGACAAACAAAATTACAATGTGGCATTAATTTCTTTTTGGATATTTCTTTGAGTTCCGAAACTATTGGACGTGTACGAGGAGATGAATACAATTAGCTGAGGTTGGTCACCTTCAAAGTTGTAAGGTACTTATTTATTATGTTTACATTCAGATCTATCTAACCATCAACGATACTAGGCAAGTCATATTGCAATTAAACAGTAAAAAAGTGTGTCTGTACATTGGATATATTTACAAAAGTAATTGAGGGGGTTAAGAGTCAGTAAACGGTAAAAAATCTGACCGGTTATCTGTTTATTCACGCTTATCTCCGGAACTGCTACACGGATTTGACTTAACTTTTTTTTTACATACCTATTAAGTCTGGGTAACATATGTATAGACTACAGTTAAGCTTAATCCTTAAAAGTAATTATATCGCCAACAACATATACAGATTCTGCACTAAGAATATATAATTATAATTATATTATAAAGTTCTTCCTAGTTTTTTTTATTATTACCTACATGCAGTGACTGCCTGTCTGACCTCCAAAACCCAGCACTGGGTAGAACAACACCGTTTGGAAAGATTTCGTCGACCTCAAGGACATAAGCGGTAAATAATGCCTGAGGCATTTTCTATCTGTCAGCCTTACAGTGGTGCAGAGATAGAACATGGCATGATCAACTTACTGAAAAGATATACTGAGAAAAAGATAATACAATAAGAATCTAGATATACAACGTGTAATTTAAAGGGTAGGTATACAACGTGTAACGGAAACCCCATATCTATCCAAAAGGACTGAAGACAACATCTGGTATGGAGTCTCAATGCAAAGTTTCAGCTCAAAATAAGTGACTCACAGAACTGACCCCAAATTATTGGTTTCATATGTTTCTTGAATACCAGTAATAACAAACGTGGCACAGCACTATGAGGGTCATCACTTTCCACGTCACTTGCCAATAAAACAATAATTCTCTTCGATCTTCTTAATTTGAAAAATTCGGCCTCTGTTATCAATGTATTGAAATTTATAATATGCTCCACACATGTACACATAGGATTAGAAAACCCTGGCCATATCGTTTGTTATCATCCAAAGAAGCCGTGCACTCGGTATGTATACAACGTGTAATTTAAAGGGTATATACATACCAAGTGCTCCTTTTGGATAGATATGGGGTTTCCGTTACACGTTGTATACACACATCTGCGGGAGACGCCCCGGGTGTCAGGGATCATGAACCGATCTTCGGCAACCGTAGATGCAGGCTTGCGGACGGCGAGCACGTGTAGCTCACCGTTTGGTAAGGACCAGGCCCGGGTCGGCGGTGCGTTGTGTTCCACGCGCGCATCAAAGGGAACGTTCTAATGAGATACTGCGACCTCGGAACGCAATGTCAGTTGAAGGAATAGGGTTGGTTTTAGTCAATAGAAGTCTGACACTCTCTATTGCTCCACCCAGAGCGGGAGAACTCATTCAATTATTTTCCCACCCGAAAAATAACAAGATATAACGAGATACATGCCAAAATAAATAATTCTATTGAGAAAACTGAACCAAATAATCAACCCTATGATAATTGTACCAACTTCTTGCAAATGAGTACACGTACCGTCATTATTATGGGAAACTGACTAGTTACTATCCCCATATTCAGAAGCAACGCATTATAAAGAATAGAATAGATTTTATGGTACATCATAATATTAAAACAACTCTAATAGGTACACTAGCTTAATTCTACGGGTACAATGGCGGTCTTACATAGGTCATACCATCTTTGAATGCATCAAAATATGCACTTAAACAATGAAAGATATATTAATGATTATTTGTTACTGATAAAGAACTCAGTTCACTTACACTGAGATTAAATGACTAATTATAACTTATACCTAAAACAATCAAACGACCAAACCTTCATACTTCTCGTATCGCAATTGGTTCTATGAACTTTCAATTTAACTTTTTCTGTATTCATTATTCGATACATTCATTTTTATTACTGCTCTAAGTACTTACTTAACTGCAAACCCGGCTAAGTGACATCCTCAAAACTTCATTATATTTTAGAGCTACGAGTATATTTCATATCAGCATATTTACGTCATAAAGAGGAAGCCCGGTTGGTATCTGCATAAGTGCTTTAGGTACTAGTATGTACCCACTACTTGGTTCTTAGTCGGGCCAACACAGGACTTCCATTAGCCAATGGACGTTAGTTTTCTTAAACTGCGCCGTTGCATCGTCATCTAGGGTGTAACGTCATTCAGTTTAAAGGAGAAATTATATTATAATAATTTCTCAGTTTTGAATGCGGTGATGCTATTGAGGCAATGTCGTTAGACATTTCTTTAAAAAAAAAAACTTTTTTGCAAAATATAGAACCGACTTCCATATAAAAAGGCAGGCAACTTGTATGGGATAGCAAGAAAGCTCTCAAGGGTACCGGGATTACCATCTCCGAGTTCTTGACACAAGCTCGGCATCGTGTGTTTGCAGCTTCTCGTAAGCATTTCGGTATGCAGAATTGCTGGTCCATGGAGGGCAAGATTGTTGTTATTTGCCCTGACAAATCCCGGCGGAAGATCGAAACGGCAGGCGAACTTCAGGATCTGATAGCTAAATTCCCGTCTTGTTCAGTCGACACCGAGGATTCTGCGCAATCTGAAGAACTTGGATCTCCTAGAGCCGCAACCGTGGCTACTAAGAGAACAAGGAAGACGCGTGTGCGCAAGTAGCTCATTCGATTTTCGTTTTACCAGTCCAATTATTTTACTACTTTTCAACTTGGCCGCTTTGCATCATCACAATCATTCTGGGCCGGTAGTTCATTAATAATTTTTATATGTAGCACCGCATTTCATTTTACTTTTTATTTTTAATAATGTCGGTATCGATAAATGTTACAAATTATAGGTTAGATTTTTTGACAATGTGACAGTTGTAGACAGATGACAGTGTCACTGTGACACTGCTCCTATCCATCCGTCATTGTGTTGCGTTCCATTCTACGTACAGTTCAATGTTTTGTTTTTATTTTTGTTATTCCATTTCTCCTACATTGTTGTTTTACTTGTATAACCTTGCTAGAAAATACTGTAAAATTTCTGCCAATATATCAGCGAGTGGGGGAGGTTTTCTCAAAGGAAAATCTTAAATCTTTATTTAATAGTTTTAGTATTTACTCTTATATTTTAAATATTTATATTATTATTTATATATATTATTATATTTATTATTTATATTCATGGATGATGTAGCTGATCTTAACGACAGCTTCTTCTCGTGCTCTTCTTCTACTAGTTTTGTTAGTGCGGACAGTGACTCTTCCTTACCACTTACCTTACATGATAAAATCTCTTCTCTTTTCTCCAATGACCCTAAGAATCTGCATATAGCTCACATAAATGCTCAGAGTGTTCCTGGTCACTATTCTGACCTTCTGGCATCCTTTAGCAGTGCTCACTTGGATGCGCTCTTGATATCAGAATCATTTTTGAAACCATCTCTCCTCTCTACTCAGTACTCACTTCCCGGCTTCGTCTTGATCCGCAATGATAGGACTGACAAAGGTGGAGGAGGTGTTGCTATATACCTGCGTGCTGATTTACCCTATAGGGTGGTCAGCTCATCTCCATCACGGTATTCTGAGTCGGCTGAATATTTGTTTCTTGAAATTACTGTTCATCATACAAAGGTTTTACTTGCAGTGCTCTACAGTCCTAATCTTCACATAGACTACTTTAATTCTCTCGACTCCACTCTCAGTGATCTTTGCCCCATGTATGAGCATGTCATTTTGATGGGTGATTTTAATACTTGCTTGATTAAAAATGATTCTCGCTCCCTTAAACTCCTTTCACTGTTGTCTTCTTTCAATCTGCAAGTTTTGCCTCTTTCTGCAACTCACTATTTTCCTAATTGTACACCCTCTTTTCTAGATCTTATGATTGTCTCCTCGTCTAGTAATGTTTCTTACCATGGCCAACTTACGGCTACTTTTTCTTACCACGATCTCATTTATCTATCGTATCGTATTCGTGTTCCCAAGCGTAAGCCCCAGCTTTTATATCTCCGTAACTACAAGGGCATAGATCTGGAGGCTTTGCAGCGTGATGCCGGCGATCTCGACTGGACCCCTCTGGTTGAGATCGATGGCATCAACGATAAGGTGAATTATTTTAATGCAACCATTCTCGACTTATATGATCGGCATGCCCCTATCAGACGTGTCAAAGTTAGACATAACCCTGCACCATGGATAACGCAACATATTAAAGAGATTATGGCTCGCAGGGATAAAGCTAAGAGCAGATATAAGCGCAGACCTTCAGAGCTGAATCTCTCTTATTACAAATCATTACGTAATCGCTGCAGTCATCTGTGTCAAGATGCTAAGAGACGCTATTTTCACGACCAACTCAATAATCGTAGTTCTTCCGTTGTATGGAAATTTCTCAAATCTGTAGGCATAGGTAAGTCACCTACCAACCAGTGTAAGGATGTCAACCTCAATGATCTAAATAAGCATTTCTCTTTCCTTCCCTTTTCTCTTGATCCGTCTGTTAAAGCTGCGACACTAGAGAGTCTTTCTAGGTTGCCGTTACCACTTTGTCCTCTCTTTAAGCTTAGCGATGTTACTGAGGATGACGTTAAGAAGTCTATTCTTGCGATTACTTCTTCAGCAGTCGGTAATGATAAGTTGTGTTCAAGAATGATAACTCTTATCCTTTCCTCGTTACTTCCTGTTCTCACTCACATCTTCAACCACTCATTTTCCTCTTGCTCCTTTCCGTATGTTTGGAAACAGGCTCACATAATACCTTTACCTAAAACTAACAATCCTACTTTATTAACCCACTTTAGACCCATTTCTATCCTCCCTTTTCTCTCTAAAGTTTTTGAGCACATAGTTCATAGACAATTATCATTTTTCTTGGCGTCAAACTCGATAATATCTCCTTTTCAATCCGGTTTTCGCTCGGGTCACAGTACTGTTACCGCGCTTTTAAAAGTGACTGATGATATCCGCTGGGCAATGGAGAATAAGTCCCTTACAGTTCTTGTATTGCTGGACTTCAGTAGCGCATTCAACTCAGTGGATTTCGACATATTACTAGGTATCCTCAAATCTATCAATTTCTCTCCTTCCACTTTAGCCTGGTTCGGTTCTTATCTTCGGGGACGCTCTCAGTGTGTTCGCCTGGAGGAGTCCTTCTCTGATTGGTGTAGCCTCACTGAGGGTGTTCCTCAGGGTAGCGTTCTCTCTCCTCTTCTTTTTTCAATTTTCATAAACTTTGTTACCAGAGTAATCTCCTCTAGTTTCCATCTCTACGCAGATGACTTGCAGCTTTACCGACATTTTAATGTAGCTGACGCGGATTCTGCAATTGGTGCAATGAATCATGACCTGGCTTGCATCAGCGTTTGGGCTAAGTCATTTGGTTTGCAAATTAACCCAACTAAATCCCAGGCCATAATTATTGGCAGCAGATTCGTTCGCAGTGCGGCTGTTGTTGCATCTCTGATGCCTTTATATCTTGATGGTGTTCGCATTGAATATACCGTAACCGCTAAAGATCTGGGTGTAGTTATTGACTCCAATCTCTCGTGGCGTGCTCAGGTCAACGAGGTCAGCCGAAAGGTAAATTTTTCCTTTCATTCGCTGAAATGCCTTCAAAGTCTTCTTCCCTTGAAGACTAAAATTTCTTTGGCACAAACACTTATTCAGCCGATTATAGATTATGCCGATGCCTGCTATTTGGATGCTACCGAGGAGCTTTTAAACAAGCTTGAGCGCTTGCAAAATCTATGCATTCGCTTTGTTTTCGGTCTTCGAAAGTATGACCATGTTTCTCACCTTCGCAAGCAACTCAAGTGGCTCCCAATCCGTCTTCGCAGGAACACTAGGATTTTGTGTCTCCTCTTCAACATTCTACACAACCCGTCTTACCCTTCCTACCTGCGTGAGCGTTTTTCTTACGCTCGTTCTAGCGACGTACCGTGTAGATCACACCTTAGATCCCTCCTTAAATCTCATCCTCATAAAACTAGCTACTACTCTTATTCCTTCTCTGTCCATGCTGTAAGATTGTGGAACTCACTTCCGCCTAGCATTCGTGATTTAAAAACTATATCTCTATTCAAATGTCGATTAAAAGAGCATTACCTTTCCTCTTAACTGTGTTAATTATTTATATATATATTTATATTATATGTTTATATATTCTAACATTATGTATTTATTTAAGTATATGTTATTTTTATTGCATTGTAAGTATGTGTAAGTATATTTAATATTTTAGTTTTAGTTTTAGACTTCACATATTCATATTTATTTCTCTTCTTGTTCTCACACGCTATTGTCTACATTTCTTTTTCACTTCTCCTTTCGCAGGTCTGCTGGAAGAAATTTCTTAAGAAATAAGCAGTACCTTTGTACTCAGATATTATAATTATGTTTATCTTAATGTATTTTACTGTGTGTACATAAATAATAAAATAAATAAATAAATAAATAAAAACACTACAAAGGCAAAAATAACTTTAATTTCGGAAGACGTTGTCAAAAACGAAAATATATACAAAACTAAGGACACCGCCTTCCGAAATTAAAGTTATTTTGGCCTTTGTAGTGTTTTTATATGGAAGTCAGTTCTATTTTTTGCTAACAAGTTTTTTTTCACGCTTTTCAGTGGTTCGGTTTGTAATTTATCTAGTTACAAAAGCCAAAATGTCAACTACTTATCACCTTTTACAAAATATTGCTTTTCTCGGTACAGAGCCATTAATTTTTGAGGAGTTCTCCTGGTACATCACCATCAGCTCTACTTCACCATATGCATTGTGACGAGCATAAAGTGCTTAACATCCATATTCAAGTAATCTAATCGCAATCAACGAAATATTTATTATTGAGTAGTTTCGGTGGCCATCTGGGGTCTTCATCATCAGTTCCACTTCCTCAAATGGTGCTTTTCGAGAGCAACTGCACAAGGTACTATAAGAAATACCCAAAACGCTATAGGTGTGCCTATAATATTTGAAGAGTTCCCTCGATTTCTCCAGGATCCCATCATCAGATCCAAACTTGACGACAATGGAACCAACTAGAAAGTATACCCTTTCAAACAAAAAAAGAATTTTCCAAATCGGTGCAGCCATCTCCGAGTTATGAGGTAACATACATAAAAAAAAAAAGTTCAAGACGAATTGTAAACCTTCTTTTTTTTTGAAGTTGGTTAAAAAAGAACCCTGCTCTCAGAAATTGACCAGAAATTTCACTGTTTATTTTTTTAACTTTATTTCTGGCTTACATATTATATACGTTCGTAAAATTTCTAAGGACCAATAAATTTATCTTAAAACGAAGTATTACGATGTTTTTTTTTTAATAACACAAATAGAAATAAATAATTATGACTATTTAAAACTCAAACATTTGGTTTTTTACATGGGTATATATTTTATTATCTGCTTATAACGTACCCACAGCTGCTGAGACCGATCCGTTTGTTAGTATTTTATTTTTTACCTTGAAGAATTTTTGCCTACCTACCTTAATAATCTAAAGCCATGAAACCCAACAATAACCCGCCACACTCTCCTACTTCACGAGCTGATGCAATTCCATCACCTGCATCAAACCATCCCTACTTATGTAAATACTCAACACTTTACACACACTGTTTCGTTTCCAACAATCCCATCAAATCACAAGTCTAAGGTACCAAGGGAACTGATTGAATTGAATCCCCTCTAGCAACGCCATATTTCTTTTTTCCGGTTTTCCCCAAATTGAACTTTTACCTACAGTTAAATGTACTTTAATCTGATTGAACCTGCGACTTAGATAAATCACTTGAAGTAAAGTAAACGAGTTTGGTTTTAAAATGTCGGAAGTAATAAAAGGCAGTATTGTGTGTGATGTATCATGTTCTTTTAAAATATGTTACTTTTGGGCGCTTTTAATGTTGTTTTGGCAGTTTGTTTGATATTGATGTAAAGGAATGTGGGGTTGAATTGATTTCTAATACATTTGTATACAGTGCTGAGGCCTATTGCCGTCTTTCAAGCTTGTTACATTATTACACTATTTTGGTTTTCGCACACACCACAATAATCTATTTGTTCAATGTGTGATTCACGATTTAAATAGTTGAGACATTTGAGGGTAAGTACTTTGTTTTCTAGCTGGCCAGCTTTAATATTTTTCATTTATTATTTAAATGTAATTTATGTTTTACTGCATGCTGATGACGAAAAAATGATGTATTGTTTTATTTTATTGATAATAGGCTTGCGTTTGACCACCATCTCACCTGAGGGTAAGTGATGATGTGGTCGAAGATGAAACACACCTAGAAGTAACCTTGACTCTTGACTTAAGGACCCCCAGGTTATAGCTATAAGGAAACATTTAAAGATTCATACAACGTTCTTTTGAAAGATTAATTAAATCTATATTTATTTATTTAAACTTAATGCAGCAAGGCGTTATTGGGCTGTACTTATTGCGTCTCTATTTTTACCAATCACTAAAAAATTTAGACACTATCGTCTAAGTTTTTTCGAGATACTTCTCGGGAAAAAGTAAAAAAATGAAGGTTAGATTCTTTTTTTGGGTTGGAAAAATCATCGAATGACTTCTCCCACTCTGTGTGGAGCGGAAAGTTGTGTCAGACTATAACTGACTATAAACCCACCCTGTTCCTTCAGCTGCCCTTGCATTCCGGGGCCGCGGTATCTCGTTAGAACATTCCCGCACCCCAGCGTGTTGAACACGACGTGTCGTCGACTCGGGCCTGATCCTTGCTCGCCGCCCGCAAGCTCGAATTAAAGACCCCAAAGTTATGCTGGCGTCTGTATTTACTGATAAAAATACAGACTCCAGCAAGGACTTATACTGCTTAGCTTAATGCACAATTAAAGTATTCCCAAAACGTTTTGTGCGTATGGGTGGAATGTCCACCGTATAACAATGGTGTATCATCTCCATTCGTCTTGTAGTCCGACGATGGAATGGGCTTGGTGTTATAATATAGTGTGATTCTATCGCAGACTCCCCGAAATGTAACCGATAGAAAGACTTGCAACGCGTCGCTGATGTTCAAGGCTCTGGAGCATTGACTCGACCATTCCCTCGTTGCCAATTAGCCTTTTGGCCCGTTAAGTGTCGTTAGCTGTTGCCCGCGAATACGTTCGCGTGAAAATTTAGTACATGCAGCAGCGTTTTCAGAACATCTTGTCAAAGTTAATCACAATTTGATTAAAGGTATCAAGTGATGGGTTCAAAGGCAGAGACATTGCTTTTTGCAATTTTCATCATCTCTACTTCTCTTAAAACGATAAATGGATATACCGTGAGGAAACCGGTCTTGTCATGTCTTAGGACCGAAAACCTGAAGACATATTATGTTATGATTTCCACCAAACCGCACTTAGCATGGTGGATTATCGCCTATTCCCTCTCATAGATGGTAGGTCTGTGTCTCAGCTGTGGGAACTTTCTGAGCTGATTATGATATATTATGATAATTTTTTGTCTTACTCATAAAAATATCTGTCAATCATAACAATAAACTTTTCAAACACCAAATCGATAGTTTTTCTAACCCGCTGTGCTCATAAGAAATGCATACTCTTCCGCATTATTTATTTACAGGGGGTTAGCCGATAAATCCGGGACTCGCTGGCATGGGGGACTTTTATTGAACTTTATATTTAGTCCACACCCATCGGATCAATAGGCAGACGTTAAGTTTGATGCAACAATATCTTTTGTCTTGGCAATTTTTGGGATCTTGTGATGGCATCTGATTTTATTTTATAGTCGATTAAATTTGCATTAATGCTATGTTTTTGTATTTTAAATTTATCGTTTGTAAAATCTTAAAAGTTACATATAGTTTGACTTATGACGACACGATAGGTGCAGTGGTTGAGCGATTAGCTGCTGCGCTGCGTGTTGCGAGTTCGATTCTCGCTCTGGTACTAATGTTTGTAAGGCCTTCAAATAGTTGGTGTTTGCAAAAATGCACCCATGATACAGGACAATTTTTTAGTGTCAAGCAATATTTTTAATTTAATAGGAGTTTAGAAAATAACTTCTGATGGCAGACAATATATTCTTGCACGACAAAAAGCTTTCAAAATAAAATATTAAATGTTTGACTTTATTCCTATTAGAAATATTAACAAACAACATAAAACTGCAACCTAGGTAATATTCAGTATGTATCTGTCCAAAATTAGATAACGTGCATTCTATACCTAAACCGCCAAAAACCAGTAAACATACAATTAATTCTCAAACTGTACAGCCTAGCAAAATAGCCCGGTAAAGCGTACGCCAGGGTACAGCTTAACAATAATTGTAGTTGGCTATTTACAGCATGTAATTAACGAGGCGACACACAAGAGACGCGCCCAATTTATCATGGCCAGCCGGGGCGTAGCGGTGTCGTAGCAGAGCTACGCCGTAGCACTACTCTTAGGTAGCTTGATGTATTTTAATTAAATTAAAAATAGTTTTTAATCGATACTCCTTAGACTGAGTGCATTTTTTGAAGTCAAAGTAAGGTTAAAATTATCACGTGTTAAGGAATGTAATTTTTCAAAATAGAAATAAAAAAATGTTTATGTCGACTGACAAAATTTTGGCCTTATTAAAGGACCGTCTAGATATGCTAGAGTATCATAGTTATAATAGAGTATAGTAGTTTTATGTTTTTTTTTTAAACATAACTATTACCGTATAAAAGTGAATTTTAAGTATAAGATTTGTAACTCAGTTTCTTAATCAGAAAAAAATCCTTTTATAGAAAAAAAGTCGTCAGGAGGCATTTTAATCAGTCTAACACAGTACAACAAACTACAGTAACGTTTACCAATCTAATTCTAATATCGGTCAGCAGAAGTTGGAAAATCACCAAGCATTGCAGCAGCGGTACGGTGGCGGCAGGACAGTGGTGCGACTGCGGCGCGTCTGCGGTGCGGCAGTGATGCGGCCGGCTGGTGCATTACACTGGAAACATTGTCCGATTGTTGCGGTTCCGCCGTAATGGGCTTAATTCTGATGCGGCTTTCGGCTTTTAGCCATTGTTTACCTGCGCACGATACACCGAAGCAAACATAAATCTGAATTTGTATAGGTAACGTTTTTGTGCGCGGCTGTACGCAACGCGGTTGTTTTTTGGTGTGTACTTTGGTTTTGGGCGTACGGGGGAAACTGGTATTGAAAATGTAGTCAGCTAGCTTATGCAAAATTAGCGCTTGATGAAAACAGAATTGTCGTATCAACAATTTAGTTGAAGGATTTAATTTGAAAATGCTTGCTGTGGCTATATTTTTTTTACTGTGACTGTTTAGAACACATCAGGCTTCTTTGTACGAGAGTACGAAAACTTATATTTGTCTTTAAAACTTTACGTGATGTTACGGATTTTGAATTACTGAGGCGGCTGTATTATGCTCTATGTCAGTCGCTTCTTACATATTGCATATCTTCATGGGGAGGTGCATGTAAAACCACGATGAAGTCTGTTGAGATCGCTCAGCATGCTGTAAAGAAAAGAGCAATACGGTGGGAAAGTAGATAGGTTTGAATTTACTCACCTTTAGAAGGTGAGTAAATTCAAACCTATCTACTTTCCCACCGTATTGCTCTACCAAATATGTGAAGTACTTACTGTCAGGCAATTGTTTGTTGTTAATGTTATTCTCCAACAACACTCTAAGGTTTTTTGGGTCCACGTTTGTACAATATGATTAACAAAATTTTAAATATTTACCCATTGACAAAAAAACAATGTAAAAGGAAAGTATGTCAATACCTACAAAAGCTTGACTATAATGAAACTGAAGAACTGCTGAAGGTGAAGAGTTAAAACGTTGGGTATCTAAATTATCGACACACTCACACACACACACATTTCTACTCAAAGATCACGAACACCCACACTTCGCACACACAACGCACTCAGTCTACACATACTTACATACACACACACTCTTATTTCTTCCACTGACGTACATTTCACCTATCACAACAAACTAACAAAATATAACTGTTCTTAATTTAATTTTGTATAATTTTGTTATTTCTTAAGTTAATTTAATTTTATATAATTTTGTGATTTCTTAAGTTAAGTTCTAAATTGTATGATGGCTGTTAGTTTACAACATTTGGTGAGGATTGGCGCTGATAACCGAAGTACAGGCACTGCCTAGTTCGGTTACAGATGCTAGATTCTTTTGTTAGCACATAAAATTGCCCTTTAAAATAAAAATAAAAATGTAACCTAATGCTAAGATTTTTTTAAACCATTAAATTATTATTAAAAAACTAAACTTGCGCTATTAAAGGAAAACTTTTTTAATCAGAACCTGAAGAAAATAAAAACTATAAATAATAATGAAATTAGGACTCGTGGTACCATCAATGCTAAGCTGTTACTTCCAAAGTACACGAATTTGCACAGCAAAAGATCGTTAAAATATATAATACCTTACCTTATAAACCAACTTCCTATACCATTGAGGGACCAAGTGACTCAGAGAAACATAAAAAACAAATTAACACAATATTTTATACAAAATATAAATACCTAAAAATATATTATAAGAATCAAGAATAACACCTGACATCAAAACAAAAATCTTATTTAAGAAAAAAATTAACTATTAATAATAAACATTTTACTTTCTGGGAAGAACCTGTATCGTCTAACATTCCACCACCACTTTTGTTATAAAGACGGCCGGCCAGAATGGTCACCCATGTGTGCTCGTTAGTTGTAGTAAATAACTGTTACTTTTTTAGCTTATACCCCCAATGTAATTTAATTATTTGAACAAGTATTTCTTAAGATTGTAAAATTATGTAGTCGATGTTTTTTGGTGCACGGTAAAACTCTACTGAGTTTATGTTGGCACCAACTTAAATGTAGATAATGTGTGTGAACTATGGAACAAATAAATAAATAAAATAAATAAATAAAAATATGTGGCAGACCAAAATATGTATGCATCAAAACTATGAAAAGAAGGAACATGGTTTTGAAGTCAATATAATGGATCACAAAATTATTAAAAAATAATATTTCTAATATTTCTGTTGTATAGCTAACCATTTTGTGGACGACTGTACGCACGCCCGTATTGTTTTAGGCTTCGATGTTTGGAAAAAGGAAAAGTTTTTGTGATAGCAACCGACAAAGAATTTCTGCCTTTTTGGTAACAGACACAATGTTATGACTACATGTATGATAGTGGGTGTTTATATACATAGTTGGTACGAGTGTGTTTTTAATGGACACTTGATCAAGTATATGAGTGTGATTTCTGTTTAGGTATTTTGTTTTATAACAAAAATCAGACACAGGTTTGGCAAGTCATCCTTAACTCAAAATGATGTGACTCAATTCATATTTCCATTCTAATTGATTACTTTTCAAAAATATTACAAATGCTATACGTATGTATACCTTATTCTTGAGCAATTTTCATACTCTACACGTTAGTAGGCGTTGTCTTTGAGTTAATAAACTAGTGTTTTATATTTTCTTCAAAAATGTCACCATCTTTATATCTCTTTTCTTTTTGTAGAATATGACGATCAATCTAAGCTTGTAACCGTAATTTTAGTTCAAGTCAAGGTTGTAAAGTAGTGTGAAAGCTTGAAATGTATTTTTGAAAGAATCTATTCTGGAAATTGATTTTTAATTTACCGTACGCAATATATTATTATACTAGTACTCACGAGGGGCTTCGCTCCCGAGAATTCTATCACAAAAACATAACTCTCCTTTTTTGCAGTCGCGCAAAAAGTAGCCTATAACCTTCCTCAAGCTTCAAGCTACTTCCATACCAAATTGCATCCAAATCCACCCAGTACTTTCGAAGATTAGCGCGTTCAAGCAAACAAACAAACAAAGTTTTCCGCTTTATAGTATTAGTATAGATGTGTCAGTGTAAATAGCTAAAATATTAATATATTAATTACCTAATTAATTAATATTAAAATATTAATAAGGTACTAGTATAGCAAAAATATTATTCGGCAAGTAATATACCTAGTACGTAAATGTTTGTTTTACATTTCAATTGAACCCCTTGTACAAAATCATTCAAATTGATAAAACTGATATTTATATTTTATTATAATTATTATAATAAAATACCAAAAAAACGAAAACAAACAATGATTAAAGCATCAAACAATCAAAATGTAACCTTTAGGATAATATTCAAAGTGATTTATAAATTATATATTAATATCATAATGACAAATCGATATTTCATTTTTCGATATTGAAAGTGTCGATTCCCATTAATAAAAAAACAATAGTTAGCGGAGTTTCAATTGTTTCACTATTACAATTACATATTATACTCGCTAACAGACGCGTCGTTTTCACTCAGACATTTTAAAACTCACACAAGCTTTCCCAAACACAAACACAGTTTACATATTCAACCTGAAACTGCCTCTAACACATTGACGTACAACGAATTTAGTATCAAACTTCCAATTTTATGACGTCACGTTACAGAACAGCCGTTGGGCCAAAAGTTAAATTGAAACTGGTAGGCTAACCGCACTCGCATGATTTATTAGCCGCATGTGAATACGTTACATGCTAACTGTACGTATGTATGTAATTGAGCGCATTGTACACTGCCGCGTCCTAAGGGACTTGTACCCACGAAGTGATAAAGGATATCGTAGCCGAGGCGAAGAAGCAGAACTTGAACACTGTGGATGCAATGGTTGACAGAAGGGAAAATAAATAGTAGATTATTAACCAAGGGGATAAAGCAGTGTCTTCTGTCGCGGGTGACGATTTAAATCGCGAGCGTAACGAAGGACTCGAGGTTTACTTCCCAGCGTAGCGAGGGTGTTAAAAACTTAAATCACGAGCAAAGCGAGGGATTTAAGACGAGTCCTGAGTGTAGCGAGGGATTTAAGTTCACCCAAGACTAAGACAGCTTTATCACCGAGGAAAATACTCTACTTTTCGTACCATTTGCGAAAAAATTAACACAATAATAATATCAGATAAGCATTTAAAATTAATGACAATTAAAGTGCGTATTCCTTTTTCAAAAAGATGTATAATGCTTTATATACAAACTCAATGGTGTAAACACAGATGTAGTTCAGTATAAATTTCGGTAAGTATTCCAAATTTAAATCACATTCGGGGAGAATAGAGGATGAATGAAATACAGTACAATTTTCTTTCCCTGTTTTTAACAGATTAAAAATGACTATCGTTATGTTCGCTTTTTGTGGCATAGAATGTCACTTTTTTGAGCAAGTGGTACGAAAAGGTATATTTTATAACTAACATTCATTATCATCTGTTTAGCTTTTTCCCAAATAAGTTTTTCTAAAATAAGTCTAACCGAATGGTTAGATTGGAAGTCGAGCCCCTAAGTAAAGTAAGTCGGTAACTACTAGTGTTTGATCGGATTTTCTGTCCTTTGACTACCCGTAACGACTGCCATCGACGTACAAATGACAGCTGGAACCATCGGCTTAACGTAGTTTCTGAGAATCGGAGGAATCTTGACAATTATGTTCAGATGATCATCGATCTACGGCTCGACTTCAGTGAGAGTTGCTTCTCCTTGAGAAATCGACTGGCCGCGTGCGACTACTGCAAGATTACGAACATTATTAAACCAATATAGTTACATTACATACCCACATTGCTAGTTATATTAAAAAAAAAAAATTGTAACAAAATGTATTATTTAATTTTAAAGTCTCTACGTGTAAGCTGACATTGACAACTTGGACAACTGTATCTCATTGCTGAATGCTGATCTATTAGCTATCAGCGATTGTTCAAACAGATTTGGAGTTATGGTCAATGTCCGTAAATGGCAGGCTATCCGGAGAAACCACTACTTAAAAGCCTGTCATTCTTAGTTTGGTTTTCGCAATAATTATAATTAAGCACCGTATTTATTAGTCTATCATTTTAGCATATATATGTATTCTATTATTATTATATATTTATACATATATTCTTTCGATAATGACATTTATTTTACTTGTACCACATTGTGGTCTTTTTAACCCAAAGGTTGACTGGTAGAGAATGCCTTGTTGCATTAAGTCCGCCCATGTACCACTATTGTACATAAAGTTTAAATAAATAAATAAAGTCTTATCGTTAGCAGTGATTACCATAATCATTGGAACGATGGATTGACTAAACAAACTAAATGTTAGAATCAAAAAGTAGACTGGAAAACTTTTCGTATATTTCACGAAACAACTGTACTGGCAAACTCCTAACTTTAGTACCTAACCAGTTATAATATCTTCTCTTTTTTTAAGCGGGACAATTGCTTCCAGAAATTTGGCACCTGCGTGGGTGCAGACAAGTCGGTTCCAACCCTAGTTTGTACTCTTCCTCATAAGGGATTTGAGGTTACAACTGATCAGCACATGTTTAGTCATAACGCTTAAAACTTTTGGTCGTAAAAAGTTATGTGTCGGAAGTAATCAAGCTTGAGATGTCTGTTTTGTTAATTGCAGTGGTGCCTTTAAGGTGGGTGCGACGACATTGATGATGAAAACGACTGAAATGAATGTCAGGCTTCTTCGGGATTCTTCTGAAAGTATAATTTAAGGTACACAAAAAGTGGTATTATCGCACTAGTCCGACAAGCGCTTAAATGATTTTTTTTACTATAAAAAACGGAAAGAAATTGTAATTTTATTTATTTGTTATACTTAGCGATATTTTAATTGAAAATTAGTCTGTTTAAATCGCTGTCTATTACAAGGAAGAAGAAAGAAGAGTGTCAGTCTCTTCCGCTGGAAAAGTCATTTGACGACCCCGAAACAATAACAAAAAAAAAAACAATATTAGAACTCAAATACTAATAATTTAAAGCACGAGTAAATAGGCATCTTCTGGGCTCGCTCGTCCCATCTTAGACCTCATCTATCGCTTACCATTAGGCGAGATCGAGGTCAAGAGTGGGCTCATTAGTAATAAAAAAACCGTGATTATTATATCAAAGGGTTTATTTGGTTACTTTTTGAAAACGGAACCTATTAAAGTAACTAATAAACAAGACCACTGTACGAGCAAAAAGAGATCATTTACCATGTGTGGTATTTCTGGACATCATAATATCATGCACACTTTTGTTACTGTATACATGCTATTGCATAGTCACAAGCATAGATTGAACTTTCTTGAAACTAATATTCCAAGTAGTTTTTAGTTTAAAAACAGATATGTATTTTATTTATATTTAAATCATTATCATTTGAATATAGTGGTGGTGAGAAGGCCAATTCCCGCGCTAAAATAGTGTTCAAATTGCAATATAATCTCGACGACAATAAGTAAAAAAAAATTGCCAAAATGTAGGACTGTTAGAGATAAATAAAATAAATACTATTTGGCTGATAATAGTGAATATCCCATCCATATAATTTAGTGCAGACACTTCTAAATACTTGTACACCAAAATTGTTTGAACAAATATAAATAACTGAGTCAAATAAACATTTCGCTTCATTAGCTTTGAAATAGCCGACTTTGTTTGCCTTTGTTCGGAACAATTCACACGCTAAATTTGTGCCTAAACATTACTTCGTGGCACTAGTTAAATTGAAATTTCAAGGTAAATAAAACAAGATTGTTTAGCTTAGTTTAGATATTTACATCGAGTTTGCATAAATTTTACTATTAAATTAATAGTTATTAAAGGTCCACGATTGTTATCTTTGTCAATTGATACGAAGCGATGATGTGGTTGACAATAGAATTAGGTTGCCTAAAAAAAAACATTTTTATGCCGTCTAAGAAGGTGATAATACTATTACAATGATGAATGTATTGATACTGGGTAGTATGGACTCTGTCGTACCAGTCAGGAGCATAGCGTAACCTTGGAAAGGCCTTAATATTTTGTTTAAAACTGGTGAACCCTAAGGGGATGTCCCGTCTCCTGTCCTGTAGACATCTGCGCTGCGGGTGACTGCGGGTAGTTTTGACTTTTTGACACCATACTGAAGAAATCTAACATTTTGCAGCATTACAGTTGTTCAGGTTTTACGTAAAGAATATTTAAATACATAATAGTAATTCAAGGTGCCTAATACTGAATTCATTGTAATTAATATTTTGAATTTGGTCTCTACCAATCACAAACTGCTCTTAAAAACGGCAACCCTTAAATCAATCCCCTTATCAGTCACACCACAATATTATCCAAAGCCACTACCTTAACAGTAACTATATCTACAGTTAAAACTAAAGTGATCACGGTCAGAGGTACGCGATAAGTCCTGGGTAGATAAGGTGCAGTTAATCCGCAAGAACAAAGGATGTCCCGGGGCACTGGCGCGATTTCAGCCCTTTGTGGCTATTCTTGAAGTTTAAGTTACGTACACGACTAGGATGATATGGGATCTGTAGGAAAATATTTGTTACATTTTCTTTTGGTCTGGGTAAAGACGAAGAATGACATGGATACATGTATTCAATAATTTTAAAACTTCTATCGGGGTACAGATATCTTGAGATCACCTTTACATGATACAAATTTATAATTTTTTGTGAGTACCCTCTTGTAGGTCACCGTATGATATTTTCGGCTGCTTAACTTGGTCTTGCTGTGGCGGCCTTAATTTTAATTATTAAAGCCTCCATTCAGGGCTTATATTAAACTTACAAGCTAAGCGACTAGTCACTAAGGGCACCAACTTTAGGGTACGTATCTCGGCTTCGCTGAGGGGGCTAGGGTTACTGGGGTGGGAAGCTAGGGACGGGCTGGATTAGACAAAATATAAAATAACACTATAATGAGACTCTCTGGTAGGTTAAATAGTGTGTGCCTAGCCTACATAATTTTACACAAACATGCACGTTTCATCAGCCAATCTTAATTGTTAAAAAATTCAGGGTATTTTTTTTACTGAAATTAAAATCTCATTCCACCTAAAACTCTCATCACCTAATTGTGATAGATATTTTTTACAGAATATCATTACACTCATTTTGAGCTCTTTGTAATAGCAGTGAGCCTACCTATTACTTAAAATTGACAATGAAAAAACCAAATAACATTTTAACCAACCCGAGCGTTCCTTGGGTAGGGCAAAGTGTTATTTGCATAAACCTTGCTTAGTAGAAGCATAACGAATCACAGCTGCAAGACCACAGAAGCACTCGCCTATCATATCGAATAGTTTCATAATAGCCCCCTAACCAAATCCTGGCCACGGTCCCGTAGACGTCTGCATCTGAAGCGTTATTATCTACTCTCAAAGGGCCTCACTTCCAACCGGCTGGTCTTAACAAATGTTTCTTTTTACACCCTTTGATCAGAACTGTCTTGAGAAAGTTAGGTGCTGCGTGTGACTGATGTACAGGTGAATTAGGGTACGTAACCTTAATTCGGTACGGTACGCTGTAATTATGGTGGTTGAAAGAAGTGTACCAGGATAAAATAAGTTATTGTAGCTGTTTGTTGTAAAACCTTGAGGCGTTTTTAACTCAAAAGTCTAACTGTGGCTTAGTAGCAGTATTATAAAAGTCAAACTATCAAAACTTTATTTTGCGCCTAACGAGCACAGAAGAAACATTTATTAAATAGAATAGAATAGAATAATGATTTATTTGCTCAGATAGTAGGTACATAAATAAATAGATGTTTACAAAAATTGTTTAGACCTTTGTACAATCTACCTCAAAAGGCATGCAAACATAACACAGAAGAAACTAACTCTATAATAATCATTTCAATGTGGATTAATAGTAATCAAGAATTAAATTAAAATATATTAGTCTAAATACAATAAATGTTAAGTTCATGTCAAAATTAAAATACAAAATGTCTAATTAAAATAAAAATGTCAAAAAAAATGTCTAAATTAAAATACCAAGGTCAAACTTAAAATAATACAAATATCAGAACAACAATGTACGGTTAAAACTACACAGGACTATAATTTCATATAAAATCTTTGGATGTGTACTTAAAGAGATAGAATTAATGTTGTACTGATATCGTCAATAATATTGATAATACATACACATAAATATTACCATCTGCTTAGTTTTTACCCATCTATGTTGAGGTCGACTTCCAGTCTAACCGGATGCAGCTGAGTATAAGTGTTTTATATGGAGCGTCTGACTATCTGACCTGCACAACCCAGTAACTGGGTAGCACGATACCTCTTGGCCAAACCAGTGTCAGATGTTTTGGCTGCTGGTCTGTCAAAGATGATAGCCGGAACCAACGGCTAAACGTGCTTTCCGAGGCCAGAATGACTCTAGACATGTATGTATTACACGTATCCACCTCAGTAACCTTAGTTCAACCTTGAATATTGACCCGTATTGCTGTTATTTTTTAGCAAGCTACTCCTCTTCATATTAAACCCAAATATTCTATTTTATCAACCTCCATATAACATCTAATAAAAATTATTGTTACGCCAGTCGCTTAGCGAAGTACGTCGAGAAACTTCGACAGAAATCTAATACGTTTGAGACACTAACGCCATCTAGCGGCGAGTAACAGTAATGAGTATATCGAGAAAGTTCGACTGACTTCAAATACGTTCGAGACACTAACGCCATCTAGCGGCGAGTAGCAGTACTGTGTATCTCAAGTAGCTTCTGGAATATTCTTGGCAGTGTAGGCGGTGAGTCGATTTTACAAGAATGTTCTAGAACATAGATCGGGGTATAAATAGATCGCAAAGGAATGCGGGCAGTCTTATTAGAAGATACAAGGCGAAATAATCGAAGCTATACAAGTGAATTTCAGTGCGATTTAAGTGTTAAGTGACAAGTATTGTAGTGTAAATAACTGTGTTAATTTTTGTTTTGTGTTTGTTTAATTAATTTGGTTTAATTAGCGTTAATTATTTCTATCCCGAACCCCAGCTCGTAACAATATATAATATAATTAAAGATTAAGCCGTTGGTCTCGCCTCTCATTGGAACATTTTAGACACTAATTACTGATTTTCTCAGAAGCCAGAAAATCTGACTGTAGTCTTGCCAACGAATGTAATTGAGAAAGGATAGTTCTTTAATCTTATTTTTAAAAGCCTTTCATAAAAGATTTGGTCTGAAATTTAAATTAAAACAATTCATGTCTTAAAACTTGAAACAAAGAAAAGCACAACTTTCCACCAGACAAAACAAAAACCACGTTTAAGTTAAAAAGAAACCCGATTGATATTGTTATGTCTACAAAGTTTATCGAACAAAAAATATCAGTACTGCAATCGAAAGAATAACTCAACCTGTAGAACAGCAGTAATTATAAGTTACTATTAACATTTTCGCTTCCAACTCGATCGCAATGGCTTGACTTTAACACTCTCTATGAAGACTTAGGGAACACTCGGGGACTTTGTTTTGGAGTGTTGAGGCGGACTGACATCACAAGATGTCGAAAACTTACATACTATGAACTCTACTCTATCTACTCTATTAACTAGCAATTAATGTTGTTTGGAAAGGCGTTTGATTTAAACTTGTTATTTTAGTGTAAAATAAGTGAAAAAAGCTTTATAAAATCGGCGACGGACAAAATAAATCAGTTTGTCTTTAAATTTGACCTTTTCAGGCTAGCCATGACGCACCGACATATAATTTTCCAAGCATATTTTTTTATGGTGTTCTATGTAGTTATTGTGCGTGGAAGTTACTTTAAAAAAGATGCACGAAAAAGTATATTATGTTATTGGTATGGTGCATGTTTCCAGGGACAACCCTGTAAACATGCACAATAGACACTGCATACACTCTGGAGCATTCTCGGCACATGCCAAAAATGCTCCGGAGTGAACGAATATTCTTTATAGTTAACGGGCCTTTTTATGTGCTTATGGTGATTACCGTCAACTTCTCTCCAAAAGTCCAGGCGCCTTTTGAAGATTGCCCCCAATAACAAAAAACAAGTATTATGCTTGATTCAGGCTGTCAAATGCGTATGCGCTAAAACATTTTTATTCTATCATAATCATAATCATAAACTTTATTTCAAAAAAGGATATTTGTAATACATAAATGGGTACTAAATCTAAAATGTGAACTCGTAGTACTTATAATATTCTACAAATCTGTGGGTGTGGTTCTGCTCTCCTAGGTAAGCTGCAATACAGCCTGTGTTTAGGAGAAGCAGTGCCCGCCCCATTATTGAATATAATTTATTTTCTTTTCTATTCGCAAAGTTATGAGGATTACGAGGCTTTTTGAAGATAAGGTATTATTTCCTTTTAGATCAATCAGATAGAATAAATGGCTGTCACTGATGTAGAAATAATTTGTCTGCGTATAAATTCTAATCTTATAAAATTCGCATTAAAGCACCGAATTTTCAAGTTCAAACTAATATGCAAAGTGATAGATCTTCTTTTATTAATAATCAAAAATCTATCACCATTAATTGAAATCAGATAAAGGAGCAAAACTCTGAGATCAAAATTAAAGTCGCTTTCGCATTTTAATAATATCTTCAACGACATCGTAAATAAACCATTATTTTATTGCTATTTCAATAAAATAATGGTTTTTTCTGTGTAGAAATCCATTACATTATTCCCCCCAATGGACACAATACATCTTAGCGATGAAGGCGTCAAACAAATTGAAAAGGATCTAATGGATCAGCTTTTTTCAAAGTGAGATTAGAAAAACTTTTTCGGGATCAAAATAGGGAAATTCATAATTAATTTGGCACCCCAACTTCTGAATGAAAACGCCAACAATAGAGTGCATTTTGTGAAGTTTTGGAAAAGGACTGTAATGAGGAAATGGGGCAATTGTTGAGAATTAACCTGGAAGTCCTTTGTCGTAACGTTTTCAAAATATTTTTGATCTATAATTAGGTAAGCAACCAGGTAGGTTTTATTATTATAAAAGCGGAAGTTTAAATGTTTAGGTTCATACGTCAAAATGGCTGAACGGCTCTGAACAAAATAAGGTACAAGTACATAGGTAAGATTATAGTCAAATGATATGAGAAACATGTACGTAGTCTAGTGTATTGGTGCCATTTTGAGGTAGACATGTGTAGAACAGTGTAAGTATTTACCAATAATTATTTAACTCAACTTAGAACTTTAACAAACTTGGAATGATCTTGCTGCTTCATTACTTAGATACTTAAACATATTTAGGGCAATACAAAGGAAAATGATTTAAATAAAAGTGTGCGGACTGCATTAATTTCATACGCTCTAACCTACAGCTAATCTGTTATTCAAACGTTGAATATTTGTTTCCTTTACGGCATCCAACTTACTAATTAATTCTCTTTTATTCATATTTAAGATACTCATCAACATCTTGACTTAATTTAGAATAACAGCCCACGATTAAGTACGACGTTAATATCAAGTAATGGAGGCTTAAAATATTTTTGAAAAGGAAATTACTGGTATAATTTTACTTTGTTATTGGTATGCCATGTTTCAGGTTTTATTAAGGTCTTCTATAAAGGTTTTTATGTCACTTTTATGTATTTTCTTTGGCTTGAAATAAGTTACTAAGAATCAACCCTAAATAAATTACTTTTTATGAGATACGTTAACAGTTTATTAAGCAAATAATCTAATACTATGTTTTCACTGTAGAAGTTCAGAAACGAAAAACTATACCAAATAAAACACATAATATAACATAATTAGTCTATAACATATCCTCTACTGACACACAGGCCACCTCTCCATGAGACGGAATGGGACGTAATCTAAAATCAAAGCTGGTTGGTGGATGACAGTATCTTCGGATTTATGGGCCAAGAACAGTCGTTTTAATCTTTTAGGAATCTGGACTTGGTTTCCTAAATACCTCATAATAAATCTTTTTTTTTAACTCTTATTAAAACTTTTTGGATGAAAAGTAACCATTTTGATATGTACAAAAAACGCGCAATAAGATACCCGTCAATATTCCGCCCTTATCTTTGCGAGGTACACTGCTCAAAGTCGTTACTCAATTCAAATACCATGATCATGGATTGTCTCACAGATGACAAGGATATTGACAGGGAGCGCAGAGCGTTGGGAGCCCGAGGCAACATTCTTACTCGCAGGTTTGCATGATGTACTACAAGAGTCAAGCTGACTCTATTCAGGTCGAGTCATTTTATTCGTGCAGCCTGTGGGTGTCACTCTGCGCATTCAGTATAATAATGTGTTGAGGATTCTGTTGGAGTTGCCTAGGTTTTGCAGTGCGTCAGGTGTTTGCTGAAGCATGGTTGGATGACTTCTATTTTTTTTTTATATGTATGTTTTATATGTTATTGAATATAATTATTATTATAAATTTTTTGACTTCTAATTGTGACATCTGATAATATAATGATAATGACTGGTTTATATGTAATTTCACACTGGTATCTTTAACCACATTTTATTATTTATTTTTTTGCCTTTGATATTCATATATTTAATCTGGATAATTTGACATTGTTGTAATTCCTGACTTTGTTTATTGTATATTTTTAATCCGGATAATTTGACATTGTTTTAATTTCTGATTTTGTATTAGTTGAGCAATTTGTGATTTTTATTAATAATTTACAAATATTATTAACCTGTGTAAGCCCAATGGGTCGACTTTTGAGCGCTTTCATATTTTATCTGACATTCTGTATTTACAAAAAGTCACACGAATAAATTATTTGATTTGATTTGATTTGATCATGCGAAAGCGATGTGCATTGATGCTACAGCGATTTAGAGTCAGCACTAAAAGTATCCTCCTTGATGGTCCTTTTCTGGGGTACTAGGTGGTTGTACATGTGAGCGCGGGAATTCATGTGCCTAACTAGTGTAATAATATGTTTAATTTTATTTCTCTGTGTTATTTATTTAGTATTTCGACTAACATAGGTTTTAAGTTAGTGCTTTTTTTTATTACTAATGAGCCCACTCTTGACCTCGATCTCGCCTGATGGTAAGCGATAGATGAGGTCTAAGATGGGACGAGCTAACCAGAAGATGCCTATTTACTCGTGCTTTAAAGGCTGAAAAGTCTTAAGTGGCAGGGAACACAGAAGCCGGCAGAGAATTCCACAGCTTGGCTGTGCGCACAATAAATGTGGAGGAGAAGCGCTTGGTACGATAAGACGGTATATCAACCAAGTGTGGGTGGTACCCAGCCGTACGTCTGGTAGATCGGTAGTGAAAGGGAGATGGAGGAATCAGGTCATGGAGCTCCTGCGCACACTCCCCGAAGTACAATATGTAGAAAACTGACAGGCAAGTAGATGAGCCAGGCTATGAAGCTTGTCCACCAGCACTTCGTTGCCTATAAGCCTTTTAGCTCTGTGCTCGATCGAGTCCAATGCAGCAAGTTGGTACTTTGCAGAGCCATCCCACAAGTGGCTGCAATACTCCACGCAGGAACGGACCTGTGCTTTTATAATGATTTACTTTAGACTAACAATTAAATATTATGGATCTTTAGTCTGAAATAAGTATATTATTTATTATTATATAAAAATCGTTGTGCGCAGGAATGGACGCCTTAGTTACCAAACAGAATATTTCCATTCATCCAAACTGTACCAAAATCATAAGTTTTTGTTGAGAAAGAAAAGAAAATTAGCTAGCACATAAAGACATTACTACGCAACAAAGCCAACAGTTATGTGCTTCCATTCCGTTAATAACAACAGTCAGACCGACACGTATGTTGTAACGAACATCTCATTACCAGTATTTCGTACTCATTACCAGCCTAACACCGAACCGGTACAAGAGTAGATAGTTTACAGAGTCTGAACTTACTTATTTAAAAAGAGAACTAGCAATGTAGGTAGAATTTACAATACTAGCAATCTTGTTAACCCCTCCAACTAAGCTAAATATGCTTGTGTGCTGGAATAAGTTCACGGCAATAGTGTAATGGGGTAAAATAGGGGTTTGACCTACGATCTCTCGATCACAAGGCGATACCTTAGCCATTAGGATATTGCTGCTTAAATGCATCAATAGCTAATATAGATAGGCTACTATAGGTGAAAGTTAGAGGTTTGGCACCATAACCAATAATAATATCGTTCTGCATTATTGAAGCAATTAGAAACAGTAAACAGAATGCTATTCGATTGACGAAATTGTCATACTGCAACTGACAAAATGTCAGTTATCTAGAGCCTCAGGTCTGTCCCATTAGATTATGTTTTGTAAATACATGTATACATTGCAGTTTCATAAAATGCAAAAGAAAGCTTCATGATAATTCATGGAGTTTAATATTTAAAATTATTGAATTTATATTTCAAAAAAGTCTCCGCTGAGCGCTCCAGGCGTGTAGATGTTGAAGCGCACTACTAATTGTTTTGTTAAAAATGTCGTCGGCTAATGTGCTTAAATGTAATAATTGTAATCTCGTGGTTAATGAACTGTTAACGTTTGTGCAACATAAACATGAAGTGATGGATAGTGAAAGCTTAGTGAGGATATGCAGTTCGGCCTTTTCAACGGAGGACATCGACAAAGCTAAGTCATTACTGTTTCAATCTGTGTCTACTGATATACGCCAAATAAAACGTAAAAACAAAGAAGGGAAAAACAAAAAAGATTTGTTTGACGTTATAGAAGTTTTTAAGAATACAGATCCTGAGAAAATTCCTGTTTTCGTAGCTCAGGATTTAAACAAACTACCCCCAATTACGTTTGATCATGTAGATGTCACTAGACTTTTAAAAGATATCGTTATCTTACAAAACGAGGTCAAATGGTTCAAAAGTACCTATGCTACCGTTGATCAGCTGCAACAAACAAAGCAGGAATTGTTGAGAAGTAATTGTGTCGGTAAAGGTATTAGCGGTGTGACGGTTGACAGTTTAAATGAAAGTTGTGTGCAGAATGACTACAAAAATATTAACCATAAGAGAGGCACGGCATGTATGCGAGCTAGTTTTGCGTATGATAGTGGCCCCATGGGACTTCCACACTTATCGTCATTGTCACTGCCAAACCTAATAAATAGTTCAAATAATCAGCCTGATAAGCATGACTGTGATCGTCCGTCCCCGTTGCGTGACAGCGTAGAGGTTGTGAATGAGTACGAAAATCTTGTTTCGTTTGCACCTAACAAAGAAATAGTGCGGCAGGACGCTGATAAGAACGTACCGACGGTAACGAGTGTGGTGTCGGCGTCAGGAAGTGCGAGTGGGACAGACGCTCCGGTGTCTGACGTATTAAAACCCGCTAATGACATGAGTGATAAGTCAGCTGTGAGCGCGCCTAGCAACAGCGGTTTGTTGTCTTACCATTCATTTGCCGATGTTGCACGTGCGCCGGGTGAATGGAAAAAATCCGAGAATACTGTTGAATGGACGGAGGTTCAGAGAAATAGGTATAAGAATAGGTTTATGGGACAGAAAGGCGTGGCTGTTACTACACCACAATGTAAGTTTAAGGCTGCGGACATTAGACTCCCTTTGTTTATAAATAATGTTGACAAAGGAACGTCACCTGCGGATATTGCTAACTATATTATGACTAAGACACAAGTTAGTGTAACGTTGGAAAAAATTAAAATGAAACAACTTAAGGAATATGATGCATATAAGATATTTATACCTAGACATAAGTTGGCTACTTTCATGGATGGGCGTACATGGCCGGATGGCATAACTTTTAGGCGTTTTATAGACTTTAGAAAGAGAAACCAGTTTATAAATAACCAAAATGGCTAGTCAACTCACACTCAGTAGCAGGTTTATAACCTACAATTGTAAGTCACTTGTGCGATCTGTGGATCATGTAAGAGATCTGTGCCGTCGAGCAGATGTAATAGCACTACAGGAGACTTGGTTGTTGTCGCACGACTTGCCAATACTTGGAACAGTCGACCCGGACTTTGACTACTGTGGCAAGTCGGCCATAGACTCGTCTGCTGGTCTAGTACGAGGCAGACCGTACGGAGGTGTTGCTGTGCTGTGGCGTAAAAGTGCGTTTAGTTCGGTTACAGTGATCCCGTGCAATAGTGTGCGTCTCACTGCAATTAGGGTTGTTGTGTGCGATCGCTCATTTGTTGTGTTCTCTGTGTATATGCCTGTGAACTTAAATGAAAACTTAGTGGAATTTACTGACTGTCTTAGTGAGATAAGCGCTATAATTGAGAACATTGAAGTTGCTAATGTATATATTTTAGGCGATTTTAATGCTAGTCCTTGTTCTTTATTTGGAAGAGAACTTCAAAAATTTTGTAATGAACAGCAATGGGTATGTGCGGACTTAGAAAAATTAGGAAGTTTGTCGGACACCTTTACGTTTGTAAGCGATGCCCACGGTAGCACAAGCTGGCTCGACCACTGTGTGGTAACGGAGTTGGCGTGGCGGTCGATTCAAAGCGTGAGGGTGAACTACGACTGTACTTGGTCAGACCACTATCCCCTAGAAATATGTTGTGATATTGCTGTTATAAAACCACAGTTAGTATTGCATGTTAATACCCCTAATGGTGTGCTGTGGGCCGATAGGGACGAGCAACAAAAACAACTGTACCATAGCTTATGCAATGACCACTTTCGAATGGTTCATTTTCCATTGGAATTGTCAGAGTGTTGTGATGATTTATGTCAGAATAAGGAACACAGAGTAGTTATAGACCGTATGTACAATGATATTATTGCGACTATGCGTGAAGCGGCTGTCATTAGTTCCAATTGTAAGGAAAACATAATGAAACGAAAGCGTGTATTGGGCTGGAATAAACACGTTCGTGGTGCTCATGTAATAGCCAGGCAACATTTTCAAACTTGGTTACTATATAGTAGGCCTACATGTGGACCTATCTATAATAACATGGTGGAGTCTCGGCGCATTTTTAAATCAAAACTAAGATGGTGTCAAAATAATTCCGAGCAAATCAAGATGGATATTCTCGCATCACACCATTCAGAAAAAAATTTCAAAAGTTTTTGGAAAGGTACGAGAAAACTTAACAGCAAACCCACAGTCCCTTTAAATGTTAATGGTGTTACTGAGCCGCGTGACATTGCGAACGTGTTTAAAGGTCTTTTTCAGCTGGAACCTCCTTCCTGCAGGCCGGAAATGCTTAATACTGATGAAATCAAACAGCATACCCTTGGATGTGCGGTACTACCATCTTTTACTGCTAAAAATGTATCTACCGTTATAAAGCATATGACGAGAGGCAAGTCCCCAGGTCACGATGGAATCAGTATTGAGCATTTGCAGCATGCGGGAATTCACCTGCCGAGAGTTCTAGCTATGTTTTACACGTTTTGTTTAAGACTCTCTTACCTGCCAGATGAGTGTATGAAGACCGTGGTTGTGCCAATAATCAAAAATAAGACTGGTGATGCTTGTGATAACAGTAACTATAGGCCCATTTCGTTAGCTACAACTGTGGTGAAAGTGCTGGATAGTCTGCTTGACCGTATTTTGGACAGTCACATAAAACTCAGTGACGCACAGTTTGGTTTTAGGAACGGGTTGTCGACAGAAACTGCAGTTTTATGTCTCAAGCACACTGTCCGGTACTACACTGATAGGAAAACTCCGGTCTACGCCTGCTTTTTAGACCTTTCTAAGGCTTTCGATTTGGTGTCCTATGATGTGCTGTGGAACAAAATGAGGACAGAATCCAGTGTTCCGGAAGAAGTCATTGGCATTTTTGATTATTGGTACAACAACCAACTTAATGCTGTAAGATGGGCGGGGGCGTTTTCCGATGAGTACAGGTTGAAGTGTGGAGTAAGGCAGGGTGGTTTAACATCACCTCGCCTTTTCAATCTGTACGTGAACGAACTCATTGAGGGGCTCAGCAATACACAAGTTGGCTGCTCTATTGATGGAAAATTCATTAATAATATCAGTTACGCAGACGATATGGTGTTGCTGGGCCCTTCTATAAGTGCCGTTCGAAAACTCCTCGCCATATGTGTGGAATATGCCGGGACTCATGGGCTCAGGTATAATGTTAAGAAGAGCGAACTCTTAGTGTTTCAACCATCTCACGGTCATGAGGTGTCGCACGTACCTCCCCTTTTCATAGAGGGCGTTTCAATACCCAGAGTTTCGCGTTTTAAGTACATGGGTCACTGGGTCTCGGAAAATCAGTCTGACCATGAAGATATTGAGAGGGAGCGCCGGGCGTTGGCTGTCCGATGTAATATGCTGGCCCGTAGATTTGCACGCTGCAGTAAAGCAGTAAAAGTAACTTTGTTTCGGGCATTTTGCCAATCCTTTTATATGTGCAGTCTATGGGTCAAGTATACGCAGAAGACAATCAACGCCCTGCGCGTTCAGTATAACAATGCTTTTAGGATGTTGTTGCGGCTGCCGAGGCATTGCAGTGCGTCGGGCATGTTTGCAAACGCTCATGTTGACGGATTCCATGCCATTATTAGAAAAAGAGCAGCATCCTTGCTCAGGCGTACCCGAGGCAGTAGTAACAGCATTCTCAGTGTTGTGGCAGGCCGATATGACTGTCCAATATTGTGGCATTGTATACGTTTACATTCGTTAAAATAACTTTCTTGGAACTCATATGACGCCCCACTTTTTAGGTTATTTTTATTGTGTCGAAATTGTGTTCTTCTGTTTATTATAATGATTAATTCTATTTAAAATAATTTTGTAATGCGCTGTGTGTTAATTTTAAGTTAAGATACTAACATTAATTTAAGAGCACCTACTAACAAATGTATGGATATTTTTGTCTGATTAATAAATAAAATCCATACTATACTAATATTATAAATGCGAAAGTAACTCTGTCTGTCTGTCTGTCTGTCTGTCTGTCTGTCTGTCTGTCTGTCTGTCTGTCTGTCTGTTACCTTTTCACGCCTTAACCGCTGAACCGATTTAGATGAAATTTGGCATGGAAATAGTTGAGAACCCTGGGAAGGACATAGGATAGTTTTTATCCCGATGTAAGGTTCCCGCAGGATAGTTTTCGAATCGTACCTCTGTTGCTCTTTCACGCAAAAACTACTGAACGGATCTCAATGAAATTTGGTAAGGATAAATTTGACATCCTGGAAAAACACATAAGCTACTTTTTATCCCTGAATTCTCACGGGTTTGAGATTTACGCGGGGCAAACCTCCCACTCGAACGAAGTCGCGGACAAAAGCTATTCATACTTTAATCCATACTTCCATATCCATACTTCCATACTAATATTATAAATGCGAAAGTAACTCTGTCTGTCTGTCTGTCTGTCTGTCTGTCTGTTACCTTTTCACGCCTTAACCGCTGAACCGATTTAGATGAAATTTGGCATGGAAATAGTTGAGAACCCTGGGAAGGAGATAGGATAGTTTTTATCCCGATGTAAGGTTCCCGCAGGATAGTTTTCGAATCGTACCTCTGTTGCTCTTTCACGCAAAAACTACTGAACGGATCTCAATGAAATTTGGTAAGGATAAATTTGACATCCTGGAAAAACACATAAGCTACTTTTTATCCCTGAATTCTCACGGGTTTGAGATTTACGCGGGGAAAACCTCCCACTCGAACGAAGTCGCGGACAAAAGCTATTCATACTTTAATACTAATAATATAACTCCATACTTCCATATCCATATCCATACTATCCATACTTCCATATCCATCAATACTTCCAACCTAATATTATAATAATACGAAAGTAACTGTCTGTCTGTCTGTCTGTTACCTTTTCACGCCTAAACCGTTGAGCCGATTTAGATGAAATTTGGCATGGGAATAGTTTAGGACCCTGGGAAAGACATAGCATAGGTTTTGTCCCGGAAATCATTCCTAAAGGATGTAAAAGGGGTGTTAGAATTTCGTATAGGGAATCAATAATGTCCCGCCCTACCCACACACGTAATACACTTAGACCGCTAAACCGATTTGGATGAAATTTGGTATGGAGATAGTTTTAGACCCTGGAAAAGACAAAGTATATAGTTCTATTCCCATAAATCATTCCTAAAAGATGTAAAAATGGTGTTGGAATTTTGTATAGGGAATCAATATTATAATAATACGAAAGTAACTGTCTGTCTGTCTGTCTGTTACCTTTTCACGCCTAAACCGTTGAGCCGATTTAGATGAAATTTGGCATGGGAATAGTTTAGGACCCTGGGAAAGACATAGCATAGGTTTTGTCCCGGAAATCATTCCTAAAGGATGTAAAAGGGGTGTTAGAATTTCGTATAGGGAATCAATAATGTCCCGCCCTACCCACACACATAATACACTTGACCGCTAAGCCGATTTGGATGAAATTTGCTATGGAGATAGTTTTAGACCCTGGAAAGTACATAGGATATTTTTATCCTGGAAATCATCCCTTAAGGATGTAAAGGGGTGTTGGGACTTTGTATTCTCCCTCTCAATTCACTCAAATCGCGTATTCAAGAACCACTCATAACATTTTTTTTTAAACTACACAACTGCATGTAGGCTATACAAATCTTTGTTTAGAGCTGGGGTTGAACCCACGTCATGCACCAGTTAACAGTTACGCAACCGTGTCGTTTAAAATTTAACCAATCAAGTTAATAAACGAATCATATCTATTTCAAAATCGGAGGAATATGCGTTTACCCTTTTCAAAATAAGAGAAGATCGTGTGGCAACAGATATCAACGGAATGATTTATTTGAGCTGAACTGAATCTGAAACTGAAACTGAAGCTGAAACTGAAACTGAAACTGAATCTGAAACTGTAGCTGAATCTGAAACTGAAATCAAAACTGAAGCTGAAGCAGAAACTGAATCTGAAACTGAAACTGAAGCTGAAACTGGAACTGTAGCTGAAACTGACGCTGAAACCAAACTGAAGCTGAAACTGAAACTAAAGCGGAAGCTGAAACTGATGCTGAAACCAAAACTGAAGCTGAAGCTGAAACTGAAACTAAAGCTGAAAATTAAGCTGAAACTGTAGCTGAATCTGAAACTGAAACCAAAACTGAAGCTGAAGCTGAAACTGAATCTGAAACTAAAACTTAAACCAAAACTGAAGCTGAAACTGGAACTGTAGCTAAAACTGACGCTGAAACCAAACTGAAACTGAAGCTGAAACTGAAACTGTAGCTGAAACTGAAGCTGAAACTGTAGCTGAATCTGAAACTGTAACCAAAACTGAAGCTGAAGCAGAAACTGAATCTAAATCTGAAACCAAAACTGAAGCTGAAGCTGAGACTGGAACTGTAGCTGAAACTGACGCTGAAACTAAACTGAAGCTGAAACTGAAACTGATGCTGAAACCAAAACTGAAGCTGAAGCTGAAACTGGAACTGTAGCTGAAACTGACGCTGAAACCAAACTGAAACTGAAGCTGAAACTGAAACTGTAGCTGAATCTGAAACTGTAACCAAAACTGAAGCTGAAGCAGAAACTGAATCTAAATCTGAAACCAAAACTGAAGCTGAAGCTGAGACTGGAACTGTAGCTGAAACTGACGCTGAAACTAAACTGAAGCTGAAACTGAAACTGATGCTGAAACCAAAACTGAAGCTGAAGCTGAAACTGGAACTGTAGCTGAAACTGACGCTGAAACTAAGCTGAAGCTGGAACTGAAACTAAAGCTGAAGCTGAAACTGATGTTGAAATCAAAACTGAAGCTGAAGTTGAAACTGAAACTGAAGCTGACAATTAAGCTAAAACTGTAGGTGAATCTGAAACTGAAACCAAAACTGAAGCTGAAGCTGAAACTGGAACTGTAGCTGAATTTGACGCTGAAACCAAATTGAAACTGAAGCTGAAACTGAAACTGAAGCTGAAGGTGAAACTGGAACTGTAGCTGAAACTGACGCTGAAACTAAGCTGAAGCTGGAACTGAAACTAAAGCTGAAGCTGAAACTGATGCTGAAACCAAAACTGAAGCTGAAGTTGAAACTGAAACTGAAGCTGACAATTAAGCTAAAACTGTAGGTGAATCTGAAACTGAAACCAAAACTGAAGCTGAAGCTGAAACTGGAACTGTAGCTGAATTTGACGCTGAAAACAAATTGAAACTGAAGCTGAAACTGAAACTGAAGCTGAAACTGAAGCTGTATCTGAATCTGAAACCAAAACTGAAGCTGAAGCAGAAACTGAATCTAAAACTGAAACCAAAACTGAAGCTGAAGCTGAAACTGGAACTGTAGCTGAAACTGACACTGAAATTAAACTGAAGCTGAAACTGAAACTGATGCTGAAACCAAAACTGAAGCTGAAGCTGAAACTGGAAGAGTAGCTGAAACTGACGCTGAAACTAAACTGAAGCTGAAACTGAAACTAAAGCTGAAGCTGAAACTGATGCTGAAACCAAAACTGAAACTGAAGCTGAAAATTAAGCAGAAACTGTAGCTGAATCTGAAACTGAAGCTGAAGCTGAAACTGAAACTTAATCTGAAACTGAAACCAAAACTGAAGCTGTAGCTGAAACTGGAACTGTAGCTGAAACTTACGCGTAAACCAAACTGAAACTGAAACTGAAGCTGAAACTGAAACCAAGCTGAAGCTGAAACTGAAACTGAAGCTGAAACTGGAACTGTAGCTGAAACTGACGCTGAAACCAAACTGAAGCTGAAACTGATGCTGAAACCAAAACTGAAGCTGAAGCTGAAACTGTAGTAACATACATAGTGAACGTAGTCCAAGATACAGATAATTTAATAAACCACGTTTATTCTGATTTGAAAACAAATATGAGGGATAAAGAATGGCTGCGTGAAAGAGTAATTTTGGCACCGACTAACGAAATTGTAGGGTAGATCATCGAAAAGATTTTGTCTCATGTGGATTGTGATGTTGTTGAGTATCTGTCCGTCAACATTGTCATGGATACAAAGCAAGTGACGTCGTACTCTGTTGAGTTTATCAACTCTCTGGAATTGTCAGGTACCCCATCACATTATTTGAGGCTTTAACTTGGTGTCCCAGTCCTGTTGATGCGTAATCAGGGCGCACCAAGGCTCTGTAATAGCATGCGACTACAAATTACATACCTTGGATGCAATGTTTTCAAGCAATAATTATGCCAGGAACAGCAAGCGGTGAAAACGTATTTATTCCTCACATTCGGTTCGAAAAACTCAAATTTCCCCTAAAAGCGGCATTCGCAATGACCATAAACAAAGCTCAAGGACAGACACTGAAAGTCGCAGAGGTACACTTTTTTTTTTTAGCGTCGTAAAATTATCAAATAAGTCCTCCCACCCCAGGCAGGGTGGGAGGGACTGTCAGACTTTTACTGACTAAAATCCACGGTGTTCCTTCAATAACCCTTTACGTACCGGGGTCACGGTAACGGGATGAGTCCCACGACCCCGGCAGGCTTCGGCCCTCTACGGGGGGGCCTCGTCATATTGCTGACGCTCTTTGAGGCGCGCGTGGAACACGACGCGCCGTCGACCCGGGCATGGTCCATGGTCGGACAGCGAGTTGCCCTTTACTCGCTGTCCGCATGCCCGCGCCTACGGTGGCCGGAGATCGTCGGCCGACGTCCGACGCCGTGGGCGTCTACCACTGCGGCTGAGCTGGAGGGAGGACGCCATCCTCTCCCTCACGCGGCCCGCCTCCTCCTTCGGAAGCATGACTGCTTCGCAGAAGGAGGCGACCGCTTCCCACTCCCTCTCGCCCCGCAGCATGGCCTCGACCAATGCCGGGCGCGAGATGTCTCCGCCTATTGCCGCCGTGAGGACACGTCGGTGCTCTGCCCAAGCGGGGCAGTCCTGCACCGTGTGCTCGACTGTGCCCTCAGGGTGACCCTCGCAGTGGTGACGCCCAGGCGTTTCCTCCTTTCCCATCAGACACAGGTACCTCCCGAAACTTCCGTGTCCGGTGAGGACCTGCGTCATGCGGTAGGTCAGGACGCCGTGACGCCGATCTAGCCACTCCTCAAAGAGGGGTCTTACCGCCGCAATTGCGGCGTGCCCGGCCTTCGGTTGCGATAGTCGTTCCCTCCATACTGCCCTGAGATCACGCCGGAGCTCTTCCCGCCGCGCCTCGACTTCTCGAGGCAGCGGGGATACGCCCCGGCACTGCGCCTCCACGCGCCATTCATAGACGCGCTGGAGAGCAGTCGCCTCCAGATCACTTAGAAAAAGACTGCTTTTCCCATGGGCAATTGTATGTGGCGTGCTCACGAGTATCAAGCGTACGAAATCAACACGCCCAGGACGGAAAAACCAGAAACGTAGTTTACAAAAAATGTATTGTAAACTACGTTTTAGGTTTTAAAAAGATAAATTTCTGTAAACTGTCTGTCTGTTTTTGGGGATGGATGGACCCTGGTGATGGTTTTTTAAATATTATATGCGTTTTTTAACCACCCTAAAAGATACGGTATACCTTTTTGGCAACAAGAATTATTGACAAAGTGTAAATTAACGCGGGCGAAGCCGCGGGCAAAAGCTAGTATAATATAATATAAAATATATTTATGACAGTTTGAGATACATACAAGAAATCAAAACATTTAATTAACAAACTCCCCCAACACCAGGCTGAAAACTTAAATGAAACGGAAAAAAATAATCAATAGAATATTATAATTATCTCCATGTGTGTGTATGTGAATGATCTGTGTAATGGTGATGTGTGTGAAATGTGAGTGGTATAACTTTATGAGTGCTTATAAAAATCAGAATAAATACATCACGTTATTTTAAAATGAGCTTTCTATTTATGTTATCAACAAATAAAATATGTGGGAAAGTTTTCTAATTAATTCAATACTTTTTCCGGTGTGTGAAAAAATGTGGCACTAAATAAACTTGACTTCAGCGCAATAGTGTGAAAGTTAAGACTCTGTCGAATATATACTCGTGTATCTCCATTTCGTCCGAAATGGGGGTTAATTTCATTAGCACGGGCGCAACGAATCGTGTGATAACTTTAGTGATGTTATTCGGGGGCGCCCTTGGGATTGGCTGCCGATGTGACGTACGTTTTGTACCATACCGTTTAAATTTTGTGAATGTTGTTTGCGTTTTGGAACTGTTTTTATTGCATTTGGGTGCTTTATGTTCGAAATGCGGGTAGCAAATTAATTAGTTTGAATTGTGATAGAAGTGAAATGTTTTGATTGACATTTGAAAGAATCCAGTTTTACTACTGAATACAAATAATCAATATTTTTTTGGAGTCGGCTTCCACGTCGGTATTTCAGACAAAGTATTTGTATATCCGGTGTCCTCGGCCCAGCAACTGGGTATTGGAATACACTGTGTTAAGACCACTGTCAGTTTTCACATCTCTTGGCTTTTGTAAAGCCTCTCAAATATCTAATTGTAATTTATATTATGTACAATAACCAGTATATCTATCTATAAACAAATTATAGGTTAGGTAATCTGCGTTTCAATTAGATGACACTTAATGAACTGACAGTATCAAACGTTGCTTAACTTTGTAGATACCAACGAAATACCAACTGGACGCGCTTGAGTCTATCGAGAAGCGGGCCAAGAGACTCATTGGCAACGAATCAACGATGCACTAGTTGAGTCAAAGCTCCAGAGCCTTGAACACCGACGGCGAGTTGCAAGTCTATCGGTTTTCTATCGGTTACATTTCGGGGAGTGTGCGATGGAATTACACAATCTAATTCCGCCAAGCCCGTTCCATCATCGGACTACGAGACAAACGGCGAAGCGTCATCATTACATGGTGCACATCCCACCCATACGCACAAAACGTTTTGGGAATACCTTCATTGTGCGTACGGCTAAGGAGTGGAATTCCCTGCCGGAGTCTGTATTTCCCGACAGCTACAACCTAGGAGTCTTTAAGTCCAGAGTGAATAGATTACTTTTAGTTAAGCGTACTCCATCTTCGATCACATCATCACTTACCATCAGGTGAGATAGTGGTCAAACGCGAACCTATTTTCAATAAAAAAAAAAGATCGACCCGTGCATCTATTAGTATTTACCCGCGAGCTTCTACCAGTAGAACTACAATCAAATTTATTTATTCACATAGTAAAACAGACTACCTTTAGCATCCATAGTAATGTTATAACATTCACGTTATCTTTCACGTCAAAACAGAAAAACGATTCAATGTGATTTTTGGTGTAAAGGTTGTTGAAGGGCAAGAGTGCAAGTCTTCTTACTTCCTGCAAAAAAATATCATATGAGTGCAGCCGCTGACAGGACAGAAGGCCGCGGAGAATAGATGGCTGGCTGAACTGCCTACTTGGTCTAGTGGTCGAAAACGCGACTACTAAGCCTGAAGTCTCGGGTTCGATTCCAAGGTCAGGCAAAAAGTGCTTTTCGGTGTTTCTATAAGTAATTTTTCAGTAGTAGCTCAAAGTTTGGAAGATGATTGAGTGGTACTCCCGGGCCTTGGAAATCACGTTAACGGGTATTCCCTGCTTTCATTTACACATCTTTGACAGCCGTTACGGGTAGTCAGAAGCCAAGTAAATTTGATCTGACTCTAGTCTGGCCAAGGGTTTTATTTATTTATTTATTCAAAAAGGTTCACCAACAACTTCTGTGTATAAAATATTTTAACAATTGGTAACAAATCGTTTTAGGCTTACACAGTTGCCAATTATAGGTTAACCAGCATTCTTAGTAGAAGTGGTAACTAACTTAGCAATTATTCCTATATAATTACAAATACAAAATAACAAAAGACAAATTATAAAATTACATAAATCAAGAGAAAAAAAAATTTTAAAAAAAATTAAAAAAATATTAAGATGAATGAAATCAAGCATACGCTAACAGCTAACAAAGTAACACTTATAGTTCAACTATATATATACTATATATATCTTAACAAATTTGGGATTTTGGGTCTCGGGATTCTAGCAATTGGGTTTTAAAGATAGTTATGGAATCATGATGTATATCAACATCTGGAACGGATTTTGTAAATTAATTCATCTGCTGACTGAGCCTATTAAGAGGTGAGTTTACTCCTATATTTATGTTAGATTTTTTTTGTATGAAATAGATGTACCGATGGTTATAGTGCTACCGAGCTACCGGGTTAGGCTGCGTTTCCACCAGAGATGTGCGAGGATGCGTAGCAAGGGATGTGTTGCGAGGAATGTGTGTTGAGAAGGATGTGTTGCGAGGTTTGAGCATCCTCGCACCACACATTAATGCGCATTTTCACAGCTCCGCTACACATCCTCGTAGGCACATTTTCATCGCACAGCTTTGGTGGAAACCCCCACACATTTTCACAGCACAGCTAGACATCCTCGCACGACACATTTCCATCGCACATCTCTGGTGGAATCGCACCCTTACCGAGGTCAGATAGGCAGTTGTTCCATCTAAAAAACTAATTGTCAGCTACAGATATTCAAATCTATCAAATAGTAAACTTGAACTGTCACAAATACAACAGACATAAATCAAAAAACAGTTTTATTTCCCCAGCAAAACTTTTTACGCGAACCTAACACTATGCAGCCTTGTTTTCAAAACATGTCTCTCTGTCTGTATAGACAAAACCCGATGTTATACACAATGTTTGAGCAATCAATAGCATCGCTCGCATCATTACCATAACTGATTGGCTACTAGCACTGTCCAGAAAATTCGTGTGGCAATTACGAAAACGCAGTTCTCTACCGTATAATTATCGTACTGGGACCAAAAGTTTTGTATAAAACGAACGGGTGGGTAGACATACATTTTTGTATGTAGGTGTTTTAATTTGAAAACATTTATTTATGTCTGCGTACATTAAATATAAGTTTGTTAGTCTGTTGATGACTTTCAGATTGGTTTTGAAGAATCTAAAGAAGATGAGAATTAAATCATATTTACTTCAGACTCAAACACAACATAAATTGTGTGAAGTGATTAAAAACAATCAGTATTAAAATTAGAAGCAACGCAGTACTGTTATTCTCATAAAGCCCGCCGTGATCCCAAGTACACTTTAACGGAACATAGAATAAACTCTACCTTTCTTACATATTACCTGTCTATCTGTCTGTTCGCGATAAAATCAAAAACTACACAACAGATTTCCATGTGATTTAAACCAATAGAGATAAGACGCAGCGGAATCACGTACACCTTTTAGTGCTGCAACATCCATCTTACTACGTATGACGCCAATGATAATGACACCAATACATAAACTGATTAATGAGAAATGTGTTATTATGATTAATACCTATGTGTGAATTAGCTAAATAAGACCGTGCCTAGCCGAGCCGGAGCGCTAGTGTTAAAATAAAGAATTAGTGTATGTATGAGTATGGTAAGATACAGTTCATATATATATATATATATATAACAATACATAAATTTAGCAAATAAATAAGTTTGATATAAAGATTGGTGCTTGATCGTCGTACGCACATACGCACGTACGCATCGTACGCGTAAATGTAGGAACTTTAAATATAATAAAATACAATATAATAATTCTATGTAAATAATATGAAGGACTGCATTATATTATTCTTCTAACTCTATTAAATAAAATGCACGAAGATCTTAAATTACCGACATAGATATCGTTAATGACGGAATAAGCATATAACCTGGTACTGAATTAAACTAATCCCGAGAAATGGGCGGATTTGGCGTACCCAGAGGCGACTGATTTGTTGGGTCATCATCTTCAACCTTCTTTAAGAGCTGGATATGGCATCCCTTACTAATTTCGACGTTGAGTGACATTTATTAACTACATGCTTTAACATTATAAGTTTGTCTGTATAAGGTTTGCAAAAGTCTATATACATGTATGTTAAGCTTTCACGGCTAGACCACAAAACCGATTTAAATTAAATTAAGCATGCAGATTGTTCAAACTTAGACTATACTTTTCTTTCAAAACTTAATTCTTAAGGTGAAATAAAGAATGAGCTATTCCTCAAAAAATCTATTTGAATGAAATCGCGGGCAAAAGCTAGTAATCAAAATAAAACTAAGTCTGTGCTAGCTTTGGCGGCCCCAGCAGATTTCGACACACCTCACTAATTGGCCAGCTCAGTTGTGACCACTCGATTGACTATTTCGAATTGCTTTTACCCGGATATTCGAATTTGTATTGATTTTGTTCGTTATTTGCGTAAAATGAATGTGGCAGGGGTTTGATGTATAGGTAGCTTTAGAACGATTCTTGCTGAGTTCTCAAATATTTATAACGAAGCTAATTTTTTTTTAATGATAATCTTGTTTTTGTCTGGCCGTGGCTGGAGTGGCGAAGGCTGTGTGGTAGTGACTGTACCTGGAGCACCCATCAGTCTATTTTGTTAATATCTTGCTGTAAAAACATAAATTAAGTAAGGTAAGATAAATATTATGTATAATGTTTATTTTAATTATGTTAACATAATCGTCGCCTCGTCGCAGTAATTGCCCGCCCGACCCTTGCTACAACCAGCCCCCACCGCTGAGAAAGTAGCTTTAAATTGGCCTCCCAGTAATCATTGTCCAATCCAGCTTGTCCCTAGCTGCCCTCCCTCAGGGACACCTTAAGCCGAGATTCTTACCCCATAGGTGATACCCCTAGCATGTACTTCCCTAGTTTGTAAGTTTAATATAAGCCCTGCCTGGAGACTTTAATTATTATAATTAATGCCGCCACAGGCAAGTCCGGTTAAGCATTCGACAACTTCATAGATTGACTTGCAAGAGGCCACCCACAAAAAGAACATGTTACTATTGTTACTATGTATGTTACTATGTTGTAAGCTATTTGATATTTGATTATTGTCTAATTATTTTAGTTTTAGAGTTCCGTACCCAAAGGGAAAAACGAGACTCCGTTACTAAGGACTCCGCTGTCCATCCGTCTGTCTGTCTGTCACCAGGCTGTATCTCATAAACCGTGATAGTTAGACAATTGAAATTTTCACAGATAATGTATTTCTGTTGCCGTTATAACAAAAAATACTAAAAACAAACATTTAAGAGGAGCTCCCATACAACAGACATTTATTTTTTGCCGTTTTTATAGATAATGGTACGGAACCCTTCATGCGCGAGTCCGACTTGTACTTGGCTGGTTTTTTAAACACATGCCTTGTGTCTTTTCACCACCTGTAGCTGACTTGTAAGAAATGCCTGAGGCATTAAAAGCGCCTATATAAAAATTGTGTTGTATTTTTAAATAAATCTATACTTATAATAAATCTGTAGAGAGGTCAATTCTGTACATGAAATATATTTCCAAAATAACTATCAGAGGGTGATTAGGGATCGATACTGATGCCAAAAATGCAATCAGTAAAATTTTTGTCTGTCTGTCTGTCTGTATAACCGTTATAGAAACAAAAACTACTCGACGGATTTTAACGAAACTTGGTAAAATTATTTTTCATACTCCTGAGCTGGTTATAGTATACTTTTCATCACGCTACAATCAATAGGAGCAGAGCAGTGAAGGGAAATGTTGGGAAAACGGGAGAAGTTACTCCATTTTTTAAGCTTCCGTCGCGTGTGCAACCTTAATGGTTAAAGCTACACAGAAATAATTTAATGACGGAAATGTTCTCCTTAAAATTATATAAAAAATAGTACTCTCGCGGGGCTTCGCTCCCGTGGATTCTATCACGGTAAAAACATAACTCTCCTTTTTTGCAGTCGGGTAAAAAGTAGCCTATAACCTTCCTCAAGCTTCAAGCTACTTCCATACCAAATTTCATCCAAATCCACCCAGTACTTTCGAAGATTAGCACGTTCAAGCAAACAAACAAACAAACAAACAAACAAACAAACAAACTAACAAACTTTTCCGCTTTATAATATTAGTATAGATATCCCACGACAGCATATGTCTATCTTTTATGGTTGACTCACAATAACACGTGTAACTCCCGATAGCTTAGTAGTTCGAAGCTTTCTGATTATAATATGGGACTAGATGGCGTTGTGTGAAAAAAAAAAAAAAAGTAAAGTTGTGGAATATTTGTCTATTCTTACGTTTATAACACTCTCAGTCACCCCTAATTGAAAAAGTTAACATTATTAACTATTCCATAAAAAAGAATCATATAAATCGGTATAAAAACACCAAAGTTATACATGAAATACGCTAATAATAAGCCATCGCGCGTGAATACTGAATCATGCTGTAAGGATTATTATTGAGAATCGGCCGCCGCGCTGGACGCGTCTCGCGGCCTGGTGGTATAAAAATTGGCCAAGTGCGAGTCAGACTCGCCCATGAAGGGTTCCGTAGTAACTATAATAATATAATATAATATGTATATTTATTTGACGAAAAAAAACCTTACAAATTTCTTAAAACTAGCTTATTTACATTTTTTACAACTACGCCAAATAACTTTGTTTTTCATAGTGTTTGTATGAATTACAAAGTTATATTTGCGATTTTAGAAAATATGCTGCATCTCAAAAACTGCTGAACTGATTTCGTTCAAACTAATTTTGATTGAAAGTTTACATTAAGATCTACAGACAAATATTTTTTTAGATTTTTCACTCTATTAATATAGAAGTTAGAGGGGGGGACACACATTTTACCACTTTGGAAGCGTATATCTTTTAAACGATTAACCTTATGAAAAAGTGGCTTTAGAAACCTCAATGTCATTTTTAAAGACCTGTCTATAGATATCACACACGCATAGGTTTCATAAAAAAATATATTTTCAGTTTCAGTTCCATGTATGGGGAGCCCCCCTTTATTTTAAGTATTTTTTATTTTTTTTTTAAATCGGAAAGCGGTTTACAGAATACATCTATTTACCAAGTTTCACATCTATAGTCTTAATAGTTTCTGAATAAAATGGCTGTGACATACGGACAGACGGACAGACAGACAGACAGACAGACAGACGGACAGGCATGTCGAACCTATAAGGGTTCCGTTTTTTGCCATTCGGCTTCGGAACCCTAAAAAGGCGGGGCGTCATTGACATATTATATTTCTCTACTAAATTACGAAAGTTAATCTGTCTGTTACATCAAAATCACTGAACCGTGAGGAAGGACATAGGCTACTTTTTTTACGAAAAACGACGGAAACGCGGACGAAGTCACGGGCAACAGCTATCTATACTAATAATATAAGGCTGAAGAGTTTGTTTGTTTGAACGCGATAATCTCAGGAACTACTGGTTCGAATTGAAAAATTATTTTTTAATTATTTAGACAATTTATAGAGAAAGGCTATAGGCTATATATCATTACGCTAAGGCCAATAGGAGCGGAGCGCCAATGAAGAATGCTTCAAAATCGGGGTTAAATTTAACGTTAGCCCAAAGTAACTATTCCACGCGGACGAAGTCACGGGCAAAAGCTAGTGAATAATAAAGTGATATATGTTTTGATCAAATGAATGTACCCGTTGACAGCTTACACCATATTAACCTCAACTAAGTTAATACAATGAGATATTTAAAGAACATACAGCACTGCTTATTAGAGGAGAGGAGAGAGCTGGACGAAAGAAGTAATAAAGATTTAGAGAGAAGAAGTATTGGGCTGAACGAGATGACAACCTTGGTAGGGTCGTTTCTAGAAAGGGTCGATTCTAGCTGATGGTGACTTACCATGCCATGATTACTAAACATCACAATAATCTAGAGGTCCCAGTTTAACTAAAATACACTTTCAATCACCTAAGGCAATACGCCAATAGTATTCTAATCAGCTAACAACATTACCTCATTCCTATTACCAATCAGAATGCAAATTCACCAATCTTTAACAAAATTTTCATTACGCTTTTTATTTCGTACTCAAATAGAATTTTAAGTACCAACACGAAATAATAAAAGTTCCCAAATTATACCAAAGCTGCTTTCCGGCCAGTGAAGTTAAAAATTACCGTTCGGATCACGTTCTGGGCCCTTAATTAAGAAGTTAATGAGGACCTGACCTTAGTTGTGATCGATTATACACTATATCACTCGGTACTAACGAGACTTTAGTCGGGATGTTTGTTTGTCCATTAAATTGCAATTAGTGATATTATGGTTGTTGTTGTCAGTTTGTATGGATAGTTTTAATGTGGCGCAAGGTTAATATTTGGGGCCGTTTGATACTAAATTTTTATATAAAATGTATTTTTATTATCTTGATTAATAAAAAAAAACATTGTCATCGGAAATAAAGTAATATGTGAAATTTCAACTCAGTAGGGTTCTATATTGTAAATTCAAAGATAGATTGAAAGAATTATTTACAAATACTGTCAAAATATTACGTGATAAATTCGCTATAGATATTTTAGCTAATCAACCATTGCATTGACACTATGTAGTCTCTGTTGTTGGTGTAGTGGCATAGCGATCGTGCGCCAGAGGAAGCAACACTATTCTTATCACTTACGAACTAACAATATAACTAGTATTGATAACAAAAAGACGTCATCAGCCTATTATAACGTTTTCAAACTGGAATACATGCCTCCCCTTTATGTAAGGGCCAAAATCTACCACACGGGCTTAGTTGGTGGATGTCGCATTTTTTTTCGAATTTTTGGTCCTAGGACCCAACACCAGCATCCCAATGTCCCTATGCATAGGGTTTGCTGGGGTTGCGAGAATGTTCTAACTATGAAAGCGGCCCCGAAATGCAAGGGCTATTAAAGAAACAGGGTGGCTTTTTAGTCAATAAAAGTCTGATACTCCCTTCCACCGTAACTAGAGCGTCATTGGATGATTTTCCCACAGAAAAGAAGAACGTTTTTCCCAAGATATTTTCCTTCACGGTTTCAAAAGCATCAGAGTATCACATAAATAAGGAAACAATGTATGCACCAAAGAGTTATCTTTAAAATTTTTTGTATCATTTAAGAAAGCAAGTTTCTATAAAATAGCTTAAATACATTCTAACAAGGGTAGATTTCTTTGCAAACCGAAGCAAGTTGTTAGTCAATATTTTTCCCTGAGAGCGGTTACCTCGTTAGAGTTCGGATCAAATTAAATTAGTTTCATCAATCTTTTAGCCGGTGACTAGTTTAAGCAGAAATTAGGTTGAGGTTGAAAATGCTGTGGGTTGAATAATTAAAATAATTTGAATATCAAATACCAAATGAGCTTGTGGCTAAATAATAACAGCGGCAAGGATTGATCTCTAAGGTTAAGCAACATTTGCCGAGGCCATTCCATAGATGGGTGAATATTGACCATCCAAACAAATCGAGGTTTCTCCGTTCCTTGGATACCTTGTTAAGCCATTGTTCCCATTTATACATCTTTGACAGTCATTACAGGTATTCAAAAGCTAAAAATACTATTAGGCTGCGTTTCCACCAGAGATGTGCGATGAAAATGTGTCGTGCGAGGATGACTAGCTGTGCTGTGAAAATGTGTGGGCGTTTCCACCAAAGCTGTGCGATGAAAATGTGCCTACGAGGATGTGTAGCGTAGCTGTGAAAATGCGCATTCCTCGCACACATCCCTCGCTTGTTTTGTATGCGCAAAAATCTAGCTCCGCTGAGCCGTTTCCACCAGAGCTGTGCTGACCGAGGCGAGGTAAATGAAGCTATTCTATTGGTTCTTTACAAACACATCCCTCGCTACACATCCTCGCACATCTCTGGTGGAAACGCAGCCTAAACCTCTATAACCCCGCTGGCACAAAAACGTGCCAGTAAACCATTATTAGTTGAGCCCCGCTGGCAACAAATTTGTGTGCCAGCGGGGCTCAACTAATAGTTGACGTAAATAATGGCGGTCCTTGAGAGGTTAAAGTCTTGCGAAGTGTTTTCCAGCTACTGGGTTCCGGAGAAAACAAAAGACACGGTCACAAATTATTATTTATAGTAGACGGAAATCTGCTGCTTATGTTTGAACAACCAATTTCATACTTGGTTAGCTATTATGTAACGCATATTATAGCTGAAGCACCTGATTATAATACATTTTCATTCCGCGATAAACTATGGCAATACTAACAACAATTTCCATACATATTCCCTTACACAATTTCACAGCAATCATATTCGGGAAACTTACACCACAATCGCATTAAACTTACACTACATAAACAAAGCACAATATTAAACTGGTGTTATTTACCACAACACGATCAAACTAGTACCTTTAAGCGCGAATTCTGAACACGGAATCCCATTCCGGACTCCACATAATCACGTACCAAACCATATAGCGAACATTTACATTGAAGTAAGCCACAAATATGCTTAAGTTTTGGTCGTTATACCTACAGGAATATCGAGGACGCATTACCCGGATCGCTAATAGCCAATATCTGCCACCAAAATTGCCTTCCTAACGATATTTCTGCTGCATGTAATAAAATCCGTAATCCTATTACGAAATGAAATCGTTTTTGCCCACGTGGACATAATATCGGTCATAATATGGAAAAAATATTACTTTTAAACGTCGATGTGTAGGACGTTTTATGAATAATTTATTTGGAGTTCGAATTTACGTTTTAACGGTGGCTGTTTGTTTAATAGTTTTTTGTTTACATGTCGGCCGTCAATTGTTACGGTTAACGTTTCAACTATGCATTTATTTTGAACGAGGATCGTTGGACTTAATGTGGATTTGTTTTTATTTAATTTGTACAGGGATCAGATATCTATAGCACAAGTGTACTCTGTGCGGAAATTGGTGCCCTAACGCTATTTATGTATGGTATACGCCTTTTGTTCATCCTCAGTTCAATGGTAGCATTAGTTTTAACATGACTGGTGACATGCACGGGAGTAATACCCAATCAGTTGGGCAGAGAAGCGCTTATATTACATCTATACTTACACAATAAAAGGCTTATGTTAGGAGGCGGTTGCAATTACTCACGCATATGTCATGCCAGACTACTACTGAGAAATACCAAATCAAAACTCCTGAATAGCACTTTTCTCAAACAGGCAATCGAACTCAAAACCTCTTGCTCGGAAGTAACACTTTCACTCACATGACGATAGGCTCCGGATTGAAAAACGTCAAAAATATAAGGTCACGTTTTCATTCCGTTATATTAATATATAGTATAACGGAATGAAAACGTGTTACGAATATACTGCTCTGTGACAGATAAAGTTTACATGATAAAAGATTTTCTAAATAGGTTCACACATTTGTCACGATATTTACACTTTACTCTCAGAAAAAACACTGAAACAAATTCAGAGACTACGGTCTATTTTAAATGCCATACAATCCATATCGATCAAATCACATGTGAACCATATACATAGGTAGGTATTATCTAAGGTTATTTCTTTTGGAAAGAAACATAGATTTAGTAGACCTGTCCCGTTACAGCTACTTATGAGGTTATTTTTAGTACGGCATAGTAGTAATCATTTTGCAAAGGATAAAACTTATACAATCTTGAGGTGTACAATATGTATGCACTAACCTTGAAAACCTAAAATACACACGTAATAATGCTAAAAATAGTTTACTGACCATGACCGTCCCAATGTACTGACACATAGACCAGTGCTGGGCGTTACGCACCAGGTCATTCCTGACCAAAACCAAAGTCGTGGCGGAGCGTATTGATCCACGTACACCCTTCTAAGACGTCGCCGGGCAAGTTAAACACCTCAGTCCTCAAGCTTTAACAGACGGTTTCCGCAGAGGCTACCCGGCCACTGGACGGAGATCGCGTTGAAGAATACTGTAGTGTTCCCACAGCCTGTGGCTCTTGAGCACATTCTCTTTGGTTCTCAGTGGTTTTAGTCAGAGGCGAGAGTCGGAGTGAAAGGCTCGCCGTCTTCCAAATCGCACAAGGTCATAAGAGACGCGCTGGATAGAAACCGGTGGAGGCAGATCATCCGTTTCAGATGCAACCCTGATGCTGACCACGATCCTAAAATATGTGGGACCGACCAGAGAGAGTCAGAGACAGACCTAACAAGAGAGACAGACACACCTAACAGACCCTATGCCTACCCCAACATAGGGGTCATCCATGAGAATTTCCAACTTGAAAAAAAGGGTAATTGAAGTCCAACTTGAGATCATAAATTATAAAAGATGAGGTTCTAATTTTGATTCCCTGGGTTGTAGATCAAGATCATGTTGTTTATTTTTCATAATAAAATTTAGTAGCAATCATGACTCTGGATCTGAGCCCGGCGGATACCATCACAGATACCAATAGATTTGTTTGCTTTTACATAACATGTAATAAAAAAAATGAGGGTATACGTCCTGTGCCCAATGCTTCGATAATAAAGGATAATTTAGGACCTCACTTGTGTAAATATTGTTTGTTACGCAGACGATACCCTAGTATTAGCCAGCCACCTTCAGCGAAACCATCCAACTTTCCGAGCAAGGAGTGGCAAAGGTTGTGGCATCAATCCGCGGGCTGGGTTTAGAAATAGCGCCCCATAAAACTGAGGCTCTATGGTTTCACAAACTTCCAAGGACTAGAGAGCCACCTAGCTTGACAGTGACCGTTGGAGATGAGCAATCCAGATATATAAATACAACAAGTATCTTGGTCTAACTCTGGACAGCTGGTGGGGCCTTGAAACGCAAACGTGTTGTCAAAGCCGTACTGCCGCACTTCGAAGCCTAGCAGAAGAGAGGAGAGCGCATCACGTTGCGGCTTACTCAGGTACTTACCGGGCACGGTTGCTTCGGTGAATACCTGAAAATGATTAGGAGAGAGGCCAATGCAAATTTCGACCACTGCAATAGCGACCTTGATGCCGCGCAGCACACGTTGGAGGAGTGCCCTGCGTGGGCATCTGAGTGGCGAATCTTGGTCGCGAAATTCCGGCAAGACCTGTCTGTACCAGCAATGGTGAGGGCTATGCTGGCAGAGACCGAAAACTGGGGGAAAGTAGCCTCTTTCTGTGAGACAGTGATGGTTCAGAAGGAGGCTGCTGAGCGGGATCATGAGAGGGCCAATCTCACTCACAGAAGGAGGCATCGTGGAGGCAACCGCCTAGATGCTTAAAGCGTCGAAACCCTGCCTGCTTTATTTGAGGCTGGTGGGACTCCAGGATCGCGGGCGTTCAGTGTGGCAAATCTTTCCCCCTACCAAGTGACCCCTGGAAAGACGGTGACACAGTGATCACGTGCCACCGTGCACAGCGGGACTCAAAAGAGACCTCTTTACAGTCTCCCCAGAGAGGTGCCATAACAGGCGTTGCACAGAGGAAGCTCCGGAGTGGTCTTTTTAGACGTAACGGGGCCTTTTATATGTACTGATGGTGATCACCGGGGTGGTTTTAGTGAGGTAAGAATCCCACACTCGCTGGTTTTTACCCCGAAAGTCCAGGCGCCTTTTGAAGGTTTCCCCACGATAACAGAAAAAGGCAGACATTACAACTAGAATATTTCTTGAATTCATAGCAAATCTTAGCAAGAAGGGTTGTTAGTGCAATCGAACACCCTCAAGATGACGTCATTCGTATCCAAAATTATATTCTTCCAAACTATTATATTCTTTGAACGAAAAAACACTGCCAAAGGGTTTGGCGATGGACAATCCTAACCCTTTTACATATGAAAATTCCAATTAAATTTCAGCTTGGGGCTAAAATGTAACCCTTGCCATGTTCCGATACCTACAATGCGTAAGCTGTAATCAAGGATTGGGATGGAAAATAATATCTACAGTAGTTCTACGTACTAGAAAATGACTGACGAATGGCACACCATAATATACAACGTGTAACGGAAACCCCATATCTATCCAAAAGGACTGAAGACAACATCTGGTATGGAGTCTCTATGCAAAGTTTCAGCTCAAAATAAGTGACTCACAGAATTGACCCCAAATTATCGGTTTCATATGTTTCTTGAATACCAATAATAACAAACGTGTCACATCACTATGAGGGTCATCACTTTTCACTTCCCTTGCCAATAAAACGATAATTCTCTTCGTTCTTCTTTATTTGAAAAATTCGGTCTCTGGTATCAACGTATTGAAATTTCTAATAAGCTCCACACATGTAGACTTAGGATTACAAAACCCTTGCTATATCGTTTGTTATCATCCAAAGAAGCCGTGCACTCGGTATGTATATACCCTTTAAATTACACGTTGTATAATGTCTTAAAGCTATTATGATTCCGTTGTAGCAGATGGAGCTAAATAAGACCAATATACTATCCCTTTTTCACAGCAGAATTGTGGTGGCATTGGTACGTGATAGAAGGCCTTTTTTCGAGGGGAAAATAATCAAATGACTCCTCCCGCTCTGGTGGGAGCGGAAGGGAGAGTAAGAATTCAACTGACTAAAAACCCACCCTATTGCTTCAGTTACCCTTGCAGTGCGGGACCACGGTCTCTCGTTAGAATATTTCTGCACACTCGGACAGTAGGTCCTATCGACAAAGTTTGAAAACAGGCACGGACTAAATTGTGTTTTTGCAATGTCACTGTACCTAGTTTGGACTAGTCGTAGCAAGCGCTACTGCTAAACATGGGGTCTCGGATTTAAATCCTGTTCATTCAGTTCATTAAGAAATTTCTCATTAGTAGCCCGGAGTTTGGAAGTTGGTGGTTTGGTACCTCCTCGCCTCAGAAAGTAGTACGTTAAGCCTTTAGTCCCGGCTGTCATTTGAATATTGTTGGCATATAAGAACGCAACCATATTTATCAACCGACGACAAAAAAGGAGGTATCAATTCGACGCGTATATTTTTTTTATGTATGATCACCGATTACTCGAAGACGGCTGATTCGATTTGGAAAATTCTTTTTTTTTGAAAGGGTATATATATACATACTTTATATATATACTTATATATATATATATATATATATATACTTCGAAATTGGTTCCATTGTCACCAAGTCAGGATCTGATGATGGGATCCTGGAGAAATCGAGGGAACTCTTCAAATATTATAGGCACACCTATAGTGATTTGAGTATTTTTTATAATAACTTATGTAGTTGCATTCGAAAAGCACCATTTGTGAAGTGGACCTGATGATGAAGACCACAGATGGCCAACAATGAAGTGAAGCTGATGGTGAAGTACCAGGAGAACTCCTCAACAATTAACGGCCCAACATTGGGAAAAGCAATATTTTGTAAATGATTATAAGTAGTTGATATTTAGTCTCTTATAAATAGGTAAATAAAAAAAGTGAAATAATAACTTATAACCAAAAAATTAAACTGACTCCCAAAAAACACTGCAAAGTGAAAAATAACTTTAATTTCGGAAGTCGGTGCCAAAAACGAAAATACAAAACTAAAAACACCGACTACCGAAATTAAAGTTATTTTTCACTTTCCAGTGTTTTTTGGGAGTCGGTTTAATTTTTTGGTAAAAAGTTTTTATAAGTTGGCAATATTTATAACTCTGTGTATCCGGGTAATCTCTCTATGGCACGTAAGCTTGTAACCTTGTATTAACAATACACGTTCGTTGCATTTTCATTGTAATCGTTTATTTATTTCCACCTAATTATCAACACATATCTTTAACAGTCATGACGGGTAGTCAGAAGCCAGAAAATCTGATAAGGTCTGACCAAAGGCTAGGCTAGCTACTGGGTTGTGGAGGTCAAATAAGCAAGTCGATCGATCGACCCAGCTGCAAAATAGTAAAGAGTGGAGACGGGATGAGTAATGGGACAATTCTGTATTTCAATGATAATAACTGGATATTGTGCTATTGCTTTGAACGCAGTGTTCACACTTAATTAAACGTTAAAACCATTTGGATTTCTGCTGACCTTGTTAAGTCCCGAGCTTGGCTTTATTTCCCCGTTCTCACTATATACTTAGCAGTTTAATCGTATACAATGTTGACAATCCTTCGCGAAGCTTACGTAGCTATGTGCCATGCGGGTCATGCTAATAAAATTAAGGCTTTGTTTGAGTGGCAACATCGTTAAGGAGGTAATATTGCCCGATAGCGTGCGCTTTTAATGAGTCCGCTTCGGTTGGCAATACTGTCACGATTTTGCATGTAGTTTTGGTTAGTGAGTGTTTTCGCAAATTAGTTTTCTACCTCTGTCAATTTCAAGTGTCAAAATGTAAGGATATTTTTATTGAGATTGTTCACAATTCTATTTGCTAAATTCATTGATAAATAATAAAGGTTGTACTCGAGAAGAATTGCGCTGACTATCTAGAAACTATTTACAATTACATAACATATCATAATCAGCATATCATAACATTCGCATTGCTGAAATACAAGCGTGAGGTCACAATCTGCCAAGCAGTATGGGTTCGTGGATCATGTCTTATAATATTACATGTCGGATTCCTAGAGATGTAAATTGAAAAAAAACAAAATGTTTTTTTTCACAATCTTGAAAAAAAACATGAAAAAAATCTTGGCACCGTTGTTTTTTTTCTACATTTGGTTTTATTTCAGAAAAAGTGAAACTCTATAACTATAGTGGAATAAGACACTAAATTTGATTGTTTTGTTTTTATTCAAGTCAAATAATGTTTAAATCAATGGGTAACTATTATTATGAACTTAAAAAAATACTTAATGTGTTACAATCATCAGTATCAGTAGCTACGGTTACGCTTGTTTTATCAGCTTCGGAATAATGTTCTGTGTCTGTATTTGTTTCATCTGATTCTGAATCAACGACTATACTATCAGGGACTCTATTAGATTCTGCTTGTACACTATTTTCCTAGCCCTGTCATTTGTCAGTATATTACGTTTCTTGGTATGAATGTCGCTGTACGTACTAAATGTTTCTGCAGTCTGCACGCAAATCAACCAAAACATAAACCAAACGAGGATTAGGGAAATCCCCGTCCGTAAATGTAGTTTACACTTGGTGTAGCCAATTATGTTAAGTCATGTATTATTTAACAAAAAACAAATGGTATTTTCTTATTGAACAAAAAAAAATAATATCAACTCACATATGACAACCGCCTTACCATATTTTTATTTTCCTACTCATGAAAAAAAACCTACTCCAGAAAAAAAACTGTTTCTTTTCATGTTTTTTTTTAACGTTTTTTTTCATCTCAGAAAAAAAACCGTTTTTTTACAACTCTACGGATTCCACCCGATGGTTTTTTTACCGTTTCGAGAGCAGTGGTGATGATTTCGACACGCGGGAGCGAGTTAAGCCAAGTAAAAAAATTGGCCAAGTGCGAGTGAGACTCGCCCATGAAGGGTTCCGCAGTTACAATAATAATATAATATATGTATATTTATTTGTTGAAAAAAAAAACCTTACAAATTTCTTAAAACTATCTTATTTACAGTTTTTACAACTACGCCAAATAACTTTGTTTTTCATAGTGTTTGTATGAATTACAAAGTTATATTTGCGGTTTTAGAAAATATGCTGTATCTTTAAAACTTCTAAGCCGATCTCGTTCAAACTAATTTTGTTTGAAAGTTTACATTAAGATCTACAGACAATTATTTTTTTTTACATTTTTCCCTCCATTGTTATAGAAGTTAGAAGGTGATCACACATTTAACCACTTTGGAAGCGTATATCTTTTAAACGATTAAGATTAACTTTATGGAAAAGTAGTTTCAGAAACCTGAATGTAATTTTTAAAGTCCTGTCTATAGATGCTACACATGCACAGGTTTCGTGAAAAAAATATATTTTCAGTTTTAGTTCCATGTCTGGGATTCCCCTTTATTTTAATTTTTTTTTTTCTTAAAATCGGAAAGCCGTTTACAGAATACATCTACTTACCAAGTTTCACATGTATAGTCTAAACTAGCTTTTACCCGCGACTTCGTCCGCGTGGAATAGTTACTTTGGGCTAACGTTAAATTTAACCCCGATTTTGAAGCATTCTTCATTGGTGCTCCGCTCCTATTGGCCTTAGCGTAATTATATATAGCCTATAGCCTTTCTCTATAAATTGACTATTTAATTAAAAATATTTTTTCAATTCGAACCTGTAGTTCCTGAAATTATCGCGTTCAAACAAACAAACAAACTCTTCAGCCTTATATTATTAGCATAGATAGCTGTTGCCCGCGACTTCGTCCACGTTTCCGTCGTTTTTCGTAAAAAAAAGTAGCCTATGTCCTTCCTCACGGTTCAGTGATTTTGATGTAACAGACAGATTAACTTTCGTAATTTAGTAGGGAAATATAATATGTCAATCTATAATACTGTTGAAAAATATCGCAATACCGAACCGCACAATATTATTGTTAATAGCTGTGCCCGCGACTCCATCAGCGTGTAACTCCTTGTGTGTTATTAAGATATTGTATTGGTAATATTGTTTAGATCACCTTCACATGAGGCTTAAGTACCTATAGAACGACAATACTTCATCGAGGGAACTCTTCAAATATTATAGGCACACCTATAGTGATTTGAGTATTTTTTATAATAACTTATGTAGTTGCATTCGAAAAGCACCATTTGTGAAGTGGACCTGATGATGAAGACCACAGATGGCCAACAATGAAGTGAAGCTGATGGTGAAGTACCAGGAGAACTCCTCAACAATTAACGGCCCAACATTGGGAAAAGCAATATTTTGTAAATGATTATAAGTAGTTGATATTTAGTCTCTTATAAATAGGTAAATAAAAAAAGTGAAATAATAACTTATAACCAAAAAATTAAACTGACTCCCAAAAAACACTGCAAAGTGAAAAATAACTTTAATTTCGGAAGTCGGTGCCAAAAACGAAAATACAAAACTAAAAACACCGACTACCGAAATTAAAGTTATTTTTCACTTTCCAGTGTTTTTTGGGAGTCGGTTTAATTTTTTGGTAAAAAGTTTTTATAAGTTGGCAATATTTATAACTCTGTGTATCCGGGTAATCTCTCTATGGCACGTAAGCTTGTAACCTTGTATTAACAATACACGTTCGTTGCATTTTCATTGTAATCGTTTATTTATTTCCACCTAATTATCAACACATATCTTTAACAGTCATGACGGGTAGTCAGAAGCCAGAAAATCTGATAAGGTCTGACCAAAGGCTAGGCTAGCTACTGGGTTGTGGAGGTCAAATAAGCAAGTCGATCGATCGACCCAGCTGCAAAATAGTAAAGAGTGGAGACGGGATGAGTAATGGGACAATTCTGTATTTCAATGATAATAACTGGATATTGTGCTATTGCTTTGAACGCAGTGTTCACACTTAATTAAACGTTAAAACCATTTGGATTTCTGCTGACCTTGTTAAGTCCCGAGCTTGGCTTTATTTCCCCGTTCTCACTATATACTTAGCAGTTTAATCGTATACAATGTTGACAATCCTTCGCGAAGCTTACGTAGCTATGTGCCATGCGGGTCATGCTAATAAAATTAAGGCTTTGTTTGAGTGGCAACATCGTTAAGGAGGTAATATTGCCCGATAGCGTGCGCTTTTAATGAGTCCGCTTCGGTTGGCAATACTGTCACGATTTTGCATGTAGTTTTGGTTAGTGAGTGTTTTCGCAAATTAGTTTTCTACCTCTGTCAATTTCAAGTGTCAAAATGTAAGGATATTTTTATTGAGATTGTTCACAATTCTATTTGCTAAATTCATTGATAAATAATAAAGGTTGTACTCGAGAAGAATTGCGCTGACTATCTAGAAACTATTTACAATTACATAACATATCATAATCAGCATATCATAACATTCGCATTGCTGAAATACAAGCGTGAGGTCACAATCTGCCAAGCAGTATGGGTTCGTGGATCATGTCTTATAATATTACATGTCGGATTCCTAGAGATGTAAATTGAAAAAAAACAAAATGTTTTTTTTCACAATCTTGAAAAAAAACATGAAAAAAATCTTGGCACCGTTGTTTTTTTTCTACATTTGGTTTTATTTCAGAAAAAGTGAAACTCTATAACTATAGTGGAATAAGACACTAAATTTGATTGTTTTGTTTTTATTCAAGTCAAATAATGTTTAAATCAATGGGTAACTATTATTATGAACTTAAAAAAATACTTAATGTGTTACAATCATCAGTATCAGTAGCTACGGTTACGCTTGTTTTATCAGCTTCGGAATAATGTTCTGTGTCTGTATTTGTTTCATCTGATTCTGAATCAACGACTATACTATCAGGGACTCTATTAGATTCTGCTTGTACACTATTTTCCTAGCCCTGTCATTTGTCAGTATATTACGTTTCTTGGTATGAATGTCGCTGTACGTACTAAATGTTTCTGCAGTCTGCACGCAAATCAACCAAAACATAAACCAAACGAGGATTAGGGAAATCCCCGTCCGTAAATGTAGTTTACACTTGGTGTAGCCAATTATGTTAAGTCATGTATTATTTAACAAAAAACAAATGGTATTTTCTTATTGAACAAAAAAAAATAATATCAACTCACATATGACAACCGCCTTACCATATTTTTATTTTCCTACTCATGAAAAAAAACCTACTCCAGAAAAAAAACTGTTTCTTTTCATGTTTTTTTTTAACGTTTTTTTTCATCTCAGAAAAAAAACCGTTTTTTTACAACTCTACGGATTCCACCCGATGGTTTTTTTACCGTTTCGAGAGCAGTGGTGATGATTTCGACACGCGGGAGCGAGTTAAGCCAAGTAAAAAAATTGGCCAAGTGCGAGTGAGACTCGCCCATGAAGGGTTCCGCAGTTACAATAATAATATAATATATGTATATTTATTTGTTGAAAAAAAAAACCTTACAAATTTCTTAAAACTATCTTATTTACAGTTTTTACAACTACGCCAAATAACTTTGTTTTTCATAGTGTTTGTATGAATTACAAAGTTATATTTGCGGTTTTAGAAAATATGCTGTATCTTTAAAACTTCTAAGCCGATCTCGTTCAAACTAATTTTGTTTGAAAGTTTACATTAAGATCTACAGACAATTATTTTTTTTTACATTTTTCCCTCCATTGTTATAGAAGTTAGAAGGTGATCACACATTTAACCACTTTGGAAGCGTATATCTTTTAAACGATTAAGATTAACTTTATGGAAAAGTAGTTTCAGAAACCTGAATGTAATTTTTAAAGTCCTGTCTATAGATGCTACACATGCACAGGTTTCGTGAAAAAAATATATTTTCAGTTTTAGTTCCATGTCTGGGATTCCCCTTTATTTTAATTTTTTTTTTTCTTAAAATCGGAAAGCCGTTTACAGAATACATCTACTTACCAAGTTTCACATGTATAGTCTAAACTAGCTTTTACCCGCGACTTCGTCCGCGTGGAATAGTTACTTTGGGCTAACGTTAAATTTAACCCCGATTTTGAAGCATTCTTCATTGGTGCTCCGCTCCTATTGGCCTTAGCGTAATTATATATAGCCTATAGCCTTTCTCTATAAATTGACTATTTAATTAAAAATATTTTTTCAATTCGAACCTGTAGTTCCTGAAATTATCGCGTTCAAACAAACAAACAAACTCTTCAGCCTTATATTATTAGCATAGATAGCTGTTGCCCGCGACTTCGTCCACGTTTCCGTCGTTTTTCGTAAAAAAAAGTAGCCTATGTCCTTCCTCACGGTTCAGTGATTTTGATGTAACAGACAGATTAACTTTCGTAATTTAGTAGGGAAATATAATATGTCAATCTATAATACTGTTGAAAAATATCGCAATACCGAACCGCACAATATTATTGTTAATAGCTGTGCCCGCGACTCCATCAGCGTGTAACTCCTTGTGTGTTATTAAGATATTGTATTGGTAATATTGTTTAGATCACCTTCACATGAGGCTTAAGTACCTATAGAACGACAATACTTCAGCGCAAAGCTTCCGGGTAAACTATGTTGAAAGTTGACCCGTCCGGCACGTGAACATAAAGATTTCTAGAACTGCTAACCCGGGAAAGAGCGACGTACAACTGACCATGCGAGAAACAACTGACACCGAGATCTACTCCAGCAACACGAAAAGTCTGCCCTTGATCCTTATTAATTGTCATTGCATAACACACCGATACTCGGAATCGCGTTCTTTTAAATTGGAATGGAAAATTATTTGGTATTATGGGAATTCTGGGAATAAAGACGGTTTCTCCTGCACCGCAACCTGTTAAAATTTGAGCCTCGATTATATTTTGTTGCAACTGGGTTACTTTTCCTTCCGAGTTCCATTGCAAAGTTGTGGTGGTTTTAAATTTCGGAGCAGAATAATAATCAGAAAGCTTCGAACTGCTAAGCTATCGGGAGTTACACGTGTTATTGTGAGTCAACCATAAAAGATAGATGTATGCTGTCATGGGATATTTTTTATATAATTTTAAGGAGAACATTTCCGTCATAAATGATTTCTGTGTAGCTTTAACCATTAAGGTTGCACACGCAACGGAAGCTTAAAAAATGGAGTAACTTCTCCCGTTGTCCCAACATTTTCCTTCACTATTCTGCTCCTATTGATTGTAGCGTGATTGATTGTAACCAGCTCAGGAGTATGAAAAATAATTGTACCAAATTTCGTTAAAATCCGTCGAGTAGTTTTTGTTTCTATAACGGTTATACAGACAGACAGACAGATACACAGACAGACAAAAATTTTACTGATTGCATTTTTGGCATCAGTATCGATCCCTAATCACCCCCTGATAGTTATTTTGTAAATATATTTAATGTACAGAATTGACCTCTCTACAGATTTATTATAAGTATAGATAGTTTCGGAATAAAATGGCTATGACATAAGGTCGGATGGATGGACAGACAGACAGACAGACAGACTGGCAGACATGACAAAAGTATAAGGGTTCCGTTTTTTGCCATTTGGCTACGGAACCCTAAAAAGACAAAGTAATGTGCCTACCTGGGTGCGACCTCATGACATGTAAATGGTAAGTTGTACCTTTTAACATTAGGCCACCACTTTTCATACATTACAAAAACATTACAAGTACTAATTACAATTGCACAAAAAAAAATGTCTGATACATATCTTTAAGACAACTAAGCCAAATAATTCCGTGAATATTTTGGGTGATTCAGAAATGCGTAGTCATATTATTATGACTTAAGAAATAATTAAAAATGGAAAAATAATCTCCCTTTGTAAGTATATTTCCGTTATTCTTTACTGGCCGTTGTATTATTATATAGGGTTTACATTAATAACGTAAATGAATAAAATAAAACTTTATAGGTGTCAAGGGATACCCGGATGGAACGAAGTTCCTTTCGATTAATTAGTGAAGGAAATGTATTTTTTTTTTTTTTTTTTAAGTTATAGTAATATTTTTTTATTATTAACAAATATAATGACTTGTCAAAATCTGGCTTGCTTTCTATAAGAGAGAGAGAGACAGACAGAGAAACATGCGCACGCCGCATGGCTTACAATAGCTTACTATAGCAAAAAGTGTCGTTACAACTTTTCGTCTTAATTTTTTCCGTCTAGCCCCCTTTCGCAACGCGCGATAAGGAACTACGTTCCAATAAAATTCCATCAGCAAATCACCACACCAAAAAAGGTGTTTTATCAGTTAGTGTCATGAAATCTGACATTATTTACCAACTTTATTTTTTCATTACATATAATATACACAACAAAACATCACCTTCAAATATAGCAGTAGTGACTACGTCCTTAAACAAAAGTTTTTAGACCGGCACACAGGATTTAATAGCCAGTCAAGTACAGGAGCTAGCAGCATGTTTTACAGGGAATGTTCCAGGGCCATATATACGAGGCCACCGCAGCCTAGAGCGGAAGCAGAGGCCCGTAAGTTAAGCTCGCTTACTGCTAAATGCAAATTACTTTAACTTTAATTCAAGTTGTATCATGCTTAATTATACAACTGGTTTTTTGCTCTTGTAAGTGATGTCTGTCCATGCCACAATTTCAGGCCAAAAAAATGTGAGTGTGAGTAAAACTACTCAGAATTTAAATTTAAAATGCAAAGTTTCAACACCTAATTATAATGTGTAATTGCTATATTGTATTGTATCCGTTGTGAAAAGAGACAATGCTATACGTCCTGTATAGCCTCGTCTCTCTCTTTCGTAACGCAAACATGATTGAATTAGCACGTCTTATATTTATATACGCATGAACATAATATTTTGAAAAAAGAACATAAGATTAACTTTTGACGTTTCATAGCGTAAACTGATTGTACGTAGGTACATAATATGTTGAACTATTTTATTATTTACAAATATTGTTATTCTATTCTGCAATATTTATCATAAAGTAGGTATATGAGATAATATTGTTCAAATATTTATAAAATATGTACTACTAGGTATAATAAATTCAGGTGAACTACAGAGTCGAACGTTCAAAATGAAATTAGGAAGAGAAAATTGGACGTCAGAGAAAATGATGTATGAACGGTAGCAAAAAATATATTTTGCGCGGTATTTGACCCAGTTATGATACTTTTGATAGATGACTATTGTTTTTTTATATAATAATAACCTGTCTATTATATTATTAGCAAACCAATCTGTGAAGGCTGGGGAATCTGTAATAAATTATTTTTGCTGGTGAATTATTTACAAAATCCATTTCCGCCTACTATGCCAGTATTTCAAATAATTTTCAGAAATGAATCGCATTAAAGGATGATATGGTTAGCGCTGTGGCTGAGCCATTGGGTGCCAGTGTAGCAGCCAATGGCTCGTGTCGTGGGTTCAATTCCCACACCGGAACAAAAGTTTAGATGACTTACAAACAGTTGTTCCGGGTCTGGGTTTTGTAAATTGGTATAGGTGCATACACGATACACGTAAAATTCCTAAGTAGGGACAAGATTTTATTAAAAAAGTGGACCTTTTTATTCTTACGTAGTTTTGTATCCCTATTATTTTTGTACTTATACTTAATTTTAAAACTAGTCACAATAAAAATTTGGATTACACTCAAGTACAAAAAAACTGACCACTACTTATTGAATGTAAGAAAACAACGAAACGTCTGAGTAACTCCGTGCATTCTAGAAAGCGCTTTGTCTTCGAATGTCTGAGGAGCTGATTGGAGACACAAATAAATTCCCGTCTTCACCGATTCGTCGTTGGGTTCCGCGTACGTACACTCTCGTTCACTCGCGCACAACACACGTGATCCGAATGAACTAGTTCAACTGAACTTTTATTTGAAATGTGCGACAAATATTTAGTAGCGTCTAGGAACTTCAAGTGGGCTTAAGATGCTAGTCTAGTGGTGACAAGATAGTCGTATATGAAATTTGTAAAAAAAGGTTTAATTTCTTTACAAAACCCTTTATGCACTGGAAAACACACTGTACAAAGGCGGAATTAATACTTTAAGCATTTTCATTTTTGTTGGCTTTTATTAATGACAAAACTGTGCTTAAGACCCTATGTTAACGTATGTTATTTTTATTTTCACATAATTTTTAGGAGTCATTTTCTAACTGGAATCATGTGTGTGTCCAGTTGAAAATTTGCAATACATTTTTCAAGTGCTTTCTGTCAACCGGTTATACTAAAACTTGGTATACTGTACCCGGAAACTATTCCAAAAGTTAGGAACTACTGAGCATTCCCGAACATAGCGTATCACATTGTATTCACCCAACATTATTCTGTGGAGACCAAAACAGATTTACAGCACGTAAATCTGTAAGGATTTCGTGTTAATAATTTTAAAGTTGGTACTGAATTTGAGCAACCCTAAAGTTTGTCAATTTATATTCATATTTTAAACCTGACCAACTCAGGGCTGTTTGCTAGAAACTTTGAGTTGATACATACTCGATTTTATACAGCCTTGGTGGAACTGTGCCGCTGTGATTGGATCGCTTATTTTGTGTGAGTTTAGATAATCATGAACGTGTTGACTTACCTACAGTCCTTGCAATATGCAAGTGAGAAACATACACGGATTACAATCACTTACATCTCCAGAGCATATATGCTGTAGCTGGAATAGAGTTCACATAAATACCTCAATCATCAAACTTTACTTTTATTTATCATCTCAACCATCAAAATCAGACGGTATAATTAAATAAAGAACACATATTTTGGTATGCGTTCCTTAATTATGATACCTTCAACATAAATAAATGTCTCTTAAATACAACTAAAGAAACAAAGGAGTATTTTATCTGTCACTACATGAATTTCAAACGATTCTGTCCGAGTTGTATGTTTTTGGAGCGAAGTTCCTTATCGCGCGTTGCGAAAGGGGGCTAGTCGGAAAAAATTAAGACGAAAAGTTGTAACGACACTTTTTGCTATAGTAAGCTATTGTAAGCCGTGCGGTGTGCGCATGTTTCTCTGTCTGTCTCTCTCTCTCTCTTATAGAAAGCAAGCTTATATTACATTATATGAGTTAATAATAAAAAAAAATATTATAACATAAAAAGAAAAAAAAAATATTACAATTCCTTCACTAATTAATCGAAAGGAACTTCGTTCCATCCGGCTGTCCCTTGACACCTCTCAAGTTTTTTATTTCTAGTTTTCTGTTGTAATTTTTATGTGAAAATAAAATGATAAAAAATAATTAGGTATATAAGTATGATCTGTATAATTTTGATGTAAAACGATTTAATATATGCGTATATAGGTGTAGATCGTGGGTTCAAACCCAGGTTTGCAAATTATTTCGTGATATTATCATCATAACCACTGCTCTCATAACGGTGATGAAGAATATCGTTACTAATCAAGCATGTTTTAGAACCAATAATCTAAAAACATATGACATCCCCCACCCCCACAGGGTTCGAGGTAATATTATATGATGTAAAATTACTACACTGTACATATATACAAAGACTTAATGCCCCAAGCATTTTCAATCCGTCATCCTTATGGTAGTGTAGACAGACCAAGGCAGGTGTAAATTAATTAAAAGACAAATAGAGATAAGAATACAATAATAAACAAATAATATTCGCATTCTTCTTGAATGTCTCACCCCTCATAATATTTACAATTCCCACCTGGAGTGCTTTACATTTTCCAGTGAGGACACAAAGCCAGATCATATCTCTATGGTAATGATTTTCCGTAATGATGCCTTTGAAGTATTGAGCGTGGAATTTCAAGCAGACAACGATGCTGTATCGATTTAGAGAACAGTTTTATTTGCATTTAACAGAGGAAAGGTGGGATTCCAACTTGTGTATTCCGATAAAAATACATGAAGAGTATTTGTATATAAAGTTTTTAAAAGGTAGGAAAAATATCCACGTATATTATCATTTTTTGGTGAATTCTGAGGCATAAAATAGAAAATGCAGAATTGCAAACACTTTTGTCTAAAAAACACCGCAGTCTATATGAAAAAGCATCATAGCTTACAACCCATATAGCAAAAACCTCCATAGTTACAACAACATCATATAGCAATTAGAATGAATACTATCATAGCATTTTTTTCTAACAAGGAGATGGCAAGGGTGTGGGGTCCTCAAATCAAACGGAGGTTCAGCGTGTAGTTAATGACAAAAGTATTAAATAAAAGATGGAGGAATGTTAATAAAATAAACACAAAAGCCCCAGTTCTTTTAAACATGTTTTATAAAATAATATATTATTAAACACAACGAATATTTATGATAAAATGTTTATGGCATTAGCAATTTTTTCAATCATTCATCTTTAGGAATACAGAAACCTGGATGATATTTATCATAAAAACAAGAAAAACACAAATTTTGTCGACAACTTGCACAACAAATAAATGCAGCTTTTTTACAGGAGCACAGTGTTTTTAGAATTTCTTCTATAAGTTCTAATAATTAAAAAGTTAAAAATTATTAAATTCGCGATGCAATAATGTATAAAAGTTCAAAAGAAATGGTTTATAAAGATGTATTAGATTAAATACAAAATGAAACAAAAAACAAATTTCAGGATTTTTTTTCTCGGCAATGGCTAAGTAGTGCGCTCTAGGGTTTGAGTATATGAATACACTCACTGAGTGCTAACTACACGCGGAACCTCCATTTGAGGACCCCACACCCTTGCCGTCTCCTTGTAAGTATGTTGGTGGTATCTTCCAGTTTAACCGATTGCTTTTCAATACCAGTACATACTTGACGTAAAGAAACACAACAACAACAGAGGTATTCCTCGAAGCGCTACCATTTTGAAGCGCACCTAATGAAGCGCTCCTTTTTTATTCCTCGGAGCGCTCCTTTTCCGATAACATGGTATCGGGAGCGCTACTAAAAGGAGCGCTCTGAGGAATAAAAAAGGAGCGCTTCATTAGGTGCGCTTCAAAATGGTAGCGCTTCGAGGAATACCACCAACAACAGGGTAAGAGATATCCTTTCCGTACGAAAAAATAAAAAAATGACTAGTTTTTACCAACCCTGTCTGTTTGTAAGTTCATAACAATATGCTTGCAAACCCATCTACGATACAGGATTAACACCTAGTGCGGGGCAATGTTTCATTTAAAAAATTATGAATAGCACCAATTAAAGCGTCATTTTTAAAAACGACAAAAGGTACGAAGTAATCGTTCATTACATGAATTATTCAAGAATAAGATTACTTTGCTTTAACAAAACTCAATTCAAAGTTTACTGGCAATTTAAATGAAAATACTTTTCGCTTATTCTAAGATTTTTTTCTTTTTCTTATTCTGTAAAGAGATTAAACATTATTTGAATGGCATTGCTGTTCAATTATTAAAACATTAATAATGTTGTCTGGTTTTATTCGAATTTAATTGTTTTAGTTGACAAATCGAGATTTTTACTGCCTAGTTTTCCTAAACGAAAGTAAGTAAAGTTAAAGAGCCAATAGGTGATAATATTATATAATTGTTGAAGAAATTATAACAACATAGGAACTTGCTTCTATCAATAGTAAGATATGAAGATAACACATTAATTTGGCACAACAAATAAAAAGAAATAAGCACAGTCATCTTAAGCAAACCACAAAAATAATGCATCAAATCTAGAAAATATCGACGTATACAAAAGAAAATAATCAAGTAGAACTATTTATTCAATTCCCTTAGAGACGCATTTTAAATTTTCAGATAACTTTTATATGAAGACTACTTAAGATGATTTCACATCGAATTTGTTTAAAGTTCATAAAAATAACTATGTAACACTTGTTAATACATTGTTATAAATTTATCTTGCTAGACTTCGAATCTGCTTTGCAATTACTATAATTATCACATTATATAATTCAATGTTACTATATGTATAAAAAGAAAAATACCTCTGCAAGATCTAATCATCTTTTATTTAATACTACGGGTCGTATCTTACCGGGAAACATATAAGAAATATTAAAGACCATTATCTGAAATGAAGTTTACATTTCAGATCGAGAAATAAATTAATGTTTTAAACGCATGTTACCTTCTGAAATTACTAAAATAAATTTTCAACAGTAAACCACAAGACTTGCATCTTATTTCTAACGCGTTGATAATCTTTTTCCAAATCCAGGACTTCGTCACTATGTTCCATAAATTGGGGAGAAAGCATCAAGATAAGTCCCAGACGACGGCAATCAAAACAAGAACTGTCTCGTTTACACAACGTAAAGCCAATCTAATATTTTTATAACCGGCCGAGATGTTATCTTTTAATAATACGTCTGACCTGACCTAAACGACTTGCCTGTTTTATTGTCGTACTCCGAAGTATATTATTGTGAGGACTATCCGTACTATTCACATGTTTTGTTACTGAAACTGAAATTAAAACAGGAAATTTTTTATATTTTGCACTGCTTCTAGATAAACTAGCTTTACCTTTGATACGTACCGTGGACGATAACATATTTTTGCAGGTCCTTTAATTTTTTATCTTCTGCTCTTTTATGTATAAAAAAAAATAGCAAAAAATAGAACCGACTTCTATATAAAAACACTACAAAGGCAAAAATAACTTTAATTTCGGTAGTCGGTGTCATTTGTTTTGTATTTTCTTTTTTTTTTATGACACCGCCTTTCGAAATTAAAGTTATTTTTGCCTTTGTAGTGTTTTTATATAGAAGTCGGTTCTATTTTTTGCTAAAAATTTTTTTTAACGCTTTAAAAAGATAAATTACAAACCGACCAATTAATGGTCGGTTTGTAATTTATCTAGTTACAAAAGCCAAAATGTCAACTACTTATCACCTTTTACAAAATATTGCTTTTCCCGGTGCAGAGCCGTTAATTTTTGAGGAGTTCTCCTGGTACATCACCATCAGCTCTACTTCACCATATGCATTGTGACGAGCATAAAGTGCTTAACATCTATATTCAAGTAATCTAATCGCAATCCACGAAATACTTATTATTGGGTAGTTTCGGTGGCCATCTGGGGTCTTCATCATCAGTTCCACTTCCTCAAATGGTGCTTTTCGAGAGCATCTGCACAAGGTACTATAAGAAATACCCAAAACGCTATAATAATAATAATATAATAAGACATTTATTTCAGACGAGTTGTCCATATTCTGTTAGTAACACAAATCTTATAAAGCTATTGTTAGTACCTACACAAAAAATAAAATAAAAATAACATAAAATAAAAGTAACCGTAAGGTAGTACCGCACAGGGGTGCCAGTTTATGGCAAACCCTGGACACGACCACCCGTAGTGTGTAGTCGCATCCAGTGCCGCCACATCGGCGAGTCCCAGCGGCCCACGAACACTCTCAGAAGGCTGTTCGAGCTGGCCCGCATGCGCTTCATTAGGGATGCACAACGCTTCCGCATGATGGCATGAAAACCATCCACGCTTTTCACCGCAAACATTGCTGAAGCGCTGCAGTGGCGAGGCAGCCCGAACAGTACCCTGAACGCGTTATTATACTGTACTCTCAGAGCACTGTATGTACGCTGCGTGTACTTAGTCCACAGGCTGCAGGTGTAGAAAGAATGACAGAAGGCCTTAAATAATGTCACTTTGACTTGCTCGGTACACCGTGCAAACCTGCGGGCCAGCATGTTACAGCGTACAGACAGTGCCCTGCGCTCCCTCTCCAAATCAATGTTGTCACATAAATCCTCAGACACCCAGTGACCCAGATATTTAAAATTACACACTCTGTTTAAGCTGGCACCGCAAAGATACAAGGGAGGCACATTAGCAAATGATTTATTACCAGCCTTAAACACCATCATCTCACTCTTATTTACATTATATCTGAGTCCATGGGTTCGTGCATACTTTTCACAAATATCTAGCAGTCTGCGCATATATATAGGTATATATATATATAGGTGTGCCTACAATATTTGAAGAGTTCCCTCGATTTCTCCATGATCCCATCATCAGATCCAAACATCACAACATCACGACAATGGGACCAACTAGAGTGTATACCCTTTCAAACAAAAAAAAAAAGAATTTTCGAAATCGGTCCAGCCATCTGCGAGTAATGAGGTAACATATATAAAAAAAAAGTTCAAGACGAATTGAAAACCTCCTCCTTTTTTTTTTGAAGTCGGTTAAAAATAAGTATTGCTGTTCGTTAGTCTCGCTAAAATTCGAGAATAGCTGGAGTGAATTGACTAGTCTTGGTTTTAAAATATTTATGGATAGTCCAGGTAAAGTTAAAAAGTGAAAATAGCATAAGCAATATTGTTAAATAAGTGTATGTATGTATGGACGACAGTAAATTGATATTCGATATTCACTATAACAGTATATTCTATGAGCTCCTGGGAAATCGAAGACGCTATATTCTGATTAAGATACCAAATTGCTTCATTACAGCGTTCAACAAACAAGTCATATCACTCTCAGATCCATGTGTTAGGAGTACCCTCGACCCCTATCATACAGTTTTGTCCTATTTCAGACACCGTTACTACATTAATTATGTATTATTACTTTATACCGTAGTTATTATAGTAAATTTATTTACTATAATAACTAAGGTATAAAGTAATAACTACATACTTAAACATACTAGTAGTAGTAAAGGAGCTTGTAGCTAAATAATAACAGCAAGGGGTCGATCTCAAAATTTAAATAACGCTTTCCAAGGTAGCTTCGTGGATGGGTTAACATCTTATTATTTATAGATTTCTTCGTGACAGCACGTTGGTTCTAGCTGTCATTTGTACATATTTGACTGTCATTATAGATAGTTAGAAACCAGAAAATGAGAGTCGCTTCATTTAAAACACTGTTAGAATAGTCACTGTTAGAATGAAAGCCGACCCCGACATAGTGGGTAAAAGGTGAAGCAGATGCACAACGAAGGCACGGTAATATTATCTATACAGTATTCCAACTTCATACAAAAGGACGAAGCGCGAGCTATACCTACGCGCCTCGATCTCGGTATGCGCTCGGTTTGCAGACAGTCGCGACCGGCTACTGTGCCGCAGTGACGAACGGACCGTCCGTTCGTATATTTACATTCACAAAACTAAATGGAAACACAAAGTAGGCAAATGTAATTAAAATGCTGGAGGTGGGCAGCCCTATCGCATGTTTACGTACCGCGCGGCTGTAGGCATTTATTTCTAAGATACGGCCGAGTTACAATACTGTATAGATAATATTACCGTGACGAAGGTATAAAGTAATAACTTCATAATTAAATATACCTAGCATTATGTCTGATTTGTTTATATTGTTTTATGCCAAGTATTGTGGCAGATTTGTACATTGTATCCACACTTTCCTCACGATTTCCGCGAACTAATCTTTCTTAGAAGCTCAAACTGACAGTTTCCTGTACTGCAATATGCACAATTATTCATTATCAGCGGTTCCAAGCATTAGCTGTTTTTTTCCGGTTTTCTACTTTTCCTCGTTTGCCCGCAACCGTGACGGATGCCTACAGTAATTAGTACCCGGAAATTACACAAGAAAACACGGGCAATCCATCACCTGAAAAAATAAAGCTCAGAAATCTGCGTTAGCCTCACAGCTTTCACAAAACGTCATTGAAGCAGCCGTGACTCAGCTCATTTCGCTTACGTTATGAGAAAGGAGGTATTTTGTTCTAGGGATCGTCGTTCATCATTTTTGGTTTTTAATATTCTGTTTTTTTAATATGTTTCAGTTTACTATGTTTCACAGTAAGAAGTTCAAAGCAACTTTATTAAACTTAATAGGTATGAGGTGTAATGCGTCTATTAAGTATGACTTAACCAAAGTATCTACTTTGAGAGTTAATCTATTACAAGGCAGTGATATTATACACAGCAGTACCTAATTAATAACAGTCTTGTCAAAGTAGCTTTTCGTACCATCAACATTATTGGAAACTCTTGACACACTACCCCAAAAACCTCAATGACTTAACACAAACAAAAACAACTCAGCGCTTCTAAAAAACCCCAATTTTCTCAATTTAATGGCCACCATAGACGTATTGGCAGAAACGGCAACGTCTCCGGAAATCACGTGTAAAATCTCCATTAAGAACACCTCCGTTCGGCGATTGATCTGGGATGAGCTATCCATCGGACACGGCCCATAGCCGGAACTCGTGACCCGAATACCGGATAACCCGAAATGTTTTAGCTGGAGTCCAAGGGATAAGAGACCATACAAACGCAGCAAGAAATTTGAACCATTCACCAAAATGAAAAATAATTAACATATTGACAATTATATGGATACAGTAGTTGAGCAACTGAATGTCATTTTCTTCGTTTTGTATATTTCAAAGTTAATATAACTAGCTGACCCGACAAAAGATGTCTTTTTGGCCTTCTAAACCTTTCCTTTATGGAGGGAGAACATACTACAAAAACAATTAATGAAATCGGTCTAACCGAAGTCGAGTTTCCAACGGACAGCAATTGATTTTTATACACACTAATTAAAAACAATAATTTTGGCAACAAATCCTAATAAATTAAGAGTCAATCTACGAGTACGGCATGTTAAAGTCAAAAGGAGACATCAGTTGAGGTCTTGCATTGTAAGGTAATTATAATGAATAATACACTATGATTCTCGTTGTTCTATTACGGTTAAGTATAATATATTAGATCTTCCCTGACTAACCATGTCTTGAAGATATCATTATGCTTTTACATTTTTGAATGGCAAAATAAGGAAGCTTAATGCTAGAAGTATCGCTAATCTCCTCAGTTTTGTACCAGACTCGCTGCCATCATTGCAAGGTTTCTGCACAAGGTTGAAGACGGGTAATTTTTTGAATGATGTCCCAATTTTGCTGTTTACTTTTATCTTTATGTTGCGATGTTTTGCACGCAATAAAGCCAAGTTTATAAGGCTTTTTCAAAGATGTTAGTATACTGGCTTTTAGCTAAGAAATCGACTATATGAAGACTCTGCTGTGTTTGATTTTCGCATTGGTTTGATGACTTTAGAAACAGAAATGTGTGCATAGTTTGGAAGGAAATTCTAAATGAAACGTAACCTAAATAAACGTTACGGATCTGAATTTTAACCTTGAGCTTTGACGTCTGATTTACTTTTGGTTTTTCTTCTCAAGGTTGTCAGTTAGGAAGCACCAGCCACATTTAGTTTATATTCAAGAAATAAATAATATGCAAAAGTGTTATCTAATATTCAATTTGCAAAATAAATATCAATTATCACTTTCTTGTAATTTAAAAGGCCAGAAACCAATTTCAGACAAAAAATTTCGACGTTCAGTGAAAATTAAGTTACCTACACAAGTTACTTTACACCTTCACCGAAAATATTGAAACTTTTTAATCAAAAGCACTTAACGCAACTTCGCATCAGACCGGATTCACCTGTTGATGAGATATAAAGCCCAAGACAAACATAACACAAAGGCGAAACACTCCATGGTGGAAATCCACGCTCGCAATTTTCATTAAACTTCTTATCTTATGGTGTAAGCAGTATAGGAAGTTTAAAACCGTGAGTGTTAGGAATGCAAGTTAAAGTAGATTATTTTTTTCATGACGAAACATTATCTTGCATTTTACGTTACACAGAACAGAGTTACTATGCATATATGTAATGATTTAATAATAATTCATGCAAACTAACAAAGTAAAAATTTTCAATAGTTATATGTGGCAAAAACGCTAATTATATTATAAAAAATCTGTTTTCCTATATGTAACCATTACATATACGCTATACTGAAAATAATTAAGATAATAACAATATTTCATAGCAATAAAGAAACGTATGAGCGCCTTCGGCATTATTTATCTCGGCAGAAACAAATTGGGTGCTTCATGAACCGTGAGCAGCTGATCCCCTTAAGAAAAATCTTCACTCAATTGGAACATACGATACCACGTGATGTATTCTCATTAACACGCTCGTATCGAGATATAAATAAATGGGGAATATTGAAAAGGGTGAATTATGAGGCCAGATTTATATTGCCAAAATTTTACACGAATAATCCGAATTTTGCTCCACTCGACTCAACATCGATCGATCGAATTGGTTGGTATAGCTTGTTACTAACATTGACGTCCTTCACTCGAAGTATTTTTAACTGACTTCAAAAAAGGTGAGGTTATCAATTCAACTGTATGTTTTTTTTTATGTTTGTTAGGCGATTTCTCGGCCCATTGTGGACTGATTTTTCAAAATAATTTTGTATCTATCGGAGCGAGACACGCAAATTGTATAATTATCTGTGAAATTGTATTTAGACTAGCTGTTGCTCGTGACTTAGCTCGTGTGAAAATTTCACACGTTTCCTGGATTAATAGTAGCCTATACGTTATTCCAGCCAGGTTTTAAACTATATGTGTGCCTTGACTCGCTCAAATCCCTAAAGCCGTTTTTGCGTTATTGAAACAAAAATATCCAAATTTTAACATTTATAATACTAGCTGTGATCGCGACTTCGTCCGCGCGGAATAGTGACTTTCGGCAGCATTTTTAATTTTTTAGACTAATGATTTTGAAAACAAATCTCATACATAATTTGAATGTCGTATTTATTCATATCTAATCAAAAGTCTAAAAAATAAGTTTCAAGCTTCTAGCTCTAAAAATAACGCAATTTCCATACAAACTTTCATCCCCTATTTCAACCCCTTACAGCTCTTTTTTTGCATTAAAAATTAACCTATGTCCTTTTTCAGGCTCTAGACCATGTCAATACCAAATTTCATTAAAATCGGTTCAGTAGTTTTGGCGTGATTGCGTAACACATAGACAGACAGAGTTACTTTCGCATTTATAATATTAGTAAGGATTAGGAGAATTTGTAAGAGACCCGAACATCATTAGCATCAGTATCGTATTATCTTACACCAAATTTATGTGGATGGGTAGCTTTAGAGGAAGTTAACTCAGAATATAATGAAACCACACATGTTCATATACACGTTGACTACCTATTGACTTGAAAGAGTGAGCGAGCTGAATAATATTTCTAAGGTTATACTAGTTTGTAAATTCCCTTTAAAAATTATATGAATTATACAAATGCGAAAGTTTAGGTGTATGAATGAATGTTCGTTACTTAATCACTCCAAAATTGTTGACAGGACCTAGAAGAGAATTGGCACAGAGCTTAATTGTGCTCTATGCACATAATATATAATAAATGAATCAATAATTTATATAACTAGATTTTGGGTTTCTCTATTTCTCAATAATATAGAATAAAACACAGCGCCATTAAAATGTCTTTTAATCTCGAAAAAGTGAGCGAGTCTAGATTGCACTTAGCCAGTGTTTTGACAAAGCGTAGTATTTTTGTTTAATTTTTCAATTGTATTCATTAATTCCGATTTTTTATGATAATCAAACACCTTTTTGTACTTTATATCACACATTCTTTCAATGTTTATGTGCAAGGTTGAATAAACACTATTATAAAATTTACGCATTTGTCTATTCTATACCATTGCCAACAACGTCACAAATCCGTATTAGCAAGTAGGCAATCCATTTGAAACGTCCCCAAACTTTGCGGGGTAACCTCGGAGCTATTTTAATGATTAATGTGCTGAGCGACAATACGAATCCTCGGCGGTTATCTAACCCGGACAAAGAAAGGGCACATCTATTCATATATCATATGCAGGCTTGACCCTTCCCTCACCACAGGTTCAAGAAATATGGCGACTGGATAAGGTAAGACTGTTAAGTAAGTTAAGGCTATTTTCTTTTTAGAGGTAACATATTTTTATAATACTGGCTGATAATTATAATGTTCTATCTGGGGATAATGCAATAAAATAGGTGTGATTTCCCGATAGTATGTTTTTTTCAAGCACAATGGTGAATGAACAATTTTTTACGCTTTTTAAATATAGGTAGGTCACATTATCTTTTGGACAAAGGTTCAAGAACTATTTAACATGTCTGTTCACAAAAAAATCAAATCTTTCGATTAAAATGTCACAAAGAAAAACAACATCTAGGGACTTTATTTCTTTGTAATTAAAGAGTAACCTTTCTGTCACTCTCTTCACTTCTTAAACTTGTATTGAAATGTCTGCCACATCCTACCAATGTTTTGGTCCTGGAACCTAAAAGTTTTATGTAAACATCGTCTATTTATCACCTTCATGGAAAACGAGCATATAGGTACCATTAGAATACTAATCTCATATTTTCTACGAATTCTAGTTGAGTGCGTGTTTTAGGTTCAGACTCAGGTAAATCATTTTGTGTTTAACAACACCAGCACTCTCACAACAGTGGAAAAGAAGATCAGAATGTCCATACAATTCCTCTTGCTTTGGGCGGAGCATAAGGTCACTCCTATACTCCCAAACCCATTCTGTCCCTTCAGTTACCCCCTTTTTCTAGGTGCGAAGACATCAAATGACTCCCCCCACTCTGGGTGGACCAGAAGGGTGTGTCAGGGTTATAACCCTAAACCCACCATGACCCTTCAGTAACCCCTACGTTCCGAGACTACGATATCTCGTTTGGACATTCTCGCTACTCCGGCAAGCAAATGGCCCTATCTGGCTACCAAGTAATCGAAGACATGTGATTCTTTATTATCTACCTGCACCTACACATCTTTTCTACCATTCTGTACACATATTTCTCTTTGACTCCATTCGGATCCGAGTAAATTCATTTAAAGTACAGTTCTCTAAATCCTAAAAAGCTTATCGATCATTTTATCATCGTTATTTATATTTCAAAATTATTGCATTAACAATTCTATTGATTTTAAAGTCTTTGTTTCTTTAACTGGACGTAGTTATGCAAAAATGTTTCATTCCACAGTAAATTGAATTTGAGATAAAAGCATTTACGCGTTTCAATGGTATTCTTTTTTATTCTAACTAGTAAAGGTCAATACTAAAGGTTTTATTGTTGAAGTATATTGTGTTTAGATAATCATATGTTTAATTCTAGGCTATTCACTTTACAATAAGAAAAAAAAATATTATTGGTATTGGAACATTTTAACATAATTAATATTTACATGAACATAGCTTCAAATTAATTTTGCACAAACGTTCCAGGTACTTCTTCTCCATCTGTACCTTAAATTTATGATCTAAATTTTACATCATCATTTTACATCTAAATTTTAGTTTTTAATAAATATGTAAAACCTGAACAACAAATAAAATAATAATAATTGCTTATGATTTTTTTATTACTAGGTCACAATTTAAAAAACAGTATATAATCTTGTGCTATTGAGGAGGCCTACGTCCAGCAGTGGACTGCTATAGGCTGATGATGATAAAATCTTCATACGTCATACTCATCATCCTCTTGCATTTCGAAATCTGGTTTTCCACCAAACCCATCGACATCATCTATGATTCCCTCCGTACTCTTTAGGTTTTTATAAAATTTATGACAATCCTCAGGGATGTACTGATACATGGATTGTAAATCTGCTAATTTGGCTGGAGCAATGGCTTTACCATCCGGCCACAACAAACAGAAACCGGACATGTTAATATTTCGTGTTTCCAAACTATATCAAGTGGAATATCGTTGAATATGTCTTTTTTATAAATGTGGGTATAATTCACATTACTAGCAATCTGGTTGACCCCTCTCACTAAGCTCTAAAAACATACATTATGAATATGTGATTATTTGTATAAAACTAAATAGAAATGAAATATCATATAAAAAGACTGAAAAATCGTAATACTAAAGAAAGGATAAAGTTGGAATTATTCCTTCTTCCTTGACTTATAATATTGTTATTTGATAACTTTATAGGCCAGCTAAAGTTGCTGTACCTTCACTTGGTGAAGGTGGTGATGATTTTATTGGCTTGTCCCTGACCCTGTGATGATTCTGCCGCTTATATTGTGCTGGGCAGTAACAATACATTATGCGTTTTTTCATTGGCCGGCCCGGCTCGGCACCGATACCGACAATGACATCGGTGGACGCTTAATTCTATGAAATTGTAAGGAATAGTGTCTCATTGACCCGGCCCGACACCAATATTAACTGCAAGGGACGACCTTAGCTGGGATGTATTTAACTTCTAATTTATTTACAAAAGGTCTATATTGTATTGAGCAGAGTAAGGATACTAGAAGGCTCTATTTGTTCAGTTGATCCAAATAAACTTCTAAATACACTTCAAGACCACAATTTCTAGCAAGAACTAAATAATCTGTGAATTCTTTAACATAATTAAACTAAAAAGCTAAAAATAAGAAGGTAATTTAAAAAAAATCCTGACTGCTCACCTGAAAGGAAAGAAACAAGCACATTTTTATTTAATAGTGACAAGCAGGCGGGACCCATCACATTTTTGTTTTTATGTGTCATCTGGGCCATATAGTTGACGACATCACTGATAGGTTTACCATAGAAATAGGTGGCGATTCTGATGATTCAGTATATTCCTAGAGTCATTATTTGAATCTGGTTAACGAATACCTGTAATAATTATGATTTTAATAATATAATTAATTACAGGTATATAGGTATCTTACATTATTAATTTTGTAGGTATTTCTAAGTTTTAAGTTAGCACCTGCACCTATTTCAAGATAACGTATTATAAAAAACCGATACTTGATTTTATTAACGTTAAGTTTCGATAGTGGCACATCACTATTTAAGATTTGCAAAAACTGGCAACCGCCGTAATGTCAACTTTGTCTCTGAGATTAAAAAACAGGGTATAGTACAAAATTCACGAAACCTTTTAAGTTTTCAAATTATGTTAATTAGGTCTGAAACATAACGTACCTACCACAAGTTTTGGATCGTTTATGCCTCGCTATTGTAATTTTGCAAAAACGTTCCAAATATAAATGGAACATTTATTACAAAATAAAATGGTTTAACATGGTTTTGCTAAAACGCTACAAGATTGTTGTGGCGTTTTAACAAAATAAATATACTGTTTCGTAAAACATTAACTTTTATGCTTGGAAGTCGCTATCGTTTGGTCACGACTAAAGCTATAGGTCAGGATTTTTTTATGTAAAGAGACATATCCCGAGATATTGTAAAACGGTTTAAGCGCCCTCTGATGGTGAAATATACTCGTGTTCGTGTGAAGTATCCGAGTGTTTCATTTATCTCCCGCTCCTGGATCTCGGGCGTGTTCACCATCAATTTGCTAAACAAAAGTAAATAAATCAACTAAAATGTCGACTTTTATGCTTATTAATTTGACTCCTTTCATAACATTCACTTACCAGATCTTTGAATGTGCCCAGTACAGGTTGTATATTCTTTTCTTTAGTGGGTTTCAATATTATAGTACTTAAAACATTTTTTTTTTTCGCTTTAACAGGAATCTAAAATAATAATAGATTGATGAGAACAAAATTTTAGTAGGTATTAATGGTTAAGATAGATTGAAAATGAAAATTCATCTTGTTATGCTCATATTCTATTTCGGAACGGTGATCTTCATGTCATTTGTAAAGATTGATAACTTACTTTACGGAAAATGAATGCAATTGCATCATTTGATCTTGTTTCGAAATGCAATATTTCTTCGGGCTTGAAATGGCGGCTACAAATTTTGGAACCGTTTCTGACCTTTTTCTGTGTAGAACACTGAGCCACCGGTCTCGAAGATCATCATTTTTAGGAAAGCTTAAAATAACAAAAAATAATTAATAATGAGAAGAAAGAAAAATAATAAATAAGAAGAATAAAAAGAAGAACATCCACTTTTACATTGAAAACATAGTCACCCTAAATGCAATTAATAAACAAAGTCACAAAACTTACTTAAAAAAGGAAATTCCAGATCCGGGGTACCCTTCACTCTTGCAATTAACCACAAAACATGTTCTTACCATGGTTACAGTATCTTGCACTTTAATATTACGAAAACTCACAAAATTAAATATAAGTAATGCAAATTTACAAACATACAGATGTCAAGTAAACGTCAGATGGCAACGTAGTAATTGCCATGTATAGTATAATATATCACTACTAATTGTTACAAATTCCATTTTTTTTTTGTTTTAAACATCTTGTGTTTGCATGGTAAAATAACTATAATTTTCATTAATATGCATACAGTAATAATGGTAATTCATTTTAAAGATAGAATTCCAAAGAAGTTTAAAACTAGGTGTTATTACTACAACAGACAGGTCGAAAAAATTACCATTGAAATAAATATTTTTAATCTGACACACAGAAGAAAGGGACACAGTCCACACACGCACTGTCTCGCTCGGAACGAAAAGTTCCTTCAGTTTTATGCGTGCAAGTTTATACTCTATTGTTTAACAGCTAAGAAAGACTTTCTGTATTCTTTGAATCATTCGTAAGCAATCCAGTTAGTAGGTATAAGATCCTTGGTTGTGGGTTGGAACGTAAGTGAAAAAAATATTTTCTGATATAAGACTTAAAACTTGAAACCTTTTTGCTAATCTGACGCTAAGTGTCATAAAAGGTAATTTTATCACATCGAGGGGTGAAAGGCTATTTGGTTTAAGCGACATCTAGGGCGATATTGAGTTATATATATATTCGGAATCAGCGAATTTTTCTCCGTCGAATGATGCCGAATTCATTAAAATCAGAGCACTTTTTTGGCGTTTGAAACAATACTATTTTTGTGTTGTTTCCAAAGTGGCAGTGTATTAACCGACGTGGATTTTGCATTTTTTTTTTAAATTATGTACTTGAACCATACAATCATATTAAAAACCGAGACATAAACCAGTTACCCTTTCCCAGATAAATAATTCAATAAGAGTTAAAGCGTTTTTCCTGTTTCTAATTTTTATTAAGACGTAATTTGAATCATTTTGACTTCCACTAATTACACAGTGTGATGTCACTTAAATCATTTGTCTGTCACCCAAATACAACATGGAGCGTCGCTTAAGCTCTTTCAGCTGCATCTATTTTCCACGCAGGGTGCTACTTAAATCAAGTAGTTGTTTGTTTTAGATATTTTGTTTAGTTGTTAAAACATTTAGTCCTATTATTTTTTTAAATGTATGTCGTTGAATACAGACGATAAAATGGAATGATGAACATTGAAACATTTTTCTAGTATTAATAAAAATACGAGTCGGTCTTTCAATCATTAAATTTTAATATGATACATTTCATGATGTCATATGATCCCATATTTATTTCATCTCCCGGCTGTTAAAAATCGTGATCATTCAACCGGACTGCCGCGCGCGGGCGCTTCAAACGAACTCCAGAGTGCATCGAGGAGTGGCGTGACGCGCGGTCACCGCCAGTGTTTTCGTAAAACGCTCTTCGAAATCGAATCGTAGGTACTTTAATTTCATTATTTACGTAAAATTTTGAACTGAGATGAAATGTTATAAACTTATTTATTTTTATTGTTTTTACTAGGATTATGTTACTTATTCTATTAACTCATTATATTTATATTGAGAAAATCTTTAGAAGACGATAATGCTGATGACAATGTTCAACTAATCCCAACAGCGGATGATCATCCAATACGAAAGAAAAACAAACGGGTTGGATTAAAAAAAAGCTACGTTGACTTTTTAAGTAAACATGAAGATTTTGCCTGGGACTCAACATCGTGGAAAGAAACAGACGAGTCTTCAAGTGATCAAGATGATCAAGTACCAACAAAGAAAAATAAAACAAGCATAAAAGATAGAAAAGTAGGATTAAAAAAGAAAAGAACAAATAAGAAAAAGGTACGAAAGGATGCTAGATCAAAGGGCGTTCAATATGTTAAGGCAGATGGTTCAACTGTTAAAGGAAGAAATATGATAGATAGATAGATAGATATATATATTCTTTATTGTACACACGGACTTTACAACTAAAAAGGGTGATACATGAGCGGTCTTATCGCTAAAAGCGATCTTTTACAGACAACCTTGGGATGGATTTGACACATTGGAGAAAATAAATACGTGGGTAGTCCACGGTGTACTATTTATCTATATAAAATATAAAAACAATAAATAACATTCTCAAAACATATATATACATATAAATTAATATAAAAAAGAAACAAAGACATACATAATAACAACAATTTATGAAGACAGATAAAGATCCTTTACCAAGTTTTTGAAAGATGATAGGGTTTGTGCTTGTCTTACTGGCACTGGTAGATCAATCCACAGACGTACTGCTTGAGCTGCGAACGACTTACCATAGTAATTGGTGGCGTGACTCGGTACCGAAAGCCTTAAGTTTTCTGATGATCTCAGAGATTTTTCATGTGTGTCATGAAGGAACTTGAATCGTTCTTTAAGATAAGTGGGGTTTTAGGATTAAATAGAACACTGTAAAGTAGAGACAAGATGTGTAAATTCCGGCGAAGACGTATTGGAAGCCACTTGAGTTTCGTACGAAATTCGGATACTTATTATCTTAACCTTCTCGCTTAATGGAATAGCAGTGCCGTTGAAAATAACCTGAGGAAGCTGCGACCATTTTACCTTAGGTTTCAACCTGGAACTACCAACCACAATGACCTGGGTCTTTGACGGGTTAATCTGCAAACCATGTGCCCCACTCCATTCGCAAACAGAAGCCAAGTCCTGGTTTATGATATCAATAGCAGCATGCTAATCTGTATAGGGAGCTTGTCTGTAAATTTGCAAATCATCAGCATAAAGGTGGTAGGAGGACTGAAGGTTTTTTTAAATAGAATTTATGAATATTGCGTAGAGTAAAGGAGATAAGAGGAACACCGTTCCACCCTGAGGAACACCGACTGAAGTACTACACCAAGAAGAACAGGACTCATCTCTGCAAATAACTACGAAATCAGTCAATCGCTGTTGGAGATGTTAATAGAGCGAAGTATGCTAAGCATGATTTCGAAATCAACGATGAATGTTTAGAAAAAAACTGACCCTACAAGTGTCAAGAAATAAACTCAGAAAAAAGGAGTGCCATATTTAAACAATTATGATTATTTTAAATAAATACTTTAACTGATGTTGTGTTGTGTGTATTTATTTATTTATTCAATATAAGCACCTTAGATTTTCGGTGATTGCGATATATCCAGGTTGTTTTAACAGCCATTGATAATATTAGATGTAAAAAAAAATGTAACATCACACGTAACAATTTCAATATCATATGTCACATAAGTAAATTAGCCTGCCAGTCATTTTAGTCTAAATTGGTAGTTTAGATAAATAGCTTGCTACTGTTAATTCTGGGCTATGTCACTTCATACTTTTTGGCTTACTCTGAAAGTATACTGCGTCGTCGCTTAATTTTTTTTTCCTGTAACCAATTGTAGTTATGAAGTCACTTAAATCTTTTTTCCGTACTCTGAAAAATAACGGCTTAAGGCAGTTTGTATTAAGCGACATTTATCTTTGTAATTAAAGGTCCGTTTTATTTGGTATTAGCATCAACAATTCGATGTTTTTAATTAAATTTCAATTTTTGTTGTGATTTTATTCCAAAATTTCAAACTTTAAATGGCTCTCCTGTAAAGTTGCAAAAATGTCGCTTAAACCAAATAGCCTTTCACCCCTCGACATTATCTCGATTTCGGGTGACTTGTGGGTTGGAACGTTTCTGCATAACTACGTCCAATTATAAATTGGATACAATTAATTACATTTAGATTGCATACACTTCTTTTTAAAAAACAAAATCTTATTAGATTTAAGAAAATTTGTTCTGCACGGGTTGTGCACTTAATAAAGAAAAAAAGAAAAGAAAAAAAAAGTGAAAGAGCTCTAAGTCCATATTTATAAACTTTCTCTATGTATTATTATTGCTAGTATTACACTAATGATAAATATGATATACCTTTTTGAAATCCTTACAATAAGTCCTTTAATTTGACACCCATATTGTGGTATTCGAAACAAAACATTTTTTTTTTCACTATGTATAATGGCTTCGCACCCCGCCATGTTTGATTTTTTCAAATGTCACCTATCTAATAACACTTGGGCTGCTAAGACGAATCTAACGATACCTCAATTATGTGAATCCGTTCAGCGGTTCTGGAGATATGAGGTAATAAAGAATATTACATACATACATACAAGATACGCGCGAAAAAGATAACCCTTCCTTTGCAGTCGGGCAAAAAACAAATTGAACTCCAAAATACAGGTACTGTCTCCTATCCATTTATAATTAATAACTAAGTATCGCTGTGATAATTAAATTATCATTTATTAATTTTGGAATTTTTTGTCATTTTATAGCAAATATGTTTTAGACTGTCGACTATGGTCAACCATAGTCGACAGTCTAAAACATATTTTATATTTTATTATTTATTTATATTTTGTTTTTATCGGTTGATTAAATGATTATGTTAGTATCAATACTAACATAATCATTTAATCAACCGATAAACGAAATCTCATCCAATGTGTATAATCGCGTAATTCTGAGAAAATGTTTCAATTCCTCTGTGCCTCTAATCTTCCTAGTGCCAAAATCCTTTTAACCGAAACCGTCTTTACAGCTACAAGCAGGTATTATATTTGTTACTAGCTGTTCCCAGGACCTTTTTGGTGTGGGAATTGACATTACCTTAATTTGTTCGTAAAATATTCGAGGCGATACTCATTAGTTATAATCTAATGTTGCCCTATTATCTCCTCTACCTTCCAGTGAAATCCCATAAAAATCGTTTCAGCTATTACAGAGATTGAGTTTGTTTGTGATCTAGTATCGTGTAAATAACGATTAGCCCTTAAAAAAACACGGTTATTTTGAAATCACAGATAAAAACTTTTTTTACTTATTTTGTTTGTTTGTTTAAACGTGCTAATCTTTGAAAGCACTGGGTGGATTTGGATGAAATTTGGTAAGAAAGTAGCTTGAAGCTTGAGCAAAGGTATAGCTTATATTACTATTTACTTACTATTTACCTACTTACTATTTATTTACTTACTACTTACTTTTTATTTATTTATCTACTTACTATTTACCCAACTACAAAAGAATGAGGGTTACGTTTCTATCGTGATAATGTAAAAAGTTACCTATATTAAAAATTATAAAAATTAGGTCAGCAAACGATTCTGAACAAAGTAATTTCAGGATGTACATTCATTACAAATATGTAACATGTTTTAGATAATAATAGGCCTCATACCACATTGGAAACATAGTTACCTACTACAGTATTAGAAAACAAATATATTTTTCCTACTTTCGATATTATTCCGCTGAAATTGTCTGGAAGTATAGTGCCTAGTGCTAAAGTTTTGAACAAAGGTAAGGACTTCGACGCCTGCAGACATAGAATAAACAATGTGAAACACAATTCAACCGCAACTTGGAGTTTATTTTGAGCTGAAACTGTTCGGTAAACTATTATTATAACAGCTGAGACTGTAACATATTTGTTGTCAGACTCCAGTGGAACAAACATGACACAGTGATATCATTCATAATTATGTCATGGAAATGCTATCAACATCTCACTTAGGACAAACATTAAAAAAAACAGAGATATACTTTCATTTTCCGGTTAAACAAGAGAGGCACGAAAAAAATACAAAAAATGTACAACTAATTTGCCTTTTGAGGCTCATCGGCAACGAGAAACTCCCAAAGCCCATTTCCCTATAGACTCAAGTGCATCAAGCCGGTATTTGGCAGATCCGTCCCAGAGATGAGAGCAGTACTCCATACACGACCGAACTTGCGCTTGATAGAGATTGAACAGCTGTTCCGGTGTGAAGTACCGTCTCACCTTTGCTAGGATTCCCAGCTTTTTGGCAGTCAATTGAGCCTTAGCCTCAATAAACGGACCAAAATTAAGGGTGGATGTCAACGTAACCCCAAAAAGCTCGATGCGATCAGTTATCGCCACGGTTGCACCACGGAAAGAAGGAGCCTGTTGAAATTGGCTCCTTTTTGCGGAGAAAAGACACGCCTGGGACTTGGCAGCATTAAACTTGACTAAGTTGGCGTCGCCCCACTCAGAGACAGCCTTCAAAGTCAAGTTCAAGCGCCCCACCATTGCCTCTCGGAAGGACTGGACTTGTGACCCACTAGCACGCGCGGTAGATATATATACCTCTCAGCAACAGTGCTGTCGTCTGCATACCCAAAGGTACCGGGCATTAGCAGATCGTTAATATGCAGCAAGAATAAAGTTACTGAGAGAACTGACCCCTGAGGGACCCCGGCATTAATAGCCAATTGGCCAGACGAGCAATAACCACTCGAATAGATCGATCTCTCAGGAAGTCTTCTATCCAAACGCAAAGTTCAGTGGGTATACCGAAAGAAGGAAGCTTAGCAATAAGGCTATCGTGCCACACCCTATCGAAAGCCTTAGAGACATCGAGAGAAACAGCAAGTGCTTCCCCGTGCTTCTCAATGGCCTCACTCCAGATATGAATGTCATAAGCTAGAAGATCCCCAGTTGACCGGTTTTTGCGGAAGCCGTATTGCCGGTCACTGAGGATGTCGTTAGCTTCTAGGTATGCCAGGAGCTTACTATTGAGTACACGCTCCATGCTTTTACAGAGTATGGACGTGACTGAAATAGGCCTGTAGTTGGCCGGATCTGCACGACTGCCCTTCTTGGGCACGGGCTGCACGTTAGCTAGCTTCCAAGCTTTCGGCACTTTTCCTGTCTCAAGCAAAAGACGAAACAAGCGTGTCAAAATTGGAGACAGTTCAGGCGCACAAGTTCTTAGTACTATTACCGGTATCCCGTCGGGGCCACTAGCTTTATTCACGTCGAGGTACCGCAACACTCTACGGACGTCCTTCTGATGGATGCGAATGTCCGACATACTAGTCTCGCATCTACTAGGAGAGTCAGGAGGGCGAACGTCACCAAACGTCAAGTATAAACATACACCAATTAAAAACTAGTGTTGCGGTATTTATAATCAAATTAGTTGTACATTTTTTGTATTTTTTTCGTGCCTCTCTTGTTTAACCGGAAAATGAAAGTATATCTCTGTTTTTTTTAATGTTTGTCCTAAGTGAGATGTTGATAGCATTTCCATGACATAATTATGAATGATATCACTGTGTCATGTTTGTTCCACTGGAGTCTGACAACAAATATGTTACAGTCTCAGCTGTTATAATAATAGTTTACCGAACAGTTTCAGCTCAAAATAAACTCCAAGTTGCGGTTGAATTGTGTTTCACATTGTTTATTCTATGTCTATGTCTGAGAAACTGGTCGAGACAAGGCTCCAGAGCCTAGAACATTGGCGACGTGTTGCAAGCCTCTCAGTTTTCTATCGGTTACATTTCGGAGAGTGTGCGATGGAATTGCACAGTCTTATTTCGCCAAGCCCGTTCCATCATCGGACTACAAGACAAACGGCGATGCGCCATCGTTACATGGTGGACACCCCACCCATACGCACGAAACATTTTGGGAATACTTTCATTGTGCGTACGGCTAAGGAGTGGAATTCCCTGCCGGAGTCTGTATTTCCTGATAGTTATAACCTGGGAGTCTTTAAGTCAAGAGTGAATAGGTTACTTCTAGGCAAGCGTGCTTCATCTTCGACCACATCATCGCTTAAGATCAGGTGAGATTGTGGTCAAACGCAAGCCTATCAACTATGTAAAAAAAAATACTAACAAAAAATGGATTCTTGTGATCCGACAAATAATTAAACAATATAAGTTTTTAAGCTAACATGGTCACTAACAGTATCATTAGAACATAAAACGGATTATTTAACATGTCAATAAAATATACACATGGTAAGTAACCCGTTTTAAGTTCTAATTAAATAATACCATTCATAAAACTCAAACACCGATCAGCACCTGCTTTTTTTAAATATCTGTATAATTATACGTTATGTATGTATAAATAATAAATATTTAAATTTGTAATCCGCCAATCAGTAACCAAACTTAACAACACGGTCATTCATGAACAAGCTTGCCTATATAAATTATATTATAGTATGAGTCAGATTGATAGAGATTGCGATTATATCATAAACAAAAAAAATATTTAAAAAATCTAAAAAACCCGACTGTTCAACTGAAATGGAAGAAACAAGCAAATTTTTATTTTAATAAATGACAAGCAGGCGGGACCCAATTGAACCTAATATAATTTTAATTAAAAAAATGGGATGGCTCCTGCCTGCTTGTCATTTTTTTAAATAAAAATGTGCTTGTTTCTTCCATTTCAGTTGAGCAGTCGGGTTTTTTAGATTTTTTAAATAAGTTTTTTATTTTCAGCATTTTACTATTTAATTCCGTTTTAAAACGTTATATTTCCTAAACGGGTGCTAAAAATGAAAAATGGTTAAAGAAACCTCAAAATCATTTTTAAAGATCTATTTAGTGACACTCCATTTGACTTAATTTGTCGATTTTTTTTTTTTTTTTGACAATATGGTGCCTGGTTGTCGTTGTGGTGATTTGTTTTTATTTTAATCTATCCTATAACACTCGCGCCATCCAACGAAATATCATTTATCAAAATCTGGTTACTGGTTTAATAGTTACGAGGGAACAAAGAACGGACATACATACATTACGCGGTAAAAACTTAAGCCTTGCTTCGCCGCAGTCGGGTAAAAATAAGTTAGTCTTATTTATAATAAACCTCAACAAGCAATTTTTTCGAATCTATACCTACTTTAACATTAATATTTTGAATGCGCAAATGTAGATGTATGGATGTTTATTACTCAATGACGCCAAAATAAATTTGCGGTTTTTGATAAAATTTGCAACAGAAATAGGTTAGCTATAGTCTAGAAAAGAACGCAGGATAATACTTGTTCCTAAAAAAGTGTAATTATAATAATTTGAATGTAAAACTGAATTTTGTTTTAAATAGAGCTTTTTAAATGAGACTAAGTGGAGGTTTAACTCGTCTTGATGTTTTAAACAAAGCACTAGTGTATTTTTGTTTAACAAACAATAAATCCTAGTTTTCCATAAATAAGCTCCTATTTTGCATATTTGATTGGTCCGTATAATGACGTATTTGATAGCTTTAGCTTTTATATTATACTAAAATAGCTCTGTGTTAAAATGGTTCCATCACATCAAAATACCAATCTGCTATTCAAATTCATATTTAAATGAGCTTTTAAATAGGTATTAACAACTAAATATTTAATATCCATTAATGTACCGTTATTGTTCTTTAAATATTTTAGTAAATCTCTGTGGTTTTACTGTTTAAAACAAATGATTTAATTCAAAGTACTTCTAAAACGTAAACTCCTTTCAAAATGTAGACATCATATTGCAATTCCATTCGCATTTTATTGCGAATTTCTAAATTCCTAATAAACATGTTTCTGCGTCAAAATATCCGTTTGTAGTTTTAGTTGTTTTGGTCTAAACAAGCCGTTGTATGTGGTCACGTCGACTACGTTCGCCTGCGGCTGATTCTGTTGAAAACGAACTCTAATGTTGTGCTTTGTGCGAAATTAACGAAACAAGCGAATGTTAATGTTCCTAGCGCTGTTTTAGTGCACGATTTAAGAGGTATTTCATATGTAATGGTTCGTGTTTAGAAGGAAAATGGGAACTATATTTAGTTTCAGGGTTATGGGCTTGAGAATGAGAGTGGGTTTTGTTAAGTATTTTCACTTTGAATGTTGCCATGCTATAACATTCTTTGATGAAAATGTGGGACGGTTTTAATCGATTCATAAAATAATCCTATTCAGAGAAACTAGGTACCTAATTTCCAGAAAATATAAATATTTATATTTGGTTCTATGGTCAAAATAATGCAGATTTTTACAACAATATAATATATGGGTAATTAGATAATCTGAAATTTTTGTCAGTAATTATAATTTTAATCACCCAGGCCATTAAAACGACTAAAATAATACTGAGCAAACATGCTTAATTTAAATATAACGGGAAACTTTTTCGATGATGAAATTAACCTTTTCAGAGGAGAGTTGGACGGGTTGAAAACCGATAAAGATACAGAAAATCTATGCTTAGAAGTTTCACTCCAGACAGCTTTATCAAACTCTATTAACATTTTTTTCTAAACGCCAGTTTCATATTTAATTTAATAATATATCTACCTATATGTATCTATAGGTATAGATTTTGAATTTACCTAAACAAAATCTTAACACAATAATTATATACTTACTGCCTCCACCACACTGAGCTAATTATCTACCTAGTCACATTTTTTACATGCACGTCAAAACAAAACTCTCGGCGATGACCCAATAAGCAATATGTAACAGCGGCGGTGAGAATTCAGGGTTATGGATGAATTGTGATGATGATGATTAAGGATTTTAGCAGAAATAAAAGAGATGCATTATCTTAACGATCAAAGTTGCATGTAATGTCTCTATATTTGGTTTGTACAAAGATCAAAAAGAGGACATCGGACAATATAAAACTAGTCAGTCGCGAACATTATCGTTATGCCCCGAATTGTCGTTGCCAGTCCTAGATGTGCGTAGATGAAGTAAATAAGTTCACAACGTGATAATATCAAAACAGTATTGTTTAAAATTGCTAGATGGAGTCAACCCACAACTGGGCAACAAGTTTGGCATCTTCGGTCTATTTGCCATCGACACGCTAAGAAGTATTGTTGAAATATACAGATTAATATTGAAACTAACTTTCAAACTGTCAATTTTGATTGAATTGATAACTCAAAATACGTGTGCAATTTCTATGATAATCTTACTGACCGACATAATTATATTTTGTTAACCAGGAAACATTAAATGGTAATATTTTTATTGCCACCATATTGTATTTTATTTTGTAGAACTTCTGCAACTTATGTATTGCATGGCTGCAACCGCCTGAAGCGTTGTACATGTCAATACATTTTACTCAGCAGAGGACATCAAAAGGTTTATTTTACAGTGGCCTGTTTTTCTGCCTGTAATTGAATGGCCAAGTTTACGATCGACCAAAAATATTTACCGTCGAAACTAAAGTAAATAGTGCAGGATGCGCTGTTGCTGTTTTTTGTATGAAAGCAAATAGAATTCGGAATATTTGTTTGCTGCGACTCTCCTGCTGTGTATGTATTTATGTTTTTTTTTTAACTTTATTGTATATTTTAATAGGTGCAGCTGATATATGATATAGATAAATAGGCCTTTTACTAGGGTTTAAGTTTTTAATATAAGAATGTTATATCGATACAACAATAAAAATTACTTAGTTCTGCAGAGCTGTCCCGATGTATTCTGAGTGTGAGGTTACAGGATCAACTCCCGGGTTGGTTGAAATTTCGGCTTTGCATCCGGATTTTCTTAGTAGGTATCAGTACAAAATTTGCGGACGTTTGCTAGCAATAAGCTTGCCTTTTATAACATAAAACTAAGATATTAACTAGTAAAATACATAATTATGTGTAAGTACTCGATATTGAATAGTATAAAAATACAGACAAAATATTTGCCTTTACCTTACCAAATTCCTTTTCATTAAAACTACGCCGTACAGTTCGATGTCTGCGTTTAATTTAAACAGACAGACCTCATTACAGACAACTACTCTCTCACAAACTTTCTTAATCTATTTCCTTTCTTAGTTTTCTCATAAACGTGGGAAACAACATGCGGTTTGTATGTATTCATTTCGGATTTGTAGCTTACTATTCAAAGAAATATTAAGTTTGTAGGTACCTACTCCATCTAGTAGCAATATACGCCGATTCAAGCTCATGATGCGTTCATTTAATATTTTTTTTCACTGCGCAGTGACTCACAGAGGGTTTTAAGACGCCATTAAGTTTTATTATAAGTACCCTTTTTTTTCTCGGTAGGAAAATCATCGAAGGACTTCTGCCGCTCTAGGTTAAGTGGAAGGTAGTGTCAGACTTCTACTGACTAAAAACCTACCCTGTTCCTTCAGCTACCCTTAAGTTCCGGGGCCGCGGTATCTCGTTAGAACATTCCCGCAACCCCGGCGGCAATGGCCTTATGGGGCCCCGTAATTGCTGCTGACAGCTCTTTGAAGCGCGCGTGGAATACGACGCGCCGTTGACCCAGGCCTGGTCCTTACCGGACGGTAAGCTACCCCTGCTCGCCGTCCGCAAGCCCGTGCCTACTGTGGCCGGAGATCGGCTCGCGATCCCCGGCGCCCGGGGCATCTCCAGCGGCAGCGGTGGCTGGAACGTGAGGAAGAGAGTTGCCTCTCCCTCGCGCGTTCGGCCTCCTCCTTCGCTAGCATGACTGCTTCGCAGAAGGAGGCGACTGCGTCCCATTCCCTCTCGCTCCGCACCATGGTCTGAACCAGGGCCGGGCATGAAAGGTCGCCTTCGCCGATATTTCTTACTACTCTATCTAATAAAATATGTACATACAGCATGTAACAAAAGCCCTGTCTGATCCTTAGGAGTATTATTCGGCATTGTACTGCGTACACATATACGTAGCCATTTAATGGATTTGAGATTATTATTTTTCCCCAGTGAATATAATTAAATTTAAATAGAAAACAAAAACTGATCAAAGGCAACACTGATCGCTCGTAGAGTTGCCCAAATGAGAGTCTCGCAAGTCTTCAAGAGTCTCAATTAAATTGATTCATTTGGTTGGCCTATGTCAATTCAAGCTCAAAATGTACCTACTCTGTTACATTGTTCTGAGATCTCAACTACCGTTTAATAAATAGCAATAGGATAATCGCTAATTGCAAGACTCTTGCGAGACTCTCGTTTGGGCAACACTAATCGCTCGACGTTCACATGACGTCTACAGTTTTGTGTCAAAAAAGCCGCCTGAATGGGTGGAGTGTTGTCAACTTATGAAAATTGGCCATATTCAGTGTTAAATTTCGCATGGTTTATAAAAAAAATCAATAACTTTTGGTTTTTATGAGTTACATTTTTAAAACATTTTTTTCTAGTACGTATGTTGAACCAGGAATACCAGAACCAGGAATTGGATCGGACTGGGTTTTTGTTACATATTGTTCAGCTCCGCAGCCACAGAGAAGGTAATTTTTTCTCTCTTAAGTTTTAAGACATAAATGGATAGAAAGAATAATATAAATGGCCATGACAACCTTCATTTTTCAATTACAACCTTACATATTTGCTAATCGTGGCTGAGTTCATTTAATTCATCTAGGTTCATTTCCCAGTTCGAGAAGAAGGTTTCATAAAAGATTTATATAAAAGACTTATATATTCCTCGTGGAAGTTGGTGGTAAGACACCCCAACGTCTCGGAAAGCAAGATAAGATGATGGCTCCGCGCCTGACTCCTATCCGGTAGTGACCGAGTGCTGTCTACACACCAAGAAGTGGAAAAGACGGTGCATCTATGTTTTCACACACACTACGATGCTATAATACAATAATATCTCCAGCGCTTATTTCTGCCGAGATCAGCTACCGTTGATCTAAATTCTACGTTACCTAATAATAAATGTAAAAAAAAGTATTATATTGTTGATAATTAAAAAATAATTATACAGGCACACATAATAATTTTATTTTCATTAGACACATCATTCTATGTTTGTCACTCAGTCAGCGAAAATTAAATTAATTTTTTATAATTACTTTTCCTGTGCTAAATTTCATATTTGGCATGCAAAAGCACATAGCCAATTTTATCCTGAGAAAATGTGCGAAAATTCAAGAACAATAATTTAACTCGTAAGTTATAAATATGTATACTAACTTGTATCGAAAACAATAAATGAGTAAGCATCTATTCTGCCTGGTACTTTTTTCACGTTTGAAGGTTTTTCCCGCGTAATTCCTATTCCGTGGGAATTTCGGGATAGCCTATGTGTTATGACTTACATTCTAAACTTCGTTCAATAGTATTTGCGTGAAAGAGTAACAGACATCCATCCTCACAAACATTAACATTTGTAATAGTAGTTAGATATAGGCGTTTTCTTTCGCGTGAGAATTTCGGGATAAAAAGTAGCCTATATGTTCCCCAAAAACCCGCTCCTCCTCTTCCAGTAAAAATCCCATTAAAATCAGTTCAGCCACTGCAGACATTTGGCTAGAATGAAAGACAGGCATATAGAGAGCCAAAAAAATTGGGTTTTAGTATCGTGCAAATAACGATAACCACTAGAGAAAACACTATTATTTTGAAATCACGCACAGAACTTCAATTTTATTAATATGTATTGATTATATGTATAGACTACACAATTATACCAAAACAACTCGGCTTTAGTATTTCTACAACGACATTCTACTCGTCGAAGTAAGTCAAAGAAACATTAGCCGCGGATAAGTTTGGTCATTAGACCTTTCGCCAGTTTGCGGACGAGCGTCCTAATAAGGAGTGTTTGTTTTTCTTTTTCTTTGTACAAAGAAAACATAAATACTTACAGTCGTATGTTCGTTTATTGTTATTTTAAATTTATTATTAGTTATATTCTTACTTTTTATTGCGTAAACAAGCTTAACGCAGTTGTGGGATGTTTTATAACAAACCTCAGTCTGATAAGTATACACGCAACTTGTATATGTAGGCCAGACCACATTGGCTGTTGCGTTTGCAAATTCAGACTATAATAATAAACAGGTTATTGTATGTAAGAAGTAGAGGATGCACCACGTGGCTAGTGGCATAGTGCTGTTTTTTGTTGATGTTTTTTTTTTCTATGTATAAATAACATAATCAGTCTATTACCATCCAACTGCTGGGACAAAAGCCTACTGTCTATGAGAAGGAATGGATCGTAGGTCACTATGCGGACTCAATGCAAATTAGTGTCTGTCGCATGTATTCGAATTTTTGGTCCTGGTACATACCAGTTTTCTCCCGATATTTAGGTTTCTGGTTTTGAGAGGAGTGGTGATGATGAAAATTACGAAGAGCAGTGGGCCTGTCTGGGATTGAACCCACGAACTACAACTTGTAAGTCGTTACTGTCACCATTACTCCTCTCTAAAACAGTTTTTGATTAAATAAATAAAACTGTAAAGCTTCTAAGTAAGTGTCATTTATTGAACAAATACAAAATATTTTTTCGTAAATTTAAACTACAATGGACGGTTAAAGAGGGTACCTACCATTATCTAGCATTTTAGATGTTTCCAATTTGTAACAATATTTTATTTCAACCAACTTGGCCCATACAATACAAATAAAAAACGGAATTTTACAACAACTATTAATAAATGAATACATAGGTTTTACTTAACCAAAACGAATAGGTACTTTGTTACATGAGTTGTCGGTGTCACGCAGTGTTTGGCATCGAAAACGCTGTACCATTATTCCTCTCGATCAAAATTCCTCGTTCATGGAAGTCATCTTTTGCTGTGCTCAGCTATCATCGATGCTGTTGGTGTACCAGTCGGTATCGGTGTAGGGAAATTATCTAAAATGACTCCTCCGACTGTACCTCCCACAGAACATCCTCGCAACGCAGGACTACCTACTATGAGTCCTAATGTGATCACCAGTCAGTTGCCAACCCTATCATAGAACATAATTATAAATAAGATTGATGGCTTAAAACGAATTAGATCGGACAAATTCACAAGCATATCCTGGCAAAAATACTAGTATAACAGTCGAAATAAAAACCGTGTTAGCTGTCACAAACAAATCTCTGAGTTCCCGAGGAACATTAAAAAGTTTTGAATACTTTTTTGCTTCATCACTGTAATGTTTAAAGTTTAGTTCTTTTGAGCCTCTTGGGTGTAATTTAGACTTCTCGCTGTTTTTAAAACGTGCAACATATTTTTCTGTAACGGGACAAAACAAATGTGACTGCTTTTTTCACTTGTTTTGTTTTTTAGGGAGAATGGTGAAATATTTCGTTGATATATGTAATCTTAGTTGGATTATATGGCCATTGTATTGCATTTGTAGAAAAAATACTACAGTAACGACGCTGGAAAGGAGAAATTATCCAAGCGACATTTTTGGCCATTTGGAGTTATATACATTGTTGGAATCGCCTGATTTTTCTGCGTCGTTTGGTCTTACTCACGTCCTTCTACGACGACTTTTGATGTTGCTTCGACATTTTGAAGTTGGCGTGAGTTCACTTTTTTTCCTTACTAAACGACAAAATTTTCGAGCATTTTTGAAAATTTGGTGGTTGTCGTAATTGTGAAATGCTAAATTTGCCTTTGGTCAAGTTTGTCATTTCTGTTCGTACGGTAATTACTCCACTTAGTTAACTTTTCCAGTATCTGGCGATATAGTGTTAGGCGCTTAGGTAATTTTGAGTTAGTTGGTTTTTTTCCTACATGCATTGAGGTAATATAAAAAAAATATATTAAATTAATATTTAGGTTGTTTTGCCTCAACTTCCAAATGTTTTTTATTTTGGTAAGGCAAATTTGGTGTAATTTGGAAAGGATAAATTCTAAAAAAGATATATATTACATTTTTACCGTACCTTCCTTAATCAAAGCTTGTCGGTTAGCCAATTTTTCCCGTTTCTACTTTTAGGTAAAATTTTACTAAGCGACACTAACTTTAAAACTGAGCATTATTTTTAATAGTTACGTATACTATAATGTAGATAAAAAAATATCCAAATAAATTTTTAAGAATTAGGCTTTTTGGACCATAACAAGAATTTACACGATTTTTTTTTCTGAAAATTCAACCTTTAAATTGCTCTACTGTAAAGTTAGTCTGATGTCGCTTTTTTTTTTTAACGTGGTAAAATTATCAAATAAGTCCTCCCACTCCGGGCAGGGTGGGAGGGACTGTCAGACTTTTACTGACTAAAATCCACGGTGTTCCTTCAATAACCCTTTACATACCGGGGCCACGGTAACGGGATGAGTCCCACGACCCCGGCAGGCTTCGGCCCTCTGATAATTTTTCCTTTCCAGCGTCGAGTAAGATCGTAGTCATATTGAGGGGTCATCATCGTCTGCTTAGTCTTTTTCCAACTACATTAGGGTCGGCTTCCAGTCTAACCAGTCGCATCTGAGTAGGTCTTACATGGAGTGACCCTTATCTGACCACCGCTACCCAGTAGCTGGGTAACACCTTTTGGCTAGAGTAATGTCATATTTTTAAAGGCTGATGTTCTGTACCTGAAAAAATTAATACAATAAATTTGATAGTAATGAATAGTAAAATATTATTAAATGTTGTTATTTATCAAGTAATCTACTCCAGTTGATGGCTTCAAATCTGCGACTGGAATTATTTCCACCAAATGTTACATCAAAATACTCTAAAAGTGATTTGTTTCAAATTATTTTGTCATTTCGTCCAGTGGTTTATTTAATTACTTCGCGTTTTTAATATTCGCTGATAGGTGAACATGGTGTAAGCAAGCACCATATCCTTCCGTAAGGTTAGGCCTGTACCGTTGATATATACAGTGAGGTCAGAGCAGACCGTTCGGTTTTCTGTCAGCAACATTTGGCGCGTAGTAGAATCACAATCTTCGGAAACTGTCGCTAATCTTCGTAGAGAGTCGGGAGAATTAGACGATAAATGACAAGGCATTAGAAATAACGTATCCTACGGTCAGGAACTTCGTGAATAATGACAGAAAACGATAAATATATAATTTTACCAGTATATCAAAAAGGTTGACTATAACATTTTGACAAACAACAACAACATATTCCTTGTTATATCCTATTTTTCCGGATGAGCCTTGCCTGATAGTGAGCGATAAATAAGGTCTACAATGGAACAAGCGAGCCTAGAAGATGCATGTTCAACTTAACTTTTTGAATCTCTTTTTATTTGTTTTGGAATGAAACCAAAAATAGGCCTATTTAAAAATAATGTATTTATTTTTATTACTTACTAGCTATGTTACCCACGATTTCGTTCGCGTGGAAGGTTATTTTGACATTTGGAATTTATGATGGAAAGCAATAGTAACATGATTATTTTAATTTAATTTTATATGGGTCATGAACCTGTAATAAATGAATTTTATTTTATTTATTTTAAATCCCGATACCGTGGGTATTTCTGAATAAAAGCTGATATTCCAAGGTTTCAGCTATCTCCATACAAAAGTTCATTCAGAGCCGTGCAACTATTTTAGTGCTCCCCTACACTCCCCAAGGAACATACATGCCAAATTCCAGCTCCTTGCGCCCATTAGTTCTTACCTCTATCACGCCTGATGGCCTACAATGGACCGAAGGAGTTCTATTCACAGTTGCTTTAAAGGCAGACGGGTCAAAAATGGCAGGGAACACAGAAGGCAGGAGAGAGTTCCATCCCTTATCGAGGCGCACAATAAATGTAGAGGAAAAGCATTTAGTACAACAAGACGGCATACAGACAATTGTGTAAATGCCGTATACCCTGCAGTCTGGTAGACTGGTAGTTTAAGGAAGATGGAAGAATCAGGTCATGAAGCTCCTACGCTCACTCTTCGAATTACAATCTGTAGAAGACCAACTGGCAAGCAACGTTTCGGCAATTAGCCAGGCTGTGAAGTTTGTCTACCAGTACCTCGTTGCTTATGAGTCTTTAAGGTCTTTGCTCTACAAAGTCAAGTACGACAAGCTAGTTTTTGGAAAGGAACCGACCAGTGCTTCATACAAATTTAATATTTAATGTTAATGCAAAGTCAAATTTATGATTAAGACACCTAACTGATCCCCACAGTCATACCGATAACATGGTTTTTTGGGTCTTAGTTCAATAGTGAAGCTTTATGTACTCAAATAAATGAATAATAATAACCTTTAGGTACACTTAAATTCACCAATTTGTTAGTGATTTAATATCTGGGCACGCCGCAATTGCGGCGGTAAGACCTCTTTTTGAGGAGTGGCTAGATCGGCGTCACGGCGTCCTGACCTACCGCATGACACAGGTCCTCACCGGACACGGAAGTTTCGGGAGGTACCTGTATCTGATGGGAAAGGAAGAAACGCCTGGGTGTCACCACTGCGAGGATCGCCTTGATGACACAGTAGAGCATACGGTGCAGGACTCTCCCGCTTGGGCAGAGCACCGACGTGTCCTCACGGCGGCGATAGGCGGAGACCTCTCGCGCCCGGCATTGGTCGAGGCCATGCTGCGGGGCGAGAGGGAGTGGGAAGCGGTCGCCTCCTTCTGCGAAGCAGTCATGCTTCCGAAGGAGGAGGCGGGCCGCGTGAGGGAGAGGATGGCGTCCTCCCTCCTGCCCAGCCGCAGTGGTAGACGCCCACGGCGTCGGACGTCGGCCAACGATCTCCGGCCACCGTAGGCGCGGGCATGCGGACAGCGAGTAAAGGGCAACTCGCTGTCCGACCAGGACCATGCCCGGGTCGACGGCGCGTTGTGTTCCACGCGCGCCTCAAAGAGCGTCAGCAATATGACGAGGCCCCCCTGTAGAGGGGCGAAGCCTGCCGGGGTCATGGGACTTATCCCATTACGTAAAGGGTTATTGAAGGAACACCGTGGATTTTAGTCAGTAAAAGTCTGACAGTCCCTCCCACCCTGCCCGGGGTGGGAGGACTTATTTAATAATTTTACCACGTTAAAAAAAAAGAAAGTGATTTAATATCTAGAAACAAATCCGTACAAAACTAATTGTATGTAGTTCTTTATAAACAATCAGATAGTTCTAGGCAATTCATCTATACAGTGATTGCTGAAATGTTATAATGACATACCGTGGCCCGGAAATGCAAGGGAAACTGAAAGGACAGGGTAGATTTTAGTCACTAGAAGTCTGACATTCCCATCCTCTCCACATAAAGCGGGAGGAGTTATTTGATGACTTTCACACCGAAAAAAGGCAATTAATCAAATCCCAAAACACTAAATTATCTCCGGCAGTTCAGTCATGAAAAATGGTATCGATATTTTTAATTCAATCAAAAATCTAAATTGGAATCGCAATTGAAATTCTAAACCTTTTTCCGATCAATCAATCGTCTATTACCTACCAGGGTTGTCATCGAATGCTTTATGATAGTATAATGACGGCCTGGCAACCCTAATGGGCGTTCATTAAGGTAACAAATATTAATGGAAGCCTTTTATGTGACGGCTAGGCTGTATGAAGTGATTTTATTGGTGGCCTGGATTTTTGTGCCCGTTTCTCTCGTTTCGTCTTTTGTTTTTTATTGACATTTGAGACTATATTGAGGAACTTCTGGCTTTAAATGAAATATGACTAGTTTAGTTCGGTTTCCGGAACTAGGCAGCGCTTGATATTAATAGTCCCTGTATGGACTATCTGTTTCTGCATGTTCATTTTTATTTCATTTAACCTTAACCTTTAACTTGTAGGCTCCTCGTAGTTTTATGGTAAAACCATGTAATTTCGAATTAAACAACTAAACCTCGATACGTGAGTTTTATTTGAAGTCCATTGAAACACCGTCAGTATTACCATCTGTTATAGACCGATACTAGACTCCACGGGTTTCGGAAAGAATAATTAGCTGTTACTGCCGTCCGTCATGTGGAAATCTTGGCAAATCGTTATAAATGTCAGAAGAAAGTCCCAAATACTCGGTTGAAGAAATCAGATAGGCAATAATTCAAGGTATAATAAGTATTATTAAGATATAGATATTCTTTTGCAAAGGAAGCCAACCCCAAGATTTTTTAAAGTAATTTCTTTTATAAAGAAAGCTAGCAATTTGAATAGAATTTACATTACTAGCAATCAAGTTTCACGGCAAAAGGGTAATGGGTGGAGCTCAAACGTGCGACCTCTAGAACATAAGTCAGTCAAATAATTAGGAATATAATTTGAATGAAGCCAACATAATTATTGAAAGGTAGGGCCGCAATATACCTAAATAATGGCTATCGCTTACCATCAGGTGAGATCGAGGCCGAGAATGGGTCCAACAGTAATAAAAAAATATATACTTTATATTGTCGCTCATGTGACCATGGTGTTATAGCTTAATATGGCTTACTACTAAGTATAAGCTAATCAAGGGTCACTATCAGCTCCAGATGAAAAACTCTATGATGATGGAAATTTGACTGCATTTTTTTCATGAGAATTTACGTTTTTTACATTCACGTGTCAATTATTGATTGTTAAAAATCAAAATCAAAATTTATTTATTCAAACTAAGGCAAAAATCATAAGTTATATTATTGCCTCATATCTGTCACTTAATAAATACAGTAAGCCACTCAATATCCAGCATACAATATCAGGGTCTCAATAGATCAATTATTCGGACAACTACCTTCACCAAACAAAAACATTTCGCTCCATTATTTTCTATTCTGTTATCTTCCATTGTTACAAAGATAAAGGGAAAACGCTTGATAATAATAATACATTATGATCACACCTCAGGGTTTTTTACGATGGATGAATCATTCATAAATCATAAAATTGTAATCGCGGTGAAATAAAACAGTTACCGTTTGGTATATCTCAAAGGGGAATTGTGAAATTAAAAATACCGTTTTGTCTTTTTGCGTAAAATGGAATTAAATCGGGCAATTATCAACAATATTATTGTTTCTATAAAAAAAATTAGTTATTTTTTATCACAAGGCTGTCATAGATTAATACCAACTAAAAAAAGAACGCAGTTTTTTTAGGACCGAACAGGATTCTACTTTTAAAAATTGACGGATTCTTTGCAAATAGCTAAATAAGTAAAGGAAAATAGATGAAAACGTCCGTCACGTTGGTCGGCAAACAGCTAAAAGCTTACCTACTTTTTGAAGTTTTTTCACAAATTCCTCGCGTTTTGTAAGAAAGAATGCTTAAAATGTTGGCATCAGCATTTCGCGGGGAACCGTGACCTCATTTCAAAAAACTTTTCTCTTCAAGTAAGATTGATGTTTGTAGAAAAAATTACTTTTCGCGAAAAAAAAAGGAATGAAACTTTGGACTTTACGGGTTTTACGGCGATGGATATTAAGGTATGCTTTCTTGAATATTTCACATTTTTTGACAAAGCGCAACGTCGGTAATTTTTCGCTGTCAAAACTTTTTGCGTCCAGTAGGAAAATATAACGTGTTTCGAAGATTTTTCTTAAAAAAATACGAGTACAATAAAAATATTACAAAACATAGAAGTTATGACGGTTCATAATATATCTATATATTATAATACGGGAAGCAAAAACTTTGTACCCCTTTTTAAACACTGCAAGGGAAGGGTTTTTTTTTTGGATATTTCTGCAGACTGATGATTATTAAATCTGGCATAATTACATTTTATATAACACTTCGGATGTTAAATTAATATTTTATGATAACTTTGTCTTTATTACTATTTGTTATAGTTGAATTTCGACTATTGGGCGGCCTCTAGTATTTATTTATATCCATGCTAGGTACACAAAAGAATAAGCCGAGACAATTCCCAATAAATAAAAAAAACACGATCTGAAAATATTTCAATCTGCCAATACACCAACTTGTTCCGTCTTCAGTAGCTCACGTAGCCAGCACGGGGGTAATTCGATGATATTAGGCGACAGATGTTTTCTCGTGTATTTTTCAATCTCACCCCGCCCGAGGCGATTTATGCCTCGCTTCTTTATAAATGACCTGCGTGGCCGAAACGAGATATAGAAATAACGTCGCGATATTGGCACCGAATATTTCTTGGCTGGAAAAAGGTAGGTGGAAGTTATCTTAATATGCGGACCTTCCTAATAATGTTTACACAGATTATTTGTTAGGCCTCAAAACATTACTATTTTTACATAGCTATATTGCTATCAACTCGCTGTCCGACCATGGACCATGCCCGGGTCGACGGCGCGTTGTGTTCCACGCGCGCCTCAAAGAGCGTCAGCAATATGACGAGGCCCCCCCTGTAGAGGGCCGAAGCCTCCCGGGGTCGTGGGACTTATCCCATTACCGTGACCCCGGAACGTAAAGGGCTATTGAAGGAACACCGTGGATTTTAGTCAGTACAAGTCTGACAGTCCCTCCGGCCCTGCCCGGGGTGGGAGGACTTATTTGATAATAAACCACGTTAAAAAAAAGCTATATTGCTATATAAAAATAGTAATGTTTTGTATTTAATAAATATTTTTTTATCTACAAAAACACCTTTAGTCTTTTTAAGAAATCTGCGTTCTCCCAATAATCTTCTCTTAATCCACCGTTCTCCGTTCTTCATTTCATATTTAGTCAATTATTTTCTGGAATGTATTTCCTCTCGAGATCAGGTCTGTCACCAGTGTGGGTATGTAATGTATAAGAATCAAATGTATTACGTGTATTATGTATGTTTTTTATTTTATCTTTTCACCTCTTTTCCTATGAATTAAACAATGTACCTGCCATGCTATCTCTTCTCCACCCTAATTGACTGATACCTAGAATGAATGAGAATGCCTAGGGACCTGACCTGCTTCAGGGGTAAGCACTTAGACCTGCTTTTATACCTAAGTCTAACGGTGTAAACCCCATACATTTTGAAACATAATTGCAATCGCAGTTACTATGTCATGAAATCAAAGCTCAAAGCATCAAAGAAAATTATTTAGGAAAATAACATAATATTATAATGCTTAAAATTTACCCAAACTTAGAAGTTTTTAACAACACATTTTCTTATTTACCTATTACAAAAACGAACCATTACAGCTTCCCGAACCCCGATCAAAACTCATTAACGTCCAAAGAATCACGGCAACAGAATTTTAAAAAGAAAAAAATACGTAACACAATCGAATTTGCAGATACACGGAGCTTGGCAAACCCTTTGTACTCCGGATTGATGGCCAAAGATACCGAGCTCACAAAGACTTGGTGAAAGGAAGCGATCTCAGCTTGGACAACGATCTATCAATTTGTTTAATTGGATTCTTTTCATTGTTATTTTCTTTCTTTTTCTTTTCTGTTTGAAAACAGGTTTGTTGAGGTTTCTTTTTTATTGATTGCTGGAATCTGTTTGAATTGTAAGTACTTTTGGTTGGAGATCGTAGTATTTTATTATTTTAACTTCGAGAATTACGTTAAAGAGTATTCAAGCTCCCAGCGCAAGTGTGCCTGGGACCATGAGTTGTTTTTAGTCAGTTACAGTCTGACCTCTTCGCCCGCCCCGGGCGCAGGATATCCATAAGGATTTTCATCTGAAAAATGTTACTATTTTAGCATTAAAAACAAGAAAGAAAAATGCTGTTATTTTAATAAAAAATGCCTTAAATCTAAAGAAAATAAAATAAAGTAACAAAGTTATTAAAAAGCTCAGCTTAGCAGAATGACAGATGGCAGAACAAGATATGTTCTTTTTTTGAAATCATGAAATGACCCCTCCCGCTCTGGTTGGTGTGTCAGACTTCAACTGACTAAAAATCCTGTTTCTTCAGTGGCCCTTGTGGACTGGCGACGCGGTATCTCGTGAGAATATTCTCGCAACCGCAACAGGCTATTTGAGACGCGCGTGGAACATGACTCGTCGTTGACCCGAGCCTGGACCTTACTGTGTGACCTTTTGATCCACTTCATCCAGGGTGTCCCCCGCGGCCGCTGGGGCAAGAGAAAGACGGCGAAGCCCTTGCCGTGTCCCTCAACATCACAAAGGCCTTTGACAGGATCTAGCACGCTAGTCTGCTGAGTAAGCTTCCTAGATACGATGTCCCTGCTAGCTTATGCAACTGGATTTGTGACTTTTTGAGTGAACGGTCGATCCGAGTGGTCATCAATGGCCGCGCATTGGAATTAATGCTGGTGTTCCTCAGGGGTCTGTTCTCTCTGTGACTCTATTTTTACTTCATATCAACGACCTGCTTCAGCTGGGAGCTATTGGGTACGTGTTACTCTTAGAAAGGCCATGGTAGAGCGAACAAATTTGACCTTAAATCTCGTTTCCCAATGGGGCAATGACAATCTAGTCAAATTCAACGCTTTAAAAACATAGGCTTGTCTTTTCTCCACTAAAAGGAGCCAATTTGAAAGGTCCTCTACCTTCAGAGGTGCATCTGTACCTATTATCGACCGCCTGGAGCTCTTGGGCATGGAGTTAACGTCTGACGTCAACTTCGGCTCAATCATTGAGTCTAAAGCTCAGACTGAGGCCAAAAAGTTGAGCATCCTACAGAAATTGAGGCGATACTTCACACCTGGACAATCACTTGTGGGATGGCTCAGCCAAATACCAGCTAGCTGCTTTTAACTCGATCGAATTTAGAGCTAAAAGGCTCATAGGTGATGAGGTTCTGGCAGGTAAGCTCCTCAGCCTGGCTCACCGGCGAAACGTTGCTTGCCTGTCTATCTTCTGCAGATTATACTTCGGAGAGTGTGCGCAAGAGCTCCACGTCCTAATCCTTTCATCCCCTTTTTACTACCGGTCTACCAGACGTACCGCAGGATACCATCCACTTTTCGTCGATATACCGTCTTGTTGTACTAAGCGCTTTTCTTCAACATTTATTGTGCGCATAGCCAAGGTGTGGAACTCTCTGCCAGCTTCTGTGTTCCCTGCCACATATGGCTCGTTCGATCGTAGACCTCATCTTACACTTACCATCAGGTGTGATCGAGGTCAAAAGCGGGCTCATTCGTAATAAAAAAAGAGAGTTGTCTCTCCCTCACGCGTTCGGCTTCCTTCTTTGCTAGCGCAGGCGCTGGTTTTCTGCTGCATTTCACAAGTGCTTGCGCTCTATAATATAGATACAAATTTATAATTTAAAACTTGAATAAACTTATCGGAATAAAAATATAACGCGTAAAATTGTTAGCGGGGGCAAATACTGAGTGTAAAACAAATCTAAATACATTAATATACATACCACGTATACTCAAACAAATTGAACCGGTTTTAATGTATTTCAAGCTACCTAAAATAAAAACCTATATAAAAAATACTACCAGAAATAACATAACTTTGTGCAACACCACAAAAACACGTTTAAATTATTAGGCTCACGTCTCCGTCGGAGCAGTCAGCAAAAAAATATCGCTATCATACATCGAAATAATGGCAGCAGAAACGTACTGAACTGAAGCGTAACTGAAAAATGTGTAACACCTTGCAGTGTTTCCGAATGGTTATCTCGCAACGTTGTCACTTCGACGACATTTTTTATTTAAAAATGGTTTCAAAGAGACAAAGGGGAGAATGTGGATGATCGGATACGCGTATATATTTTTTACGCTGTTCAATGTACACACATCAAAAGTGTCTAGGGATCAACATATATTTTTGCAATAACTTTTCTCCTGATTGATATTAATTAAAATTTTCTTTAAGGATTCATCAAATAAAGTGTTTTCGTTTGTCACAGTAACGATAAACCAAGTCACCTTTGCATTAATAAATAAATTTGCCATTTTCCTAATAAAGGGATTTTTGACATTTGAACCACTAACATTAAAGTTCGAAAAAAAGACTGAAATAACAGTTTTCTTTAAAATTTTATTGGGTAACTTAAACAATTAATAATCCGTGTTTCTACCGCGAACACTGACTTGTTTTCTATATAATATCAAAACCAATACATGTAAGTAATGATATTCTTTTATAGTATTACTATTCTCTATTACCCCACACCCCGAACTAAATACCTATACTTTTACCAAAATTGGATTGGAAAAGGTTCACACTCTGACCACCTTATAAAAGTAGAATATTATTATAGTTTCCTTATAAAGTGAAATCTACGCATTTATTTCATAAGCCCGCGTTTGGCCACCATCTCACCTGCCTGCTGTTTAAAGAAAACATAAACGTACAAAACTTCTAAGTCCGCGTCACGGATATTTTTAGCAAGAAACCCTTAACAGGCCGTAACAAGGTGCCCGCAGGGTAACGTGGAAAACTTGAGGGCTTTTCTAGTTAATTAACCATACAACTTTCCGAACGAGATAAACCCGCCATGTGCCTACTGAATACAAACATTACGCGGCAACTCCGAACGTACGAGTGAACGAGTGAACGAAACAAGTTGTTCGTGTAATTCGCTAATTTGATAGTAGCTGGCCGACATTAAGCCCTAATAAAGTTAGCCATTGATCTTTGCGTGCGTACTAATGAAATGGACATGTGAGAATTGTAAAGGAAATGTTTTTAGCAAGGGATAGAATTCTAGAATAGTTGCAGTTACATCCGGGTTTTATTTTCCACAGCAATTTTAATTTGAGAGTGTAAAATTCACCTAGTCCAAATACCAATCGTTTTCTGCAGTATCCGTGCAGCAACGTACTCAGCAAAATCCTGTCGTTTGCAAGTGATGAGTTTTATACGAGCGATCCTAAAATTGAACCCCTTCCCGTATAGTAGTGCATATGTTCACAAATTACATTGATCTCAAACTCCAAACGAGAAACGGAAGATCGTAACTAATATAAAATATCACGGGAGCTCTCGATTTTCCACGATTCTAGGACTCGTTTATTTCTGTAAAAACTACTTCGTCTTCACAGCCAGCAGCGTTCCTTAACGACCAGCGCCATCTAGTAATTTTCGCCGGAAGCAGCGATTAAATGTTCGTTCCAGGACACTTGGCTAGGTTAAAATTTATACGATGACATATTAAAGGTAGCGTAAAGGTACTGTTGGTGGCAATCTTTCACAGACCACATATCCCAAGCTTAATTGCATTGAACAATTTATTGCATAGCTGAAATAAGCCGGTTTTGTAATTACGCAGGCTGCATCCCCTAGCTCTGACAGGACAATTAACTGTTACCAAAAATGACTACATTTGCCCGTGTATTCTGATTAACTCGATATTTGTGTTGGTTTTTTTGTTCATCGTTGCGGGTAGTTTATTATTTGTTATAATATTATGAAATCGTGGTAAATATAGAATTGATAGATAATCATAGCAAAAACACTCAGTAAAATTTTGTTAGGTAACATAGCTATTAATTAAATATTGGTGTAAGTAAAATTAATTCAATATTTCTTTCATCAATAGTAATCGTTGAAATTATGTACTGAAATGACATCTGCTACTCCAATGTCAAAATAAGAGAACGTTTTTAGAGCTCCCAAATCTTACACATTATCCGAGTAACAAAATGTGTGGGAGTTGTTCTTAGCATATAATATTATTTTGAACATCTGCATAAGTACTAGCTTGAGTTTACCTATTTACCTGTTTTAACCATTTATCTACTCACATTTGTTTTAGTCTGAGTGCTGAGTAAACATATTTTAGAATATTGCTAAATCAAATAAGTCAGACGCCTAATTAGTCATTAGAATAGTGTAAGCGCTGATCACACCGCGATTGAGATTCTATAGCCTGGGATGATATTTTGCTATGTAATTTTGAAGACAAAAACTATAGTCTGTCGGGATTTGCAAGCGTGCAACATAACCTCCTTGATTTGAAATAAGTTTTATATACAGCTAAAAAAATTACCGTGTTGGTCTGAGTTAGCAAATATGCATAGATCTAAATGACATAGTAATACGAGTTTTCTCCATGCCTTTTTCTTTTATAAATAACAAAGATCTAGCAATTCTGATACTTTGGCCTATATATACAAACAATATGACGTATTTATGTTGCCTTGTTACCGAAAAAAATATCCGGTATTATTTAAAGGTTCCAAACATGGAATCTCAAAATTATATTACAACGTAATTATAATAAATGTTGAGATAGAATATCAAGGTTATGAGCCCTGGCTGTGACACAGCCTACGCCCTAACTTGACAATCATACGGCTCGTTGGACCACTGGTAATTAAATGTACTCTGCAATGGAAGCTTAACGCAAATAAACATTATAATAACTATAATAACCTACGTTAAACGTAAACGATTATTAAGTTACGACATGATAAATTATATTTTCTGTTACGAACGTCAAATTTCTGTAGGCTTAATATTTTTTTGGGCTATTGATGCGTATACATTTTACTTAATGATTAACCTTCAGACAATGTCTTGAGTCGACAGTGAGTCCTGTTCCACGCGCGCCATAACATAATACTCAAGGGATTCAACAATGACGGGACTAATGTCTGTCAGGGTCGCGGTAATGTTCTAACAATATACCGCGGTCCAGGAACGCAAGAGTAACTAAAGGAACAGGGTAAGTGTTTAGTCAGTAGAAGTCTGACACACCTTCGGCTCTACCCAAAGCGGGAGGAATTACTTGATAAACTCCCGTAAAAAAAGTTTCGAAATAAACTGCCATTCCATCAGCGATTGTTAAAATTCCAAGATATAAGGGATATATCTATACTAATATTATAAAGCTGAAGAGTTTGTTTGTTTGTTTGTTTGTTTGTTTGTTTGTTTGTTTGTTTGTTTGTTTGTTTGTTTGTTTGCTTGAACGCGCTAATCTCAGGAACTACCGTTCTGATTTGAAAAATTCTTTCAGTGTTAGATAGCCCATTTATCGAGGAAGGCTATAGGCTATATATCATCACGCTAACACCAATGGGAGCGGAGCAGTAATGAAGAATTTTTCAAAAACGGGGGATTTTTTTTCCACGGGGACGAAGTCGCGGGCGGAAGCTAGTCATGTGATATTTCGACAGCTTTTGTAAATCATTTATAAAATCATTCATTCATGATGCTTTGGAATTGTTACTAGTCTGGATCCTCTGAACAGTAGATAACAGAACCTTTTAATAGTTACATACACTCGTATATCACTGGTTTCACGAAATAGATTTCAATGAACTCCTCAAAGACCAGTAGGCACCAATGCTGAGCCCGATGCCTATCAGACTTCTCAGCAGTGAAATGCCTGCCGTGGTTGCGAGCGTGTTCTAACGAGATACCGCAGCCCCGGATCTACACGAAGGAACAGGATGTATTTTCAATCAGTAGGAATTACCCGCTCTTTTCCGATCCATCAAAGACTCCTCAGTCATTTGATGTCTTAAGTCTTCTTAGCCTCTTATTTTTTTTTTTTGTAATTTTGAAACTTCTCTTGTATCATGAAAGTATTTTTACAAATATAATGGTAGCAGAGAAAGTGTTTCTTTTTGTTAATTTGTCCGAAATTAGTTACACACAGTATACTTATGATAACATTATACAGGCATGAAGTTACCGTAGTTAGAGATTCCAGCCTACTTAAAAATTAATATATCACTTATTCAGGCATCATGTCCACAGTACTACAACGTGCCAACTATGCAGCCAGTAATAAATAAACGTCCACAGTTATTTATTATTCTCGCTCATTAATTACTTAATTGGCTAATTGATGCGTAATGTAGTTCCACTGTGGTATTATTTACGCAATTATTATCAATAAACATTTAAATTAATAATGGAGTTCAGTGATAGTTTGTTTACTTAAATAACCCTTTTATAAGTTACAAGTTGACCTATTCTATCAAAGCCCGTACGAAATACTCTAAATATTACCAGACAAAAACTTTGAGCAATATCATCATCGAGAGTATTGGTTGCGGCCATGTTGCGGCAGTCAAGATTGAGGCAAGATGACGGGTACTTCACTAAACCAAACTATCCAAAGGTTGTCTGAAAAATATCGCTGTCAGCGATAAGACCACTATTGTAACCATAGATTAGGCAATATTGTTCACAATATTTTCAATTTATATTTCACAGACTATCCATCGTGGGGTCTTTTAAACTGTTTATGTTAAATTGACAATTTCTTTAGTGCTGTGTAATGTAACTTTTGGGCCCGTTGCCAAGATTTTCTATGCTTAAAGGTATTCGGAAGGCACTCATTAGAGATTGCACGACATCTACGACTGTCTACATTTTTACTTTCCAATCCTTTTAGAATTCATGTTACAAAATTGTCCTACATTATTGTTTAGCATCCTCAATTTAGCTGAAAAGGGAAAAATGTTGCAAGAATATTTGAGGAACAGGGTATGTACATAAGTATATCGATCGGGTTTCAATTTCTAATATTTTTCAATTCATAAGTTATGCAAGAAAAGTTGGGAATACTTTATTACGGTAAAGCTAAATTGTAACTAAAAAGTACAACTAGAAACTTGCATGATTGTTTCATGGAAGAACCATGAACAGACCAATAGTAAAGCTTATTCATACACATGTTAAAAACCTTGATTTTACCTATAAAATTGTATGCACACTCTTTAATAAAGTAGGAAAATAAATCGCTCCACTCCGCCGCACGACAGCAGCACAAAATGTCAATTTTAATTTTATTCGGCAACCACCAACAGTATGTTTACGACAAAGCGCTTAGCGGCTAATGGGTTAAAAAGTTTTTGTAGCGTTATTAAAAAGATAAATCAGCGCTTTTAATAACCGCTTTTATTTGAAATATTTCGGAATAATATGAGTGAAAATATTTTACGGAATAATAGGTAAAGTTTTCGGCAAAAGAGATAATGTCTGGCTAATAAAGTAATTGCGAATTTATTACTGTCAACGTATGAGTAGAAACAAAATTATTTCGATAAAACAAATGAGGTAGGACATTGACTTGTGAGTTTATTTCGGTATTCTTTCTCAGGGTAATCAGTCAGGAAACAGCAGCCGCATGAATTTAACATTTTGGAAAAAATAAAGACGCGTAAAAGTGTTATTTCTAACCAACTTACATCTGTCAGCGGCTTTGCTCGCGAGAAAACAAAGTACCTCGATTCGTCCTTTTCCAAAATCTAATCTATCTCTGTACCAAAATTTTACTAAGATCGGTTAAGTGGTTTAGACGTGAAAGTGTAACAGACAGTTTAAACAATAATAATACACACCTCCATTTTTGTTTTCATTTCCAGTACATAGCATACAACATAGTACATAGCCGAAAATATATTATAGGCATTTAGTAATGGCTATAATATATTTTCGGCTGTCTGGAATAAAATAATATGTAATATTTATAGCCAGTCCTAAAACATGTACTGGACTTTCAGTAACTTAAAAATCTCAAACACGCCCACTCAAATCTTACTCCTCAATTTTAATAATCAGGAAACCAAATAAATATACTCTACACATTATGAATAAATTCTTCAATATTCGTTATAAGCAAAAGAGAATAATTATCTGTACTGTGTTCATGCATTCCCCCGATAGGGAAACTTTTAATCTGGCTTATGAGTCCCTCGAATTAATCAGCGCAGAGCCACGAAGCCGAGGCACCTCCTTTGACAGACTCCTTAAGTCTTCTTGATAAGTTAAATAGAGGAAATACACCTTATTTCGTGCCTCGTATTAAATTGAATAATAAGTATAGAGAATCATTAATTAGTTATGAAAGCTAAATTTTGCCCTTGGCTTCAGTAGCACGAAAAGTTTTTTAAAAGAATCCTATGTCCTTTCTCAAGTTCTAATCTATCTCTGTACCAAATTTTACCCAAATCGGTAATTTATTTTTTATTAAAATCGGTTTAACAGGAGAGTAAAAAACTGAGTGGGCATTTATTCAGCAGGTATCTGAAACTTCGTTCCGCTTCACCTTAAGCTGGGATCATTTGATTGAATTGAAATCCACCCTAAAAATAATGTCTGCTTGTTTGTGAATATTTATATATTGTAGAGTTTACGTGAGTTTTATATGAGTCAGCGGGGCTTCGCTCCCATGAACTTTATCTCGTTAAAAACATAACCATCTTCTTTTGCAGTCGGGTCGAGAAACAAACTTCCGCTTTATAACCTTAGAATAATAACGCATAGAAAGCTAGTACGAGTGCAAAAAGTGAGGCAACTAAAACTTAGCCATTAGGGCTAACTTTACTCGGCGAACCGTCAGTACTCAAGATCACATTCCGCCGAACAGAGCTCGCAAGTAAATAATTTAAAACAACCGTTTGTATCGTAATTGGATGTCATAGTCTTTCAGGAAACAAAAAAAGGGTAATCAAATTACATTTCACAAGTAAATCCTTACATTTTATGCATTATTTTTACGTAAATCGATCATCAAACAAAAATTCTAATAACCTAGCTTATCACAATTCAATGTTGCTATCAGTGTGGAAAAAAAATACCCATATTGCTTTCTTTTGTGCTTATTTTTGTTTTAAAAAATATAGTTTTGGAAGCGATTATGTGTGCGTCAAACTAAACTATATTTATTTACAGCTACTACCTACAGTGTTTTAAAACTAAAAGTTACTGTTAGTTCGAAGAATGGCATAATAAAGATTCCAATTTTATTGATTAAGTTTTTTTCATTTATGTATGTTCTCAATCATATTTTTCTATTTCATAATATAACACATACTTTTAATTTATATCAAACGAGATCTTTCAAGCAATTAAAACATGTTTATAATATTATTATAACACATTACACATCAAACATTCTAAACGCAATGAACGATATCCCATTTCGTTCACCTTCCGTAAAAAATATGTCATTTAAGTCATATTACATGAAAACCATCATCTTATCTAGTTTCATAATATAAAATACTTGATTTGATACAGCAACATAATAGTGCGTTTACCAATTTTTGTGGGTAATGGCCTGGTAATGGTATCACTGAAAGCTATATTTGTGTGCATTTGAGGAACGTAGCCACATTCAGCTCACGCACACAAAGAAAATGAAGTGGACACACGAAATCGCTCGTGTTTTGTTCTAGAAACCCTTTCTATGCGTTGTTATTCTAAGTTTATACAATTAGTATAGTTTATACATAATCGTTAACACGCCCTTAATACAGGAAACGTTCCTAGTGCAACGCAGCGTTTATAAAGAAACAAAATATAAATATACATTTCTATCTCCAAGTCAGGCAATACCTACACGCCGACTAGACCGTTGACACGCAAATCACTCAACTATGCTTCAGCGGTAATATTTTATTACTTAATCCAATCAACCTCATTGGCTGACAACTCTATTATTAACTGTCACTAGATGTCAACCGACAAGCATTCTTCGACTGCAATAGGCGGTGAATAATTAAAATATTTGTGATCGATTGAAGGAATTGCTTTATCGGTATGACGGGTTATTGCTGCTGTTACCCTTATTTGTGAGAAAGTAATTTCTAAGCTACTCATTTCTTTTGCGATTTGTTTATTAGAAGAAAGACTGCTAACATAGTATCAGTTTTGGTGCGGGTGTAAATTTATCACTCCCGAAACAAATATTTTACTCGACAGAAAGTACGTAAGTAAGGATATTATGAACAGAGATAAAAACATTTTTACTTTGAAATATTAAATAACTTTTTCCATGAATATTTTTTTTTAATAATTAAGAGATATAATTAAAAGTAATGTACCTAAAACTATTTCAAACTGATCACTTCGGAAACTTGGAATATAACTATGTAACATAATCATACACTATAAAGAACATTAGGAAAAGCTTTTAGTTTGTTAATAGAGCACATTATTATAAAATATATATATATATACAAAAATACAAAATATTTATTTATAACCAAGAAGTTTTAAATTAGTTGGTGATTGGAGCCTCCTTTTAAGCATGTAATGCCTGTGTTAGGAGACTCCCTTCTTATATCTACATATATAAACAGTATTCTTATTTGTGTGTGTATGGTGTGCGTGTGGGAGTTTGTTTGTTGTGTGTGTGTGTGTGTTTCATTTTGTGTGTTGTAATAGTGCCTCAGTGTCTGCGTAATTCAGTGTCCTTATCCAATTAGTTACCATTTTTTTATATTCATGTATTTTTTTTTGTATATATATCTTTTTATTTGTCCTATCATAAAGTTGACATGATAGTTTATTAGGGTTCCGTAGCCGAATGGCAAAAAACGGAACCCTTATAGTTTCGACATGTCTGTCCGTCTGTCTGTCTGTCCGTCCGTCCGTATGTCACAGCCATTTTATTCCGAAACTATTAGGACTATACATGTAAAACTTGGTAAGTAGATGTATTCTGTGAACCGCTTTCCGATTTTAAGAGAAAATTTAAAAAAATATTTAACATAAAGTGGGCTCCCCATACATGGAACTGAATCTGAAAATATTTTTTTTCATGAAACCTATACGTGTGTGGCATCTATAGACAGGTCTTTAAAAATGACATTAAGGTTTCTAAAATGACTTTTTCATAAAGTTAATTGTTTCAAAGATATACGCTTCCAAAGTGGTAAAATGTGTGTCTCCCCCCTCTAACTTCTATAATAATGAAGTGAAAAATCTAAAAAAAACCATATGTTGTAGATCTTAATGTAAACTTTCAATCAAATTTGGTTTGAACGAGATCGAGTCAGGAGTTTTTGAGATACAGTATATTTTCTAAAACCGCAAATATAACTTTGTAATTCATACAAATACTATGAAAAACGAAGTTATTTGGCGTAGTTGTAAAATTGTAAATAAGCTAGTTTTAAGAAATTTGTAAGGTTTTTGTTTTTCTTTTTCAAATAAATATATTAAGTATATTATCTTCTATACTTATAATAAATCTGTAGAGAGGTCAATTCTGTACATGAAATATATTTACAAAATAACTATCAGGGGGTGATTAGGGATCGATACTGATACCAAAAATGCAATCAGTAAAATTTTTGTCTGTCTGTCTGTCTGTCTGTCTGTCTGTCTGTATAACCGTTATAGAAACAAAAACTACTCGACGGTTTTTAACGAAACTTGGTATAATTAATATTCATACTCCTGAGCAGGTTATAGTATACTTTTCATCACGCTACAATCAATAGGAGCAGAGCAGTGAAGGGAAATGTTGGGAAAACGGGAGAAGTTACTCCATTTTTTAAGCTTCCGTCGCGTGTGCAACCTTAATGGTTAAAGCTACACAGAAATCATTTATGACGGAAATGTTCTCCTTAAAATTATATAAAAAATATCCCAGGACAGTATATATCTATCTTTTATGGTTGACTCACAATAACACGTGTAACTCCCGATAGCTTAGCAGTTCGAAGCTTTCTGATTATTATTCTGCTCCGAAATTTAAAACCACCACAACTTTGCAATGGAACTCGGCTAAAAGTAACCCAGTTGCAACAAAATATAATCGAGGCTCAAATTTTAACAGGTTGCGGTGCAGGAGAAATCGTCTTTATTCCCAGAATTCCCATAATACCAAATAATTTTCCATTCCAATTTAAAAGAACGCGATTCCCAGTATCGGTGTGTTATGCAATGACAATTAATAAGGCTCAAGGGCAGACTTTTCGTGTTGCTGGAGTAGATCTCGGTGTCAGTTGTTTCTCGCATGATCAGTTGTACGTCGCTCTTTCCCGGGTTAGCAGTTCTAGAAATCTTTATGTTCACGTGCCGGACGGGTCAACTTTCAACATAGTTTACCTGGAAGCTTTGCGCTGAAGTATTGTCGTTCTATAGGTACTTAAGCCTCATGTGAACGTGATCTAAACAATATTACCAATACATTAACTTAATAAAACACAAGGAGTTACACGCTGACGGAGTCGCGGGCACAGCTATTAACAATAATATTGTGCAGTTCGGTATTGCGATATTTTTCAACAGTATTATAGATTGACATATTATATTTCCCTACTAAATTACGAAAGTTAATCTGTGTGTTACATCAAAATCACTGAACCGTGAGGAAGGACATAGGCTACTTTTTTTTACGAAAAACGATGGAAACGTGGACGAAGTCGCGGGCAACAGCTATCTATGCTAATAATATAAGGCTGAAGAGTTTGTTTGTTTGTTTGAACGCGATAATCTCAGGAACTACTGCTACGAATTGAAAAAATATTTTTATTAAATAGTAAATTTATAGAGAAAGGCTATAGGCTATATATCATTACGCTAAGGCCAATAGGAGCGAAGCACCAATGAAGAATGCTTCAAAATCGGGGTTTTTAACGTTAGCCCAAAGTAACTATTCCACGCGGACGAAGTCGCGGGCAAAAGCTAGTATTTATTATAGTTACTACGGAACCCTTCATGGGCGAGTCCAACTCGCACTTGGCCAATTTTTATACTGAATGGCAGCAAATTTTGTTTTAGTATGTGGAACTTGTGCTACGATATTTTTTTTATATGTATCTTTCCGTTTGTTTGTTAGTATAATTTGATCATACGGTAGATTCTTATGTTTTTAGAATGATTTGTATGATGCATAACTTTCTAACAGAAAGCAATCCACTATCCTGATAGAGCTTTTCAGTAGGGTAAGTAGTCCTTTTAAAGTATATAATTTTTATTACGGCACCTTGCCCTCATTCAACATGTATGAACTTCGATCTTGCTGTGCCACCTCATATTGTATTACCGTAGGCTATAACAGATTGTGCTTGTATATTTCATTTAATAAATTTCTGTGAGAACCTGATTTCTTTTTTATATTTACAGGAGCAATATATGTGTCCTGCGGATGGTCCTCACAATGACGACACCCGGGCGTATACTCCGGCTGTATCTGAAACAAGTACCTCCCGAAACAGCCATTTCCGGTCAGCACCTGCGTCAGGCGAAAGATGAGGACGCCGTGGCTTCTCTCCAGCCACTCCTCAAAGAGCGGACTTATCACCGCGATTGCGGCGTGCCCGTTAAAAATCCACCCTTGTTTCGTAATCCTTCCAGTTACATGTTCAATATAAGGCTGCGTTTCCACCAGAGATGTGCGAGGATGCGTAGCGAGGGATGTGTTTGTAAAAAACCAATAGAATCGCTTCATTTACCTCGCCTCGGTCAGCACAGCTCTGGTGGAAACGGCTCAGATGAGCTAGATTTTTGCGCATACAAAACAAGCGAGGGATGTGTGCGAGGGATGTGTGCGAGAGATGTGTTGCGAGGGATGTATTGCGAGGAATATGTGTTGAGAAGGATGTGTTGCGAGTTTTGCGCATACTCGCACCACACATTAATGCGCATTTTCACAGCTCCGCTACACATCCACGTAGGCACATTTTCATCGCACAGCTTTGGTGGAAACCCCCACACATTTTCACAGCACAGCTAGACATCCTCGCACGACACATTTCCATCGCACATCTCTGGTGGAAACGCAGCCTAAGAGTACTATGGTACTCTCATATTGAACATGTAACTGGAAGGTTATCATGACAACCTGTGATCAATAACTACACCCAAATAATTTCTTTCCAAGGCTTTATTAATTAAGGGACAAGTGAAATTATCAACTCCAGCTCTATCATATGTGTGTACTTTAATGTTGAACACTTCATCTGGTTGTGAACTTTTATAGATGGAGAAGCATATGTAACTGGTTTTCGCTGTAATGATAACACCACATGATAGGTCATGATAGCTAAATTAAAATAATATTATTGTAATTGGTTTAGTTTGTTCCCGAGATAAACAGCAATGACAGACAGACAGATATGACGGACCCAAATTTTTTATCATGAATTTTGCAGGTACACTGAATAAAACAACTTTATGTAACGCATTCATCAGGCTTGACTTTGAAACCTTGCTACTGGGGTCCTTAATCCTATTTCAACTCATTCCAGGTTTTGAAAGCCTACGTCTTCATTTTTCGCCACCGCCGATTACAAATTCGCACCACCACTTCATATACCGTCACCCCAAAAAATACATCAAGCAGGCTCACATATGTTTTGTCTCGAGATAATGTCTAGCGATGATAGCGTTACATTATTGCCAGGGGACGCCGCTTAACGACGGAGGAAACTCATTAAATACGCGACAATTTATGGCCTTACAGGGGACTGATGTTCTTGCGTACCGCTTTCCTCATGACAACCCTTTTGGTTTCTTCAGGAAGTGCCGGTAGTAACTTAATTTGTGGGTGTAAGTGTTGTGGTGTTGGTGTTTTTTGTTTTGAAGAATGTGTGAGTTGGGCTGGCAATTTTTTAACAGCAACTAATAGAGTTATGACATTAATTTAATAAGGAACTTTTTATGCTTTCCTAGGTAACCCATTTCTAGCCAGAAAAATCATGTTTTTTTATTGTTTATACGCTTATGTTTGACCAGCATCTCACCTGATGGTAAGCGATGATGTGGTCGAAGACGAAGCACGCTTACCTAGAAGTGAGGTATTATGTTATTGATTATCTAGCAGAGAACATTAATCCAAAAGGATAGAATTATTGTTACAAATAGGCGTAAGACAGTTGTCCTAACGCGGAAGATGTACGAGTAGCAAGTAGAGGAAGCATCTGAAAGCGAGTTGACGAGCAGCGAGCAGCGAGTGTGTAGTTCCGATAGTTTTGGCGCTGCGATATAAGCGAGTGGGCGAGTGTGACGGGCGATTACTCACTCCTTGGTCCACTGGACCGCTAATTAGTCTCTGGGCGTGAGTTCTGACCGCCAAGCAAACATCGCTGAGCGAGTATTATCTTTGACAGCTCTTGTCGCTCGGTGACAGAAATAGTAAAGCGCGTCGTCGCGTCGCAGGCAGTGTGAACAGTCGGAGAGTAACTGGTAACAAGAGCCTATACTACCTCAAATGGCTTAGCAGAATCCTCTGATACGCTGAAAATACTGCAGCATTAATTTTGAAATAAATATATGGTGTAGTTGAGGATTAATGTTAAGTCCTATGTTTGGTGAAATCACGATTCTATAAAATTTCCTCAGTAGAAAAAAATCCCAAAGTTACCTCTAAACTGAACAATAAACCGCTGGCAATCATAAAATACTTCAAATTAGATCATGAAACTTTTTATACTAACTGAACTAACTATAAAGCAGGTCTTATGTTATTCACTTTTTTGAATTTCCTTTTTTTTCGCCGTAAAATAAATAATCTATAATATCGCCCATATTAAAGTATTTTCCCTGCCGCGCGCCACCCGCGTTCATACCTGCTCCGGCTTCCGTACGGGATGGTTGTGTCATTTTGCGCTCAGGACACATTACGCAACGACGTAAAATAAAAATATTGAATTGCATAAGTTTATAGTATTTGCGTGATGGGAAATAACCGAAATAAAAATAAGAAGCGACGGGGTTGGCGTAAAGAAACAGGCAAACATATGATCGAAATGAAGTAAGTATCTATTCACAGTATTAGGTGGTATTAGTATATTAGTGATTACAAACATGTAGGTAAATATGTAGTAGGTATATAACTTTGCAGCAGTTTCTGCATGTGTGGGTAAACCAGGTACTTACCGTACATACTTATATTTTTTATAGCTTTCTAAGCGCTTGGCGGCTGCAGTATGGGTCGCGGGTTCGGTTCCCGCACGGAACATTTGTTATTATGTGATGGCCTACAAATAGTTGTGAAGACTTGTCTTGATAATCGCATCGTCCACGTTTCAGGAGAAATCAGTCTAGAGTAAATTTTATAAAAAAATAATATTACCTAAATAGGTTTGTTTTTGTTTTGACAACATACCTACAACAAAATATAGGTTTTATATTTATATAGGTAATACAGCTTTATTTGTAGCCACCTGCCACGTGTACCCGCACCTGTATTTCTATAATAAACGTAGGTAGATAATAATAATAATTACGTAGGTGTATAATTATTCATTGTTACATTCACAAGTATGATTTTATGGACGATTTCGTCTTCTTTTTTTATTGTACAATTTTAGGGTTGCATATCGAAATATAAACAAAAATATGTAACCTTAGTATTATTATACCAGCTACTTGTGATTGTTACAGGACCCAAATTCGTCCGATAGACATGGAAATAAATTCGGATGAAACAAATGTTCATACATTACAAAATATTGAATTGTAAGTATCATACGTATTTGATCATCAAGATATTTTTTTCTGTGCTTTACCACATGGCATTACCGTTTTGTACTAAAACGTAACCCTTACTATCATGAAATTGGCGAGTTCACAAACGTTTCCTATTGTTGTACTATTTAGGGTTCCGTATTATTATTATTATTCATGTTGATAAAATTATGCTTTTAGGTGTAGGTACTTTTATAATGAATGTTGCGTTTTCTTGCAGATCACAAGTACCACCTGAGGACACAAGCTGTTCACTGAATATACAAAGTGACGAAAGAATATTGGATCCGTAAGCTATTTATTAATAATACTCTTGATTTTATTAGTGACTAGCTTTTGCCTGCGACGTCGTTTGTGATCCAGGACAAAAAGTAGCCTATACCCGTTTCCAGGACATGGTCTTTTCATGTGCTAAATTTCATCCAAATCAGTTCAGCTACTTTAGCGTGACAAACAAACAAACTCACCTTGCACATTTATATTATTATTTAGGAAGTTAGGATTTTAATTTCCCCACCCACACATGCAGAAACTACTCCAAACTTATATAAGTTTGGAGCAGTTTCTGCATGTGTGGATAAACCAGGTACTTACCGTACATACTCATATTTTTTTATAGCTTTCTAAGCACTTGGCGGCTGCAGTACGGGTCGCGGGTTCGGTTCCCGCACGGAACATTTGTTATTATGTGATGGCCTACAAATAGTTGTGAAGACTTGTCTTTATAATCGCATCGTCCACGTTTCAGGAGAAATCAGTCTAGGGTAAATTTTATAAAAAAATAATATTACCTAAATAGGTTTGTTTTTGTTTTGACAACAAACCTACAACAAAATATAGGTTTTATATTTTTATAACATTTTTTTTTTGTATTTTAGTTTATAGGTTTTATATTTATATAGGTAATACAGCTTCATTTGTAGCCACCTGCCACGTGTACCCGCACCTGTATTTCTATAATAAACGTAGGTAGATAATAATAATAATTACGTAGGTGTATAATTATTCATTGTTACATTCACAAGTATGATTTTATGGACGATTTCGTCTTCTTTTTTTTATTGTACAAGTTTAGGGTTCCATATCGAAATGATAAACAAAAATATGTAAGGTCTTTAGGTTAGTATTATTATACCAGGCACTTGTAATTGTTACAGGACCCAAATACCTCCGATAGACATGGAAATAAATTCGGATGAAACAAATGTTCATACATTACAAAATATTGAATTGTAAGTATCATACGTATTTGATCATCAAGATATTTTTTCTGTGCTTTGCCATATGGCATTACCATTTTGTACTAACACGTAACGGTTACTATCATGAAATTGGCGAGTTCACAAACTTTTCATATTGTTGTACTTTTTAGGGTTCCGTATTATTATTCATGTTGATAAAATTATGCTTTTAGGTGTAGGTACTTTTATAATGAATGTTGCGTTTTCTTGCAGATCACAAGTACTACCTGAGGACACAAGCTGTTCACTGAATATACAAAGTGACGAAAGAACGTTGGATCCGTAAGCTATTTATTAATAATACTCCTGATTTTATTAGTGACTAGCTTTTACCCGCGACGTCGTTTGTGATCCAGGATAAAAAGTAGCCTATACCCGTTTCCAGGACATGGTCTTTTCATGTGCTAAATTTCATCCAAATCAGTTCAGCTACTTTAGCGTGACAAACAAACAAACTCACTTTGTACGTTTATATTATTATTTAGGAAGTTAGGATTATAATTTCTTAATTCTTATACTAAAAATACTTATTTTTTTCAGATATTCGCATTATTTTCCACAATACGACACATCAGATGACGAATATGATAATGATACTAATTGGTAATTGCTAGATTTTTTTATATGAGAAGTTTGTATGTGTTTCATGTATGTTATTCAGTTTAGCAAGAATTCATCAAATAAAAATATTTTCGTCATTTCAGGTACGAAGTGAGTTTTAATAATCCTGTGGAAGAGAAAAGCTGTTTTTGTGTAGAAGGACGGAGAATGATTGATGTGGAATATTTTTATAAAAGACTTCAAGAAATATCCAATCATAATCAGGCATTCGGATGTACATTGAGCAACCTTCACATTATATCAGAAAAAAGAAAAGGTCTACTCTCCAAATATAAATTAGCCTGCAATATGTGTAATCTAACATTTTATCTTGATTCTGAGCCGAAATCAGACCTAGATTTAAACAAATCTGCAACATCTGGCATCATATCTTCTGGAATTGGCTATTCCCAATTTAGCGAATTATGTGCATCAATGGATTGTCCATCTTTCTCTCAAAAGCATTATGCTAAAGTCCAAAATGAAATATATGATGACTGGCAAAAAACTGCTATAATTACAATGGAGACAGCTGCAGCAAGGGAACGAGATGCAGCTATTGCGGAAGGGCGAGTAAAAAACGGCATTGCTTGCATAGATGTGATTGCAGATGGTGTCTGGAGTAAACGTTCATTCAACACAAATTTTTCAGCCCTATCTGGAGCTGCCGCTATAATTGGCAAAAGGTTCGGTGAAGTTTTGTTCATCGGAGTGAAGAACAAATACTGCTGCATATGTGCCCGAGCTGAAAGTAAAGGTATCAGTCCAGGCGACCATGTATGCTATAATAATTATAGCGGTTCTTCTACCGGTATGGAGTCTGAAATATTGTTAGAGGGGTTTAAGCAGTCCATTCCCATGCATAACCTTATATACGAACGTATGGTGGCGGACGGTGACTCGAGCACATATAAAAAAATTTTGGAAGGTCGACCATATCCCAATTGCACTGTAGAAAAAGTAGAATGCAAAAATCACATTTTCAGAAACATGTGTAAAAAACTAAAGAGTATAACTACAGAAACCAAATATCCTTCAAACTTAAGAAAAAAAATTACTACTCAAAGAATCTTAGCTATCCGTAAAGTCATTTGCTCATCCATAACTGAACATATTTCTAAAGACGCCACCTTTGACATAAAAGTAAGTAACCTATTCACAGACATCATGAATTCATACAAGCATGCATTCGGAAATCACGAAAACTGCCAACCCTATTATTGTACTAGCCAAAACAATAGTGAAGACTTAACTTTAATTTTGAAGACGTGTGCTATATGGCATAGAATTAAATTTGTGGTTAACACCGTCGCAGCTAAGGCTCGAAGTCTTATGCACAACAGTGACAGCAATAGAGTAGAGTCCTTCAACAGTATAATTGCTAAATTTGTTGGTGGGAAACGCATAAACTTTTCATTACGTCGGGGCTATGATGCAAGATGCAACGCTGCTGTGGTATCATTTAACACAAAGCGCCCACTTACCACTTTACATAGAGCGATTTTGGGGAGAAGTCCCAGGTCGCTAGTGAAAAAATTAGAAGAGAAGCGCTCAAAACAAAGACAAAGAGCATTGACATATGGTAACAGAAAATGTAGAAAACTGTTTTTAAAAACCAAAGATAAAGATTATGGTGAAAATTGTGAAAAGCCAGACATGACAAGACTGGAGTACAATCGCATCAAAGATGACTTTTTGAAAAGTTTGCCTAGTTCAGAAGAAGATCGAAAACAAGTAGAAAAGTCTACAATTCTACAAAGAGAGTCAAGTGAGTGGTTAGAGCTCAGAAGAAAACTTCTAACGGCATCAAACTTTTCCAAAGTTGTAAATAAGCGACAAAACTCAAGTGTGAAAAATTTAGTAAAAAATCTTATATATCCAAAGAATCTAAGCCATGTCCCATCTCTGAAACATGGTATAGAGCATGAAGCAACAGCAACAGAGCAAATAGCATCACAATTAAATATTCAAATAGAGCCTTGTGGTCTTTTCATAGATAAAAACTTGCCTTTTCTAGGTGCAACTCCAGATGGAATAGTGGGAGAAGACACAATCATTGAAATCAAGTGTCCTATAACAGCATTTAAAACATCTTTGGACGAATCTATAGAGAAGAAAAAAGTGAATTTTTGGAAAAAATCTAAAAACGGACTTGTCATAAATAAAAAACATGCTTGGTATATACAAGTACAAGGACAACTTCATATAACTGGTAGGCAAAAATGTATTTTCGGAGTATGGTCTGGATGCGACAAAGACGTCAAAGTTGAAATTATAGAGAGAGATGACCAATATTGGCAAGAAATGGAACCAAAATTAGTACATTTTTATATGACATGCATGTTGCCTGAGCTATGCGATCCTAGACATGTTCGAAATATGCCAATTAGAGATTTAAGCGAATTAAATGTTATGTAATTTTGACAATGTGTAATAACTTATGGTAAAAACCATATCTACCCTACCTACCTACCTACTTACCCTCCTACCTATCTTACATCCTTGCCTACCTACCTAACTATCCTACCTACGTACATAACTAATGCCTACCTAGGAAAATGGCGCTCAGGAAGATGGCGCTAGTGCCACCGTCAAGATCGGCTCCGTGTTTAAATAACTTGATAAAATAATTAAAGCGATATCATGTCTAAATAACTATATTAAAAGTGAGAGGATTCACAAATACCAAAGTGAAAGTGTTATAAAACAATTGTATAAACAAATTATAACGTTTTAACTAAAACAAAAACACTAAATGTATTTGTGTAGTAAACAGTGTCAAATCCGTGTAAAAACTTGTATTAACCACCCAGTGTTAAACCCAGTGTTAAATTATTAAATTTATACCAAAAAACAGTTGTGTTACATCGCAAAATGTGAAAAAAAAACAACAGTTCAAAATTCGAATTGAGAAAAATAACAGTCTACCTTTTATTTTATTCGATAATAACAAGAACCTAATGACATATTTCACCCGTTACCTTAATGAACAGATGGCGGAGCGGATAAAGTACTGAACTTTTTGAGTTGCTTAGTGGTCGCCGAGATCGTAAGTTCGAACCCCAGTGACACGAAGTACTTTTTCAAGTTTCTATGAATATTTATTGAAATGGAATTCTTTGAGAATATCACGTTCCGTAGCCGGAAGATGTCTCAACCTAAAATTCAAACACGATCTTTGTCAACTGATTCGGTCAAGGAAGACAGCTGTTGTAGTTCCAAAAATACTACGCTAGATGGCACTAGTACTAGTCTACCGAACATGTCCGACGACGAAAACCATTCACAGATAATTGAATTAAAAAACGAGGTAGCGAAACTCAAGATAGAATTAACAGTGGCCCACGAGGAAATCAACAATTTGTCATTAGAAAACATAGAATTGAAGAAATCTCTTAAAGATATTACCATGAAACATGAAATAGTAAAAAAAGCATCTAAAAAACTAACTAGTGAATCAAAAAACACCCCCAAAAAGAATACAAAAATTGGTACACTAAGAAAAAGCAGTACGCAGTCTTCGTGCCATGAAGTGCGAGCCAGGCATTCTTCTCTGTCTACAAAATCAAATATAGACTTAACCAGTACTCCACCAGCATCCCACTTAAACTTTGAACAAAAGGCATTGACTCACAATAAGAAAAAAATATGTATTATAAGCAGCAACTCAACCAATAAAATATTGACTATAGCAGAAGACACTTTCCCTAATTATGCCATATGCCATTATCTTACACCAAACTGCGGCTTAGAGAAGCTAGTTGAAAATATTGAGCAAAAGATCGAAAATTACACAATGCAAGATTATTGTGTTTTATTCATAGGAGAAGAAGACTTTCATAGGACAAAGAATTACTGCGATATCATTGTCAGTATGAGAGAAGTTCTAGGAAATATAAAACACACGAACATTGTATTATGCCTGCCTACATATAAATGCAACGGACACTCAGTAATGTTTAACGTAAGAATCGAAACTTTCAATAACATGCTTTACATTGATAATTTAAGTCACAACTACGCTTGGCTTCTAGATTCAAACTTAATGTTGTCATGCGACAACATGTTCTCTGAACGCACTGGAAAACTAAATAATAAAGGAATGCAAAACATCTACCACAACTTAAAACTTCTATTGAATGACATTGCTATTGTCCACAACGATGCTTATGAAATTACTTCAGACAACCGTCCTGCTAATCATACGAGTGTCATAAATGAATCTACGAACCAAGATTTTTTTCGTCTATAAAAGTATAAAAATTTTACATCAAAACATTGCTGGTCTCTTGAATAAAGCCGACCTCCTTACTGTACACCTTCTAGAATTACTCAAGAAACAAAAAGATGTTGACATTGTTTGCATAACCGAACACTTTATTATGAAGGGCCATGAAAAAGTACTTAACATTCCAAATTATAAGTTAGCTGCGTGTTATGCAAGACAAGCAAAGAAGCGTGGAGGTTCTTGCATTTTAGTAAAAAGAGGCTTGGAATATAAGGAACTGACAGAAATCTCACGCTGTTCGATAGCGAACTCATTTGAATGCTGCGGCATTGAATTAGTTCAACAAAAACTTATTATTATTTGTATATATAGGCCACCAAAGTATAATAACCTTAATTTATTCTATGAAAAATTAGATGTTATCTTGAAAACTGTATGTAAAAAATCTAAGAAAATTGTTATATGTGGGGATTTCAATATAGATATTTTAAAGAGAAATAACGTTACTAAGGACTTTGAGTGCTTTCTTTTGGGCCATAACCTTGAATTGAAATTGCGACAGCCAACTCGGTTAGCCAGTAATAGTTGCCTGGATAACTTTGCTCATAGCTCACGGCTGAAGTGTAAATGTGAAGTACATGACTTGGCTTTGTCTGATCATACCGCACAGTATTTAGAAGTAAAAGTAAACAAAACCTGTAGGATAAGTTCCTGGCGCATTAGTAAACGTGATCTTACATTACAAAACCTATGCTTATTTAAAAACCATCTTCAATGTTTGACTTTTCCAGATATTTATAAAACTGAAAATGCAAACGAAGCATATGAAAATTTTATAGAACTGTTTTGTCTGTTATATGATCTCTGCTTTCCTTATAAGACAATTATTATTAGACCAAATAAAACAGTGAGGTGGGTGTCACGCGGAATACGAGTATGTAGTAAGAGACAGAGACAACTTTTATGGAAATACAGACGTGACCCTTCGGATGACAATAAGAATAAATTTAAAATGTATTCCCAAAAGTTTAGGAAAATTATAAAACTAACCCAAAAAGCTCAAAATAATTATCATATAAGTACATCTTCTAATAAATCAAAGGCGTCATGGCAAATTATAAATAATAATCCACGCACTACCGAACAGATAACTCAAATAAAAATCCAGGATAAAACAATTAAGAACCCAAAAGAGATTGCAAACAACTTTAATGACTACTTTATAGATCAAATACAAACCAGCACTAAATTATCAACTACTACTACATATAATAATCCAAAATCTATGTTCATGTCACCTGTCCTACCTAACGATGTCATGAGAGCAATAAAAGCCTTAAAAAATACTAATAGCGTCGGGTATGATGGAGTAGCGACAAAGGTAGTAAAATTTGTGTCAGACACTATTGCCTCACACCTCAGTCACATAGTAAATTTGTGCATCAGCACAGGGGTATTTCCTAATGCATTAAAAACAGTTATTGTAAAACCTCTTTTCAAAAAACAAGATAAAGAAAACGTAGCAAACTATAGACCTATTGCCCTAATTCCCATATTTTCCAAAGTCATTGAAAAGATACTGTATGAGTCTATAAATAACTTTTTGTGCAAGCATAATATTATATGTGATCAGCAAAAAGGCTTTAGGAAAAATAAAGGGACAAATTCAGCGATATACGATTTACTCAAAGTAATCTTTAAAAGTGTTGACAAAAAAATACCAATATGTGCAATTCTCACTGACATGACAAAAGCTTTTGACTGTGTGCATCATCCAACGTTACTAAGTAAACTAAACGCGTACGGAATAAGAGGAAATGTATTAAATTTAATAGAATCATACCTAATTAACCGGAAACAGTATACGGAGATATCTAAAATTTGTATCACAAGTCGACGTGAGAAGAAATACTTATCCGAAGCTAGAATTATTAAGCACGGCGTACCCCAGGGTGGCGTACTAAGCTCGCTTTTATTCCTTTTATACATAAACGACTTACCACATCACATAAAAGACCCAATGATCTTGTTTGCTGACGACAGTACGGCATTAATTAGTTGTACTGATTCAAATAAATATGAGCAAGATATAAATAATACTCTAAGTGACATTATAAACTGGCTGGACAAAAATAATTTAGTAATTAATTTAGGAAAAACCAATTTAATACATTTTTACCAACGCTCATCTATACCAAATCTGACAATTGAATATAATAAATATAAAATAGACCAAGTACAACAAGCCAAATTTTTAGGCATATTAATAGACAGTAAAATGACTTGGAAACCACAAGCAGAAGAGGTTTGTAAAAAATTAAGTGTATCAGCCTATGTACTATTTAATTTGGCCAAAAAAGTTAACACCACCACAGCATTGCTTGCTTACCACGGACTCGTAGCATCAATTTTGAGATATGGTATCATCTTCTGGGGAAATTCTTGCTTACGAGAACAAGTCTTCAAAGCCCAAAAGCGTTGTTTAAGGTCGATGTTGAACATGAAGTCGACTGATAGTTGTGTTCCTGTATTTAAATCCCTAAAGCTATTAACATTTCCGGCAATGTATATTCTAGAAATATCAATTTTTGTTAAATCTAACTTGTACCTCTTTACTACTATGTCCCAAACTAGTAAGAGACCAGTCAGAAACCAGTACAAGAATATTTTGAATCTGGAAAGATGTAACACTGCATTACATAAAAAAAATGTCATAAGTATGGGTCCTACAATATTTAATAAAATACCTGAAATAATAAAGAATGACACAATACATAAATTTAAAAAGAAATTAACAGCACTATTAATTGAAAAATGTTATTACTCCATAAGCGATTTTCTGAATGACAGTGACTTAAATTCCTAATATAATGTAGCCATATTTCTTGTTGTATCTACCTATTGCCCTATTGTAAATTTGACTAATTATTGTAATTGTAATTTATTTGACTTTTTCTGTTGACATTATTAATTTATGACATAGCAAATTGATTTTTTTTGAGACAACTGAATTTCTGGAATTATCGTTTTTTTGACATATATATTTCACATATTTGTATTATACTTTTTTATTATTATTATTAGGATTCTTCAATGGTTTACATGCCTAATTAATATTATACACAAGGAAAATCCAATTTGATATGAAACATTTATTTTTAACTATATTTAATTTGAAATTGGAACATTGAATTTTGATAATTATGATTGTGTTTATTTTTGTTACTGCTCCAAATGTTTGCATGCCTAGTATAAGGTAGATTGTACAAGGATCTCGTTTTTATGTAATTAAGACCAATCATGTACTGTACCTACAATCTAAGCAAATAAATTTCTATTCTATTCTATTCTATTCTACCTAAGTATACTACGTACGTACCTACCTACTGATAGATAACACGAAAACGCATCTCAATTTTCACATACACGTATAACATAACCAACTATCCTACTTATTATCTACATTCTTACCTACCTACCTATCTAATATTCATAGTTATACAAACCATACCTTGGGAATCGCGAACACAAGAAAAAAAAATATCCAATATGTTGCAGTCCTTCGAAAGTTATGCGCAGTCATACATTTCGGTGATTTATTTAGAAATTCGTATAATGGCAAAGCGTTTTACTACCACGCTAATGTATCCACAGAACCCTGAATGCAATGGTGACTCGCACTTGATTAGTTTTTTGTAACAGTAGAATTTATGCAGTGGCTCAGGATCGGTTTAAAATATTTTTATAGGTATAGTAATAATATGTAGATACTTGCATTTAGACCTACTACTTACATAATTACATACAAAAACGGCTGTCACAAATACATACAAGGAGAAAACTATAAAAAAATAAAATCGTAGACCTCATCTATAACTCAAACTTACTACAAAATCAATGGGCGGAACCCTCACCGTAACATTGGCTCGTCTATTATTTTGTAGCAAATTTCCAGTATAAGTTGATCTCGCATTGTATAGGCTTTCCGTACAATGAGAGGTCAGTTTATACTGGACAATTTAGCTTGATAAGCAACCGTCAGTAGGTACATTGAAATTCTTGCCGGGGTCGCGGTACTGTCCAAAAGGACTATTGAAGGTACACCGTGAATTTTAGTCAATAAGAGTCTGACGTTCCTTCCGCTCCACTCAAGGTGGGAGGATTTTACCACAATAAAAAGGTACCTACTAATTACATACATTACTAAATTAAAGTGATATAACATTTTATTTTGGTAATAGTGACAAATTAATATCATCATTGATAATTTTATTACTTTAGAACTTGTCCGGTAAATAAACGAGGTAGTTTATTCTATCAAAATTGCATTGACCTCGCGGTGTGTCCGCGTGACCGCGAGTAGCAGTGTGCGAGCGAGATAGAGAGTTAGGCGGCGCGGTGAAGTGGGGGCGAAATTAGAATTTGAGCTGAGGTTGTATAGGCTCTTAAGTACAATACCTCAGGCACCCCAATTAGAATATTAAATCAACATCCGTAACTAAATAAATTGAAACCAATCCTAGACATGTTTTATAATATAGATAGATATACTCTTTTTTGTATACCATAATAGAATTAAATGAGGGCTTAAAAACTATCCTCCACTTATCCTTACTAAACAATATCCTTACGCAGACGCATACACTCATGCAATGTTAGCGGCCGACGCTACACGCACACAATTTCCTTGAATTAAGTATTGTATTAATTTGTCATGATACTGTATTTCCATACTAAGTTAAATGAAAGATTTTTCCATTAAAATTTAACACCTATTTTTTATAACGGAAATCGATTCAGATGCGGATTCTGAACCAACTACTTTCAGGAATTGCGTTTAATCTGTTACACGTTGTATATGCATATCTTTCATTTACACGGAATATATATTTCATTGTGCGTTTCTTAAGCGAATACTCGTCGATGGTTAGTCGTTTTGTCACCGGCAGTCGAACAAGTGCCTAAATGACTAGGCTAGTTGCTTACAAGACCTATATTTAATTCAGCAGTGTGGCAAATTGTACATTGACAGCAGGCAGAGCGTCTCACCTTCCTACTTACAAAAGTATGTACGAGTGTAATTTAAACAGTTGAGACAAAATTCTGAGTTATTCCAGGCTACATTCTATATGTGTACTAAGTTTAGTTTCGCTTAAGCGATTTTTGCATAATTGAAACAGAAACATTCAAATATATAAACATATAACAAACTTTCACTTTTAGGGCTGAAATGCACTAGCGGCAGGCCGTGATGCGGCTTGCCGTTGCGGTTGGCCGCACTTCAATTTTTATATGAAACCGCTTGATACCAACGCACTGACTTGCGGCCAGCCGTCAACCGCTCCGGTTGTCTTGGAGCTGCGGTGGGCCGCACCGGTTGAATGTAGCGGCGCACCGCACCTCCTCCACGCACTCGGCGCGGTGTGCCACAAGCGCTTACTACGCTCCCCGCTACCCAGGGCTGCCAGATTGTATATTTGGATACAAAACGTGTATAATCGGACTGTTCATTGTATCTATTGCGTATAGGTAATCATTCAGTATAATTGGATACAAAAAAAACACGGCAATTGGCATATTTATTTCTAAAAGAGACCTCCTTGAAAAGGAATGTTGTGTACTTATTCGCCTTTTACTGTCACGCCGAATGATGAACAGAGACGGAGATATATACAGTACATTGAGATAGGAAAAGTACCTATAGGTACTATGCTTACCAAATGACAATATGATTTATAGTGGTGTGGTGGTTTTTTTTTAGTCTGTGAACGTTTGGCTGGTTTGGTGTGGTATTTGTTCATCTGTGGGGCGTGTTTTCCTTTTCCTGTATTAAGTATTAAATTTTCCATGTAGAATTGTTGACTTTCGTGTAGACATGCGAATTGTAGCTCACTGAAAAGAAAAGAGAGATATAGCTCTTTTGATCAAAAGAACTCTTTTAACTCTTGAGCTCAATTGACTCACTTGCGAGCTATTGATCAAATTGAGACAACTAACTCAGTAGCTCTATAAAATCTTTAATGTTGTTTAGTTCATTTAACTTAGTTGCGAGCTAAAGATACAATTAGATTCATTAGGTTGTTTTATTACAAATAAATATTAAAATGATGTCTTTTTCTTTAAACTTAATATTATTTAGCTTATAACACTTATTTAACACTACCTACCTATCACTTACTAATTCTAACTAACTACAAGCAACTAAAACTAAACTGCGCTTAGCAACATGCGACACGATATTCCGCCGAAACAAACAAACAGATTTGAGTACATTTCAAAAAATAGCGGCGTTTGTTTTGTTTACAAAAACACAAAATCACAAAGTATTCCCTAAAGATTTTCATACTTATGTAAAAGTGCTAAAGCATTTTTACTTTTAAGTTAACGATTATAAGATTTATTTTACAATGACGTATTGAGCCGAAGTGTCGGTCAGTCACTGGTGAGCTACATACAATGCGTAAAATCGTTCACCTGTTCGTCGGGAAAGTTCGGCGGCTGTCGGCGCTTCGGTATCGTTCGTTACTCGCATAGATAGAGTCAATACTTCAAAGTCAAAGAGCTAAATGAGCTAGTGAGCTATTCCGTGAGCGACTGAGAGATACATTGCGATTAAAGAGCTAGCTCAATTTTATCTCTCATTCGCGAGCTACCCATGTCTACAACTGTCGTGTGTTGTGTGTTTTGGCGCCTGTTTTGGTTACTTTGGTCGGATTGTTCAAGTTTTGCGTTCTGCGTCAAGCAAGTTATTAATCAATTAATGAATAATATCTCATGTTATGTGACTTAAAGCTGTGTGACTGACTGACTCATATTGTGTGGCTGAAAGTGAAAAGTTGGATATTTCATGATTTTTATGTGTACATACTTACATCGAACAACAAAATTTGTTCGTTCCATTTGAAAAGCGTCCTAGACCATGAATGTTTAGGTCTGGATAATAAACTTTCAGCAGCACAATATTGGAAAAAGTTTTTTCACTTAGTGATCGACATGGTAACAAAAGCTTTCCAAATTTAAAAGCAGTCATAGCACTTGCTTATATTGCCATTTTCGTATGCATCTGTTGAGCGCACTTTTAGTCATTAAAAAAAAAAAAAATACGCAAGATAGAAACTGTTTGAAAACTAAAACAATAGCTGCTCTTGTGAGTACAAAAAATGGCGTATCCAAACACGGTGCATTACTTTTGAGCCTTCTAGCGCTATGCTAAACAAAAAATTAATCTACAAGAAGAAATCTGCATGATGGTTGGTTTCTTGTGGTTGCATGAATGGAAATTGGTAAGACCAGAACTAATTCTATTAACTAACTATCCTAATATGCTAACCTGTGCTTCTCATTTACCTCCACCTTCTTTTTGTGTGTTGCTTTTGTTTTTGCTTTCGCAAGGCACTTCGCAAATGTCAAGTGTAGTTACATAATAATTGTTGAAAATTAATAGGGGAGTAAAACGATTGATGGCAGTCTAAATCGACGCAATCTTCGTATGTATTCATGTGAATGTGATTCATATTATTTAATTTAATTCAAGATTTAAATTTTACCACCAATGTGAATGATAAATATGATTGAGTGTGACCAGTACTAAAAAGGATAGACAGGTACCTGGTTGATTTGATTGATTCGAAGAATGAACAAAAATCATAAAAATTTAATATAACGGAACGGTGGCGACTAAATACAGGCCAGTATTTTTTTTTGTAAATTGTGTATAAAAAATAATTATGTATAATGCAGTCGAATTTCGTATAATTGCAGACACTCGACCGTATAAACGAGATTAATGTGCTGGCAGCCCTGCCGCTACCGGCCAGTCAGTCGCTAGACATTGTAGGCAGGGCGCGCGTGTCATGGAATTTGATACAGAAAAAAACATTTTAGAGATCAAAGAACGCCCTGCTATATGGGATAGTAAATGCGCTGATTACGCAGACAGAAATAAAAAGTTTCTTTAGTTCTGTTATAAAAATATTAATCTCTTTGCTATCGTGTCTCCAATAGAGGGTGTATCCAAAATCAATGTTTATTTTTACGACGACATTTTCCACGATAATTTAAATAAATAACTACAGCAACTTCTACGTCCATCATGACCAACATTTCTAGAAGCACTGACGACGAAATGCGGCGGACCGCTACAAAACCGAGACGAAATGGTTAGCCGGAATACGGCGTGCCGTTGCGGCAGACCGTTTAAACTGCGGCCAACCGCAACGGTACGCCGCGTCACGGCCAGCCGCTAGTGCGTTTCAGCCCTTATAATAATTGTAAAACTCAAATATAAAACAATCTCACAGTACACACACACACACACTCATCAATAACAACTTGTAGTATCAAGTTATTTTCTTATAAAACGAACAAATTACCGACGAGTTTCCAATGAAGAAAAACACGCCAAAGTAACAGTCAAACTTAAAGTTAAATCTTTAAAAACCAAAGCTGACTGTGGAGTTGAACAAAAATCGAATTAATGCAGAAATCTACTTTGAATTTGAATTGCGTAACGCGAAACTTTAAAATTGCCATTGTGTACCTAAATTAAACTTCCGCTGGGTTCTGTTCAAGTTTCAAAGATAACATTAACATTTGAACCTTGGAGATTGAACTCTGGATTGTGGAAACCTGCAATTTAAATCGGTAAGTCGTTCCGTGAGTGGTGCAGTTAGAATCATATTATGTGTCAGTTACCTGATTTCTGAATAAGGAAATTTAAAATAGGGTTTGATGTGAAATGAATAATGTTTGACCGTGTCATGAAACATTATTTACTGGAAAAATGTTTAGCCGCTCTATAATAGGCCAAGGGGACATAGAAAATAGAAGTTGGAAACGATGTTTAATTTTAGATTGCATTCAATAAATGTTTTAAGTGGAACACATACCTTAGCCCCTTATTGCATGAATCATGAAGGAGCTGATGAAAAAATTTTTTATTACTGAAAACTCTTTATGTGTAAGAAATAAAATCTTTTATTTCTTACACATAAAGAGTCTGAAGCGAAAAAAAAATTGTGTACTTACTTATTTTGGAAATTACTACACAAAGCCATATAGGGCATCGTATGCATTGTAGTGGAATTATACTGATCCATATATGGCTTCGTATACATTAATTAAAAAATGAAATTATGTTTTATGGAAATCTTTGAAACAATTTCTTTTATCATTGTAACATATGTTAACTTTGCTTTTCCCACATTTGGTAAACGAACGAAATTTCGTACAGTTCTGCCAAATTTGTCAACTCGATTTCGTCCACTCGGGGAAACGGTCCATGTTATCTGAACGTACAGAATCTAGTGGTAGGCCTTGATGCCTGGCTGGAGTTTTTCGTGCTTTTTTATTGGGTACGGGTGAGTTCGGCAAGCTGGTTGGTGTGGCGCCTCGGCTTGTTGGGGTACCGACTTGGATGCGCGTAGGACGACCACGTTTTTAGTCTCCGAACATAAGGACTGTCGACTCGGATAGTTGGAGTTTCGGCTCGACTTGAGGATGATGTTTCTAAGTTGCTAGCTGGACGACCACGTTTTTTGCCCACAACTTTTCCTGCTTCACGCATATGCTCCGCATATGCAGGTATAACAATATCTTTTCTTCGACAAGCACGGAGTGAGTATGGTTCATTTCAGGATCAGAGTCAGAAGCTAGATCGTCATCACTCAAGAAACCATCGCACGGAATAAGATTTACATGCTTGGAAGTACCATAGAAGCGAGAAGGGTCCATTGCTGCAAAGAGAAGAAAAGCACCTGAATGCATGCGAAGCCATATATGTCCCATAATGTTTTTAACAAAATGCATACGAAGCCAAATATGGCAATATCAAAAGAAAGCTCAAAAACAAACAAAAAACACAAAAAATGCTAAAACGATAACTATGTCTTCCTAAAGTATTTGTAAACATTGTATTTTGAAATTCTAAGGATTTTTACTCACCGTTTTATTACTATTTTCCCGTTTCTAAAATTAGCACTAATTAATTGCACTCTAACGGACGGACACGCCTCACATAAGCTCTAATATTTTGACTGATTGCAGTTACTATAGACAACAAAAAATACTTTCCTTTACCCGAGGAAATTATGTAAACGGATTCAATGTTGGTTACGAAAATACAATCCTTACTAATCCTTACTAATATTATAAATGCGAAAGTAACTCTGTCTGTCTGTGTGTTACGCAATCACGCCTAAACTACTGAACAGATTTTAATGAAATTTTGTACGGACATAGTCTATAGCCTGATAAAGGACATAGGCTGCTTTTTAATGCGAAAAAGGGCTGTAATGGGTTGAAAGTTTGTATGGAAATTAATTACGTCATTTTTAAAGCTAGAAGCTTGAAACTTATTTTTTAGACTTTTGATTAGAAAAATGTACTGAAATAAGCTATTAGCAGTAAAACATTGTAAATAGCTTATTTATGTATGAGTTTTATTTTCAATAAAATTAGTCTAAAAAAATTAAAAATGCTGTCCAAAGTCACTATTCCGCGCGGACAAAGTCGCGGGCACAGCTAGTAATATTATAAATGCGAAAGTAACTCTGTCTGTCTGTGTGTTACGCAATCACGCTTAAACTACTGAACCGATTTTAATGATAAAAGTAACCTATTCACTCTTAACTTAAAGACACTCAGGTTATAGCTATCAGGAAATACAGACTTCGGCAGGGCATTCCAGTCCTTGGCTGAACATAATGATAGTATTACCGAAACGTTTTGTGCGTATGTGTGGGATGTCCCCCACGTAACGATGGCGCATCGCTGTTCAATTATTGATTATTGATAATAATACCTTAAGGCTCGAGTCTAATCCAAGTTTTATCCTTACATTCTTTAACTCTAGCATATCGTCGACTCATCTAGTCTTTGACGTGCCAACACTTCTTCTACCGCCTGTTCGTAACCATTCAGTGAGAACTCTACACTACCAACCATCATCACGCCTTACCAAGTAATCACGTATGAAGATGATACATAGTCCAGAGCCTAAGAAAGGACATAGGCTGCTTTTTAATGCGAAAAAATGGCTGTTAAGGGGTTGAAATAGGGAATGAAAGTTTGTATGGAAATGACGTAATTTTTAAAACTAGAAGCTTGGAACTTATTTGTTAGACTTTTGATTAGATATTAATAAATACGACTTTCAAATTATGTATGAGTTCTATTTTCTAAATAATTGGCCTAAAAAATTAAAAATGCTGCTGAAAGTCACTATTCCGGGCAGAAGAAGTCGTGGATACAGCTAGTATTTAAATAAATGAAATACAATAACTTTTAAAGCCATATTTGTCGTTATATGCGGTAAGGGGTTAAAGTCGTACCCATTCTTACATATTCATTTCTCAGAAGGTCTTGACACATGTTCACGTAAATAAATAAACAAAGAAAAAAGTAATCTTTACAATGTTACTGTACCTACATGTAAGGTAATACGCATTATAAATATAATTAAAATAAAAAAAGCAAAACCAAAGTAAAAACGAACAAAGAAAGAGACATGAACCAAATGAATACCCGAATATCATATTACCTACAAAACAACACAACATTCGGTCGTATGTCCAAATTATTACAAGAAAATTATAACAAGGTTTTCTTTTTCTTTAATAAAACCAAAGAGAAATGAGTTCGTTATTTACATCAACGATCGGAGAGCGAAAGATAAAAATCTTTTATCTGGCTGAAAGGGATGTTTGTGCCACGATCTTAAAGAAAAATTTCACCTAATTACTGAGCCACCCAGCTTCAGGCGATTTGGACCGACTCTAAAAAGGAACGATGCAAATAATTTTCTAAGGATACGGATTTGCGGATGATTTAAAAATTAAACGTGGTATACAACTACAATTTTTAATTATGCCTAAATGTTTGGAGAGGAAAATTGTTCAGCGGTGAGAAATCACGTAATGAGATTTATGCCTGTTACTTGATTTTTTATGTTCAATGTTTATTTGACTTAGAGGTGTATATTTTAAATAATGGGAATAAATAAAAACTAAAAAAAAATAACTAAACTACGTATTCTAAGAAAACAGTAATAGCTTTATAAGTGGAAAAGCTTTTACAACAGTTAAACGGTATGTTTAAAGTCAGCTTGTACAGGCTGTTTCAGAATCGCGTGGTGCATACATATGTCGCGGGTTCACTTCTTGTAACGGCCAAATTTTTTTCATGGTAGTTGTTTACCCACCTTGGCTATTTTTCAATCGATATTATTCAAAACTCAACAAATATTAAAATCACGAAAACTAAACTAAAAGTATATATGTAGGAGAAATTTCTAGAATGAGGCAAATTATTACTTCATTAAAATAAATAAGTAGGTGTTTGAGGTATATTTTCCATCTGATATAAAGATACAAAATAATAACATGAATACATATACATAAAGATTAATACCAATACCCTCCTGCAAAATAGATAGGTACTCCTCGTCAAAACCAGACGTCATTAACCCTTTGATAAAATATAATCTTCTTAACGCCCTACCTTGACTTCAACATTAAGGCCGTTTCCTTACAAGGGTGCTAAAGGTACAAAGAGGCTAGGTTCGATACAATCAGCCTAAGATACGAGCTCTATTCAATGTGGCCCAGATTGAATGATAATTAGTACCCCTGGCTTCTGGCTGATTAAGCGTTCTGATAGGGCTTAATAGATTGGTGGTGATTTATTTTACAGTTTGTATCGGTGTTTCGGGAGAAGATTTTCTTTTGCCAGCGGGAATATTTGATTTTGATTATATTATAAAGACATAGATTTTGAGAGTTAACATTATATTTTTATTATTAAATGATTCTTTTAACCTAGTACGATAGCAAATTTTTCTAAATAAATGGTTTCCTATAACTTCGCTCTAATGGTCAATCCTTCAGATACTGAACTTGCTTGGGATAAATAATATTATTCTTGATTTAGTCCCCTGATTTTGCAAATTTCTTATACTTAATCAATTATAAACATATAAGATAATGTTGTGTTATGTATATAATACTAGCTTCTGCCCGTGACTTCGTTCGCGTGGGAGGGTTTTCCCGCGTCAATCCCGATCCCGTAGGAATTCTGGGATAAAAAATATGTTGTGTGTTATTCCAGGATGTCAACTGTCTTCTTACCAAATTTCATTTAGATCCGTTCAGCAGTTTTTGCGTGAAAGAGTAACAAACATCCATCCATCCTCACAAACTTTCGCATTTATAATATTAGTAAGTATAAGTAAGAGAAGATAAGACTAGCTTTTGCCCGCGGCTTCACCCGCGTTAATTTACACTGTCAATAATTCTTGTTGCCAATCAGTACACCTTTTTGGGTGGTTTAAAAATATAATATTAAAAAAAACATCACCAGGGTCCATCCTTCCCCAAAAACAGACAGACAGTTAGTATTTAAAATGTATCTTTTTAAAACCAAAAACGTAGTTTACAATACATTTTTGTAAACTGCGTTTCTGGTTTTCCCGTCCTTGGTAAAACGTGTAGATTTTGTACGCTTGATACTCGTGAGCACGCCATATATAGTTGCCCATGGGAAAAGCAAAGCAGTGTTTTTCTAAATGTACACCTGCGACTTTCAGTGTCTGACCTTGAGCTTTGTTTATGGTCATTGCGAACGCTGCTTTTAGGAGAAATTTTAGTCTTTTGAACTGGAATGGCAAATAGGTCCGGATTATGGGAATGCGAGGAATAAATACGTTTTCATCGCTTGCTGTTCCTGTCATAATTATTGCTTGCAGTACATTGCGTTCGAGGTGTGTAATTTATAGTCGCGTACCATTACAGAGCTCTGGTGCGTCCAGATTACGCATCAACTGCACTGGGACACCAAGTTTAAGCCCCAACTTATGTGATGGTACCCCTGACAATTCCAAAAAAGTTGAGAACCTCTAAAGGGTACGACATCACTTGCTCTATATCCATGACATGGTCGACGGACAGATACTCGATAACATCATCATCCACATAAGACATATTATTTTCGTTGCTCTGCCCTACATTTTCGTAAGTCAGTGCCAAAATTGCTCTTTCAGGCAACCATTCTCTATCCCTCGTATTTGTTTTCAAATCCGAATAAAGGTGGTTTATTAAATTATCTTGTGTGTGTGGCACATGGCGGCAGGCGGCCAGCCGCGCTGTGAGTAGGTCCTTTACGTACGTAAAAATTGATAGTTTACCTATATATTTATGTATCTGAGATACCTACTTAAGTATGTGTCTACTATTAACCTGCAAGTATATTATAGACTAATACCTACTTTAAAAAATAGAAATCATTCGTTTATTAACTGGATTGGTTAAAATTTAAATGACACGGTTGGCGTAACGGTTGACTGGCGCATGACATGAGCTCGACTCCAGCCCTAAACAAAGATATGTATAGCCTACATGACTGCATGTAGGCTATACATTTTTTAAACTACACAACTGCTTGTAGTTTAAAAAAAAATGTTATGAGTGGTTCTTGAATATGCGATTTGAATGAATTGGGGATACAAAGTCTCAACACGCCTTTTACATCCTTAAGGGATGATTTCTGGGATAAAAATTATCCTATGTGTTTTCCAGGATCCTAAATTATTCCCATACCAATTTTAAAAATTAAATTTAATTTAGCTTATGCCAGCGGCTGCTTCCGCATGCAATTCGAAAAATATCCCATGGAAACCTTATATCGGGATAAAAACTATCTTATGTCCTTCTCAGGGTCCTAACCTATTCCCGTGCCAAATTTCATCTAAATCGATTCAGCGGTTTAGGCGTGAAAAGGTAACAGACAGACAAACAGACAGACAGATAGTGTTACTTTCGCATTTATAATATTAGTAATAATTTAGCTTTTGCCAGCGTTTCTTTTTTTTTTAAATAAACTATATTTACCAAACCTGGTGTCAAAGTATGCGTCATAATAAAATCTTAACTCATAAAAAATCTTCATAACTACGATTATATCCACATCTTAAATATCAACCTATTCAAACCCTCATGAAACTGAAGTACTATTCCCAAGAGGCTAACAAACCGTAAAGTTGGCATAATCTCATAAAATTTTCCCTCACTATGATTTCAATTAAACGTATCATCCAAAGCAGGCACTATGTATGACGTGGGAGATACGTTAAATTGCTTTAATTTGTACCGTGCACCTTATTGCAACCCCTTTTCAAAGTTACAACGTCGGGACTTATTCTAGTGGTGAGCGGTACCTAGATGTCGATGAAATGAGGAAAACGGTCAATAATTTATTTATATTAATAAACTATTAAATAATTATGAAACTATCTGATGAGATTGTGTTAATTTTTCTGTAACAAAGGATTAAAAAAGTCACGTTTTAAAAATGTTCTCTTTTCAAATATCTGTATTCGTATTCTTATTAGCTTAATTTTACTACAACAGCTTTATTAAGCTGATATATATATTTCCTGGTATATTTCCTGGTATAGTCATATTTTCGCTCAGTCGGAAAAAGTAAGTAGGTATCTAACATATTATATAGATTTAAACGATTCATAATACTTAAGCGACGCGACGTCTTTGAATTAATTTGATTTTCCCATCACCAAATAGTGCTTGTAACGTCATAGTAAGTAGTCTAAAAATGGCACGCTTTGTTCATATACAGATCGTGATACTTACCTTATCTACGTCTATCTATATCTGTGGTACCTAACAGATATTTAACTCGAATTTAAATATTTATTTACAAAAAAAGTCCGCCGAGAGTGAGAAATTATTATTGAACCACCTTAATATTTTCGTGGAGGCTTAGATCCAGTAGCTATCCCAAAAGAATTACATAATATTTCGAGATAAAACGCGCCTGACCTTTCCTTTGTAGGCCAATAAGAAGGTCAAAGGGCATTTTTTATGCTAATGTAAGGTTGTTTCTTTATTCAGAAATTAATTAAGTTGTTCGTTGCTCCGTCAGTTAATGATTAATTAACTAACCAATAAGAGCTTTTTTGCAATTAAAATAAAATAAGCACGAGACTAGTTTTTGTTCTAATGGACAACACAATAGAAATCTTAAAGGTCGCTAATAAAACTCTTTTACTAAGCTTTCGGTGTCTGTTCGTCTTTCTGACAGCGTGTGCTAATATAACCATAAAAGATAAACTGTTCCAATATTCGCATACAAAACTTTGCAGTTACACGTATTCAGTTTTTTTCCGAAAATTCCCTGAAACCCTCTAACGCATTCTGCAACATATAACACGATTTGTGAAGAAATAAATTACTTCGGTCAAAAAATAGAGTGCGCAGCACGCTTTTTAATTTATACACAATACATAAAACGTATGCTGTTTAAATGGCGACACACGCGGTTAGTGTATTTTTTACCGACTTCAACAACGGCAGAGCTTCTCAATTCATCTGAATATTTTGTTGTATATTTTTTCAGTGATATTGTAACCACTCAAAAACTGAAATAATACATTAAAAAGAATGCCAGCAATTAAAAAAGAAATACATTTATGTGTCGGTTATTGTGTATTGGTCGATACTACAAAATCTTAATTATTATTACGTATACATTTTAAAACGCTCGCAAAATCATCGCAGTTTTTTTTATTTGTTCATATTCTTATGTCATCTCAGCTGATGATAAGTGATGCTGTGGTTGAAGACGAAGCAGAAGTTTTATATTTCCTTTCAGTTTTAAATTTACCGCATCTAGTCTTTTAAATATGTTTTATATTTCATCCAAATACAACTTGGTAAAATAATTTTTTATAAATAAATAATCTTATCGACACAAAACATGTCTATTCTCCACCACATTAAACGGGTGCGTCCGCATTTTTTCACCCCCCTCTATTTACGATGTGATTTTCTCCATTTTGCTTGTGAAAGCGCATCGCCTTTGAACTTGTCTGAATTATTTAATCGTTTAATCGAATTACTGTAGAACACGAGATCCCCTATCTGTATTTCAATGCAACCTTCCCCTTAATTGGTTGTCTATGAAAATATTTATCTTCCTCCGACTTTTTGTGGCTCTATATAGATTTCTTTGAAAATTCCAATACCCTGTTAGACTTTCATTAAATTGCAATGGGATTCTTGTAGTGTCCTGAGAAACCAATTACGCACCTCTTTTTTTATATAACAGTCTGTGTAGTGTACATAATCTTAAGTGAGCCAGTCTGATTCAACGCGAATGCAAACAAAGGGGCCTCGTAACAAAAACAAAGGGTTCAGCTTTCGTGTACTCAAGTATTGAGAGGAGCCAGAGTTGTTGACGTGCCGGTCTCGCGCCGTGGGAACGGCACCGCGGCGTTACGTCATGCCTCGAATTCCGCTGATAATCGCTGACCCCTAGAAGTGGACTTCTGCGCATTGAATGACTCATGCTAGGGCTCTGGGACCCGGACCGTGGGAGACGGTGGTTGGGAAGGAAGTTAGAGTATATATAAGCAATGTTCGCGGGATTCGGCATAGAAAATAGAAGAAATTTGTCGAGAGTGGACGGCGAGAGTCGATCTAGTATTTAATATCAGTGATTGTGGGTTTGAGTCATCAGAATTTGGTAAGTCAATATTCTTTATTTTTGAGAATCTTATTATGGTGATTAGAATTGGGTATTTAATTCGAAGTGTTATTAATTACGTGAAATAAACTCTATAACTCGTCATTATATTTGCAAAATAATTCTTCTGGCAGTTATGTTGGAGTTTAATTTTATTCTACTAAGTTATAATCCTATTTAAATAAACAGTAGTAGAATAGAGTAAATGAAAAGGTTAAATCAAATCATATTAATACAAATTAGATTACTTTCATTGCAGATGTACCTATGCTATTTAATTTAGTACCTATATTAAATTAAGAAACCAAATAATATATTTTATTACAATAGAATTATTTTTAATATTGACTGATTGATAAATTAATACACCATAGAGGGTTCTATACTAATGTTTTTATGTGAATACTATTCAGTTTGATTTATGAGTAGTAAGATAATTTGTTTATTAAATTGTTCTTTGTATTTAATAAGTTAAAGATTTGGTAAGCAAATTATCTCTAAATTATATTAGGATGTGATATTACTGTTCTTAAAAGTGTGTGTCTTTTCATGTGTAGTATGTGGTATTATTCAAGTAAACTCGATAACATCAGTGATAGGTTATTTTATCGATCCGATCGATAAAATCACAGGGACGCTTTCAATATTAAATGATTTATCACTCCAGGCTAGATACGATAAATCATGAGGATTGTTAGGTTCAGCATTAAATAAATAAGTACACAATTAGTTATAAGTTAATATCTACACATCACTGCCTCAAATATACACGACACGTAGAATGAATGCATAGGAGAATTATTACATAACACATACAAATAAGAAACAAAATATTTATAAAACAAAATATAATTGGGTTATGGTAAGGGGTAGGTGAGTCCATTGGTCCTGACTAGTCGATTAAATTCGAGACTTTCTAGATGGGATCTGGTGTGATTCACAGCTGCTGGGGGTGAGTTTCTGGTCTATAGAAATTCGACATGTCATAATTATTAATACCATAACATAATTAAGAAAGAAAATAATAAGGAAGTAATAGGTTTATATATATATTGAACATTCACCATAACATAATTCAGTTTCACGAATTTGCAGAGGTATTGGTTGGAGTCATAGTATTGAGATAAATTGTAGATATCTCTCGAATTTAGACTGTAAGGCTAGGGAGTACTTCAACCAATACTAGACTTATAAGTCTCAATAATTTAGTAAATACACCTTCTGTGTATTGTTTTCAAATATTTAACCTGAATAATACCACCTTTTCAGCTAGTTTTAATATGGTCAATTAGGGTGGTTAGGCTGTGCTATATACTAAATACTTGAATTCATTGGAACTCTTTGACGAGAAAAAGAAAAGGTACTAACAGGGGCGAAAGCTTTTCGAATGAAGTTTTCTCCTTTGCAAGTAGAAAGCTATAATCTGGTGTTAAGCCTTCTATGTGTGAATGTACTAAGTAGTATAATATTATTCTTTAACTATATTTAATTGTTCCTTGGAAATGAGCACGGACGTGAATACTTAGCTTCTAAAAATATTATTGTAAAATCTTGTTCGAAATTTATTACTAAATGAAATCATTACCCTTAGGTGTATTAAAAATATCCAAAATTTTAGGGATTAGTATTCCTTAAGGTAATAGTAAAAAGGGAAGTGCGACAAAAGACAATCAATACTGTGGTTACTCAGAATCGTGTACCGGAGGTACATGTAGTTATAAATTACTATGGAATTTTCTTTCAGCTTCTACGAGTAGATTTAATTTAATAAATAGTAGTTAGAAACGTGTACCACTTGTGATGGACATATATGAGAACCACTTCACCTCCTTCGCGATTCAGTAAAGTATTTTAATATTTATTACTTTGTAACACTTTATTATACGGCATGGGGAAGGTTAATTTTGCTTCTTACAGCAACAAAGGAGTTCAAGAAAGAGTACTGCATCACTGTGGGTTATAATGTACACCGGTTAGCTATTTTATATGGTTGCATTATATAATTAGATAATATATAATTTAGAAAGAAGAATAGATCTACAATAGGTGAGATTGATAGAATAGAAATTAGGGATATTTACAGGAGTTTAATTACATGATAATTCACAGTCCAAAAGAAGACTTCAAAGGTTAGTGACATGATTTTCTTATATTCGCCATTTTGGTTTAATTACTTGAACAATTATTTTATATTTTGAATTTTATTTAAACCTAAAATGAATTCTTTTATCAATAGACATATCATTAGAGTGGAGTATTTGAAACCAACATGGCCTTCCTAGTTAATATAATCGGTGACACTTAGGAATTACTAATGTTTTACACAATTATTAAGAGATATTTATAAAGTCACTTATTGTATAACTAGAGTAAACTTTAATCACTTTATGGTTTATAATTGTTTATGGAATGTCAGTGGAAGCTTTTGACAGTTGCTTGATGTCAACTAATGATGTTTTTCTTATTGTGATTTTTCGGTTTTCCTTGATATTTTATAGTGCTATGTGAATTTTAACATAATTTAGGATGAATTATTTCTTCCAGGTTGTATTAGAAATATAAGCAGATACACCTCCATACTTATTGTACATTTTCCTTGTTATTTTTATATTGTGTGAGTTTCAGATCTTCGAGTTAAGTTGTTTCTTCATATACCTAGTATTAGAAACTTAAGCAGATATGCGTAGTTAATCTATAGTAGGCCAAATCAGTTCACTTATGATTTGAAAACAGACAGAAACTGGTTATAACTTGTTATTGAAAGTAATTCATACTTAACCAGGTTGTGTTTGTCCATTTCTTAAGCTGAATAGTAGAGTTGTTTAGATAATAAGTGTAGTTAGTTCCGCGGAACTTCGTCGTGAGATTAGAGTTATTTCAAGAACATGAATATACTAATCTTGCACCAGTTGACTTTACACAATCTGTAGTATTTTCATAAGCGAGTGTCTATTCAAGGAGTTGTTATGAATTTAAGGGACCTCACAAACCCCTTCTAAGTGTAGCCTCCTAAGAAGATACTCATTGGTGATTATATCCTACTGCAAGCAGGAACACTTCACATGCAGCAAAGATCTTTATGCACACTCTACAACTGTAATTGATGAGCAATGTTTTGTAGGCCAACAAAACATTGTGTTATTGATTCAACTCACCACATCAATCTTACATAGTTAACTGGGACTAAATTAGTATTGCAAGTTAATTAGCTAGGCCCTACCACTTCCTTAATCCTTTCTTTTTCAACTAATCATTTCCTTCCCATTCCTTCTAACTTTAAACAAATTATAGGGAAATATTTCTGTGATACTATTTCACTCCAGCATGATTAGTATAATTGAAACAGTTTAATTATGATAAATGAATTTAATAACCTAACTCTTGGAATTCCATGGGAGGAATAATATGGGAATGATTCTCATCATTTCAATGTATGTAGGCACCCGGCACTGATGGAATATCATGGGTGTTTCCGTTGATACCCTATGAGGAGTAGGAGCACTTATGGGACCCCTTCGTGTAAATTCTGGCTCTGTCTGATACTAGACTGGTGTGACATTACTTGTTGACCACTTATGAAATTCTTGGATAAAGAGGTTGTGAAATAATTGTGATATAATTAATGACTTGAGTACATCTCAATAATTTATAAAAGAGTCTCAGTACCATTATAATTATAGGCTTAGTCCTATCATATACTGAGGTTTAACCTTCTACTAAGAATGAAAAGTAACATACTAATTGAAGTGTTCAATTATTATTGATTAATGTTGGACTGAATGGTTGTACCTAATTACTGTATAGGACTTAAAACCGTTTTGAATCCAATATCCCATCTGAAGGGAATGCACATAGTGGTTGGCATTCATTTTAGTTGAGGCGTTTGGTATGGAGCCTACTAACTTCTACAAAATACAAAATTTGTAGAGGCAGATTTCCTAATTCCTTTATTCCTTATAGTCAAATATATATGTAGCATCTTTAATTCAGGAAGAACTGAATTGTCTTCCTTAGGTTTAAGGTATTTAAGAATAAACTTTATTATGTTTAATCATCTGATCAAGACCTTTATTCAGCCACAGAAATAATTAATTTAAATTAACCAAAGTCATTTACCCATTTCTGTAAATAGTCTCTTTCCTCTAAAAGACTCGGGTTACTTATAAACATAACGTAGGAGAGACGATCATTGGCCAATCAAATCTTCAATATAGAGGGTTGCAAAAGGGGGGTTAGTTACAATATGGTGCCGCCGTGACCAGGATATCTGGTCATCAATTCTATTTTATATGTAGGCTTATATAGCCTACAATTTGGTGTTCGTGAAATGGAAAGAGTTGAAGAGACTATTATCTGAAAGTGGGATCTTTCTTTCGGTTGCATATATTACAACTGATCAGAATTAAATTTCAAGATTATTTTGAGTTTTATAACCTCTAAAGTATGTACTTTGATTTTTGGGTAAGGCTTCAGAAAAAATGAGAAATCGGTAATTTATGACCATTATCATGATATATAATGTACCTTTCTGGCTTCGTTGTGAGCTTGTTTAAATACTTGTACCCTTCATTGGACAAATCGGACTAACTTTGCCTCACAATTATGTGATTTGTTTCACTTTTGAAACTTTCACTTACAGTCGATTTTGCGCACATATTCACAAAGAAAACACGCACGATAGACACAGTAATGTGTAGGCAATGTTAACACACATTAATCCACAGAGTACATTATATATAGGGTGCATTAATCCGCTTAGACGCTGTAAAAAATAATAAAAACTATTTGATAACACCTAAAAAACGAAAACGTCATAAACAAAAATAGTGATGTACCCTTTAAAATGTTACTAAAACCGGACAAGTATGAATCGACTATTCGAATGATACAGTCACGTCATGTTGCCGATGTTAATAAACTTAAAATACCATCGTCCAATGCGAGCCGCGACGTTATGTATAAATGATGTATCATTGATATTTCGAGTATTTTTTAGTACTAATACTATACCATTGATGTTCAAGTTTATAATTAAGGAGGTGTTCTATTGGTAAACTTTAGGAAGATGTAGAAAAAGGTGAATTAAGTGAGACATTATTTATATTGCTTAAGATTTGTAGGGGAATTAGACTTGGGGGGTGAGGAGAAAGTATAAAATGAATTAAAGTTATTATCTATACTAATATTATAAAGCGGAGGAGTTGATTTGGTTGTTTGTATGCGTGCTTGAGCGCGCTAGTCTTCGAAAGTGCTGGGTGGATTTGGATGCAATTTGGTATGGAAGTGGCTTGAAGCTTGGGGAAGGTTATAGGTTGCTTTTTACGCGACTGCAAAAAAAAGGGAGAGTTGTGTTTTGCCGTGATGGATTCCGCGGGGGTGGGGCCCCGCGTGAGTGCTAGTTAGGATATAATTATCCACAGGGACGTCGTACAATTGAAAAGACACAGGTTGTTGTTGGTTACATAAGTGTGGTTTAGGTTACTCAAGCGACGTTGATTCGAGAGATCTAGGTACAACTAGAATTATAAATTTTTTCAAACTAAAATCAAATATGATAATTGACAAATTCTTGTAAAAGAAAATTTAGTTAATTCAGTATTTAATGAAAGTGAACAAGAGGAACAACAATTAGGATTTGTAAAATCTGAAATTTATTTGAAGATATTTGATTTACAAAATAGAGGTTTATTAGACACGGGTAGTAATATAACGTGTATTTCAGATTCTTTCTAGCAAAAACTTAAGAGTTGCAATGTAAATGTAGAATTATTACCTATAAACCCAATACAAATAGAGGCCGCAGTAGGTCAAAAAGGCTCCAAGGTACAGCAGATGGTTATGCTACCGATGAAAGTAGGAACTATAGAAATTGAGACCGGATTCTTGATTATTCCCAAATTAGTCAGGGTATTAATTTTAGGATTTGATTGGTTAAGAAAATAAGAAACAATAGTACAGTTGGCTAAGGAAAATACTTACACATACTTATTAAATACGAGGGAAGGGAACATTTTGTACTGTTGGTTAAAGAAGGAACTAGAATAAATACCTTAAACCTTGATAATTTTCTACTGAATACGAATAATGAACATTTAGAGGATAAAATACAAAGCATAAAAAGAAAGGGAATTTTGGGAGAATCAGAGTTTAATAAATTACAAGCTGTATTGAAAAAAACATATCAACTTATTTTCAACTCAACTAGGGCGTACTAATTGTTATGAACGAGATAAAAATGGTAAAACACATTCCTTTCATAAGAAGGCCTTACCCTATTCCATGCGCTTATCGAGACGAAATGGAACATAAATGAAATGAAATGGTTGAATAAGGAATAATTAGCCGCAGAACTACACCTTATAGTAGTCCTTTAACTTTTGCATTAAAAAGAGATGGGTCAATACGAGTTTTACTTGATGCTAGAAATAAATAAGTATATGGTAGTTGATTCAGAGAAGCCGCTAATTATTAATGATATATTGAGTTCGTTCCATGGGGTAAACTTCATAAACATAGTAGATATGAATAATGCATATTTTCAGATTCCATTCAAATCAAATCAAATCGTTTATTTGTGGTACATTGACAGAAGAAAGTAAACAATTTACAGGATTCACGTCTAATGGGAAATCATACATTATATACATCAGTTGGTAGCTCTAGTAGGGTCATGGATGTTATTCTAGGACCGGAAGTTAGGGAGTTTTGTATAAATTATCTAGATGATTTAACTATTATTACGCAGAGAAGATTGGATCAACATTTGATCCATATAAACATTGTCAGTGGATAGATAATATTCTTTATTTTCGAATTGACCCACTTGATAAAAGAGTCATTTATTTACATCAAATTTTGATAGAAGACGTGATTTGTTATGATTGGTTATGAGAGATGAGACAAGAGTTTAAGATGGGAGAATGTAATTCTTTTGTTTTATATAAAGTAAATCTGATTTAATTCATTTTTTTTACCATATTAAATCTACATGACTAATTATGAACAGATTACAAGGTTGATGGTCAAGGAAAATAAAACATAGGAGAATATTATACTAATAATGTGGGTTGACATTATAACGACATGAAGATTACTGTGTGTACAACCCGATATAGGTTACAAAATTTTCATCGGATATACCTTTTAAAATTTTGGGGGGTGAATGTACATAATCTTAAGTGAGCCAGTCTGATTCAACGCGAATGCAAACAAAGGGGCCTCGTAACAAAAACAAAGGGTTCAGCTTTCGTGTACTCAAGTATTGAGAGGAGCCAGAGTTGTTGACGTGCCGGTCTCGCGCCGTGGGAACGGCACCGCGGCGTTACGTCATGCCTCGAATTCCGCTGATAATCGCTGACCCCTAGAAGTGGACTTCTGCGCATTGAATGACTCATGCTAGGGCTCTGGGACCCGGACCGTGGGAGACGGTGGTTGGGAAGGAAGTTAGAGTATATATAAGCAATGTTCGCGGGATTCGGCATAGAAAATAGAAGAAATTTGTCGAGAGTGGACGGCGAGAGTCGATCTAGTATTTAATATCAGTGATTGTGGGTTTGAGTCATCAGAATTTGGTAAGTCAATATTCTTTATTTTTGAGAATCTTATTATGGTGATTAGAATTGGGTATTTAATTCGAAGTGTTATTAATTACGTGAAATAAACTCTATAACTCGTCATTATATTTGCAAAATAATTCTTCTGGCAGTTATGTTGGAGTTTAATTTTATTCTACTAAGTTATAATCCTATTTAAATAAACAGTAGTAGAATAGAGTAAATGAAAAGGTTAAATCAAATCATATTAATACAAATTAGATTACTTTCATTGCAGATGTACCTATGCTATTTAATTTAGTACCTATATTAAATTAAGAAACCAAATAATATATTTTATTACAATAGAATTATTTTTAATATTGACTGATTGATAAATTAATACACCATAGAGGGTTCTATACTAATGTTTTTATGTGAATACTATTCAGTTTGATTTATGAGTAGTAAGATAATTTGTTTATTAAATTGTTCTTTGTATTTAATAAGTTAAAGATTTGGTAAGCAAATTATCTCTAAATTATATTAGGATGTGATATTACTGTTCTTAAAAGTGTGTGTCTTTTCATGTGTAGTATGTGGTATTATTCAAGTAAACTCGATAACATCAGTGATAGGTTATTTTATCGATCCGATCGATAAAATCACAGGGACGCTTTCAATATTAAATGATTTATCACTCCAGGCTAGATACGATAAATCATGAGGATTGTTAGGTTCAGCATTAAATAAATAAGTACACAATTAGTTATAAGTTAATATCTACACATCACTGCCTCAAATATACACGACACGTAGAATGAATGCATAGGAGAATTATTACATAACACATACAAATAAGAAACAAAATATTTATAAAACAAAATATAATTGGGTTATGGTAAGGGGTAGGTGAGTCCATTGGTCCTGACTAGTCGATTAAATTCGAGACTTTCTAGATGGGATCTGGTGTGATTCACAGCTGCTGGGGGTGAGTTTCTGGTCTATAGAAATTCGACATGTCATAATTATTAATACCATAACATAATTAAGAAAGAAAATAATAAGGAAGTAATAGGTTTATATATATATTGAACATTCACCATAACATAATTCAGTTTCACGAATTTGCAGAGGTATTGGTTGGAGTCATAGTATTGAGATAAATTGTAGATATCTCTCGAATTTAGACTGTAAGGCTAGGGAGTACTTCAACCAATACTAGACTTATAAGTCTCAATAATTTAGTAAATACACCTTCTGTGTATTGTTTTCAAATATTTAACCTGAATAATACCACCTTTTCAGCTAGTTTTAATATGGTCAATTAGGGTGGTTAGGCTGTGCTATATACTAAATACTTGAATTCATTGGAACTCTTTGACGAGAAAAAGAAAAGGTACTAACAGGGGCGAAAGCTTTTCGAATGAAGTTTTCTCCTTTGCAAGTAGAAAGCTATAATCTGGTGTTAAGCCTTCTATGTGTGAATGTACTAAGTAGTATAATATTATTCTTTAACTATATTTAATTGTTCCTTGGAAATGAGCACGGACGTGAATACTTAGCTTCTAAAAATATTATTGTAAAATCTTGTTCGAAATTTATTACTAAATGAAATCATTACCCTTAGGTGTATTAAAAATATCCAAAATTTTAGGGATTAGTATTCCTTAAGGTAATAGTAAAAAGGGAAGTGCGACAAAAGACAATCAATACTGTGGTTACTCAGAATCGTGTACCGGAGGTACATGTAGTTATAAATTACTATGGAATTTTCTTTCAGCTTCTACGAGTAGATTTAATTTAATAAATAGTAGTTAGAAACGTGTACCACTTGTGATGGACATATATGAGAACCACTTCACCTCCTTCGCGATTCAGTAAAGTATTTTAATATTTATTACTTTGTAACACTTTATTATACGGCATGGGGAAGGTTAATTTTGCTTCTTACAGCAACAAAGGAGTTCAAGAAAGAGTACTGCATCACTGTGGGTTATAATGTACACCGGTTAGCTATTTTATATGGTTGCATTATATAATTAGATAATATATAATTTAGAAAGAAGAATAGATCTACAATAGGTGAGATTGATAGAATAGAAATTAGGGATATTTACAGGAGTTTAATTACATGATAATTCACAGTCCAAAAGAAGACTTCAAAGGTTAGTGACATGATTTTCTTATATTCGCCATTTTGGTTTAATTACTTGAACAATTATTTTATATTTTGAATTTTATTTAAACCTAAAATGAATTCTTTTATCAATAGACATATCATTAGAGTGGAGTATTTGAAACCAACATGGCCTTCCTAGTTAATATAATCGGTGACACTTAGGAATTACTAATGTTTTACACAATTATTAAGAGATATTTATAAAGTCACTTATTGTATAACTAGAGTAAACTTTAATCACTTTATGGTTTATAATTGTTTATGGAATGTCAGTGGAAGCTTTTGACAGTTGCTTGATGTCAACTAATGATGTTTTTCTTATTGTGATTTTTCGGTTTTCCTTGATATTTTATAGTGCTATGTGAATTTTAACATAATTTAGGATGAATTATTTCTTCCAGGTTGTATTAGAAATATAAGCAGATACACCTCCATACTTATTGTACATTTTCCTTGTTATTTTTATATTGTGTGAGTTTCAGATCTTCGAGTTAAGTTGTTTCTTCATATACCTAGTATTAGAAACTTAAGCAGATATGCGTAGTTAATCTATAGTAGGCCAAATCAGTTCACTTATGATTTGAAAACAGACAGAAACTGGTTATAACTTGTTATTGAAAGTAATTCATACTTAACCAGGTTGTGTTTGTCCATTTCTTAAGCTGAATAGTAGAGTTGTTTAGATAATAAGTGTAGTTAGTTCCGCGGAACTTCGTCGTGAGATTAGAGTTATTTCAAGAACATGAATATACTAATCTTGCACCAGTTGACTTTACACAATCTGTAGTATTTTCATAAGCGAGTGTCTATTCAAGGAGTTGTTATGAATTTAAGGGACCTCACAAACCCCTTCTAAGTGTAGCCTCCTAAGAAGATACTCATTGGTGATTATATCCTACTGCAAGCAGGAACACTTCACATGCAGCAAAGATCTTTATGCACACTCTACAACTGTAATTGATGAGCAATGTTTTGTAGGCCAACAAAACATTGTGTTATTGATTCAACTCACCACATCAATCTTACATAGTTAACTGGGACTAAATTAGTATTGCAAGTTAATTAGCTAGGCCCTACCACTTCCTTAATCCTTTCTTTTTCAACTAATCATTTCCTTCCCATTCCTTCTAACTTTAAACAAATTATAGGGAAATATTTCTGTGATACTATTTCACTCCAGCATGATTAGTATAATTGAAACAGTTTAATTATGATAAATGAATTTAATAACCTAACTCTTGGAATTCCATGGGAGGAATAATATGGGAATGATTCTCATCATTTCAATGTATGTAGGCACCCGGCACTGATGGAATATCATGGGTGTTTCCGTTGATACCCTATGAGGAGTAGGAGCACTTATGGGACCCCTTCGTGTAAATTCTGGCTCTGTCTGATACTAGACTGGTGTGACATTACTTGTTGACCACTTATGAAATTCTTGGATAAAGAGGTTGTGAAATAATTGTGATATAATTAATGACTTGAGTACATCTCAATAATTTATAAAAGAGTCTCAGTACCATTATAATTATAGGCTTAGTCCTATCATATACTGAGGTTTAACCTTCTACTAAGAATGAAAAGTAACATACTAATTGAAGTGTTCAATTATTATTGATTAATGTTGGACTGAATGGTTGTACCTAATTACTGTATAGGACTTAAAACCGTTTTGAATCCAATATCCCATCTGAAGGGAATGCACATAGTGGTTGGCATTCATTTTAGTTGAGGCGTTTGGTATGGAGCCTACTAACTTCTACAAAATACAAAATTTGTAGAGGCAGATTTCCTAATTCCTTTATTCCTTATAGTCAAATATATATGTAGCATCTTTAATTCAGGAAGAACTGAATTGTCTTCCTTAGGTTTAAGGTATTTAAGAATAAACTTTATTATGTTTAATCATCTGATCAAGACCTTTATTCAGCCACAGAAATAATTAATTTAAATTAACCAAAGTCATTTACCCATTTCTGTAAATAGTCTCTTTCCTCTAAAAGACTCGGGTTACTTATAAACATAACGTAGGAGAGACGATCATTGGCCAATCAAATCTTCAATATAGAGGGTTGCAAAAGGGGGGTTAGTTACAGTAGGAAGGTATTACAAGTTTTCAAGTGCGTTTACTTCTCACATTGTCTTATACAACGTGTAATTTAAAGGGTATATACATACCAAGTGCATGGCTTCTTTGGAAGATAACAAACGATATTGCAAGGGTTTTGTAATCATAAATCTACGTGTTGAGAACTTATTACAAATTCCAATACACAATACCAGATACCGAATTTTTCAAATTAAGAAGAACGAAAAGAATTATCGTGTTATTGGCAAGTGACGTGGAAAGTTATTGACCCTCGTAGTGCTGTGACACGTTTGTTATGATTGGTATTCAAGAAATATATGAAATCAATAATTTGATATCAATTCTTTATGTCAGTTATTTTGTGCTCAAACTGTGCATAGAGACTCCATACCAGATGTTGTCTTCAGCCCTTTTGGATAGATATGGGGTTTCCGTTACAAGTTGTATAGACTTGCCAGTCTTTATTCTTGGAAATGAATGAACCGATTTCGTTGAATAATTTGGAAAGAAGGTAATAGTCATAGCCAATATAAAGCGGAAAACTTTAAATTGCTTTTACAGTCCTTTAACTCGTCTTCGAAACATTTTTGGTCTCTTTTCGATATCGTACGTATATGCATAGTTTTTATAAGAATTGGCAACGTCTAATTAAGTAGGTCTGTGTCTGCATGTAGGTGGCTTGAATATGAATAAGAAAAATTAATTTGAAAAGAAATTAAAGTTTTAATAATTATAAAACAAAATTTTATATTGGTTCAGTATAATTAATTGAGATTTTTATTCTTTTTTTTTTATTCAATGATGAGCCCACTCTTGACCTCAATCTCGCCTGATGGTAAAATGAGGTGGTGAAATGAGGTTGAAGAGAAATTGAGAGACTGCCTCGTTGGTTAAGTGATCGCAAACGCGATGCTGAGCACGGGGCCTCGGGTTCGACTTCCGGATTGCGCAAAAAGTACTATTGGATTTTTCTGTAAGGAATTTCTCTGTACTAGCCCGGAGTTTGGAATTTAGAGGTATTCCTCGAAGCGCTACCATTTTGAAGCGCACCTAATGAAGCGCTCCGTTTTTATTCCTCGGAGCGCTCCTTTTAGTAGCGCTCCCGATACCATGTTATACTAAAATGAGCACTCCGAGGAATAAAAAAGGAGCGCTTCATTAGGTGCACTTCAAAATAGTAGCGCTTCGAGGAATACCTCGGAATTTAACGATGTTATACCCGCGTGCCTCGGAAAGCATTATAAGCCGTTGGTCTCAGCTGTCATTTGACATCTCTGACAGTCATTCCGGGTAGTCAGAAGACAGGAAATCTGAAACTGGTCTAGCCAAGGTGTCTTGCGTTACACAGCTACTAGGTAATGGAGGTGAGATATACAACGTGTAATTTAAAGGGTATATACATACCAAGTGCACGGCTTCTTTGGATGATAACAAACGATATGGCAAGGGTTTTCTAATCCTACGTTTACATGTGTGGAGCATATTAGAAATTTCAATACATTGATACCAGAGACCGAATTTTTCAAATTAAGAAGAACGAAGAGAATTATCGTTTTATTGGCAAGTGACGTGGAAAGTGATGACCCTCATAGTGCTGTGACACGTTTGTTATTACTGGTATTCAAGAAACATATGAAACCAATAATTTGAGGTCAATTCTGTGAGTCACTTATTTTGAGCTGAAACTTTGCATAGAGATTCCATACCAGATATTGTATTCTGTCCTTTTGGATAATAATATTAATAATAATGTTGATTTATTTTATATATTATATATTTTATAGGATAGATATGGGGTTTCCGTTACACATTGTATAGTCACTGCATATAAAACACTAATACGGCTACATCCGGTAAGACTCAACGCCGACCCCAACTTGGTTGAGAAAAAGCTAAGTAGATGATGATAAAAAATAATATTCATTTGTTACTAAAGTAAGTATCATAGTATTTTAATAAACAATCGTTATAGTTACCTAAATCCCGGGAAAAAACACTCAAACAACAAAGTCACAACAGTCACCCCTTCATCTTACTTACTTTGGTGAATTTATGGCAACTACACTTAGTCCGTTCCCTGCTACAAATGATGTAACCGAAACCAAAAATAATTAGTAGCAACTATTCAAATAATTACTACCAGCACACACAGGCACGCAGTAACTAATGAAAATCAATTACGAAGTCGGAAATATTCCCATGAAATACTCTCATCTATATCGGGAATATGCATAATAACGCTGTAAAGCGGCTATTCATCAAATCTACTGTTAGTCACGGCCTCATTGGAGCCTTTTAATCAACGCGCATCGCATTCAACAGATTTGCAGCCAGTTATAATTCATTATGGCGGTTAAGTGGGCTGGGATTAGTATTCCACATTTAATCAGGTAAAGCGTATTGCCGTCTATTTCGATGAAAATTGTTAGCCAGTATTGATGGCGTAATTGAAATGATTTTATTTTTTTAAAGTGATAAACATTAAATGGATTTTTAAGGCTGATTTCTATATAGTAGAATCCGATTAAAATCACATCAAAGGGAAGTGACAATCACGTCGTACATTTGAGAAAAAAAAAAACAAAATGTTTACTATGTATACTGGATGTCAGTTTACACATACTCGTAATTCCTTAAATGCATTTACGAAAGTCACAAATTTCGTAAATGACATACCCAGATGGTTACTTTTGAGCACGCAATGCAAAAACGTCGGATTCAAAACGCTTCGCAAGAGCGTAGGCGTAGTGTGTAGTTCTTTGGAGTTTATTTAATTTTCTCATTTTAGTGAAAGTAATCAATTCACTAGAAATGATTACTTTTTGTGATTATGTAGCGTCAATAGCCTAATGGCTAAGGTGTCGGACTTGCGATCGAAAGTTCGCGGGCTCGAACCCCACCCATTATTTACACAAGCATATTTAGCTTAGTTGTAGGGGTTAATAAGATTGTTGGTAGTGTGAATTCTACCCACATTGCTAGTTTTCTTTTTTTATTCTGAAATAATTAAAACTGCGAAATATTTGCTTTGGAAATAGCTGACGAAAAAAAAATCCACTACTAGTCCAGAATCATGTCTTGAATCCATGGTATCCGTTTTTTCGTCAATATCACTTTCACCCTGTATAGGTTTGCCCCTAACGCAGTCAGATTTCTACATAGGGAATTCCTTCTATGTGATATGTTCTGACCAGTGTTTGTCGTTTAATGAGGTAAAAATCCTATACCAGGAGTATTGGATTTTTACTCGGTCTTATGCCAAACACCAAGCGTCAACAGTTTCCCTCCGATAACAAAGGTGTATAGTTTAGATAGAAACACAGCAAATTGTGTGCAAATAAAGATGCATATATCCATTTTAAATCGAGCCACGTTCCAGAACGTACAAACCGTCATTGCTGGGAAAATTGTACGAAATAATAATCTATACATATAATAAAATTGTAGAAAAGTGGTGTCTGTACAATGGAAATATATAAAAAAAGTAGCAGGGGTTGTTATTATATCGATGCCGAACCCGAAATTGTAATTAATTTTTTTTTGCCTGTGTGATTGTGCACGCTAATATCAGAAACGGCTTATTAGACTTAGATGCGGTTTTCACGAATTTATTGCAGTAAGTTTCAATTAACATTTAGTGTTTATTTCATGTCAATCGGTTCATAAATAAAAAAGTTATGTCAATTTAAAAAGTCACGGCGAACATTTGTTAAGGTACTAATTAATTTTTCTAGCAATTCTTTTATTTTGTAAAGTTGGTACGTTTGGTTTACATGTCTTAACACTTATTATTTAAACTGTGATAATTTTAGACTGTATAATAATCTGTAAGTATTTATAATTTAATTGTTTACGATAGTACGTGTTTACTAAATAACTGTGTGTTAAGTAGTAAGTACTATTTTATTGTAAGAATGCCTCGAAGAAGATCCAACCTCTCACAATGTAGCAGAAATGCTAAAAGGATGAGATTAGTTCGATCACAGGAATCTGAGGAAGGTCGTGGGGCAAGGCTCTCTGCAACTCGGGAACATCAGGCTAGGTTTCGTGCTGCAGAAACTTTGACTCAGCGAGAATCTCGACTGAGTTCAAATCGTTCTCGAATGATGACAACTCCAAATAGGGAAAACGAGGAACAACGAAAGGCACGTTTATTTGTCGATTGCGAAGCTCACGCGCTATTGCGTGAGTCTGAGACTTTTGCTGACAGGGAAACCCGCCTGAGCTCTCAGAGAGTACGGACAACGTGGCAGTTTGGCGTATTAAATTTTTTTCGATCCAGGAGAGATATCCACCCGTCATCCACCTTGATGTTCATCTTGAAGGTGGACAAAGAATATACTTCAACCCTGATAATGTAACGGAGCGTTTGGACAACCCAAGACGAACCACTCTGCTCGCTTTCTTTAATCTTTGCGAAACAGACGCATTTGCTAAGACACTCTTATAGAACGAAGTTCCATCGTATTATACCTATAATAAACAACAGGGTATTATTAACCGCAGAAGACGTGGAACAGTTGTAGTAGGTGAACCAGGTATTTTTAAAGATCATGTCATTAGTAAGGTTTATACGGTTCATCCAAATAACTCCGAATGATTTTACCTGCGCCTACTGCTGCACGTTGTCCGACGGCCTACTTTTTTTGCCGATCTTCGAAAGGTTGACAATATCGTACACCCTACATACCAAGCCGCTTGCCGGGCACGTCACTTGCTGAATGGGGATCAACATTGGGATGGTGCTTTGTCAGAAACAAGTATTAGCGAAAGTCCTCATCGGTTGTAACATTTGTTTGCAGTCATCCTGGTGTTTTGTGCACTTTCTGACGCTGCACAGTTGTGGTATAAGTATCAGAACAAATTGGCTGAGGATTTTTTTAGGCATGTACAACTTAATGATAACAACTCAATTGAGGAGAGATTACGTGAAAGTCAATTGAATCGTTGTTTGTTGGTTATTCAAGATATAGTTACATCTATTGGGGGTAATCCTATTTCTCAATATGGCATGCCGGAGGCATCATTTGACGGTGAACGTATTAATAGAGTTTACGCGATGGAAACCAACTATGATCCAATTGACCTAGCCAAAATTTTACAAACTGATGTCTCGAGGCTAACTGATGAACAGCGTTTGATATTTGATCGGGTGTCACGCAGCGTTGATAGTACTTTGGGAGAAATGCTATTTGTAGATGCACCCGGTGGAACGGGTAAAACATTTCTTACGAAAGTTATTTTGGCGAAGGTACGAAGCCAAGGTAAAATTGCGCTTGCTGTCGCTTCATCAGGCATAGCAGCCACATTGTTGCCAGGTGGGAAAACTGTTTATACAATGTTCCGATCGATTTAGACCGCACAGAAAGCCCTGTTTGTAATATTTCAAGAAAAAGCGATAAAGCTAAGGTTCTTCGTGATTGTAGCCTTATTATATGGGATGAGTCCACAATGGCCAATCGAAAAGCAGTAGAAGCAGTAGACAGAACGTTGCATGATGTCAAGCAAAATGATCAACCCATGGGTGGCATTACTATGCTTTTTTGTAGCGATTTTCGTCAGACTCTCCCTGTAATACCACGTGGAACAACAGCTGATGAAGTTAGAGCCTGCCTAAAGAGTTCTCGACTGTGGCATTACAATATCCCTTTGCATTTGACATTAAATATGCCTGTGCAAATTGGAGGCAAAGAAAATGCTCAAGAATTTTCAGATTTGCTACTTGAGATTGGTAACGGTGTGTATCCGCAGGAACAAGGAAAAGTTGTTCTTAATGAAAACCTATGCAACATAGTTTCATCAATACGAGACCTCATATCATCTGTGTATGGAAACGCAACGCAAATATCAACTTGCGAAAATTCCTGGCTTTGCGAAAGAGCTATTTTGACGCCACGAAACGATCAAGCAGCAACAATAAACGCTGACTGTTTGAGCTATGTTCCGAGGGATTATGTTGAGTATATCTCCATTAACAGAGTCATGGAAGAAGGAGAATCTACAAGCTACCCAGTAGAATTTTTAGAATCCCTCAATGCTCCTGGACTACCAGCACATAAAATAAAATTAAAAGTAAGCGTACCCATAATGCTTCTTAAAAATTTAAGCCCCCCAAAACTTTGCAATGGCACCAGGTTAAAAGTGACCAATTTACAACGAAATCTGATAGAAGCAGAGATTTTAACAGGGTGTGGAAAAGGTGAAAGTGTTTTCATTCCTTGGATTCCTTTCATTCCAAACAATTTTTTATTTAGTTTTAAACGAGTGCAGTTTCCAGTCAGCCTATGTTTTGCGATGACAATTAATAAAGCCCAAGGTCAGACGCTGAAAGTTGTGGGTGTAGATCTAAGTATCAGCTGTTTCTCGCACGGTCAGTTGTATGTGGCTCTGTCACGGGTTAACAATCCTAGGAGCCTATATGCTTTCATCCCCGATGGCCATTCGTCAAATATCGTATACAGAGAAGCATCACTGTAAAGTAAATTTTTAGCAACCTACCCAAACGACGGTATATGTAATTCAAAATATGCTGCCCGAAAAGTCACTATTCCACGCGGATGAAGTCGCAGGCACAGCTAGTAAATAATAAATGTTTTATTGATGATTGTATGTCACGAAAATGAGTGTAATTGAATGATACTTAAATACAACAGCTATGACTGGACTTCATTGTTTTAAAATAGAACATCATAAGCGATATGTATGTATTTGAACTGAAATTACTTAAATAATAAAGTTAGTCAATGCAACTGAAGGTATAATAAACGGATTCCAAGTAAATATAATATATGTAGTTCTTCATATAATTGCAATGCAATTGGTCACAGCAACTGCTTTAGCCGGAAATTTAAATATTACGTACCTACCTAGTAGTAAACCTACACAACATTAAAAAGGTCGAAAATTAAAGCCACCACAAAGCCAAATGGTAAAAAAGATATATTCGGTTTTTAACACGTAAAAAAATTGGCCAAGTGCGAGTCAGACCATGAAGGGTCCCGTAGTAACTACGCAAAATAACTTTGTTTTTCATGGTGTTTGTATGACAAAGTAGTATTTGCGATTTTACCAATTTGGAAGCATATATCTTTTAAACGATTAACTTTATGAAAAAGTAGTTTTAGAAACCTCTGTTATTTTTAAAGACCTGCCTATAGAGACCACACACGTATAGGTTTGATGAAAAAATATATATTTTTAGTTTCAGTTCCATGTATGGGGAGTCCCCCTTAATTTAATTCATTTTCGTCTTAAAATCGGAAAGCGGTTCACAGAATAAATCTACCTACTAAGTTTCATATGTGTAGTGCTAATAGTTTGGGAATAAAATGGCTGTGGCATATGGACGGACGGACAGACAGACAGACATGACGAAATTATAAGTGTTCCATTTTTGCCATTCGGCTACGGAACCCCTTAAAAACTGTGCCTCATAGCCGTGCCAAATAAGCCAGTGTAGTATACTCGTATATGCCAAATAACTAGTTTCAGTCAATGGATAATTATGGTGATATATTATGTTCAGTATTTGCTTTAGGATAGATAACACAGCCCCTTTCCCTTGTGTTTTTATATTTAACTCTGACAGTTGCTCGTAACAGCCGCACGTTTCGATATATAAGGTTAAGCAATGCTTGGCGAGGGCGGTCCGTGTATGAATGACCATCTTATCATATTGAGAATCATCCGTGCCACGGAAAGCGCGTTGAACCGTTGGTTCCGGCTATCAATATACCGAAAAACTATATTAGTACATGTAACTGCTTAAGATAACATATTAGGAGACAATCCGTTCTGTTAGAAATTACGTTCAGAAGACCGTAATACGCAACACGCACTACGCGTAACCGCAGCTTAATTTTTTGAACAGAGAAGTTTAAATGAGTAACGAATAAAGGGCGTCTTATTTTGAAGTGTGTTTGAAATAATAAACCCCTACGGCTAATTATATTTGACGCCAGCTATCAATGGTCCTATAAAGTCGTCTAGATGGCCCGTACAATCGATTGAGACATTTAACGTTGACGCGCCCACTAATTGGGTGAGGACAGGGAGGTGAAGGGACAAATTGCTGTTTTAGGGCGACAATAAATTGATACCGGCCGAGGGAAATTACCATACAACCCTGAACGTATTTCACAATTGCTTTAATTACTGATGCCCGATGGTGGCAAGTGCTGACAATGGGTACGTTCACCCTACGTGGTTATGTTTTCTTAACAATTGGTAGGTGTTGGTGGCGCCAACCGCAGAACTGGTGCTTAAGTGTTTATTTGAATTCGTGGGGGCAGGAATGTAATTATTGGTTAAGAATCTTTGATTGATGTTTGCGCTGTTAGAATCATCGCCTTCCTTTTTTAATTTTCTGTTGGAAAGGCGTATACGGTGAATCGGTACAAGTTACATGCTAGTACTATTTTTGATTTTATTTTATTTATTACTGTGAAGGTGGAGGAAAACATCGTGATGAAACCATGTTCCAGGACCGAATATATTAGTTTCGTGTCTCAGCAGTGGGAACATAACCAGTTATTTATGATGAATACTAACTATATAGGTACCGTAACCTAACTTACTTTTTCACCTTTTTTCGTTTTAACTATACCAGATAACTCCAAAACACAACAGAATAATTGGACTAATTGGGCGCTCTATTGGTAATGAAAGCACAATTCTTTTTATAACCAATCGAACTCTGGAAACGCGATGTGAAAGCAATGGGATGAAGATTTTATCCAACGCTGTGTATTGCTGTACTCGATTCAATAGGATTCAGACACAAAGGATGCTAGAGTTACTTCATTTTTTTCCCAACAATGTCGAGGTTAGTCTTACCGGATGCAGCTAAATTACAGTATTTTACATGGAGACACTGCCTATTTAACCTTAGCAACCCCGTAGTTGGTATCTCTGTTGGCTTAGTATTTTTCCGAAGCACAAAGGAATTTCGATATGTTACGCGACCTCAGCAAGCGTTGTGTTTCTTGCCGTGGAATTTCTTGCCGGTTTTTCTCACTAACTTCTGACGTTTTATGGGTACCCATGTAGGCCTATGTAATAATAATAATATAATAAATATATATTTTTAAATGTTTATATTTTTTATATTAATATTTAAAAATGTAATTTATATGTACATAGACTAAATAAATGGAATATAATAATAATATATTTTATTGTGAAAATTAGGCTTTCTTTTTTTTAACGTGGTAAAATTATCAAATATGTCCTCCCACCCCGGGCAGGGTGGGAGGGACTGTCAGACTTTTACTGACTAAAATCCATGGTGTTCCTTCAATAACCCTTTACGTACCGGGGTCACGGTAATGGGATAAGTCCCACGACCCCGGCAGGCTTCGGCCCTCTGCAGGGGGGGCCTCGTCATGTTGCTGACGCTCTTTGAGGCGCGCGTGGAACACAACGCGCCGTCGACCCGGGCATGGTCCATGGTCGGACAGCGAGTTGCCCTTCACTCGCTGTCCGCATGCCCGCGCCTACGGTGGCCGGAGATCGTCGGCCAACGTCCAACGCCGTGGGCGTCTACCACTGCGGCTGCACTGGAGGGAGGACGCCATCCTCTCCCTCACGCGGCCCGCCTCCTCCTTCGGAAGCATGACTGCTTCGCAGAAGGAGGCGACCGCTTCCCACTCCCTCTCGCCCCGCAGCATGGCCTCGACCAATGCCGGGCGCGAGAGGTCTCCGCCTATCGCCGCCGTGAGGACACGTCGGTGCTCTGCCCAGGCGGGGCAGTCTTGCACCGTATGCTCTACTGTGTCCTCAGGGCGACCCTCGCAGTGATGATACCGGTGTACCTCCCGAAACTTCCATGTCAGGTGAGGACCTGCGTCATGCGGTAGGTCAGGACGCCGTGACGCCGATCTAGCCACTCCTCAAAGAGGGGTCTTACCGCCGCAATTGCGGCGTGCCCGGTGAAACTTAGGCTAGATTACATTTCAGTGTTGACATAGCACAGGCATTAATTGTGTTTTAATCTGTTGAGTTCTGATTTCCCAGATAGGCTACAAAATAGCTTGTGTTTAGGAAATATAGTTCCGGACCCCAGTATTGGACATATTTTACAAATAGCACGCTCAAGCAAAAAATAAATATGCAATAGAGAAAATAAAAAAAATGCATGACTGGTGAATAAAATAGCATGCATAACTAATAATAGAACTATTTCTGAATTATGTAAAAAACTAGTATCTTGGTATAGTTAGTATGTTTGATTGGTGTGTTTAATGTTCTGTGTGTGAGCATGTGAAATAACTTTGATTGATTGATTGGTTGCTTGGCCATGGAGATCAACCCATGCCGCTGTTGTATTTAGGCTCGAGTAACATAATTTTATTGCTAAACTTTAATGACGTAACAGAATTTAAAACCTTCATAAAATTTTTAAAGGAATGTTTTTGCAATGGTAGCAATAGTAACCTCACGTTCATAAAACAAATGAAAATCATTTCAGAACAACAACGCAAAAATCGTAAAAGCAGACGTTCATTCGCGCACCACTGACCACTCATCCACTCACTCACGCAAGTACATTCTCATACATTCACTAAAAAGAACATAATTGAATGGTCCACAACACGTGCACGAAAACCTAAACACCATTTACAATCTATGGGAGCTGCTACCCTGGGGTTATTTTGGCCGACTATAAATTAATTTCGGCACAGAGCACTGCAGTTAAGCCTCCATACATTTTAATTGCTTCCATTATCGGCTATTCTGCAAAATGGCGACCTGATGACAATGGAACCCCCACCCCCATGATAGTGTTTTGATAAAAGACTTTATAAGGATTAATACATTTTTGTGAGTGCAAATTAGGCTTTGTAGTTATTATGGCTAATTTAATTAATAAAATTTCTATTAAATGCTGATAGCTAGTCGCCCCACGCCATTTTCGTAATTTAAATCCAACTCACTCGCAATACCAATATAATATATTATATTATGTTGCTTAATAAGTACTGTCTTGTCCAAAAAGCCTAAAGCTAATTTAATCTTCGAAGGAAGACCTATAACAAAAAATATAGATAACCTAAAAATAAAATTAGAGATTTATTTATCATAACAAAAATAGACTTTAAACACATTGTTAGTCTGTATGTTTTCACATGTTTCCCTTTTCATGAATACTGAAATCGGCTCTACATTCACCCACGAAAAAAGGCATCTAAAATAAGGACAAAAGGGCCAAACCCGAATATTCACCCCACCATTATTTCTAATTAAATTCATAAAAATATCCAATCTTGTGTATTCAGATGGTCTTTTCACAAAAAGTAAATTTATTCAATATGTTAATTAGGTTTAATTGCGATTCGTTTCAACAACGAGATCAACATGTCGAAAATAATGAAATTATTCAGTTGCACTCAAAAACAATAGCGAGGATCGTGTTACTGTTCGTTTGGTCACATGAGTATACCTACTCATGTGGTTTGGTTTTGACATTAAACTTACATAATTGGTTTTGAATTAGGAGTCACCTGTAAGATCAAGCAATGCTTGCCGAGGATTAGGCTGCGTTTCCACCAGAGATGTGCGAAGATGCGTAGCGAGGGATGTGTTTGTAAAGAACCAATAGAATCACTTCATTTACCTCGCGTCGGTCAGCGCAGCTCTGGTGGAAACGGCTCAGCGGAGCTAGATTTTAGCGCATACAAAACAAGCGAGGGATGTGTGCGAGGGATGTGTGCGAGAGATGTGTTGCGAGGGATGTGTTGCGAGGAATGTGTGTTGAGAAGGATGTGTTGCGAAGTTTGCGCATCCTAGAACCACACATTAATGCGCATTTTCACAGCTCCGCTACACATCCTCGTAGGCACATTTTCATCGCACAGCTTTGGTGGGAACCCCCACACATTTTCACAGCACAGCTAGACATCCTCGCACGACACATTTCCATCGCACACCTCTGGTGGAAACGCACCCTAAACGTGGACGAGGATGGACCATCTTAACACATTGACATTTCCCCGTGCCTCAGAAAGCACACTAAGCCGTGGGTTCCAGCTGTCATTTGTACGGTGGCCGGCACATCAACCTACTCCAATCTGTCAAAATACTTTAATAGATTTACAACTTTATTACAACACTAGCTGACCCGCCACGACTTTGTTCGCGTGGTTTCCTACCCCTACCTAACCGATACCACTACCCCTATCCTACCGATACCCTACCCATACCTTACTCTACCCTATCAATACCCTACCCCTACCCTACCCCTACCCTACCCCTACCCCTACCCTACCCCTACCCTACCCTACCCCACCCCTACCCTACCCCTACCCTACCCCTACCCTACCCCTACCCTACCCCTACCCTACCCCTACCCTACCCCTACCCTACCCCTACCCTACCCCTACCCTACCCCCACCCCAACCGCTACCCTACCCCTACCCTACACCAACCCTACCCCTACTCTACCCCTATCCTACTCTCCATTTTATTTAGAAAACGTTTGTATAGGAAATAGAAAAAGGGCTGTTTTGAGGGTTTTCCCGGTTTTTTTTTTAATTTTTTTGATCTTTTAAACCTTCCCTAGACCTCTACGAACATTTCAAAACCAAGATAAGATAAATCCGTTCAGCCGTTCTCGAGTTTTAGCGAGACTAACGAACAGCAATTCATTTTTATATATATAAGATTAAGATTTCAGTAAAATTTTTGTTTCTTTGCATGAAGTAGGGTTTAAATTATAAAGTTTATTACGATTTTTTGTTAAATTATTTTTATTTATTTCACAAATAAAAAAGGCAAGTATCCGTACCAAAAAGGATAGTTGTCCTTTTTTTTTTTTTTTTTTTTTTTTTTTTTTGTTATCGGGGGGAAACCTTCAAAAGGCGCCTGGACTTTCGGGGTAAAGACCAGGGAGTGTGGGATTCTTACCTCACTAAAACCACCCCGGTGATCACCATCAGCACATATAAAAGACCCCGTTACCTCTAAAAAGACCACACCGGAGTGTCCTAGTGAATTTTGCGGATAGTTGCCCTGGGGCAACTGCACTTATATATATTACAGAAAACCAAATTAATGGTTATAGATCGCGCTGGCAAGATGACAAGTGCCCATGATTGTATCCAGGGGATAACAAAATAGACAAGGTGAACACTTTCATTTATCTGAGAGCTCAAATAAGCAATGGAGGTAGTAGGTAGTGTCCTAGAGATCAAACGTCATATTTCTGTGGCTATAGAGGCCTGCAGGTCATCTGGAAAAACCGTAACCTCAGTTTTCAGACCACGACTAGATAAGATTCGACTGGTAAGAGCTCTCATCCTTCCCATTTTCTTGTACGGCGTAGAAACATGTACCATACGAGCCCGAGAGAGGCAAAGAATAAATTCATTTGTGATGTGGTGCTGGACGCGAATAATTGAGATACCATGGACGGCTAAACTATACTTTGGCCACATAATGCGGAGAGGGGATGACAGCTTGGATGAACTGGTAGTTGTTGGCGGAGTAGAAGGCTAGAGAGCCCGAGGTCGCTCACCAACCAGATGTTCTGAGCAAGTAAAGGATGCATGAGCCTCAAATATTTCACCTGGCAGTGAGGGCGGCGATGACCAGGGACCAGTGGAGGACCTTTATCAAAGCAACAGACGCCAGTGATCACGATCCTCAGTAACGAGGGAATGATCAGAGTGAGAGTACTTAATAAAAGGTTGTTAATTAAATTAATACAAGTTTGTTTCTATGCGAAAAAATCTGGAGAGGCATCTATCCTCACATGAGGCAAATATCCCCCGAAGCATTTTGACGTTAGGCTTCTATCCGCTATAGTAGGCAAGTATCCCACTTTTTTCTTTTTATTCAAAACTAATATCCTTTACATTAAAAAGAAAATGGGCTTATATGTAAGATTAATGACCAAAGTTTCAATATACAAATTCATTTCAACATTAAAAAGTACATATTTTAATGACAGGGCTTTTTTGAAAAGTGGCGCAACTATCCGGCTTTTACCCTACTACATTTTAGCATTTGATAATTTGCCATTTTATATTACCTGTATAGAAATGTACGAGTATTATAATAGATATAAGTAGTATGTAGACGTAGGTATATTCCGTGAACTTGAGTAGGTATCCTTTACCTTCATTCTTTTGAGTCATTATAAAAATGACATTCAAATCTCTCTTCGACAGAATGTAAACACGAATGACGAAATATGGGTATCTAACCGTTCGCAAAGCACATGGGTTATGTTATATTATAGAACCTACATCATAGTTTGTTTTGACGTCATAATAAATGAATGAAACTACAGTTGAGTTTCCATTTCAGTGGGAATGAAACAACCGAAATGAAATTGGAAAGAATATTCATCGAGTTAGAAATATGTTCGGTTTACCAGTTACACGTCCGCTTTGTTTGCTCCACTAACTGTTAGTGGAGCGACATTCCACCTGGATATGAATGCTGAAACTAACGGTTTATGACTTCATGGCTTCGGGCTTTTAAATGAACATTTTAATATCTATCGTGCCTTTAACGTAATTCTGAAAAGGTACGCACTTTAGATATATTTTGTACTAGCTTCCGCCCGCGACTTCGTTCCCGTGGAAAAAGAATCCCCCGATTTTGAAACATTCTTCATTAGTGCTCCGCTCCTATTGGTCTTAGCGTGATGATATATAGCCTATAGCCTTCCTCGATAAATGGGCTATCTAACACTGAAAGAATTTTTCAAATCAGAACCGTAGTTCCTGAGATTAGCGCGTTCAAGCATACAAACAAACAAACAAACAAACTCTTTAGCTTTATAATATTAGTATAGATATAGCCTATAGCCTTCCTCGATAAATGGGCTATCTAACACTGAAAGAATTTTTCAAATCAGAACCGTAGTTCCTGAGATTAGCGCGTTCAAGCAAACAAACAAACAAACAAACAAACATACTCTTTAGCTTTATAATATTAGTATAGATGATAAGGTTAAAACTCAATTGGGTAAATTTGACAGATTCGGATAGCTTGATGTGCTGGCGACTGTACGTCTTTATAATAATAATATTTCACAACTTTCACACAACGCCATCTAGTCTCAAACTAAGCAGAGTTTGTGCTTTGAGTACTAGACAACTGATAAATATACTGTACCTATACATATTTCTAAATACATATATATTATAGATAAATTACACCCAGACAAAGAACAAATGATCGTGCTCATCACACAAACATTTGTCCTGGGTGGGAATGGAACCCACGACCATAGGAGTCAGGGCCACTGACCACTAGACCAACAGGCATGTCATACTCATTACGGTTTGTTAGAAGCCAGAATATCTCACACCAGTCTTGAATAGGGGCATCAAGTTACGTAGCTACTGAGTTAGAGGAGATGGATGGAGGGCAGCTCCACCCAATATAGTAGGGAAAACGCTAGCAGATTATGTAGGTATAGTTTTTTTTAAATTACCTAGTAATTAACGTGGTTTAAACTCACTTATACGCTGCACAAGCTGGAATACCTACTTGACTACGAACCTGCTTGAGAGTTTGTTGAACCACTTCTTCCGAGCTAAAACATTAGGAAGTGGTGACGGGCGGGCGTTTCGGGAGACTGTCTTCACGTACATTTTTGTCGTTCAAAAAGATTTAGCAGCCTAATAAAAAATCTTAAAATATAGTATAGTATCAAATCAGTTTACGTACTCATAGTTTTTTACTACATCAAATTCGTAAATATATAAAAAAACACTGTTAAGTATTCATAAACAGTCTCAAAGAGAAGCATTCTCATACCAATGAGCCTTTGTGATATACAAAAACTTATATATCACAACGTATCAAAAGAGCCAAAAATCTATCGCACTTACACTCAAAGTAATAATGAAAAAGACATTCTCGAAGAATTCAAATTAATTAAATCATTCTACTTAGCTATCTTTCCAGTCTTCCAATACGATGATACTGAAACAAAATTCACATCGATAAAAATACAATTTCATTGAAAAGAACCTAAGACCACGGCCCAGAACCGCAAGTACTTTCATAGGAACTAATTAAAAGCAATAATTACGTTTGTATATCTATTCCTTCCATTCTTTTACATGTTCATCCCTTTTGCATAGTTCCCAGGCAGGCTGACAAAGCAAATCCAATTGTCATTTTCTCATTACTGGTCTTTGCAGTCTGCTCTTTGTCTGAAACAGAAATACATTGAAAAAAAAAAAAAAGAATCGCAGACTAGATGCCAGACGGATTTTATTTTTGTTGATCCGGTTAACTAAGTTTGTTGGAAGTTCTGTTTAAAAAGAGTTTCATTTGTCTTCACAAGTGCTTTGAAAAGTTAAGCATCGTTGAATTTTAAGTATTTCCTGTAGTCATAAAAAAAGAAATCCTGTCTCGGGCTCATTTTACATTCTTGTCAATTAACTCATCGGTGGAAGGGATCCAGACTTGAACTGACTAAAAACCCACCCTGTTTCTTCAGTTGTCCTTGCGTTCCGTGGCAGCGGTATCTCGATAGAACATTCCCACAACCCCGGTAGGCATTGGCTCTATCGGGCCACATTATTGGTACTGACTGTTCTTTGAAGCTCATGTAGAAAACGGCGTGCCGTTGAACCGGGTCGTTAATCCCACTTGGACCAATAATAACATACAGTATTAAAGCTAAACAAACAAATCGTGCAAAGTGCAAAATTACAACTTTACAGGAGAGGCTTATAAAGTTTCTATTTACTATAACTTCAGATTGATAAAACCGAAGTTTACGAATCTTTGCTTGTTTGCTAAGACAACTATCCTCCTCATTTGTACTATAGTATTTTATATATACATATATCGGGTTTTTTTTACGTCACATTGGCCCTTCTACGTTAGTTTTTGTTAAAATTATTTTTCTCTAAAAACACTTTAAAAGGGCCAATGTGTCATATTGGCCATTATACGCGTATTACGTTAATTAGCATACGTTATATATTTTCATATTTTTTACTCATAAAATCAAGTAACAATTGAAGTAGTTGATAATTCATTAATTAGTATATAAGCTATTTAGATATTTAGTCATTTATGTCACATTGACACTTATACGTTTTACAATCGGCTTACCTACTAACTCAGTTTTCAGTTAGATCATTTCAATAATTAAAAAACACGCAATAGTTTTATTCATTTATTGAAATAAAAATTAAAGTAGCCTTAAAACTACAATTATGAAAAAAAAAAAACAAAAAAATAATAAGTAAGAACGAAACTTTTACTGAAGATCTTAGTTTGATTAACAAAATAATGTACCTACTTCACATTATTATTTTCTCAATAAAATTACAAAAAAAAAATAACAAAATTAAAAACCTATCTTGTGTAAATAAACAAAAAAAAATCTCTGTAGTATAATTAAGTAATAAAATCAACATTAGTATTTTGTTTTTGTTAATTGGTTCGCGTTTGACCACCATCTCACCTAATGGTAAGTAATGATGTGGTCGAAGATAGAGCACGCTTACCTAAAAGTAACTTATTCACTCTTGACTTAAAGATCCCTAAGTTACAGCTATCGGGAAACACAGACTCCGGCAGGGAATTCCACTCCTTAACTGTACGCACAACGAAGGCATTCCCAAAACGTTTAGTGCGTATGGGTGGAATGTCGACCATGTAACGATGGCGCATCACCGTTTGTCTTATAGTCCGATGATGGAACGGGCTTGGCGGAATTCGATTGTGTAATTCCATCACACCCTCCCCAAAATGTAACCGATAGAAAACCGATAGACTTGCAACTCGTCGTCGATGTTCAAGGCTCTGGAGCTTTGAGTGGACCAGTGCATCGTTGCCAATGAGTCTCTTGGCCCGTTTCTCAATAGACTCAAGCGCGTCCAAATTGTATTTGGCAGATCTATCCCAAATATGAGAGCAGTAGTAGCTCCATACACGACCGAACCTGGGCTTGATACAGATTGAGCAACTGTTCCGGTGTGAAGTACCGTCTCACCTTTACTAAGATTCCCAACTTGTTTGATGCTAGTTGAGCCTTAGCCTCGATAAATGGACCAAAATTGAGGGTGGAAGTTAGTGTAACCCCTAGAAGCTCAATATGATCGGTTATCGGCACGATTACATCACAGAAAGTGGGAGCCGGTTCGAATTGGCTCCTTTTTGAGGAGAAGAGACAAGCCTGGGTATCAGCTGTATTAAACTGGACCAAGTTGGCATCACCCCATTCGGAGACAGCCTTCAAGGACAAGTTCAAGCACCTAACCAAGTCCTCATGGAGAGACTGGATCTGACCCACCAGCACGCACGCTGGACACATATCTCTCAGCAACTGTGCTGAGAGAACCGACCCCTGAGGGACCCCGACATTAATAGCCAATTGGCAATTTAGCAGTCATCAATGACCACTCGAATGGACCGATCTCTCGGAAGTCTTCAATCAAAACGCAAAGTTGAGTGGGTAAACCGAAAGAAGGAAGCTTAGCAATAAGGCTATCATGCCAGACCCTGTCAAAAGCCTTGGAGATGCCAAGGGAAACAGCAAGTGCTTCCCCGTGCTAATTCTTAAAAAGTCTTCATTAATTTTGTTCATTATCGCTTTCATTAATTGACGCAATGTCATTAGATGCTACTAAATTTTCATAATAACTGTGATATGCAGGTGGGATAATATTTTTTCTTTCACAAAATTCCGACTTCTAGACAACTTAGCGCGATAATTGGATGTCATCTTTTACTTATTAAACTAAATTGTAACCCAAAAACACAACAATTACAATTTGTATTCATCACAGTGCGGCCGTTGCTCCGTTCAATGTATTGTTAAATCAGCTGATTGGTCCAAACAATAAATAAACGCGCGGCAACTCGCTGCGTATAAGTCTCTAACTACTATTAGGACCTTGTACGTTTAATTTCATGTCACATACGCCGTTATACTGTAATAAAAAATCGTGTTTCTATGCAGAAATCTTTTTTTTAATAGCTCACATAATTCTTTATATCGATAAGATGCGTTTACCATAAAAAAGTCAAAATGGCCAAATTGTTAGTTTGGCCCATATACATAGGACCCATCGAAATCGTCGTTCTATTTCCAGACAATCATTTGAAAATTATGAATACGTAATTATTGAAAATGTTTTTCAATAAATTAAGGCTCGTAGCCCAACAATAACAATCATCCCATTAGACTGGAAGTTGACCCAAACATAGTTGGGAAAGGCTAAGCAGGTGATGATGATGATGATGATGATGATGATGATGATGATGATGATGATGATGAAGCGACACTTGCCGAGGTCGGTCGGTGGATAGGTGATCATCTTAATATCGATATTTCTCGATGCCTTAGAAAGCACGGTAAGGCGTAGAATCCGTTTTATGAAATGAAATAAAATATTTATTTTGTAAATTGGTTATAAATAACCCTTTTACACGTCATAATTTTTTGCGTGTTAAGTTTAATTTAGCTAGATGAGGCCGGTGTTTCTTAACTGACTACTCTGAGAAGAAACACCGAAACAAACTCAGAGGTCAACGTCTCTTTTAAAGTCTATAGAATTTGTGTTGGTCCAATCATTATGAAAAACATGTAGGTTCATGTCTGTAGTGCTTTTTGAATAACCACACAGATTTGAGCGGACCTCTTATCGTGTAGCTCAACTTAGAACTTAAGGAGCTCAACGATCTGACGAACAATACCATCTGACATGTTTGGCATATCTGTACATGTTTGGCAATCATCACGGGTATAGTGTTACCCAGTTACTGGGTGGTCCAATTGGCAGTTACTTTATGTTTAATTAAATACTGGTACACAACGCCGACACCAACAAGGGAAAAGCCTAAGCGGAGAGATTTTCGATAAAATCATTACGTGATTTGTGTTGCCAATTTTGTACTCCGATTTATATTGTCAATATAAAAATTTGATTAAGTCAATCCCAACTTCATAAATATTGATTTTATGAATAATCTCCGTTATTCAAATTTAAAGAAACGATGCTTAACTTGGTTATAGAGCACGCACAAGTAGCCTTGGTCTAATGATTTTTAACTTAGATAAATAGCTAAGCAAACAGAATATAGATCTAGTAACATTGGGATTATTTTATAGCATCAATGCTTTCAAACGTTAGTATGCAATCATACAACTCATAATTATGTAATGCATGATGTGCTTACCTAATTTTTTTTTTAAGGATGGGATATCATCCAATGACTGCCTTTCGATCTGGGTGAAGCGGGAGAGTGTGTCAGACTGTTACTGACTAAAACCCATCCGTGTTCCATCATATGCCCTTCGTGTTCCAAGGCCGCGGTAACTCTTTCGAACAATTCCGCAACTCCAGCAGGCAACGGCCCTCTTGTGGACCCCGACAACTTTGCTGACACTCTTTGAGGCGCGCGTGGAACACAACGCGCCGCCTACACGGGCATGGTTTCAGTCGGACGGCGAGCTACCCATTGTTCGCAGCCCGCAGGCCCACGCCTACGGTGGCTGGGAGTCACCCTGTGATTCCCGGCGCCCGAAGCGTCTCCTGCGGCGGCTGGGGTGCAAGGGCTGATGTGCTTACCTATAAGAAATTGATACTTTTGTTCTTAAATCTACTGAATGTTATCTCATATATTTGTAAGAGTGTATACAATTGTTGGTGACCCAAATAAATAAAATAAATGACGGTAAAGAAAAATATCGTGAAAATCCCAAAACATCCACCAATCTGCACTAGGCCGCGTGGTGGATTGCGGCCTGTTCTCTCTCACAGTGAGTAGACCTATCCCAGCAGTGGGAAAGATATAGGCTGATTATGTTATATTATTATGTAATGTCACTTTACACACAAACACTAAATTCTGAAGGTGAGGCGGTACTTCACGCCTGGACAGCTTCTAAATCTGTATAAAGCACAGGTCCGTTCTTGCGTGGAGTATTGCAGCCACTTGTGGGATGGCTCTGCAAAGTACCAGCTTGCTGCATTGGACTCGATCGAGCGCAGAGCTAAAAGGCTTATAGGCGACGAGGTGCTGGTGGACAAGCTTCATAGCCTGGCTCATCGGCGAACCGCTGCTTGCCTGTCGGTTTTCTACAGATTGTACTTCGGGGAGTGTGCGCAGGAGCTCCATGACCTGATTCCTCCATCTCCCTTTCACTACCGGTCTACCAGACGCACGGCTGGGTACCACCCACACTTTGTTAATATACCGTCTTGTCATACCAAGCGCTTCTCTTCCACATTTATTGTGCGCACAGCCAAGCTGTGGAATTCTCTGCCGGCTTCTGTGTTCCCTGCCACTTATGACCTTTCAGCCTTTAAAGCACGAGTAAATAGGCATCTTCTGGTCTCGCTCGTCCCATCTTAGACCTCATTTATCGCTTACCATCAGGCGAGATCGAGGTCAAGAGTGGGCCCATCGGTAATAAAAAAAAAATACTACCAAGGTTGGTATTAGGTTTGTTAATTCAGCAAGAAACTGTAGGTTAGCCAGATTTGGACGAATATTTAGCGGACGTAGTTTAATCATAGAAATTCAACGTTAAGTTATGAAGTTGAAGTTTCAAGTTCATCCTTTCTTGAGCCTACTGGTCGCCGCATGAACCAATGCTAACTGAACAACTGATTATTTTATTTTCCACTTATAAAATATATTAAAAAAATAATTGCTGCTCAAAAACATTGGTTATTATTATTTGTTTGTTAGTAAACAGATTAATAGCACTCTTGTGTATCTTATCTATATAAACTATTTGTTTGCTTCATTCATTCGTCTATTCTTACTTGATATTTTGTATTATCAGTTTTAAAACCGACATGGTCACTGACTTTATTGTTAGAAAACGTTTTCAGTTCTTAAGACATTTTAATTTTTAATTGTTATTTGTACCTACACGTCTTCTTATCCAACTCTCATGAAGCACCTCTACTGGACGGTATTTCGTTTGAAATAAGTAGCACCGTTTCCTATTTTTTTGTCTTGTACAGTCGCCAGCGCATCAAGCTATCCGAATCTGTCAAATTTACCCAATTGAGTTTGAACCTTATCATGTTGTAAAAAAGTTGTAAATCTATTAAATTATTTTGACAGATTGGAGTAGGTTGATGTGCCGGCCACCGTACGTAAATACATAAATAATTCTCCGCTTTCGTTAGAAGCAACTTATAGACAGGTTCTGTTCTCCACGTCAACAAAATGGCCTCTGACATCCCTAGTTAGTACCGTCACAAACTCCATCAAAACTAGTTTCCTTATATAATTTATGTCAATACTGAAATTATAATTTCAAAGTAAGTTAGCAATCGCCCCGGGTATACCATTTGTTATATTTGTTTAGGATTGTTTTTGTTATCCTCTAGGTACCTTCTGAGAATTCTAAATTAGTTTGCGGTTTGTTACTTACATAGATACGTACAACTGTTTTATGAATACGTAATTGATTGATGAATGAGTAAATAAATAGTACAATTGGGAGTGATTGATAATTTTGATGAATACTGTAACTTTTTATTATTTACCGTACATTAACGTAGAAAATACCTCAATGTAATAAAAACATTTAATTCTGTAAAAAATTGCTACTCCACGAGCATGTTCCACAAGATATGACAAAAAACGATTTTGGTATCTCACTTGACTGATTTCTTTTTAGAGTTCCGTAGTCAACAAATAACTCTTCACCATGTTTCATCATCCTGTTGAGACTGTCATATCAGTTATTAAATTTTTCGAAAGAAAAAAATACATTCCACTTTTGTGACCATCAGTACACAGCAAGACATCATTTCCATGGAAATGGCACAGATTTTCCTACAATAAGGTACTTTATTACGAATAACTGGTATCAATACAACATAATGTCATATCACGCTGTGCAGGCGCCAGACCCCCAGTGCTCTGGTCATCCCTTTCAAGCTATAAAGGACAATCATTGCGGGCCCAGTTGTTGGATTTCTGTTTTTATTTTGTTTGTTGAGTCGTTACGTCGAAGAGGGTAAAATATTCGTTTAATTTTGTTTTACCGTTGTTTAAGGTTACTGGAACATGACAGAATGGACGGTCCGGGAAATGAAAGAGTTAGATAAAATAAAATATATAAAAGAGTCTACATTATTTAATTTTTAATGAAGGAAATGTAATTGTATGTCACTCACTTATGATTTTAATACTTTAATTTGACTTTAAATTTTCAATTTCATTTTTAATTCATAAAAGCTTGTTACAATATAAAATCATATTTAATAACCATCGATACATGAGTTAAATAATATAGGATCAACGTTAAAGGCTGACATACAGCCTAGTTCGACTTCAACCGTCAATGTTTTTAGGAACTAGAGTTTTTAGGATCCAATGTATTTGCAAAACAATGTCGAAACTTTTGGTGAAACTTAAACTTATAATTCAAAGCCAGTCATTACAATACATAGGTAGGTACCTAATTACTTTAATTATAATTATATCGGCTTATAAATTAAATTCAGTAGTATCTTACACACATACCTAACGCAATACCAAATCATATCAATATCAAATTCTGATTCTGATTCTGATTCTGACTAGAAACAGTTAATAAATCGTTACTCAGATCCCTAATCCAGTGAAGAGGAAAATACTTGATAAAACTGAAATGGGTTTATCTTATCCGACCATCAGAAGTGTGTCACAGACTAGATAAACCCTTTTCCTTCAGAGACAAACTAAAAAAGATAAAATGTTCCTTAGCGTACATTAAAGCAGTGTCGGACTGGGAAGAGGCCATAAAAAGGCAGGAACCCGCGACTCCTTGGGGACGCGCTCGAGTCTGTCCTTCGAGCCGGTTTAAAGTATAGAGTGGACAATCGTAGCAAGTCGTGGCGCTACAAGTTAAAATATCTTTGAAATAAGATATTGTTATTGTTAGACACTTTTTCAGATATGGCGAATATTAGGCGATAATTTACTTACAAAAAATCCTTACTTAATATTATAAAATCAATAGTTTTTCTGTTTGTCTTTTACACTTTCATGTCGAAACCACTTAACCTAATTTGATGAATATTTATAAAGGGATCGATTACAAAGATTCATTGACGGCAGTTTGATTGGCAGGCTTAGCAACATCGAGATTCGTTGCCATATAGATGCAGTCTGTGTTAATAATATCAGTTAGGCAGACGACATGGTGCTGCTGAGTGCATCAATATGTAGCCTCAGAAAGCTCGTAGCCATCTGTAAGGATTATGCCGACTCACATGGCATCATTTACAATTATTTAAAAAATCAAGTAATGATGATGATAGACTTTAGACAATAAAGGACTATGGACTGTTCCTAAGTTTAATATGATGAAAGCATAAAATAAAAGGTCCTCTTTCTTTAGACAAGATCTCAACATTAAATACTGTTGTAAAACTGTCTATGACTTTTCTAAAAGCAATTCTGAAACAATCAACTTCTTATTCAAACTCGAACCCTATCTATACCTCCGTAACTCTATATAAGCCAAAGGATATCGGTCCACGGTCTGCCCTCTGAGCTACCTAGTTACAAGATTTCAAGCGTGAAATTTTATCGAGATAATTAATCTTCAAAAGTTTTCCGACTTTGCCCTTTTGTCTTAGATGTGCCTGCAATAAAATTTATTCCTATTTCTAATCGGAAACAGATAATTCGAAGGGGAAGATTCCCGTGGGTTCAATGATTCTCCTCTTCATTTAATTCGCTATAGAGGAAATCGGATGATATTGGTAATTATGATAAGTAGGGGGGGGGGACTTTTACTTGGTTACCTATACGGATTTTCATTTGACGATGTATACTTAAATATCTTTATAATTCATAAGACACATAGTAGATCAATCTGTGTTATTCCTAACTATGTTAGAAAAATGTAAACCTGTTAAGATGTACCTAACACATTTTTAATTTTGTTTGTACAAGATGATCATATTATTTTCTTTTCAAGTAATATATTTTTTTGTGTAAATTAAAAGCTATGTTGTGAATGTGAGAGGAATGTGGGATAACAATGAATATTACGAATAGATTACCACACTGTCTGGCAGTTTGAGTGCTTTATACGGCCCACCCAAATGTCCTTACTTTGGTATTGTTCGTCAAATCGTTCCAGCTCCTTAAGGTACTAATTTGAGCTACGCGATATTTGACATAATCTCATAAATCAAATGCTTGAACTGCTTGGACGGGCCTGCTCAAATCTGTTTGATTCTGTCCTCTAAAGGGCGCCACAGACATTAACCTACATGGCTCTTATATGATTTGATCACTACAGATTGTCTTGACTTTAAAAGAGACGTTGACCTCTGAGTTTGTTTCAGTGTTTCTTCTCAGAGTAGTCAGTTAGGAAACACTGGCCTCATCTAGTTTACATTTACAAAAAAAAAGACGTGTGAAAGTATTATTTATAACTTATTTGCAAAAAAATTGAACATCATTATTTCATTTCATTTTCAACCGAGGACAAAAAGAGGAGGTTATCAATTCCAAGGGTATATATATATATATATATATATATTTTTATGTATGATCATCGAGTACTCGAAGACCGCCGAACCGATTTGGAAAGTTCTTTTTTTGTTCGAATGGGTATACGTCGAAATTGGTACCATTATCACCAAAGTCAGGATCTGATGATGGGATCCTGGAGAAATCGAGGGAACTCTTCAAATATTATAGGCACACCTATGGCGTTTTGGGTATTTCTTATAGTAACTTGTGCAGTTGCTCTCAAAAAGTACCATTTGGGGAAGTGGAACTGATGATGAAGACCACAGATGGCCGCCGAAACTACTCAATAATAAGTATTGAGTGGATTGCGATTCGATTACCTGAATATGGATGTTAAGCACTTTATGCTCGTCACAATGCATATGGTGATGTAGAGCTGATGGTGAAGTACCAGGAGAACTCCTCAACAATTAACGGCCCAGCATTGGGAAAAGCAATATTTTGTAAAAGGTTATAAGTAGTTGACATTTAGGCTCTTGTAACTAGGTAAATTAAAAATCATCCAACTAAAAAGAGTAAAATAAAAACTTTTTACCAAAAAATTAAACCGACTCCCAAAAAACACTGCAAAGTGAAAAATAACTTTAATTTCGGAAATCGGTGCCAAAAACGAAAAAACAAAACTAAAGACACCGACTACCGAAATTAAAGTTATTTTTCACTTTGCAGTGTTTTTTGGGAGTCGGTTTAATTTTTTGGTAAAAAGTTTTTATTTCGTTATTATTTCAACGCGACACACCTTAGCAAAGTTTGTTATAAGGTTTTTATCCATCTGACTTCTGACTATCTGTAACGGCTAGCAAAGATGTTCAAATAACAGCAGGAACTAGCTGCTTAACGTGCTTCCTAAGGCAGTGACAAAAAGCTTTGGTAGACTGGACGTTTACCCATCCATGGACCAGCTTCGTCCTGTGTAGCATAACCTCATATGGCTATTATTTAACCACGAGAACTACATAGAAAACAAGGCAATGTTAGGTAGTTTACAATCATCATTCTTACTATCGTAAGAATGATTAATGTTTTTTTTTTTTAAATTAATCATTCTTACTATCGTACTACTCGCGAGAAATTCAATCGTTTTACTAGCGAGAAATTTCGACATACATAATTATTTAGCTACAGAGATTATTGTCAACTATATTTTACCGTGGAGCTTATGGCTAAGTAATAACAAGTTAATAATAATAATAAGCTTGGCGAGGTCTGCATGTAGATGAGTGACCACCTAAACGTATTAAAATTCCTCCATGTCTTTGTTCCCGGCTGTCATTTAATTGGGGAAAGGCTAAGGAGATGATGATTTTGCCGTGGTGTGTCGTGTTAGACAAAACTCTAGAGTAAACCAGAGTTTTGTCTAATAAAATTATCTTGTAACACTGAGCCAATGTGTAGTTTTTTATGTAGTAAAACTACTCATTGGCTGACTGTTTGACTTAGTGGTTGATTGTACTGCGTGGTTTGTCTTCCGCACCAGGCTAAGGAGATGATGATTTTGCCGTGGTGTGTCGTGTTTAGGGTTACCAGATGACAGGAATTTTCCTGACATGTCCGGAATTTCAGCTCTCTGTCAGGGAAACAGGGAAAGCTGGAAATTTTCAGGAATTAAAAAAAAAGGAGAAAAGTAAGCCTTTTCGTTATAAAATAAATGCTTGCCACACAAATACGCACAACACTAGTAAACTTAGCACCGTTTGCAAGAATACTGAACTACTAATTGACTCGCTCAGTCGCGCCGCGCCCCGCATCCCGCCACAAGGCATCTAACACTCATACTCAGACTCCAACGCGCCGCGCGCGAGTTTGTAAAATAATATAAGTTTCTGCTAAAATGTCAGGAAAATTATTGCCGAAACAAGGGTTTTTTTTTTTTTTTTTTCAGGAAAACTTATTTTTCGGATCTGGTAACCCTAGTCGTGTTAGACAAAACTCTAGAGTAAACCAGAGTTTTGTCTAATAAAATTATCTTGTAACACTGAGCCAATGAGTAGTTTTTACTACATAAAAAACTACTCATTGGCTGACTGTTTGACTTAGTGGTTGATTGTACTGCGTGGTTTGTCTTCCGCACCAGGCTAAGGAGATGATGATTTTGCCGTGGTGTGTCGTGTTAGACAAAACTCTAGAGTAAGCCAGAGTTTTGTCTAATAAAATTATCTTGTAACACAGAGCCAATGTGTAGTTTTTTATGTAGTAAAAACTACTCATTGGCTGACTGTTTGACTTAGTGGTTGATTGTACTGCGTGGTTTGTCTTCCGCACCAGGCTAAGGAGATGATGATTTTGCCGTGGTGTATCGTGTTAGACAAAAGTCTAGAGTGAACCAGAGTTTTGTCTAATAAAATTATCCTGTAACACTGAGCCAATGTGTACACACCACGGCAGAATCATCATCTCCTTAGCCTGTAAGGAGATGATGATTCTGCCGTGGTGTGTCATGTTAGACAAAAGTCTAGAGTGAACCAGAGTTTTGTCTAATAAAATTATCCTGTAACACTAAGGCATTGTGTAGTTTTTTATGTAGTAAAAACTACTCATTGGCTGACTGTTTGACTTAGTGGTTGATTGTACTGCGTGGTTTGTCTTCCGCACCAGCAAAAATTTTGTATGGCCTACAAATAGTTGTTTCAAGCCAGGGTATACCACAGAATATCAACATAAAATTCTCACCTCTATTTCTTGCATGTACCAAACCAACGCCGTCCTACGAGCACTAAGATAAAGATCATAAGATTGGCTTTGTAACTTGCCAATTTCCTTAGTTCAGCACTAAAATAGCACTGTACTTGAGACAGGTTCAAGATCTTTAATCTACAACTAACTTATAGGTTAAGCCGTTTATAAGTAGTATGAAACTTGAACTCGATTTTAGGAGCTAGGAACTAAGTTTGCTCGCTATGGGTACTGGACGTAGTAGCCCAAGTATTTTATGCAGATTTTGGTTCAACAACTATACATTTTCTTTCTGCTCCGACGCTCGCCCGCGACAGTCGTGCCGCTCCGCGCTCTCGATCGTTCCGTGCCTGAGTCATCGCTCCGTTCGTCACGCCCGCCGTGACGTCACTCGTAGTCGCCGACTACGACGCCTGGTCCGGATCCGCCTTTTTCGAGGCGGTGAAGGATATCGTGCTTCTCTAACAGAGATTGTCAAAACAATTTGGTTTGGCCCCTTCAGGGTAAAACCACAGTTTCGTGGTCCTTGGTTGGAAACCTCACGGTGTCAACAATACCAAGGGGGTGCTGACCCGACGCACCCGCTGATCCCCTTCAGGGTGAAGCAGTCAATTGGAGTCGAGTGCTAGGTTTTGGCCTTGGGGGATCTCCTAGTCAAACCTAGTTACTGAGTTCTCTTCACAGCATACACACCTAGTGTCGGTTGGGTGTATCTACCCCTTCGCACTAGACCCAATAGGGCCCGGTACGCACATTGAGATTGGCGACCGGATTACAAGCTTAGGGCACACCATTAGGCACACACCTCCCTGCTATCCCCGCAGGGAGCGAACTCACCTCCGGGTCATTCCCGCCCGGAGGGTTAGGCAAATAGGGCCCCTCAGGCCACATCAGACGGCAACACAGCTACCGAGTTTGTCTGGGTTTCTCTTCTCGGTAGCGAAGTGTTAGGAGAAACTCCGGGGCAGGGCTCTTTGGGGACCGTCTGCTCGGGGAGCTCACGTTTGACGTGTCTCCTCGAGGCGCTTATGTTAGGGTTAGGAGATTAGGATGCCCACCTCTGTCGCCTCCAATATGGAGGACAGGATTGAGGATCTCGTGTCCAAAGTCGAATCCCTATCGGCTCGGTTAAATCTAACAACCGATTTATTAGGAAAGATCCTATTTGAAAACCCCGCCCTACAAAGGGAGTATAAAGATGAGATTGTAAAATTACCCCCCGCGGTGTTTCCCGCCCCACAGCCAGATTTAGGTCCCACCCCCGCGCCCAACGCAGATAGGTCCCCCTCCCCCCCAGACGTCGAAATGGACTCTGAGGAGGAGGAACAAGAAAAAGAGGGCTCGGAAGGCGAGCGCTCGGAGCGCGCAGAGAGCATACACTCTGAGCGCTCGGAGCGAGCGGAGTCCGAGCACTCCTCCTCCGATCAAACCTCTTCCTCCGACGAGTTTATCCTCGTCGAGGGAAAGAGGAAGAAGAGGTCGCAGGCCTCGTCCTCCACCCAGGCCCCTAAGGCCAAGAAACCCTCCCCTCCCGAGCCAGCACGCTTAGTGCAGAGCCAGCCCTCCACTTCCTCGGCCACTAGGCCCAGCCCTACTCAAACCCCAGTCGTCAGCGCCTCAGTGCGCAAGACCATCCCTCCCCCACCCATCTTCATACATGATAAGGGGGCTTGGACAAACGTGTCCAAAGCGTGTGGCGAGCAACGCATCGCCTACACGAATGCCCGCGCCGTTTAGAACGGCATAAAAGTAGGGTTAGCGACAGCTAACGACCACCGCGCGCTTTCGAAGCTACTCAAGGCTCGAAATATCCCCCACCACACTTATACGCTCCACGAGAGCAAGCCCGTTCGGGTGGTCCTCTGCCGGATCCCCAGTGAGATCCCCACCACCGAGATCGTCTGCGACTTAGAGTCACAGAACATCCCGGTGATTGAGGTGCACCGTATGCACGGCAGAGGTGGCAGGGCGTCTAACAACGTCCTCGTCATCTGCCACCCCGTCTCCGAAGGTCCCCACCCCATCTTTGCGCTGAAGACTGTATGCAGTCTTTCAGGAATCCTAATTGAGAAGCCACACAAGAGTGGCACGGTAGGCCAATGCCACCGTTGCCAGTTGTATGGGCACGCGCAACGGAATTGCTTCGGCAAACCCCGGTGCGTAAAGTGCCTGGGCGATCACGGCACCGCGGAGTGCAGTCGCCCAAAAGATAGGTCCCAGTGCCCAGACCCGCCCAGCTGCGTGCTGTGCGGGCAATCCGGCCACCCCGCCAACTACCGAGGCTGTCCGAAAGCCCCGAAAACCTCCGCCCCTAAACTGGCAACGCGCGCTAGCGCACGCCAGGGACGAGAGTGTCCTACACTCTCGTCTGAGCTCCCCCAGACCCTCAGTCCCCAGCGTCCAACTCCTTGGACGGCGGCGAATCACGCCCAAAACTTCCCGGCACTAAGGCCGAAAGTCCCTGGGCTGATGGATCAACCCATCATGCCCTCCGCTCCGGTTGTTGTGGCTTCTCAGCCCCCACCTCCTCCCCAGTCACTCCCTCGCTCGGTAGAGCCGGAACTCGATGCGTTCCTCATCCTTGGAAATACCTTCAGTTTCTTCCAGTCCGCCCGCGCCATCCAAATGGCAAAGGAGGTCGTGGCCTGCACTAGCATCAACTCCCTGATTCGGGTATACCATCAGTATCCCGATGTCAAAAGTCATTTTGATAACCTTTTTAAACAGCCATAATGTATAACACGGCTAGTAAGAGACTAAAGCCCCGATCCCTAAAGCTAGGTTACTTCAATGCCAATGGCATCACTAATCAACGGGACGAGATCGCGACTTTCCTTCGCGATCATAGTCTCGACATCCTTCTGGTCCAAGAGACCTTCCTCAAACCCCACCTTAGGGATCCCAAGGTAGCCAACTACCGGCTAGTTAGGAACGATAGGACTAGATGCCACAGAGGTGGCACTCTAATATATTATAGGAACTCCCTGCACTGCATCCCTATGGATCCGCCGCCCCTTGCCCACTTAGAGGTATCCGTTTGCCGGCTAGGCATGACGGGCCATCCCTCTATCACAATAGTATCCGCGTATCTCCCACCGCACAGCGACGTAGATTCAAATTCTTCGATAAACGCCTCACTACGAAGCGACCTTACAGCCCTTCTTGACATGAGTGACTCCGTCCTTATAGCGGGGGATCTCAATGCCAAACATCCCGCATGGTGTAGTCGTATTACCAACCCCCGTGGGAAGGTACTATACGACCTTTGCACACCTCTCCACATAGATATCATAGGTCCTATGCGGCCTACTCATTATCCGTTTGAGCCATCCCACTTGCCCGACGTACTCGACATTGCCCTCCTGAAGAATGTGAACTTACGTTTGCACTCTTTAGAGACGGTAGACGAACTTGACTCTGACCATAGACCGGTGATCTTGGAGTTAACTCTGAGATCGGGTCCCTATGACCCTAACCGCCCCCCTCCCACACAGGTGATCACTGACTGGAGGAAAGTAGGCGAATTGCTGAAATCCAACACGTCTCCTCACCTGGACAAGATCCCCGACCACATCCAGTCCGCCGCCGACACGACGGCTGCGATCGACTCACTCACGGAGCACGTACAATCTGTCTTGAACGACTGTTCAAAGGAGATTCCGGTGTCAGAGCACTGGCGCCGGAAACTCCCGGACGATGTACGGGCCCTGCTGACTGAGAAGAACGCAGCAGTCCGTGCCTACAGATCTTTCCCCTGCCAGAATAACAAAACTTTCATGCGGTACTTACAGCGCAAAGTAAGTAACAGCATCAGAGAGTGGCGTGAAGCCGGCTGGGACAAGACCCTGAGCGAACTGGAACCCACCCACCATGCCTTCTGGCAACTTCAGCGGAATATGCGCGCCACTGAGGTTGCCTCAATGCCTCCCCTTATCCGCCCGGACAAAAGCATTGCCTTCGACGACGAAGACAAAGCCGAATGCCTAGCCGACAGCCTGGAGGCACAGTGCTCTCCCAGCTCCCAACCAGTCGACCCAGCCCACCTTGCCCACGTGGATGCTGAGGTCGAACGTAGATCTGCCCTACCCCCTGTCGAGGACCCTGATGCTCCCCTCCCCCCCGTCACGGAGGACGAGGTGGAGGAGATCATCAAGAAACTCAAACCTAGGAAAGCTCCCGGGACTGACAGACTGACCACTAGGGCACTTAAACTCCTCCCACGTACGATAATAGTCCTACTGACTGCCATCTTCAATGGCGCCTTGTCCAACAACTTGTTTCCACAAGCTTGGAAAGAGGCTATAGTGATAGGTATCCCAAAACCCAAAAAGCCCAAGAACCTCCCGACTAGCTATAGACCCATTAGTCTGCTCAGCGCCCTCGGCAAGGTCTACGAGCGGATTATTCTTAATCGGCTCAAGGACTTTGTCGAGGCCAAGAGCCTAATCCCTAACGAACAGTTTGGCTTTAGAGCCCATCATTCCAGTGTCCACCAAGCCCACCGCATCGTAGAGCACATCAGCGGCCGCTTTCAACGCGGTCTGGTGACGGGGGCCCTATTCTTTGATATAGCGAAGGCTTTCGACAAAGTCTGGCACAATGGCTTAATTTACAAGCTTTACCAACTAGGTGTGCCGGACCGTCTCGTGCTCATCATTCGAGACTTCCTGTCGAACCGCTCCTTCAGATATCGTATCGAAGGAGCGCTTTCCACTCCCCGCCCTATCAGAGCCGGCGTCCCTCAGGGCGCCGTGCTCTCCCCCCCACTCTTCACGCTATTCACTAGCGACATCCCCAAAAAGCCCCCAGTAGAGTTATCCCTGTTTGCCGACGACACGGCCATCTACTACTCGGGACATAATCCCGTTAGCATCGCTCATACCCTCCAGACCTCAGCCAACGCACTAGGCGATTGGTTTAGGAAATGGAGGATTGAGGTAAATCCCGACAAAAGTCAAGCAGTCCTGTTTCGCAGGGCTCGCCAGCATAAAAAGTTCACCCCCCCACGCCCGATCACTATGTTCGGCAAGCCAATCCCTTGGGAGAAGCGAGCCAAATACTTAGGTGTGATCCTCGACCAGTTCCTGAATTTCAGTGAGCACATAAAGTCGGTTCGCTCGCGAGCCGCTTTCGCTCTCGGTAGGCTCCACGCCCTGCTGAATAAACACAGCAAGCTCTCCCTTAAATGTAAAATCCGAATATACACGACATGCATACGTCCTATCATGACGTATGCCTGTCCGGTGTTTGCTCATGCCAGTCCCAACCAGATCCATAGGATGCAAGTCGTTCAGAACCGTTTTCTCCGAAAGGCCACGGGCGCGCCCTGGTTCTGTAGGAACGAGGATCTCCACGTAGACCTCAAACTCCCGACCATAAAGCAAGTGTTGAAACGCATGTCAGTGCGTTACTTCACCTCTGCTGAGACCCACACTAACCCCCTGATCGTATCGGCCGCCCGATACAGACCCTCCAAGATTTCTCGGGTTCGTCGCCCGCGTATCATCCTAGACGAGCCTGACGACCCCACCACCATCCGACAAGAGAGCAGTAGGGAAACCAGCACTCTTAGAAAACACATATACAGAACGCGTTCCTTATTCCGGCCTCGCCGACGAGGCCCATCGCGACGTCCGCGTACCTGTAATGAAAATCCTCCCCGACCTTTGCCAAACGAGCCAGCCCGCGATGCTGAGCCAGTAGCAATAAATACTCCCGAAAATAATATGACCCAGCCTGTCCCTTTGCTGCCCTCCCAAAATGACCCCGCTATGCCGAGGCCCGTACTCCACAGGGAGTGCCCTTAGCGTGCGGTCATTAGTTTTTAAGTATATTTTAGTTTGTAAGCCCTGGCTGGGGGCCTTTAATTTATTAGAGGTCACCACAGGAAAGTCCGGTTAAGTAGACTCACAGCCTTAGTGTGCTGATCTACAAGTGGCCCTACCTAAAAAAAAAAAAAAAAAAAAAAAAAAAAAAATCAACAACTATATAGGATGTAAGTCTCTACAATATATATCCTACTAGTTGGCTTCCAAGGTTTCACGGGTTTTTAGTTCTTCTTCGCTTAATAAAGTAAAATTTATGTGTTGTTCTGATGTATAAACTATTAACGAATTACAGAACTTCATCAAAAAAACGTTCAGAAGTTTAAGAGTGAAAAGTAATTAACGTCAATACATTTAATCATTGATTTTCACATTAATGGTTGTTATAAATGTATTATTTTAGAATATTACTCTCGTACTTACTTACGTACTTTTTAATGTCTTAATTTTACCTCGGAATTATTTCACCTAGGTGGATACCATGCAGGTAAAATAATTTGACTTAGATACCTACGCAGTCGCCTGGTCACCTCGAAATTAATTCTCCCAGGTCAACAAAGGTGACATTTTTATTCATCTTGTGGGCTTTTACCACCTACATAGGTATGTTAATAAAAACTCTCAAATTAATAGACAATTTCAAATTACTTTATAATTTCATCTAAATAACATGAACAGAAAGCGTTGTTCCAACTAAATAAACTTTCTAATAGCAACACATTTCTAGATCCTTTTATAAAATTAATTAATTGTTGGGAAACATTAAAATGAATAACGCTTAGAGTTGACGAAATTAAACTCATTACGGATGCGACAGACAGTACTCTGCGTTGGTAACCACAAGCTTTTTATGAGGCCAGTGACAAATGAACAGCGCTGGGAGTCGGCTCAGTTGATTTCCATACATAGATCAGATGTATACAGAAGCGACAGGGCTTTTGAATATGATTATTACAACTGGGTGTATTTAAGTCAATACTGATCAGGTTATTTCGAGGCAAGTGTGTCGATCTACACCACTACTTTTTTTGATCAGGAAAGCTTGTGATGAAACGATGGCTTCTAACAAAATCCATCACTATAAATTACTATTTTAAAATATTGGTAGTAATGGAATATGTTGCGCATCACAAAAAAAGAATGTTTTCATTTACCAAACATTTTTAATCTATGACTTTTTCATTAGAACAAAGTTTTGTAAACTAATTTCAAACGTACATCACTTGTACAAAAACGCTGGTCTGGTCTGTGTCGCCAGTTGTTTTGTAACTCTGTTTTTTTCAGAGACAAATGAATGGCGGAAAACCGTAGTAGCTTTTCATGTTACATGGGTTCCTGATTGGATGACATTTTAAACTTTAGTTTGAATATTACGTTTGCTGTTTCACTGAAAACTGAAAAAAAAAATTGGTAAATTCTGGAAGCCAATACGGAATAAGTTTTTTCGTTTACAGTTGAAGGTTTTTACAATGTGAATCAAAAACTCCCATTTTTACAATTATAATAATCCTTTGATGATACTGCGGGAATACTATAAATACTTACTTACCTACTAAAAAAGAGGTTACGGTTGATATTTCATAAATTATAGTCAGAAGGTTAGGTAAAACTTTCTATCTATATTAGTTCAGTAGAAGTAAACAATTCACTTATCATAACTACCCACCACAAAGGCTAGGAAACGACAGTCACGCCACTGCAATACAATAAACGCTCATACCAATGTGTCAGTCTCCTTACCAAAGCTCCTTCAACAAGCCAAGTACGCAGAGATATCACAGTGCACACGCATGTGCGCAAACACTATCACTATCACTACATTTTCGGTACTATCTTTTCTTTTGCGCTCATAGACCTACGTACGGTAATCCGATGCAACCGTGGAGATATCAGGCATAGGAAAAATGATTTTACGTGCTTGAGAAGGCGCAGTGGGGTCACCATCCACTATCATCTGACTTTTTATCGGACTCATAACAGTTGTCGCTTGAAAGACGCTATTGCAACCAAACGATGTGAACCCTCATATGGTTTGGTTGCAATCACCTTGGTTTTCGGCTGGCCAGCTGTGATAAATAAACTCTCTCTACTACTCCACTGACATCGGTGCTTACGGATGACGCACTATCAACAGTAGCTACTGCTAGTAGTAGTAGTAGTTGCTTTATTTTCTTGTCATTTTATTAATATAAAAAATAGCCTCTTAGATTAGTTTTTCTGACTAGTAATTACACTGTCTTATGTCGATTGTTCTTAACTATTCTTTCATACCTATAAAAACTGTATTATGCAAAGATAGTGAAAATCTTTGCATAAAATAGATTTCGTTTACAGACCGTTCAAAAAAACTCTCCATAGGAAACGACCAAATCGAACCATGCACTAGTTTCTGACATTTTGTAAGTGCCCATGTAGACCTATCTATACTTAATATTATAAAGCGGAAAAGTATGTTTGTTTGTTTGTTTGTTTGTTTGCTTGAACGCGCTAATCTTCGAAAGTACTGGGTGGATTTGGATGCAATTTGGTATGGACGTAGCTTGAAGCTTGAGAAAGATTATAGGCTACTTTTTACGCAACTGCAAAAAAGGAGAGTTATGTTTTTACCATGATAGAATCCACGGGAGCGAAGCCCCGCGTGAGTACTAGTGTGAAATAAAATTATATTGATTTTATTCGAGTATATGTAATATATATTATAGGTAATAATAAACTAGACATCAGATAGTTATGCCTTAAAATAAATCCCTAGCATGAACACATTCGTGAACACGAGTCCATTATTTTATTATTTATATAATCATTTATTTTCAGGTTACTTTGAAAAAATACTAGGTTATTAATCTTTGACTATAATTTCGCGCCGCAAAGGATTAGATTCCGTATTTTACACGAGAGAAATAAATGATCTCCAACGTGCAGCTGTTCATTTAGAATAGAACCTGTTCCGAGTAACTGTTACAAATAACAGCGTGATTTCACACATCCGCTCTAACGCGATTTAATTCGATGTGTTCAGTGAATCTTCAACCGATTGTCCGTTTTGGGTGTTTGGTAATAACTTGATCCTTTACGGGACGGTTGAGGTCTTTAGAAACATTATTTCCAGGGAATCAGGACTAAAAGTTTTATTTTGTTAATAAATGTAACTTTTGTTTTAATGGCACAAATTTCTGTGTTATTTGGTTTGCTATTAATTCATGTATCCACATGTTAAAATTTTAAAGCCTGATAAATATTTTATTTCTTGGTTTACTTTTTTCGTAAATTAGAACTAGATAACTCCAATTTTTCCCAGCCAGTTGGCTATGAAAAAACGGACCTTTTCAGGGTAGTTAGCCTAAAAAGATATACCGAAGCAAACCCTCTAAGTTCAACGTCTCTTTCGAAGTACAATCTGTCCCACATGTTTGTTCAAAAACAATGTGGTTTTTCTGCTGATTTTATTGAGTTATACCTATACTTCACCCGTACCTTCGTCCATGTGGATTTTGAAACAAATTATAGCCACCCACCACCACCACTAATGCACCACTCACAAATAATGCACCTTACTATCAATGTTTTGTTTAAATAGGATTGATAGTTCCGGATATTACCTCCTACCATCTACAAACTTACAACAAACTCACAAACAAGTTTTATCTCTATACAACGTGTAACGGAAACCCCATATCTATCCAAAAGGGCTGAAGACAACATCTGGTTTGGAGTCTCTATGCACAGTTTCAGCACAAAATAACTGACTCAAAGAATTGATACCAAATTATTGGTTTCATATATTTCTTGAATACCAATCATAACAAACGTGTCACAGCACTACGAGGGTCAATAACTTTCCACGTCACTTGCCAATAACACGATAATTCTTTTCGTTCTTCTTAATTTGAAAAATTCGGTCTCTGGTATCAGTGTATTGGAATTTGTAATAAGTTCTACACACGTAGACTTTTTTTTTTTAACGTGGTAAAATTATCAAATAAGTCCTCCCACTCCGGGCAGGGTGGGAGGGACTGTCATACTTTTACTGACTAAAATCCACGGTGTTCCTTCAATAACCCTTTACATACCGGGGCCACGGTAACGGGATGAGTCCCACGACCCCGGCGGGCTTCGGCCCTCTGCAGAAGGGGCCTCGTCATGTTCCTGACGCTCTTTGAGGCGCGCGTTGAACACGACGCGCCGTCGACCCGGGCATGGTCCATGGTCGGACAGCGAGTTGCCCTTTACTCGCTGTCCGCATGCCCGCGCCTACGGTGGCCGGAGATCGTTGGCCGACGTCCGACGCCGTGGGTGTCTACCACTGCGGCTGGGCTGGAGGGAGGACGCCATCCTCTCCCTCACGCGGCCCGCCTCCTCCTTCGGAAGCATGACTGCTTCGCAGAAGGAGGCGACCGCTTCCCACACCCTCTCGCCCCGCAGCATGGCCTCGCCCAAGGCCGGGCGCGAGAGGTCTCCGCCTATTGTCGCCGTGAGGACACGTCGGTGCTCTGCCCAAGCTGGGCAGTCCTGCACCGTGTGCTCGACTGTGTCCTCAGGGCGACCCTCGCAGTGGTGACACCCAGGCGTCTCTTCCTTACCCATCAGACACAGGTACCGCCCGAAACTTCCGTGTCCGGTGAGGACCTGCGTCATGCGGTAGGTCAGGACGCCGTGACGCCGATCTAGCCACTCCTCAAAGAGGGGTCTTACCGCCGCAATTGCGGCGTGCCCGGCCGTCGGTTGCACACACGTAGACTTAGGATTACAAAACCCTTGCCATATCGTTTGTTATCATCCAAAGAAGCCACGCACTTGGTATGTATATACCTTTTAAATTACACGTTGTAGACAGAATACCACATATTAAATTACTATTTAGTCTAAATTAAATATTTTTAACGAGTATTGTAAGTTTTTTTAAATGGAAGCATTACGGAGTAAAAGGTATTCTATACCGACAAATACAGCTACTTAAGCACTTTTGAAAAAACAAACCATACCGTACCCTACCTTCCATCAAAACCGGCAATGTCTACACGAACTAAGTCCACAACTATCCCGCAAGCTAAGACCTCCCCTGTATTCAGATCACATCACAGACGCCACTTTCCAAATCAAAGTAAGACTCAAAGCAAACACTCGTTGAAAATGCGTTGTAAATAATAAAAAGGTACGCAAACGTACGTAGAGGTGTGTTAGGGTGCTTGCACGCAATCCATCTTGCCGTACGACGGTACTAGTAGTCGGGAAGGTTACTAGCCGGTCCTATCAAGGACTAGTGGTTTAGTGTAGTCAGTCAATGTGAAGTAAGTTCGTCTACCTGCATCTTATTATTGTAGAAGCGACATTATTCTTCCAGTAAATATAGAAGAAGAAACTCGGTGTTATAACAGAAATTAAATCAATAGCCTACTGGTTAAGGTGTTGGACTTGTGATTGAGAGATCGCGGGTTCAAACTCCACCAATTACACTTTTGCCGTAAATCCACTCCAGACACAAGCATATTTAGCTTAGTTGGAGGGGTTAACAAGATTGCTAGTAATTTAAATTCTACCGCCATTAATAGTTCTCTCTAAAAAAAAAGTTTTCGCAAATGATATTTGATTCATAAAAATACTAAGTAACATTATAGGTTTACATAGACTGCAGACATCCTATAGTTTGTCATGTGATCTAGATCACTACTCTTCAACACACTATAATTATACTTACTAAAATAAAGATGGTATTTTTGAGTCCGTTTCCTATGGAGAAAATCAGCAAAACAGTCAACTTCTTATACAAGTTTTATTCTTAATAAAAGCAAAATAACTAAAACTGAAAAAGAAAACCGGATCTTTCTTACTTCCTTAGTCGTCGTGTAAAAGTGCTCTAAGGTAAGTGAAAGCCTTCTGAGGCTGTCATTCGCGCTATTGTGGTGCGTCCCCTCCGCCGCGGTTTATTTCAGATTCAATATGCACTAGAGATGAGAGACCATGAAATATGGCGGCGCATCCACTTTCGGCGCTGTTTCGGATGTGGTTTGAATATTTTTTGAAGATAACAACATTATGGCGTTTGTAGGGTTCCGTAGTATGGGAAGAGACCCTTATACTTTTTCTGTGTCCATCCATATGTTTATCAAAATGTTTACGGGATGTCAAAGACATAATTGATTCTGAGAAGCTGTTTGATATAGTTATTAATATTAATCACGTGTACAAAAATGTAAAATTAAATCTGGAAAATACTCTCTCATTAAATACATTCCAGGAAAGGGCGATTCCAATCATGTTTATATAAAGCTCTAAATTGAGGTTTTGAATGTTGTGTTCCCATTTCCATCAATTAATAGACTGTAGATTTTTTGGATATTTCAAATAAAAGCATGCGCAAAACTCGTATTCCTTGCTAATTAGGTACTTTGTACTTCGTATACAATAATACAACTATCAAACATAGCTTTGATAGTTTGTATTATTATAATAATGCTTATATAATATAACAGTAGCTCACAAATTAACGATTTTTGGTCAGTATTTCAAATACTTAATAATTCCAAATAGCCAATGATGCATTCCTTTAATTTATTAATGACAAACTCATTTGATCTTATAGACTGACTTATATATTTTATAAGTTTAAGTTAATAGTTTAAGATACAAATATGTAACTCATACCCGGTTATCCACAGCATATTGTAATAAAATGTTAGTATCGTGCAAACTTATCCATTCTTATAAAATAGGCTTTCATGTGGGAACAATTCTTGATTTGAAATGAGCATCAATTTCATGGATATGAGAGCAACTAAGGAACTTAATACTGCGAATTGCTTGACACGCACCACTTGCCTAGCTTTTTTGTGGATTTAAAGATTTACCCATAAAAACAATACTTGTCAAAAAAACCAAGTCTCGCAACTCAGTTCTTCTACCGTAAAAAGTTTTGAGATCCATGTAATATCAAGTCGGTTATTCGATTATTCTTTCCCTACTTAAGGGACCTTCTGTCTTAAGTTGTTACGTAATTATCTAACCTAACAACATCTTATAGTGACCATATCAATATTAAAAATATTCAGATAGATAGATATACTCTTTATTGTACACCATAACAGAATTAAATAAGGACTTAAAAACTACAAAGGGTGTTACAATGGGCGGTCTTATCGCTAAAAGCGATCTTTTACAGACAACCTTTAGATGGATTTGACACAGCAGGAGAAAATAAATTCGCGGGTAGTCCATGGTGTACTATTTACTTATATACAATAAATAAGTAATAACCTACATACTCAATACACATATACATATACATACATAAAAATAACAAAGCTGAGATATATAAAAAATAGTAACATATTAAAGAGAGAGATAGAGATCTTTTACCATGTTTTTGAAAGAAGGAAGGGTTTGTGCTTGTCTTACTGACACGGGAAGAGTATTCCACAGTAGTACTGCTTGAGCTGCGAACGACTTACCAAAGAAATTGGTGGAGTGACTCGGTACCTCTAGCCTCAAGTTTTCCGATGACCTCAGAAATTTGGCATGTGTGTCATGGGGGAACTTAAAACGTTTTTTAAGATAAAAGGGGGTCTTAGGATTGAACAGAATACTGTAAAGCAGAGACAATATGTGTAAGTTCCGGCGAAGACGTATAGGAAGCCACTTGAGTTTCGTACGAAATTCAGATACGTGATCATATTTGCGCAAACCAAATATAAATCTTATGCAAAAATTTTGAAGTCGCTCAAGTTTATCAAGTTGTGCCTCTGTGAGATCAAGATAACTGACATTAGCGTAGTCTAGGATGGGATGTAAAAGAGACTGTGCTAGCGCAATTTTAGTGGCAGTTGGCAGAAAGTTACGCAACCGCCTTAGGGAACTGGCAGAAGCAAATAATTTGCGACTCACCTCTTGTAATTGGGGACCCCACGAAAGATATTTGTCCAACCAGACCCCAAGGTTCTTAACTTTCTCGCTTAGTGGAATAGCTGTGCCGTTGAAAATAACCTGAGGAAGCTGAGACCAGTTTACCTTAGATGCTAACTTAGAGCTGCCGACTACAATGACCTGGGTCTTTAACGGGTTAACCTGCAAACCATGTGCCTCACTCCATTCGCAAACTGAAGCCAAGTCCTGGTTTATCATATTTATTGCAGCATCTAAATCAGTATAAGGCGCTTGTCTGTAAATTTGCAAGTCATCAGCATAAAGGTGGTAGTAGGATTGAAGTTTTTTGGAAATAGAATTTATGAAAATTGCGAAAAGTAAAGGAGATAACACGGCACCCTGAGGAACACCGGCTACAGTACTACACCAAGAAGAGCAGGACTCATCTATGCAAATACGTTGCCGGCGGCCATACAGGTAACTACGAAACGTTAACGTTTTAAATAACTATGTTGACTTGGCAATCGCAAAAACAATCTAATTTATATAATGTATGTATTACTTGTGAGATATATTGTGTTTTCATGCGATGGCCGAGTCAATCTATTTATTTAAAAAATTACAGATTTTTAATATTGATATAGTCACTATAAGATGTTGTTAGGTTAGATAATTACGTAACATCTTAAGACAGAAGGTACCTTAAGTAGGGACTGAATAATCGAATAACCGACTTGATATTACATGGATCTCACAACTTTTTACGGTAGAAGAACTGAGTGACGAGACTTGGTTTTTTTGACAAGTATTGTTTTTTATGGGATCTCATTTCTTTTTGTACATAGTCCTACCTTTTTCCTTTGCGGTACCTTCTACCAACAACGAATTTTCTTAAAGCCCTCTCTCTGGCTTTTTTATTACGTTGACCATTTTACAAGTTACCTTTGAACATAATTATATCTAGATACCTATCTACACCTATTATTCTATTATATTATACATAATTATATATAGGTACACTAATTAATTAACAGTAAATGTAACTTTGTAATCCCATATAAATATATGGGATTACAAATTTATTAATGCAGTTGATGTATCTAGAAAATTGAAAAATATTTTAGTTTTTCCTTGATTCATATACTAAACACTAATTGTATTCTAAATTTGAAGCTTCTATGTTTGCTAGAAGTCCCTTTGACTTTTGATGATCGGTCAGTCAGTGAGTGACAAAATTAAGGAACTTTGACTCGCTACTGGTTCAAATTGAATGAAATTTGAAATATACCGTGTTTATACAATGCCTGCTTGGTTACTGAAAATTCAGGCTTCTAGTTTTATCCACAACGAAGTTATACGGAGTCGAAAATGGCCTGAATTGCTTCGAGAAAAGTATGGTACGGCCGTGCAGCTTTTTGCTAGACTTGGCGGGGGTACTGCCGTGCCCCCAGATTGTTTTTGTTATGTACTTACTTTTGACTAATATTACTTGTCTAGCAGTGTAGATATGATTATAATTAGACAGTTAGTAAGGACAGTTTTATTTGCGAATAAAAATTTAATAGAAAAATAAAAACACTCCGCAACACTGAATGCAATGTGAGCTTGGATATTTATGTTAAACGGACATTTTATTAAAATTTATGTATTGACGAACTTGATAAAACATAATGATAAAAATATTCTTATGAGTGGTATATTTTCTGAAAATAAAAACCTATGAACCAAAACCTAGATCTTTTAATACCAATTAGGTAATACTGTAATATGGAAACATTAGAAAAATTTGTCTTTTGGAAAATTTACGGTGGATATGCGTACCGATTTTCCTTCACAGGAAATTACCAATTCGAAGCATACACTAACTTATAAAACGCCTCACGTTTTATAAGCGCTCACGTAGGTTTTTGTGCATTAAAATACAGTTAAATATTTTTTATTTAAAAAAAAAAACATGTCATTCAAGTTAAACTGTTAACAAACCTTAAGACTTCTCGAGCTCGACTCAAGAAGCTAAAATCTTACCACAAAATTATAAACTGTAAGGCACTTCATTACTGTCATAATTTATTTATTCAGTGAAAAAAACAATTTACTTTCATAATTCCGCGTACATAAATGAAAAACATTACAATAAAACGGTGCCGAGAGCAGTTTTTAAAATGAGACTTGAGAGCTTTAACTAGGACAAGTCCATTTTATAAAGAGCTTGAATCCATTGTAAAAACAGTTCCAACTTTTAAGTTTCTTTTTTTTTTTTTTCAACAATAAGTGCAGTGTAACTGGACTGCACTTTTAATGGAAACTCATTTTCGACAAAGAGCATTAATTATGACGACTTACACCTGCGGAGACTATTATTGTCACGTTCTCTTTTACATATTCTTGCTTTTGTGTGACTTCACAAAGAGAGGGTAGTTACATTTTTTTGTTTTTTTTTTCGCTTTTTATTACTTCGCAAATTAGGAAGAACTCGAGGCTAAATAATAACAGCCACGTGGATCGATAACCAAAATTAAATAACGCTTACCGAGTACGATAGTCATCCATCCACGGAGTCTGTGTTTCCCGATAGCTTATAGCTATCGGGAAACACAGACTCCGTGGAGTCCTTAAGTCAAGAGTGAATAGGTTACTTTTAGGTAAGCGTGCTCCATCTTCGACCACATCATCACTTACCATCAGGTGAGATAGTGGTCAAACGCGAACCTATTTTAAATAAAATAAAAAACATAAAAATAAAAAATGGATGACTATCTTTACATGTCAAGATTCCTTTATGAATCGGAAAGTACGTCAAGCTGTTGATCTCGGCTATCATTTGTACATATTTGAAAGTTCTTATAGACTTTTTTCTTATAGACTCACTTAGATGTCAAAAATTCTGACACCAGTCTTGATAAGGGTATCGTAGATAGATAGATAGAATACTCTTTATTGTACACCAATAATGTAAACACGGTGTATTCCCGTTGTCCCCGTAGTCCATGTCCCCGTTAAAGGGGACAAAGGGAATTTAATAAAATAATTAAAATTATTTCCCGTTGTCCCCATATGCTGTTCCCGTTAATTTCTTGTAATATATGCTTTTCAATTATGCCCTTTGTCCCCATTGAGTTAAAATTAGAAGTGAGAGTGCCTTAATAGAGAGAATATTGTACTTATACAAATGAAATGGAACTAAGGACTACATATAAAATTAAAAAAAAACACATAATATCTAAACAATAGCTACACATGTGATTGCGACACAAGTATTTATAATTTACGAGTGTATTAAAAATAAAAAAATGATTATATATAAATGTAGATTATTACCAATTCTGTAATCTAAATAAATTTGATATTATTAATAAGTATAACATCAAAGTTCTGTTTGTCGTCAATTTTATTTTAATTGTTTTTCTTTTTTCATTACGTTTAAGCTTAAAGTTCAATCCTATTTTTGCTTTTATTATCTAAATTGTTTTTATGCTATGTTAATTCTGTGACGTTATAGTTAAATAGATATATTAATGTGGTATGTTTTTGTAAGTATAATACTTTGTGTTTCATTCCACCCTTTCATTTAAAACTAAATCAAAATAAATAAGGTATTTAGTAAATAAATAAAAATTTAAAGGGGACAACGATACGTGAAATCTTAACTGTCCGTTGTCCCCGTTGCTCATGTGTAGATAACGGGGACAATGGGAAGTAATTTTAATTATTTTATTAAATTCCCTTTGTCCTCTTTAACGGGGACATGGACTACGGGGACAACGGGAATACACCGTAAACACACACTTGATTTACAATACTGCAAAATATGGTTACAATGGCGGTCTTATCGCTGATAGGTATTCGCTGCATAGAAAGTACTCAGTTGCATCCTGAAAGTCTAAAAGCTGACCCCCGACATAGTTTAGGAAATGCTACGCAGATGATTACTTTGCAAATTAAATAAGCTCACTGTATTACAGTTTAAAGTTATCTCAATTATCTTGAAAATTTTACAACTAAACTCAGTTTTATTCTAAACGATAATAATGTTCTATTTTAACTTCAACATTACTTTTCTTGCATCATTAATATAGATCAATTGCATTCTTATTTTAAGTATGAAGGTACGAAAAATAATCCTCTTTCGACCCCAGACAGCAATCATCAAAAACCCAACAGATTATTGTTCTTGCAAGCAATTGAAACAAATAGTTCTATTCATTATTAATATCTGAGCACCTTATGACAAGTTCGGCGATACAGGGAGACTGGGAAACAAAATCACCAACCCAGGATAATTATTACAGAAGGTCGATTCTGTGCAACTATTGAAAATGCTCGCACACATAGACATGGTACATGTTCAGCAAGTATAAGCTTGCTTGAGATGTGAATATATAAATTGTAGCGATTACGATACAATTATAAGTTATATTTTTGTAAAATTTCATAAAAAAAATATTCCAGTTTTTTTCGTGAAAGGCTAGCAAATGCAATCTTACTAAGTATTGTAATTATAATAGTAATAAAGTTATATTATTTATTAGAGATCAGTAGAAATGCATTTGCGTCTGATCTTGAATGTACACGCTATGATAAGTTGATATGTTGTTGTAATGGGCAATAGAGGCTAGAGGCTGTTTTCTCAGTGTAAACCAAGCGACTATCGTTCGCCTGCGAGGCTGTCCCAACACATCTGACTTGTGATATGTCATGTCTGCCAGTACGTACTATGCTAGAGCTTCTCTCTTTATATTCTCCTAATAAACTCTGTGGCTATTCTCAACTTGGTCGAAGTTTATAGGATGTCCGGACTTAAACTTGACCTTCTGTACGGTCATCTATTCTGTATCATCGATTCTGTACATCGTAATCGGCTTTTCTATTCCATTTCTAGTATGTACTTCGTATAATTGTACTGTGGTCTCTTGAGACTGCAATGCTCGTGTACCTGGGGATCTAATTTTAAATATAATGTTACAAGTTGCTTGTCGGATTTTGTCTTTTAAAATATCTAGGAGCATTGGCATGAAAGTATGGGCTTGATTGTTTGTTAATTTTTCTTAATAATGTTAAAATTACAGTGTGCAGAGATAAAACTATAAATATTTTTTGTTGGTCCCAGAATATACTACTTCAATAACAACATATAGTAGATATTCGTCCTATCGGACAATGAGAGTAAAGGAACAGAGAGTGCAACTGTTCCTGCGCACATACTTGTACACTGTAATATCTTTTTTTTTTCTCTGTGTGGGAAAATCATCTAATGACTTCTCCCGCTCTGGGTGGAACGGAAGGGAGTGTCAGACTTCTACTGACTAAAAACCCACCCTGTTCCTTCAGCTGCCCTTAAGTTCCGGGGCCACGATATCTCGCTAGAACATTCCCGCAACCCTGGCAGGCAATGGCCCTATAAGACTCCGTCACTATTGCTGACAGCTCTTTGAGGCGCGCGTGGAACACAACGCGCTGCCGACCCGGGCCTGGTCCTTACCGGGCGGTGAGCTACCCCTGCTCGCCGTCCGCAAGCCCGCGCCTACGGTGGCCGGAGATCTGCACGTGATCCCCGACGCCCAGGGGGTCTTCCGCGGCCTATGCCTCTCCCTCGCGCGTTCGGTCTCCTCCTTTGCTAGCACGACTGCTTCGCAGAAGGAGGCGACTGCATCCCATTCCCTCTCGCTCCGCACCATGGTCTGAACCAGGGCCGGGCGCGAGAGGTCTCCGCCGCCGATCGCCTCCACGAGGACACGGCGGTGCTCCTCCCAAGCAGGGCACACCTCGACCGTGTGCTCCACCGTGTCCTCCGGGTGGTCCTCACAATGACGACACCCGGGCGTGTCCTCCCGCTGTATCCGAACTATAATATCTCCTGCGCAGATGGCTAATCAATTACGAGATTGGCCATTACCGTGGCCGAAATCGATTAGGAGGACAATTTATTATTTACATTATACTAATAATAATTAATAGAAATAATAATTAATTAATAATTTATAGAAATCTAATCACAATTTTGAGATGCAATCAACAATCAAATCAAATAAGAAAACCGCGGTAATCAAAACTTAATAATATTTTTACTGGCAACATGTAGATTGAAAGCAAACCCGCCAATATTAGGCTCATCTCACGTAAATTAAATGCAAACATGGAGCCAGCAAATGCGCAGATTGTTATGGCTGAGCATTAAGTATAATTGAATTTAATACATACATTGATACATAGCACATGTGTAGGAAGATAATGTTAAATGTATGAGTTACTACCCGATGACTTTCTATCTTCTTTTCAAATTTATTGTATGAATAAGTAAGTAATGTTATCTTTTCTGCTACTACCTTGTGTACTTTAGTTAATAATTTTTCGCTTGATAAGTTTATCGGATGAAATAATCACAAAGGAATTTTCGGTTAAATAATATATTTTCCTTCCTGTATATTGAACCACAAATTATAAAATAAAATTACTGATTGACTACAAATTAGAATCTTGGTTATCATCAGTCAATCAGTACCTACTAAACTTTGAGTTGGAATATTCCATAAACTAAATAAGAATTAAACTGAAATTTTGTGATTCAGTACTTCTAATACATTCTGAAATTCTAACTTTAGTCATAAGCAAAGAAATTAAATTGACACAAATGTGTCCTGAGTTGCTTTGCGATGGGATAATAAGTCAACTTACAGTACTATTAGCCATATAGATCTGATTTTATCTTTTAATGATTTTAAACGAAGGTATACGCAAAATACTTAATAGATGGATAAAATTTTACTGCAAGCACCAATCAGCCAGCTAGACACCGTGATTAAAGGAGTATTGACCTTATAACGTTTCATATAATGGCCAATTTCGAAGAACAATATTGAACCAAAGGCGTCAATGGGTTCTTATGTTAAAATATAACAGGTATTTAAACCTCTATACAATTAAGTTTGTAAGGTTAGGTGACGATGAAGACATTTAGCTAGGTAATGACTCGATAAGTTTCAAGTTATGGGTCTAGACGACTAAAAATTCTATGATATTAGATGTATCTTTGTAATGATCACATAAAGTTATTTTATATGGGTACTTAACACTTCGATTTTTTCATAGATGTCGCCTAACCCTTTTAAATTGATGTAACCCTGGTGTCGATGTAAATACTGTGTGGCAGCCCGATATATTACTTTTCTAAAGTAATTAATTATTTATTATATGTATTAATTAAGTAATTATTTTAAAAGAACTTTTGTATGATTTTTTTGTATCCAATGAAAGATTGTAAGGTGTACAATAAAGTATATAATAAATAAATATAATTATAATATACTAGCTTCTGCCCGCGACATCGTTCACGTGGGAGAATTTTCCCGTGGGAATTCCAAGATAAAAAATAGTCTATGTGTTATTCCAGGATGTCAACTAACTACTAACTAAATTTCTTTCTGATCTGTCCAGTAGTTTTTGGATGAAAGAGTTTCAAACATCCATACATCCATCCTCACAAACTTTCGCATTTATAATATTAATAAGCTTGGCTGTATATGTTATAACAGATTAATTATTTATTCAAAAATAAAAATAAATTGTTATTTAAACTTAAAAAACTAAAATTTTGCATAAAAAATAGTCATCAATGCTCTCAGCTCGTGATATGTCAAAGAGACTGGCGGTTTTTAACTGCTACCGTTTCCAATTTCGTACTTGAAATATATTCCAGGTCACGTCAACTCACTCTTCACACACACACAGGTCAGGTCACTCTTACAAACCTTACAACTTTTTAAGTATATAAATAAAATCAAGAAACAAGAAAAAACTAGTACCAACATACAATATCCTTTTTCACCGCAGGGACGACATCTACTTCAAAAACTACGACTTTCGCGAACATCACAAGTCCGGAAGCTGTCTTATAAAAACTTAAGGCGTCAAGACAAAGTCTAGACTTCAAAGTCTCGGAAGTCTGCCGCAAACGCAGTAATGGCGAAGTTACTTTAGTAAATTTATAATAAACTGTACGCTGATGTTTACTGCCTGTAGTTAGTAGTTGATGAGGACTATTGTTTCAGTTTTGTTCTAGGTGAAAAGTATTGATCTTGGTTGAACTGTTGGGTAAGTGCACTGTCTATATGGCATTTTTTTAGGGTTCCGTACCTCAAAAGGAAAAAAACTGAACCTTAATTGGTTTACTTTATTGTCCGTCAAGAACCTTAATTTCGGGAATGCGTGGAGATAACGAGTTGAAATTAAAACCATATAGGAACTTAGGTCCACGGTCCCTTGAAACTGAAAAAAAATCAAATTCTAAATTAACGAAAAAAAATGAAAGACGCCGTTAATGTTGCAAAAACACATATTTCAACATTCCCTTAGACCTAAAATATTTAAAATATAAAATATCTCTTTATAGTACGGTTCAAGAAAATTATGAAAACTATATACCTATAGTTTTCATAATTTGTAATTAAAAATTTAGTCTACTAGCTAAACTACCAGTTCAATTAGTATTATTATACAAAAGAGCTTGATGTGCATATTCCAAAACATATTTTATTTATTTTTGGGAGGCGAATAAATTCCTATTTATATCTTATGAATATTATCAACAAAACGAAATTTGAGGAACAACTCGAGAATCAATTTCAGAACTATTTTTGAATGGAACCCTCGGTGGGCGAGTCCGACTCTCACTTACCCTAACTGTCCCATTTCTAGGAAAAGTCATCCCAACATATTTTCGGTGCTTCCTTTGAAATGATGATGTATGTGTATTTTGCAATTAGGTTATCACACGTTAGGCTTTCACACGTCATTTTGTTTTGTAAATGTAAACTAGATGAGGCCGTTGTTTCCAAACTGACTACCCTGAGAAGGAACACCGAAACATACAATTCGTAGTGATAAAATCATATGAAAGCCATGTAGGTTTATGTCTGTGGCGCACTTTAGAGGACAGAATCACACAGATTTGAGCAGGCCCGTCCAAACAGTGCAAGCATAAGTCAGTTATCGCGTAGCTCAACTTAGAACTTTAAGGAGCTCAAACGATTTGACGAACAATACGAATATAACTTGAATTACACCATTTGAAGGTTTTGCTGGGTGTCTATTATTGTCCTTCTCTGCGTATCGATTATTTTTCTTCTTTTGAGAGTCTTCTAGTCAACCTTGTGCCTTCTTACAGGCATACGATTGTTATGGGAGATTTCAACACTTGCCTTCTCAAGAATGATTCGCGCTCTTCCGCACTCCAATCTGTCTCCCAATCTTGCAATCTATCTCTTCTTCCATTAAGCGCAACTCATCATTTTCCTAACTGTACTCCTTCGCTTCTTGACCTCATTTTTGTTTCTTCTACACAATACGTCGCTAAGCATGGGCAATGTTCGGCCGACGCTTTCTCCTACCATGACTTAAGTTACGTTTCCTACAAAATTCGCCCTCCTAAGTCAAAACCCAAAAGTATTCTTCAGCGCAGTTTTGGTGGAATGAACTTGGAAAGTCTTCGGGAAGATGCTAGCAATATTGACTGGTCTGATCTTATTCATGCAGAGTCGATTGATGACAAAGTGAACCTCCTCAATTCCAATCTTAACAAGCTTTATGACGTGCATGCACCTGTTCGTTTGGTAAAGATTAAGCATCTACCTGCTCCGTGGCTAACTGAAGACGTGAAAGTAATTTTACAAAGAAAGGCAGCAGCAAAGTCTAAATTCAAGTGCAGACCTAGTCGAGAAAGTCGAGAAAAATACGTCGCTATCCGAAATCGCAGCAACTTGGTTTGTAGGGATGCCCAACGCCGTCACATTCATAAGTCCGTTGAAAACGGTGATCCAGCTAAAGTCTGGAAATTTCTTAGATCTATGGGAATTGGGAAGTCACGTCAAGAGTCTATTCCTAAGTATATAGACCTTGAATCGCTCAATCAACATTTTTCCACCTCTTGTAGCTTCAATGGTGCTGTTAAAACCAATACTCTAAATAATCTTTCTTCTCTTCCCACTCCCAATTATTCTCCTTTTATTTTTAATCAATTTACCAGTTGTGATGTTAAGAAGAGCATGCTATCTATAACGTCAAATGCCGTTGGTAATGACTGTATTAGCCGTAAGATGTTACTCCCTATCCTGGACGAAATTCTTCCTGTCATTTGCCATGTCCTCAATTATTCCGTATCCTCAAGTGTTTTCCCATCTTTGTGGAAAGAAGCTCAGATAACTCCTCTCCCTAAAAAGTCTAATCCTGTTTCTTTCTCTGATTTCCGCCCTATTTCCATATTACCGTTCCTATCCAAAGTCCTCGAACGCCTTATCCACAATCAACTTAGTGCCTTCCTTTGTAAAAAACAACTCCTAAATTTGTACCAATCCGGGTTTCGTTCAGGACATAGCACTACCACAGCTCTAGTTAAAATTACTGACGATATCAGATCAGGTATGGATAATAGGAAGTTGACTGTCCTTTCGTTACTGGACTTCAGCAACGCCTTTAACACTGTCGATTTTGATGTACTGCTCGGTATACTCTGCTCTCTTAACATATCTCCAACAGCAATTGATTGGTTTCGTAGTTACCTGTGTGGCCGCCGACAACGTATTTGCATTGAAGGTACATCATCTTCATGGTGCAATACTACTGCTGGCGTACCACAGGGGGGCGTTCTCTCTCCTCTTCTTTTCGCCATATTTATAAATTCTATTTCAAATGATCTTCTCTCATCCTATCACCTTTATGCTGACGATCTGCAAATTTACTCGCAAGCTCTCGTTGAAGAACTGTCTGAGGCGGTGAAGATTGTGAATAAAGACTTAGCGCGTATTTCTGATTGGAGTTTGAATCATGGTTTGAGGGTTAATCCTGCCAAGACTCAAGTCATTATTGTTGGCAGCCCTAGGCTACGTTCCAAAATTAACTGGGTGACCCTTCCTCAAATCGTTTTTGATGGAGCTGCTATACCTTACTGTGACTCAGTAAAAGACCTAGGTATTTATATTGATAGGGATTTGTCTTGGGGTCCTCAGTTGCAAGAAGTAAGCCGCAAACTGTTTGCCTCTGCGGGGTCTTTACGCAGATTGCGCAATTTCCTGCCGACTGCCACTAAAATTGCGCTTGCCCAATCCCTTCTTCTCCCTGTTCTCGACTATGCTGAAGCAAGTTATCCAGATCTTACTGAAGTGCAGCTAGATAAGCTTGAACGACTCCAAAATTTTTGTATAAGATTCATATTTGGTTTGCGCAAATATGATCATGTTTCTGAGTTTCGCATTAAACTCAAGTGGCTGCCGATCCGCCTTCGCCGGAATGCACATATTTTATCATTACTTTACAGTATTCTCTTCAATCCCACAACCCCGTTTTATCTCAAAGAACGCTTTAAGTTCCTTCATGACACACATGTAAGAGATTTGAGATCATCGGAGAATTTGAGACTTTCAATGCCTGCACATTTCACTAAATTCTATGGCTCATCGTTTACGGTGCAAGCTATTCGTTTGTGGAATGCATTGCCGGTGTTTGTAAGACAAGCTCAGTCACTGGCTACTTTTAAAAGCTCGGTTGCTAATTATTTTCATTCCAACTTATGACTATTCTTTTGTTTTCTCTCCACTTGATGTTAAAGAACACATTATATGTATTGTATTATTTAATTACCTATGTATTATATTGTATTTATATGCATATATATATATTTGCATATACATTTATTTATTTTAATATTTAAGTATTTTTTGTTTCTCTGTTTTTATGAGTAATGTAGTTAGTACACTAATTTAGCCCTCCCCACTTTAATTTAAAAGTTTTTAAAGTCCTTCCAAAGGTTGTCTGGAAGATATCGCTTTCAGCGATAAGACCGCCATTGTTACCATAGAATAAGCAATATTGTTAAATAGGTGTGTTTAAATTTTGGTGTACAATAAAGTGTATTCTATCTATCTATCTAATATAAGGACATTTGGGTGGGCCGTATAAAGTACTCAAACTGCCAGATAGTGCGGTAATCTATTATTTATATTTATTATTACTAACACTATATGGATGCAAAATTGTCTGAAATATTCTGAACAGTAACAGCAGTGGTGGCCCAGTAGTTCTGTGCCCAACTTACGAGTACAGGGAAAGTAACCTACAGGTCGTAAATTCGAACCCAGTGTGGTGCATGACTTTGGATAATTTATATCATAAAAAACGGTGAAGATACTCCGAAGACTAGATTACGGCTCATTCCCTCTCATATAGAAGGCCTGTGTCTCAGCAGTTGGAATGTTACAGGCTGAATTATTATCATATAAGTGTTGAACAAAATAACTACAATTAAAAATTAAACAACATACCTACATATGAGTTTATAGCCCTATGTACAATCAGATCCATCTCAGCTGATCTACATACAGTAGCGATTATCGCCTTCATCGCAGTAATATACCAGCGTTGATACGAATCGCTGGGAATTTGTTCCGCCTTGATCCGCTAACATCTGACCACAGAGCCCCGAGATGCTTACTGATAGAGACGGCAAGAAAACTTTCGAGCAATTCAAACCTTTCCTCCACAGTCATGTATTTTTAACAGCATGGTCATGTACAAATCGGAATCACCAAACTAATACTTCAGAAAAATATTTAGTGTTAACTCCGCTAAGAACTAGATCATCAATCTTAGAGATGTTCTGTTTTGTTTAATTTCTATGATGACGTAACAAGTCTTAGTAAGTAACTTAGCTATCTTTACTTATAATATTATAAAGCGGATACGTTTGTTTGTTTGTTTGAACGCGCTATTCGTCGAAAGTACTGAGTGGATTTAGAAGAAATTTGGTATGAAAGTAGCTTGAAGCTTCAGGTAGGTTATAGGCATTTGCGGGAAAGTTCTGCCGAGTTACCGCGGCCCCGGAAATTTAGGGCAGCCAAAGGAACAGGGTGGGTTTTTAGTCAGTAGAAATCTGACACACCCTTCCGCTTGACCCAGAGCGGAAGAAGTCATTCGATGATTTTCCCACAACAAAAAAAAAAGGTAGGTTATAGGCAAAAAAGAGGGTTATGTTTTTATTTATAACAGTGCGACTGCTAAACCAGAAAAGCTCGTTCTGAGTTTTCTATGAAAGGTGGAGTTTAAGCTAAGTGCATATCGCGCAGTTCAATTATAAATTATTTTATGACATACCTAGCCTACTAACGTAGTGATTCCGTGCTCTGTGCTTCTAAGCATGTTAACTAAGAGATAGTGCTAATTATCAAGACGTACACACTGGTGTGTGTTTCGTTATAGCTACTATAGTTTACGAAGTATTAATAGTCTCAGGTAAATGTATCGTATCAATGTATGAGGAGGTTAGCTGAAAAATTACAGCCTTATGGAATCGTCTTTAAGATTAAACAACGCTTGCTCAGGTCGCTCTGTAGATGGATAAGTACCGTACGTTTTACCATACCACAAGATTCATGAGTAACTTGTCAGATAGAATAAATACTACCTATTTCATTTTAATAGCAATAAAAAATGGAGATCTTATAAAATCCTATAGCTGATCTTTTTACAGTTTTGAACCTTCATTATTATAATAACATACTCAGTCAACCTGCTTACCATAACACTTCATTCCAACAATAATTATTCCATAAAATTTTATTGATCCCATACAAAAATGTATTAACGGTCCCAATCTCGCAGCTCACTGTGGAACGCACCTCCAAAACGATTACTGTAATGCCCGTGATGATGAGTTCTATAACCGTTATGGATGTAATGATAGCCCACATCTGTGCACAGATTCTGCCAGTATTACGTTCTAGACTAAAAACTCTATTACCTTGATCTCTCGCTTGGATATTCAGATTTTATTCAAACAAACATTAGACGGAATTTCGCTGAGAAAATTTTACGCGCGTAAGGATTTTGCTTGTGATTTAGGATTAAATTGTGCATTATGAGATTCGATTTTTAATTGTTGATGTGTTATTAGCTTCCTGATTTTTTAATAAAGCGCAGTTCCACGAGCTTATGCATTACTGCCTTGCTATAGTTGGTATACCATAACGGATTCTCCCGCCAGAGTATCGTCGTGGCTCATGACCGATCACCTCGTGACCGTATTGTCTCGACATAAGTCGCGATATATTTCTGCATGTCTACAAGAAATCACTGCTCACTTGTTCAGTTGCATTGGGAAGTAGGGGCTTGCTACGAGAGCATCGTTGACGTTTTGCTCGACACTTAGAATCTGCGAATAGCAATCATCATAATGTGAAGATATCACACAGAGACATTTTAGCAGCAAGTGACGATAATATTGCCTCGAGACTTTGTGCTTCATATATGTAACTACGGAATTCAAACAAGTTTGTAAGATACAGAGTTATTAAGAGCTGGTTTGATAGATAGATAGATAGAATATACTTTATTGTACACCAAAAATTGGAACACACTTACATAACCTTATTTCTATAACTTTGGTTACAATGGCGGTCTTATCGCTGAGAGCGATATCTTCCAGACAACCTTTGGAAGGACTTTAAAAGCTTTAATTGAAATTGGGGAGGGCTAAATTAGTGTACTACAAATACTCATAACGGAAAAAAAAACTAATTGAAATATATAAGTAGGTTTTAATTGTATATATATATATATATAAATACAATACATAATTATAAAAAATATATAAATGTAATGTGTTCTTTATCATCGTGTGGAGTAAAAGAAAGAAATAATCATAAATTTGAAAGAAAATGATTGGCAACCGAGCTTTTAAAAGCAGCGAGTGACTGTGCTTGTCTTACTGACACCGGCAATGCATTCCACAACCGAATAGCCTGCACCGTAAAAGAATGGTCGTAAAATTTAGTGGAATGTGTAGGCATCAAAAGTCTCAAATTTTCCGATGATCTCAAATCTCTACCATGTGTGTCACGAAGGAACTTAAATCGTTCTTTGAGATAAAAGGGATTGAATTAAATGAATGATAAATTATATATATTTTTTATGTAGGTTCATATAAAACTTTTACAGGTCACTCTTTTCTGATCAGTTTTAAGTAGAGATGTTTTTAGGTGTCTACCTTTTTTCAGGGGGGAAAATCATCATATTATTAGGACTTTTTTAGCTCTGGGTGTAGCAGACGGCAGTTAGTAACTAAAAACCCACCCTGTTCTTTGCATTCGGCCGCTATACCAGCAAGCAATGACCCTATCTGCTTGCTGCTCTTTGGACCTACCCTGAAACCAAACAACGAAACAGACTGACAGGTCATAATCTGTTTTACATACCATACAATCCGTATTGATCAAATTCAGTTGACGTGATCTTGTGACGAAAATACATACAGATATTAGGGGATCGGTCCAACCAGTGTAAGCATTTGTCAGTTATCTTGTAGCTCTACCTAGAATATAAAGTTGCTCAGCATTTTGACAAACGATACAAAAGTATCATCATGGACCAGAAACACGCATCTTGCAAATCCTAACTATGAATAAGGCACGTGACCTCTTTCAGCCAGTTAGAAGCGATTAAGGGATTATACTCGATGGCCGGCTGCATTCATGTACGTCGGGCCTAATGACGTCGAATTGCGGTCAGCAGTCAGCCTCGCGGTCGTTGCGGCTCTATCGCTCGGTCTGTGAAGATCATATTCAATGTTCTGGAGCAGCACGGACCGTTTACTAACTGTACTAATACTAATAATAATCTACTTTTAACTATCATGATTAAAACTGGATGGTATGATGATAGTGATGATTTTTAAGAAAATCACTGTAATGATATATTTTATTTTTAGTAATGTGAATTCTGCCTACATTGCTAGATTTCTTAATAAAAAAATAAAGAATATAAAAAATGGTTGATGGATAGAATTCATTGGGCATAATAAGAATTGCCAAAATTACTGTCGCCACTGTGAAAAGTGCCCAGAAACGGGCAGCTTTGCCGCGTTGTATGGCAATGCTGATACAATAAGCTAAGAGAAGACCATTATGAAGAGTCGACAGTTATGTAGACGAATTTGATGCCTAATTCATTATTTCCCTGCAGCCCTTTTTATATTCGCTTGTACAAAATATGTTATGATACGGGTGGTTCTGTGTAAGTATGTTTTGCTATTGATTTGTTTTTATTAACTTTTCAAGAGATGTACATAAATGTTTTGTTTTTGTTGGACTACAGTGAAACCAAAAAACTAAGTTATGATATTAAGCTGTCAATGTACGTAGGTATATATGTATGATTGTATTTACTGGTGTTCTAACATAACTCGACTATCAAAATATAAAAGTTATATGAACAGTTTAAAACCAGTACATATTTCAAACAACTAGAAAGGGATGTACCTACTTATGATTATTTTATTAAACTATAGCCGAATTTCCCTTTAAAAATATTTTTGTGGATTTTAAGCGGTACTTCTCTATCTAAAAAAAATTGAGAGATCTAATTGTTTGTTCTTTTGTAGACGATAATCGGTAGAACTCTAGAAGTTACTTGTTGAAAACAATTGCACATACCTACACTATCGCTAAGACCATTGTGAGACTAGTTTGTTTTTTTTTCTATTAATACCTACACTTGAACCTATAAAATGAAGTAAAATGCACGTTCATATTCTCCTGAAGAATTGAAACCGACTTCCAAAGCCGAACTTCGCTACTTTCGCCCAAAAACTTTAAAACGACTATTAAACTTTACGACGGGCGTTATCACGGGGTAAACTTTCGAATAAATTCGGTCGTCCGTAACTCGACGTTAGGTACAATCAGACAAACAGTTTGTTATACCAGCAGAAACTAGAATCATTTCAATACTTTGACATAATTCATTTTTCACGAATTATGACTACTTACTATTGATCGTAGTCAAAACATTGTTGAAAGTTACCTGAACACAATTCTCATTGTTCGTCTGTACAAGAGTTTTCAGAGAATTTTCTACTAGAATGACATGCAATCAAACAATACAATAAAACTTCTCTCTCGAAAAATACTTGAAAATAATTTCCTCGTTTAAATTCAGAAGGGGAGATTGGCAGTTCGCACAAAGGTTTGCAGGGTAGGTGGGTAATAAGCAGAGGTGCTTGGTACATTGTATGGTGAAAAACTGTAATGATACGGGAGTGCAGCACGTTTTGAAAGTGCGATGTTTGTCTCTGAGAGCCGTACCGTACTATTCTTGGGATGTTATGCTCAAAATTTTAATGCATTTTTTGCCCATAAAAGTAAAATCATGAACTTAGAAATTTTATCATTTTTGTACACATATTTAAAATAAGTTGTAGACCGCGGTTTCACTCGCACAAGTTTTCATGCAAACTTTCAGACTCTTAAAAGTTGATCTTTGAAAATCCAGTGACCTATATTTGACCTTTGAATGTCCTCAAGATTGGATCAGCGGTTTAGCCGTAAAAATATCAACAGACATACAGACTTTCACATTTATAAGATTACCATTTTCATCATTTTTATGTCAATATCAAAATTTAAAAAGTAAACCCGAAGAATTTACTTTCCCTGCAGAAAAAGTACTTGTTACGTTTTCATTTAATTTAGAGTCCCTTTAGGTTCCACCGTCTTTTAATTGACTATAAAAAAGTACTTCACACATACCCTACTTAAAACCTACTCATTTTATTTACTTTGAAAATAAAAAGGTTCGCCACCCGTAACCCCGTGTGATGAAAATGCCCCAAGATTCCTAAGAGACTGAAGTAAAATAAAACAAATACAATTTAAATAACGAGTATTTGTGCTGACGATGCGACTAGATTACAGTTATTGGTGTGCAAAGGTAAGCAGGTTAACGTTTTCAATTATAGAATTATAAATAAAAAGCCTTTAATTTCTGAGGAAAAAATAAGCTTTTTATCATTAGTTAAAGAGCTCTATCGCTAAGCGATAACGTCACAAGAAACTTAAGTCCAAGTTTGAACTTATGTGTACTTAGAACAAAAAAATGCCAGTTTGTACAATATTTTAATCTAGTCCGATAAAGTATAGGCTATAATGGAAATATTACACACTCCAACACACGTGAACAAGCCTCATTCCGAATACACTGCTTCAAAACATGTACGTCTTAAACTAGGTACTCCACATTCTTCACAATTGATCGAAGAAAACATTTCTCATCAGGAAACCAAACTTCTTAAATGGAATGTGTTTGGAGCGGAGTGTAAATGATATACCTAAGTAACTGTTCTGTATGAAAAGTAAGTTAGATACTCAATACATATCACACAAAAATATGTTCAATAGGGACCTAGTCGAGTGCAACAAATTCGGAGATATATAGAGGGCTAAGAAACAATTCAAGGTATATGATGACTTAGAAGTATTATCATGTTATAACGTATTAATATTGTAGTTTATAACTTTGTAATTAATTTGATACCAAAAATTATTTTGAAAATATTATAATTATTTATTTATATCATATAACGAGTGGCGATTTATTTAAAGTTGGCTATTTGGTATATTCACATATAGCTAATAACGTTTTAGTACATAAATCGTTTTCTTCGTACAAATTCGGACTCTAGTGTGTTCAGGAGCAGCGTTTGCGTATAATTATTACAGTAGGCCGGTAGCTATGGACTGGAATGTTTCTGAGAAATTACAGACGGAAAAACCCAACAACACTGCGTGACCCAAGAATTATTCCTACAACCACATTTTTAAGGAAGGAGGGTTTACACTTATAGTCACTTTGGTAAATAGTAACTACATCTCAAACGAAAAAAAATCTCAATTATTTTCTGTAGAAAAATATTGACATCATCACTACTCTCAAAACAACGAAGGTAAACATTGTGAGGGAACCACCATGACCTAGGATAAAAACATCCGAAGATATGTGACATCCTTATCTTATCTTATCTATCTTATCGACCGACTTGCACTGGGCCCGCGTAGTGGATAACTGCCCATTCTTTTTAATAGACAGAAAGCTTGAGTCCCAGCAGTGGGAACGTTAGATAGATAGACAGATAGATATATTTTTTATTGTACACCATAACAGTAAAACAAAATTATGGACTTAACAACTAAAAAGGGTGATACAATGGGTGGTCTTGTCGCTAAAAGCGATCTTTTACAGACAACCTTTGGATGGATTTGACACAGAAGGAGAAAATAAATACGCAGGTAGACACGGGTAGAGCATTCCACAGCCGTACTGCTTGAGCTGCGAACGACTCACCATAGAAATTGGTGGCGTGACTCGGTATTGCAAGCCTTAAGTTTTCTGATGACCTCAGAGATTTTGCATGTGTGTCATGAAGGAACTTAAACCGTTCTTTATGATAAGTGGGAGTTTTAGGATTAAACAGCACACTGTAAAGCAGAGACAAAATGTGTAAGTTCCGGAGAAGACGTATTGGAAGCCACTTGAGTTTCGTACGAAATTCGGATACGTGATCATATTTGCGCAAGCCAAATATAAATCTAATGCAAACATTTTGGAGTCGCTCAAGTTTATCAAATTATGTTTCAGTAAGATCAAAATAACTGACATCAGCGTAGTCTAGTATGGGGAGTAATAGAGACTGTGCTAGTGCAGTTTTAGTAGCAATTGGCAGAAAGATACGCAACCGTCTTAGGATAAAAAATAATTTGCGACTGACTTCTTGTAATTGGGGACCCCAAGAAAGATGTTTGTTATGACTAACCTTATTACTTGTGTTCTACTTCTACATTAACTTCTATACATCAATTTCTGTACTTATTCTTTAGCGAAATCGATTTGTTTTTAAATTTTAAAATTATAGTCCATGGAAATATGCTACTCCTATATAAATTTGAATTTATCTTAATAGCGTACGGAGCGAGTAGTCTTTAAATCGAGTTTCAATCACAGTGATGAATTCTTGGCACTCGATTTTATTCCAGACAGTTCTTATCGAACATGTTTTAATTTTATGCAGGCACTATATATTTTATTGGTGATTCGAACTTAAATTGATAACAAATTTCGCAATACTACAGGTAAATGTTAAAATCAAAACTTCACTTGTAAACCTAGTTGTTAAGTTACTTAAATAGTAACTAACATTTCGACATATTTTTAAATATTATTTATCTCACAGAAACGGTGCATAAAGTACTTTGACAATATGTATTTGTATGCCTAATTTTAATACCTACTACTTAGCCTGCAGTATTTTTTTTAATATTTTTCATTTTCAATTGTTAGTTCTCCAGCTTAAATATAAAAATGATGAATCTATAATAAATATGCTGTTCGTTGTTCTCGATAAAACTAAAGAATCTGCTGCATCAAATTCATTAATTTTTTTTTTTCCCATGCACGGAAGATTTAAAAGGTGAGAAAATATGGAAAAAAAATTGCGGTACAAAGTTTGCTGGGTCGATCAGATAGTAATAAATTAATCAGAAATATATTATATTTTAGAAGTTCACTTTCGCCTTATTTTCTCTTTTAAATATCTGAAATGACCGATCCCTACCAGTATTTTAAAATTCGAATAGATCCGTGAAATATATACAGAGAGGATGGTGCCGTAGCAAACTGGTTGTTTGCTACGGCACTGTAGCAAATCGCCTTCACTTGATACGACAGCGTAGTTTATTTGCTACGACGCGACAATGTATCTAAAGTACTGGCTATTCAGTGTACCTGTTGAAATTCACTACATACCAATGTACTATTTCTCCAAACCATGTACACTTCACTAAAAACACAGCTCCAAACATTTAAGTCTCAGCTTCATAATATAATGAGTTTCATTAATAAACTTATAAAGCTCTAAAACTCCATAAACCTTTTCCCCAAGAGCGAAAGACAGCGACCAAGTAAATATTCATAACGTTCTACCAAAAGTTAGTTCATAAAAATTATTACAAAATGTCCTGCATTGATTAAATTCATGAAAGTTTAAGCGGGAAACTATAAAAGTTTATGAAGTGAGCGACGTCCGACGTCCTGGGAATCGTTAATGCTATCAAAATACGTGAAAGGGGACTGAGTTTTGTATGAATAATGATCACACGAACCGCTGGATACGAGACGCATAGGACCAGTTCATGTGATACCTGCGGGAGCTTTTTGTTCAGCTTTGGACGTCTTTCTGGTGAACGATGATAATGATGATAAGAGAGCTCACATAAACAGTGATAGTCAAGTGATTAAAGGCACGGCTCACGAGTTTCAGGTCGTGGATTCAAACCCAGAACGACACATTACTTGGTGAAATTTTGTCATCACCACTACTTTCATAGCGGTGAAGGAAAATTCTCATTAATCATGAGGAAACTGGCATGTTCTTGGACCGAAAAATCCGAAGACATGCGAAATCAACCAACTTGCACTGAGCACGCTGCACGCGTTGTAGATTAAAGCTCATTCCTCCTCAAAAAAGGAAGCTTTTCCCCGCAGTGAGAACATTATGGGTCGATTATAGACATAATCTCATCATTTTAGACAAAATCTGGTATTCTCTTTATACAGGTTAGCTCAATAGAACTTAATTTATAAGCATTACAGTGTTGAAAAAAGTTTTAAAGCCTAAGCGAATGCAAGACTAAATCCCATTGGGATATAACCCTAAATTTATGATGTGGGATTAAAATGCACAAGTGATGAAAAACGTCGAAAATGGTATGTTCAAAGTACAAATTCTTGAAAAATGTGTTCATTTATGTCACTAAACAAAATTTATTTTATAGTAGCTTCTGCCCGCGACTTCGTTCGCCCGGGAGGTATGTTATTCCAGGATGTCAACTATCTACTTATAAGTTACATTTCGATCAGTTTCCATTTTCATTCCGATTTCAGATCCGTTTAATAGTTTTTGCGTTAAGAGTAACAGATATCTATATATACTCAGAAACTTTCTCATTTATAATATCAGTAAGATATTTGTTACTACTTATTATTAGTTAGAAAGCATTTCATAATATACATATACTCTCTTATAAGATTTGCATAACATCTCCTGCAATACAAACACTATAACACAGCATCCAAATACCAAAACAATATTTCCAAATTAAAATTTTCCACCTCTAATATTGCAGGAAAATCACAATATCTACACACTTGCCCTAATTTCGGCAGCAGTCGTTTCGAACCCGGTTTAACGTGAACCCCATACTCCAGGGGGCAATTGTAACGTTTGTTACCCAAAGTGGGGACGAATAAACGAATTTAAACGAACAATTTTAACCCATGCTTAACTTTCAGGGCTCGAGGTAAAATTTTTGGTCGTTAAACCCAGTTTTAATGAGCTTCTGTTTGTTTTAATTTGGCTTGTTATCAATGAATTTTCAGTCACGCGTTTGTTTTTGCCTCCATCTCATTTACGGTAGACATCTATTGCTGTGAGGATACCTACACGTCTTTCATTATAACATTTGTAGGCTTCAGAAAAAGTGATAAATCGGCAATTTACGGCCATTATCATGGTATATATTATACCGTCCTGGCTTCGTTATGAGTTTATCTAACTATTTATATCATTCAATAAGCAAATCAAACCGACCTTATCTCGCAGTGATGTGATATGTTTTCACTTTTATAATTTCCACTCACATTCGAAAAAAAAATGTGCAGGCAATTTTAACACAAATTATTCCAAAAAATTAATAAAAAACTATTATAAAAATTAATAAAAACTATTTGATAACACAACGAAAAAGTCTGCGGCGTCACAACAAAAACCACAGATGCAATTTTTTCGTTCATTTTAGCGGTGTATGCAGAACGTATTGCTACTTGCAACACAACCACGATATTTATCGATCAATCCTGACCAAGCCCTTAAGTGTAACTGTCCGACTTAAGACATTTGGACATTGACATATATATTACTGCGTAAGGACTGGGCGGACCGCATGTTATAATGACGCCTCGAACTTGGTCCCAAAGTGGTCTTGCCTTTACCGAAGTGAACTAGAACGCGATAGGCTATCTTCGGGAGCGGTCGTAAGTTTTACAAGCAAAAATGCCGAGTTGTGTCGTGAAGGGTTGCGTGAAATACGACAAAAAGCACAATAAAAAAATGAAAACATTTCATATCACCGGTAAGTTAAAAATATGTCATTAAATCAACTTCTAACATTATATTATATAAAGCTAGATTATTATACTATATAAAGCTAGATTACCACTGACTGACTCACTCACTCACTCACTCATTGACATAATTGTTCTCCCAGATGGTGGATGGGGAGGTGGGTATATTTTGACAGATTCGTAAACAAGTAACTCTCAAACCTACGGGAAAAGTGCCAAACCTCCCCTTTCCCCCCCCCCCCTTCTCCCCCCCCCTATCGTATCTCGGAATCTACGAGACCCGTATTTTTTTCTTTTTACGGATTCGTATAGAGGAGGCTCGGTAAAGTAAAAACCATTTTTCAAAGTCCCCCCCCCGCCCCCCTTCTCCCCCCCTTTAGGCGGATCTCGGAATCTAAGAGACTTGGAACATTTTTTTTTTCAGATTCATTTAGAGGGGCAATGCTTTAGTCAAAATACTTCTGCAACCCCCCCCCATCACCCCCCCCTTTTTTTTTTTTTTTTCACAAGCACGCGAGGTGCTTGCACCTCGCGCAACGCGCAAATACTTGATTTAGAGGGGCAATGCTTTAGTTTTTTTCACAAGCACGCGAGGTGCTTGCACCTCGCGCAACACGCAAATTCTAAACCCCCCCTTTTTTTTGTTTTCTTTTTGTCACAAGCACGCGAGGTGCTTGCACCTCGCGCAACACGCAAATACTAGTTATTTATATAATACGCTAAGCCGCATAAAAGTGCGACATAACTTCGCAGCGGCGCGCGTTATAGCCGATGAAATAAAAATATTTAATAATATTACTATGAGATTAAATTATGTACAAAATTAATTTTTATTGTTTGTTAAAAGCAAATTAAAATGTATTTTTATGTACAACAAATATAAATTTCGAAAAATAAAAGGTTCTTTTTTATTTCTTTTACCCCAAAAAAATACCACACCCCACTCTTACAAGGTTACGTCTAGGAGCAGACCACGCCGAATGACATCTTAGTTATAATAGATGGCGTTAGTGTTTTGTAGGGCGACCGCGTCCGTCAAATGTTCTGACGACCGTATCTTTCCTATTTAAATCAATGCATTTGGAGCATTTTTTTCTTATGTCGCACTGTGTAACTTAAGACACGCGAGAGGTTATAAGTGTTTTTATACAATAAAAACATTTTTTTTGTGTTTTACATGGAATGACAGCTTATCTGACCTCCAAATCCCAGTAGCTGGGTTACACGATACCCCTTGAACAGACTTTTTTTTTTTTAACGTGGTAAAATCATCAGATGAGTCCTCCCACCCCGGGCAGGGCCGGAGGGACTGTCAGACTTGTACTGACTAAAATCCACGGTATTCCTTCAATAGCCTTTTACGTATCGGGGTCACGGTAATGGGATGAGTCCCATGACCCCGGCAGGCTTCGGCCCTCTACAGGGGGGGCCTCGTCATCTTGCTGACGCTCTTTGAGGCGCGCGTGGAATACAACGCGCCGTCGACCCGGGCATGGTCCATGGTCGGACAGCGAGTTGCCCTTTACTCGCTGCCCGCATGCCCGCGCCTACGGTGGCCGGAGATCGTCAGCCGACGTCCGACGCCGTGGGCGTTTACCACTGCGGCTGGGCTGGAGGGAGGACGCTATCCTCTCCCTCACGCGGCCCGCCTCCTCCTTCGATAGCATGACTGCTTCGCAGAAGGAGGCGACCGCTTCCCACTCCGTTTCGCCCCGCACTATGGCCTCGACCAATGCCGGGCGCGACAGGTCTCCGCCTATCGCCGCCGTGAGGACACGTCGGTGCTCTGCCCAAGCGGGGCAGTCTTGCACCGTATGCTCTACTGTGTCCTCAGGGCGATCCTCGCAGTTGTGACACCCAGGCGTTTCTTCCTTCCTCATCAGACACAGGTACCTCCCGAAACTTCCGTGTCCGGTGAGGACCTGCGTCATGCGGTAGGTCAGGACGCCGTGACGCCGATCTAGCCACTCCTCAAAGAGGGGTCTGGCTACCTGTAACGGCTGTCAAAGATGGCCAAATGACAGCTGAGACCAACGGCTTATCATGCTTTCCGAGACACATAGGAACCTCGATAAGTTCAGATGGTCTCCCATCCAGTAAGCATTGCTTAACCTTGAAGATTGACCCGTGCGGCTGTTATTATTTAGTCACGAGCTCCTCACTGGTAACTATACCCGATATGGTATATAACCGAGCTCAAATGGATTCCCATTCGCCAGAGAAGAAATTTGCGCGCCTTGACTACGCTTTTCTCTTTGCTAAACTCTCCTACCCCTCCCTCTTGAGGGCCGAAGCCTGCCGGGGTCGTGGGACTCATCCCGTTACCGTGACCCCGGTACGTAAAGGGTTATTGAAGGAACACCATGGATTTTAGTCTGTAAAAGTCTGACAGTCCCTCCCACCCTGCCCGGGGTGGGAGGACTTATTTGATAAGTTTACCACGCAAAAAAAAAAGCCCCTCCCTCCTACCTTATTTCTCATTTTCAATTTCTATGTTCTTCACACGCTAAAAGTCTGCGCTCTTCCAATAATCTTCTCTACTCTGTCCTTCTCATACTTCTGATTTTATTCATTCTTCCTTTTATATACAGTCTATTCTTCTGTGGAATGCAATACCTCTTGATATCAGGACGGCCACCAGTCAATATGCGTTTAAGAGAAATTTGCGGGATTATTTTCAAAACAAATAGTGGAAGCAGAGTTTTCATAACCCCTTTTCTATGACTTTTTATTATATATATTTAGTATGTATTATGATAAATATTTATGTAAGTTTATTTTAGTTATTTATGTATTCTCTACCAGTCAAGCATGTGTTGTGAAGAGACAACATGGCAGGTGCATAAAAGTAAAAGTCTTATTACAAGTATATATATATATATATATAAGGTTTTTTTCAGGTCCATTTTAAGTTTAATTATATTAACATAAGTTATAACGTCATTGTTTTAACAAAAAATGTATTAAAAATTCAAATAAATCCATTTTTGTGTTCAGGTACGTCTATCTAAATAGCCAGTCAATAGCCTAATGGCTAAGGTGTCGGATTTGTGATCGAAAGGTCTTGGGTTCGAACCCCACCTTTTACACTATTGCAGTAAACCCACACCAGACACAAGCATATTTAGTTTAGTTAGAGAGGTTGACAAGATTACTAGTAATGTGAATTCCACCCATATGGTTAGTTCTCTTTTTAATAAAAAAAAATATTTACACTAAGATATTATTATAAAATTATTATGTTGCAAAACAATACACCTTAAATTAAATTTCTCAGTTAATATTTACCTTCTACCTACACACCAACGGACGAGTAAACTTAAATACAGAAAACCTGTGAAACATGTAAAATATTCCACAATAAGTATAGTAATCAAAGAGATTACGGTAATCTATCCAATTACTAGCGAAACGTTTTAGAATTTTCTTTACAGAAAGGGAAGGTGCAATAATAGTATTGTAGGTACTAGATGACTCGATAACTATAATAATTATTTACAAGCCTGTAGTGTGACTGAGGGCCTAGTAGGGTTTGGATAAGACAGGATGTGTGTGGTGAGTGCAGGTGTTAAGGTACACCCTAACGCAGACAACTGGCGATTTCCACAGAAGATGGCAGTGGTTCCATACTTGCTTTCCGATTATATACCTTCTGTTTGTAAGAGTTTATATCATTTTACAATAAAACTTCTTTCTTTACTGCCTACACATTCATCATTTTAATTAATTTATACATAATAATATACATATTATATGTGTACCTAGATGCCCTGTGCGATAAGACCGCCCATTGTACACTAGTTTTATTATTTGTATTCATATTAATCAATATATATGAAATGCTTCCGTTACTGAATCACTGACAGACAACGCACAGCCGTAACTACTGGGCGCAAGAAGCTGAAATTTGGCATGTATGTTCTTTGGGGTATGCACTAAGAAAGGATTTTTGGAATTTCCTACGGGATTGGAATTTACACGGGAAAAACCTCCAACGCGAACGAATTCACGGGCTAGTACATATAATATGTTTATTGTAAGTTGTAAAACAAAGTATATAATTAATAAAAACAAATGAAGGAGATCTCAATAATAAAACAAAACATCCCATGCAACAAAAAACATACATAGCCTTATTGTATTTCGATCTACCAGGCATTCAAGAATATTAAGAAATTGCCAAGACACTAGAATCACCAAGTGCAACCCCTTGTTATAAATCTAAGGTTAAAATAAAAAAAACCGACTCATTATTGAAATATATACATAAAAACAAATACATATAAAATAATAATAATAAAAAAAATACATAGAAAGTTATCACATAAATAAGAAAAAAAGTGATACTACTATATTTGGATAAAGTCGATCTCTATTTCGAGTTAATAAAATGATGCCCTGGTAGTGTTAGACTGTCACGTTACTCTCAAAAGTTACCATTAAAAGACTACTTAATACGCAAATACGATTAAAGAACGTATCTTAAAACGAATATTTTCTTACGATTTGCTTAAAACCGATATTTAAATAAAGCTGCTACTGGCAGTTCAAACACAACAAAAATAAAAGAGCTCTTTACAGTACACAAGTGCTTTACAAGTTTCGCCTGGAGGCGTTTATAGGTCGACAGAAAACGCTTTCAAACAAAGCGTAAAAATATTTAAATATCTGTATCCGTATTATTTTAAAACGCCCATCTTTCACATAAAAAAGCTGTTCATGAAACGCTGTGTTTCATGAGCACGACATGCTTTTGAATTAAAAAGGATGTTAAATGTTCAACGCTTATTTTAAATCTTTCTAGAAAAATCTTCGTACTTTTTTTTTCGAATATTCGTTAAGATTACCACTTCCATCGGATTCTCTTAATAGCGTGTAGCCGTCTCAGGTGTGTTAAAGGAAGTTTCAATCAAATCAACGCAGACTGGGAAAGTGGCAAAAGAAAAATGTTCGGCCTATGAGGCCCCGTGACTGATTGACAACATTGTGATAGAAAAAATTGTCAGACATTTTCCTTAAAAGTTGCGGAACTCGTTCATTTGTCAAAAAACATTTCTTTTTTTGCATTTCATGCGTATTTTATTTAAAAATGTGAGTTGGGAAAGTTTTTGATTTAGCAAAAGTGGTTAAGCAAGATTTCCATGATACTTTTTACAAAATTGATGACCGTAGTGAGAGAGAGTAAGGAAATGAAAACGGATAAAAAAATCAAGACCTTGTTCTCCTTTGCTAAAGTGACGTATGCACGCGTTTCCTTTGTTTCTAGTTGCTCAGAATCAGATCTACTGAGGAATGCCAAATGTATACCTAGTTAGTTTAGTCAAGCAATAGTATCCATATGTTCAGCACTGCTTACTGCACTAAACTATGAATACAAACTCAATTACCGAACCACCTAACAAAGACATAGAACAGATACGTCCACAGACGTAATAGGGACTAACTTTCTAAAGTCAACACACCCCCTTTCCCCCCTACCACGAGACGTTACGAACGTCACTTGGTTAGCAAAGTTATTGAGTTGTGGCGACCACAAGCCCGTTGTGCCAACTGTTCGAAGTACTTGGTACCGAGTTGTGTTAGCCGTTAGTCCTTAATACCGTTTATTAGAAAAAGTTTTACAATTTATTGAATGGTGTACCAGTTAATAATATATGGTGTTTATTGGGAGTTTGGAATAGCACTATAATTTGAATGGTCTTCATAAACAAGGAGTGTTCCCAGTCGCAGAAACTTTGTGTGTATAGAAATTATTATAATAAAACCTGTACTCGCTGACCGATACACAGTATAGTTTTTAATTATACAAATGTAATTTAAATATAAAGAAATATCTTAATTTAAAGAACAAGTTACAAGAACTTAATTTTGATCAAGCAAATAAATAAAGCTATGCATTATAGATCTTCAGTAAAATTGAGAACTTGGCTTCCCAAAGTCCCTGATAATTAAGTGCAGGTAAATTAATTAAAATCATAAAGTTATTTACTTTTTATCTTTTAGTAGAATATCTATTTAGTCTATATTAGTTGACAAAATGAGTTGGCACCGTGATCTGCGTTAAAGAAATAATTTGTGGCAAGGGTTTTTACACTTTTTATACACTTTAATAAAATTCTGACCACATAAACTTCATTGTTTAACTCATCGCCACAACAAAACAAAAACTAATCACATAATAATTAAAAGTAGAAATCAAATAAAACTAATTATTTTCATATGAGTTCATCTGACAACGCTGTTCGATGTACCTATAATTAAAATTCCAGTACAAAGCTGAAACCTCGCAGAATACGTGACCACGAATAATTTAGTTACAGGGATTCCCCCGACTGACATGCGCTTTGACTAGGATAGCCATGCGTCCGGATTTCTGCGGACATAGTCCGGTTTGAGTAGAGGTGCACTGACGATGTAATTCTATACTATGAAATAATTGGATAGTCGAGATAATTGTGCTTTGTTTTGATGAGCATGTTATGTTGATTTTGCGCGCGCGTGTGTGTGTGTGTGTATGTGTGTGTGTATTTTTGCGTATAAATAAATAATAAAGTTGATGTCGCCTTAAAATAAAAAATCCCTTACTATCTGAGATATGTTTCGTTACTAATATGATGAGTATTTCTGGGTAAAGATAGTTAGCTAATACCGATACTGAAATATATTTATGCCTTTCATAGTTTTAAATAAGGAACAAAATTGTTCAATAAATTTAGACTTACTTAGCTTAAAGTAGCAGATATTTCGATTCCAACATTAGTTACGCTGCTTTTCCCACTTTTTTTAATGGTTCTAATATTTATGTTATCAATAAAATGTCCTTAATTTTACGTTCACTAATGGTAATCCCTCCCACAGCGCACAGGTTTGATGATTACAAAACACAGGACAAGGGGACGTCAGAGGCATATGAAACGTTAAAATAACGAGGGAAATGCAAATTTGACACATTATCATAGAGTTAACGATTGTCTATGCGCTCTTAAGATAAAAAGGACCGTGACGTAATTATTTCTGCGCATTTAGGAGGGTCGAATGCTGCCTTAGAGCCTTATGCAATTTTGAAAATTTTAGTATAGAATTTACATTTACATTTGGATTTAAGAAATATCGTTTTTACAGCACAATAATTTCACTGCAGAAAAATATAAATAATTATAAAAATAATAAAATAATTTATTTCAATATCAAATTTCAAAAATATTGTGATACTTTTCATTACGACAATTAACAGAAAAGATTCATTTGTTTACTCCATGAAATCATTATACATACCTACTAACTGTTGATTCAATTATTTCGGTGAATCCAAAAAATAACGAACGGATAAATTAATTCCAATACACACACATTAATTCACTTGCATTGCTCCCTGTCCACCAGAAAATTAAGAAATGAATTCGTAATGAAAAATTGCGGAAAAAATAAATTATAAATTGTGACACTGCATTGTATTGCATGATACAAATTACAATAGTTCAGCTTCATACAATAAACGTAAGCTGGACAGATGTACTCAAATCTGTGTAATGCTGTCCTCGAAAGCACGGAAATAGTTTTTTTATTTTACTTTCGAAGATTGATAAAGTCATTTCCTAGCCAGCTACCCTGAAAAGAGACACTGAATCAAACAAATAAAACGCAAGCACGTCTCAAGCGGTGGCCAACAAGATTCAACGGTGTTCCTTCTGCACTTTTTTATATTATGAAACAGTCCTGTCAAAAGTCTTAGTGTACCCTCACAATAGACACTTCGTAGATGAGATGCTGTGATCTACTTAAAAGCTTTGACAGTTATACATACAGTTAAAAATCAAATATCTAGCGTGAAAAGACTAAGTGCCAAATTAAATGAGGTTAATTATCACGTGACATTTTATGAGCGTTTATCAATCCCATACATTTTTACTTACTTGTAGCACTAACTTCAGAATAGATTTAAGTTAAATTAATTTGACAACGATTTTACGACTCACCGACTTGTTTTTGCTTTCAATGTATATAGAAGTGAAGAGCTCGTGGCTAAATAGTCACCAAATAGCAACACCGGTTAATTTTCATGGTTAATCTACTACGAGGATGGCCGTCTTAACATAATTATCGAGATTCCTTCTATATTCCTCGAGAAACAGGCCAAGAGACTCATTGCCAACGATGCCCTGGTCGAGTCAAAGCTCCAGAGCCTTGAACACCGACGACGAGTTGCAAGTCTATCGGTTTTCTATCGGTTACATTTCGGGGAGTGTGCGATGGAATTACATAATCTAATTCCGCCAAGCCCGTACCATCATCAGACTACAAGACAAACGGCGATACGCCATCGATTCATGGTGGACATCCCACCCATACGCACAAAACGTTTTGGGAATACTTTCATTGTGCGTACGGCTAAGGAGTGGAATTCCCTGTCGGAGTCTGTGTTTCCTGATCACTATAACCTGGGAGTCTTTAAGTCAAGATTGAATAGGTTACTTCTAGGCAAGCGTGCTCCATCTTCGACCACTTCATCACTTACCATCAGGTGAGCTGGTGGCCAAACGCGAGCCAAAAAAAAAATTTAAGAAAAATCATTTCGGTTATCTTTTTACATCTTTGATAGTCATTGTAGGTAGTCAGAAGCCAGAAAATCTTACACCAGTCTTGTTAAGCGGTATAATTACTCAACTACAGGGTTGTGAAAGTCAGCAATCGCTCCATGTTAACACTAGATCCCAGCTCCATCCGGTTAGACAAACAGCTGACCCCAAAATTCTTGGGAAAAGGCTGATGATGATGAATTTAGAAGTGATTAATGAGCTCCACAATGGAATGGACTAATTTGATTATTTCTTTTTTTTCTTGCAATGTGGGTACAGTTTACTAGCAATCTTGTTAATCCCTCCAACTAAGCTAAATATGCTTGTGTCTGGAGTGGGTTCACGGTAATAGTGTAATGGGTGGGGTTCGAACCCGTGACCTCTCGATCATAAGTCCGACACCTTACCCACTAGGCTATTGACGCTTCAAAATTATAGGATAACTAGTATTTGCGTGTTGCGCGAGGTGCAAGCACCTAGCGGTTCACTTTAAAAAAAAAAAATGGGGGGTGGTGATGAGGGGGAGGGCTGCAGAAGTATTTTGACTAAAGCATTGCCCCTCTAAATGAATCTGAAAAAAAAATGTTCCAAGTCTCTTAATTTCCGAGATCCGCCTAAAGGGGGTGAGAAGAGGGGTGGGGGGGCGACTTTGATAAATGTTTTTTACTTTACCGAGCCTCCTCTATACGAATCCGTAAAAAAAAAATTACGGGTCTCGTAGTTTCCGAGATACGATAGGGAGGGGGGAGAAGGGGGGGAAAAGGGGAGGTTTGGCACTTTTCCCGTAGGTTTGAGAGTTAATTGTTTACGAATCTGTCAAAATATACCCACCTCCCCATCCACCATCTGGGAGAACAATTATGTCAGTGAGTGAGTGAGTCAGTCAGTAAGTGGTAATTTAGCTTTATACAGGGTGGGCCATGAATTAGTTAACATTTGAAAAAATCGTATAAAAAAACCATTTAACATATTTTAGAAATCGTTTATTTACGAGAAAGCTAATTAGTTGTAATTTATTTATTTTTAATTATTTCGTCTAAATGACCACCGTTTCGGTTTTTGCACTCATCTAAGCGAGTCCTAAAGTTTTCGAATACTCTTCTGCAAAGAGACCGCGAGATCGCCGACATCTCTTCGATGATTTTTTCTTTAAGTTGACGCAGTGTATTCGGTTTATCAATGTAGACACGACTCTTTAAATAACCCCATAAAAAGAAGTCTGCTGGTGATAGACTGGACTTCTGGGTGGCCATGGGATGTCACCCCGTCTGGATATCAGCTTTTCCGGAAACATGTCTTTGACCACCGGCAAGGACTCGTTCGATGTGTGACACGTGGCTCCATCTTGTTGAAACCATGTGTTACGATTATAGCCAGCAAATTCCAGTAGCATCGGTGCTAAGAACTCCCGTAACATTTTCACATACTCGGCAGAGTTAACAGTAACTGAACGGCCTCGAGAATCTTCAAAAAAGTAAGGTCCGATGATTCCTTTTGCTGAAATTGCAGCCCATACAGTTACCTTAGGAGAGTGAAGTGGCCTCTCATGTTTAGCTTTAGGATTTTCGCTGCTCCAATACCTGCAATTCTGTTTGTTTACATGTCCATTTAGGTGGAAATGGGCTTCGTCAGAGAATAAGATGTTGTGAAAATTACTGAATTGAGTTAACATTGTTTCGGCATATGACTTACGCAAGTTTAAATCATTAGGGTTTAGTTCTTGCACTAGCTGGATCTTATATGGATGTAATTTCAAATCTAATTTCAAAATACGGCGTAATGATGTGCGGGATAATCCTAATTCAGCCGAACGTTTACGTGTCGATAAATCTGGATCACGTCGAACAGAAGCGGAAACTTGCTGCACGTTCTCTTCGCTCCGAGAAGTCCGCGGGCCGCCGGTTTGTTTCACATTTAGTGTAGATCCCGTCTCTTCGAACTTCTTCACCCATTTCTTTATTAAAGGAGCACTTGGACACTGACTTAAGTCGTGTAAACCATATTCAACGCGAAATAAGCGTCTCACAGTAATGAGCGAAAAGTTGTTTAAATAAAACTGTTTCACGCAGTAAGCGCGTTGCGGCCCCGTGAAGCGATCCATTGCGACTAAATTTCCAAGAAGCGAGCTAGTGCCCCGGCCCGCGCCCGCGCCCCACGCGGCAATAGTTTGCGCGGTAAGTTACATTTAAATGTTAACTAATTCATGGCCCACCCTGTATAATAGAATACTTTCAGCGAATTTTATGTCATGACATGCGACAGAAAGCTTTACAGTGGCTTATCAATTTTCATGTGCGCTGCGACAACCTATCAACTTTATACAATGATGTATGAAACAACATTTTGCAACAGCCTTTGAAAAAAAAAGGAAAAAAATTACGTCACGCAGTGGAAATCGAAGTAAGAGCATCTCCATCGAGGAAGGCCTAAGAAACGCTAGCGTATTTTCGTCTACAAGCTATCAAGCTTGTAGACGTTTATATTAGATTTCGTTTAGAGAAAGAACGTACGAACCAAGTGCTGTGGGACTTATTGTTTGATAATAATTATTAGGTACCATTTCCTTTATTTCATGGCGTTGTTATTGCTGAAAGCGATATCTTCCAGACAACCTTAGGAAGGACTTTCAAAACTTTAATTAAAGTGGGGAGGGCTACATCAGTGTACTATATAATTATACCCATAAAACAGAAAAAAAAATTAACAAATACATAAATACAATACAATACATAAATAGTTATATATAAAATACTAGCTTCTGCCTACGACTTCGTTCGCGTGAGAGGGTTTTCCCGCGTAAATCCTGATCCCGTGGGAATTCCGGGATAAAAACTATCCTATGTCCTTCCCAGGGTCCCAAACTATTCCCATGCCAAATTTCATCTAAATCTGTTCAGCGGTTTAGGCGTGAAAAGTTAACACACAGACAGACAGAGTTACTTTAGTTTTTAGTATGGATAATGTGTTCTTTAACATCATGTACAGAGAAAACAAAAGCTGCGAAGTGTCTCGTAATTGGCCGCAAAACCGTCGACGGATCGGTCAAAACTCTTCCTTAACGAACTTCTTGAGATGGTGCGTTAGAAATCGCATCACAAATGATAAATGAACGGTTATATCAAGTCACTAAGTCAAACCTAGTCTGCTTTCCCTAAATCCTAGTAGAATCAACTCCAGTAGGTATCCATAACAATAATTTACGTATTATGTTCTAGAGATTAATTGATTTACACTACAAGGTTGTCGCTACCCGCAACACTTAACATGTACTACACTTTCAACACAAAAGTACCTGTATCCGCTTGAGGCAATACGCACGTGTACAATGAAACACAACACGCATTAAAATAGATATTGTAGTAACCCCGTTTTAAAGCGCGAGGTACTTGGGAGTACAGCGAGTACAAAGCGTACACGGTTACTCACTCAGCGCTGGAGGCAGACAACTCTTGCTTTTATTACGTTTCCGCTGCTCGAATTCGTATCAGTCCCTAAAATAAAAGATATATAAAAAAAAGTTTAGTAGAATCAGCTCCAGTAGATATCCATAACAATAATTCACGTATTATGTTTAAGAGATTAATTAATTTACACTACAAGTTTGTCGCTACCCGCAACACTTAACATGAACTACACTTTCGACACAAAAGTACCTGTATCCGCTTGAGGCAATACGCACGTGTACAATGAAACACAACACGCATTAAAATAGATATTGTAGTAACCATGTTTTAAAGCGCGAGGTAGTACTTGGAAGTACAGCGAGTACGAAGCGTACACGGTTACTCACTCAGCGCTGGAGGCAGACAACTCTTGCTTTTATTACGTTTCCGCTGCTCGAATTCGTATCAGTCCCTAAAACAAAAGATATAAAAAAAAAGATTAATAGAATCAGCTCTAGTAGATATCCATAACAATAATTCACGTATTATGTTTAAGAGATTAATTAATTTACACTACAAGTTTGTCGCTACCCGCAACACTTAACATGAACTACACTTTCGACACAAAAGTACCTGATTCCGCTTGAGGCAATACGCACGTGTACAATGAAACACAACACGCATTAAAATAGATATTGTAGTAACCCCGTTTCAAAGCGCGAGGTAGTACTTGGGAGTACAGCGAGTACAAAGCGTACACGGTTACTCACTCAGCGCTGGAGGCAGACAACTCTTGCTTTTATTACGTTTCCGCTACTCGAATTCGTATCAGTAGCCATTTCGTCTTAAGTACATAACTTCCTATTTCATATACTTACATCACTATGAAAAAGTTTTGGACTGGAATGGGTTCACGGTAATATTGTAACGGGTGGGATTCAAACCAGCGACCTCTCGATCACAAGTTCAATCCTTAGCCATTTGGCTATTGACTCTTCATAACTTGTAAATTTTGTGATAGTTTATGTATAAAACATACATAGATACAGAAGTGTGTTTTTATTAGCGCTCTTACATAGTTTAGTTTTAATATCGTTAGTTAATGTTCCTTTTGGATTTCATAACAAAGAAATGTTTATTCTAAAAATAGTAATTCCATCATCGGACTACAAGACAAACGGCGATGCGCCATCGTTACATGGTGGACTCCCACCCATACGAAACGTTTTGGGAATTCTTTCATTGTGCGTACGGCTAAGGAGTGGAATTCCATGCCGGAGTCTGTGTTTCCTGATAGTTATAACCTGGGAGTCTTTAAGTCAAGAGTTAATAGGTTACTTCTAGGCAAGCGTGCTTCATCTTCGACCACATCATCACTTAAGATCAGGTGAGATTATGGTCAAACGCAAGCCTATCAACTATAAAAAAAAACTAATGTATTTTTTTCTGATGTTCTTGTCCAATCATTCATAGAGGTATCTAAAACCGAAAACACAATTTATACGGGTGCTGCATAAAAAAATATTCTATTAAAACAAAGAATCAAAATGGCTGCGCGTGCCGGAATCGAATGTGAATTGAATCGAAAAGTTTTTTTTTTCGGCTATGGATAAAAATATACGCCACGTCATATTGTACGCAGGCTATCGACTGCAGAATGACTTTTGCCACCGTGACACTGTTGTTTCTGAATTTTACGTACCTAGTTAAAACGAACAATCGTGGAACTTTTGTCCTCGTCATATGTGAATAACAAGAAATAAAAACTGACTGCCCTTTTAACTGTACAGTCCGTCTTTGTCCTAAGAGAAACTGAAAGAAGCTCTTTGGCTGAGCCACATTTATTTCCATCAGTAACATTATCGACTGATCAAAATTAATGAGTATTAATCATCTGTTAATAATGAAAAGGCGAGTCTCAAATTTTCCGACCACCGTAGGCCGGCCTACACTTGGCTAGCACGAGTTGCTCGCATCCAGTAAGTATCAGGTTCAGGTCGACGCCGTGGTCTTACACGTACGCCTATAAGAGCAGTCAGCAGCATTGATGGGCATTGCCTGCAAAAGAGAATGCCAAGTTTCGGCTCACAAATCATGTAGCGTCCGACAGACTTTCTAAATTAATGATAATTCATTATATAAAATAGTAAGAATTATAGAGTATAAATAAAATCTGTAGAAGTACACCGTTTAAAAGTAATTTTAAACAGTTATTCAATTTATCAACACGTTTTCTATCTACAATTTCAATTAGAAATGTTGCCAATACCAAAATAAAATAATATCGATACGAAATTGCACTTGCAAATCGATTACATTAATATCATTATGAACCTACGTAAGTGAATTGATTACTTACAAAAGTCCTCTTAATTCTTATATTAATAAATAATGTTTAGTTATATTTTTTACTATTTTATAATAATTTAAAATAATTCAATTCAATTATTGATACAGTTTAGAATAGTTATATAGTGCTGGTAACACTTAATCTTGTAGTTGTCACTGACAATTGTCAAAAGTTTTACTTCTCCCGCGTTTTATGACGAGCGACGAAGTGTCTTGCGTGTTTTTTAAGTTTTGTGTTGTTTATTGCTGTGTTACCGGACCCCGATTTCTATATTACTAACGACTACCGTGGCTGTTGAAACTGAATTCAGTATTCATTATTCAATCATTTAATAGTTTATTTCATGTTATCGTTAAAATTAGAAGTATTAGGTGGTCAATTTCAAAGAACTATAACTTTTTTTTGGTGTACTTCTTATAGAAAACAAATTATATAGTGAAATTCTATAATTATTTTCCTTTTTTATGATATATAGTTCATCTTTGTTGGTTCTGGCCGAGTGTTGAAGGAAGCCTTGGCATTCTCCTTTTGTTGCGAGAAAGTTCTCACAAGATAATACTCCAACCAGAGTGGGAGGAGAAGGGATCTTCCCTCCGAAAAATTAAAAACAAAGTGTGTCTCAAAGTCGAGAATGGCTTAAAATATATTTCTAAAAAAAGATTTTCATAAGCTCCCAAGTAAGCTAATGGTTAATGCCTTTTGGGTAGATAAAACTCTAAAACTGACATTTTACCTTTAAAATTTCTCTAAGACACTATTGTTGTAGTACTGGCTGTTTTGAGTAATCTATATAAAAAATTTGAATTTATGATAATTACTTCTGTCAATAAACGCCTAACAAGTTACACGTATTTTTCCTTTACTAAAACTAATATTTAGTAAAAACAACACGTTATCAGCACGAAAAAGGCTGTTAAGTGATATTGTTAGTTCTTTTCGTGAAAATATAAAAGTTCCGGAACTACAACATATTTTTTCTGCATTTTGGTGAGCTGTCATCATTCATACAAATAATGAGTTTGGGCTCTGTGGAATCAAAATCCAATGCTATTAAGCCACTATGCAGTAGAGAGGGATATGTAACTTGGAAGTTTAAAATGAGAATGTATCTTCTACATGAAGATCTTTGGGAAGCTATCGTAGGGTATTCTGAAAATGACACCACTCCCGCAGACGTAAAAAAGAAGCGGGATGTTAGAGCTCTGTCTAAGATTTGTCTTGCGTTAGACGATACTGCAATTACGCATGTCAGAAAGGCCAAAAATGCCAAGGAAGCATGGGATTCCTTAGCAGTAGCCTACGAGGACAAAGGAATTGGACGTCGATTGGCTCTTGAAAGAAGACTTTACAGATATTCTCTCACAGATTTTGATTCAGTAGAGAAGTACATAAGCGCAGTTATGAGCACCGCACAAGACTTAGCCGATATTGGTAAGGAACTTGAAGATACATCCTTAGCGGCTATACTTCTAGGAGGTTTGACTTCATTTTATGATCCGTTAGTTATGGCTTTAGAAAACAGCAATGCTAATATAACCACTGACATGATCAAGACAAAACTCTTGAATGAGTTTACGAAGAGTCTCTCCACTAAAGAAACTGTTCTGCGGACTCAGTGTAATAAGAAGACCAAACCAAAACCAAAACCTGTTGTTTGCTATGGATGCAATGAACCAGGACACAAGCGTCCAAACTGTCCACACCGAAAGGTCCACAAGCAGGTATGCTCGAATCTACATTCTACACACTTAGGAGCTATGAATGTTGACTCAAAAAATGGAGCATTTTCAGAAGAAAAATGGATTGTGGACTCAGGAGCCTCAACTCATATGAGTTTCAGATCGGACTGGATGACAAACAAAAGGTCCTTCACTTGTGGTAAGGTAACAATTGCTAATGGTGACGAGCTATCAAGTGAGTGTATTGGAGATGTGTCTATTTTGAGTGATTTACAAACTATCAATGTCATAAAAAATGTTGTCTTTGTACCGAAGTTAAAATCAAATTTAATTTCTGTTAAAAAGTCTATCGAAAAGGGTTTAACTATACTTTTTGATAAAGATGGTTGTAAGTTTTATAAAAATGATGATTTTTCTTGTACAGGTGTTCCGATACTTCGTGCTTCTGAGCGTGATGGATTGTACACTTTAAACTGTACTAGTAATCCATCGAAACAACAAGCGTTTGATGTGCACTTTGATATCTCTCAGTACAGACTTTGGCATAGGCGTTTAGGGCACTTATGTCGTATAGGTATGAGTAAACTTGTAAACGGGCTTGCTACAGGAGTTATCTTTGGAGACGTTGATAAGGAACCTTGCGTAGCATGTATAGAGGGTAAACAAGCCAGAAAACCTTTTAAGCCACTTTTGTACAAGAAAGCTTCTTCAATCTTGGAATTGGTGCACTGTGATTTGAGCGGTCCCATGTCTTCAGCCTCTTTTCAAGGTAATGTTTATGTTTTGTATCTTATAGATGATTTTTCGAGATATATTTTTATTTACTTTGTTAAAACAAAGACTGAAGTAAAACGCAGGATTTGTGATTTTCTAGCTTTGGTTGAAAGACAGACTCAAAAACAGGTAAAAACATTACGTACTGACAATGGTTCAGAGTTTGTAAATAAAGAGCTTTCAGATTACCTGCTGTCTAAAGGTATTGCTCATCAAACTATTGTTCCATATTGTCAACAGCAAAATGGAGTAGCAGAAAGGACGGGTCGCTCTCTCATGGAAAAAGCTCGTGCCTTACTTTCTCAAGCCTCTCTGCCAAAGGCATACTGGCAAGATGCTGTTGAATGTTCAGTCTACCTGAAGAATAGATCTCCACATCGAGCTTTAGATGGAACAACACCTTTTGAGGTGTGGTATGGTGAGAAACCAGATCTGAGTCATTTAAGAGTCTTTGGTTGTAGAGCTCTTGTACATGTACCTACCCAGCTACGTACAAAGCTGGAAGTCAAAGCAAAAGAGCACTTGTTTGTGGGGTATACAGAAGATCCCCACACATATCTTGTTCGGGAATGTGAAAATCCTAGAAAATCATCTAAGGCAAGAGATATAACATTTTTTGAGGATTGTTTTACTGATTTAAAGACTAAGAAGAACGATAACAACTTAGTTCCATTGTTGTTATCAACTGATGAACAACCAAGTTGCTCTTATTCAAATCGTGATCTGGATACTGATGATCAGATACCGGCTGCCCCTATTATTTCTTCCACTTCAGATGAAGAGTATGATACACCGGATACGTTCATTGAGAGTGACGCTGAAGATGTAAGTCATACTAGAAGGTATCCACAGCGTGAACATAAGAGACCTGACTATTTAAGTTTTGATTCTTGGGTGGCTGAATCTGTGAAGGTTTTATCAAACGAACCAACAACGTATTTAGAAGCTTTGAACTCTGAAGACCGAAGGAAGTGGATTTCAGCTATGAAAGAAGAGTATCAATCCTTGCAGTCGAAAGAAACATGGGTGCTGGTAAATAGACCCAATAATAAAAGAGTTGTTCCTTGCAAGTGGGTGTTTAGACTGAAAAGAGATGCTGATGGCGATGTTAGAAGATACAAGGCCAGACTGGTGGCAAAGGGATTTGCTCAAGAAGCAGGCATAGACTATAAAGAAACCTTTGCACCAGTAGTACGAAACTCGTCACTTCGTACGCTGTTTGCTTTAGCTGCTGAAAATGAGCTAAACATGCATCATCTTGATGTTGATACGGCCTTTCTAAATGGCGTTCTACAAGAGGAAGTTTATATGGAACAACCAGAAGGTTTTGTCAGCAAAAGCGAAGAAAATAAGGTCTGCCTGCTGAAGAAGTCTCTATATGGCCTAAAACAGGCTCCAAGAGCGTGGAATATTAAATTAAATGAATCATTAAATTCTATAGGTTTCATGCGAACTCCTTCGGAACCTTGTGTCTATACCAAAAAGTTTGGTAAAGACAACGTCATACTGGCATGTTTTGTCGATGACGTTATAGTTTTCTATAAAGACATGTGTCATTTCAAATCCGTGAAATCTGACCTGGAAAGTCATTTCACTCTTAAAGATTTAGGTCCTCTAAAATATTATTTAGGAATGAATATTGCGATAGAAAAAGGTGTGATTTCCTTGTCTCAACATAGTTATATACAAGATTTAATGAAAAAGTATAACTTGCAAGATTGCAAAACTGTTGATACTCCGTTAGTGCAAAAACTGGAAGATTCTACTGAAATGTGTGACCAAAAAGAGTATCAAACTTTAATTGGATGTTTGATGTTTCTAGCAATACATTCAAGACCTGATATAGCGTATGCAGTGTCATACTTGAGTCAGTTTAACTCAAACCCTGGGAAAGCCCATTGGTTAGCGGCGAAACGAATCCTAAGATATCTAAAAGGTACCTTGCATTTTTCTATAACATACAAGAAAACTGGTGATTACCTATGTGGGTATGTCGATGCTGACTGGGCAAATGATAGGGATCGTCGCTCATATACAGGCTTTGTTTTTTTGTTAGGTGGTGGCCCGATATCGTGGGAAGCCAAAAAACAGTCCACGGTTTCTTTATCGTCCACAGAAGCGGAATACGTTGCGCTTTGCTCAGCCAGCAAAGAAGCGGTTTTCCTAAGACGATTTCTCTCTGAGGTAAGTGGTACAATAGATGTGGTGGCTCTGTCAGGAGACAGTCAAAGTGCGCAAAAAATTGCTTTGAATCCTATTCATCACGGTCGGACAAAACATATTGATACCAAATATCATTATATAAGAGAGAAGGTATCGGATGGTACGATTAAACTTAATTATGTTCCTACGGCCGATTTACCTGCAGATGTATTTACAAAACCTCTGCAAAGAGTAAAATTTAAAAGATGCTTAAGTCGGCTAGGATTAACCTAATGTAGGTTAAGCTTTTGTAGTTAATTTTTTATGTAGATTAAGGGGGTGTGTTGTAGTACTGGCTGTTTTGAGTAATCTATATAAAAAATTTGAATTTATGATAATTACTTCTGTCAATAAACGCCTAACAAGTTACACGTATTTTTCCTTTACTAAAACTAATATTTAGTAAAAACAACAACTATAAACCTTAATAGACAATCAATCTCAACGAGCCAATCGCATCCTACTGAAACTTCAACAAAACCTCAATTAAACGCTAAGAACATATAAACAGCACATCCACTAATAAATTTAGAGGGTCTGTTTTATAGACAGATCGAATTAATTACCTACCACATAGTTAGTTCACCCTCATAAACGTCAAACGTGTTACGGACATGGGTCCTCCTTGGATTTCACAATACCGTCCTCTGATGTTACTGGTTTAATGGTAAGGAATATCGGTTGCGGAACTGAAAAATTTAATTAGGAAGTGAACAGATAAAGTGCGAAGTGTGAAGTTGGGGAGAAGATAAGATGTTGTTTGAGGCATATTCTTATAAAATTCTTCTCGAGAAGTCGAATCGTGGAGCTTGTTATTGGATCTTCTCCATAGGAAAGACCAATTCAAACCGTGTACTAGCTTCAGACGTTCTAAGTGTGTATGAAGTGACCATGGAGGCCTGTGTGAAATAAAATATATCTGATTTTATGAAACAGCAAGACGGAAAGAAAACTATTTCAGGTGAGAAAAAATTACCCAAAATTATTTATCACTGACATTGTGATTGACACAAAGTGTGTTAGGTGGAAATCAACGCTTGATTTTACCGTTTCTTGGCAAGGATTTTATTAAAGTTTCATATTGTCTAAGCGAAGCGTAAGGGTCGGGCTTCTACTGACTAAAACCTACCCTGTTCCTTGAATTGCTCTTGAGTCCCAGAGCCACGGTATTTCGTGAGGACATTCCGGAAACCCTGGAACGCTGATTGATTATAAAAAGAATCAGAAATAATCTTTTCCGTTTTAACGATTAACAATTCGCATATCAGAGTAACAAATGAACATCCGTTTCTGGAGAATAAAGAAGCAAAAAACTAAAAATCACAATGCACAAAGCAGTGAGTTATAAGTCACTATGTCATCAATACACGGATGTATACCACACTAAGTGCGTCCAATCGAGAACGTGCCGTGCTGGCCACAGCTGTCCAGGCGGGACGATACATAAAATTCTCAGCTGGGAAATAGTCACATCGCAAACTCGTGTAGTTCAATCTCTCACTAGGGAGATTCTCACGAACACACGTTGTAGGTGGAAGACAGAAGTATATTATGAGTTGGTCATATTAGGTCTAGTTACAGCAAATAAACTTCTACAGTAAAACTGACATTTAAATCACATTGAACGTCCTTGTAGTATTGCAATGAAGTTGATTCTGTATTTTATTTTCCCATTCAGTTTATGGTTGCTTCCGCAAATAAATACAGCAATTATATTAAGTAAACGACTTTATTTACCCTTTTTTGTATTACTTGTATCTATTAGTGGTATAGTCATGTTAATACAGGGAACGAGATACGAACATTAATGTACTTACACCAAATATTGTAAAGCCTGCAATACATTTTGGCCAAGCGTTCTCGAGTGAAGGCCAATACCAACATGTAGACGGTATATTTGCCTTGTCTTGCTATCGCTCGGTGTCTTTTGCCTAGTTGGTTGCGTATAGACAAGCGCCAATGTGTATAGACCTCATTTGACGTAGCTTGTCACAACTTGCAGTCGCTCGCGATCACTTGCCTCACTTCGGAGCGGTGTCGGTTTTTCTGCACAAACCAAAGGCGCTCGCGCGCGCTCGGCCGATAAAAACTGACAGCGCCCAACATGTGGGCGTCTCCTCAAAACTCGTCTATATTGGCCATTTGCATTGGCTTCCTTCAAACTTGCCGAAGGTCTAGACAGTAACGCTTGCCTTGTGTCAATTTGTCTAGGCTCGCGTTGGTCTAAGCTCGACCAACAAGTATTGCAGGCTTAAAACTTTTGTATGAAAAGAGTAATTACGGAGTGTTTGTGTGTTCTTTCCCATAATAGTCTACCTTTGTGAATGGGCGTTAGACTCACTGTATTATTTTTAAATATGCTTTTTAATAGTCTAATCGAAATAAATGAATTAGCTTATCTTGTTTCATTATTACTAAATCATCCTGATATCTATTTGGAGCAGTTTACCAGGGTCCTACTCTCCAGAGCCTTATGATGCAATATCTTCAGATTTATACTTTTATGTCCCGTCACTGCCTTCTGCCATTCAACTGTACATTGTCCCAACACGCTACGTACTCAATTTGTCCGCTTGGCATATGCTTGGCATGCGAAACATGACGCCGGCAACATTTACGTTTCCACGTAAGCGGGAAACGTTCCACTCGCGTTACCAGAAAATCAAGTCAACTGACAATGTTACGAGAAATTGAGTAAGACTCGCTAGGATTATTTCTTTCTTTTTTCCCGCGGAATATGTCAAGAGACGTTCGTTTTACGTGCCTGATTGATTTATTCTGTGGCAATAGTTTTGTAACAAAAAACATGGAGACAATTTTTTTTCGAAATTCAAATGTTTTCTTTGTTTTTGTGAAGTCACATATTTATATGGGCTGGTACCGTAAAAACTGTAGGCGCAGATTTTTCATTACCAACTTGAAAATAAGACGGTTTCTATAATAGTGTATACTAATGTATTTTTTCGTAGAGTTTTATTGTCGTTGCTATCTATCTGTTCCTAACAAGCGAGAAAGTATAAAATTTAATTTTAAAGCTTTTAAAGGTACTAAAATAATATAAGTATGAAAATTTTTTTTGCAAAGAATTGTTCCGACTTCCATATAAAAATACTACAAAGGCAAAAATAACTTTAATTTCGGTAGTCGGTGTCATTTGTTTTGTATTTTCTTTTATTTTTTTTTGACACCGCCTTCGAAATTAAAGTTATTTTTGCCTTTGTAGTGTTTTTATATGGAAGTCTGTTCTATTTTTTGCAAAAAAAAAAAATTTTCACGCTTTCTAATGTGTCGGTTTGTAATTTATCTAGTTACAAAAGCTAAAATGTCAACTACTTATCACCTTTTACAAAATATTGCTTTTCCTGGTCCAGAGCCGTTAATTTTTTAGGAGTTCTCCTGGTAGATCACCATTAGCTCTACTTCACCATATGCATTGTGACGAGCATAAAGTGCTTAACATCTATATTTAAGTAATCTAATCGCAATTCACGAAATACTTATTATTGAGTAGTTTCGGTGGCCATCTGGGGTCTTCATCATCAGTTCCACTTGCTCAAATGGTACTTTTCAAGAGCAACTGCACAAGGAACTATAAGAAATTCCCAAAACGCTATAGGTGTGCCTATAATATTTGAAGAGTTCCCACGATTTCTCCATGATCTTATCATCAGATCCAAACGTGACGACAATGGGACCAACTAGAAAGTATACCCTTTCAAACAAAAAAAGAATTTTCCAAATCGGTCCAGCCATCTCCGAGTAACGAGGTAACATACATTAAAAATAAAAATAAAAAAAAAAAGTTCAAGACGAATTGAGAACCTCCTCCTTTTTTTTGAAGTCGGTTAAAAATAATATCTTCTAGTTTAAAAAACAAAACATAAACCCTAAAACACTCCCACGATTTCCTACAAAACTAAACGACAGGCACCAATCCTTCACGATTAAACTATCCTTTCAAAGGGAACCTGCCTCATTCTATTCAAATCCGAAGCAATTTCCGAGGCAATATTTCACAATCTCCCAGCTACCATTGAGATTTACTTGCATCGAGATAAGGCAGCTGGAGTGGACGGTGGGTCCTAGATAACAATGCAATTTACACTGAACATCGAGACCGGGTGAAAAGAATTGGCCCGTAATAGCGGGTATCAGGATAGGTAGTGTTAAAGGTATTCTAGCGTTGAGGTTTTTGTTTTACTTAGTATTTCCTACAAATCGGCACTGTAAAAGACTCATCCAAAGTACTACAGTATGTAATGTTTCCCACTGTTGGGACAGAGGACCTCTCTTTATGAGAGGGAGTGGGCCATAATCCTTCAAGCAAACCCAGGTTAATGGATGTGATGTCCCTGGATTTTTTGTTCAAGGACAAGACGGTACCTATCCCCACGGTATTATCCATTACCGTTTTGAAAGCTGATGAAAACACAAAGTGTTGTGCCTGTCTACCATGAATAACTTTATCTGTTAAAAAAACTTTTTAACAAAAAATTAAACCGACTCCCAAAAAACACTGCAAAGTGAAAAATAACTTTAATTTCGGTAGTCGGTGTCTTTAGTTTTGTTTTTTCGTTTTTGGCACCGACATCCGAAATTAAAGTTATTTTTCACTTTGCAGTGTTTTTTGGGAGTCGGTTTAATTTTTTGTTAAAAAGTTTTTTTTTCACTCTTTTTAGTTGGATTATTTTTAATTTACCTAGTTACAAGAGCCTAAATGTCAACTACTTATAACCTTTTACAAAATATTGCTTTTCCCAATGCTGGGCCGTTAATTGTTGAGGAGTTCTCCTGGTACTTCACCATCAGCTCTACATCACCATATGCATTGTGACGAGCATCAAGTGCTTAACATCCATATTCAAATAATCGAATCGCAATCCACTTAATACTTGTTATTGAGTAGTTTCGGCGGCCATCTGTGGTCTTCATCATCAGTTCCACTTCCCCAAATGGTACTTTTTGAGAGCAACTGCACAAGTTACTATAAGAAATACCCAAAACGCCATAGGTGTGCCTATAATATTTGAAGAGTTCCCTCGATTTCTCCAGAATCCCATCATCAGATCCTGACTTTGGTGATAGTGGTACCAATTTCGAAGTATACCCATTCGAACAAAAAAAGAATTTTCCAAATCGGTTCAGCCGTCTTCGAGTACTCGATGATCATATATAAAAAAATAAAAAAAAATAAAAAATATATATATACGCGTCGAATTGATAACCTCCTCTTTTTGTCGTCGGTTGAAAACGGTTCCTTTTCATTTTGCTCAGTGGACAGCAGACTTGTGAACAAGAGACCAGAGAGATAGTTAAATATATTATCATCATCTGCGTAGCCATTTCCTGGTTATGTTTATATCGGCTTGCCATGCTTGCGGGCACACCCAGTTGAGTACCAGTATTTTACATGAAGCGAATTCCTATATGGCCTCCACAACAAATAGTGTCTGTCTTATGGGATCCTGGAAAGACCGTTTAATACCCGTATTTAGGCAATTATATATATATATTAAAGCAATCATACATCCACGAGCCAACCTCCGCAAGAGTTGCAGATAAGGTTTAAGCCTCGACTTCCACAGAGGGTTAAACAAATTACGAAATAAATTATTGCAACCGACACAACATAAAATATAACTAACAAATAATTGATATTGCTAATTGTTACTCAACAATAATAACCTTAGCTGATATTAGAACCGACTTCCCACCAATAGCTGCTCACGATCAATATCGCAGACATTAGCCCGTATCCACTTCATTGCACGCATTGTGCCAACTGAATTGATCCAGCCTGCACTTTGACCAAATCTTATTCAAATGGATTATTGGTCTAGTTACGTAGAGAACTAATTTCGGTAATTCAACTAATCGTGTGTCGAGAAGCTTTGATGCGTATAATAAATTGATTCAGATATACATATTATATTGCACTGGACTATGTTTTCACCATAAGGTGAAAAAATTTGGTTGACTGTATATAAATTCCAAGAGGTACTTTTTGACCATACGCACCAAACCAATACGCAAAAAACCTAGATTCCCTTCCTAACCGCCGCGTCTGTCTGTCTCTCTATTCGAATAAACTCAAAAATTATAGGACAGATTTTCATTTGTTTTTCACTACTCTGCCCTGCCAATCCAAAACACTGTAACTTTAGAAAACCACATTTGAAATATTTAACGATAAAGGTTTTTAATTTATTTAATTTGAAAATGCTACAGTGTTTTTAGCTTAGAATATACATTGTACTGAAAAAAAAACGTAAGTCAGGGGTGTTAAACAAACTTCAAGGAACTAATGTTAAGTAAAAACACCGTAAGTCGACTTATAGTATTTTGGATTGGCACGGCAGTACTGGATAGAACGATTCATGAGAAATATTTTTAAGGAGAGTTTATGAAGGTTTAGTGTGAATTAGCGGTAAGAGAACATGTGAAGCCGAGCTGAGTCATATTTCTACTGACTAAAAACGCACCCTGTTCTTTCAATTTCGCTTACGTAGCAGGTCACGGTATCTCGTTGGTACATTCCCGCAACCCGACTGAAGCAACCTTTTATCTTTTCTTTTTATAGAGTAAACATTTTTTATGTTATCTTATAATAGAGTGCAAGATATGACTTGAAATATAAGGACACCTGAAAAAACTCTATAAAAAATAGTTTAGGTCTAGCAGAGCGATATTATACGCATAAAAGGGTTTAAGATTTGACATAATAGTTTAACCTCTCAAGGACCGCCATTATTTACGTCAACTATTAGTTGAGCCCTGCTGGCACACAAATTTTGTGCCAGCGGGGCTCAACTAATACTTGTTTACTGGCACGCTTTTGTGCCGCTGGGGCTCTAGAGGTTAAATTCAAAATAATGGTGATTTTGACAACGGACATTCTGTTAGTGGTAGCGTGGTGAAATCGAATGCCAAAACGACAAAAATATATGGGATTGACAAGCACTGTCGAAATGTCAAGTGTTCTTTTAGTCCACCAAAGTTCGTATGGTGGACATAGCTGTCATCGAGAATGCGGGGGAAAATCTTGAAATGACTCCTCCCGTTCTGAATGGAGTAGAAGAGTGTCAAGTTTCTACTGACTGATCTGAGTCTTCCGGAGCTGGGTTTCTTGTAAAAGAAAAACCGCCACCCCAGATCTTACATTGCCTCATTTTACATCGAGTGACATGAATTCTTTGACAAAGTGTACCTATCAGCCTACCAGCGTTAGCCCATAGACGGTAATTTAAAGACCAATTTCTGAATCTCGTATCAAGCAAATATCTTGATTAGCAATGTGTCAATGTACACACACTGACACATTGCTAATCAAGATATCGCTTTCGCTAAAGTAGAATGTCACATTAATTAAGTACTGAAAACGGCTAATAAATACCTTTTCAATCCTAAGTTGATTAGCTTCCATTTCATTGGCTTAATAACTTACATATTTAGGATTTTTATAAAGATTTTACATCGACTCGTGTCTCGAGTAGCATATATCCGTAAATAAAATGTAAATAAGAAGCAATTTTGGGCGCGTACGGTTACCATGTATACGCTTTTAGTTGGATTTCTCCAATATTACGACGAATATAAAGTATACCCATAATTACGCAAAACCTGAAAACGGGTCAGTGTACTCATGATTATGAACAACTTTTTTGCAGTTTGAGTGCTTTATACGGCCCACCCAAATGTCCTAACTTTGGTATTGTTCGTCAAATCGTTGAAGCTCCTTAAGATATAAGTCGAGCTACACGATATTTGACAAATGCTTGCACTGTTTGGACGGACCTGCTCAAATCTGTATGATTCTGTCCTTTAAAGGGCGCCACAGGCATAAACCTACATGGCTCTCATATGATTTGATTACTACACAATGTATGGACTTTAAAAGAGACGTTGACCTCTGAGTTTGTTTCAGTGTTTCTTCTCAGAGTAGTCAGTTAGGAAACACTGGCCTCATCTAGCTTACATTTACGAAAAAAAAAATGACGTGTAAAAGTGTTACTTATAACCCATTTGCAAAATAAACATCATTATTTCATTATTTCATTTCATTATTACTATAAGACCAACTCAATCCTGAGAAAAAAAACATGTACTTAAGTATAGATATCTCATGTTTGCTCGATAAATATACTGAAGAAATACGACACACCTATTCGTTTTGATTCCCAGGTCGGGCAATACGTGCTATTAGGTTTTCCTGATAGAATCATTAGAACTTAAAACGGGATATTTTTCTTGTGTACTTATTGTTTCGAGTTTCTGACGGCACTGTTGCAAGCGCCATGATCACGGATGAACTGAAGTAATTGCGGGTGGACGTTTATGAGCAGTCAAATCGGTCTACCCTCTTTCTCGTTCGTTTTTTGTGGTCGCCACCGCTACCACTGTCACATGTGTCACTCAAAACTCGATTCTGTTCCCGACGCACAAAACTCACCGTGCTCGCGAACTTTTTTTGACACTTTTACGGGGCTTACACAATTGAACCACTGGATTCCAGGCCCTCGACAGTTGAAACCCATCCTCCCGGTTGAAGTTCTTATATTTGGTAATCTCAATCGCTTCCCTTACCAGTCTAGGTATATAGTGGCATTCTGTCGAGATGACCTGAGGGTTATGTAACTCAATTCAATGGTTCGATCCTGTTTCTAAAAGATGTGCTATCGCCAATTTTTGAACATCATTATTTTCACATCCCTAGCTTAGCCCATTTAATTAGGACCCTCAAAAATGTATATTCCCCTTTTAATTAATATATTTTTGGTAATTTTTTCCAATTATAATAATTGTTAACTATTTTATGACATCATTTGTGACAAATTTTATAACATTTTTATGACAGCATGTGTAATATTTCTGTAGAACACTGGCTTGCCGAAATTAGAGGCAGAATAAAAGACTGTATAAATTAATTGTTTAAGAATTTTCTGTGCCTTATTCAAATATATATATATAAATCATTTTTGAATTCTGAATTTGGAATAGAATATTTTTTCTTACACCATGGTAACAACTTATGTAGAATTATCATCATTTGCCGAGCACAAACATGTGGAGATCGGCTTCCAATTGAACCGCCTGGAAGTCTGGAATCGAAGTCGGTGCCACTGAGTCTATTAGAATGTATTCACATAGAGTGATTGCCTATCTGACCTTAACAATCAAATAAATGGCCAAATCAATCCGGCGGGAAAACTAGTGTACATTTTCAGACAACTGACTGCTTGTTAATTATTATGAGTACAAATTACATTGTGTCCTTTGTTCCAGCAGTGAAACGTTATAGACTGGTTAATTGTTTTGAAAAAGGTTTACTAATCATTATTAATACTGATAAGTAAAGACGTGTTTGTGCTTACATCAACATCATTCTCGTTGGCTTAGCCTTTTTCCATCTAAGTTGGGGTCGGTTTCCAGTTTCCAGTCTATCTGGATGCAGTTGAGTATTAGTGTGTTACATGGGGCGACTGTCTATCTACTAGTGTTCTTACGAAAGCACTTAATATCCGTTCGTTAAAAGTATCCGCTACTGACGCTATGATTAATATGTTACTGTGGTTGATAAGAGGCAAAGAAAAATCGAATAAGTTTCCTGAAGTGTGTCATCCTACTTACTGGCGAGCAGCCTAAGGAGCGCCTAAAGCTGTGGCTAGAAAGTACATCCCTTCCAAGCCCATTTGTTCCGCCAGCTGAGTATCCACCACCTGGACATGAACTGCCATGGCTGACCTGGAAATCTTTAAATAGACTCCGTACCAAGGTTGGTCGCAGCAAAGAAAAGCTGTCCAGGTGGAGGTTTATCGATGACTCTGCCTTGGAGTGTATATATCGTTCTGCTCCACAAACCATGGCACACTTAATTTCCTGTCCTGCGTGCCCTGTCAACTGCTCACTGCAGGACTTGATGGAAGCTACCGACGGTGCCAAACTTGTTGCTCAGTTCTGGGCAGACTACATTTAGCTATTTGCCATCGACACGCTAAGAAGAAGAAGAGGTAAAGTCTCTTATCTAAGGTATTTTGTAGCTATAGTTGATTTCAAAACATACTTACATTCTCCCTTTCAGACAACATTCGAACGAGAATCTGCTATGTTGTCCCTTAACCATGCGATCATAATCTGGCACTGCTGATGTTCCTATAGAATAACTGGCATCACGATGTGCCTACATAGACACGCAATCTTCTCATATAGCACACGCAAGCTTCAACGCCTGACCTCGTTTAGTTATTGACTAAGGTTTATGTAGCATTCCCGAATTGCGTTATCATTGTATTTGCCATGGCAGTTGTAATATACAACGTGTAACAGAATAAACGCAATTTCCGAAAGTAGTTGGTTCAGAATCGATTTCCGTCATAAAAAATAGGTGTTAAATTTTGATAGAAAAATCTTTCATTTAACTTAAAATGGAAACACAGTATCATGACAAATGAATACAATCCTTAATTCAAGGAAATTGTGTCCGTGTCGCGTCGGTCGCTAACATTGCATGAGTGTATGCGTCTGCGTAAGGATATTGTATGACGCACATACGTTTTGCGTTTAGTAAGAATAACTATTTTATAAAAATGGCAAGGTTTGGTTTCAATTTATTTAGTTACGGATGTTGTTTTAAACTTGTAATTTAATATTCTAATTGGGGTGTCTCAGGTATTGCGCTTAATCTGTTACATGTTGTATATATCGACGCTGGAAAGGAAAAATTATCCAAGCGACATTTTTGGCCATTTGGAGTTATATACATTTTTGGAATCGCCTGATTTTTCTGCGTCGTTTGGTCTTACTCACGTCCTTCTACGACGACTTTTGATGTCGCTTCGACATTTTGAAGTTCGCGAGAGTTCACTTTTTTTCCTTACGGTAATTACTCCACTTTTTTTTTTAACGTGGTAAAATCATCAGATGAGTCCTCCCACCCCGGGCAGGGCCGGAGGGACTGTCAGACTTGTACTGACTAAAATCCACGGTATTCCTTCAATAGCCCTTTATGTACCGGGGTCACGGTAATGGGATAAGTCCCACGACCCCGGCAGGCTTCGGCCCTCTACAGGGGGGGCCTCGTCATCTTGCTGACGCTCTTTGAGGCGCGCGTAGTGTGGCGTAATGGTTCAGGTGGTAGAATAAAAACTAATAGACCACAGGTTTACAGCATTTATTTGATAAGGGGGTGGGTTCAGTTCACAAGAATTCTTTCACTGGTCGAAGGTATTGGATGGTACTGCCCTGAGCTCAGGCCGCGACGCACGCAGACCGGCGGGCCGATCCCGAAGCCGGCAGCGACCACGTGTCCGAAGCAGAGGATAGGCAGGGCAGGCCACGGGAGAGGAGGTCTCTCCTCCTCACCCAACTCGCACGTGGCCGGCGCAGAGGTTGGCAGGTAGACCACGCGACAGCGCGTCTCTCCGGCAGTGGTGACGGAGGCAGCGGTGACACCCGTCGCGTGGCAGACGTTGCAGTAGTTGAATTTCGAGACCGAAGGCAGTAAAGAAAAAACGAAGAAGAAAAAACCCTGGAATCACACGAAGGGTGCTTCCGTAAGCGTGGTGCCAGGAATCGTGAGCGCCAGCGATGCGTGCGTCTCCCAGCCGTAAGCCCCACGGAACAGTACCCGGGAAACGAATGGGAAACTCACCATCGCGGCGGTTCACAAAGATTATAGATAAGAGTAAGCATGCCGCGTGCAACGATATAGAAGGTAACCGCGTGGCAAGGCGTTTAAGCTCTTAGCTGCTATGACACAGCAGGAAAGGTATGCTGCGACATGCTTACGCTTCACAAATTTAGAAACACTAGTGGAAAACAGATGACAATGAAATAACACAGTTATGTTCCAGACGGAAGCCATCTTGACAACCGGGCAATTATATAAATTTACAAACGCTGCAGATTATGGTGAAATAAGAGGATTACGATTTGGCAAGATGGAGGGAAAATGGCAGATACGACGAGCACTTACCCTTGGGCACAGAGGGGTTTCTATATTAGTTACTTGCAACAGTAGGCGGTGAAATAGAACTCAGCGAACCGGAGGTTAGAATTTATAGCCGGTCACCGCATAAGTGTTGTCACTCCGTGAAACCATAGACATTAGGGATGAGCGTGGTAATTCGATTTTAGTTTAATCGACTATCACGCTACAGTACCCCGCCTGTTAGCGAAGGATTTTCCCTAGGATAAATCCGCTAGAAGGCCTAAACCACTATTACTGACTACCTATACGTTTATACATCCCATTCATGTGCTTCCATACTATTAACCATTCATCCATCCATTCTATGTCCATCCCTGACTTGGAAGTAGTCCTAAGTCAGTGACGTACAATCACATACGAGAGGTAAGCTAATTATAGAGTAGTTTAACTCGAGACAGTCAGTAGGAAAAACAGCAAGATAAAGCAAGTGTATCTCCCTATGCAACTCCCTGCAACAGTCCACCAAGGTTACCTAACCCTATGGTTAGGTAACCTTGGTGGACTGTTGCAGGCTATAGCTAATGTTAGGTTTCATAGCAAGAAGTAAGTTCATCGTTGAATATTAATTTAACAAAATTCTAACAACAATATAATAATAAGTTAAGGTTCTATTTTATATTTAGGTTTAAAATTAAATTATGTTAAAGTTCAAAGCTAAGAGTATTTAAAAAAATTAAAATAATTTTTTTTTTTTTTTTAAAGGTAAAAAAAAATTTTGTTAAAGTTTAAAAATTTTTTGGTGATGATCCATGTATATGTTCAAATTGGTTTAAGTTTCATTACTGGAATACGCATCTTATGTCAAAGTCTATTCTAGTGTGTTTCCGAACGTGAGTGTAATTTAAAAAAAATAAATCAAGTCCATATCCATACTGTTGCGAGAATATCTGAACGTTATAGACGTAATTCTAAAAGACAAGTATCCAAGGTTGGTCACTACGTCGAGATGTCAAAGTCAGTACGTGAACGTCAAATATAATATGTCAATGTTCTCGAATTAATTAGGTTATGTTATGAAACACGCGGAAATATTTTCTAAGAGAATTAATTAATTTAATTAGGGCAGGTTGAATCTAAGTGATATTCAGGATACGTTTGTTCAATGGTTTAAGTTGATTTAAAGTTTAAGTTAGGTTTCCGGTTTAGCGCTTAGGTAAAAGAAATGAGATAAGTTTGTAGACTAAATGTTGTTAGAATATTTCATGTAGATGCTATTATCAAACGATTGATGAAGTGCAAGTTAGGTTTCGTGTTTAGTGCTTAGATTAAAGTTAGATTTGTTACCAAGGTAGACTGGTATATAGTTTAACTGTGGTGGGAGATACCAGTAGTTATAAAAGGAAAACAATACAATGGACTATGCTATATATTGTTTTATGAATAATTTTAAGGTTAGTAGTGAGAAAGTTTGACAGTTATAATTAGACTATAAAGTTATAGACTACTATGCAAGTAGTTAATGGGTAGGTACGGTATTTGTATAGACATTTACCGGCTTGAAGCTGTTTTCAGAACAGTAGGTTTAGGAATTAATGTAGATTAACTAGTGTGCGGACACCCATTTTTCAGGGGGCCGTCTTTAAGACATCCATGAGGACATAATAACATAAACAAAAGTTAAAGGTAGTGTACTATGGAGACTACTCTGCCATAATACTAACGAATCGCCCTGAGGGCCCACTATGTAGCCTCTCATAGTCACGCCGTGAAGAGAAAATAATCAAGGAAATTAGATGTGTAGTGAATGTGTGTGTGGTCAGCAGAAAAGTGGTAATAGAACTGAAGTTATGTTGGCTTAAATCTTTTATTCAACTAAACAAAATAGCGAATTTACTTTTCATGTACCGAAATAACTTATCATTCTTAATAAGATAATTAGGATAAGAGATTGGGCTCTGTATACAGCCATTATAGATTTTTCGGTACCAAGTATCGTTAGTTACTAAGAAATAATAATAATAATAATTAATTAATTAATTTGTTTCAATTTATTAGTTAATATTAATTAATTTGTTTTCTAAGGTCTGTGGGTGTGCCCTTTTCACCGCCTCTAATGATGACCTCATATTCTAATTCGGCCTTTGTTAGGTGGATAGAATTAATTACATTGAGGTTAGCGCTCATTGTGATCTTTACAATTATTGAAATCAAAACCCTAGTAGAAACAAAACTAACAAATTTAAAAAAAAAATACAGTAAGAACACACTAGTAAATACACCCACTACACGCACTAGAAAATATAGTAATTATACACTAGTACTTACCGCCACGATGAGTGAGTAAAGGTAAATAGCGACCAGTGAAGAAAACCTTGTGAACCTTACCGAGTGGGCGCCACTGTGGCATAATGGTTCAGGTGGTAGAATAAAAACTAATAGACCACAGGTTTACAGCATTTATTTGATAAGGGGGGTGGGTTCAGTTCACAAGAATTCTTTCACTGGTCGAAGGTATTGGATGGTACTGCCCTGAGCTCAGGCCGCGACGCACGCAGACCGGCGGGCCGATCCCGAAGCCGGCAGCGACCACGTGTCCGAAGCAGAGGATAGGCAGGGCAGGCCAAGGGAGAGGAGGTCTCTCCTCCTCACCCAACTCGCACGTGGCCGGCGCAGAGGTTGGCAGGTAGACCACGCGACAGCGCGTCTCTCCGGCAGTGGTGACGGAGGCAGCGGTGACACCCGTCGCGTGGCAGACGTTGCAGTAGTTGAATTTCGAGACCGAAGGCAGTAAAGAAAAAACGAAGAAGCAAAAACCCTGGAATCACACGAAGGGTGCTTCCGTAAGCGTGGTGCCAGGAATCGTGAGCGCCAGCAATGCGTGCGTCTCCCAGCCGTAAGCCCCACGGAACAGTACCCGGGAAACGAATGGGAAACTCACCATCGCGGCGGTTCACAAAGATTATAGATAAGCGTAAGCATGCCGCGAGCAACGATATAGAAGGTAACCGCGTGGCAAGGCGTTTAAGCTCGTAGCTGCTATGACACAGCAGGAAAGGTATGCTGCGACATGCTTACGCTTCACAAATTTAGAAACACTAGTGGAAAACAGATGACAATGAAATAACACAGTTATGTTCCAGACGGAAGCCATCTTGACAACCGGGCAATTATATAAATTTACAAACGCTGCAGATTATGGTGAAATAAGAGTATTACGATTTGGCAAGATGGAGGGAAAATGGCAGATACGACGAGCACTTACCCTTGGGCACAGAGGGGTTTCTATATTAGTTACTTGCAACAGTAGGCGGTGAAATAGAACTCAGCGAACCGGAGGTTAGAATTTATAGCCGGTCACCGCATAAGTGTTGTCACTCCGTGAAACCATAGACATTAGGGATGAGCGTGGTAATTCGATTTTAGTTTAATCGACTATCACGCTACAGTAGAACACAACGTGCCGTCGACCCGGGCATGGTCCATGGTCGGACAGCGAGTTGCCCTTTACTCGCTGTCCGCATGCCCGCGCCTACGGTGGCCGGAGATCGTCGGCCGACGTCCGACGCCGTGGGCGTCTACCACTGCGGCTGGGCTGGAGGAAGGACGCTATCCTCTCCCTCACGCGGCCCGCCTCCTCCTTCGATAGCGTGACTGCTTCGCAGAAGGAGGCGACCGCTTCCCACTCCGTCTCGCCCCGCAGCATGGCCTCGACCAATGCCGGGCGCGAGAGGTCTCCGCCTATCGCCGCCGTGAGGACACGTCGGTGCTCTGCCCAAGCGGGGCAGTCTTGCACCGTATGCTCTACTGTGTCCTCAGGGCGATCCTCGCAGTGGTGACACCCAGGCGTTTCTTCCTTCCTCATCAGACACAGGTACCTCCCGAAACTTCCGTGTCCGGTGAGGACCTGCGTCATGCGGTAGGTCAGAACGCCGTGACGCCGATCTAGCCACTCCTCAAAGAGGGGTCTTACCGCCGCAATTGCGACGTGCCCGTAATTACTCCACTTAGTTAATTTTTCCAGTATCTGGCGATATAGTGTTAGGCGCTTAGGTAATTTTGAGTTATTTGGTTTTTTTCCTACATGCATTGAGGTAATATAAAAAAAAATATATTAAATTAATATTTAGGTTGTTTTGCCTCAACTTCCACATGTTTTTTTTTATTTTGGTAAGGCAACTTTTACTCTGATATAAATTCTAAAAAAGATATACAACGTGTAACGGAAACCCCATATCTATCCACAAGGGCTGAAGACAACATCTGGTATGGAGACTCTATGCACAGTTTCAGCTCAAAATAAGTGACTCAAAAAATTGATACCAAATTATCGGTTTCATATGTTTCTTGAATGCCAATCATGACCTGTCAACAGACTTGTCACAGCACTACGTGGGTTAATAACTTTCCACGTGACTTGGCAATAACACGATAATTCTCTTCGTTCTTCTTAATTTGAAGGATTCGGTCTCTGGTATCAATGTATTGAAATTTCTAATAAGTTCTACACATGTAGACATAGGATTACAAAATCCTTGCCATATCATTTGTTATCGTCCAAAGAAGCTGTGTACTTGATATGTATATACCCTTTAAGTTACACGTTGTATATTTTTACATATACATTTTTACCGTACCTTCCTTAATCAAAGCTTGCCGGTTAATCAATTTTTCCCGTTTCTACTTTTAGGGAAAATTTTACTAAGCGACACTAACTTTAAAACTAAGCATTATTTTTATTAGTTACGTATACTTTAATGTAGATAAAAAATATCCAAATAAATTTCTAAGAATTAGGCTTTTTGGACCATAACAAGAATTTACACGATTTTTTTTTCTAAAAATTCAAACTTTAAACTGCTCTACTGTAAAGTTAGTCTGATGTCGCTTGGATAATTTTTCCTTTCCAGCGTCGATATGTTTCCAGTGGATTAGAAAATTAATGAATTAATTGAAAATAAGTATGTCATGTATAAATAATATACATATATATATTTATTTCAGGCTACTAAGGCCTATAGAAAAATATACATGATTAACTATAGACTGATACATATTTTTGTAATGATATGATATGATGATGATATTGTTATGATAACACGACAAAACTACTACTATTATTAAGTCTAGCCAAAGGGTATCCTGTTACCCAGCTACTGGGTTGTGGAAGTCAGATAGGCAGTCGCTACATGTAAAAAACTAATACTCAACTGTATCTGGTTAGACTGGAAGTTGACCCCAAAATGGTTGGGAAAAGGCTAAGCAGTTGATGAGTCTAATAGATAATGACCTTGTTGCAGCGGGCGATGGCCTGGCAGGTGGCCAGGATAGACTGACGACCTCATCAGAATTGCAGGGAGTCGAAGGATGCAGGTGGACTTGGAACGGTCACGTAGTAAATCGGTTGGGGATGATGATGGTGAACCTTCTCATGCTTCTGTGTTGCCTTACTCTTCGAAAAGTGGTAGCCCAACTAACAATTTGGTGATAAGAATAAGTGCTACATGAGCAATTTAAGAGAATTTGAAGAACCTAAGGTCCGGTAAAAGCGCTAACATTTGGTGATATAGCGCGCTTTAACTGTCTCATAACCCCGATTTGGGCCCACGATTTTAGAGCCTAAAGTTACTTAATAGTCATAGAGTAGTGATAAATGAGTGGCAATAAAGAGCTACAATAGTGCTATTGAAGCAGTACTTACCACGTTAAGTGTATAGGAAGCTATACAAAGGTGACAACTGCAAGCTCAAGTAGTAATATAGATATAAAATCCACTCTAATAACTTTTTTAGTTACATATTATTGCTTCCTCGCCAAAATATATACCTTGAGAATATACTGTAGGTATTTAGTAGCAATAAGCATCACCCAAAGCGCCAACATTTTCACCTTTTTTCATAATTTTTGTACTTCGTTACCGTCAATAGCGTTAAAATATTTAGCAGTACCTACGCATATTCATACCCGATATAGTGATTTAGTGTTTGAAGGTGACTTTATGGAGAATAAAAGAGGTAAGTCAACTAATTTATTTTAGATTACTGCAATGGTGTTATAATTATGAAAACTCACTGCTATGGTAAGTTTTGTGTAACAATTGGTATATGTTTTCATCTTATTTTTGAAACGCCTCAAAAATAAACTACATTTGATAGTATAATTAAAAAAATATACCGCCTCAGTAATTTTTTCATTTCAGTTATGACGAATAATAGTTTCTAGTACTGTCTATAAGTATTTTAATGGAAAACTGACAATAATAAAGTAAATATGTGGGGCAATAATGGATAGACAAAGATTTTTCCTTTAAAAAGTTTATAGGTTAACTATTTATTTGAAGGCGACACTTTTTATTATTATTATGTACTTACTTGATCAAAGAATTTTAATTCTATTATTTATAGTAATTATAACGTAACCTAAGTTTTGCATTTTGAATTAAAAGTTGTCTTTTACTATAATGTTGTACTTTTTGAATTTTGTGAACTAACACGAACTACAAAAAGAAATCCTGTTGTTTCAGAAACGATTCCCATATCTTAGTGGTGGTGATGTTAAAGTATCTACCTACTGAACACCTCGCCTGGTCGCAGTCACACTCATCACGCATCGTATTTGCTTTGCCACTCGCTGTACTGTCTGTGATACTACTAATTATTAAGATATTTTGAATAAAACCACATTCTTGAAAGAATAATTAGTTTTATTTTCACACTGTATGTAAAAGGGATAAGAAGTACAGAAAACCACTGTTGCTAATACAAACTAATTTTCATTTCACTAAGTTAATCAATAAAATGTCTATACCTATAGGTACTAGCCGTTGAAATGTTTAAATCAATGCACAGGGAGCAAGTAATTAAACGAACCTTGAATAAACGTGCGTGCAGGGGAATCACAAATAAAACATCTTATTTTGATGTTTACATTAGTATCCTTAATAAAAACTCTGTGTTCTATTACGTAGCTTATTTCGTTTACAAAATCTTCTAGATATAAACTATTTTTTCAGGTTTTCCTTTTCCGAAATAAATACCAATAATAAATGGATCACTGTCAACTTCGCACGTGTTAGCCAAAATATGTGAGAATTCATATTTGGAGCTTTTAAAAATAGGTAACCCATCAAGATTGATATTCAGGTAAATATTTTTTGGCAGCAATATACAATTTTAAAGTATGTTTGACAATGGCTTGACAATCCCATGATGCCAATATTCACCACCTTCGATTATTTCAAGATAAACTTCTGTCGGTGTTTGTAAGATCATTCAAGTAAATCTTTTGTTTAAAATTACAATCAAATCTTTCAAAGCAGCTTGGCTTATATTTTTTTGTAGAGCCCATGTTCGTAAATTATTCTTTACTAGCTTTTGCCCGCGACTTCGTCCGCGTGGAATAGTTACTTTGGGCTAACGTTAAATTTAACCCCGATTTTGAAGCATTCTTCATTGGTGCTCCGCTCCTATTGGCCTTAGCGTAATGATACAATATAGCTGTGCCCGCGACTCCGTCAGCGTAAGTTAATGTATTGGTAATATTGTTTAGATCACGTTCACATGAGGCTTAAGTACCTAGAGAACGCTTCGACCGCGAGACGCGTCGAGCGCGGCGACCGATTCTCAAAAATAATCCTTATAGCATGATTCAGTATTCACGCGCGATGGCTTATTATTATAAGCGTATTTCATGTATAACTTTGGTGTTTCTATACCGATTTATATGATTCTTTTTACGGTTTCGTAGCCGAATGGCAAAAAACGAAATCTTTATAGTTTCGACATGTCTGTCCGTCTGTCTGTCTGTCTGTCCGTCCGTCCGTCTGTCACAGCAATTTTATTCCGAAACTATTAAGACTATACATGTGAAACTTGATAGGTAGATGTATTCTGTGAACCGCTTTCCGATTTTGAGAAAAAAATTAAAAAATATTTAAAATAAAGGGGGGCTCCCCGTACATGGAACTAAACCTGAAAATATTTCTTTTCATGAAATCGATGCATGTGTGGTATCTATAGACAGTTCTTTAAAAACGACATCGGGGTTTCTAAAACCACTTTTCCATAAAGTCAATCGTTTAAAAGATATAAGCTTCCAAAGTGGTAAAATGTGTGTGTGGCGGACACAACCTCTAACTTCTGTAATAATGGAGTGAAAAATCTAAAAAAAATATATGTCTGTAGATCTTAATATAAACTTTCAACCAAAATTAGTTTGAACGAAATCAGTTCAGCAGTTTTTTAGATACAGCATATTTTCTAAAACCGCAAATATAACTTTGTAATTCATACAAACACTATGAAAAACAAATTTATTCGGCGCAGTTGTAAAAAATGTAAAAAAGTCAGTTTTAAGAAATTTGTAAGGTTTTTTTTTTCAAAACAAATTTATTTGGCGCAGTTGTAAAAAATGTAAATAAGCTAGTTTTAAGAAATTTGTAAGGTTTTTTTTTCGTCAAATAAATTTGCATATTATATTATAGTTACTACGGAACCCTTCATGGGCGAGTCTGACTCGCACTTGGCCAATTTTTTTTATGGAATAGTTAATAATGTTAACTTTTTCAATTAGGGGTGACTGAGAGTGTTATAAACGTAAGAGTAGACAAATATTATAATCAGAAAGCTTCGAACTGCTAAGCTATCGGGAGTTACACGTGTTATTGTGAGTCAACCATAAAAGTTAGACATATGCTGTCGTGGGATATTTTTTATATAATTTTAAGGAGAACATTTCCGTCATGAAATGATTTGTGTAGCTTTAACCATTAAGGTTGCACACGCGACAGAAGCTTAAAAAATGGAGTAACTTCTCCCGTTTTCCCAACATTTCCCTTCACTGCTCTGCTCCTATTGATTGTAGCGTGATGAAAAGTATACTATAACCCGCACAGGAGTATGAAAAATAATTGTACCAAGTTTCGTTAAAATCCGTCGAGTAGTTTTTGTTTCTATAACGGTTATACAGACAGACAGACAGACAGACAGACAGACAGACAAAAATTTAAATGATTGCATTTTTGGCATGAGTATCGATCCTTAATCACCCCCTGATAGTTATTTTGGAAATATATTTCATGTACAGAATTGACCTCTCTACAGATTTATTATAAGTATAGATAATTCCGTTTTTCATAATATTCACTGTCTTGCTCGTCGTTCGAGGTGTTTGAACTGTTTGAACATTCGTCATATCAGTTTTCTGCTGTACGGAACCCTATTTTATTATCTGTTCCTTGCGCTTGACATAAATCAGTAACAAGGTCACTGGAATTATTATTGTATTTATATTGATATGAGGACTGTTCCCTGGAATCGCAACATAATCTATTCTAAGACTTTGATTTACCAAACACTGTTTTTACAGTACAAGTAGTTCTTGTCTTGTCACAACGTCATTCTTTTTTCTTCAATTAATGAAATTTCGTTGTGGTAGTTTTGCGATAATTACCTATTATTTTCATTTTTTTTTTTATTTCGATGGTTGCATGGTAGAAACAAAAATATTTCCAAATAGACCCGTTGGACAATGTAAACATATACAAAACATAATTTTTGAGGTTAGGTTATATTCAGATGTATTTAGGTGTGATGTAAAATTCTATAACCTAACTTGAAGTAATAATGAAGAGTAATAATGTTTGCACATATTGTTTATGGGCATAAAATAGTATTTCCTAAATCCACTGTATTACCTAAGGTTGACAGAGGAATCATTATACAATCAATAATGGTTTAAAGGTGATTTCTGTCTCTTGCAGCATCTAGCTCTATAAGATTTATATTGAACACTTTTATGATACTAATAGCTTTCTTGTTAACTCTTCGGGTTCCATAGAACTCGTTATGTGGTAAGAAGTATTTCAGTAACTCTATTTAGAACATTAATTTTTAATAAGTGTTAGTAGACACCATACAATTGCTTACAGTGTTTTACATTTCTTGAAGTTATAAGAATGAGCAATACAATGGTTCGCACCAACTCCATGCTACCGCCTTAAGTAATACAATTTTTCTTTGTAACTGTTATTCCTCTTGAAGGTTTATTTGTCTTTAACACCACAATATAATCGTGAGTTATTATAGGAGTTCTTATATATCATTTATAAAACTAAGAGAGCTAAAAAAAGGTTGCCCTTAGCACCAAAATGTTTGTTGGAAGTGGTCGTAACATCAGGGGAGGCGGCCTACTCTACAGCCCTTTTCCTTTCCTCCAGCTCTGTAGCTTTTATTGCACATTCGTGGATGGGACTTTTGAATGCAGCTTTCTGACTTGATCAGACTAGAGTCTAGGTAATTAATGGTTTGTCACGCACTCATTTGGCTTAGATTAGATTAGATTCAGTTATTTGCCAGAAATATGGTATTTTACAGATATTATAACAGATACACAATAGTTCTACATATTTCGCCTACTAGATTCGGCATGCAAATTTTGTAACAATATCAGTTTAATAAATGAAGTGATGCAATTAAACAAAACAATAAAATTCCAATGTCCATATATTGGGGATCAAATAAAACCTTTTGACGGTTTAGTTTTAGAATCTACTTAAGTAGTAAAAGTAAACGACAACATTAACACAGTTCCAAAATCGAATACACTTCATGCGCTCAAAGTACCTACCTTACAAAATAGTTTTACGTACCCTGCAGGCAAAACCGCAAACGCAAATTACTATTAAAGAGAGAACCCACTATCTAGTCCAATTAACCAGTATAAACAAAACACAAACGGCAAAGTATGTTTCTCAGTTTATTTAACGACAAAACGCCCGAGGATTATCAACAACGGAACCTATTACCGAGGTAATATTAAAATTCCGTTTGTTTGTAACAAATTGAGGAAACGGAAAGGGCTCCTCTAATGAGATAATAACATTTCCGCACAGGTGGCCCTTTCGGGTCTCGCGCTGTGAATATTACAATTTACTATCTTGCGGCGGCCGCCTGTGTAATCTTAAAACTTTATGGGTCAGCATGACTGTTGCATGTTCCATTTTAGACGAGCGTCTTGTTGGAATAGGATTGCTTAATATTAGCAAATTCAGAAACGTACAGTTATAATAATAATGTAAAGGGAAGCTCAAATATGATATTTCATAACACATGTATAAGCCCACAGATACTACCAAAGTTTTAAGGCATAGAGCATTCCTTGTATGCCAAATCATCAGTTGCTAAGAAGCGTAGTCGTGAAAGCTACATGTAATCATAGACCTAGCTCGAACAGGCGCTCATAATTAAACATTATATTGTACCTTAAGAACTAAAGTCCAATTTTATTACTTTCATTAACACTAAAGTAAACAGTTTATTCGTTCGTGCCCAAGATATGTATGCAGCTTTAAAATTATACGAAGAAACGGAAGGTAAATATTTATGTACGTTCAACATGAAAGATGGCGCTTCTTATATGGGTCATATAAACCTTGGTAAATGATCCCGTAACTAATTGCTGAAATTAAAATAAATTGCTCTTTGCTGTTATGAAAATGAGTACGCAAAATGTTTAATAAAAACCGCTTTTGCTTAAAAAATACTTATGTATTAGATAATATTAATAGCTAGACTGTACTGGAGGAAATTATAAGACTTTTTCTTGCCTGCTTTAGGCATTCAACCAACCGTGGTGGAGCCATATCAAGCCACTTGCAAAGAACATCTTATTAATTTGATTAACCCGCTTACACTTACACTTACACTCACGCTTACACTCACGCTTACACCCATACACACACCCTTACACCCACACACACTCTTACGTCACTATAAAGCTGATTTACATCTGTAGAACGTCCTCACTACATAAGGTCCAGATGAAAACCAGCGTCAGGCAATTTGCATTTGTCTGGCATTTTGCTGAACTGGGCCTATTTGGCACAGCCGTGAGGCACACGTAACGCTGTTTTATTTAATTAAGTTGTTGTTTTAGTTTTATTGAATTACTTTATTTTTAGTTTTAGTTTTTTTGTATTCATTGCATGCCTTTACATCTGGGTCAAATAAATTTTAGTTTCTTTCTTTTCTTTCTTTCTTCTTTAATTTATAAAAGGTAGTTTCACAGCAGTTGGTGGTAAGTTTAAAGTCTAAACGTGATGCCAACTTTTCTTTTATTTTTCATTAGTTTTGTTAAAGAGTACTAGCAATTTGGGTAGAATTTAGACTATTAGCAATCTTATTAACCCCTCCAACTAAGCTAAATATGCTGCTGTCTGTAGTGGGTTCACGGTAATAGTGTAATGGGTTGGGTTCGAACCCGCGACCTCTCGATCACAAGACCGACACCTTAGCCTTTAGCCTATTGACGCTTAATTTACGAAGTACACTGAAAACAGAGACTGACACGAGATACCTATGTGAATGTACGGTGTGAGTATATACCGAGATAACTCATACAGACATAACGAACTACTCACAAGCGCAATTTATACCGATTTTCTTTCAAACGTTTCAGCTTTAACGGTTATACCGATTGCTGAACACGTAAACCGTAATTCAGTTCACAGGTGTGCCGACAATCCGAAGACAAGTCTACACATTGAAATTTAATAAAACTTCCCTTATTCGGGCGCTTACAATTTACGATGTGTCAGGAGGACGCGCCAAATCTATTGTAGACGCACGAAAGAGTATTAGTGGAGATAAATGTTTTACAGTTGCGTCATACCGTGGCGAGTATTATATGAATATATTAAGGAATAAGTTGAAACATAATAACCGGTAAAAGTAGGTCTTTTGGATTTTTTTGTACCGCCAAAATAAACTCCGCCAAATTAAAAGCATTTTCCTAACCCAACTTATTTATTTATAGATATAGAACTTGACTACACTAGATTGCAGTAGTATATAAGTAATAATAATCCAATTACAGGTTCTCACGGATAAAAAAAGAAAAGTAACAGAAGTTTCAAGATTTGATATGCACTAACAAGCACGAAACATTATAAATAGAATGTACATAAACATAGCACTACGCTATACAGTATGTTAACTAACAGAGGGCGTTGCCGTTAAACCGCAATAATATAGCATCCATACATGCTAAAAAACCACCATTCGAAAACATAATGTTTTTATTTTTTTTTAATATTAAAATATTTACTAAAAATGTTAAATTGATACGAAAAAGAAACACTCTGTACACGCGTACTTGAAGGACGGCAATGTCGCAATTTATTTATGAATGCGTACGCATTAACGCGAACGCCCTCTGTTAGTTAACATACTGTATACTTAATTCTAGTAGATCAACTTTTCACTTCCAATATAAACTACCTACTACTGTCATGCAATACATTTCCACAAAGAATACAGGAAAGTGAAAAGTTTATGAAATAGCGTGATTATTAACGAGGATATTAAACATTTCTAGCGTTGAGTTCTTTCGTTATAGATGCCTAGCGCCCCAGGCTGGAACAACATCATGGGCCTCCTCCTGCCGGGGTTGCGAACGTAAGGGATATTGAAGGAACAGGGTGGGTTTTTAGTCAGAAGAAGTCAACAATCCCTTCCATTCCTCCCAAAGCGTGAGGAGTCATTACATAATTTTCCCACCGAAAAAAAAAACACGGTTCTCCAAATAAATTGTACCTCCCAGCACTATTTTTCCGAGCATTATTTTCAACAATAATATGGAACGTAACGTAACGATAGCAAATAAGAGAATCAATTAAATAAAGTACGAGTATCTTTGTAATCGTTATTTTTCAGAACAACCATGACTGAGCCAACTGAAAAATCTTTGCTTTTTTTTATTACTGATGGGCTCACTCTTGACTTCGATCCCGCCTGATGGTAAGCGATAGATGATGAGGTCTAAGATGGGACGAGCGAGCCCAGGAGATGCCTATTTACTCGTGCTTTAAAGGCTGAAAGGTCATAAGTGGCAGGGAACACAGAAGCCGGCAGAGAATTCCACAGCTTGGCTGTGCGCATAATAAATGTGGAGGAGAAGCGCTTGGTACGACAAGCTTTGCTGTAAAGATGTACTCACTACTAATAGCAGTAGGTGACAAAATAATGTAAGAGGAGAAAGAGGCTTCTCCCCATGCTTTGACCACTGAGATGGATTAAGTGAAATATAAATCCCATACTTCTCGGATAAGATTCTTTGTTAATAAAAAATATTTCAGCTCATATAAGACAATATAACATAATAAGTACATTACATGCTTAATAACCTTAAATATATGAGGAGCTGGTGTCTGATTTAAGCATAATGCCTGTCCCCACTTCTCAGTATAATAAGTATTTTTTTGTAAACTAAAACAAATATTATATCTGCTATTTCTTTAGCCTGGGTAATGGCGTATGCGTGTGTGATTGCGTTTTTTTCCCCTGGTAACAAAAAATATAGTTAAAAAAATCGTTAGTTAATCAAGTAAACAACATAAATAATTAGGTATGTACACAAATTCCTATGTTCTGTTCTAATCAAGTCTTACTACAGTGACTAATTCATAATCAATCAGCGTGGTTTCTCCTTGTTCTCAATACATCCACGTCTGGCGCAAGCTTGTGTACACGTCTTACCGCCATGTTTCAAGTCGAATTGTCCGCGCTTCGATTATTAAGTACCTACATGCGATAAATGAAACGGAATCTAACTAGTAGTAGCTGTAAACGTATAATTTCAAAATCACGAGGATTTAAAGATAATTCACAAAGATTTCATTTCACGTAGACTTTAATACAAACTTTTAATCTGAACTTAACTTACCAGAATAACATAACATATCAGCCCACTACTGGGACAAAGGCCTCGTCTTTATAAAAGGAAATGGACGCAGGTCTAAAGACCGGTTAAGTAGTACATTAGCCTTAGAGAGCTAAACTACGAGTGGCCCTACATAAAAAAAAAATAAAAAAAAATAAAAAAAAAATAAAAAAAAAGACGCAGGTCTAGTGCATGGGTCAGTGTGTCTTGAATTTTTAGGTCCTAATAAATGCCGGTTTCCTCATGAGGTTTACCTTCGCCGTTTTCAAAGCAGTGGTGATGATGAAACACGGGGTATTTGCCTGCCAGGGTTTGAACCCTTGCACTATAACTCGGCACTATAACTACTTAGCCTCGGGACAAAGTACAACCAACATTTGGGTCACGGGACACTTCCCGTGGCTGATTGCAGTGGCAACTAACCTTTTCAAAGAAATTTACCTCAAATAACTCGAAAATATAGTTACAAGTGAAACAACCTTATTAACGCCACTTCAGGTTTTCCACACTCCCATCTTTCCATAGAGACAATGAAAATTAAAAAATTAAGTAAAGACTGAAAAAAAGAATGAATATCTACCATCATAAAATGATATCATGTTTAATTACCTCTTAAATAACAGAACTATGTCTTATTTTATTTAGGCACGCTAACGCTTAACAATCATTGGTTAGCATTTAAATAAATGATTGTTAAGTGGACATGCATGTGCATTATAATTTCCTTCGCAACTATGGATAAGATTGTCCGCGTAAACTATTATTACTATTATTATTTAACCAAAATACTTCACATCTGCTAGATGATATTTATATCCCCTACATCTCTGCAGATACTCTTTTCTAGTATCACAACAAACATCTCACCACCAGAATCTAAGCCGGCAAAAAACAATCTCATTTATCATTTAAATGCGATTTTATTTTAAGAGGCTAAAATGCTAAACGAATTTTCCTTCCTCACAGAGACGCACCAAAACGTCGTCGTGCCCAAATCAAATAAACATTTTGCACACAAATATACATATAAACAGTCGTACGCGTGCGTCCGTGTATTCCCGATACCTTTCGATACAATGGTGGAACGAAATCGAAACCCAGAATCCATTACGCACTACACGTTGGCGTGTACAATTTATTTTTTGTATGAAAGCCTCGGGGGCCCGTAATGGCGAAAGTTTTTCCTTCAGTGGTAATTGTGAGGGCCGATGCAAGGCAATAAATAACCACAGTCCTCCGACCCTTGATTGAACTTGCTAATGAATGTAGGATAAGAAATTCGGATATCGAATCGAAACTCTCTCTCTCTTCCTAGTTCCTACCTACACTGAAAAATGACTTAAGTTTTTATTCAATTTCGACGTCGAGTTTCTAAAGTCGAGTTGTAATTTTCTTGTAGACGATACCCTTGATTTTGATATGGCATCCCTTATTTGAATTCGGAAATCGGTGTTCTTTTTCACTTTGAGCAATTTAAAGGAAACTTTTTCATGTAATATTACCTATATTGGAATAATTTATCGTCTTTGATTGGAAGTTGGGGAAGTTTGTTGAAATGGAAATTACTTAAACAAATCGCATAAATTAAGTGGTCGGCAATATTATAATATGTTTTTTTAGTCTACAGAGATAACTTTTAAACGTTCCCACTTTCCACTCGGTAAACTTGAGCTTCACTGCGACTAACGTCTCCAATACCTATATAATATCCCTATACAATACTCTGTCGATTTAATAAAATAATATCCCAATCAGAGCCATCGACAAATATCCCACCAAAAACAAACACACTGCTCGCAAAAACATTAGCCGATACAAGGAAAACTCGATAACAAGCTCAAACCGAACATTCCAAATAAAAAACATTAAAACATACATCTTTGAAAGCAAATATCAAAGGCAAAATACGTCGGCCGGATCTGATGTAGTTATCAATAATTCCGTTCAAGTTATGCATTAAAAAATGTCTTGTCGATACGTCAAAGGGAAGTCTGTTTTGTTAACAAAGTGTGTTCGTGATCTGCGAGCCAATGAGACAGGGCCAACCCTTGTTTTCAATAAAAACAACTCACTTTCAACTGCGTCCACGCTTGGGAATCTCGACTATGTGACAAAAGTCACAGTTTTAATATGGAACAGTAAGATAACCTCGGTAATGTTTCACTTATGTGCTGACTTTGGACTTCCTAAGGGAGGCTTTTAGGCTACGTGGATGGACTGTGGCAGCAGACAGCAGGTGCGGTAGAGATAGTGCTGCTAAAAAGTGTTTGGAGTATGCAATGTTTGTCGATTTAATAGAAAAGATAGAAATAATAACTACCAATAGAAGACGACCCAAGACAAAACAAACATTAATTTTAGTAAAATTAATGGTTGCTTTTTTTCGTGAAATTATTTTACCTACCAAATAAAACTTTCCATGTTGATGAAGAATATTTTTATATGCAAATATGAGACAGCAATCAGATCTTTGTACGTCTTATTTATTTAGCCAAAACGGAAGCCACAGTTAAAATTAAACCCTCGTATGCTATTAACTAGGCATAATAGAGGTGTTTAAACCAAAAGCCTGCATCGCTTGCCTATCTCATTCCCCCCAATCAAATAGAGCAAAATATTGTGAATTTCAATTAGTTGGAGAACAACCCCTTTTGCGGGGTCACGTCATATTACAAAAGGACAACGTGGACTCCCGGTATTCTATGGTCGGCCAATTAAATATAGGATTACGGTTCTACAATGGTACCTTGAAATATTTTACTTAATAATAAGTAAGATAATGATGGTGTGTAAGGAATTGGTAGGTTTGCCTCATTTATTTAGTCGTCATTTAAGTGTTTTTGTCTTAAAAATAACTATTACTTTCTTAACTAAATCTTTCCAAAAGCATTATTTCTTGAAAATTACTTATTCCACTTCTTGTTTTAGTTCCTGTTATAAAGTTGAACCAGCAAGGTGCCTACTTCTGGTTTGAGATGCTTAGGCTGGCAAACAGAGTGTTCTATCCGTTTTCCATCGGCTTACGTTGCACTATGTACATACAACTAGACACGAAATATAACGATAAATCACAATGTGATTATTATTTTAAACAACGCTGAAGTCTCTGTAATTTGTATCATAAATGCCCAACAATGATAATAGTATCTAACTTATCACAATTAATTGGGCTATATTTTTCGCAATAAGCATCTAAAACAGTGGCCACTGTGACACCGCCCCGAAGCGACTAGATAAAATTGCATCGGATTAATTTGCCTACCTGTTCGAACGATGGGACCCCTGTCCCTGACAACCTTTTTAGCGGAGATATAGACTTCATTACATACATATACATCGGGGGCTTTTATGGGCCAGGAATTAGTATCATGTTCTGATTTGACCTTTAATTTTTGATTACTTTTATTAGGGTGTTCGGGGCATTATTTGGCTTATTTTTTTGTGGGACTCTTATGTCTATCAATATTCGAGGACCAAGCAAATTGTGCTAACGTGTATGGTATTTGATTACCTATTTAGTTATTTATTCGATTATTGTAGTTACTTATTCATTACATTATTGTACACATAGAGAAACAGTTCAAGCATAATAAATATCAGTACAAAGAAAATACATATTTCTTTACAAAGAATATTAAGAAAGTATTATGGCAAGGAGGATCACCCATCCACAGTTGGACCTTGGCAAGCGTTTCTTACCCTTAAAGACCCATCTATGTGGTCAACATGATTTCAACCACGACCTCCTAAATTTAAGAGGAAAGGCAGTGTTTTTCCACTCAATTTCGGAACAGAGCAGTAATTTTAAAATCTCTAACTGTATCAAAAACCTAACTCCCATTCTTCATAACAGTATTCTCTAATACTCTCTCTCTCTTATATCTCTCTAGATAAATATATATAATATCATAATTATTATAATTAAGTAGTTCAGAACGCGTCTTATAACTTCCAATAAAGTAATACTCCAATTACCACTTCCTCAAACTAATCCAAAGAATCAAGGAAACCACACATAAGTAATCTCCTGGAAATACAATAGTTTGTTATAACAACCGCCCATCTTTGTCCACACGAAAATATTGCCCAACTAAGGCAATAACGAGCAGTGTTAGTTGCCAACTTTGCCCAAGTTCTGCCAACTATTTTTGCCAGTCATAATAGCCCAAGTTCGGGCAATCTGCTGTTTTCATTGGGACTTTACCGTTTTATACCGTTTTTTTTTCTTTTATTGCAGAATAAAAGTGGTGTTAAAATTTCTATTACGTGTTTGGATTGGACGATTGACAGTTTTTCTTTCACTTTTATTTTAGTTTGTTGTTCGGTTTTCAATGAGAGTAATTTGAATGAAAATTACCATGGAGTGGGGGGAGTTAGTTAAACAATTGCTTTTTCATCGTTTTAAGAATCGGTTTCTCATTGTCTTGTAGAAAAACGTTTGTATTTTTACCCAACTACCGCGAGAAAGTTTCAAAGTTTGTGTGTTATTATGTTTATTTGAAAGATGAAAAAAGCTTAGGGGATGTTATCCATCGTTGGACAACAAATCGTAATTATTGTGACAAAGTCATGCAGGGTATAAAAAAATAATAATAAACAATATTCTAAAAACTCAAATATACGAAAGAAAGGAAAAGTACTTCAAAATCCGGAACGAGTTACTTTTCAGGTGAAAACCGTTCGGACCTTTTGTGATCTGATTTTTTTAAATAATTGCAAATAACGCCGATTTTTGGAAATCTACATCCAATTAATACAACTCTCATAGTTGACTGTTCCACATTTTAATAAAATTTCCTGTACAGTGGGTGCGTTTACAAATTATGCACCTAAATTCGCTAGCATACTCAACCAAACGCTAAACAATACTATCTACTATTCAATCTTATACTACTAGCCAACTACGGCTCACATCAAAAACTGAACCAAACTGTCCTCTTCTAATCAACAAACGCGCATAGGTAGCTAAAAGTACAATAAAAATATCACTGTCCTAAAAAAACAAACCAGTAACACGCTTCGATCAACGATCCCCTCAAAATCCAATAAGCAGAAATCCACAATAAACTACATAAGATCAGTGAGCAAGTGAACTCAACAATACACTATGGTCAGCAGATATCGAAGTTCCGTACTATTGAACCGCTAACATATCGGTCTGCCGTAAAAAGTGGACATTGTCCTCATGAAGACGGCTAACCGATACCGATATTAGAAACGATTGCGGAACGATTTCATTTTAGGTTATGCGATATTGATATTTATATCGTTGTTTTCTTTAGTTTGTGAAGTTAAGTTTGAAAATGATGTGTAGGAAAGTGCTCAACTGATATTCAAGAAACAAGCACATTTTACAATTTTTATAGAAGCAGGCGAGACCCAAAAGCCTAAATCTCAACTACTTATAACCTTTTGCAAAATATTGCTTTTCCCAATAAGATAAGATAAGATACGATAAGATAAATTTTATTTCCAAGATATATGTACATTGTTTCTTAAAAATAATACAGTGCTTAATGATAGTGCTTAATTGTACACAAAAGTTGTAGAACTTGAGGCCGAACTAGGCAAAACCTGTATTTCGGCTCTCAAGGCCATTCCCCTTGAGTAACCGATACAATGGACGACTAATAGCAACTTAACGTAAAATAAGTAAATTAAACAATGACAAAGAAGAAAGTATATGTGTAGTATGTTCTCTCTTTGTGTGATATGTGGGTGTGAGTGTATGAGTGTGAGAGGATGTGTGCTTGTTAGATGGAAGCGTGAATGTTGCACGTATAGCGTATTGATATTAGATGGAATTACTCATATTAAAATAAAAAAGTTTATAGTTTATACCGGTATTTCTAGCAGTTCTTCTGTCTCCTCATACGTAAGTTTTTGGAGATAAGTACTTACTATAGTTTTACAGGACTTACTAGTCAATGGATATATATTTAGAATTTTATTTATCTTGTTGTAAATGTAGGGGCCAATGAAGGGAATAAATTTAGTACTAAATTTTGTTTTGAATGATTTTTTTGTGGATATACTAAGTGTTTTTTTTTCGTTTATTTAGAATTGCAGTGTTAAAAATTAATGTTTTGTGTTGCTTAATTATAATATTTAGGATGAAGAGCTGTCTGACAGTTAATACATCACAAAACTCATATAAGAGAGACGTGGGAAACAATCTCGGTTTAAAAGTGCAGATCTTCAGTATGGCACGCTGGGCAATCTCAACATGCTTTATTATGGTTTTTGAGGATCCACCCCAAGATGTTATACAATATGTAATAAGGGACTGGCAGAGAGCAAAGTATATTCGCTTCAGTATATGGGGTTTGGTGACATATCGCAGAGTTTTAAAGACGTAAATTAGTTTCCTGATTCTACCACAAAGAATCTTTATATGGTCTTTAAAGTTTAGATTGTTGTCTAGGGTAACGCCAAGGTATTTTATAGTATTGACAGGTTCTAGTTTTGGACAAGAGCAATTTTCTTTAGACAAACATTCATGCGGTATGATACTATGAATATCTAAGTTAGGTTTTGTGCTAGACCTTATACTGAAGCAAACATAGGTACTTAGTTTTGTCCACATTTAAGGTTAAAACATTGTCCTCAAGCCATTCCCTCACGGCATCAAAACCAGATTGAGCTGCTTCGAAGACCTCTTCCCATGTACTGGCAGAAAACGTGTGTGCAGTATCATCCGCAAATGAGATTATTTCGCCATGGGGGAGCTTTTGAGTTGTGAGATCGTTAATATAAACGAGAAAAGTGAGGGTCCCAGGATACTACCCTGCGGAACGCCGTGCGTAATTGGAAGGTCACCACTGTGGCAGTTTCCAACCCGGACACACTGAAGACGCCCCGCCAGGTAACTTTTGAAGAGTTGCAATTGTGTCCCTCTGATACCTAACATTTCCAGTTTGTTGAGCAGGATCGGGACAGAAATCGTATCAAATGCCTTGGCCAAATCAAGAAAGATTGTTAGGCACTTCTTTCCTTTGTCAAGGCTATTTGTTATGGAACTAACGAGAGTATTTACCGCTTGATCTGTTGATTTACCCTCACGAAAACCATATTGTTTCTCTGAAAGAAGACCTTTAGATTCCAGATATCCTACGAGTCTTGTATTAATTATTCTTTCCAGAACTTTAGATAGCGATGGGAGGATCAAGATTGGCCTATAATTGTTGATATGACTTCTGTCACCGTTTTTATAAATAGGACACACTTCAGATTTTTTTTAGGCTATCAGGAAAAATACCGTTCTGAAGACACGAGTTAAATATCGAGGTAAGTGGTGCGACTAAAAAAGTCCTATGTGCCTTTAAGAAAGAGCTGCTTATTTTGTCGCAACCTGTAGCACAATCTGTTTTTAAAGAAACGATAATGCGCTCCACCTCTTCCTCGTTAGTGGTTCCTAATACAAATGAATTTAACTGTGTGATAATGGGAGATGCAGCGTGATTAGTTTTAGCAGACCTTTTTTGCTCAATTTTGTCGGCAAGTGACTTACCTACGTTTACAAAATAGTTATTGACCGTATTAAGAGATGATTGGGGAGAGGAAGACAGAGATAGTAGTTCATTTGGGACGGATTTATTTTTGGAGGTATTAACGATTTGCTTTATTGCTTTCCATAATTTCTTATTATCTTTTTGGGCCGATTGCATCAATTGTTTCTCATATGATCTTTTTAATTTTTTTAATATATTGTTACAAAAATTTCTGTAGCGCATGTATGTTGTTTTTAATGTTATATTATCTGGTGAAAGTTTAGATTTCTGATGTAGATTATCCCTATTTTTCATGCAGCGTAAGAGACATGGTGTAATCCACGGTTTTATTATCTTTTTTCGTCTTGATAAGTTTATTAATTGGGTGTTGTTTTCTATGGCTGTTTGGAGACAATTGGAGAGATATTCATTGAAAAGTTAGGGTCTGATGAACTATAAATGGGATTGAGGTCAATGTTTTGGATATCGTTTTTAAGTTTTCAGTGTCAACTTTTTTTATAGAAGTAGTGGAATATTGAGTAGTCTTTTTGTAGTTTAGATTTAGCAACACACTGTAATGGACCGTCAATGTAGTGTTTAGAACGAAGGTCGTAGCAGAACTTTTGGTCTTCAGTAAGAGATGGTCAATACAAGTGTTACTTTCACTCCTAGTTGTAAGTGTGTGGGCTGGGAGAAAACCGTGGGAGGCAGCAAGCGTCAGATAACGTTCGCCATGTAGGTCAATTTTATCATAGTTGATTGCAATATTTATATCGCCCATTATTAAAATATTCTCTAGGTTGCTATACTGCGTTAACACTTCATCTAGTGAACTTAAAACGGGTCTAAATTATGGAATGAGGGTGAACGGTATAAAGCAATAATGGCTATGCGATTTTCCAAAATGGCAACTAAGCAATTACAGTCATCGAATTCTGGTTCTATTATTTTAAGTTGGAGGTGATCTTTATAATAGATGACAACTCCATCATTTTGTTTATAATTATTCTTAGTTGACTCAGAGCAATAGCCATTTAATGTCGGAATATTAGGTGTGCATGCTAACCAGCATTCAGTGGCTATAATTAAGTCGCATTCGACTTTAAACCTAGTCAATAATAATTCTAGACCAGCCATATTGCCGTTCAGACTACTACGTATATTTTGCAGTCATGCTTCCGAAGGAGGAGGCGGGCCGCGAGAGGGAGAGGATGGCGTCCTCCCTCCAGCCCAGCCGCAGTGGTAGACGCCCACGGCGTCGGACGTCGGCCGACGATCTCCGGCCACCGTAGGCGCGAGCATGCGGACAGCGAGTAAAGGGCAACTCGCTGTCCGACCATGGACCATGCCCGGGTCGACGGCGCGTCGTGTTCCACGCGCGCCTCAAAGAGCGTCAGCAATATGACGAGGCCCCCCCGTAGAGGGCCGAAGCCTGCCGGGGTCGTGGGACTCATCCCGTTACCGTGACCCCGGTACGTAAAGGGTTATTGAAGGAACACCGTGGATTTTAGTCAGTAAAAGTCTGACAGTCCCTCCCACCCTGCCCGGGGTGGGAGGACTTATTTGATAATTTTACCACGATAAAAAAAAAAAAAAAAAAAAGCACCAGAAAGTGGTTTGAAGACGGGATTATGTGTTTATGGCACTCATCAATATCAATAATTAGCGATCGTGAAACAGAAACTTCGTCAATATTTTTAGAAAGTTCGTTTACATTATCGAACGTTATTGAGGGATGTAATTTTGTTATAGTATTTTATCATAACCATAACTGGTACCGTTCTCATTAGTTTTCGCGATACAGAGTAAAAAACCTTAACGTGAAACAATATGCAAGCTATGTAAAATATAGCTTGTAACCATTGCGAAGGCACTAAAAAGATAATAAATGGGTAGAAGAGTTATTTTCTGTAGGAAAATGCAATGTTTGGTTTTAAAACAGCGGCATGGTATTTTGTCATAATGTTTCCAAGTATAGTTTCTTTAATATTTCTATATTGTATAAGAGATTTAGTGCAACATGTTGCTATGTGGAAAAATAATATGTAGAGTGTGCGTTTGTAAAACATAAAAAAAAAATTGTAAAGTAGGTATTAATTAGTAACGTATTGATTAAAAAATATAGATAAACTTGAATATAACTAATACTAGTCATTCTGTGATTCTTAATTTATCCAGGTCCAGTGTTTTGATTATACGAATCTGAGGAGCGTCAACGTTTTTTCAATGCTGGGCCGTTAATTGTTGAGGAGTTCTCCTGGTACTTCACCATCAGCCTCACTTCACCATATGCATTGTGACGAGCATATTGTTCTTAATAAATTAAATTCAAGTAATCGAAGCGGAACCCATGAAATACTTATTATTCCTACTTATAATTGAGTAGTTCCAGTGGCCATCTGTGGTCTTCATCATCAGGTCTACTTCACAAATGGTGCTTTTCGAATGCAACTACACAAGTTGCTATAAAAAATACTCAAATCACTATAGGTATGCCTATAATATTTGAAGAGTTCCCTCGATTTCTCCAGGATCCCAAAAAAAAAATATACGTGTCGAATTGATAACCTCTTCCTTTTTTGTCGTCGGTTGAAAATGTGCTTGTTTCTTGCATTTCCCTTGAGTGGTCGGGTTTTTTAGACTTTTTAAATAACTATTTTTTTATTTTCTTCTTTTTAGTTCACATATCAACTAACATTTTATTAGTTTCACCGGTCGTGTCACATTTGCATCCCACCGGATTCAAAAAGTGAAAGAGTAAAGACCATATTTTTAACCGACTTCAAAAAAAGGAGGAGGTTCTCAGTTCGTCTTAATTTTTTATTTATTTACGTTACCTCATAACTCGGAGACGGCTGAACCGATTTGGAAAATTCTTTTTTCGCTTGAAAGGGTATACTTTATAATTGGTCCCATTGTTATGAAATCAGGATCGGATGATGGGATCTTGGAGAAATTGAGGGAACTCTTCAAATATTATAGGCACACCTATAGCGTTTTGGGTATTTTGTATAGGACCTTGAGCAGTTGGTTTCGAAAAGTACCATTTGGTGAAGTTGAACTGATGATGAAGACCACAGATGGCCACTGAAACTACTCAATAATAAGTATTTTGTGGATTGCAATTCGATTACTTGAGTACGGATGTTAAGCACTTTATGCTCGTCACAATGCATATGGTGATGTAGAGCTGATGGTGAAGTTCCAGGAGAACTCCTCAAAAATTAACGGCTATGCATCGGGAAAAGCAATATTTTGTAAAAGGTGATAAGTTGTTGACATTATGGCTTTGTAACTACATAAATTACAAACCGACCCACTAAAAAGCGTGAAAAAATTAAATTTTAGTAAAAAATAGAACTGACTTCCTCTTCTCTTCTCCCCCTCTTCTACTTTTTGCTAAAATTTTATTTTAAATGTTCTCATTGTTTTACGTTAATGATCATTATGATATACTTTTTTGGAACCCTTTGGAGCCCTTTAATTTGATACCCATATTGTAGTATTTGAAAATAAATATTTTTTTCATTAAATACAATGGCATCGCATAGCCGCCATGTTTGATTTTTTACGTCACCTATCTAAGAGCACTTGGGTTGCTAAGACAAATCTAACGGTACCTCAAATATGTAAATCCGTTCAGCGGTTCTGGAGATATGAGGTAATAAAAATATTACATATATATCGGGTTTTTCAACAAGAACTTTGTTTTCTAAAACAAATCAAAATAAAGAATTTAGGCAATTTAATTTAATTTTGGCAATTATGAATGAAAAATGATATCTGGCAAATGTTCACCACGACCACGCTGACAGATGTTGATTCTTCCAGCCTCATCTTCGAAAAAAACGGCCCAATCACGCCTCCATACCACATAGCGCACCACACAGTGACACGTTGAGCATGCAAAGGCTTCTCAATAATTGCTTTAGGATTTTCATAAGCTCAAATGCGGCAATTTTGCTTGTTGACGTACCCTGACATATGAAAATGTGCTTCGTCTGAAAAATGATGTTTTCAGAAAATCCAGCAGGTTGTTCCTGAATGAACTGAGCAAATCTACGGCGATTTGAATAGTCGGTCAACTTCAATTCCTGCACCAGTTGAATCGTGTAAGGCTTCAAAGCCAAATCCTTTCGCAGAATTCGCCGTGTTGTGCTTTTGGATAACCCTAATTGTTCAGAACGTCGTGAAATTTACAAATTTTGATCTTCCTCAACACTATGGCTCACGGCGGCGATGTTTTCTATTGAACGACGCTCGAACACGTGTTGCTGTTGGCACATTTTGTACCGAGCCTGTCGACTCTAATTTCGTGACCAAATTCTTATAGCGGTCTCAGAAGGACGATTATGTTGTCCGAAAATATCACGAATTTTACGAAATGTAACTTTAAGAAAACGACCATTTTCATAGTGGATTTAAATTATCTAAATGCGATTTTCGAGCGAAATTGAATTCATTATAACAATTTCCAAAGCACCTACTACGAATACCGCCAAAAACTAAATATCAAAACTATCACGTTCTTGGTGTTACCCCAATTGAAAAACAAAGTTCTTGTTGAAATACCCTTTACATACAAACATACAAGATACGCGAGAAAAACATAACTGCAGTCGGGTAAAAAAGCCTGGAGTCAAAGAATTTATTTCTGATTTATTATTATTACTTTTTATTCTGGCGGCTTTCACTTAATTTCTAAAAATAACGTTAGTTCGAGAAAAACCATACCTACTCAAAACATTTATCGAATATTCATGACATGATAAAAAAACATCACTATTCAAGACAAAGAAGCAATGACGTCATCATTGGCCAGGTGTGCCCAACCTTCCATAATCCCTTACACGACACCCGCGGGACTAAAACCTTCGCAGAATTTCTTTCGCCATATTTTTGTTGGCTCCTACAATATTCGACGCGTATAAACATAGACGTAAAGAATTGTACAGAGCATTATGCGACGGAGTATTACGTCATAAAAAGGGACAAAATGAATGAGCGGCCCATGTCAGCCTGTTTTCAATTGGTCGTAGTGACGTAGGTGACCCTGAGCCTGACCAACGATTGTTAGATTCCTGAGTCTGGTGTTCCCAGGATATAAGTACTCAGCATCGCAAAGCCGTTAGTCTTGCACCTGATCTCGGTTTGTGTTGGAACATCATATGGTATCAGCTCCAAACGGAATTATCAAGTTACAACTCATAATATTTATATGGATACAAAAAGTGAAACTAGTGTACAATGGGCGGTCTTATCGCACAGGGTGATTGATGTCTTACCAGCTCATAGAACCTGAACAAACTGTCTTCTGCAAAATAAGTCCTTAATACAGTTCTCTAAGTCTTAGATTCCACATCATTTGACGAGTCTAAATATAGCGTCACGTCCAAGCTGACGTGAAGTGTTTGATTTATAATGTTGTATCCTTAGACCCACGTCACTCGATTTGTACAATAAATAATCGTTTCTCCGTGACAAGTAACCGGGCAGGATATTTGTTGTTGTGCCCTGAATACAAAGGAACTGGTTAGAAGCCGGAAAGCCTTTTTAAAAGGGGTAGTGAATTTTCAGGTAGATTGCTATTTAAATAAACGTTTCTTGGTCTGCTACGATACACATACAGAAGTAAATTTACATATTTGTTTAGTAAGTACGAGATTCGCTAAATAAGTACTAAAAAACTTTGTAAGTTTTCGTTTTCTATTCATTTGTATATTCATTTATTTCCGTACCGTTAAAAAACTTTTAGTAAGTTTTTAAACCTAACTTCTTGTGCGTATTTAATGTGTACCTATTGCATTCCTAATGTTGAGAGAAATCCAGTCCGATAATCACTGTGTTGTTTTTAGATTAAAGTTGACTAAACTAAACTGTTAGTGCTCGGGATGAAATCTTTACCAACTTGAAAATGTATTACTGTGGCAATGGAGATCACGTTAAAAACATATAATGGTAACCAGGCTCGAGTTGGTGGCGCGTACTCCTCAAAGAATCGTCAGCACTAGTGACGGGGCCCCAGAGTCCAGAGAGAGAGGCCCCAGAGAGTTGCAAGAATTTTCTAACGAGATACCACAGCAGCGCGCCCCCGGAATGCAAGAGCAACTAAAGGAACAGTGTGGGTATTTAGTCAGTAGAAATCTGACACTCCCTTCCGCCATAGGCATAGGAAGGGGGGGAGCCGGGTGGGCCGTGCCCACCCCAGGATGGTCTGGTGCCCACCCGAGAACTTTTACTAACAAACAATTATGGCTGAAAAATTTAAAAATCTGGCCAATCGCTTCTACTACTGGGGGCCAGGCCCCCCCTGGGAAATATCTCTAGATACGCCAATGCCTTCCGCTTTACCCACAGCTAGAGAAGTCATTTGATGATTTTACCACTCAAAAAAATGTTACCTATATGTTATGTGTATTATGTTTGTCAAATAGAAGAATACTCGAGATTTGTGTAAAGTCATAGAATAGTTATTGTCTACTCTGAACTCAATCGTAGAGCCCACGCAGATGAAGTTGCAGGCATCAACTAGTTTTCTGAACACAACTTCAAAGCGCCACATTTACTTCTTGGAAAATGGGGATATAATAATAATACGTTTATTTCATACAACATTGCATCCATACATACCAATCAATATATTAATAAAATGGATAAGAATTGGTGAGATAAAGCTTCCCGCCACTGTTTTCAGCATGCCTACAACTAAAAAACTAAACTAAAACTGAATCTTGTTGAAACCTACTCTATTTACAATAAGATTATCATATCACACCCTCTTTCTTATGCTCCCAAATTACTTCTAGATGTAACGAATACGTGTGATTACCTACAACTAATTGATCAATAATGGAAACCTTTATCGTGCACCTGAGCCAAAGGATGATATCGAAGAAATAATTTTCTCATTAGCGCAGCAATCTCGCGGCGAATGAATCTTTTATCCATTACCTGGACTGGGAAAACTGTAAATGAATAGTTTTGGGAATATTCATTACAACATGTGTTTCATTAGTTCTGATTTTCTCATGTGTGTATGAATATTGCGTGGACTCGTGTGGATTAAGTAACTGTTATGTATAGTATGGTAACTAACATTTTATAATATTATAATGAACACAAAAACTACTGAAAGGGTCTAAATTTGTCAGTTGACATCCTTGAATAACACATAGGCTACTTTTATCCCGGAAAACCCTCGGGATCGGGTTTTTCGCGGGAAAACCTTCCCACGCACACGAATTCGTAGGCAGAAGCCAGTACTTTATACTATACTACAGTATATTATATACTATATATTTTGGCAGGATAGTAAATAATAATTATGTTTGATCTATCAGTAAGATTTTCAATAAATATAAGACAAAATCCAAACTACAATAAAGTGTTTTTACCTGTATACAATAAAAAAACCAAGACAAAGCGCATTAAAGTTCAAGCTTTGTTGAGGCTGATGACGTCAGTGGTGGGTAAAAATGTACTCTCACGTGACTTAATGCGAAATTTAACGCACTGTTGTCTTCTATTTTGTTTACAGGACAAAATCAAAAATACGTGCCTATTATTATTCTTATTGACAGACCATTTTTTTTTATTCAGGAAAATACTTTTTATCCTGGAGTAAAAATGAGAAATTCCGGTTATTTTTCATCACCCGACATTTGAACTTTTTACTAAATATCATCTGACCTACTTATAAAAAAAATTTTTAGTCATATACTTGTCTTAAATACGGATTCGTTGCGAAATTCAACGCTGGGTAAATAAAATGAATTAGGAATCCTACTCTTTAAGCTAAGCTTTCATAATAGTAACCTTTTTTTTTTTGTTCCTGGATGGAAATCCTCATGGATGTCCTCCGCCCTGGGGCGGGTGAAGGGGTCTGTCAGACTCATACTGACTAAAACCACCCCGTGTTCCTTCGTACACATACGTCGAGGGTGGGGGACACATAAGTATTCTTCAACGCGACAACCTAACCGCAATCTCGTAATTGATTAGCCATCTGCGCAGGAGATATTATAGTGCACCAGTATGTGCGCTGGTACAGATGCACTCTATATTCCTTTACTCTCATTGTCTGATAGGACTGCAATCCGACACCACCTAAAAGAGATCAGGCGCAGGACCAACGATTTAACGTGCTTTCCGAGTTACAGGAGTTATCACACCACCAACTTTCAAACTTCGGGCTACTACTGAGAAATTTATAAAAGAAAAACCCCATTAGCACTTTTTTCCCAACCCGGTTAAGCTTTGTTTTCCTAGGAAAGCGGTGCCGTCATATAGCGGCTGTAATATTACGGACGCAAAAAGGCGGCCGTCTTTACGGTGACGACATGTGGAAAGTTCCACGGCCGTTTTAACACACTGTCTGCTTCATCGCTATCTAGTGTATAAAGCTTTGTTTTCCTAGGAAAGCGGTGCCGTCATATAGCGGCCGTAATATTACGGACGCAAAAAGGCGGCCGTCTTTACGGTGACGAAATGTGGAAAGTTCCACGGCCGTTTTAACACACTGTCTGCTTCATCGGTATCTAGTGTATTACATTCTCTTTGGAAACGTTCACGAAACCATCTGACACCGACAAGACGGCCGTCATGCAAATGGCGGCACCGCTTTTTGACGTTACGGTGTCAGTTACCTCTCTCTAGGAAACCGCGCCATTTTGTTTACATAGACAACGTTCTAGTGACGTCATTCACCGCTATATTACGGCCGATATTTGACGGCACCACTATCCTAGGAAACCAAAGCTTTAGCCAAGCCAAGTCAGCACCTGTAAACAACTAAACAAGATGTTGTTGAAAAAAAAAACCATCATAAACTTCGAAGGAAAATTCCTAGGCCAATACTAAAAATAAATGTGACGCAAAACCTACTTCCAAACTTGAGACTAATAACAAACAATACAAACAAAAAATGTTCGTCGAAAGATTTTTAATTTCTTCGCTAAAGTTCGCAGACGGCGTTTTGTCAGGATTTCCATCGGTTTAGTGGTACCACAAGGATTTCTGAGTAAAACCAACTATTTTTCTTGGTCGCAACTCTCCCGGATAAAAGAAAACTTGCTCTAACTAAGCGATGGAAGATTGCACTTATTTATTTCAAGTAGTTATGTATAGTCGATACCTGCATTCATTTTTGCCGGTACTTTTAAAATAAAGCTGTATTTTTTGGTGTTTCACGAGTTTGGGTGTTGTATAAGATGTGAGGAAAAGCGAGATAAGGATTAAATGTTTATGTTTCGAACTTTTGCGTCTTTAAGACAAAACTATGAATAGAGGAAATAATGTTCTCTGATCAAATAGAACAAGAAATTAATGTCAAAACTCAACAAACTAAAACCGTCATGCCTTGCTACAAACTTGTAGCAAAAATATGTAAACTTCTTTCAACTAGGTATGTACCTAGTTGAAAGAAGTGCTTGTTGAGCCAACAAGTGTGTAAGTAGGGTGGGTACCCTACTTTTACTTTTATATTGTAATAAAAATATGGTTTACGGGACAACTAGGGTTAGTTTGTCCCGTAAACCATATTTTTATTACAATGTAGACAAGTTACAATAATACCTAGACTTAGTTTCAGCAATTTTCTACGTACTGTAGCGTAAAACCGCTACGGTTAAAACTTCCTCCAATTCTAATCCAAACTTTTCAATAAAATTTTTTCTTCATAGCTGTTATTCACATTTGAACAAGGAATCGTGAAAAATATCCTCGGATGTTTTGCCTTTTGACGGCGTCATTACATTTTTGGGACCCGATATGTGATGGTCGACCTTATTTTTTGATTCATACCGAAATTATGAAGTGAAAGTTTTTTTCTGTTGGTGTAAAGCCAATAAAAAATATAAAGTGTCCTAGCAAAAGGATAGTCTGTGGGTGATTTTCTGGTTAATTTGGTATGTTTTGTCGCCTTTTTTCTTTTTGATCCATTTCGCACTAGTTTCATAATTAATCAAAGATTCAGCTTGCATCGGTGGTCTGAAGTTTCTTTTTGTTTAGATCCCGTTACAAGCCAATTTTTGGCTCCACCCTACGGGCAAGCGACGTCGGTTATCGACGACGGAGGTCGGGGCGCTCTCGCCCGGTATCCGAGCACATCCTGTGCCTGAGACGTCCATCTCAAAGGCCTGAAGAGGGTACGAGGTAGATGCGGACCCCGCAGCGCAGTGGCTCCGTGATTTCTACGTTACTTCCCACAGTCGTGTCCAGCCGTCCAGGAATTACCCAGTTTTCGCAGCAGGAGTTTTATTTTAAATAGTGCACCTAGTTTGTATATTTCTAATCTAAAAATTATCACGTCAAAAACTCTTTCTAACCTAAGGCCTATCAAGACGCGTTGGATGCTCTTAGTGTTTTTTTTTGTAACTAAAATTACTAATATTGCGTATTCGCCTAGCTATAACCGATTGCAATCGATTTTTTTGTTAGGTAAGTTAAAAATATTTGCATAATACTTTCGATAACATTCTTTTTCTTTCCGCTAAGTTAACCCACGCCATCACTGAAAGGTTCCCAATAATAACTAATATTTAACTTTTTTATATTTTTTTAATTAAGTACTTGTTTTCTATCTTTTTCCTTTTAATCAAAATTAAACGTGTTAAGTAGCGGTTTGTGTTTTACTAAGCACTTAATCTTATTTACGCTACAGTACTTAGTATGATTGTTTTACTTTAAAAGGGAAACCACTAAACTATGCCCAGTTTAGTGGTTTCCCTTTTAAATTAATTTTTACATACCTAAAAATAACATTATGGTTAGTAGGAGAGACCATGAACAAAAAATATACAAAAAATAGTTCTTTAAAGTTTAATATTTCTGAAATACATCTTCAGAATAAACTCTTTCATCGGGGTATCCTTAATGTATACACAACAACAAACTAACAACTTGTGTAGGCTACGTAAAAAAATGTTCCGCATATAATTTAGCAACTTTGTAGGCGTAATTAATATGTACCCAAACCATGCCTACCCACATTTTCACAGGATTAATCACCTTTAAGTAGAACCATACTATAAGAACGCCGGAACTATAAGATTTCCTAACTTTACTCGTAAACTGTAAGACCTCAAACTAGCCCGTCTTAACGAGACCCAAAAAAATAACGACGCAGAAAATCTAGCGTACAACCACAATGGGACCATCTGTACTTAAACCTGGATTCGGCCCATTCAAAGACAGGAAGCTTAACAGGCCAGCAAAATGCAAAGTTAATTTTAATGCAGCTCTATCTCGTTATCTGGATGGTCGATCCTTTTAAAAGGATTGCCTTGATCTTCAAGCAAGGCGGGGTAATATGGAAGTAACTTTCTCAAAGTTGGGACAACATGCTGGTCCAAGTCTGGAAGTTACAATCGGTAATGTATTGAGGGCCAATTAATAATTAGGGGGAGAAAGTTTTGCTGTTTTTGACGACAAATATTACAGGAGAGTTCTAAAGGGGGACTGTTTTATTTGCGGTCTCGGTTTATCGAAATTTCTTGATCAGAATAGCGACTGTTAAGTGATTGATGTGAATCTACTTCTGTTACTTTAACTTTTGGAAAGTCTGAGTCGTGAGGAAGTATTTGCGGATCATGTAAAACATTATTATTAGATTTTTTATGTTTTATTAAATAGTTTCTACTGTGTCTCCTGGACTAAAAGAGAAGTATTTAAATTTATTTCCACACGTATTTTGGCACCATAAAGATTAGCTTTAACCAAGATCATCAGCACCATCTTTCCTTAATGTAACCAAGTTGAATTTGGAATTCAATACACCTAAATACACTCTCATTGAAAGATATCAGATATCATTGTATTAATCTGATTCGTTATATTAATATGTTATAGTTTATGATTTTTTTTTCCGAGGTGGAAATACTCATGGATGTCCTCCACCCTGGGGCGGGCGAAAATGTCTGTCAGACTCTTACTGACTAAAACCACCCCGTGTTCCCTAGTACACCTGCGGTGGGAGCTGCGGGAACACATAAGTATCCTTCAATGCGGGCCTCTGCGCCTCTGCGGACCCCATCTTTTTAAGCGGGGGGGACTGAGGTGTTTGGCTCCCCCTGTGACTTCTGATAAGGGCTCGCGTGGAACAAAACGCGCCGCCACCTCGGGTCTCGTGTTATAGGGGATGGCGCATATCCCCTAGTCCACCACCCCAGAGCCCATTTAGGGGGCCGCCAGAGGGCATTGTCTGCCCTCTATCGACGCCCTATGCACCTTCTGCGCGCCAGGAGAGCGGTCGAGATCTCCCTCTCCCTTTCCGCAGCTTCCTTCTGTGACATGAAAAATTCGCAGAAGGAAATCATCGCATCCTACAGGCGGTGCTCAGGCCAAGCAGCGTTAATAGCGCGCCTGCCGCTCCCATCAGTTTGGCCGCCAGCCGCCGAAAGTGGAAGCTAAAGTCCCAACGACCGTCGAGCACCAATCCTAGGTACTTCATGGTTGATTTAGTTTATGACATAAGTTAACATATATACATAAAAACAACTTTTGTCTCAAAAGTGTATACATATGGGGAAAACGGCAGGCAGAAAGTAATCTTCATATAAATAAAATTACAGCGCCATCTCCATATTATCCAGTCTCGTAAGAACGCAATGCTAAACCCTCTCCTGCTATTATTTTCTCATTGCGAACCATTTTTACTCGCTGCAACTCGTACGTCAGCTCATAATTAAAATACTCGCAATATCCGACGAATTGGATTCTACAGATTCTTTATACTAAAGTAGGTATTTGAATTAGGTCTCGAGTTTTTATTTTCGAGCTAAATGCAGATAAAATTGAAGTCTGATATTTGACAAAATGAGTGTATAGGTGCGTAGGTTATTTACGTTTAACAAAATTAATTATTCCACTAAACGCACATATACAAGGTGTAACAGATTAAGCGCACCTCAGTTACCCCAATTGGAATATTAAATTATAAGTCTAAAACAACATCCGTAACTAAATAAATTGAAACCAAACCTAGACATTTTTTACAAAATAGTTATCCTTTCTAAACGCCAAACGTATGTGCGTCATACAATATCCTTACGCAGACGCATACACTCATGCAATATTAGCGGCCGACACGCACACGAGCGCATTTCCTTGAATGATTGTATTAATTTGTCATGATACTGTGTTTCCATTTTTAACCGACTTCAGTAAAAGGAGGAGGTTCTCAATTCGTTTTGATCTTTTTTTTATGTATGTTACCTCATAACTCGAAGACGGCTGGACAGATTTGGATAATTCTTTTTTCGTTTGAAAGGATATATTTTCTAGTTGGTCCCATTGTTATGAAATCAGGATCTGATGATAGGATCCTGGAGTAATCGAGGAAACTCTTCAAATATTATGAGCACACCTATAGCGTTTTGGGTATTTCTTATAGTACCTTGTGCAGTTGCTCTCGAAAAGCACCATTTGGGGAAGTAGAACTGATGATGAAGACCACAGATGACCACCAAAACTACTCAATAATAAGTATTTCGTGTATTGCGATTCGATTACTTGAATATGGATGTTAGGCACTTTATGCTCGTCACAGTGCATATGGTGATATGGAGCTGATGGTGAAGTACCAGTAGAACACCTCAAAACTTAACGGCTCTACATCGGCAAAAGCAATACTTTGTAAAACGTGATAAGTAGTAGACATTTTGGCTTTTGTAACTAGATAAATTACAAACCGACCAACTAAAAAGCGTGAAAAAAACTTTTTTGCAAAAAATCAAACCGACTTCCATATCAAAACACTACAAAGCCAAAAATAACTTTAATTTCGGCGGTGTACAAAAAAGAAAATACAAAACCAATAACACCGACTACCGATATCAAAGTTATTTTTGGCTTTGTAGTGTTTTGATATGGAAATCGGTTTGATGTTTTGCTAAAAAGTTTTTTTTAAGTTAAATGAACGATTTTGCCTTCAAAATTTAACATCTATTTTTTATGACGGAAACCGATTCAGAAGCCGATTCTGAACCAACTACTTTCAGGAATGGCGTTTATTCTGTCCAGACCAAACACGTCGCCACTGAGGAATATCGATGCAAATCCAAAGACAGTTTAAGCGAGAATGGTTTATTTAATTGTTCGTGTACCCACATTTGATAGAGTATATTACACTTCGTAGTGTCTTTGTTTAGGAAGCATTTGTAAAAGACTGAAGACGTGTTTGTACGTTTTTTAGGGAACACAAGTGGATTTATCTCGTAAAGATATTACCACCTGTAATTACACCTAAAGCCACCGTGAATAAAGATTAACGCGCTTTAAGTCACCGCTAGAGACAACAGTGAAACGCAACGTCTTCAGATTGTCAAATTTTACTGATTATGTTCTTTTATAATTTTATATATATTTTATTATAACCGGTTAGGACACGGTTAACTACTACTTTCAGAAAAAAAAAATCTTTTAGGAACATATTTGTCTCTTTTTTTCAACAAAACCTCATTGTAGGTACTACACTATGACAATTTTATGCTATATTTAATCGTACATCAACATTCTTCTTTCATTGGTTTTTAGCTACCAGTGACGCCCTGTTCATACAGTATCCAATTAACACCCCCGCAGTATAACTTTAGTAAAGTGGTCTAACATATCCTTGCAACAATTCCAAAAATTGCTCATTTTACCTTCAGAATTGTCCGACAACTCTTTACTATACTATACCCAGCCTATAAAGTGCTGCGACACAGATCTCTCCTGTGTGAGGGGGAATGGATACACCAGAAGGGCTAAATGTGGATGTTCATAACAATTGTCTACGTATTTTTTGTGCTATGGTTTTGAGGAGTGGCTAGATCGGCGTCACGGCGTCCTGGCCTACCGCATGATAGGTCCTCACCGGACACGGAAGTTTCGGGAGGTACCTGTGTCTGATGGGGAAGGAAGAAACGCCTGGGTGTCACCACTGCGAGGATCGCCCTGAGGACACAGTAGAGCATACGGTGCAAGACTGCCCCGCTTGGGCAGAGCACCGACGTGTCCTCACGGCGGCGATAGGCGGAGACCTCTCGCGCCCGGCATTGGTCGAGGCCATGCTGCGGGGCGAGAGGGAGTGGGAAGCGGTCGCCTCCTTCTGCGAAGCAGTCATGCTACCGAAGGAGGAGGCGGGCTGCGTGAGGGAGAGGATGGCGTCCTCCCTCCAGCCCAGCCGCAGTGGTAGACGCCCACAGCGTCGGACGTCGGCCGACAATCTCCGGCCACCGTAGGCGCGGGCATGCGGACAGCGAGTAAAGGGCAACTCGCTGTCCGACCATGGACCATGCCCGGGTCGACGGCGCGTTGTGATCCACGCGCGCCTCAAAGAGCGTCAGCAACATGACGAGCCCCCCCCTGTAGAGGGCCGAAGCCTGCCAGGGTCGTGGGACTTATCCCATTACCGTGACCCCGGAACGTAAAGGGCTATTGAAGGAACACCGTGGATTTTAGTCAGTACAAGTCTGACAGTCCCTCCGGCCCTGCCCGGGGTGGGAGGACTTATTTGAAATTTTACCAAAAAAAAAAAGGTCCATAACATTCATTGTGATGCCAGTTATCGAGCTCGTTGCCTACTTACTATTGGATCGCAAGTCCTTTCTAAGCTGCAGCCATTTCAAGATACAACATAATTTTCACTGTGACAATTTTACAAATAGCACTAGAGATCTACAGCCTAGTATAGGCCTACTTTATCGTAGTATTAACAATGAGATTCGTTTACAAAACATTTACTAATTACATGACTTCTATCCGCGGTGTAGTACTACTACTATGTCCTGGGTTCATAAAAAACACTACTTGCTTGATTTATGGTAATGAGTTCATTAAATATAAATATTTAGTAGCTCGCCTTAGGTTTTACGTAGAAAAACATAGGTAAGTAGGTATAAAGAACAATATGAAAAAAATATTCAATCTTAAAGCTTAACGCTTAACGAAGTTTCAAACAAGTATTAAATGGTTATAACACACTAAGTGAAATTAAGAAAAACATTGTACTTACCTACTTTTAAACGTTAAGTTTGGTACGAGTTTCAAAACTAAACTCGAAAAAGAAAAGCAATTGTGGAAGTTTTACCAATTTGCTAGAATAAAGTGAATTTCAATCAAAGTTGTTGGAAACACAAACTAAAGGAGTTGCGGAGTATAGCGTACACCTTCGACAAACACCGTCAACCAGCGTCAAATCAGATAAGGTACGGTTCTGCGTTTTCACATTTTCAGAGAAAATTCATGAGAGAAAATATATGCTTATTTTAAATGCAGAACGTATTATTTGATGTTCAAATGCTTTTGGAAACGTTGTGAAGAAAAACATCGTTTCTAGAAAGCTGCAGTAGACGGAATCATCTACCTGATTTAAAAGCGCTTTGTTTTAAATAGTTCTTACGGTTTCAACTTTTCGATTTAATCTATGGTTCCGTGTCAATTTTCTAGCATAGAAGACATTTTTCTAGCCAAAGTAGCATAATCATAATAATAGGGATTTTTGTAAATGTAAATGTGTATTTAGAGTTTGTAGGTACTCGTATGTATATTTCCTGGAAACGTCCTAAAGCATAAACGTTTAGCTCGGGTTCCAGGTATACTCTAACGAGTTACCATGGCCACGGACACAAAGGCATTTGAAGGAACTTTAAGGAACTGTGTGGGTTATAACAGTCAGAGTCTGAGTAACAGTAAGAGTCTGTCCCTTGCACTCTACCGAAAGTTTAGAGTGATGTAAAACAAGGAAACCAAGCATATAGTCTTGCTGATGAATCTCTCTAGGTACTCTATTCTATATATTCATCTAAATACTCCTCAACTTTCAATAAGTAGGCCATGTGATATGTCCCTGTGCAATTGCAGGGGGAGGCGTGGTACAATCAAAGATTTTCGGGATAGATGTCCTATTTCTCGACGGGCCATCTATCTCAAATGTAATTTATATGGATTTGTCAAGATCCTCCCCTATGTCGAATGTCTTAAAATGTTGAGGTCCGCAAAAATCGCGGATACTTTGAAAATATCTTATTTTTTAATACACCTACCATGTTAAGAGTATCTATTGGAAAAAACTGAAAGTTACGAAACTTTCTATTCAGTTATTAAGTCCGTATTTGTTTTCTGTTATAGTGTACAATGTAGAGTATTGTACACTATAACAGAAAACAACACACAAAAATAGATATTTCTATCTATTTTTTGTTTCATCAATTTCAGTTTTACAAATAAAATATTTTATTTTCTCCACAAAGCGATACTTGGTACTACTTAAGGGATTTCAAAACGTTAGGCAGTTAGTCAAAATTCTGTTTTGTTGTTAATTACTGAACCAGTTCATTCAAAATTCTTAGGCACTCTAAACGCATATCACAGCGATAATATACAGCTCTAACTTTCACATAAAGACGTAATTAATTCGATATCAGTAACATGCCGTGTCGCTAATCAATCGAATAATAATAGTAATTAATTTAGTTTGACACAAATGCACGATCGATTGATTGGAATACCTGCCAGGTATTATCTTGTATTTGACTAGTTTCTCCAGTGATGAATGGGCTAAGATGTTGCTGAACTAATTTGATTGGACAAGTAGATAGAATATTATGGTTTTAAATAAGAATTTCGCTGTTAATTTAAACAACATAAATATGTAAATATCTATGTAATAAATATGTATATGAAACATAAGTATGTCTATCTGCTGCCGAAGAAACTTTCCTAAAACAAGCAATAAGCAATCCACAAAAAAAAATTGTTCGTCTCTTCTTAATGCTATTTTGCTCATCCAATGAAATTTCTGTATAGGAAACTATTTTTTTATTATTATATTGTTAATAGGCTCGCGTTTCATCTCACCTATTGGTAAGCAATGATATGGTTAAAGAGGAACACGCTTGCCTGAAAGTAACGTATTCACTCTTGACTTCAAAACCGGCCGGGAAGATCCGGCAGGGAATGAAAGTAGTATTCTCCTTAGCTGATCGCACAATGAAAGTATTCTTATTAGTAATATATGATATAATTACAAAATCTCTAATATTTACAAGATATAACAACAGAATCTATAATTTTATTTGATATAATGATCAGTTAATATACTAAACGATTGATATAATTTTGAAGCAACTCATTTTTATAAGCATAATATACATTGAATATAAAATCGTTCGATATACCACTCAAAAGACAAAACCTATTTAGTATAATACAGGGCGGTAGGGACATCGACGCACAAACGCATGGATTCAATACATGTTTCTGGACCCTCCTGCGTTGAAATTGTTCGTCGGCATTTTCAAAAATTTTCAGGTTTTTTCAGCAATTGTTTTTACTGAAACCCATATAAATTCATTGTTTCTATCTAACCCATGTGCGTGTCGATGTCCCTGCCACCCTTTATAATAAAATGTCTAGTTTTTATTTCCCTCTAAAAACATGCAAACAAGGATACACCATGCATGCAGCAGGCATGCAAACAAGTATATGTACACCATACATGCAGCATGCCAGTAAGCATGCAGTATGAAAGCAAGCATGCAGTATTCAAGCAAGCATGCAACATGCAGCAGGCATAGTTTCTGTCACGGCTCCGGCACTGCAGGGCTCCGGCGCGGGCCACCTTGCCCTTCCATGCCTACGCGATTTTAAATAACACTCTAGGGTAGGACAGTTGAGGAGTGGCTAGAGAGACGCCACGGCTTCCTCACCTTCCGCCTGACGTAGGTACTGACCGGATATGGCTGTTTCGGATACAGCGGGAGGACTCGCCCGGGTGTCGTCATTGTGGGGACCATCCGGAGGACACGGTAGATCATACAGTGGAGGTGTGCCCTGCTTTCGCAGAGCACCGCCGTGTCCTTGTGGAGGCGATCGGCGGCGGCGAACTCTCGCGTCCGGCCTTGGTTCAGATCATGGTGCGTGGCGAGGGGGAATAGGATGCAGTCGCCACCTTCTGCGAAGCATTCATGCTAGCGAAGGAGGAGGCTGAACGCGTAAGGGAGAGACAACTTTCTTCCTCACGCCCCAGCCACCACGAGAGCCGTTCGGGGCGTCGGGGATCGTGAGCCGATCTCTGGCCAGAGCAGACGCGGGCCTGCGGAAGGCGAGCAGGGGTAGCGCACTGTCCGGTAAGGACCAGGCCAGAATCGGCGCCGCGCCATGTTCCGCGCGCACTTCAAAGAGCTGTCAGCAGCATTGACGAGGCCCGATAGGGCTATTGCCTTACAGGGTTACGGGATTATTCTAACGAGATACCGCGGCCTCGGAACGTAAAGGCAACTGAAGGAGCAGGGTAGGTTTTTAGTCAGTCGAAGTTTGGTACTCCCTTCCGCTCTACTCGCAACGGGAGGGGTCATTTGATAATTTTACCACACAGGAAAAAAAAGGGGGTAGGACAGACAATACTTTTTGGTTTTGCAGCGATTTGTTTCTGTCACGCCGCTCCCCGTTCCCCCACAAGGCAGAAAAAGTGTTTAAAATATGACCAATCCTTTCCGTTACACTCTACTGAAACCGAACCACTTTTCCCTAATCGATCTAAATACACCACGGTAAACCAACATGGTTTTTATGAAAGCATACATAACGCCATACTAATCATTTCTCATTGAAAAGTGACCTCCCCACATATGTTTTATTAGCCCAACTGCCTTCCCCCCACATCCACATATACCACGTAGTCAACACGCCGCGTGACGCGACAGCCCTTCATTTTGCGCGGCCGGCGCCGAGCGACGTCCGAACGTGTTTATTTTTCATTTCCGTCCCGACTCGGCCCGACCCTCCAGGCGCGGGGTACGGTCCCGCGCGACCCTCTGTGAGTGGTATAATGTATGAGTGATAAGCGGGTAATTGCTGACTAGGAAAGCGTCACTAGAAGTACCTTGTACAATTGCTGATATAATTTATGGATCAACATTTTTATAGCAACAGGATTTCATGGACACAGACTCCGGCAGGGAATTCCACTCCTTAGCCGTACGCACAATGAAGGTATTCCCAAAACGTTTTGTGCGTATGGGTTGGATGTCCACCATGTAACGATGGCGCATCGCCGTTTGTCTTGTAGTCCGATGATGAGTTCTTTTGAGGAATAGGGAATAAATTTCTTTGAACCGAATTCATTTGTTTAATTCGTCATCTAAATAAACATTTCTACTTTATGCATGATCAGCACACTAGATACACCACGTGATTTTGTGTTAGTCGTAAACGCAGCGTCGTAAAGCTGTAGCCGAGTCAAAATAATATCGGAACTGCTAATCCTAATTACGACTGTTTGCCGGTGAGGCATATGGGGATACGGTGATGGCCCCTTTCCGAGTTGATAATGCGTACTATGACATTTAGTCTTACACACATAGGTATTCTTTCTAGTATTTGCACATGATATTAACTAAGAACACCACAGAAATAGCGTAGAAATTAGTGCAGGTTTATTGCGTAAATAAAACCTATCAGTATTCGCTGTGCGTAAATAGACCCTCTTGAGAGTAAATAAATAAAATATATCCATTATTAAATTTTACAAATAATTTAGGCATAGGATTTTTTATGAAACGCATTTACCGCTATGCCTATAACTTGCACCACATAGAAAACATAATTCTATGGCTCTATAAAGCTATGTAAGTACGGAACGGACTAAAATAATAATATTTCAACAAACCCTAAGGTAGTTCGTGGTTTACCAATTAGCGTTGAAAGTGACCCTTAAACTGTATTTTTGATTTCACTGAAATTCACAAGTTTTCTCACTGAAATCACGAAATCACAAACCCCGTCAATACTATTTATAAAAAAAAATATAATAATTATGAAAACAAAACATCAAATTCAAATAAAAAATAGCTATAGATTTTCTTCATAAATAATCCCTATACTAATTACTTTGTGCATATGCCAAAATTGTGTGCCAAAATGTTTTAAAAATTTATAACGGCCATGCAAAAATATACATAATTATCTATAATACGAATCTGATAAGATGAAAATATTGTTTGTTTCAATATTATAGAGGAAATTGAATTGGCTGATATGAGATGAATATACCTACTGTCACTTCTTCATCGTTTTTTGATAAAAGATTGCTCGCTTGCTTGAGGCTTGCTATTGAGACCAAGGATTTCTGAAACAAAACCTGTAAAATGGTTTTGCTTTTTTCCTTAATTATGTTTTTTTAACATTCAACTAAAAATAAATTACACATAGATACCTACGAAGTCTTTCTATCCAAACAATTTATTATTTACCCTAATACATTAAACACTTTATAATTTACGTCTATTCACTTCCCAGCAAAATCTCCCCTTGATAACTGAGAAGTCCTTTTAACTTCAACATTTTCATACGTGTGTTACAACGCGCCCCATTTTCCTTGCAACACTTGCCTATAAAATATTGGGTGGAAGCGGGGTATAATCACATGCTCGGGTGTAAAATTGCAAACTCCGTTGTTCTCATCATCTGCCCGTTCATGTGTTTATTTCAGACATTATGGATATGTGAGCCGTTATTTTTTAAACGCTCTGTTCATCGAGGGGTTGATTAAAATTTAAAAAAAGAAATGCTCTTTTCTTTTGTGTTTTTACGTCAAATGCGTGAGAGGCTGTGATGTTTCTTGTATGGTATGCGTCTAGGCAAACGGTTAGACGACATTGTGGTCGACCATAAAGATTTATAAAACAATTAATCTTATTGCAGGAGAGTTTTGTTTCCATCGTAAAGTAATATTACTTCATTTTGTACCATGAACTTAATCATTTTTGTCTATTCCCTGCTAAAACAGAAAAGATACGCGTTGTCTCTTTCACATGTTTGTTGTTCGAAACGTTATATTGAAGTTCATCGTGAACCAACAGAATACATTTAACTCAAAAGATACCTTGCTAAAATATATTTTTAAAAGGATCTAAGTAACTTTTATAAAAACCGGTCAATTGCGTGTCGGGCCACGCGCAGTGTAGGGTTCCGTAGTTTTTATAACAGCCAAGTGCGTGTCGTATTCGCTGACTGATCGTTTTGTACCATGCTCTAACTAAAAGCCAAACATGACTACCTAACTAATTTGACTTCCTATACAAATCCTCACCTGATCCGACAATTTTGCACGGAAAGTTTTAATTTTTTTTAGATATTTGTATAAAACTTGTCATAGCTGGTGTTTTGAATTTAAATACGGACACACAGCTACACTACTCAATCGTCACAAGAAACTAGTACGATACAACTGGCGCTTAGCGCCATCTATCGACATTTCTATAGAGTTGTTTGAAATTTTCGAGTCAAATACAATTGGTCGACTATTACTCGTAAACTTGTAAAGCCCACTTATGTGTGATAGTTTTCCTTTAAATTTCGTTATATATGGGTACTACTGCCGTGACATTTGAATTTCTAACTACAACCGTTTAGTTGATAGAGGGGGGCACACTTGACTCTAATGAAAATTGGTACTTTAAAGCTTGATAAGTCACGAACGGTTTACTTAATCAAAAAACGGTTTTACCAAACCCCTAATATTTTTGAAAGACCTATCCAACGATATCCTACACTATGGGAAGAACGAAAAAAAAATTATCCTCCCACTTTACATGTAGGGGAGGTACCCAAAATAATTGTTTTTTTTCAAAATTTTATTTTACCACTTTTTTGGCGTCATTAACGTGTATACTCATGCCAAAGTACAGCTTTCTAGTACCAATAGTTTTTGAGCTAAACCGCGGACAGACGGACAGACAGACGGACATGGCGAAACTATAAGGGTTCCTTGTTGACTACGGAACCCTAAAAAGGACGTACCTAATAACTTTCAAGATTTTACATTAGTAATGTAGAAAAACTTTTTACCAAAAAAATTAAACCGACTCCCAAAAACACTGCAAAGTGAAAAATAACTTTAATTTCGGTAGTCGGTGTCTTTAGTTTTGTATTTTCGTTTTTGGCACCGACTTCCGAAATTAAAGTTATTTTTCACTTTGCAGTGTTTTTGGGAGTCGGTTTAATTTTTTGGTAAAAAGTTTTTATTTCACTCTTTTTAGTTGGTCTATTTTTAATTTACCTAGTTATAAGAGCCTAAATGTCAACTACTTATAACCTTTTACAAAGTATTGCTTTTCCCAAAGCTGGGCCGTTAATTGTTGAGGAGTTCTCCTGGTACTTCACCATCAGCTCTACATCACCATATGCATTGCGACGAGCATAAAGGGCTTAACATCCATATTCAAGTAATCGAATCACAATCCACTCAATACTTATTATTGAGTAGTTTCGGCGGCCATCTGTGGTCTTCATCATCAGTTCCACTTCCTCAGATGGTACTTTTTGAGAGCAATTGCACAAGTTACTATAATAAATACCCAAAACGTTATAGGTGTGCCTATAATATTTGAGGAGTTCCCTCGATTTCTCCAGGATCCCATCATCAGATCCTGACGTTTATGAAAATGGGACCAATTTCGAAGTATACACTTTCAATCAAAAAAAGAATTTTCCAAATCGGTTCAGCCGTCTTCGAGTAATCGATGACCATAAATTAAAAAAAAAAAAAAAAAAAAAAATATACGCGTCGAATTGATAACCTCCTCTTTTTGTCGTCGGTTGAAAAATAATTAATAAAGGCTGCGAGCGACTACGCTGACATTTAGTTGCACGTTAGTATGAATCGTATTCGGAATTCGAAACGTTTGTTTACATTAACAAAATTCTTATCAGTGTTGATTTGTTGAGTGCGAACCGATTTTGAAATATTAAAATAGTTTTCAAGTGCTTCAGTTTAGAGTAGGTAATCTGTCTTCAAGTGGTTGGTGTTCGAAGCGGATACTTGAACCCACGAAGTAAAATGCCTATTCTTATTGCACATGGACATTATGCAATCAAGGTAAAGTTAAACAATGTAATCCAGTGAAATATTCATTGTTATCTGCTTCCAGAAACTCGAAAATTTCATATAATATGTTCGCCATCTAGAATACAACAATAAATTAATAACCCACGTATGTACTAAAATCACTAGATTAAACAATTAATGGACACGTTTAGGCATCGAAATAACTTTTACTTACTTTATATATCACGAAAAACACTTTAAATAGTATGTATTTGGAAAACAATAATAAATCCGCTGCGTCCGAACAACTTTTTTAAGCCTGCTAATGTGACATAAAAACAATACTGCTAGCGGTCAAAAATCCCGTTCGAGTACGAAAAGAATGAACTTTTTAATAGTGAAAAAGCATAGATAAGATTAAAAAATTCAGTCTTAAATCTTCGGTTGTGTATGTTTAAGTTACCATTGGTATCTATTAAAAGAAACTACAACCGATTCGGCCAAAGCGGCCAATCTCAGTGGAGATTATTACCCAGCGACGCAGGACATATTATACCTAGTGCACAAGTATGCGCTACTCAATTCGTCGTCCGATGGAACGTCTAAACCAAAGAGAGATCTGTGCACGGCATGCTTTCCGAGGTACTGAGATATCACTCCGCCAACTTCCAATCTCCTGGTTACTACTGAGAAATTTCTAACAGAAACCCAAAAAGCACATCACTCGGGTTTCGAGTTTGTTATAGTATACGAATATGACAAATCAATCTACTGGGTTGGGGTTAGCTACCAGTACCTACTGACTGCCTATCTGGCGCTTAAGTCTGGATAACACAGCACCCTTCAGTCAGATTTTCTGCCTTCTGATTAACCGTAGTGACAAAAGATCAAAGATCTACAAACCAAAAACCATGAGCAACAACTTAAACATTTCAATATGAAATGGATGGTAACCCACCCACGAACTAACCTCAAGTGATTCCTAAAAGCAAGGATCGCACCGTACGGCTGTTATTATTTAGGTACGAGCTCCTTTTTTGACATAGTGAAAATTACATAGAAATTTCCTGACAAAAGTTGTCTGAGCCCTGGTAAATCTAGGTACCAAATAGGATATAAAGAGGGTTACAGATTAAGTCGACATAGAACCACAATATTGGTTATTGAGGTCATAAAGCATCTTCTTTTACATGTAAATATCTAATCTAAAAAAATCCGAAAAACTGGCAATTGAAAAAAAAACTAATATCTTGAAAACGGTTAGGTTTAGGATAGGGTGTTTCGTAGTCAAATCAGTCAGAAACTATGGAAACTACACCCCTTAATATTGGGCTGAAATTGGAAATGAGAACTAAATTTTGAATTTACTCCTCACGTAAAATAACAAAATGAGCAGCTACACAAGTACCAATAAGAACAGGATAAAAATAAATCGCGAACTAGGCGGTAGGTACATTCGCAGCCAATGTGCCGGTTCGTTTATCTCAATATCGTAGACGGACAAGCGAACGTGCCTGCCAGATCCGTACGAGACTGAAATAAAACACTTTTGTAACGAAGCGTACTAGCGAAATTTAAATGTAGCTACAAGTTTTACGAAATAGTTGGATTTTAGCTGAACAGACTCGGAGGCTTGGAAAATTTAAATACATCATGGATAAAAATAATAATATATTTACAAGTATTTTAAGGTTTGAGATAGGACTGTAAGCTCTTGATCTCTCTCCGGCCACCGTTAGCGCGGGGTTGCGGACGGCGGGCGAGCAGGGGTAAGGACCAGGCCAGGACAGGAACATGGTGGATTTTTAGTCAGTATAAGTCTGACACTCCCTTCCGCTCCACCTAGAGCGGGAGAAGTCATTTGATGACTGACCCACACAGAAAAAAAGGCTCTCGATCTCGGTCAGTGTTCTCGCAAACCATTAATTGGCTGTTAGTAAATACCCAGGTCCACCAATACCAGTGTGCCTGTACCAGTTACCAATCGCCTGTAACTCTTGGGCTTGGAGTTGACGCCTGACCTCAATCTTTCTTTTCATCTTGACATGGCAACCGTAGGTACCTGACCTACGTCATGCCATGCTATGCCAAGTGAAAGCATTTTATTAGGCAAACGACGTACGTAATGTACGTTTTTGTATTATACAATTAAGTTGTAGATGAGAGGCTCCTTTATTGCGCATCTCATAATATCGCATACCTAAGGGGGGAGGGTCATGAGGTCATGACCCCCACCCCCCTGGGCTAGGTCCAGGACCTAGGTGGAACACTAATTAAATTTTTTTTAAATTTTTACTAGATAATACTCCAGTTTCTGTCGTAAACGAATATCGGCAGTGGATGGCCAAGTGGCAGCGGAGTCAGGAAATACAAATTATAACTTCTTGTGACTTGACCACGATTATGTGACCCCCTGGCACTAAAGCTGGATCCGCCCTTGATACCTATTGATTCACAATCTAATCTCATTCGAATCCAGTGCTTTACATGTGTAAACAATATTCTGTTCCACAAGGAAGGCACGCATTTAATGCGGTAATTTTTTTTATCACTTAATTACTCTGGTGAATAGTCCTCGCCTCCCTGCGAAACTACAAAATGACATTTCAAACTTTTCGAAAGAACCTATCAAATCTCTAAATTATGTTAGAAATCGACACGCCCTATCAACAATGTCGGATCAGAAAATATGCAACTTTCCAGCAGAGCAGTTTAAAGTTTAAAAACATGATAAAAATGTTATTTTATGGATTACAGTTATATATATGGATATTGGATATATGACACTCATTCCAAAATTCAAAATCCTAATCCATAAAATAACATTTTTATCATGCTTTTAAACTTTAAACTGCTCTGCTGGAAAGTTGCATATTTTCAGATCCGACATTGTTGACAGGGCGTGTCGAAATATGCAGCCATGGAGAAGCGGTCGACCGATCGTGACCCATCGTCAATCCATTCGATACCCACCACCCACTCGCATAGGATGTTGGAAAGCAGTAGATAGTTTCTATCGTTCACCATCGGTGTACCAAATTGCTGTAAGGCGTTTAAACATTCAATACGAGAATAAACGAATAAATAAATTATTATTGACCATACCACATGCAAACAAACCTCTCTTATTTATTTATTGATCATTTAGTTTTTGGCGGAATTGGCGTTCAGTACCTACATAATATATTATAATATTAAAATGTAAAGGGGTGGGATCCTGGTGTCCTATCAGGCCTCGAGCCTAACATAGGCACCAGTCTCCTACAATTTATACTTACCTAAGTTATGTACCATTTGCCTGTAAAACAACGTAAAATGTAATTTATGTATATTGTGGAGAGAAAATAAAATTGTATTGTATTTTTGTATTGGAATTAACACTAGATATTTTCCTGAAGTATTAGTTTGGTATGGATTTCCGCAAAGTAACGCCTGATTCCATTTTGTTCGCCATAAATTCTGATCGACTGCTGACTCTCGTGATACTTGTTGGTTTTATTAAAGTCCAATAATAAATGTAATAAAGTAAAATTATAGATAGAACACTGTCTTGGAATATAATCTAGTATTTAACCATATCAGTCATGGGGGGCGTAGCTCAGATGGTAGAGCGCTCGCTTAGCATGCGAGAGGTACCGGGATCGATACCCGGCGCCTCCAACCTCTTTTTGCATTTTCAAGGCTTCACATAAAACCACTGGATTCAATGAATGAAATGAAATGGAATCCAAAAGTAAGAGTAGATCTAAAATATTGTTTAGCCACTGGGTACCGAATAAAAAAAGTCTACTAAAATATTATATATCTTTATTAAATTAGAAACAACCTTACATATTTATACTCCTAATCTAATTACATTACTGACTTACTTCACCTTCGCAAAATTATCAATTTTACAAAGATACCAGAATAGGCCAGCATCTGAGAGAATATTTAGCAAAAAATAGGAATAGTTTTAGCTGAAACAGGTACATTATTTAGAAATGTAACTTTAAGATAACGTTGTGAAATTTCTTTTTAGTTCCATAGCCGAATAATGTTACCTATAAAGGTTCCACACGGACCTGGCGAATGTGGTTTTAGCTGTCAAACCGAAATCATCTCTAAATGTCTAAAAATAAAGTCGTAAATAAGTAACCTATACGCGAGCGATACCGCACTACATGTTGGCTTTGTTGTAATTCTGGTATAGTTTATACATTTTTAACATTATTTAAATGAACAAAGGGTTTATTATCGCATGCTAGTTAAAACCAAGTTCGCCAGGTCTTGACGTATCATGCCACATCACAGCCCGCGGTCCTCATTTAATCTACATGTCCTTCTTTAAACCTTGATGACCTGATACGATTCCCGCACTATCTATCTCTTTCCTTCCACAAAAGGATTAACTACAGCCATCAATTAGTATAGGAAAGTGACAGAGAGCGTTGGCAAACTATACAACGTACATAGCAATTATCCTCCGAAAAATATATAATTTAATATATTCTACTCTCTCTTCTATTATCACAGTCCATAGCTTCAACAGTGATATTATAAAAAACAACATATTTTTGGATCCATTTAAAACTGACGCTAAATTTAAGCCAAGAAAATTATTTAAATACATAAGAAAAAAAAATCTATATAGTACATAAATAAACATTTCTACAACACTAACACACAGGCTTTGCAAAGTATTTTTAAGATACGATTAAACTATGTATAAAGAATTCAAGATCATTGTCAAATTCCCGAACAAAAAACACTATTTTATGCACGGCAAAGTTCAAATTCCATTGCGACCGATACTTAGTTTATTTTTAATACAACTGGTCATTTAAAAATCAACTTATTAAGTCGAGACTTAAGCTGTCGTGATAGATTGAAATTATCTCTTATTATTCAATTTTTATTTATGGCATTTAGTTGTATCGTCATTATCCTATCATTTAGGCCTGCCTGTACTAGTTATCACTAAATACTTAAGCCCTAAAGAAATTTCAAACATCATTTAGTTTCTGTCCATCGTATGAAGATGACAAGATTTATCATTAAAACATGTTTTAATAAAGATGAAATAGTGCAAGCAGGCTACAATTACAAAATTTTACTTTCAGCATTTTTGAATAACTTAATCAGTTCAATATTAAATAGATATTACCCAGCGCTATATAAGAAAGTTTAAACGACCTCGTAATCGTTTTACCACTTGGTACCTAACCGAATAGTTTCTATTTATCGTCACAATCGACAAATTAACCTGGTCTTTTATTAAGAGAAAACGACATTTATAATTAATGTGGCAAAGCAATCACGAGTTCTTCACAACTTTGATTCAGTGCATTCCTCCAAGTGGGCGTTTGCGTATACGAGCTCACCAGACACGAAGCTCTATACACGAATGCCTCCGAATATTTCCGAACACGTTGTGAGTTCGCTTTGGTATAATAAGAAAAATTTTTATTTCAAAATCATTGCATACAGCTCTCGTTCACTTCAATAAATGCATTGAACTACAAATCACCCAGTACTAGTATAAATTAAAACAAGATTATGAAAACACGTGAGTATATTGCGCTGATAATACATATTACATTGATTATACATATTAAATTTGATAAATCAGCACTATTCATAATAATAACACCTTTCTACAAACAGTTATCATCATTTTCCTTTAAATCAGAAACCAACTTCAGAAATACTATTAAAATGCAATTATGTCTAAACTTTTTCTGGTTACAAATTACATGAACTAATTAAATCTATTGATATGTTAGTGAGAAAATGTATAGTGTGTCATCACGCTTGTCTGATATCGGTTTTGCCAAGAGGTATGGTGTTACCTTGTTATTGCTTTGTGGAGGTCAGATAGGCGCTCCATGTAAAGAGCTAGTACTCAGCTGCTTCTAGGTGACAGGAAGTCGACTCCAACATATCTGGGAAAACGCTAAGCAGAAGATGATATTAAGCATACAACGCAACTGACGAAATATGGGTGTACTACACCCACACCATGTGTACTACACCCACACCGGGTGTACTACACCCACACCGGGTGTACTACACCCACACCCGGTGTAGTACACCCATATTTCGTCAGTTGCGTCGAAGTCACATGAAATAGAAACCGGGATTATAATATACATAAAGGTTACAAGTATATAAAAATAGATGACCCGGTGAATATTGTAACAACCCAATACTAATGTATTGAAGTGAACAAACCAAACAAATAAATTTAAGAGCGATGTTCTGAGTAATTATATACAGTAAATAAGAAACAAAAGAAAAAAAAAAGAAAACTAAGATATTTGCGTGGTAAACCACCTTGAAAAAAAAATGCACTCACATAATTTATAGGTATTATACGACGAAATTGTTATGGTTAAAGCATGAAATATATATATATACTTACTATCGTTTTACAATAAATGCTTAAATGAAATGTGTATAGTGGGTTTCTTTTGCACTTTACAAAGACATAAAGACAGCAACACTAAATGACTAAAATCACATATTTTTGTGAAGTAATTAGTCAATTTGTTACAGTTATCGTAATTATTGAGCGTATTTTCTCAAAATAAATTACAAGATCACAAAACTAGTGCTCATTTTTCGTAAGGGCTAGGCAGTTATATGTATATCTTTAATGTACCCAGATAACGCATCAGAAAAAAATTATAATTTTGTAACAAAAAATAACATTTTCAATATAAAAATACCAGTTATTATACTTATTTATAATGTAAGTACTACTTTGAATTTGATATTTAAATAAAAATATAATAAAATATAAGTAATGATGGCACTTTTTAAATATAATAATACAATCTTAATTTGAAGGAATCTGACATTCTCATGATAAAACATTAACAAAATAATAGAAAAATATTTATAAAAATCAAACTACCCCTGTATCTTCCACGGTGAGAATCGAGATAAATAACATATAATTAAGCAATATAATATAATAATAACGTAATTAAGCAATTAACAATATACAATAGACATGAAATCATCTTTAAATAAATTATAATTATGCATTACAATATACTTACATGTATACTTATTTAAGTTTAAGATAAATTATAATCAGACATCAAGCCTTTAATTAATAATAAAATAAATTGCAACTATTGGAATATACTGCGAACAACAAAAGTAAACAGAAATATGATACAATATACTTAATTTCTAATTTTCTTACATAATTTTAAAGCAGATATATTACCAAGAATATGACTCTAAGCATACTTCTATATTAATTTCTCCACGACATTCTTATCATAACTACATAATACCAAATTACGTGAAGGAAGACAGAGAGATATACCATACCAGTTTTGTTAAGCGAAATCCATTCTTCGAACTATTTCAGTAGCCTTGCTTTGAAAGTTTAAGGTCAACGGATTAGGTCCATGTTTTAGGAAATGCATTGACTGTGAAATTATAACAACTCTTTCACAAGTTTGCAGAATCATTTAATTATTTCGACATTAGCTTTCAACAGCCGGTCATTGGTTCATTCAAGGTTGCATTCAACACTATCTCTATTTTTTATCAGCAAGCGATTTTTCACCTTCTACTGATAAACATAAAACCTTATTTTGAATTATCATAAGAATATGTTTCATCAATAAATGCAGTTAAAATAATAGATCGTAGTTGGAATCGTTTGAACTCGTAGATCGTTTACTCAATATTTGTTCAAAACACATGTTCCAGATAACATTACGTGAACGATTGTGAAGGTCTCTAGACCGTATTACATAAGCACTAACAGTCATAATAAAATACTACACTTACATTGCGTGTTCGAAAGGCCTCGTGAAATATTCATTTGCTACGATAAAATTAGTGGTGCAGTCATTTAGCGAAAATGTTTTCTTAACAACATGAACATTCTAATTTTGATCTTCGTGCGTTGTAGTTTCTAGTTTATGTAAAATTTGCACTGGGTCTGCTTTATATTCGACTACGCAAACTAAGGCTTACTAAAATAAGTGCATTTTAGTAAATCCGCGCAATCACTATTGATATTTAAAACCTATTAAATGACATCATAATGCCACGGTTAGGTTATCAAAAAATATAATCTCTATATGTATAAGTTTAAGAAATATCACACTAGAATAATACTTAAGTTCAGAGACTATGTCTTTGTTGTTTATTCAACAATCTAACAGCGGTATTATGAGAAACAAACTTAATCATTTTTCCAACTTCGATTTAGTTTATGGCGGATAAATGCGCATGCGCACTTTTAGCATTTCTATCATACAATTAGCAAACACAAGACAGGAATTATAATATAGATTTACTACCGTTACTGCTCCAATTAATTAACGTATCAGAATTACCATCTTCGATGTCTAAAAGTAAATTGTCTCTGTCATTATCTGTACTCTCTCTTGGGAAGACTACGTCCTCATCATTAGTTTGTAAGTTGACGTAGGACAATGATTTCTTCTTTTGTTCTAGGTCGAATATCTCCAAATCTTCGTCTTCGTCTTCATCAGACTCCATGGTGAGTGGAACTCGGGACAGTTCCATGTTGTCTCTCCTGTCCTCTGATTGGAGGACCCCGTAGCGGAACTGGTTTGCGTCAATTGTAGTGTGAGCTCCGCCTGTGTCGTTGTTCTTGCTTTTTCTCCTGGAATTTTAAAAATGGAGGATGTTAGTTCTTCGTTCATAAAAGCTCCGGTCGTCAAGATACAAGCAAATTCTAGTTTAGGGATCACCGATTACGTAATTGATTTATAAATTGGTTTCAATCAATTTTATTACATTATTTGAATCCACTATCTGATTCAAATAATGTAAAATTTATTCCTCATTTTGCCAAACGTTTGTCAATAAATTTAACCAACCTTTCTTCTAAATTCCGTTCAAGAATCGAGGGATACCTATATATGTCTTTTTTATTGAAGATAGGCTTATTTAGGCTTTTATTAGGATAGGTTTGACCACCATCTCACGATGGTAACCGATAATATAGTTGAATATGAAGCACGCTTAACTGGTGTAGCTTTTAGCAACGCTGTATCAATGAGGTTTATTATATCAATAATTAACTATTTACTCCTGTAAATAGTGAATTATTTCAACAATAAATGTATCATTAGCTTTCACATTCCATTCTATGCTATAGACATGTTAACGCTGCTCAATCTTCAATTAACGATTAGACAGGAGTATGACACTGTGAGTAAATTCCCTAGTGCAATTAAAGACAGTTAACCTGGCTGATAAGTGATAACACCAACTTAATCACTACTTGTGTCAAAGGTGAAGTGTTAATATTGAAAATAGAGATTACACTATGACACACGATGATATGTTATTTGGATGGGATTACAGTATGGTTAATATTTTTTTATTAATAATAAATTAAAATTAGAAAGTGAATATTCTTGTACCTACATACCTACAAACTTAAAGCCAGCCAAATACGAGTAGCGCACAAAGGGGTTTCGTATAATATTAATTAAGTATGAAGTTCTATAGTACCGTTTTTCAGTCGTACAGTGCGGTTTTAACATTAAGTATTTTCTTTTTTTTTACTCAAATTATCTAACTATAAAATCGTCAATTTTGCTAACCTGAATACAAAAGTTTGTTGGCAGATACACACTTCCTATAGGTTTTGGTACCCTTGTGAAATCGCTAAATATGCGTTGTATCTTTTGATCCGCAGAACTGACAAGGCATTTGATATTTTTTGTTCAATACATCGATGCGTTCCTGATAAAAAAAATTTTGACAAACAGGCGAATAACGAGGTGAAGCTAGAAGCCTCCGAAATCAAGTAACAATACCATCACAGCCACAGTCAATTTCTGACTTGTCAAAATTCCGTAGGATTTCTGATAGTTTATGGTGAAACCCTCATTTAAAAAAATATCCCTATAGATTTAATCGGTCAACCTTTTTAGTTATGCCCAATATAAATATATAATCGCATAATTGTTTTACAATGATTTTTAAAATAGACTTTGTTTTTGAAAGTATCACATTTTCCCTTTTTAAAATGCTGCCTGTGTTATTTCAGATTACAAAATACATGAGTGTCAAGTTTCGTCCTAATCCCTGTAGCTATTTTGAGTAATTGGAACATAAACATCCAAACATTCACATTTACAATATTATTTTTATAGTAGAATAGTTCACGATATATGTACTGACAATCAACCTAGTAAATGACGTAATTCACAAACATACGTAACTGGTAAAATATATACATATGTACCGTCTGAACTACCGGGTCAATAATAGCTAGCAACCAATAGAAAGGCTCCGCAGTTTTATAAATTTACTTTCATCATTATTCAGTAAAAACGCCTTGTGTTTGTGTGGTCGTCTAAGCATTTCTGCTTGTCACTAAATAATCAACATAATATTAAAATGTCAAATCAAACCATTCGCTTGATCGATGAATCCAACCAGTGGACTTGAATGAGTTTGAAATACTTCTGTCGTTTTCGAAAACTATCGCTTTGTTTCTTTCACATGTACCAAACTTGTAGATAAGTGTGAAAGTGACAAAGCGATAGTTTTGGAAAAGGATAATGGTATTGCAAGCTCATACTAAGTCCCCAGATACAATTTTTGGGCAACCTGCATAACGTAAATTCTTTTCGATGGACAATGTTTATGTCATCGGGTTACACACCCTTGCTTCCCTAAGTTACGAATATAAAGATAAATACTATATACAATCTATACTATATATATCTACTAATATTATAAATACGAAAAATCGTATGTTTGGATGGATGGATGTTGATACTCACGCCAAAACTATCAGTAGTTTTGGCGTGATTGAGTATCAAAGTATCTGAATGAAATTTATAATAACACAAATAAAATAACACCAGCTTTTTATCCCGAAATTCCTGCGGGATTGAGATTTACGCGGGAAAAACTTCGCACGCAAAAGAAGTCGCAGGCAGAAGCTAATTAAGTATAATTATTATGTTCTGCAGTTTTGCACACTATTCAAAAAACCTGACTTAGTGAGTAACGCACTATAACTTTATCATGAAAAATCGCAATTCCCATGACGCGGGACGCAAATAGTAATAAAACATTATTAATGGCCACAGCAAATACTGAAGTAAATGACATCATTCTTTATTTATTGAAAATAATATTATCATTAATGTTAGCTTAACAAGACCAGATACTGTGCTTCAAAGAAAATAAACAGACTATTCAATCAATAAGGATGGTGAAATAACGTTCGTAATCAATAAATCCAATACAGGTTTGTTAGATATCAATCTTTCTCATAGCATTAACTGATAAATTATCTTGTATGTTGATTAAATAAAAGGAAATACAGTTAAAGAAACTTAACACTACAAAGATACGAGGGGATTTAGAGTGCTGTTAGTTGGTTCAAGGAAATAATACCTATTGTATGCATGCTGGTATTTTTAACGTAAGTACGCCAGACGAAAACGGCTTGATGCAATGCAGTGATCTCATGTGTATATGACTCAGTTCTCTCATTTGATAAAATGTACATACAAACAAAACATGCAAAAAATTGTGTTTTCGGTACATAAAAACATATTGCATACACAAAGTGAAAACTAGGATAAACATCAGAAACTACATAAAAAGCTTAAGGAACCATCCATAGAAACATCACAAGATTTTCCCTCTCTTTAAAGCAATAAGTAATTAACGAAATGCTTTTCAAATGAACATTATTAAGGATATGCATCTTTAGATTAATTGGGAGCATTCGGATTATGTTGTAAAAGAGTTCGTATATAGATGGCTTAAAGAAATGAATAAGACTAAAGCAACAAAATATTTGGTCTAAAACAATAAGATCAGTGAAAAGATGTGAACAGCTGCGATAGGTACTAATAGAAAGAAAAAGCCATGTTGCACTATCATCATCTTAATTATTCACATTCTGACTTCACACACTGCTGGATATAGGCTACTCCCTGCTTGAGCCAAGATCCACACTGCTATGCCAGTCTCATCCAGGATATACCCGCGATAGAAACTATGTCGTCTGCCCATCTCCTTCGGACGATCAACACTTTTACTCTCTCAGCTTTACTCTATCTGCCAACACCGCGGCTTGCTAAGGAGTTCCATCGTAGGATCTCCGATATCAAAAACATTAGTGACTTACTAATGTTCTGATTTCGACATTTGGAACATATTGTACTAACTAACCCCAAATGAGCCTATGTTGGAGTCGGCTTCCAATCGAACCGGATGCAGCTGAGTATTAGGGCCGAGTCACACCGAAATGCCAACGGCCGCCAGCGTCGCCGCTGGCAGCCGTTGGCAGCCGCTGGCGGCCTCGCGCGACCTCCAGACCCCGCGCGCCTGGTATCTTCTTGACTAGTTTAGTTTCTACATTCAGCCCCGCGCGGCCTCGCGTCGCCTCTGGCAGCCGCGGGCGGAAACACCAACAAGACGCGCGAGGCGCGCGGCCTTTTCAAGCTTTTCAAGCGATACTGGTCTTTTTTTAAGTATGTAGTTAAAGTTTAAAATTATTTCACACTGAAAGTGCTCGTCGCGTCGCTGCCAGCCGCTGCCATTCCGGTGTGACTCGGCCCTTAGTGTTTTACATGGAGCAACTGCCTATCTGATCTCCACAACCCAGTACCTGGGTAACTGGGTACCCGTTGGCAAGACCAGTGTCAGATTTACTGGCGTCTGACTACCCGTAACGACCGTTAAAGATGTCCAAATGACAGCCGGGACCAACGGCTTAAGATCGTAGCACACATATCAACTCGGAAAGGGATCGTCAACCGTATCAACCCGAGCCGTTCAGTATTATTTGTATGAAACTCCCTACTGCAACGCACACTAATCGGAATCGTAACGTAATCGCCTCGCCTCGGGACAAGTTCACGAACCGCGGTGCGGTGCGTTTACGGTTCTCCGTACCCTAGCTAACGGCTCTCCGTAGCCTATCTTACGGCTCTCCGTAGCCTATCTTACGGCTCTCCGTAGCCTATCTTACGGCTCTCCGTAGCCTATCTTACGGCTCTCCGTAGCCTATCTTACGGCTCTCCGTATCCTCCTATACATCTCCGTATCTAACCAACGGTCGGCGAGCCGTAAGCGCGGCGTCGCCTAGCTGTAGCCGAGTCGACGACGTGCCGGAGCTTCTGATCCAAAAGAAAATGAAAAACGCAAAAGCAATTTTTGTCCGACCCAAGATCCTAAACCGAGACCTCGTGCACAGCAGTCGCGCTTGTGAGCACTCGACCAACGAGGCAGTTAAATAAATGGATGATAAAGAATGTAAAAATACCGACCTGTAAAATATGAAGTATGCTACTGCCAGCAGTGCAAATCCTCCAAAAACAATGGACCCTCTCTTGAGCACTCCAGGACTGTTCAGGTCAATCTGCTTCACCGGTTTCACGGGCAGTGTTGTGTCGACCTTGGTTTCGTTGACCACGTTAGGACTGATGGTGCTTTTACTGACTGTTGTATTGCCTGGAATTCCAGATTGAAACATATTAATAGAAAGCTTGGATTAGGTTTGTATGAATCACCGTAAAGAAATAACACTTTTCAGAGATAACAAAATTACGCACATGCCTATTATTTATTTGAATCTTCTGATCTACGAAGTCAATTATGTATATTACCATTTACCTATATTTATATTTGAAAGGATGATGACATAGTTACTTAAAGAAATAATGTAATTTCAAGTGTTAATTTATTGACCAGCGAACATGACAGGTTCAGGTAAGCAAATTATATAAACAAATATTTTAAAGAGGCTTTTTCATATTTTCGATGGACGCCTTTTAAATGTGGTGCTGGCACCGTATGTTGAGAATATTGGACAGTCGCACCGCAAGAAGGTCTCGATCCTGAAGCATCTGAAAAGAAAGGTTACACTGCCTGCAACCTGCTTGTGGCGGATCATACGGTATCTTACACTCACTAAGCAATAACAGTGTCTCACCGAAAGACGATTTTTGCCATAAGACAAGTTATCGCACCAACTTTTAGCTAAAACCTAAGCTGAATATCGACTTTACCCACATAGTCCCAGTTCAACAGGCACACATTTCAACAAAATTTGTTGAAATGTGTGCCATTAGAACTTAAAACGGAATATTTACCAAAGGTAATATGTTATGACCCGGTGTCATAGACATACTTATTAAGTAGGTACTATTCATAAAACAAAAAGTAATATTATGTACTCAACTGTTAAGAGGCTATAAGAGGTTAGTGGGGGATGGAAGTGTCCACTAATAGAAATCCTCATGAACAATATCACAAGCAACAGTTACTTTTAATATTAATAAGTAAACAAGAATATGTTATTCAACATCTGTTTTTCTTATTAGAAGATAATAAAATAAAGACATTACAATACATATGCGATAATTAAAATTAATAAATAAAGGCCCTGCAGGTGTACTACAGACTTAAATAATACTTTCTTTTATCCAACACTTTTCACAGGTTAGACCAATCAGTCACAACATTTTTAATACATCTGTGTACACTTGTACAGTAAGATTACGGTAAGACAACATGCCTTATTTGGTTGTTGTTAAAAAGAGCTAGGCAGACAACTAGTAACGGATTTAAACCCAATCTACACCACACTCCGTAACAATAATGTTCAAGTAAATCTTGCACTTTAGTAAACCATACTATTCTTCATCCATAGGATTATATCAGTAAATTTACCATGAACACTCTTGTTGGTAAGTTCTTACTTGTTTCTAAGAATTACATAAATTAATTCCTTCAAAGTTCACAATTATAATGGAATCTATTTCATTTTTTATATACTAACTACTAGCAGTTGCACGCAGATAAAAACATAACCTCCTTTGACAGTCGGAAAAGTAGTCTATTTAACCTTTCTCAAGCTTCAAGCTACTTCCATACCAAATTTCCTCCAAATCCACCCAGTACTTTCTAAGATTAGCATGTTCAAACAAACAAACAAACTTTTCCGCTTTATAATATTAGTATAGATGACTTCAAATTTTTAAACCCATAGATCTACCTATTAGATGAAGTTTTAACAACCTCACAATAGTAACTACTCTGGTAACCAAGCCTTTCTAGGCTCGTCTTTTCAAGCCAATCTCATCAAGTGTTCATATTATTTATTATGAATGTTGACTAGTACTAGTAACAGTACTTAAGTACTTAAGTACTGTTACATGCTCATACTTTTTCTCAATTATTACGCTTGTACTTTATATTATTACAGCCAGACTATTATGACAATTTCATGCCAAGTCATTGTACTATTATACCAAGCCATTGTAAACAATTTTGCCAGTGTCATATGGTGATGGTAAGCTAACGTGTATGTTAAGATTTGTTTACAAACATACTGACAGAAGTTGTTGATGTACACTGTTGCGATCATGAAGCCAGAACTGGCTATGTTTTATCTACACAGTAAAAAGGCAAACCTAACCCATAATTTGACCTTTGAGGAAACCATTTGAATCTCATTAGAATCCATAAGAATTTATATGGGAAAACAGGGTATAATTGTGTAATAACAGGATATTGTTGTGTAATACAAAATGTACTATTCTGATCCCCAAGAGACAGACAGACGTCTAGTTTGGGGATGTGTTGGGGGATTGTTCAACCAAATTGTGTTCTAATTAAGTAGATTTGATTATTAATAAACAAAATAAATAAATAAAAATAATCTTACCACTAACAGACTGCGATGCCGACGCCGCAGTCTCGGCAGTACTGTTCTTTGTAGCATTTTTGACCTCAGTCACAGGAGAAGCGTTTACAGGTCCCGACGGCGGGTTCTTAACGATGGGGGTAACCACATCCGATCCACCCTCACTTTGAACGTCAACAGCCTCCGTTTCTCTCCTCATTCTTAATAAACTCGCAGCGTTGTGGACGGAAGGCCAAAACGAAAACCTACTGAACTCGGCAATGCGATCCCCATCACTTACAAAATAATCAGTCGTTCTCACACAACTTAAACACAACAACAACAGACCACAACGTGTCAGCATGGTAGATTTTTCTCTGTTTCTTCACAATAAACTGAAACCACTGTTTTACTAATTGAGATGAATCACTCTCTCATAATTATAATTTAAACTTGTGGATAGTTTCCGATATATTCGCAACGCATCAGGTTGATAATTGATTGATGTAACAAAACTGTCAAATGATTGTCAGTCTTGTTGAAAAAAGTCAAATTGACAGAGGACAGCGGCGTGGAAGTTGCAACATAAAAATATTTTATAGGTCATACTCAGCGTTGCCAACCCTACTGTATTAACAGTAGATTTACTGTTTTTATCGTGACATCTCTGTTTTCTGTTTAAGTACCAATTTCTACTGTTTTTATTATTATATTTACTGGATTTCGCTTAAAACGTTAAAACCCCTCCAATTTAAAACCCCTCTTTGAGGAGTGGCTAGATCGGCGTCACGGCGTCCTGACCTACCGCATGACGCAGGTCCTCACCGGACACGGAAGTTTCGGGAGGTACCTGTGTCTGATGGGAAAGGAGGAAACGCCTGGGTGTCACCACTGCGAGGGTCGCCCTGAGGACACCGTAGAGCACACGGTGCAAGACTGCCCCGCCTGGGCAGAGCACCGACGTGTCCTCACGGCGGCGATAGGTGGAGACCTCTCGTGCCCGGCATTGGTCGAGGCCATGCTGCGGGGCGAGAGGGAGTGGGAAGCGGTCGCCTCCTTCTGCGAAGCAGTCATGCTTCCGAAGGAGGAGGCGGGCCGCGTGAGGGAGAGGATGGCGTCCTCCCTCCAGCCCAGCCGCAGTGGTAGACGCCCACGGCGTCGGACGTCGGCCGACGATCTCCGGCCACCGTAGGCGCGGGCATGCGGACAGCGAGTAAAGGGCAACTCGCTGTCCGACCATGGACCATGCCCGGGTCGACGGCGCGTCGTGTTCCACGCGCGCCTCAAAGAGCGTCAGCAATATGACGAGGCCCCCCCATAGAGGGCCGAAGCCTGCCGGGGTCGTGGGACTCATCCCGTTACCGTGACCCCGGTAGGTAAAGGGTTATTGAAGGAACACCGTGGATTTTAGTCAGTAAAAGTCTGACAGTCCCTCCCACCCTGCCCGGAGTGGGAGGACTTATTTGATAATTTTACCACGATAAAAAAAAAAAAAAAAAAGCTTCATGATATGCATGTATGTATTCGTATACATTTTATCATGTCTAACAAAACAACAAGTCATAAGTCATAAGCATAACATGTCAATGTCAGACAAAAATAATGTCAGTAATGACAATAATGACATTGACAATATTTTGTTTGACTTCACCGTTGACCCTAGTAACACAGAAATAAAGGAATGCTATACATTTAATGCAACTGAAAAACATATGAAGAAATTCAATAAAATATGTATGATTTAATTAAAAAAAAAGAGGCAGAAAATATCGTAACAGCGAAATTTAAAATGATTAATAATTATTTGTAAAAACAAAATGACAATTATTCATATTTTTAACATATTAAATAAATAATAATGTTTATATACTCGCGTTTTCAATTATATTTTCAATTCTAATAAAGTAGTAGACTTAATGTTTTAAAGTTACCATTTTACTGTTTTCTACTGTTTTTTTAAGTCTGATCTGCTGCTTTATGCTTCAGTTAGGTTGGCAACACTGGTCATACTTTCAGTCGAAATAAAGAAAGTCGAAATAATGTTACCACGGAATAAGGATATTGTTTGTTTGTGCTGCTTTTAGTCATTTTTTTTAGTGTTTCGTATTGTGTTCACTGTTCTGTTTATGTATATTACCTTTAATTCTACAACGCAAGTGCAATTTAACTTGTAGAAATGATTTGAATATTTATTTAATGTAGGTATTATTAATAGACTAGTGAGGCAATGATTTATCCACTATCAAATAAATCAATGGGTTGCCTAATAGCGAGTGAAAGTGTGAAACGTATGGTAGCCCAATTGACTTTGCAATATAATTAAGTTAAAGTGTAATTTTTTTTTGATAGGGCCTCTCTTATTTCAGCACACTAAGGTTGGTTATTACTCAACCAAACTGTACCTAAACACATAATTATGTAGCAAATTGAAAGGTAACTCTTTAAATATTTCATTTATCAGATAGCTGTTTTACAGCATGTGTGTATTAAAATAACGATTGAAACTGCTTAAAAGAACGAAAATGACTATTTACTACATAGCGACTTTTGCACGCGCAACGACGATATTACGCAACTATCTACTGAGTTTAAATCAGGGATGTCAGACGGCCACCCAGAAATCATTGTACCGAGCTGTCTGAAAGCTGGTATTGAAAGAAAAACTGGTACCCCTGTGCTCCGCTGCCGCGCTGCTACCACTGATATATAAACTGTATCGGAAATAGCATGCTAGTAAAAATATATATATATGTATTTCAATTTCGTGTACCGTTAATATAGGGCAGTAACTATCGAACGTACCAAAGAAATATCACTTTAAATCTTTCTTTTTTATGGTATATTGCATTTTCGGGATCAAATGTGAAATATTTTGAATACCGTAAAATGCTGTAACTTTGCCCGGATTTTGACGTTTTTTGTTCGTATCTTTGAACCTATTTATTATTGCGGCTTTTACAGACTTTCAGATGGAAAACAGACCTTATGCCTTGCCAGGTAGAACCCAAATCTATTTAAATCGCGCCGTTTTTTCAGAATTACAAACACTCAAAGTCGTAGGCAAAGTTGTAGGTAAAAGACACAACTTTGCCTAGAAGGATATCTCAATATAATATATTGTTGATCTTTTTAGTATTTTTTTTTCCGTGTACAAGAGACACGTGCTTGTCCCTGGCAGTTATATTATTGCCATGACGGTATTGAATATTTTTTTACTGCTGATAGGCAATGTTGTAGCAGGTACCACAAACTTTTCATACAAAAATGTCGTTGAAACAAGGGTTGTCCAAAAAATACGGATTGTTTTCTTAAACTTTTATTCACTTTTTTCAAAAATAAAACCAAATTCCACTTATGAGTAAAAATCACAAATATAATGCTGTTTTAGCAATACTGACTCGTAATTACTAATAAAAAAATAAAAAAAACGTGGCTTTTCCAGAGAATATTTGAGTTTATACAGGAGTCAGTGTCTTCACCCGTCTTCGGAACATTAACAATTTATGCAATAAAATTAAAATATCCTAAAACGAAGGGAATTTAGTGCATGCAAGCGCTTACGTGTCGATTTGACCGGGTTCGAAGCTGTGTGAATTTCATGCTAATACGACATTTACATAGTAAAAATATATCATTATTAAAATCCGACTAGTGACATCCCTAGACCCAGGCAAAGTTGTGTCACTCAAGTTTTCAAAACAGTGCACAACATTGCCTGCTAAGTTATTTTAATGAAATCGTGTCCTTTTAACAAAAATACCGAGTAATACGGAAAGTAGATAGTATTTTCTTACCCTGGAATGTTATAGCTGCACGAAAACACCTTTTCTTTAGCTAAGACTTCAAAAGTTACAAGACACTAAAAATTTTCACTCACTCGCACCGGTGTTTGTCGTACAACTAACGGAATAACAATGAAGTTACCATTACAAAAAATGAAAAATATGTTGCTCTCATAATGTAAAATCACTACCAAATGGTAGAAAATAAGAAAAAACGAATCAAACGCGAAATATCGTTAATTAAACGAAATAGGCAAATTTGGGCTTAGTTGGCAAAGTTGCAGCGTTTTACGGTAAAAACAAAAAAAAAATCATAACCAACATTTTTATCGGAAAGGAGGGTTCGTTTGCTTAATCAAAAAATAGAAAAGAATCAAAGAAGTCCGAAGCTGGCGTAAACAAATTTAGATGCCGAAACAACATTTTCAGACTCGAGTTCTAATGATTTCTTTCACTATTTACCTATCATCACGCAGTAGTCGACTAACCTTAGCCAAGCAGTTTTACCAACCGTACAGTAGAAAAATACTAACAACTGACTGCGATTTGTTGTCTGTGTTATATTCTGAACATTAAATCAAAGATTTCATGTTCAGAAAAATATTATAATAATTGATAATTTTTAGTTAGTAATACTCGATTCTTCCATCAAATTTGTCGGTGTATTTTTGTCGGTCAACGGCCAATCTTGGTATTTTTGCATACAAGGACCAAGTAGTCTTGGTACATGGTACGTGGCACTGAAAACTAGTATGTATACCAAGAAGTTGGTACGTCTGACATCTCTGGTTTAAATTTCGAATATACTCTTGTGACCAATGCAACGCTTGTAACTTAGAACAACAACGCGTAGAAGGATAGTACGAGTGCAAAAAGTGAGGCAACTAAAACTTAGCCATTTTTGGCTAACTTTGCTCGACGAGCCGTCAATACTCAAGGTCACATTCTGCCGAACAGAGCTCGCGAGTAAATAATTTAAAACGACCGTTTGTAGCGTAAAGGGATGTCATAGTCCTTCAGGAAAACAAAAAACCGTGTAATCAAATTACATTTCACAAGTAAATACTTACATTTTATACATTATATTTAAGTAAATCGACCATCAAACAAAAATTCTAATAACCTATCACAATTCAATGTTGCTATCCGTAAGGAAAAAAAATACCCATATTGATTTCTTTTGTGCTTATTTTTGTTTAAAGAAAATATAGTTTTGGCGGCAATTATGTATGCGTCAAACTAAACTATATTTATTTACAGCTACTACCTACAGTGTTTTATAACTAAAAGTTACTGTTAGTTCGAAGAGTGGCATCATAAAGATCACAATTTTATTGATTAAGATTTTTTTCATTTAAGTAATATTCTCAATAATATTTTTCTATTTCATAAATACAACACATACTTTTAATTGATATCAAACGAGATTTTTCAAGCAATTAATACATTTCTATAATATCATTATAACACATTACACATCATTACATCAAACATTCTAAACGCAATAAACGATATCGCATTTCGTTTACCTTCCGTAAATATATGTCATACTAGTACTCACGCGGGGCTTCGCTCCCGTGGATTCTATCACGGTAAAAACATAACTCTCCTTTTTTGCAGTCGGTTAAAAAGTAGCCTATAACCTTCCTCAAGCTTCAAGCTACTTCCATACCAAATTTTATCCAAATCCACCCAGTACTTTCGAAGATTAGCGCGTTCAAGCAAACAAACAAACAAACAAACTTTTCCGCTTTATAATATTAGTATAGATAAGTCATATTACATGAAAAAACATCATCTTATTTAGTTTCATAACATAAAATACTTGATTTGATCCAGCAACATAATAGTGCATTTTCCCATTTTTGTGGTAATGGTACTGGTAATGGTATCAAAGCTATATTTGTGTGCGTTTGAAGAACGTAGACACATTCGGCTCACGCACACAAAGAAAATAAAGTGGACACACGAAATCGCTCGTGTTTTGTTCTAGACGCCTCTTCTATGCGTTGTTGTTCTAAGGCTTGTAATATTTTTTGTGTGTCCTGAAAATAAAGACGAAAAAAAAACAAATATTTTGAAGTAATTGTCGACTCACTCTCACGGTTACTGGTCAATATTAATTGACCAGTAACCGTGAGAGTGAGAAAATGTAATAATACAAATAATAATTTGGATCTTCAAAACCCTGAGATGTGTGGTCCACTGGGGCCCGGACAGCAACTAAATTTATTTGTTAAAACTTTATAAACACAAAAGGTAGACACAATGGCGGACTTAATGCCTGAGGCATTCTCTACCAGTCAACCACGGGTGGTAAAAAGATAACATGGCAGGTGCATAAAAGGTAGATAATAATAATATATTTAAAGTATAACGTTTAAGAGGAGGAGAACTGAATGACCGAAGCACCTCAAGATTTTTTTTTGGAAATTTATAGGTACTGCTATAGTGCGATCCATTCTTATTCTTATCTACTGCAGTTATGATATATCCCTAGATGGGGTGGAGCACAAAAGACTAAAATGTTGGAAATAGAATGTGCACAATGAGCTTTGTTAAAAGTTATGCATTTTAAAACCAGAAGATTTTCAACTTACAGTCTGTATTCCATTGCTAAAGCCCAAGCATTACTAAAATCAGTAAGAAAGCTGTATTTATATTCTGTCAACTGTCATTACAAAATATAAGTTTACCAATTGCAACCCAAGTATTTTATCTAAAAGCAGGAAAGATCGGTGTATTCCGTGTAGCCCACAGAACAGAAAATGAAGAGATTTTTTTTTATTAGTTGTAAACCGCTACCTGTATGAAAGTAAGAAGCTGATTATTAACTTTCTAACACCCCCAATTTGTGAGAAAACTGAGTCATTATTGCAATATTTAATGTACCTATTGTAATAATGACAGACAAACATACCTACTCACTCCTGCACTCATCATTCTCATAAAGCACAAGACTTGCACACATGGATGCGCTAGAAATATAAATAATTAAGTACAAATTATAATACCTATAATTGTTCTTCACTTCATTATGTGCTACAGATTTATCGATATTGTTTTCATTCACATTGTGTTGAATGGCTATCTCGCGCAGTCGGCCAACCTTGATAATGCCCAATTTGGATTTAGGCCCGGTCTCTCAACTGAAAGTGCGATATTAGTCCTGAAACACACCGTCAAATACTATACAGTGCGTAAAACGCCAGTGACATACACTGGCGTCTTTGGACCTCTCAAAAGCATTTGATCGGGTAGAATATGCTCGTTTATGGGATAAGCTGCGGGATAAGGGGGTACCTGACGGAATCACAAATGTATTTAAGTACTGGTACAACCATCAAACTAATTACGTGAAGTGACCGGGCTCCTTTTCTAACCCTTATCAATTCAAGTGTGGAGTGAGGCAGGGCAGATTGAACTCTCCTACACTCTTTAACATGTATGCTATGTAGGTGATACGTGAGCTCAACAGCACCGGAGTAGGCTGCTCTATAGGTGGTAACATAGTCAATAACATTAGTTACGCTGATGATATGGTGCTGTTGAGCCCATCGGTCAGCGCCTTGAGGAAATTAGTGCGTGTGTGTGAGTTGTTTGCAGAGTCTCATGGCCTTACATACAACGTTAAGAAGAGTGAACTGCTGGTGTTTGACAGTAGCGGGTAAGGCGTTGAATAGAGTTACTCAATGTGTTTACTTAGGTCATGTAGTAAATGAAGACCTGAATGATGTATTGGACATAGAGAGGGAACGCAGGGGGCTGACGAATATAATATGCTGGACGCAGATTTGCCAGATGTTCTAAGACAGTAAAGACAACGTTATTTCGGGCATACTGCCAGTCTTTTTATACATGTAGTTTGTGGACTAAATACACACAGTGAGCTGTCAGTGCTCTGCGGGTCCAATATAACAATGCTTTCAGGTTGCTGATGGAATTGCCTCGTTACTGTAGTGCGTCTAGGGACACGAAAAAAGTATCGACACTTTGTGGTATAGAGTACGTTTCGTTTCGATACCGATACTTTTGTACTCGATATTTTTATTCAATGAGTACTTTTTGACAGGTATCGTATCGAATCAATCTTGGACGGTAACGCCATCTAGTTCAATTAGAGTGAACCTTCTAAATCATTATATTGAGCTCGAAATCGTTCCTTCAGTCTTTCTGTTCCCAGTTCAGATCCTTTCCTTCACTAATCAATCACTCAATCGTTCGCCGTTAGAAAATTGTTTTGTTATTATTATTTATTTATTGTTTATAAGGTACCACAAAACCGTATTATTAGTATTATTCTTCGTGTTCGTCTCGCAATTTGTTTTTCTCCGGTTGATCGTTATTGTGCTTGACTATTATTTGACTTATTAAATGTGAATCCGTGCCATTGAAAAGAACATATTGTTCCGTACTGTGTATCCATTAGCGATTTTTTATAGGTCCTTTTCTATTTTCCCTTTAATGTCTCTTTGCGTGTTTTGTCAATCTTATGCGCCTCCATCTTAAACACCTGTCATCGGACGTAAAAAAGTCGAGTAAAACGAAAAATGCTAGAATTTATGTTTTAGGCAATATAATTGTGCAGATTTAAGTGAGTGAAGTTTTGTTATTATTCAAAAAGTAATAATTTCTGGTGAGTAAATATATGTTCCCTTTAATCTTCAATTAGTTAGTCTCTAAATGGAAAACAAAGTTTATTGAAATTTCTAACCTATAACATTTTTAACGAATTTTCTTTTAAACATTATGGTATGGGGTACAGTGTAACGGGGTACAATGTAACATATTATAATATACCTTTTGACTATATTTTTGTTTTCTAGGTTTGTTACATCGAAAATGGTACGTAATCAAAAAAGGAAAACGGAGATTGGGTTACACGATCCTATTAAAATGAAAGAAGCATTACAACTGGTTGAGCTGGCTGGTTACCATGGTTTTATTTTCAAGTTCTGGAGAAGGCTCTGAAAATTCAGATGAAGATTCAGATGTTCTATCTAACGGTTCAGATGACAATGAAATCCCTCTGTCTTTACTGAGACGTCCAAAAACCGATGATTTTGTCATTGTAAAATTTTCTGGAAAACAGACAGATATATTGGAAAAATTTTGACCGATGAAAAGTGGTAAAGCTGATAACGTTTTTTTATTTTCCTTCAGAACCGGATCTTGCTATTGTCGTACAAAATGATATAGAGCTTATAATTATTGCCATTACCTAAAACGGAAAATAAAAAAAAACATCAGGCTGATTACTATTCATTCCTACAAAAAATACTAAAAGAAAAAAAAGGCAGTTTAATCTAGGTTAAGAAAAATATGTATTTTCGTATGACAAATTTGTTCATGTTTGATTTTGTTTACGTAAAAATTATTATGTCTCATAATTCAGTTGTTATGCTTTTTATTTTTCATATTTTATCTCGTTTGATGTATGTTTAGTCTACTGTTATAGTGTGCCCTATCTTGTTATACTGTACTCCTATGGCTGTTAAACTGTACCCCACCCCTGGGGCACACTATAACAAATTTGTGGTCTCGGAAAACCAAAAAAATAAGTAGTTTCTAAGTATAATTTTGATAATACTTCAAGCCTAATATGAAGGTTAAAGACTGTTAAATTTATGGTCAATAATAAAAAGACGATATAATAGTCGGTTTTTTTTTTCTAAAAATTCAAATGACTTTTTTGTCACACTGTCCCCCTTGTCCCTACTATTATTACATTAGTGAACCAATACCATTAGTGTTGATATTCTGTTCTTCTGTCCTACTGTACTGAAGCTAAATTGACATTACTGACTCAAAATCAAAAATCAAAATCAATCAAAATCAAAATTGTTTTTATTTTACATAGGCCTAAATGGGCACTCATATAACGTCAGAAGTTAGTACACGGTTCGAAATTGGTCGTTTCCTATGGAGAAGAACCGGCAAGAAACTCCACGGTCACTCTTTTTAAAAAATTCTTGATTTTCACAATCTTTGCATAACAGATACAATTTTTATTTATTTTTTTGGTATGAGAGGACAGTATAGACTAATTGACATAATAAAATGTAATATAATTAAACAGAAATGAATCTCAGTCTATAGTGTTCACACATTTACATTAAAAATTAACTTTACTAAACTGCAAATAAACTAAAGCAAATGACATAAAAATAAAAATTATATACAAGTAAAATAAAATAAAAATAACAAAAAAAAAAACAAAATAAAAACAAATAATAACAAACACAAAAAGAAGTGGGGTTGTTAATAGACCTTTATACAATAACGCAGTCACAATAAGCCAGGGAAGCCACATGTGCAGAAGGAATCATTGCCAAGCAGTCTTATCTTCAACGTAGTCCTTAATCTTATAATATGCTTTTTTCAAAAGGACACGTTTAATATGGGTTTTAAATTTTCCCTCGCTAAGATCTGTCACATACTTTGGCAACTTGTTATAAAAGCGTATGCTGTTTATAAGGAATGACTTGTTTGTCTTGGCTAATCTCCATTTAGGTATAAAAATTTCATGTTTATTGCGCGTGTTTATTGTATGGAAATCGCTTCTAATCTTAAAAAAGTCCTATATTTTTGCGTACATACAATATGCTTTCTAATATATAAAGAGAAGGCAGAGTCAGTATATTTACTTCTTTAAATACATTTCTAAGGGATTCGCGGGGACCCATTTTATAAATTGCCCGGATTGCCCTCTTTTGTAATATGAAGATTGAATCTACGTCAGCTGCGGATCCCCACAGTAGTATACAATAAGACATAATACTGTGGAAATAAGCGAAATAAACTAACCGAGCTGTCGCTATATCAGTCAAGTTTTTTTTTTTTTTTTTTTACTTTACTTTTTACTTTACCTGAAAGAGTCCTAATGTGAGGGCCCCATTGCAACTTTGAGTCAACAGTTACACCCAAAAATACAGTTTCAGTAATAAGATCAATTTGTTTGCCGTCAAGTATCAAACTGAGTCCAGCTTGTGGTACATTAGGTAGTGAAAACTTGAGACATTTTGTCTTATTCGCATTAAGTGCGAGATTATTAGCTGAGAACCATTTCGAGAGAACAGCCAGACTTTCATTGATTTGTAAAACATCTGTATCTCTTCTAGCTATTTTAAAAATGAGTGAAGTATCATCGGCGAAAAGAATTATATTACATAACTTGGACACCATGAGAGGTAGGTCATTAATGTATACAAGGAAAAGGAAAGGACCTAGAATTGAACCTTGTGGCACGCCCATCTTCACTAAAGATTCTGAAGATATCGCTCCGTTTACATTAACTTTTTGTTGTCTGTCTGATAAATAGGAAAAAACCAGATCAGCAGCTAGTCCACGAATTCCGTAATGGTGTAATTTACATATTAGTGTTTCGTGGTCAACGCAGTCAAAAGCTTTGGAGAGGTCACAGAATATGCCAATTGCATCATGGGATTTCTCCCAAGATTCCAAAATGTGACGGATGAGTGCTGCTCCTGCTTCAGTTGTTGACCTACCTTTCGTGAAACCAAACTGCTGACTATGTAGAATTCCATTTGAATTAAAATGTGACAGCATCTGGTCCAGCACGACTGACATTGACGGCCTGACGTATGCGCATTAGGCGCTAAGAAAAGTACTCGATACTTTGAAGTATCGATACTTATGTTTCGATACATTTATGAGTACGATATTTACTTTTCTATAATACTCATGAGTACAATATCGATACTTTCTTATCGATATCGTGTCCCTAAGTGCGTCAGCGATGTTTACGGAAGCCCAAGTGGACGGCTTTCACGCCATTATTCGTAAAAGAGTAGCATCGCTGATGCGAAGGTTGAGGGACAGTCCGTTGGGACTGCTGGGCTGTTGAGCTACCTGAAGGTAATTGCTGAAAACATCCATAGTCCGATTTGGAGGCAATGGATGAAAGTTCATGTTAGGTAGGCTGACTCTTATTTTTTCACATTTTTATTTTGTTTCTTTTGTTACGTGTATGTGTGTAATTTACTAACATAGTTTTAAGTTCCTTTAATGTAATACTAACACATTATGGACGTAAGTCTGAAATAAATGTTTTGAATTGAATTAAGTAAAAATCAGTTATTGGCGTTTTGTGCTTACTAGATGACTTCGATCATAGGCTAAAACATGTCATAAAAATAACGAAAATAAATTACGATTACTATTATGAATAAACAGTCAGGGTGTAGATAACCACAAAGAAAATCGACGCCGTTGATACTCCTCTCCTTTAGCTAAATGTGCTACCGATTTATCGATATTGTAATAGGTGCCTAAATAAAACAAACAATCACGTATAAGTATTATTTAATTTATTCAAATAGACATTTACATATATTAATTATATATTTTAAAGTAGAATTTCCAATTTTTTGGTATCTATATAACACTGATTGAGTATCCACATAGGTATGATAATAATGTTAAAACCTAGAGTTACAAACATCGGTACATTTTGTTCCAAACATCAAGGTACACATTAAATATCACCTACAAAATTGAACAAGTTAGAAATAGTATAGGTTTATCAAAGGACTTACTAACAATATCTATTGTTAAAAATATTGGCAGTGATAAAACAAGCCAAACACGCTGGTTGATGTTATTAACAGTAGGTAAACATGCCAAGACCTGTTAATGTTAAACCATTAAATTTCTCAAAAACCAATACAATTGAGCTCCTTTTTCTTATTTTTTTATATCCACTGTTTTTAATAATAAATGACTAATTATAAATATCCAAATATTTTAAATCAATCGAAAACTACCTACGTTCACTCAAAATCTCACGTTGTAAACACACGTTTCTCTCACCTTCTAGGGCAATAAGTTACGTTTTATCTTACTTATAAGTTAATTTACAAAATTAATAAATATAAATAATTGAGTATGAACTATTTTATACAAAATCCATAACATAGAAATGATATCACGTGTAAACCACGGTTGATCATTGTATTACACGAATAGATAGGTATGTAAATTAGTCAGCCTATAAAAATAGATTGCACAAAACTCATTATGAAAATATTTGCAGAGAAAAATTTTAACATACCATAGCGTTCATAATGTTTTACGCTGTGAACTTAGTCCCATCTTAAAACTTCGCAAATTGTAATCGATTACAATAGTCACTAATAGGTAGAAGTTACGCTCTAGCAACATCTGATAACGTTGCCAGTAATTGTTTCTTAATACTAGATCTAGTGTTACCATATCTCTGAACATGCTAACGTCAGCGCTATAAAATGTGTTTGTTACATAGTGATAAAAAATTTACATTTTTATGGCCCCTTTGCAATAAAAATGTCTCCTAAACTCAAATACCCAAAAGATCCGTATAAAGCGGCGCTCTGCAGCTTAAGCGGCAGGTCTCTACTCCTATAAAGTTAAGTACGTTTAATCAGATACCTATATTTTTTCGACACGTCAACTACCCTCTTAAGATACCACATAATGTTAAACTTTTATAGTACCTAATCCTAATTGTTTATCTCAAATTTATGTTGGCTAATAAATCTTCTGAAACTTTAATATAGTAATTAATTTTATAATAATTAATTTCATATCTTACAATTTAGATACGGTTTTAAATACACAAAACGGCTCCCATTTTGTGTTGAAATGTTAAATTCATCGATAACATGTTTCAAATTCAATGTATAACAATAAAGAATACCAGTTGCAGAGAAGATAGATTTTGTTATAAGTTTGAATACTTTTTTCAGAAATGTAAAATATTGTCAAATTTTAATCAAGCCTTAATCCTAAAATCATGGCACACAAATTATTTCTAACAAAGGAGGGAACTCTTCACAACTGGGATTTATTTTTATTATCGTGTTTCGATCAGATCATGCTAAAATGCTCAATTTAAAAATTATTATTTTTAAGTAAATATAGAATTCCGAAATCTGAGCAATTCTGTTTACGTATATAAAATAAAATGAGCTGAAAATATGCTTGGTCGCTTTAAAGTCTCCACAGTCAGTCTTTCAAGAAACCTAATTTTTATTGAATCTGTTAAAAAGAATGGAATGTGAAAGATAACGAAGTATGAAAGAACCGTAGCAAATAATAACCAACATAACGATGATCTATAGGGTAGGTAAATTCAGGTGATAATATCGTGTCAACTATAATACTGTCCGGGAGAGCAATTACTTAGTCACTTCTACATTGTAAAATGCAATGTTTACCATCCTAAATTCGTCACACCTATACTAACACTTGAAATAGAAATAGATGATTTTGAAAACTAGCAGTTATTTTATCCGTTCTACTTACAAAAAATTGCTGTCCCGGATGAGGACGAAATCCGTAATTTTCATCCTAGCTGCATTAGGATGTTGTTTATTGGACTTAGGTCTCCAACTTAGTTAGCTTGAAGCGCTCACTCCAGGCGCGCTTTGTAGCTGGTCTTCCAAATTTCGGCTAGGGTGACTGCTGAGTGGAAGCGGTGGAAAATACAAAGTGGAAGAGTGAAGCGCTGTACGAGAGACCAAGCCACGAAACCGTAGAAATCAAGTTGCACCTGGAAAGAGAATAAGTATTCGTTAGTGTTGGAGAATAGAAGAATGATTATCAATTGCCATTATACATATTTATACTTGACAATACTTACAGGGTTAGCCAAGACTTTTTGTGCTTCGAAGGTGTAGATGAGCCACATGGTAACATTGCAGATTAGGAGGAAGGTGACGGCCTGGCGGGCGGGCTTGCTGCGTTCTTGTTCAGGCAGGTGCACGCGACGGCGGGAAACATCAGCAATGAAAAGCAGTTGGAGGACCACCTTGTTTACGAATAAACCAAAAGAATGAAATATGTGACTAAAACATAAATATAAAAATTAATATTAATATTTGTATAAATAAAAAAAATTGTTTACCTGAAGCACGCTCAAGCATCCAGTGATCATGACGAGTAGATTTGGCTCGTGTGTGAAAGCTCCCATTCCACCAGCGATGACGCTGAATACGGCGTACACGAAGAGGCCAAACGCAGATACACGAAGCAAGATGTCGTTCAAGTCAGACTGCTCTTCGGAGCGGAACTTCAAAGATTGCACCCTGCGGAGAGGCTCGGTACAGGAGGGAGGAGAATTGCTCCATTTCATTACACGACCACTAATATTAAGGAATGAGCAAACCAAAAAATGGTAAACAAAAGACGAAACACAATTTAAACAGGGTTGTGGTAAGTGGAACAGAAAAATGCAATTGAATATATTTCGGAATTGTGAATTATGGTGGTAATGTGGGTTAGCACGGTCGATGTGCAAACATAAAAAGTGGAGCCATTTATAGAATAAAGGATATGCAAACAGGAAAAGGATAAGGGTGGTGAACGGAAGTGGAAGAAATAAAAACGAAATAATTAACACAAAAACTAAATCTAAAAAAACAACACAAACTACGAAACTATATCTAGGGTAGTATAACTATATAAAGTGCTTTTTTGGAAAAGTCTTAAATCTTACCGTATAAATCCAATCAAAATCGCCAGTATAGAGAGAACCATCAAAGCACAGTGGGACACATCAGCCAAATATATCGACAGACGCTTCAACTCTTGGTGTCTGATCAGGACGAAGAAGAGTATCAAGCAGATGAGAGAGGCGACGAGCAGCAGTAGTCCACAGAAGAGGCCTTTGGAGGCTCCAGCACAATCGACGCGGTTCCCTCGCTGAGCCGCTGCAAGCGCCGCCGCCCTGCGGGAGAGAACAGCCTCCAGACGTCTTTCCAGATCTTCGTCGTTGGCCACGCTGTAACCAAACGCGTGCAAAGTCACAGACGCGTTGCTAGTCTTTAACTCTTGGACTATTCTATATGCTCTTGTGTTAGGTAAGGACGAGGAGCATGACTCTAAACTCTAATGTTAGGTGAAAACCATTTACAAGTGGTTACGAAACTACAAGTTTTGTTTATTGCAACTTTATGTTAATGGATGTGCCAAAACGTAGCTAATGTTAGTCTACATTTACGGTTATTGGGTTACATAATTTGCATAATACAAAATGATATTATTTACCTGGGGTAGCGACCAATATGCTTCCACATAACGTAAATGACGGCGGCGCCGATGAGGGAGTACTCAATGATGAACGGATATAGATAAGGCGCCGAGTCGGTTACGATAGTGCCCATAATTGGGTTTCGACCGCACACCGTAGTGTTATCGATATTTGCGATCAGCGCAGCCGGATTGAGGCCGTCGAATGACTCGAAGATCTCTGAAGAGTTGGGCACTGAAAAAAAATATTCACAGTCAAAAAGATTGATCGGAAATTCGGAATATTCGTCAAAAAATTTAGTCTACACATTAAATCTACTGGCATCCTTTGCTATTCTAGATTTAATTTCATACTGTGAAGCTTCACATTCAAGGGTTTTGTGCAGATAACTCAACTAAGACGCAAAGGTATTGCAAATCTATAAATAGCAAAAGTTGCTGTATAAACCATAAGTATTTACATGCAAAAGACGCAAAGAAACCATAACCTAAGAATAAAAATATGAAGAAATTCATGTGCAACGGACGCGTACGTGGGAGACGTAATGAACACAAACAATATTCGACAAACCGCAAATAAAAAGTGCAACGGCGTTTTACTTTTGAAATAATTCAATGCGACACTCCAACGACCAACCTGGCGAATGTGGCGGTTCATCTACGCGATAAGTTTCGACACTATTGCCCCAATCGTCTCTATCAGTTACCACCTGTCCGGTAGTCGTGCTTGGCATCATGGTTGATATAACGTTAAGAATCGGTTTCAGAGTTGAAGTGCGAAGCCACTGGAAGACTTCTAACATGGCCGTCTGTGTCTGAGTCACTTTATCGGACTCCGTGGTAAGTGTTGCAAAAGATGTCGTAGTGAACGGATTGTCATTGGGCCATTCTCTTAACTCGCGACCATATCCCATCCCGTTGTCATAACCTACCGTACTCTTTATAGTTTCGATCAGTTTTGACTTAGGAAGTAACCCACCACCCATGATATTATATGATGAGATAGTAGTTGCTGAAAAATTAGTCCAAATACATTTTAATTGACATACATGCACATGTTAGCGAAACAAGGATACAGAACATAGATGGGAGTGAATACTAACTTGTGGTAGGTGTGATGATGGGAACAGTTGTGGAGGTGACAACGTTCATGAGTTGCTCTCCGGTGGTCTTAGTGGTACTTAAAACGGTAGATGCGATAGAGGTAGCAGCGGTGGAAGCAGCACCGAACACTTTGCCGGAATGCCTCAGAGTGTGCTTACGGATGACTTCTGGAGATGAAGGAGTCATAAATTCATGTACAAAAGTGATTTACGATTTATAAAATACATAAGCAGGTAATGCAGTGGATTGTATTGCAAAATGCTCTTATAGATAAGTATTGCAAAAAGCAATAAACTAAAAGGAAAAAATACTCACTTCCTAATACGCCTTCGCCAGAATACCCGTGAGGATTCTTTACGTGGTAATCGGTGATTTCCTTTAGTGACTCCAGTACTAAGGTACGAATCCAAACGCAAATGTTTGTAGCAACAACGTGCATTAAACCAAATCGGGCAATTACTTTGAATCGATGAATGTTAAGCTAAAAGAACAAGAATATTGTCAATGATTGTTAACTTTGTGAATTGCGTTACAAGTAACAGTTTTAAATAATATTTTACCCGAGAATTCATGAAGATGAAATACATTTGCATAAAGGTGAACACCATTTGCAAGACAGGATTGACTCCCTTCAAGATTAAGTAGCAAGGTGACTCCAATGGCAATTCGAAGAATGTACCAAACTCCAAACCATTGTAAATCATGGTGCCGAGACCAAAGGCTAAAATTGTAAAGAAACAAGTTAATTATCAATAAAATATATATATTAATTATTATTGACTAAGTATTCGTACCGATAGCACCAATCCTAAGGAAAAAGCTGCCATGGCTGTGGTCATTCTGCGAAGTCTTGCGCCTGCGAGCTGGTCTCGCAACAGGCCCAGCTTCCAGCTCCACAATATCTTGCTGTTGTTGCTGCTGAAATTGTTGTAAAGGAGAAAGTTAATTAAATTCAAAGAAATAAGTTCACAAAATCGAGGACATTTAAATGCAGTATTTGTTTCAGGTTACAGAGAACTTGGAAATTGATTGCTATATCTTCTGAAAATAAGAGGAATTGCAATAGCTCAAATACAATTAGTAAAACTAAATGAAATTAGGATATTATGTTTGTTATTTCAAGTATCAACTCGGGAAATGTCGATGCATTCTACTGTCAAAGTCAAGTCTCATGACATCCAAGTGTGTACGAAGCCTACATGAAAGCAAGGTGATCCAGTAGCGAAAACACAAGCAGAATATGAACAGACGAACTACGACAGCACATCCAAAGCACTCCATAATGATATGATACACTTCAAGCAGGATGCGTCAAGATACCTCACCTGATCAGACGCATACAATTGCGCCATTTGCAATTGCAATTGCTGTTGACGAACTTTATCACGCATCTTACGGGGATACACCTCCTGCCCAAATGATATGGAAAAAACAAAAAGTAGGCAGCGTAAACAAAAAGGGATTCATGCGGCCTGATGTGTTTAGACGAAGCATTGACCATGATAATGTGAACGGTCAAACAATAAAATTGCGAACGAGTGCGAACCACAAAAAGTTAAATAAACAAATTAAATGTAATTTAAATTAATTAAACAAATAATATGGATGTGGTTAACTAACACAGGACGACACGCGAAAGCGACAAGAGAGTGTGGAACAATGTTAAATACAAAAATAGTGGATGTGCTGTGAATTGAAATGTGATGAAGTGTACCACTCACCTGAAATTGACTTTGTTTCTTGGCATCTTTGGAAGCCTTTTCTTTCTCCTCCTTATCTTTTCCTTTGTCTTTAGCTTTGCCTTCTTTCTTTCCATCTTTCTTATCTTTGCCATCCTTTCCATCTTTGCCCTCTTTTGCTTCCTTATCTTTGGTTTTCTTTTCCTTTTCTTTCGCAGGTTTTTTCTCTTTTGGCGGAGGCTTCGGTTTCGGAGGGCTTCCGCTACAGCAAGCACTCTCTGAACAAATATTTATATTATAACATTAGTCATTAATAATAAGAGCATAATGATATATTGTGTTGCCTCTTCTCAGTAGTGGGAATGATATACAATAGACTGCTGATATCATGGTATGTATGATATATATTGTGGTAATTTTTTTTGGGTATACACATTTTACGTACCTTGGAGCAAAAAGCAGAAGACGTATAACAAAAACAGAATGCTCATGCCATACAAGTAGGTGAAGAATCCCTCATAATAATAGAGGGGGAGGTTGTGAGTGATGACATCACTGATGACGTAGGCTATGCAAACAACAACCAGGAGTTTCGCATAGATAAAGCTCGAGATGATGAAGAGTGAAGTTCTGTGAAAGAAAAAAAAGATAAGGTAAGTATCGTTGAAGTTATTAGGAGGGTACGTAATGAACCTAACTTGTAGTAAACTTTTGAATTTAAATTTACTGCCCTGAAAACCAATTACTCGTTTAATTTATGACAAGGTATATTTTATCTTGACTTTGATAAGCACAATTTTCATAATTACATATAATATTACTATATTTATGATAATGTAATATTTTAGTTTTCAACCAAATGAGGAAATTATAATAATTATACACTTAATTTAAAACACGGCAATTTTAAATATACTTAAACATGTAAGTAATTAGCTAAATCGTCCGCTCCTGCTCATTTTCGTCTGAAAACTAATAGATTTGGCTTTGTATTTCCAAACAAAAAGAATTCCACATAAAATATTTTTGATTCCAGTCTCAGAAATTTGAAATAAATTATGAAAAGTTAACCGCTGAATTTTAATTCAATTTATTACATATAAATGAAATACTTAAAGATTTTGAAAACAAAATGTAAAAAGTCATCGACAATTATTAATTGTTTTTGTTCTTATCACCGTTGAATAAATAAGTAATAAAACGCTACCTACATAATCACTATCTATATGACATACTTTTTAGACGGCTTGGGCTGAACGCATTTCAGCTCCATTTCTTTGTTCGCGTTGTTATGCTTCTCCGCGATCGCCATGTCACTGCCCTGCTGCCGATGCTGTCCCACCGGCAACGTAGCCATATTATCCACAGACTCAAGTTCTACAGTAGCCACCTTCACTTCAGCCTCAGTGGGCTGGTGCTTGTCTTTCCCCATCACTTTTCAACACTTATGGCGGTAAGAAGAGTTACAGAGTGCCCATAATGGAGTGCTCAGGGTTAAGGACAGGTTGAGGACCGATGAACACGATAAAAGACCTCCGGAAGATTTGAGGTGCGGCAGCGAACCGTGCCTCTGGCCCGAGTGTACCGAGAGTTGCGCAGTACTGGATGCTGCGCGGCGAGTCCTCCCAAAACAGGGACGTCACCGACCCTCCGAACGCACCCCATTTTGTATAAATTGCACTCTTTGATAGTGAGAGGGTCTTCGTTCCGCTTATGGAAGGAGTGTCGAAATGTAATCTCGAGTCAAATGACAATTTAATTTCTTAGAGATTGAGTTGTATAATTTTATGTTTTTGCATATTTTATGGATTCATTTCCTTCCATTATTGTACCGTAGCAAGAGAACAAAAAGCACGAAGCAGTACTTCGCAAAGATCTTGCATTTTTTGTCAAATTATATGCTTGCTAAAAGAAATTAAACTATTATGAGAATGCTTATTCCGGTCTGTGCTTCAAATTCAAGATAAAAATTCAAGGATTGTTCCTTGAATTTAATAATCAAAATACCTTCATCGTTTACCCAGAAACAATGCTTCATAAAACTATCCAAAAACGATTTTAGGCAGCCCTAAGGTGGCGGCACGCGGTCGATACAGGCGCGTCTCTCCCGAAAAGCTCCGGGAGACTGCGCGCGCGACCCACTGACCCGGCCGAACCCCAACCTCCCAACACACCCCACGAATACTATTGGAAACCCTAACTGCACATGCACGTGTACTGCCAACATTATAACATACCTATCATCTCATAAACAAAGGAATGAAATGCGGGCGGAACAAAGGGAGATTAAGATTTACGAACCTAATATTTCCGCGTTTGCTTTTGGAGGCTAACCTTGAGAATTACTGATCTGATTAGACTTTAAGAAGTAGGTAACAATAAAACCTTTAACGCTAAATGTAAAGCTAATACTGCGTTAATTAGCCTCTTTGAAGGGGACCCTATATAAAGGAGGTTTGTTTATAATAGCCGGTCTGTCGGATGAAAGCAGAGCGCGCATGCGCGATCCGATGCTCCAAAGCTTATGAGTTCATTGAACCATTTCAAGTAGTGCCAAGTTTACTATTTGTTATTTTATGGTATTGTTATGGTAAGATAGTTTTTAGTACTAGTGGAACAAGTAAACTATGATGTAATGGTAGTGATGTATAATTTTATCGTGTTTTTATTACAACAAACAGATATATTATGATGTGATCGCTTGACACCAATTGGAAATAGATCCTACTACTGCCCCAAAAAGGAATGTAATAAAATCTTTTTCTTTTTAATTTCGAAATAATTTATAGCCAGCACAAATGCACGTTAGTACCAAAGAAAGAATTTTTAGCATTGGGTCATATTTAGTTCCGAAGATTAGCCTCTGCATAAAAACTAACACATACAAATAAATTTTACCTCCATAAAATATCAGTATAGATAATATAATTCAAAGAGGACCATCTTTATGTTTGCTTTCGCTAAGCTGTCTGATAATCTGGTTTGAGGGAAACAGCAACTCAGAACTTCCCATATCCATTATTATCGCGGTTCATGTAAAGCACTCATATAGACAGGTGGATGATTATTTATTACTGAGTTTTTTTTGCAATCTTGTTAACCACTCCAACCAAGCTAAATATTATGCTTTTGTCTGGAGTGAGTTCACGGCAATTATGTAAGTTGTTTCTCCGGTGAATGTCTTAAACGACTGAACCTATTTTAATGGCACTGGAAGATAGAGGAAAATATAGACTACTACAAATCTCGGAAATGCCTTCCACGCTTATAAAGTCGCGGGAAGAACTATGTAGTAAGTAAAATAGTATTTAAAAATCCAGACACATCTTCATTTTATAATCATCTTTAATTATACTTATAAAACGCTTCTATTAATGTTAACGAGCCACTTAAAATAAAGCATAAACTAATTCAGACGCGATTTGCAGCGCGGTTATGGTCTGCACAGTAATTGCAAAACCACGACGGCTATACACCGAGTTCTGATTTTAGTTGAGACACTATAATTAGTGGTGACCCAGAGACAGTCGCTAAAATCGCCACATATATTGCTAACGGTAGGACGAGTGATGCAATGGGCCAGTCTTAGCGCAATAATAACCTCCTTTTGGTACAGGATTAGAGCAAATATATGAACCTTCCGCATTCATTACTTTCGTAATTTTTTCAAATTTATTTATATACATGTATAATGCTATACATGTATATAAATAAATTTGAAAAAATTATTTATATTTATAATACTTATACTTATTTTAGACTTCTTTTTACCCGACTGCAAAGGGTTATATTTTTCGCGCGTATCTTGTATGTATGTGTTTGTAATATTCTTTATTACCTCATATCTCCAGAACCGCTGAACAGATTCACATAATTGAGGTATCGTTAGATGCGGCTTAGCAGCCCAAGTGTTCTTAGATAGGTGCCATTTGAATAAATCCAGCATGGCGGCTGTGTGAAGCCATTATACATCGCTGGTTTGCGAGAATATCGACATAACTCGAAATGCTGTCCAATTTAACTAGATACTTGTGTGAAATAATCATAAATTTAAGTATAACATCGTGAACTGAGAACGTTCATCAGAAAGAAACAGTGTTATTATTTATTTGAAACAAAACACTATATTTTATTTGCATAAAACATAGAATATACGATGTTATTATAAACTAGCTTTTGCCCGCGACTTCGTCCGCGTGGAATATTTACTTTGGGCTAACGTTAAATTTAACCCCGATTTTGAAGCATTCTTCATTGGCGCTCCGCTCCTATTGGCCTTAGCGTAATGATACAATATAGCTGTGCCCGCGACTCCGTCAGCGTAAGTTAATGTATTGGTAATATTGTTTAGATCACGTTCACATGAGGCTTAAGTACCTAGAGAACGCTTCGACCGCGAGACGCGTTGAGCGCGGCGACCGATTCTCAAAAATAATCCTTATAGCATGATTCAGTATTCACGCGCGATGGCTTATTATTATAAGCGTATTTCATGTATAACTTTGGTGTTTCTATACCGATTTATATGATTCTTTTTACGGTTTCGTAGCCGAATGGCAAAAAACGGAATCTTTATAGTTTCGACATGTCTGTCCGTCTGTCTGTCTGTCTGTCTGTCTGTCTGTCCGTCCGTCCGTCTGTCACAGCAATTTTATTCCGAAACTATTAGGACTATACATGTGAAACTTGATAGGTAGATGTATTCTGTGAACCGCTTTCCGATTTTGAGAAAAAAATTAAAAAATATTTAAAATAAAGGGGGGCTCCCCATACATGGAACTAAACCTGAAAATATTTTTTTTCATGAAATCGATGCATGTGTGGTATCTATAGACAGTTCTTTAAAAACGACATCGGGGTTTCTAAAACCACTTTTCCATAAAGTCAATCGTTTAAAAGATATAAACTTCCAAAGTGGTAAAATGTGTGTGTGGCGGACACAACCTCTAACTTCTATAATAATGGAGTGAAAAACCTAAAAAAAATACATGTCTGTAGATCTTAATATAAACTTTCAACCAAAATTAGTTTGAACGAAATCAGTTCAGCAGTTTTTGAGATACAGCATATTTTCTAAAACCGCAAATATAACTTTGTAATTCATACAAACACTATGAAAAACAAATTTATTCGGCGCAGTTGTAAAAAATGTAAAAAAGCCAGTTTTAAGAAATTTGTAAGGTTTTTTTTTCAAAACAAATTTATTTGGCGCAGTTGTAAAAAATGTAAATAAGCTAGTTTTAAGAAATTTGTAAGGTTTTTTTTTCGTCAAATAAATTTGCATATTATATTATAGTTACTACGGAACCCTTCATGGGCGAGTCTGACTCGTACTTGGCCAATTTTTTTATGGAATAGTTAATAATGTTAACTTTTTCAATTAGGGGTGACTGAGAGTGTTATAAACGTAAGAGTAGACAAATATTATAATCAGAAAGCTTCGAACTGCTAAGCTATCGGGAGTTACATGTGTTATTGAAAGTCAACCATAAAAGTTAGACATATGCTGTCGTGGGATATTTTTTATATAATTTTAAGGAGAACATTTCCGTCATGAAATGATTTGTGTAGCTTTAACCATTAAGGTTGCACACGCGACGGAAGCTTAAGAAATGGAGTAACTTCTCCCGTTTTCCCAACATTTCCCTTCACTGCTCTGCTCCTATTGATTGTAGCGTGATGAAAAGTATACTATAACCCGCTCAGGAGTATGAAAAATAATTGTACCAAGTTTCGTTAAAATCCGTCGAGTAGTTTTTGTTTCTATAACGGTTATACAGACAGACAGACATACAGACAGACAGACAGACAGACAGACAGACAGACAAAAATTTAACTGATTGCATTTTTGGCATGAGTATCGATCCTTAATCACCCCCTGATAGTTATTTTGGAAATATATTTCATGTACAGAATTGACCTCTCTACAGATTTATTATAAGTATAGATATGGAATCCAACATGATGTGCTTAAAACTTAAGCATGCAAAGCTCCTCTGTGAGAGAGGAGTTGAAAAAAAAAAGTTATTTAAATAATCTAACAAACCCGACTGCTCAACTGAAATGCATCAACTCATCCCATTAAAAAAAAGGTCAACTGGGTCTCGCCTGCTTGTCACTTTTTAAAATAAAAATGTGTTTGTTTCTTGCATTTCAGTTGAGCAGTCGGGTTTTTTAGATTTAATAAATAACTTTTTTTTTAAAGGGAGCTATTAATGTGTGTAGAATTCACATTACTAGCAACCTTGTTAACCCCTTCAACTAAGCTAAATATGCTTGTATCTGGAGTGTGTTCATGGTAATAATGTAATGGGTAGGGTTCCCTAAACCCTCATGAAGTAGCAAAAGCCATCAGGCTATTGCTACTTTGTATCTGTACCCATACAGATACAAAACGCAAATTGAATACAATAAAGGTCAAGGAATTTATTAACTCAGTGATTTTAATCTCTGATCTATACTGTAGTTTACCGTATCTTATAAACTTGCATCAACACTTAGGTCCGGGAAAATAGAACTCACGCTTAGCATGGCGCAGTTAAATATGATAATCTTGCTCTTTGTCTCCGCGGACTCTTTGTAAAGACTCTTAAAGTGTTTTTTATTCAAACGCCGTGACCCATTTTACGAGCCAGTTGTGTAATAATGCTATTTTATTAGGGTTCCGCGCGCATTATACTATTGGACTTCTGTTTACAGTGTAAAGGTATCATGTCACTTTATTCTCCCTTCTGTTGGTGTACGGAACGGAAGCTCGATACATTTCGCTCTAAATATTTTGGAGTTTGGAGGGCTTAGGTCGCATTCGTTTTTCAATTATTCAGAGGATCATAGATATCACTTGTTTAGAAGAAATGTGCTTTACGCATCGGCATCCTTATGAGATTTTTGTTAAGGTAAGAGACCAGCTTATGCTGATTCTTACCGTGACGTGTAGGTGGGAAGATAAATGAAAGAAAAAGATAAATGGATCGACAATGAGACACGCTGAATCTATATAGGTATTCCCCATGGTAAAAGTTCCATGGGGTAATAGTTCTGTTTCAATCAGCAAAAGCAATTCTAAAAGTTTTAAAATATAAGGGATGTATCTCAGACTCGATCTAATGCATACAAATTGGTCCAGCTGTTTGGGAGGAGTTAGTAGACCAACACACGCACAGAAGAATTATCCTTACATGTAAAACAGTCTCCCGCGCGCCGTGCTTGTCCGTCTGCATGTAGGTACATATATACTCGCAATAAACTCAAAACTACTGAACAGATTTGCTTGCGGCTTTCACCAATAGATTGAGTGATTTATGAGGAGCCGGACCGGGTACCTAGTATAGGTATATTAAGGCTTGTATTCATGCCAATAACCTTGACCATTTGGGCGGAGCTAACGACCCCTCTCCGCGCGTCACTCCGCGCAGCTCTCCGCTACCCGCATGCAACAGAAAAGAGAGGCGCGCTCGGCCCGCGCTTGCGCCGCCAGCATGCGTCGTCGCTTCGCCTAGTCTCGGCACAGAGTATCGAAATCACAGAAGGTCAAGTCATCGTGAAAGTTAAATTCATTTTTATTTGTACCGCATCAAAAGTGGTCAAATTTTGTTTTTATTTATTATCTATTGATATAGATGCACTTTGAGTATGTACTGTAGAAACTATACCTCTATTATAGATCAGCCTGGCTCGAAACATGAGGTAAACAACTTGATGTATCTTTTTAACTTAATTATATATAAATAAAAATTAATGGCTAAATGTGTTGCTAAGCGCAAAACTCAGGAATGGCTGGACCAATACGGATTTTTTTTCGAATATTCGTTAGAGTCTGAGGAAGGTTTCTATTAAGAGAAAAATGGTAGGTAGGTAGGTAAGGTAGGTATGTAGGTAGGAACTTAGAGTAAGGTAGATAGGTAGTATAATTATTACTAGTGTATGTCATATTATTTGTTACATTTTTATAAACAAATAGATTATAACTAAAATTCACTGAAATTTAACTTTCTTTCACCAAGTATTTTTATTCTTTTGGTTGGTTGAACTTCTTCATCCTCATTTATTTCTCCGTGTTCACATATATTTATTTTTAGAAATTTTGATAGCCATATAAAATCTTGTTCTATGTTTTCTTTTCGTCCTTCTTCGTTCTCGTTTTCTTCATTTTTCTCATCAATCTATTTTTCTTTCCTTAGTTCTATTTCCTTCTCTTTGTCGTTTTCTTCTTTCTCTTGTACATTATCTTAACTCTATCTCTCTATCTCATCTGGCGGCTTCGGCCGTACGAAGAGAAACCGGTGCATATCGGCTCAAGCCAGGCCTCGCTCAGACGCAGCGCACACACGCGCCTTGCTTGTAGTAGTGTACCTATCATAGCGCAGTTCTATGAAGCTTACCCTCTGTCCGTTTACTCTGTACTATCTACTTTTATGCGAGGTAAGTAAAGCGATAGTTTATAATGAAATATGTAGATAAAACTTTAAACTTACCTTGATAATAAATGTATACCCTTTTGTTTGTAATATTTTTTTAGACCTCTCTTCATTCGTTTCTGCTTATTCCCATGTTTTACAAACTAAATTTAAACAATACTAAAACTGTAAAATACTATGAGTTTATAACACTAACACTACTATAGATACATAGAATACTCTTTAACTTATAAACAATAATCAGAAATAAAACTTTTTGACGAATCGAAAGTCGGTTCTATTTTTTGATAATAAGTTTTATTTCACGCTTTTTAGTGGGTCGGTTTGTAATTTATCTAGTTACAAAAGCCAAAATGTCAACTACTTATCACCTTTTACAAAATATTGCTTTTCCCGGTGCATAGCCGTTAATTTTTGAGGAGTTCTCCTGGTACATCACTATCAGCTCTACTTCACCATATGCATTGTGACGAGCATAAAGTGCTTAACATCTATATTCAAGTAATCTAATCGCAATCCACGAAATACTTATTATTGAGTAGTTTCGATGGCCATCTGGGGTCTTCGTCATCAGTTCCACTTCCTCAAATGGTGCTTTTCGAGAGAAACTAAACAAGGTACTATAAGAAATACCCAAAACGCTATAGTTATGACTATAATATTTGAAGAGTTCCCTCGATTTCTCCATGATTTCATCATCAAATCCAAACGTGACGACAATAGAACTAACTAGAATGTATATTCTTTCAAACAAAAAAAGAATTTTCCAAATCGGTCCAGCCATCTGCGAGTAATGAAGTAACATCATAAAAAAAAAGTTCAAGACGAATTGAGAACCTCCTCCTTTTTCTAAAGTCGGTTAAAAAGCTATTCCACTATTTACAAAATTAATTTTTGCAGTAATATTTTACGATATTATTTCGTAGTGCTTGAGCTCTCGCAACGCGACGTACGTCCACCTAGCAACACGATGCGCCCCGCACTGAATTTGTGGACGAGTGCGGGGGTGATGTAAACGCGGTCTTTAATTGGAGGCATTTTTAATTTATTGTAATAAAAATAATACAAATTTGTAAAAAGTAACAAAACCAAATTATTTTCATTTGTATTGCAAAGCAGTAGTATATTTTTTATACTCTTTTGATAAGAAATTAAGGAGTAAAATGGTTTCATCCCAATGATTTGGAGGTGATTTGGCATTTTTTTTTTCTTATTATGTGATACCGATAGAAAAATTGTGGCTAAACCAAATTACGGTTCATATCATGTAGATTACTAACAATTTTTTTCAGATGTAATTTCTCTGTAATTGCCGACGAAAAGTTGCTTCATCTGAATGCTTTTTTCAAGCTTTTTTCGAGAGAGCAGCCTTAAGATTGGCAGAATGTAACCTATATAAAGTATAATAGAAACGTATTTAAAATATCTGGTCACTGTTTCATGTAAATCAATTAATCAGAAAACAGATGGTCGCTTTTATTAAATCACTGCACATTTTGCTAGAAGTTTTGCCTGACGGTCGACCACGGCGTTGTTGAAAAATAACGACTCAAAATGAAATTTAAAAGGCTAATGGGCTAACGCGTTTAAGCTAGTAAAACTGCAGTATGAAGCGGCTCTTAGTGGCAGGCTGCCAAGCCATTGGTTTAAGAGTCGTATAGTTAATCTTTCTCCGTCGCCTTTCCTTAAACTTGTCTGGAATTATAAACATCTGGTTCTGTTAATGTCACTTTCTGATAAGTTTCTATTAGTTACAAGAATATTTTGTAGGTATAGAAGTCACGCTCACTACATAGTTATTTCCTAACAATTTTGTATGCATTTTTTCTAGCCTTAATGTGCAACTGCTGGTTGAAGATTTTCTACTCTTCCCGGTGTATTGTGTTCTCTGACCAATAAGTCATGAATGTATATTAATAGCGTTTATTTCATGATAGGTATTGAAAAGGATAAAATCGATTTAATGAAACTTAGTAGGTACTTACATACATGCAAGATAACTAAAAAAGTATTTGAAACCTGTTTTGAAAAAAGTTCAAAGAGAAAGAGTGGTGAGGGGTTCCGTAGTAGCTACGCAAAATGACTTTGATTTTCATAGTGGTTGTATAAGGCCGTGCGCGCACTGCCTTGCGGTGGCCGCAATTGCGGTAATTCTACCGCACCGGTAGAATAACCGCAATCTCAGGTGCGCGCAATGCAGCGAGAAAAACGCACCTTTTGTCTAACAATGTTGCCATACATACAGATTTCTTCGTATTTATATATATTTTCTATGTGCGATTCAGATTAACACTCGATACAAATTTTATACAAATTTCACACTGTATTGATAAAATTAACTGTTACAACTAAAGACAAAACTTGGCAAAATAAATTACCTAGATACATTTATTACGTTACACATACCATTGTATGATTCTATTCTTTATAGTTATTTTTATTTTTTTATAAACAACGTCTAATTTGCTGTGCTTAGGAAATCCGTCAAAGATTGTTGTGTGCTATCCAAGGTTCTCGCATTCGTAGTGTCGCACATACGTAAAATACGTAAATAATTAATATCATAGGTACAAACTTTTATTTAATTTAATATTAATCTAAAAACCCAGAGTGATGCAATAATTGTCATTCTGGCTATTGGAGCTCGATAAATTGCAAACCAACTTACTAAGTTTCCGTAAGATATATACGTTCTTATCCAAAAAAGTTTTTCTCAGGGAAAAACCGGCCTTATCTAGTTTATATTTACGAAAAATACCTATATACTAGCTGCCTGGCCAGACTTTGCACGGGGTCCTTAACAATTGTTTTCTTCGACAAACGACGTCATTACAAAAAGTGCGTTTAGCTATCATTTAATTTAATATCTATATATATATAAAAGTTTCATTTTGAATCAGACTTGTGCCAGCCGATTCGCTGCAATGAATTTCTTGGCTGCGTAATTTTAAATCTGTGATAACTTCTAAACATTTAAATGAAAAAAGTAAAGGGCAATTTTTGATCTACATTAAATGACCAAGGTAAATAATATACTTATTTGGATAAAGATTAGTATTTATTAGTAGAAATTACCTTTTGCAAATAGAGTAATATTTTAAATTAATTATTTAGAGATAAAAATGGTTACTGTGAGTCAACCATATGAGATAGATATATGCTATTGCGGACTTTTTTGTCGGCCTTTTTATTATATATACATTTCCGTAGTACATTATTTTAACGTAGGTATCTATAGACGTAGTACTTGCAATGTAAGTGCTTGAAAATCGTTTTTTTTGGCGGCATCATAACAAAATATGGAATTTTCTCCTTAATACAAATACTCATCAATAAAAAAACAGTCGCTTTGATCAATACAGTGTGAAATTTGTATAAAAATGGGTATCGAGTGCTAATCAGTATCACACATCTAAAATATGAATAAATACAAAGAAATCTATATGTATGGCAACATTATCAGACAAAACGTGCGTTTTTTTCACCGCAGTGCGCGATACTACATACATTCCTATGCGATACAAAATATTTGCGGTAGACCCACCGCAATTTTGCAGCGAGGGGCCACCAGTGACTCTACCGCACGCGTTTATTCCACCGCAGTGCGCACACTTCTATGACACTCCATACTTCACAGATTTTGCGTTTCCAAAACGCAACGCAATGCGCGCACGGCCTAAATGACAAAATTTTACCTATGTGCTATATCTCAAAAACTGCGGACTATTTTCGTTGAGTTTTTATTGAGATCTACAACATTTTGTTTTTAATCTTGTCCTCAATGTTATTTTTAAGGCCTATAGTTACAGTTTAATTTAAAACACCACATTCTAAATCACACGACCAATTAACGAAGCGTAATAATTACGCTTTACCACCCCGACAGTAGGTAAGTAATTAAATTCAACCGACACGAAAGTTGTAAGAGAAATAATTATAACAGAGATAATATTCCATTAATATAGTCATTAATATTCATAAAACTCATTCTGTCTGTGTAAGTTATGAAATAGTCTAATTTCCTGCTCTTGACTTCTAGAACTACATTTTAAGACACGCTTTGAGCTATAAACTATGGTTATTATCATAGAAAACGATCAATATTCGAGGGTTAATGGCGATTTCAATTGCTTTACACAACGATTTAATAATACGCCTGAAGAAACTATCTCAATTGGTTTAGTCAGGAATTGATCCCGTTATACCTAATAGCTCTCTGGCGGTCTCTTGGATTATGTTCCGTCATATTGGATCAGGATTGAGTTGATTGGAAAAAGATAAGAAAGGTCTGCCGTGAAGTGAGGCAATCCAGGCTTATTTTTCGTGGGGGGAATCATCAAATATCTCAGGAGTGTCAGACTTCTACTGACTCACCCAGTATCTTCAGTTACCTTGCCGTGCGTTTCGGGGTACGGTATCTCTTTAGAATATCCTCGCCACCTCGGCAGGCCCAGGCAATCCAGGGTGATTTTTTTAAATTATATTACAAGGAATCATAAATATAATTACCCATGAAAAACATAAATGTGAAATGAGAGCCAAGTTCAATATTATCATAAATGCCTTGGTTGTTGACTTCAACGACAAAAGAAGTGAAATCTAAGTGGGTGCCAAGTTCAATGGTCAGTCCTGAAATTTATTTATAACAACATAAAATATCGTTTATTCTTATAACTTAGGAGAATATATTGTAGCCTAAGGTTTGACCTGGCTAGTTCTTATATACGAATTATTATGTTCGATGGTTAGTTTCTACTAGCAAGCCAAATTTTCGGAATAATAAAATAAGAACCGACAAGTAACAGGTTTAGAACTTGCAAAGGCTATAATATAATTCGTATATGAAAACTAGCCAAGTCAGACCTTAGGCTACAATATATTCTCCTAAGTTATAAGAATAAATGATATTTTATGTTGTTATAAATAAATTTCAGGACTGACCATTGAACTTGGCACCCACTTAGATTTCACTTCTTTTGTCGTTGAAGTCAACAACCAAGGCATTTATGATAATATTGAACTTGGCTCTCATTTCACATTTATGTTTTTCATGGGATATCATTACTTTTTGTACATAAATTAGTAGTAGGTACTTACTTATAACAAAATTAATACTAAATGCTTTTTGTTAAACTACTGTATTTTCCTACGCTTACGGGGTATAATTGTCCTTTTTGTGTTATTTTCTATATTTTCTTGTACCTTTGAAATGTTCGAATGAATTGCCCATTCAGTATCCGGAATTCTTTTTACGCGTTTTGCCTCCATGGTGTTGTGACCCTCTAAGATAATAGGTGGCGCTAGTGGTTGTAGAATACGGTTAGTTACGCGTAATAAATACGAAAATTTACTATATTCTTATTTATAAGTACAAAAACGGAAATATTTGGATTACTAAAAATTAAGCGTGGTATTTAACTAGTTATATATTCACGTAAAGATCTTAAAATCCACATATAGAGATTTACAGGCACTAATTATAAATTAAGTGAAAATTATAATAAAATGATAAAAAATTACCAGTTTCTGATTTTTTCCTTTGTATTCACCTAATTACCTATCTTCATGCCAAATTTGAACTTTCTGGGTCATCTGGAACTGGGTTATAGTTTTGATCTATAGGTCAGTCATAAAAATGACGAGTTTTGGACGTTAATATCTAAATAACCGTTTGAGATATGTTTATAAAATTTAGAACACATATGTATCTTGCCAGTATCAATATATGAGCCAAATTTGACAAGTTTAGGTGAAATAGTTTTTGAGTTATGAGGGGCACAAAAGTGGCTCCAAGTGGTTCGTGTAATATTACACACGGTGAGCTGCGCGCCAGTTCTTGGCTTGACACCTTCCCGCGTGTCTAGATTGCGAGTTCTCTTAGTTAGAAAGATTAATATAAAGCACCGTATTTATTAGTCTATTTTTTAGCATATGTATGTATTTTATTATGATTATATACAGGGTTAATTGTAAAACACCGAAAACCTCTCAGGACTATGTTACTAACATCATAATCAACAACTTTTGTTCTATGACTTTTGAAAATTCGTCATATTTTAATTCACCAGATTTTCATACAAAATTAAAAATATTTAAATTGAACGCCCTCAATGTTACGAAGCCTATGCAAAGCAAAAGAAAGCGATAGTATAAATTTCTTTCTTTTGCTTTACATAGACTTCGTAACATTTAGGGCATTCAATTCAAATATTTTTATATTTGTATGAAAATCTGGTGAATTAAAATATGACGAATTTTCAAAAGTCATAGAACAAAGTTGTTGATTATGATGTTAGTAACATAGTCCTGAGAGGTTTTCGGTGTTTTGAAAGCGATAGTATAAATTTCTTTCTTTTGCTTTACATAGCCTTCGTAACATTTAGGGCATTCAATTCAAATATTTTTATTTTTGTATGAAAATCTGGTGAACTGAAATAGGACAATTTTTAAAAGTCATAGAACAAAAGTTGTTGATTATGATGTTAGTAACATAGTCCTGAGAGGTTTTAGGTGTTTTACAATTTACCCTGTATATATTATATTATTTTGATAATGACATTTATATTACTTGTACACCTACCACATTTTAGTCTTTTTAACCCAAAGGTTGACTGGTAGAGAATGCCTTGTTGCATTAAGTCCCCACCGGAATGAGAATACTTGAAAATCTAGGGTCAAGGGGTTTTTCGGGGATGAAATTTTTTTTTAATCGGCAGTTGGTTCGTGTTTGACCACCATCTCACCTGATGGTAAGTGATGATGTGGTCAAAGATGGAGCACGCTTACCTAGAAGTAACCTATTCACTCTTGACTTAAAGACCCCTAGATTATAGATATCGGGAAACACAGACTCCGGCAGGGAATTCCACTCCTTAGTCGTACGCACAATGAAGGTATTCCCAAAACGTTTTGTGCGTATGGGTGTGATGTGATAGAAAACCGATAGACTTGCAACTCGTCGTCGATGTTCAAGGCTCTGGAGCTTTGACTCGAGCAGTGAATCGTTGCCAATGAGTCTCTTGGCCCGTTTCTCAATGGAATCAAGCGCGTCCAGTTGGTATTTAGCAGATCCATCCCAAAGATGAGAGCAGTACCTACTCCATACACGACCGAACCTGGGCTTGATACACATTGAGCAGTTTTATCGTTGAGATTAGTGTTGCCCAAACGAGAGTCTCGCAAGAGTCTTGCAATTAGCGATTATCCTATTGCTATTTATTAAACGGTAGTTGAGATCTCAGAACAATGTAACAGAGTCTGTTACATTGTTCGGTAGTTGAGATCTCAGAACAATGTAACAGAGTCTGTTACATTGTTCTGAGATCTCAACTACCGTTTAATAAATAGCAATAGGATAATCGCTAATTGCAAGACTCTTGCGAGACTCTCGTTTGGGCAACACTAGTTGAGATATTGATTAACAGGTGTGAAATCGCGTGGCATAGCTAGTCTCTAGTATATTTTCCTTATTTTTATGTACATACAAGCAACAAGTCTTTCTTTACTACCTACCAAACTTTATGTACAATATTGGTACATGGGCGTACCAACATTGTACATAAAGTTTATATAAATCATCTTAAGTTGAACAACAATAATTATTACTTAAAGTGTTAACATGACATAATTGCCCTATAACGACACAGGCTTACTCTATATGAGATGGAATGGGCCGTAATACAGTAAAAGGGTTCAATGCGAGTTGTTAGATGTCGAAAGTAGGTAGTAAAGAAAGACTTGTTGCTTGTATGTACAGACGCCAGCACATCAAGCTACAACAATCTGTCGAATTTCTTTAATAGATTTTCAACTTTATTCCTAAAGAAATTAGGTTCAAAGTTGATTGGGAAAATTTGACAGTTTCGGGTAGCTTTATGTGCTGGCGTCTGTAGTTCTGTACCTAAAAATAAGGAAAATATACTAGAGACTAGCTATGCCCCGCGGTTTCACACCTATTAATCAACATCTCGACGATAAAACTTTCATCCCCGAAAAAACCCTTGACCGTAGCGTAGGTTTTCAAGTATTCTCATTCCACATTTTATCGAAATAGGTGGGGTGGTTTAGCAGTGGAAGCGTAACAGACAGAGAGACATACAGACTTTGATACTGTGATATGTGCAAATCGATGAACTCCGACAGCACCGATGCCAACATCATGTTCCAGGACCTGAGATTAAGGGCAGCTGAAGAAACAGGGTGGGTTTTTGATTTCCCTACCCAGAAAAAAAGTAATAAATAAATAAATAAAAATAAAATAATGGAAACCTGTAGATATTAAAGTAACAATTTTTTACTTAGAGCCAGTTCTCATCATTCCAGCGTCAAACAATGTTATAAGCTTGTCAAAATACAGGGAGATTTGAGGTGATTTTAACAGTTTGCGACTAGTATGGCGAATGCTAACACTCCTTAGTAGATGTCAACCTCATGTTTACATCTACCGAATTTTCAAATAGAAAACAACGTTTTTCCGGGGGAAAGTCATCAGACGACTCCTAACGCTCTGGGTGGATCGGAAAGGAGTGTCAGACTTCTACTGGATCTGGGGCTGCGGTATCGCGCTAGAACATTCCCGCAACCCCGGCACGTAGTGGAAGACCCCCTTCAAATTTTATCTTTTCGTCAATCAATATTACTGATCACCCTACAGAGTTGCATCAATAGGAAAATATTACTTGTTCCGGCGAAGCCAGGAGAATTAAAACAGTTTGGTCAAATACATTATAAAATCAATAGTATGAATGGATTAACTAAGTAATTGAATACGCAGTAGCACTTAATCAAAACAAACACATAAATGCAACTAATTAATACGCTAACAAATTACTACCTGATTAATTATGATGTACAACGCACGGTCAACAAACAACTCATTGCGTGACGCCACATAGTACTACTTTTCTTGCATTTTAAACTATCCATGACATAATCTCTATTGCAATCAGCCTTGCAGGAACTCGTCGTTAGATAATAATAGCCACACGGGTTGATTATGGAGGTTAAATAATAGCCACACGGGTTGATTATGGAGGTTAAATAATAGCCACACGGGTTGATTATGGAGGTTAAATAATAGCCACACGGGTTGATTATGGAGGTTAAGTAATCAAGCTGAGGCCGGTCTATGGATGGGTAACCAATGATTACGTACTAAAACTCTGACGCGCCCGTTAAGCTGATAGTCCGACTGATGATGAGGTAAGACCACAGAACAGATAAAAGAGGTTAGAAAGGAAATAGTTCCTGATTTGTATGAAAACGCATTTCACCGCTTGTCTCCCACTCTTTAGCTCCACTACAAGCAAGAGGACCGTTACGTGTGCGAATTACGCACACAAATAAATTACACACAATTAAATGGAGAGCTTGCTACTGATTGTAACTCACTGTCGATAAACATGCGCCGTGCATCACGGCCAATCAGGGCAAAGGACGAAACATCAATGGTTGAAGTGTGGAGGACGCGACGCATGCAGTAAATTCTAAGCGCACTTGGTCATTGCGTTGATTAAGCGAGTACATATCGGGCAATGTATATTTTTTGTAACTTGTTGCAATAATGTTCGGAATTTCATAGTGATCAGAATATTTTTATGTTTTTTACAAATAAAATAATAATTAAATGTTATTTTCGACTTACCGATGGAAAGATATACCTCCTCGCTCTATACTTGCGGTCTGACTTTTTGTTTTACAGGTTATAATTGCACAACACGGCTTTTTAAAGCAAAGCTCACAAAAATCCGAAGTGCACTAAACGCGGTGAATGAATTCATCGGTCGAGCTATGATTTTCGAATCATAAATGTGGCGCGCTCGCCACGCCCACATTACCATTCCAGTGGGTAAGACAGTCGTTATCATGTTAGAAATTTGATAGCAGGGCGGTGACCGGTAAGGACCCAGGCCCGAGTCGGCGGTGCGCCGTGTTCCGCGCTCGCCTCAAAGAGCAGTCAGCAACATTGATGGGGCCCGATAGGGCTACTGCCTTACGGGGTTGTGGGAAAGTTCTAAAGAGATACCGCAGCTCTAGAACGCAAGGGCAATTGAAGGAGCAAGGTGGGTTTTTAGTCAATAGAAGTCTGACACTCCCTTCCGCTCCACCCACAGGGGAGGAGTCATTAGATGATTTTCCCACCCAGAAAAAGAAGGTACTCAGTTACATCTGTTTAAACTAGAAGCCGATCCCTGTATAGATGTGAAAAGGCTATACAAGGATCGCCTTCTGTTGGGTTATTTTACAAAATCTCTATTGCTATTGGCTTTGCAGAAAGTAGGCACACAATAAGATCTACATCCTTCTAAGGCAGAAGAAATCCTTCATAATAACAAGGCATCCATGATTTCTGCCAAATGATCGCCAATTAAATCACAGCTAAATATAGATTTTTATTTAATTAGGATGTCCAACAAAAGATATACACACATCATAAACATACAGTTAAAGCTGTGGTTAACAGTTGACTTGTAGAAAATGTCGCGCTGCACTAAGTCCGCCCGTGTTCCACTATTGTATGAACAGGTGGGGACCTGGTGACCTGTATTACAGGTGTTGACAACCTACCACAGGCACCAGCGATCCACAATTAAAAATGAATTGGCCACTTCTTTTATGTAAAATATTGTTTGAATTTTTTTTTGGCTTCTATGAAGTATTTTGTAGGTGTACCTTCACTTATAACGTGCACAATAATATTAAGTAACAACAAAACTAACAAATCGTTTCAGTGGTTGATCATGAAGATAAATCTATATATACAATACATTTTGAGAATACTTTTATTGTGTGTACAGCTAAGAATTGGAGTTCCCTGCTAGAGTCTTTGTTTCCTGATAGCTTTAACTTGAGGGTCTATAAGTCAAGAGTGAATAGGTTATTTTTAGGCGAGTGTGTCATCGCCGACTAAATGTGTGTTTTCTATATTGGTAAACTAAATCATTAAATAATAACTTTGTAATATTTAAATAATAATTGTTTCTACGTCGACCACAACATCACTTACCATCAGGTGAGATCGTGGTCAAACGCAAGCCTATAAATAATAGTAAAAAATAGGCCTGTCCAGACAGACAACCATTTGGCAGGTATCATGTACTTAGGTCTCAACGATAATGACTTTTGGATAGGCTTCATAAAGTACTCAAATAGCTCGAGAATCATGAAATTTATCCCGAATATATATCGACCTGCCTAGTCCACACATTCACAATAGGTTATGAAAACTAAACAATAAGTGTCTTGGCTTGAAGTCTGATTCAAGGTGACATATTTAAAGAAACATGTCATCTCAGCCTTACGCAAAAAATGTTTTAGGAATACTTTTATTGTAGCACAGCTAGTAAATTTTCTTAACGGAGGCTGTTTTCTGATAACTACAACCGGGGGTAAGAGTAAATAGGTTATTTTTAAGCGAATGTGCGTCATCGCGGACTAAATATGTTTTGTCTATTTTGGTAAATACCTTTCACTTTGTAGAAATTCAGGCCTACCTAACTACAAGTTATTATTTTAATGTTTATGTTTGTTGCGTTCATAAAGATTAGGCCAAATTGAGTTAGTCCTCGCTGATGATTCAAGCCATGTTGCACGTATAATGAAATCTTTTATCTACCTAGATATATATCTTACTAATATTATAAATGCGAAAGTTTGTGAGGATGGATGTATAAATGTGTGGATTTTTGTATGCATGAATGTTTACTCTGCCCCGCAAAAACTTCTGAACGGATCTGAATTTAATTTGGTAAGCAGATTGTTGACATCCTAGAATAGCACATGGGCTACTTTTTATTCCAGAATTACGCGGGAAAACCCACGCGAACGAAGTTGAGCAAAAGCTAGTTAAAAATATATTGGCGTGGGTGTTTGTTGAACTTATAGTTAATTATCCGATATCACAGAAGCAATATTTATAGCTCCAACCTTTTCCCTCATATTAATGTCAACGTGTCATATTATATTAAGATTTACTCAAGCCGTTTACTTAAAGGTACTAGTTATTATACCTCTGGCCTATATCCTCGATCCGCATAATAGACGCCTTCGTCTATTCAAACGCATTAACTTTGGAATGGCATTAGTGTCCAGGCAAAATTAAACTCTACCCTGTGTATGCTAAGGTCGGTTATCAAATGGTAATCTAACCTCACACGTGTCCTTTTTAGCTCCACATAGGTACGGAACCATTTAATCGATTGTTCATCCAAACGGCGTGGAAGTGCTTTGATTACAGCTTCCTCCCCTTTATTTATTTTTAAATTGTTCATCGAGTTTTTTGTCCTGGCCAGTTTGTCCTTTATTGGCTAAATAGACCGTAATTTATGTCACTGATAGCGTTCTATTTAGTACAACAAATAGCTGGTTAGGTAGTTTCCGTAAATGTTCGATGCGGTGATGAGAATGCGTAAATAGGAATCGCTATACATTTTGGTCATTTGTATTTTGCATAGCCAGGACTTCCTAAGTTATGTTTTTACTATATTAATTCTGGAAAACTGTGTGTACTATCACGAACACAACTCAACACACTCAACGTTGCTTATTTGCAGAGATATTATTAACGCTTTCTTTACGATGAAACGGGCGAGTTCGGAATAAAATGGCTGTGACATACGGATAGACAGAGCGACAGACAGATATGACGAATCTATAAGGGTTCCTTGCCTACGGCATTCGGCTACGGAACCACAAAAATCGTTAATCTTCACTACACTCCTTTAAATTTTTTTTTATTTTTTTATCCAAAGCATGACAAGAAAATCCATCCTGTTTTTCAGCATGCACAAAATCTACCAGAAAAGTAATTATTTTAAATTGTCATGTTTATTACAATAAAGTTCGTTTACCATTACCAAGGAACTTCTTTCAAATCTTGAACTTTTTTGTAAAACGTGTTACACACGTTTTAGAAGTGCTGACACGACAAATCACTTAACGTGACATGACCCAATCCTTGGCAACTATGCCTGCAAAAAAGGAAATATATCCATAGCGGATGTGATTAGCAAGCAAGTGAGTACTTTTATTGTTAGTAGAATGAATAAACAAGCATATCTACTTGCTCTGTGTTTTGGTAGACAACAATTCCTCTCATAGAGCCCTTCGCAATGTGCAAGCAGGCATATTTTAATAATCTTTCAGATCTGTGTAGTGTGTACCTATATGATTTGCCGCACACAGCGAAGAATCAGCTAACGGACCTGTCTATAAATCGGAAAGCACGTAAAACTATTGTATAGTGAATATTTATTTTAAGGGTTTTTAGCAGTGATAAAATGGTAGTCAGTAGCGAAAAGGTACTAATCATTTGTAATAAGAGGTATCGTGTACCCAGTAACTGGTCGTAGATTTTCGATAGGCAATCGCTTTGAGCTAATTGTTGGTATTCAACATACTTACAAAAAGCTAAGCAGGTGAGGTGCCTATGCATAAGTGAAGGGCATTCCTTGTCCGGATCTAAACCAAAGATTGCCGATATAGGTGAAAAATTAGCTCCTCTTAATCAAACAATAGAATTTTATATCACCCACCTAGTGATATAAAATTCTATTGTTTTCGCCTACCTTGCAAAGGTTTATGGTAGGATCGGGTCATACATAATTCATTGACGGATCTCAGACGTAGATTAACTAGGCTGCCGGCGTATTACATGTATTCATGGGATCGCGGATATAAATACACACTTGCATAGACCAGTATATGGCTAGACAGTTAGGTATGTGCATATTATGGTTTTAAAACGGCTGGCTGGTTTGCAGAGTATTTTAATAGCTAATTTGAATAGGATTCTTGTGTGACTAGCATATTGGTGTTACAATTTGCTAAGGATATAGGTACCTGCAATTTTCCGTTAAAGTTGATTTTATATGATGTAATAAGGCGAGATTTTTAGAACATAAACTTCAGAAAATTGTTCATAAATATGAAGCTTTAGTTTTAAAGCTCTTCTAAAATATCGGCAACGTTAACTTTGAAAAATTGTTGTAGGTAGCATTCGTTATATATTATTTTCGTTTCCTGCTGTTAATTATAGTTTAATACTACATAAATAAGATAGGTACTAGCGTTTATTGTACCTACCTATTATTTATTTATAAATATGTACCTATTGTGTATCATAATTTAAGAAGCAAAGAATCTTACAACAATTTATTTTAGTTAAGAAAGAAAATATATTATACAAACCCTACACTATATATATCAAAAAAATAATCTAAAATGTAGCGTCCAGAAATGCATGAGCATCGCTGTCCACTGGTAATATGCCCAAAAGACTGGCTGCAATGCCACGTTGTATAGCAATGCTTATCCTCTGTCCAAGGTAAAAGCCAGCCCTTGGGTCACGCGAAGTGTCGACTAGGCGTTTGGTAAGGTTTTTAAATAATTTGTGAGCACTCGGACACCACGATCTCAGGTTTTCAACCCCAAACGGCTCAATAATATACCTACCAACGAGGTTATTATATTTCCCCCGCTTGAGGTTCTCTGCAGCCGCAGCGGCAGCGCCAGCACAACGAGACGAGCTAGGAAGATGGGATGGCGCAAGAGTGTCGACGCAGGTTGCGTCCCACACTAAGGGCCTACCCATCTTCCATGGAAATAAAGACATTCCGTCCGGTCTTTTGCCATCATCGCGTGCCACGCCATTTGGTTCTAATACAGCCGGAACGCCGACGGTGACAAGAAGCAAAGTACCTACATAAAAGTAGCAAAATAAATTTGCTCAATATCAGCTACGGAACTAAGCACTAAATTACTAATCGTTTCATGTTTTATTAATATGGCAGTAAACTAACTTACTTAACTATTTGAATTTCCAGTTTTTAGCTTTTTGGAGGATGTGGGTAAATAATAACAGCAACACTAGTAATTTTTGTGATGCGTTGCTTGTTGAGGCCGGTGTGTAGATGGTTGAACCGAGTACCGAGTACCCTTATCTGGGCTGTCATTTTAAGACCTTTGAAAGCTGTAACGGATAGTCAGAAACCTAAAAGTCCACCTGTCATGACTGCTTCATTAGGGTATCATAAATAAAACATGACAGGTATGTAACTACTTTGAAGGTATGATGGGCAGTATCTATATACTATTCATTCATTCATTTATTCAGTTCAGTTAACAATTACATTGTGTTGAACAGTACATATTAATAATTAAATAAAATTATCACATGCAGGAACTAAAATTCAGAAGCGTAATTAAAATTAATGTGTAAAGTAAAGTTAAACAGAGGTATTAAACTAATTTAAAATATGTCAAAAAATAAATATTACTACTACTATTATTGTATACCTTCTTATACTCTGCTTTGACCCCACTATAATTGAGGAAAGGCAGGAAGTCATTGACTTTCGGGGTTGCGGGAATTTTCTAATGATAAACTGCAGCCACGGAACGCAAGGGCAACAGAGGCAGACGGGAGAAATTATTTCATGATTTTCCCCAGAAAAAAAGACATTGCACGAGCACAATTTGACAAAGCATGAACCGACTTTATAATAATGATGAAGGCACAACTTACTTGGCATTTTTAGGAGCTGCATCAGGTTGACAGCAGGCTCGATACCGTAGCACCACCTCAGTCGGCGTTAGGGCTTCGGTCTCGTCCGGAAGGGCGTCGCACTCGTCGGTCACGAGCGGAGCCCGAGCCGGCGACGTGTGCGACCCGTACCCGTCGGAATTCAGCTGGAACGGTCAGATACTCTAATATTACGTTTCATTATTATACGTACAGAAGATTCCATAAACAGGACTGATGTTAAAGTGGCAAAAACGGTGATAAGCCGCGACTTCATTTGCTTTAACTGTCAAAAAATTGCTTTACTGTAAAGACATCGTTCATCATCGTTGCATTGTTACTCCTGTATGTGGGAAACTTAAACCCCCAAGATATTTGAATGTGATATCTACTACTTTGCCTTTTTGCTAGTTAAGTTTTTTTTGTGAATAAAGCCCAATACCTCTCCATAACAACCCATCCCAGCTGTAGAAGCAATACAGGAACTTGTGCTTACGTAGCGTGAAGGACTTTTTACACTGTTTGATACTATTTCCAGTTCAAAGACAAAGAGTATTACAATAGCAGAAATTGGTCTTTGAGAATCATATTTTTGAGTTGTAAAAATCCTGGCAGTTTGTACTCTTGTGTACTTCAATATAAGCAAGTTTTATTCGAGCAATCTAATTGCACCATAATGCAATGGAGGAAAAAATTATTAGCCGTAAGTCAGTGCTCGTAGATGAGTATTCTAAACGTAATTATCCCATTAATACTTGCCAGCTCCAGAGCCACCACTTCGAGCTCAAGAAATGACTTGTTTTTCTTCCGCGCCAACACATTTTGCATAATGGAGAAGAAATGCAACATAAGTTCACCATAAGCGAAATACTTGAACTAAACCTCAATGGGATTTAGAGATTTCTGATTCACTTGATGTAGGCACGGTAGAACTTGAATTAGATCTGGTTTAAGAATACACTATAGTGAGTATTTTGTATCTTTTCTTTAATCACAGTTTGGTCTAGTTCTCAGGATAAAAAAAATATTTTGTTTTAGTGAATGGAATTTAATTTGGTTTTTTCCATCTCCGTTTCATTGGCGACTGTCGTCGAGCCCCACTCAGTTGTCACTGAACACACTGATTGATTTCTGTTTAGAAATGAACAATCAGGGTTATATTTAATTTCAGTCATTTGTTTTGATTCGTAAATAAAAATAACATTCATTCTTTTGCAAGTGACAAAGTATGACTTCTCCCGCTCTGGGTGGAGCGGAAGGGAATGTGAAGACTTCTAATGACTAAAACTCCACCCTGTTCCTTGAGCTGCATTTGCATTCCGGGGCCGCGAGATAGCAATGTGGGTAGAATTCACATTACTAGCAATTCTGTTAACCACTCCAACTAAAATACAACATGAACAAAGTAAAGTCCACTGTTCTTCTTCACCTTGTAAGTATAAGTCATGCACAGGTACACTGTTCATGCAACACACAAACTACACCATCTCACCTGATTTTAATGCTACATCAAACAGTAACAATGCCTAGTGCATTACTAATTTTCTTGTTACCATTTTCTGCTAGGCTTGGTCTAGGTCTGACCTTATGTGCATGCACCTACGCCTAATGTCGTTAACGCAAAATTTCTAAACTGGCCGTGTCACAATACGCATCCATGTTTTGGTAGCATCGATAAATCAATAAATTTTATTAAAACAATAAATTTTATTGAAACAATAAATTTTATTGAGACAGACCGGTATTGTTGTGTATTAACAGCTTTTTTATTGTTTGTGCAATGCTACTACTGTTGTGCATGAATTTAATTTTGTGAATGATGACGAGAAGATTTAGAAATCATAAAATGCGTCTACTTATGGTTCATGAAATACTAAAAAATATTGAAAGAAGATAGGAGAAATTAATAGTAATTGTTTATCAAACAAACCTATCCATTAGATTACATTAAAAATATTACAATCAAGCAAATAAGCCTACGTAACTTGAGATAGATAATATTGTTATACTCTTTATAACAAATTATAATAAAGGTCTATAAAATAATAAATAATTATTAAATTACAGATACAATCGAGATTATAATAACACTGAACTTTCAGTGAAATTAATCCAATTAAATTTTCTTCAAGCGTCAGCCATTACATTTTTAAAAGACTGGAAAATATTTCTTTTATCATACTGTAGAGGAAGAAAATACATTTTGTGAAACAGAGAAATAATATAGAATTATAAAATATATTTAAATATGAAAACTGCAATTAATATTCAGCATTACTGTACACTATATTGGTTCTAAAATTGGTAGTCTCAAAGAAATAATGTTTGGAACTTAGTTTCATCTACTTATCACAGAATTGATATATATATACAGCTACGTGCAATCGTGGTAATCTAAGAACACAGCAGATTCCATTTCGAAAACCTTTGCCATTGAATCGAATCTCAATTTCATTCAATCAGGTAAAGTAGATAACTCCTAAAAGTTATCCCATCCGGAAACAAAAGCTTTTACTTAGTGAAACAAACATAATTATTATCAACAATTCTTAATATCACAAATGATCTTTCTAAACTATCAAATCACTTAATTAAAATTGTTTATGAAATAAATAAATAAATCAATCAATCTACCTTTCTGTTTACTTTGTGATGAAAACTATAAACAAGGGCCACCTGTGGATGTTACTGTATATCAAAAATTTACTACAACGAATTGCCCCAGTGCGAATCGGAATCAGCTATGAAGTGTCCAGTAGTGTCTACGCAACATAACTTTGTTTTTCATAGTTTATAAATGACAAAGTTATAATTCCAGTTCTTTAAAATGGGCTATACCTCAAAAACTACTGGCGAATTCTCGTTCAAACCAATTTTCATTGAAAGTTTTTATTGTGGTCTAACAACATAAATATTTTTTTATTAGATTTTTCACTCTATTATAGTAATCGTTATCAATGGTAAAATATTACCTTGATCTACCAAATATATCTTTACTAGAATATTAATTGCAGTTTAATGAAGATGAGAATGGATATGAGCTCACTTTGACGATGGTGCCGACCTGGTTGTCTTGAGGGTCGAGCGGGCGGTCCAGGGGAGCGCGCGGTGGTTCCTTATTCTCCGCGTCTACGGGAGCGCCTAGCAGCCGCTCCTTCATCTCGTGGATGTAGGGGCAACGCTGCATCGCGATATAGAATTCGCGTACGCGCACCTGAAAAAACGAAATGGAAACGGTCTTAGTTTTGGCTACTCATTCAATCAAGCTGGTCGAAAAATTATTTAAAATTAAACTTTAAGAGCACAGACAAAGAAAAGAAAATCATGGATATTTCCGTCCAAGTTTAGGTGCACAGTGTCTGATAAAACGTGTGCATTAAAAAAGGCCTTGTTTCCTTTTCTGACCACATAATATTCTATTTTAACTTTCATTATAAAAAGGTAAACCCAGAAAAAATCCTAATCCCAATGCTATCGCTGTCATAAACGTAGTCTTCTTTTTGACATAGATCTTGAAAAATCTAGTCTTCTTAAATTATAATGTAATTAAAATTACTAAGTAGACAAATTGAACTGTCCTTTTCAACATGCACTAAACATTATTACTGTATTGACGGCATAGTTGACGCAGTGGTTAAGCGATTTACTGCTGCACTGCATGTCGCAAGTTCGATCCCGCACTAGAATAAATCATTGTATGGCCTACAAATACTTGTTCCAGGTCTGCATGTTTTTAAAAACGCACTCATTGATCGGGAGAAATTCCTAGTGTGAAGAAATCTTTTAAAAATTTTAATATACTCGTATATGTATAACCAAGTATAGGCGTACTATAGAGGTACGTTTAAAAAGGATGCGTTGAACGAGTAATGTAATATCTCTGCACGCTTTAAGTAATAAAGGAACCGTCTTCCGGCTAAGTGATTCGATTAATCATTCCACTCATATGATACATGAGCTGCTTGCGTTCTCATTCATTTAACTTTTATTAAGTTACGTTGTCTTCCAAGTAGCTTCTTAAAAGCTAGTTCATCTTTATCTTTTAACCTTTTTACAACTATTTTGGGGTCGGTTTTCAGTCTAACAGGATGCAGCGAGTACGAGCGTTTTACATGGAGCGACATTCTGTCTAACCTTCAAAACCTAGTAGCTGGGTAATATGACTGGTGATGGTATGGATGATTTGAATATCCCCGTGGCAAGACGAGTGTCATCGTTACGAGTTATTCCGGTCTGATACCCTGATCTGTTCCCCTGGGGGATCGGTTTTATTTTATAATTATTTTTCATTCCGGTCTGATCCACCACACAGGATATTACAATTAAAGTTAAATATTTTATTCCGGTCGGATACAGTAACAGAGTTTTTGGAGCGTTAGCAAAAATTTACGTACAGGGTTGTTAAAATTCTGTTTGTACAATTTGGTAATGGTAATGGTTTGGTACCAGTGTTTGTTTGAAACAAATAAAAACTAATATTTTACTACATGAACTATGACTATACTTAGCATTCAAAAAGAGTAAGGGGATCTGCCGGAAAAAAAAACAAAGTAATACAAGCAGGGGATCAGATCAGGGGGATCCGAACGGAATAACTCATATTTTCTGGCTTCTGATTATCTGTAGCGACTGTCAACGTGTACAAATAACAGGTGGAACTAAGAAATTAACGTGATTGCTGAGGCACAGAGGAATCTACATGTGTTAAGATGCTCACCCATCCACGGCCCCACCTCGACAAGCGATGCTTAACCACAAGTCACTCTCTTACAAGTAAGTTTAGTTTCTTATATTTTATGTAGTGCTAGTACTCCTTCAGCCCAGCCCCGCCAAGTCTTACTCCAATTAGCTTCCAATTTACTTGCTTTAATGCAATTTGTGGCTTACAGCAACTTCGTCCGGAACAGACACAACCATGTTTAAGTCCGGTGTAATTTGATTTAAATAAATAAGGAGGTCTTAATGTTTACTTTTAGATTTTGTTTGGTGAGTTCAATAGTTTGTATCTCACTATTATAATTGTCACTGTGGATGTGGATGATAATGTTATAGGTACCAATACCAATATTCATTTAACAATTCAGTATGAGAGTTGAAGTAGAGGATAATTCTCAAAATTATCGTTTTTGTTCGTGAAGTAGAAAGATATAAAAAAGGATACACATTTGAGAGTGCGTCTCATATCACATAAAGTTATTTGGTATATTTTTATTTTAATAACGTTCACAAGATATAATAAACGTGAGCTATAACAACTGTTGATATAATTTCTTTAGATACAACATTTATATACCTTTTCGTATAAAGTTTATTTAATCGAAAATCATTAGGCCTATCATTTAAAATATATAATATTGCGATTAAATTGAATGAGCGTGCTGAGGTAGCGGCGTGGCGTGACAGAAACGAGTCGCTGCAAAACCGACTCCACGTAGTCTTCTTTGTCCTACCCTTAGAGTGTTATTTAAAATCGCGTAGGCGCGGAGGGCGAGGCGGCCCGCGAGCTGAGGAGCAGGTGGTTTCAACACCCGCGCCGCGGCTTAAGCCGGCCAGCAAGACGAAGCCGCGGTGGTGAGCGTGAAACACATCTGCGACGACGCGAGCTTATGCTCGCGTGGGACCGCCGCCGGAGCCCTGCAGCGCCGGAGCCGTGACAGAAACCATGCCTGCTACATGTTGCATGCTTGCTGAATGCTTGTTTGCATACCTGCTGCATGCATGGTGTATCCTTGTTTGCATGTTTTTTACAAGAAAATAAAAACTAGGCATTTTATCATATTATACTAAATAGGTTTTATGTCTTTTGAGTGGTATATCAAACGATTTATATTCAATATATGTTATGCTTATAAAAATTACTTGCTTCAAAATTATATCAACCGTTTATTATATTAACTGTTTACTGATCATTAAACCAAATAAAATTATAGATTCAGTTGTAAATATTAGAGATTTTGTATTGTATTCTCAAAATAAAAAACGTTTTAACAAAAAATAAAACCGACTTCTATATCAAAATACTACAAAGCCAAAAATAACTGATTTCGGTAGTCGGTGTTATTGGTTTTGTATTTTCTTTAACACCGCCTTCCGAATTTAAAGTTTTTTTGGCTTTGTAGTGTTTTTATATGGAAGTCGGTTTAATTATTTGCTAAAAAGTTTTTTTTTCACGCTTTTTAGTAGGTCGTTTTGTAATTTATCTAGTTACAAAAGCCAAAATGTCAACTACTTATCACCTTTTACAAAATATTGGTTTTACCGATGCAGAGCGGAATACTTTCATTGTTCGTACGGCTAAGGAGTGGAATTCCCTGCCGGAGTCTGTGATTCCTGATCGCTATAACCTGAGTCTTTAACTAAAGAGTGAATAGGTTACTTCTAGGCAAGCGTGCTCCATCTTCGACCACATCAGGTGAGATGGTGGTCAAACGCAAGCCTATTATCGAAAAAAAAGAGCCGTTAATTTTTGAGGAGTTCTCCTGGTACTTCACCATCAGTTCTACTCTCTACCATATGCATTGTGACGAGCATAAAGTGCTTAACATCTATATTTAAGTAATCGAATCGCAATCTACGAAATTCTTAATTTTGAGTAGTTTTGGTGGCCATCTTCGTCATCAGTTCTACTTCCCTAAATGGTGCTTTTCGAGAGGAACTGCACAAGGTACTATAAAAAATACCCAAAACTAATTGGTCCAGCCGTCTTCGAGTTATGAGGTATCATACATAAAAACAAGACGACGTGAGAATCTCCTCCTTTTTTTTGAAGTCGGTTAAAAACAGATTGACAACAAAAGGGAGATTCTATTTGTTGAATAGTCTAAAATATAAGTGAAAAATCAACTATAGAAAATACTAGTACCTACAATAATTTAAAGATTTGAAGCAATGGCTATTCACCATTCCACAAAAGAGCTCTCTCAGGCTGTCATAAGTTTTCCTTCGTGATTATGTTCGCCGCTGCACGATATCAATGTTGCACAATGAACTTCCCTAAAAATATTTGTTATTAATCGTGATTTGCACTTGAATAAACTGTTTACTTTATATTCACAATCCCAATATATTTTGTCATGCCTCTGTTGGTTTTTCGTATAAACATAACCATTTAGTTGCTGCACCTTAAATCCACCTTTTTGAGTCTTGAAAACTTCTAATCCATTTTCCGACATGAAAATATTCGCTATACAATAAGTTAAATGTTTGCAGTGGAGGACAGACTAATGACTAGGTAATATCAGCGCGTTGGCAGTGTGACAATTTCAAATTGACCCTCATTATTTCCACCCATAGTACATAATCAAAATTTGTTCAATATTTTAACGAGTACTTATTTTTAACGTAAATATAATCAATTTAGGTCTATTATATGTTGATATTTTGAACTTAGGTACCTAATGACTATCGACATTTTTAATCGGTCGATATTTTAATCATTCGGCATTATAACAGTTTGCGACACAATCGATAAGTATTTAAATTTTCGATGTTTTGAACAGCGACATTTTACACGTATGTATTTTAATTTTCAACGTTCAAATATGTATCCTTAAAAAACCTATAACTCAAAATATACAATTTGATCTTCGTAGTCTAAATAGAGACATTTGAGGGTATGTCTGAATTATTTATCGATCACCTCTTGTTAAAAAGAACATTACTCCACACTAGCAATTTCTTCTGTATCGTAAGTGAATATTTACAAACACCCAGACCCGGAAGAATTATTCGGAGGCCTTACCAATATTTGTTCCGGTGTGGAAATCGAACCCACGACACGCAACCCTTTACTTACTATCGTGCCTATATTTACAGACATCCATTTGTGTTATTCTTTGTCTAAACCGCAAGTATCGATCCCTATCAGCACACCTACCCAAATACAACTATTGAAGGTTAAGTCGATTCTCCAAACGGATACAAAGTTCATAGCCTCGCCGCCAGGGGAGATTCACGATTCCCAAATTCAAGTGCTAATGTGTACGCTTTATGAATTGCACCCTATATATGGAGAGGAGACGAACGCTGAATACGAAATGGGTTCTTGTGTAACCTATGGCAGTCCTCTCTTTGGTAACTGACGTAAGAAAATTGATGGATCGTGCTTACTTACTTTTGACATGGCTATAAATATAATGATTAAGTTAAACATGGACATTTTGGAGAAAAGTACTGTTATTTTTTAATTGTACCTAAATTTATGACCCATAGGAAGGGCTTTGTGACGAAGGGAACATTATGGGCTGTTTATGGCGATTTATAAAAGTAGCACTGACATTTCAATAATAATTCGTAATGATCTTACGTGCTTCTTACAGCACCGCTAGATTCTTTAGGTATTTCTTAAGCTCCGTTAGCTACCTAGCCTAGTTCTAATCTGCGTAAGTTGCAAAATGTATGAATTCAAAGAATAATAACGGTACATAGGTATGTAAAGGAGGCAAAAGTAATTAACAGAAATAGACAATTGTTAGTGTGAGAAAAAGTCGAGGCAAATAGATGTATTTCCAACAAGTGTGACCCACATGGACATTTCAGGTTAAAGATTAATGGTGGCTTGTTAACTTACGTGCGTCCATAGTAACAGTTCAATATAAAATTTATGAAACTTTTAATTGAATGGTTTAGAGGAGGTTGTAGCGGTCACGCTCACGCTCAAAATAATAAATTATGTGCTATTTTATATTATACATTTATTATTTTGGTCATGCTTCGCGATTTCAATATTAAATTTTTCAGACACTCTAAGTTCTTATCTAACACAAATGTTTTATATAAATATAATTTATTTTCGCACTGGCCTTTTGAGTCAAATTATTCATATTTCTGTACAGCTTTTGCCAGCAATTTATATAAGCACCTTTCAATAGTTTGTTATTATTATCATATATTTGCTTATGCTTTTATTTAATTTAGTAAATTATATGTGTATAATCGTTATATTAACAAAACCTTTCAACACAACGTACTATTAAGAGATAATTATAAATGCCTCGATTTTCTGTGACGTTCTGTCTTTAGTCCCCTAATATACTCCTTGGGGTCTGACCAACAAGTCATTTTTATATTTCAGTGGCGAACGAGGTCAACAGCGGTACGAGCTTTTAATAAAAGAAAAATTGGCCAAGTGCGAGTCAGACTCGCCCATGAAAGGTTCCGTAGTACCTATAATAATATAATATAATATGTATATTTATTTGACAAAGAAAAACTAACAAATTTCTTAAAAGTAGCTTATTTACATTTTTTACAACTATGCCAAATAACTTTGTTTTCCATAGTGTTTGTATGAATTACAAAGTTATATTTGCGGTTTTATAAAATATGCTGTATCTCAAAAACTACTGACCCGATCTTGTTCAAACCAATTTTGTTTGCAAGTTTACATTAAGATCTACAAACATATATTTTTTTAGATTTTTTACTCCATCATTATAGAAGTTGGAGGACACACATTTTACCACTTTGGATGCGTATATCTTTTAAACGATTAACTTTATGAAAAACTGGTTTTACAAACCTCAATGTCAAATAAATATTTTCAGTTTTAGTTTTATGTACGGGGAGCCCTCCATTATTTTAAATATTTTTTACTCATCTTAAAATCGGAAAGTGGTTCACAGAATGCATGTACCTACCATGTTTCACATGTATAGTCCTAATAGTTTCGGAATAAAATGGCTGTGACATACGGGCGGATGGACGGACAGAAAGACAGACAGACATGACGATACTATAAGGGTTCCATTTTTTGCCATTCAGCTACGGAATCCTAAAAATCATGTAATCGTCCTGTCATGAAGTTTTCCCCTAATGCTTCATCTCTATCGGGCTCAAAATTCTTAGAAACCCTTACATCGACTTTGTGGAGACTTGAGAGACGGAAGCTTCATTATACACCCTGTGTGGTAAGTTATGAACGAGTTACAAAAAACTGAAGTTTTCAATTAACCTGTTAGTCAAGATCGAGAACCAGTTTAAACTGTAACGCTAGCACACAGTCATGGTTATATTTATTAAATTCTGCTCAATACTCACAATACGGTATCAACCATACAAGTATGATAATCAGTTGTGATAATTGTTGACATTGACACCACTATCGATTATTGTCATCGCTTATTATTATAATAACCACATAATATATCACCTCGTACATAGTATAAATGAAACATTATATATATTTAAGACTTACTTCTGCCCGTGGCCTCGCTCGCGTGTAATTACAGCAAAATTTAGCCTTTGTATGAAAAATGTATATATTTCTATTGGTGAAGGAATTTTTCAAATTCGGTCCAGATATTACTATCACTGTCACACAGATAACTTCCTACAAATGGTACAGACTTTCCCCTTTATAATAATACTAGCTTCTGCCTGCGAATTCGTTCGCGTGAAAGAGTTTTCCCACGTAAATCCCGATCCCGTAAGAATTCCGGGATAAAAACTATCCTATGTCCTTCCCAGGGTCTTAAACTATTCCCATGCCAAACATCGAAATCGGTTCAGCGGTTTAGGCGTGAAAAGGTAACAGACACACAGATAGACAGACCGTTACTTTCGTATTTATAATATTAGTATGGATGGAAGTATATTTATATATACTATAGTAAATTGTACATGCCTATGACATATACGTGTTGTACTATACGCAGTAGGTATAGCCATTGCATCGTAGGTGCTCATTTACCAGTAAAGTGTGAATATCACACCTGTCTGCACATACTCTCATAAAGTGCATGGACTATGAAGGAATACTGTAGGAAAGATTGTAACAAAGATGGCTACCAGCTTGGATTTATAAGCTGTTCCAATGCTTTTGTTGAAAGTGGGTTACTATGACTAGTAGGCGTTGGCGTAGGAACTTGTTTCTATTATGCAGTTCTAAACTTTTTATTAAGCATATACCTGTTTGAAAATTGTGGTGGTCCAGTGATTACAGGTATGGCTTACGAGTTGTAGATCGTGGGTTCGTGCCCAGGCAGGCACATTATTACTTGATTTATTTTTTACACCACCGCCACCGCTCTTAAAGCGGCGAAGTAAATCCTCGTGAGGATATCGGCATGTTCTAGGACCGAAAAATCCGAAGACATGAGACATCCACCGATCGGTACTGGGCCGGAATGGTAGATTACGGCTTATTTTCTCTCATAGAGGGAAGGCCAGCAGTGGGAACGTCATGAAATTGAAATAATTGATGTACAAAGTATTTATATTGGGGCCTTAGAACTAAAGGTATACAGGGTTAATTGTAAAACACCGAAAACCTCTCAGGACTATGTTACTAACATCATACAACTCAACAGCAAAAGAAAGCGATTTATACTATCGCTTTCTTTTGCTTCGCATAGACTTCGTAACATTTAGGGCGTTCAATTTAAATATTTTTATTTTTGTATGAAAATCTGATGAACTAAAATATGACGAATTTTTAAAAGTCATAAAACAAAAGTTGCTGATTATGATGTTAGTAACATAGTCCTGAGAGCTTTTCGGTGTTTTACAATTAACCCTGTATAATAAATATTTTCTACCTGAACTATCTAATAAACCTGTATCTCAGGTATTCATTACTACTACTATTCATTAATAAAGTTCGTTTTTCTTTTTTCACGTTGTCCATCATATTTGCTTATTACCTATCTGTGGTTCATATGAGTTAAACGGTACTTGCCAAGTTTTGGGTAAACCATTCACTAGTGTTTCAACCCCAAGACGTATGTAAATGAGTGACTGCTCTTATCGGGAACAATGAGATGTCTCTGACAAGAAGACGCTTTGTCAGAAGCCGCGCGAAACGTTTTCATATGTCAACGAAGTGGAGGATTGACTGCTGAGATCTGAACGAATGACAGTCGTCATGATTCTACGTTTTTGCTGAACTAAGAATAAATAAACGATAAATTTGCCTGTCATCAACAATGCATATGGAATTGAAATGTGAAACCGAAATGCACATTATAAATATTAATTCATATTTATGATTAACACATATTCATTTTCTGTTTCCGTTTGTTACATAATTTTATTATTTTTATATATATTATATATATTAGATTATTTAAGAAGCCAGTTGAGAGGAACAGGGTGGGTTTTACAATGGAAGTCTGACACCTGCTTCCGCTTCACCCACACCGAAAAACATTTTTAATATTTCCCACAAAAATAAATGTAACGGTTATCTATAGAAAATATGTCAGACAAAGTTTATCATATTTATTCGTTGTTTAAACTTATCTGGCTGTTTGACATATAGCCCTTAAAAAATTAGTAATTTTTTTTTCACCACGTATCCTTATTTGAAAGTAAAACTTGATTTTCCAAATCCAGCCTCGCCACAAAGTAAGTGCCCAATTAACATCTACGTTTCAACTTCCAAGGAAGTCAATTAAAAATCCACAGAGCATATTAAAGAGTAACAAATGGGAATTTCTAACTATGCCACATTATGGGAATTAATTCTGGCCTCGCGGCTCGGAAAGTTGGCTGAATACAGAACGTTTTTTGCCGAGTGAAACCTCCATTATGTGGGGAAAATGGCTGGCAGCTATGTGTGTGGCGAGTGGTGGAGCCCGTCTGACCATGTCTGGCTGAATTGTGTCTATGTGACAAATGTATCGAGCGAAAAAGTAATAGATACAGTTTGATGTAGGTAACCGGATAAGTTGGAAGTCGATTTGTTGGCGTCAAGTTGATTTCTTGAAAGTTGTCGCGTGTGGTAGGGAAATTAAAGAAGGTGTTTTTTTATGCTGAGAAAATTCGGTGGTGAAATTAAAGAACCTAGATTTGTTTTAATATATTAGATATTTTATATTATAATATCTAAGTTTTGTTATTTCATCGCTTTGATTTGAATCCCATCTTGTTTTAGTTCTTTGACATGAGAGTCATTCTGGGTTAAAATAAGTCAAAAATCTGACCCCAGTCTTATTAAGGGTTATTAAAAAATAAATAAAAAATATGTTACTATAGGCCTACATGGGCACTTGTAAACGTCGGAAGCTAGAGCATGGCTCGAAATTGGTCGTTTCCTATGGAGAAGAACCGGCAAGAAACTCCACGATATCAAGATGATATCAGGTACTCGGTTGTGGGTATCAAATAAACAGTTGCTCCATGTAAAATACTGGTATTCAGATTTTACGGCGTTGAGATTGCAAGACAACTCTGATAATTCAGGAAAGAGCTAAGCATTTTTTTTATAAAGGCGGTAATTTGTGTCTTAACTTTAAATGGATGAGATACGAAAGCACATCGGCACATTTTTTTTCTTAAGTGTCAACGGTACACCGTTTGTATATAACGTCACGGCTCGCATTGGACGATGTATTTTACGTTTATGTTGCAAGTAACACGATGTGGCTGTATCATTCGACTAATCAATTCATACTTGACCTTTTAGTAACATTTTAAAGGGAACACCACTAAAATGAACAAAAAAATTGTTTACAAAATGCATCTGTGGTTTTTGTCGTGACGCCGCAGACTTTTTCGTTGTGTTATCAAATAGTTTTCATTGCTTTTTACAGTGTCTAAGTGGAATAATTTGTGTTGACATTACCTACACATTTTTGTGTTATCGTGTTTTTTTTCGTGAATATGTGTTTTTTTCGTGTGTATGACTGCGAATGTGAGTGAAAATTATAAAAGTGAAAACATATCACATTACTGCGAGATAAGGTCAGTTTGATTTGCTTATTGAATGATATAAATAGTTAGATAAACTCATAACGAAGCCAGGAAGGTATAATATATACCATGATAATGGCCATAAAATGCCGATTTATCATTTTTTCTGAAGTCCTACCCAAAAATCAAAAAGTACATTAAACATGCGACATTCGAGGGATTAATGGTTGAGCGCAGCTCAAAATTTCAACAAGTACTGAACTACTCTATCAAATCTATGCTAACAAGCACCGATTAGCTCAGTACTTATATAGTATTAGCTAGATGTTCCGAGCATTATGCGACCATACTTACCTAATGCACTGCATAAGGACGAAGTATACAATCGATACAATAAAATGAGGCCACCAGGTCAACGGACTTTGCGAACTATTCACACAGCTTAAAAAAAAGTTAATATCTATTGTGTTAGTCTACTGCTGCCACCATTCTAGTGGTAAGCTCTATGAGTATAGTAGGTACATACAGCGAAAGAATTCCGAAACGATTCTGTTTTATAATAGAAGACATCGTCTCCTTGAACCGTTTATTGTGATACCTCACATGACTACCTATTTATGTTACGAAAGATTTATTTAAAGTCACTTGAAATTATAGATAATACTGTATACAAACTTCTGCGTTGTTAAAAACACGCGTTCACTTAGGTGTAGGTACCTACTTAGTTAAGCAACGCTTGCCGAGGTTGGTCCGTGGGTGGGTTATCAAATAGTTTAAAAAAAGTATAGCCTATGTTAAATTCAGTTGATATAGATGTGAATCTGAGAAAATAATTTATACAACGTGTAACGGAAACCCCATATTTATCCAAAAGGGCTGAAGACAACATCTGGTATGGAGTCTCTATGCAAAGTTTCAGCTCAAAATAAGTGACTCACAGAATTGACCCCAAATTATTGGTTTCATATGTTTCTTGAATACCAGTAATAACAAACGTGTCACAGCACTATGAGGGTCATCACTTTCCACGTCACTTGCCAATAAAACGATAATTCTCTTCGTTCTTCTTAATTTGAAAAATTTGGTCTCTGGTATCAATGTATTGAAATTTATAATATGCTCCACACATGTACACATAGGATTAGAAAACCCTTGCCATATCGTTTATTGTCATCCAAAGAAGCCGAGCACTTGGTATGTATATAGCCTTTAAATTACACGTTGTAGAATCCTACTAGCATTTAAGTTTGGATATTTGATTGTTTTGTTTTTATAAATCAGGCCACAGAGACCCGACAGCAAGCAAATTAGACTTACTTGAAACATTTGTGTAATTAGGTATCTCGGTAGAAAATTGCCGCAACCCATGTCGATTATGGGTGGAGTCTAAATAACACACGCTAAGGCAGACTTTGGTTTTTGCCTGGCCTTCTCGATCAAATCTATAAGACTAAGAGGCCATGATAGAAAATCGTTGCGAAAAAATACACTATAATCCACGCATGGTGAAAATAAATCGTTTGTGATTTAAAATTACACATCTGAAATCGATAGCAAAACTTTAAGTAGTCATCCGAAAATAACCAAAAAGCTTTATTAGGATGTAAAAAATTTTATTATTTTATGAAGTACAAGAAAATAATCTATTAAAAGTCTCAATACTGGCAATAAGATGAACCCATTAATGTTTAGTTTTAATCTTCTTCTTCAAAATTCTTTTACGTAAAATTATGTATGTAGTACATAATGGTTATTTTCTTAATAAATACATGTTCCGATGTACACTCCCGTCTTTCGTGGAACAGTATTAATTGTCTTTGGTCTCCGCTACTTCGCAGGCGACAATAAATCTTAGTGCGCGTATGACTTGTTAAGATAAGATATTTTATTTTACAAATGTGGGTAGTACAATAACATAATTATGTGGTGGTGTAAAGACACAATGTGGGCTCAGCCATAATTCATGCAAATATACAAAACACCAGTTAAATTAACAAAACTAATTCAATAATAAAATATATCAATTGTCAAAGGCACTGGCTATCCCAGAAAGGAGTAAGGGCAGAGGAAGACCGCCAGCCACGTGGTGGACAACTGCTACCAAGGATATATGGAGCGAGACCAGCTGAGAGCACAAACAACCTAGGACAGAGTGTCCTGGCCTGGCGCCTTAAAGCGAGGAGAGCCGACTCCAGGTAAAGGGAGCATGTGTGTAAGGAGAAGAGAAGATTAATTAAATCAAAAGTTAAAAATAAAATTCACAGAACAAAACTGAAAAATTGTTATTCTTAAAGAACCTATTTGTCATTACCGTTTACGATTTTATTTCGCACTTTATCGATCGGAACGATCAAATTTCGTAGTGCACGCTTAGCCTTAGGATTACAAATTCTTGATCCTAAAAGAAGAACCAGGGCAAGGCCCTACTGTAACTACATGAAATACGACACCGTATCGTTCGCACTGACTTTTTTGATCCAAATCGAACTGGCACCCGTCAAGGCTGAGGAATTTGATCCAATCATATTGCTCTTAAGAGTTGGCCTAATTTGTCTCAATGGTAAAACGTAAACATTCATTAACAGTTGTTATAGTAACTGGACACGAGACGATATGAATAATAATAGCTTTATGGTATCTACGTAGCACTGTTATTAGCTAGGTACATATCATAGACTCTGTCCGCCAACCAAGTGATCCCTGGTAAGACGGACGGCTTAGCGAGGCTCAGAGGCTTCTGACTTCAGATTTCAGGCTTCTGATGTACCAACTGTTGAGATATATTTACAAACAATTACAAACGGTTTACCGCGATAATTGATATAAGGGTTTGTGGTATGAAACGTATTTGTAACCCATCGATCTCGGAATACTTTACCTCGCAGATCAACCCGTACGGCTGTAGTCTAAACTTCTAAGAATTCTAATTCCTTACTAATTTTAAAAGGTGAATAAAAACATTTATTTAGGACAGTATCAATGATTTAAGAAGTGTTTTGGCAAATTCTCTCTCATAAAGATAATAATATAGGACAACTATCTTCATTAGAATTTTGCAAGTCACAAAGTAACACTCACAGACACCTTAGTTTACTGACTCAACATACTACTTACATACTAATTGCCTGCTTATGTAAATGAAGGCACACTTAATTATTCCAATTTACATTTTAAGGAAGACTTTTTAGTTATCTCTTTTACACAGTTATAGCAGTTCTAAAAGTCTTTGGCAAGACCCGTAAACCTAAACACTAGAATATTTTAACTGGCTGGCAACACTGGTGACAGGTCGTGAAAAAACGGTCTGTTAGTTAAATTTTTAATAAATATTCTTTAATTGTGTAGTAACTAGTTTTAGATGTGTTATTTATCTTAGATTAAATGTATAAAGTGACTCAGTCAGTGTTTTTGCCGTGTTTTTGTTGAAAAAACTTCAAAAATCCATAAAACAATAACTTTTGTACGTGGACCGGCTGTCAGTTTGGATTTGAAATCACCAAACCCGGGGAGTATATTTTTTCATATTATTATTACCTATATACACTTCTCAACACCTTTAAATACTGCTCAGATATCTGAGCTACGTCCAGCACACATTGGCACCGTTTATGTCTCCTTTTGCTTGACAAACTGTGGAAGCAAAATCGATGACGAAAACATCCGCCCCAGACAAAAGTTACACTGCATATTTACTATACATTATTACTGTTACATTTTCACTATTATATTCTCATTAATCATCTATTAACTTCATTTAAACCAGTAACTTTGTCTATTGTAAAAGCAAGAAACCCATGTATAACATTACATACTATTTATTATTTAAGCTAGACCAATAACTTTGTCTAAGCAAATGACTTTCTTAGAAAACCAATAAGTAATGTGTTAGTTATATAGTATACATGTAATAAACATAAATAAGAAGTTAATAGTAGTATAATTTTCTCTTTTTTCTGCTACCTACTTTCTAATTCATTGTACCTACTTTAAAAAAAAAAAAAAAAAAATTGTCTGTTATTCTTTTGGTTTTTCATTTAATTTCAATCCTTAGTTGTTTTCCTTCTAACATCTACTGTTCTAAACTTCCTTAGTATATCCCCAAAATACTCAGTTGATTCTTGTCACATTCCAGGAGCGGTTTGGTCAACTTTTTCAATATGATGACCCGCGGAGATACTGTACGTGACATGAATATCAAACTGATTGCTGCACTGAAGGAGCTTGAGGTCTCAAAGAAGACCTGCAGTGACCTGCTGCAAGAAAGAGAAGAAAGCGAGGTGGAAGTCAGGAAGTTAGTCAACAAAAACACAGAACTGAAGAGACAGCTCGTGGAACTTCACACCCAGCACATGGACATACTGGACCAGCATCACCATCTCCGCAATCTAATGTCTGAATTTCAAGAATGCAGTGACACACATGATCAGGCACTGAAACGTATATCAGGACTTGAAGCGGAATTATACAAGGCTCATAGCACAATATCTAATATAGAAACCTTGAGAGCCAGTGAACAATTGGCCAACACAAACAGCCTTTTTGACGAGCTGGTGGGTAGTGGATCCGGACTAGAATGTAAGAAGCCCACCTGTACCATAGACTTAACTGGGGACGATACATTAACAAACTGTCCTGTTTTAGGTAGTCACAACAAAATAAGGAAGTATATTAAAATTAATAGAAACATTAAAAAGTACAAGAAACTTTTAAAATCAAGAAGTGTGTATAAATATAACATTGAACTTAGAAAGCAGCGTGTTATCCTAAACAACCAATTAAAGGAATGTAGTTGCATGCTGGATAGTCAAAGAAAAATGTATGATATTGACATAAATAACCTTCAGAAGGAATTATTGAGTAGGGAAAATACACTAAGGGATATTTTTTGTAAGTATGAGTCTAGCCAAAAAATGTTAAATGAGCGCATGCAGGAGGCATGTGACCTGGTGGACTTGGTTAAGCACAACGCAGAGAGGTATGAGTCATTGACTAATGACCTCACCTGTAGTTGTGCTTCAAATCACCCGGCCATCATGTTACCACAGATTATTCCTGCATCCTCACACATTTTACCTCATACTTTGGAAACCACAAGCCCAGCTCAAAGTAACATTTTAGTTTATTCAGATAGATTAGGCACAGGTTTTGGCTCACTATTAAATAATTATTGTGATCATACTATAGTAAGTCATTGTTACCATAACCTGCATTTCACTGAGCTTATTCATAAAATTACACAATCAAATTTGAATGAGCAGACTACAGTCATTCTTTTATTTGGAAACAGCCTTAATGTGACAAAACAGGACATTGTTAATGGTATTGGCACCCTCCTTAAATTAAAATTAGGCAAATTAATGTTATGTGCATTGCCTTATTCTAATAATTTGACATGTATAGAAAATGAATATATTTTTAGACTTAATAATTTGATGCATATGTTAGTATGCCGTCATAGTGACCATTTATTGTATTTTGATACTAACAATTTTGTTAGAGATTTTGTTTTGATTCGGGAATATATGTATCTTCCCAAAAAAAGTCGACATTTATTGGCTACTTTGTTAGCGTACAATATACACTCATTTATTGATAATTTTACTGATCCTAGGTTAAGTGAATATTCAGTATTATCTAGGGTATCTAATAATACTGAAATTAATTATTGCATTGACAGTTTACATAACTCAACCAATTGCTTGGTTGCAAACAATTTTACTACGGAGAATTTAAATTAGAAATTTTGACAACAGAGGGAATCTCTAGCAGTAATGAACTTTTAAACTGCAAAGAGGACACAAATATAGTTTTAAAATCAATAAATACTATTAACCTGGTACATCAAAATATTCAAGGATTTTTAAACAAAGATTTAGAAGTAGAGTTTTTTCTTAATTTTAACAATATTGATATTCTTTGCCTAACTGAACATTGGCTTCAAAGCCATCAATTTATTTTCAATTATAATAATTACCAGGTTGGTAGTTCTTTCAGCAGAGTGAATGCTATACATGGTGGCTCTTTAATATTAATAAGTAATAATCTTAAATTCAAGAACCGAATGGATATTGTGAGCCTCTCTGTTGAACGATCTATTGAAATAGCCTGTATTGAATTGGAGCAGTTTATTATATTAAGTGTGTACAGACCACCTTCAGGATTGTACGATTGCTTTGAAAAAGTAATGGATGAAGTTTTGCATAAAATCTGTAACTCGAGTAAATATGTCATTGTTTGTGGTGATTTTAATGTTAATTTATTAGAAAATTCTGGTTTGAGCACTAACATTATTAGTTTATTCCAATCATACAATCTTGTAAACCTATTTATGGAGCCCACTAGAATAACTCCTACTAGTGCCACTTGCTTAGATAATATTTTTACGGATGTTGTACCGACTCACAAAAAAATAATTAATTTAATAGACTCTGATCATTGTGGGCAATTAATTACTTTACCAAAAAAAGTCAATAAAATGTTAAAAAAGAATATCACTGTAAATCCAAAAACTAAATATCGCCTGGAAGCATTCAAAACTAAACTCTTAAATAAAATGCCCTGTTTGTTAACTAATGAGGACCCTAATAAACATTATAATGATTTTTTCAAAATATATTGCCAACAATTCGATAACACATTTATTCCCAAAATTGCTTCAGTAAATAGTAACACTTCTTTCAGTGACTGGGCCACCACTGGTATTTATAAAAGTAGAAATCGGCTTTATGAACTCTATGAGGAGCGGACTTACACTAACTCGGTAGAATTTAATTTATATGTTAAGAACTACTCTAAATTATTTAAAAAAGTCTGTTATATTGCCAAGTCTCGCTACTTGAGTTCTAAAATTAAAAATAGTAGTAATGTAATTAAAACGACTTGGGATATTATAAAAAGCGAAACGGGAAGGTCTTGCAACCGAAATATTGATTACACCCTCACTATTGATGATAATATAATAACATTAGATTCGCAAGTCGCCACAGAATTTGAAAATTTTTTCACTGACATTCCCGTATCGACAACCAAGTCGCTAAAATCATCTCCCATTGCTGCAGAAACATTACTTAAAAAAAATGTGCCAGTTTGTAGTTCAGAGTTTAAATTCCAACATGTTACTTCTAATGACATCATCAAAACTTTTAATTCTTTGAATATTAAAAAGACTGCAGACCTGTGGGGTAATTCTGTTGAAGTTACTAAGTCAATTATACACATTATTGCTCCTACATTAGCTGTTATATTTAATAATTGTATTGATTGCGGTGAGTTTCCTGATCTAATGAAATATAGTAAAATAATCCCACTATTTAAATCGGGTAGCACATCTGACCCTACTAATTATAGACCTATTTCTGTACTGCCCACTTTCAGTAAAATTTTTGAGAAAATTATTTTAATGCAGATGCAAAGATATTTTAATAAACACAAATTGCTACATAATAAACAATTTGGTTTTACAAAGGGTCGTTCAACAACTGATGCCGGTGTTGAACTTTTAGGACACATTTATAATGCATGGGAAGATAAATGCGATGCGTTGGGCATTTTTTGCGATTTGTCTAAGGCGTTTGACTGTGTTCCCCATGAGACATTAATCAGGAAACTGCACCACTACGGATTCCGGGACTCCTCTCTGAATCTTTTAACCTCATACTTGAGTGAAAGGATTCAGAGAGTCGATGTGAACGGCAAAAGATCGCCGGGATCTGTGGTCAAGATGGGGGTCCCCCAAGGCTCAATTTTAGGTCCCTTTTTGTTTCTTATTTATATAAATGATTTGCCGTACCTGATCAAAAATCATGACATAGTGTTATTCGCTGACGATACTTCTCTTTTATTTAAAATTAAACGTCAACAGCAGGTTACTGAAGAAGTAAACAGAGCCCTTGCGACTGTAGTTAGCTGGTTTAATGTTAATAATCTTCTTCTTAATGAGAAAAAAACCAAATGCCTAAAATTTACGTTACCTCATGTTAGACAAGTGAATACTAGTGTATCAATAAAGGGCGAAATATTGAAACCCGAAGATACCACAGTATTCTTGGGCATAACTTTGGATGCGAAGCTTCAGTGGGGCCCCCATATAGATAAATTGTCAAAAAAGTTAAGTTCTGCAGCATATGCCGTTAGAAAAATACGTGGATTAACTGATATCGAAACAGCACGTTTAGTCTACTTTAGTTACTTTCACAGTGTGATGTCATACGGCATTTTACTTTGGGGAAATGCTGCCGACATTCACACAATATTTGTATTACAAAAAAGGGCCATTCGTGCAATTTATAAATTAAGTCCTAAGCACTCCTTAAGAGACAAATTTAAAGAGATTAATATTATGACTGTGCCATCTCAGTATATTTATGAGAATCTCTTGTATGCACACAAAAATATTAATCTGTTTAAAAAATACAGTGATATTCATAGTGTAAATACAAGGAACAAAGACAAATATGTCATTCCTAAAACAAGGTTGAAAAAAATAGGTGGTTCGTTTAGATGCCAATGTATACGTTTTTATAATAAAATTCCTAGCCATATTCAAGAACTAAGTATTCATAAATTCAAATTGTTTATAAAACGTAAGCTATGTCAGAAAGCTTTTTACAGTGTTAAAGATTATATTGAGGACAAGAAGGCTTGGGAATGAGATGCTCCAGTGATATACGTGTGCCTTTTTTATTTCTTTTTAAAATTATGATTGATGATTTATTTTTGATTAATTAAAATTTTGCTTTCTCAAGTATTGTATATACCTATTAATTTTTGTTTTGTTTGTTGTTTTTTTATTTTTATATTGTTGTTTTTTTTTTATATATATATAATTATTTCATTATTGTAAATGTGAGGACGATGTAGGTTATTCTTTCTTCATTGTTTTTGCTTTCACTATAATTTATTTAATGATGTCAAGCAGTTTGAGTACTTGTATGGCCTACCCAAAGGTCCTTACTTTGGTATTGTTCGTCAAATTGTTGAGCTCCTTAAGTTCTAAGTTGAGCTACACGATAACTGACAAATGCTTGCACTGTCTGGACAGGTCCGCTCAAATTTGCGTGGTTATTTCCTCAAAAGAATACCACAGACATGAACCTACATGCTTCTCATATACAAATACAAATTGTCTGGACTTTAAAAGAGACTATGACCTCTGAGTTTGTTTCGGTGTTTCTTCTCAGAGTAGTCAGTTAGGAAATACCGGCCTCATCTAGCTAAACTTAACACGCAAAAAAACATGACGTGTAAAAGTGTTATTTATAACCAATTTACAAAATAAATATTTCATTTCATTTCATTTCATTTCATATGACAAAGGAGTAGAAATATGACAATGTGTTTCATAATCTAGGAATAATGGAATAAATTAGTAATACAATATTGAACTATTAACACAGTAACGGGTGTGGATAAAGAATTATATTTGTAGTTTATCGATGTTTCTTCAGTGCAGTGTAAACTGTTTTAAATTACGTCTAACCCCATTTTGTTCAAAAGACCGATAATTAATATTTTGTGTTTGGTATCTTGATTTGCTTCCGTTGGTCATTGAACATTATGATTTAGGTACGACATTCAACTATGTAACCTTTGTGGCTGTTCTCATAACAAAATATGCTGTTTATAATAATCGGTAAGTACACTGACTCCTTCTCAGGTTTCCGTTTATTCTGCTACACGTTGTATAGATATCTATTGTTTTATTGAAAAAGGTTTATAAGCTTGGATAAGTCAAAAACAAGAAGATTAGTCACTAAAATAGAGATATAATATATTCATCAGTCAGTCCTATAAAACATCAAGAGTTTGTTAGTAAGATGTAAATAAAATAATCCATCAAAGCTTCTTTGTTTTTTTTTTAAAGATATGCCAAGCGCTATGTAACCTGCATACTCTAAGCTGCAGTTGCATCACAGCACTTAAGACAAAACCTCTTTGTTTACAGCTCTTTTCTTGAGTTTTAAGTGTGCGAACGTTGGAACGTTTTTATTTGTAGATATTTGTACATTCTACAGTTGTGAGAAAATAGTTCTAAACCGAGTAACTAATTGTATGGTAGCTTTCTAAATGGTTGTATTATGTTGTTAATTGATTTCTTTTATGAAAGCGTTCTACTAGGTCTAGTGTAGGAATTGTTTGTACTGTATGTGTCTTGATAGCCTTGGCATGCTTAATTTCACTGCTGGCTGAGTATAGCTGGTAGCAACATTCTCTGGAGAGAGCTCTTGTCGTTGCTATGATAAGGATTCAAAAACAGACAAGAACTTATCGAGGAGCACTTAATGCTCAAATATGATTTTCGAAAAAAAATTAATTGCTCAGCCGTTTCAGATACAGCTTTCAATCCCGGAATACCGAGATCTCGATATGACGGAATCCTGCAACATTTTCCAATCCCGCATATTACGGTCGTGGGATATGCGGGATATGTGGGACAGAAGCATGCACACTACTTCTCACTAGCGCGATCACTCTTTGACATAGATGACGTTGCAACTGGAGTTTAGAAATTATACAGGGTGGGCCATATGAGTGTTAGCGATTTGATTCTTCAATTTCTCGGAAACGCGTGGCGCGGGGCGGCGGGGGGATATGGTGTTAGCTGCGCCACTTTCTGGAAATTTATTAATTTAGTCGCCATGGAGCCGTACACGGGAGCGCAGCGTGCATTTTGTGTTCGAGCGTATTATGAAAAGAATAAATCAGTGATTACTGCACGACGTTTGTATCGACATGGTGAAGTTCCAAGCGCCAATGTGATACGGAAATGGATCAGAATATTCGAAACAACCAGCTCAACAGTACCAATTACGGCTCGTGGGCGCCCAGTTTCTGCAAGATCAGCCGACATTGTGGAGCGTGTTCGTGTTTTAGTTCAGCAAAATCCGCAACAGTCAACACGTAAGAGAAGTCAGTCTTTGGACATCAAAAGAACGACTTTGCGACGAATTTTGAAGCGTGATTTGCATTTGAAGGCTTATAAGATTCAGATAGTTCAAGAATTAAAACCAGATAATGCCAATAACCGACTTAACTTTGTCAATTTGATGCTCGAGCGGTTCGACAATTTCAACAACATGATGTTTATAAGGCCAATTTTCACCTTAATGGCCATGTGAACAAGCAAAATTGTCGGTTCTGGTCCGAGACTAATCCCCGACGCTTGCACGAATGTCCACTTCATAGTCCTAAGCTTGTCGTGTGGGCTGCTGGGACAACGTCAACCAGTATTATTGGGCCATACTTTTTTGAGGGCGAAAGAGGGCAAGCGATGACGGTTAGAGCTAACAATTATTGCAACATGATAACAGACTTTTTGGTGCCAGCTTTGCAAGAACTTCAAGGCAATACCTCGAGGATGTGGTTTCAACAGGATGGGGCCACATGTCATACGGCTAGGGTATCCATAGAGCTGCTGAAAAATGTTTTTCCCGGAAAACTCATGTCGAAAAGGGGGGATATTGAATGGCCACCACGTAGCCCCAATCTCTCTCCATGCGATTATTTTCTATGGGGCTACCTCAAATCGGTAGTCTACGAGAATAATCCGACCAATTTAGAGCAGGTGAAGAGGAATATTATTCAGGAAAGTAACAAAATACCGAGAACAACTTTTCAACGTGTTTTCCAAAATTTGCGACTTCGGTTTCAAGAATGCCAAGCAGCCGAGGGAAGTCATTTGGACAACATTATTTTTAGGTCTTAAAAATTCCTGTTTCTACTTTTTAAAAATACAATTATATTTTTGTTATGTTTCGTAGTTCTTTTTAATTGAATATTGAAACCACCACCCACCCTGTACTTCATAAAACATAGCTTGATGACTGCGACAGCTGTCAGTTGAATCACGCCTGAATTTTACAATAGTACAGACTGGTACAGACAGTACCTGTCAATGTCATACTTTATGGGCATGCCAACCTAATAAGTGATGGGTGATGATTCATCGCGACCACAGACTATAAATTATCGATATTTTAAATAAAACTTAATTTAAAATTAATTTATGTTTTAATTTTATTGTATACGAGCTGCATGCAACCCAGTTCGTAATCCGTTAAGAACACTATAATTATGTTAATAGCTTTTGCCCGCGACTTCGTTCGTGTGGGAGGTTTTTCCCGCGTAATTCCCGATCCCGTGGAAATTCCGGGATAAAAACTATCTTATGTCCTTCCCAAGGTCCTAAAATATTCCCATGCCAAATTTCATCTAAATCAGTTTAGCGGTTTTGGCGTGAAAAGGTAACACACAGACAGACAGAGTTACTTTCACATTTATAATATTAGTATGGATTTTAATATGATAAAATTATTTACATTTGTACATACTTGATCTAAAATAATAGTGAGTAAATAATATCCAATTTTTAGCGATTCAGAAAATGATTCAGATATGAATTTGGGGTGTACTCCTTTAAGAGAATAAATACATTTTATATTAAAATATTCGTTTAATTTAGTAACGTTTGTAATTAAATTAAACCCGAGTACATGTTACATTAGCATCGATAATAGTGAGAAACGTCAATAATTTCTATCGACAATTTTTTATATCCTGACAAACTTAGGAATGTCCGTTTGACATACATATGTCGCAGAGATTAAGCTATCTTTTATGCAGTCTGTATAGTTTGTCAGTATGTTATGTTCGTTGCCCGTCTCCAGTTCGAAAAACACTTGAATCTATCATTAAAAAAAACCCTAGTCTCCCACAGGAGTAGGCACTAGCCTACAAAGCCTACCCTTTAACCATAAAACGCCACCAGATACGATCCCCACATACCAACTAAACAAAGAAAACAGACTCATAAATTTGCAAAACTCTCTTGTTGATCTAGAATCCTAGTATTGTGTTTCTAATCAGCTACAACCAAACAACAGCACAAAACAAGTTCTGTGATTCATGCGCTTAATTTCAATTTTATGATTCCCCGTAACCATGAACGTGTAGTAAAACAATTTTAAATTTTACAACGCCCATAGCTCTCTAAAATGGGCGATTAATATAACGCGCGTTAAAAACTGGGTCATACGTGAAGGAACAATCTTACAGTACAATAACCAGCAACCGCAGCATAAATATTTAGGATAGGTTTAGAACCGTCTGTTGTATGGCCATCAGCAGTATGCCCAGAAATATGAATTACACTAAACAAATGCTCGAAGCGATATAAAAAGATCGATAGCAAAGGGTAAGTACGCAACACGTTTCTGATCATAATTGTTAAAATAAAGAATTCGAATCCATATTAGTATTAATAAATGTCAGTCAATTTCTTGCCAAATATAAAAAATATCAACCTAAAAGTAATATAATAAGTAATTTTTAAGTTGTGTTATGTACTAATATATAATTCGTTTCAATTTATTTATTATTTAATTGTAAAAGACATTTTGATTTTGTAATTAAAATATATGTAAGTAAAGGACTACTTTTACAAAATTCTTTTTTATCTATGACCTGCCTGATTACGATTTGTGTATATGTATATATTTTGTTCCGAGAGAGTTTCGGAGATCCTACATCAATCACTATATGATTGATGTAATGTAGTGTGTTGGTATGATGATGAGATTTTCTCGCGTTTCCACTGGTTTGAAAAAATTTTTCAACACAAAATGTAGCCAGTAATGTAATGTACTCAGTGATCAAACTATTTTTAAAATCAGATAAGCAGTTTTAAGGTTTACATCACCTACATACAAACTTATATTATCCCTTTTATTACTGTCATTGATTTACTAAATCTGCATTTGAAGTGATCTACATCATATAGCTGCCATCACTATAAAGAAGGAAATTAGTTGACACAGAAAATTATGATTAGGCTGGCCAACGTCATGAACATAAATCACTTGGAACTTTACTAGAGGCACTCCCTAACTCCGGTGGTATGGAGCTGCCGGAACGAGAGACAAATATTTACACGGCCTTCAGATTGTTTCATGGATAGACGTTTTAGTGAGTTTGCTTGCTGTAAACTTTGTAAGTAAAAGGTTCCAAGACCTAAGGTAATATTGAGTCCATTGAAAATTGAAAAATCGCTACCTCAGACAGGTTGAAACATAATACCTACTTACAACAAATAACTGCTTCTTTTTTCAAAATAAGAAGGAGGTTCTGAATTCGTATGTATATTTTTTTTATTGTACATATTATCCAACAGAAATGAGCGGACTTGCGTAGCCTTTCAAACCTATTCATTTGGCTTGGCACCGACTTCAAGTCTTCTAGCAGATCAGCCCTTATTATAAACGAAATTAGATATCCAATGAAAGTCTTATGCGCATTTTTTTTTCTTTAAATTAAACATATAATACCTATGTTCTTATTTTTAATTTTCAGTTTTGTTCTGTTTTGAAGTAAGTTTGATATTTTTCTCTTCTCTCGCTTCTCTTTAGTGCCTTACTATTTATTTTATTTTTTTACAGACGGTTATATGCTTTTTTCTTATAAATATCTTCGTAGCAGCCAAACTAAGTTGACACACTGCTTGCAGAAATAAATGTAAGAAAATACAGTTGATGAAAAAACTATCTACAGCGTTAGCTAGCAATACGAAGTCTGGCACACAACAGAGATAACCCATTAAACCAATTTAAAATAACACATCATTGCTTTCAGACAAATAGATCTTATCCCATATCCGTACACAAATAGACAAGCAGTGAACCGGAAACAGAACTGGGTTGGTTCCCACTACATGACGCGACACATTTCCCACCAAGCAAGCAAATGAAACAAGGAAATTAATGTTCTTTACACACTGCTCCAGAAAGGGAGGAACTGCTCCTAATTCTCCTAATAGTGTTTCTCTAATTAGTGCAGTGTTCGGATTACATGCCAGGCAGGCATGAACGGTAGACAATTGAGATGAGATACACCATCTTTTGTTGTTAAGAAATAATGCGGAAGAAAAAAGGGCATATTATAAATGTAAAAGTCTATCTATATGTTACGCTTTCACAGCCAAACTGATAAATCCTTTTTTTTTATTTAACATTTTTACTTTGAATAATTAACCTCTTAGAGGCTGAAATTAGTATGAATCATCGTGCGAAAGAACTCACAGGCCCGCGAAATCGATTCAGAAGCCGATTCTGAACCAACTACTTCCAGGAATTGCTGTTACACGTTGTATAAACAAACTTGACTCCACTGGATAAATTAAAGAATGAAAAGTTACAAAATAAAAAGTATTTGACATAACAAAAACAGTATTCAGTGTTCACTACCAGCTTTTTTTTTTTTTTTTTTTTTTGTGTGGCATCTCGCAGGTCAACCTCTGAGGTTGTCGGCTGCTTAACCGGGCTTGCCTGTGGTTGCCTTAATTAATAAATTAATTAAAGCCTCCAGCCAGGGCTTATTAGAAAACTTACAAACTAGGCGACTACACGCTAAGGGCACCCCCTGTGGGGTACGGACCTCGGCTTAGGGCGTCGCAGTGGGAGGGCAGCTAGGGACAGGCTGGATCATATCATTTTTATTATTAATAAAGGAATTTAAAGCTACTGGCTCAGCGTCGCGGGCTGGCTCTGGCAAGGGTCGGGGCGGACTATTACGGGGACGTCGCGGCGGGCCTCGGCGGCGAGGACGGAAGGACGGTCGGTTTTTGTTTTTGTGTGCCACTGTACTTGTTTCCCTACGGCTCTCTTGGAGCAGGGTGATTGCGTCATCGGGAGTGTCAAGGGTATGCCTTGGTCGGCGAATCTTAGAGATACGCGAGGGTTCGTATTGGGCGGCCGATACGATAAGGGGATTCCTATGTTGGATTGCAGTATCAAAGAAACGCTTGGAGACACGTTTCATGAACTGCTGGATGGTGGGCATCTTGAGGTCTACGTGAAGAAGCTCATTTCGAACATAAAAGGGGGCTCCCGTGACTCTACGGAGGAATCGGTTTTGAAGGGTCTGCATCTTGTGGAGGAGGTAGGGCTTTGCGTGTGCGAAAACAACGCAGGCGTAGGTCATGATGGGACGGATGACCGCGGTGAAAATACGCAGCTTGCACCTGAGTGATAACTTGCTGCGGGAGCTAAGAATGAAGTGGAGCCTACCTAGAGCGAAAGCGGCGCGCGAACGTGCCTGCTTTATGTGCTCAGCGAAGGAAAGGTGTTTATCGAGGACCACGCCTAAGTATTTGGCTTGCTTTTCCCAGGGGATCGGCTTGCCGTACATGGTAATCGGACGGGGGGAGGGTGGGTTTATCCGCGGCTTAGAAAAGAGGACTGCCTGGCTTTTGTCTGGATTGACTTCGATTCTCCATTTCCGGAACCACTTGGCCAGAGTGTTTGCGGAAGTTTGGAGAGTGCGAGCGATGGCATCGGGTTTAAGACCGGTATAATAGATAGCCGTATCGTCGGCAAATAGGGCTAGCTGAGTATTTTTATGCTTGGGGATATCGCTAGTGAATAGCGTGAAAACGAGGGGGGATAGTACGGAGCCTTGAGGAACTCCTGCGCGAATGGGATGGGGGGAGGAAAGCTCCCCCTCAATTCGGTAACGAAAGGTGCGATTCGATAAAAAGTCCCGTAGGATGAGCACGAGACGGTCAGGCACGCCGAGTTGGTATAGCTTATAGATTAAGCCATTGTGCCAGACTTTGTCGAACGCTTTCGCTATGTCGAAGAATAAGGCTCCCGTTATTGCGCCCCGTTGGAAGCCGGCGCTGACGTGTTCTATGATGCGGTGGACTTGTTGGATACATGAGTGTTCGGTTCTAAATCCAAACTGCTCATTGGGTATAAGACTCTTTGCTTCGGCAAAATCTTTGAGCCGCTTATATATAAGCCTTTCATAGATTTTACCATGGACGTTGAGTAAGCTAATGGGACGGTAGCTAGACGGGTCAGACTTGGGCTTGCCTGGTTTGGGAATACCTATGACGGTGGCCTGTTTCCAGGTTGCGGGGAACATATTATTGCTCAATGCACCATTGAAGATGGCAGTCATTAGCACTATAAGCTGGGCGGGGAAAAGTTTGAAAACCCTATTGGTGATGCCGTCGGAGCCAGGGGCTTTTCGCGGTTGGAGACTTTTAATGATATCCTGGACCTCATCAGGAGTGATGGGGGCCAGTGGATTATCGGGATCTTCGACGGGCGGAAGGGAAGTTCTACGTTCGACTTCGGCGTTCACCATATCGAGGTGGGCTTGGTCTACTGGTTGAGAGCTGGGAGAACACTGGGACTCTAGGCTGTCGGCTAGGCATTCTGCTTTTTCAGAGTTATCGAAGGCGACACTCTTATCGGGACGAATGAGAGGAGGCATTGTGGCCTCTTCAGTGGATCGTAACTTCCTCTGAAGCTGCCAGAAGGCAAGATGGGTGGGCTCAAGTTCGCTCAGCATCTTGTCCCAGCTCGCATTACGCTGCTCGGTAATGCGTTTCCTTACAGCACGCTGTAAGTTGCGCATGTGAGCTTTGTTTGCGGCGCAGGGAAAAGCGCTGTACGCACGGATGGCTGCGTTCTTCTCGGTTATCAGATTCCGTACATCGTCCGGGAGTTTCCAGCGGTGGTCTTCCACTACAGGAACTTCCCTTGAACAATCGTTCAAGACGGATTGTACGTGATTTGTAAGCGAGTCGATCGCCGCCGTCGTGTCAGCGACTGAGACTATGTGGTCAGGAATGGTGTCCAATTGAGGCGACGTGGTGGATTTCAGTTTTTCACTTACTTTCCTCCAGTCAGTGATCAATTGGGTCGGAGGAGGTTGGGTAGGATCATGGTTACCCGAGCGGGAACCTAGGTGTAGGATAACGGGACGGTGATCCGAGTTGAGCTCGTGAAGCGCTTCTATGGAGTGTAAACGGAGGTTTACATTCTTTAGGAGCGCCACATCGAGGACATCGGGGTTATGGTTGGGGTCGTGTGGGTAGTGGGTGGGAGTCATCGGAGCGATGACGTCGTAGTTTAGGGTCGCGCCTAGGTTATACACGATTCTGCCTCTGGCATTTGTCGTGTTGCTGTTCCAAGCGGGGTGTTTGGCGTTGAGATCGCCCGCTAGTAAGACGGAGTCACTCAGGCCGAAGAGAGTCGTGAGATCGCTGGTGAGCGTGATAGGATCGTCTGAAGCAAGAGACGCGACCGATGGTGGGGGATGGTAGGCAGAGATGATGGTTATCGGAGGATGACCAGTCATGCCTAGTCGACAGGCAGAGTACTCTAGGTGAGAGAGAGGCGCGGGTGGGGTCAGAGGGATGCAGTATAACTCCTTTCTATAATAAATAAGGGTACCGCCGCCGTGGCAACGTGTTCTGTCATTGCGAACTAGACGGTAATTCGCAATTTTGGGATCAGCGCGGTGGGGTTTCAAAAGGGTCTCCTGTATAAGAAGGACGTCTAATTGGTGGTCGCGGAGGAATTTAGTTATTTCGGCGCGTTGGTTGAAAATGCCATTGGCGTTGAAAAAACCTAATTTGAGGGATCGAGGTCTAGTGTGGTTTGTGCGTTGGGAATCCATTGGATCAGTCCATCGCATCCATCTGGTCGAGACCTAACACCACATCACTGTGTGTGCTGAATATTTGGCTGTACATTGCCGTCGTAATTTTGCCGTTATTCTGCTGTTCGGCAGCCAGAAGGGCATCGCGGAGAGATCTGGCTTGGCGGGTCATAAATAACCTATAATGGCGCAGTATAGTCTGGGCGCAAGCCTCGCCGTGCGCGACGGGTGAGGGATTGGGCGGTTGTTTGACTGCAGGAGCAGCAGTGGTTTGAGGCGCGGGTTTGTGACTGGCTGTGGGCTCTGTAGCCACGGCTATAGGCAGGATCTGCGCTGCGATGGGTATATCCATCAGTGCCTGCAAAGGTTTGGCAGGGGCCAAGGAGGGAAAGGCTTTTTCTTGGTTTAGCCTGTTCCACGGGGACGGTCTCTGAGGAGCGAGACGTTGGGGAATTTGAGAAGAAGGTGCCTCTCTCTGTTGGCGGGCGTTGGCGCGCTTCGCTAATTTAGGAGCGAGTTTGGGGGCTTTGGGACAGCCGCGGTAGTTTGCCGGGTGACCGGTCTGGCCGCAGAGAACGCAGCTGGGTGGTTCCGAACAGAGGGTTCGGTCTTTAGGCCGTGGGCAGTCCGCAGTGCTATGCTCGCCCAGACACTTGACGCATCTGGGAGTCGCATAGCAGTTGCTCTGCGCATGGCCATACAGTTGGCAACGGTGGCATTGTCCCACTGTTGCGGTTTTGTAGGGCTTTTCTATTGAGATACCGGATAGGGAGCAAATAGACTTAATCTTAAATATTGGGTGATGACCTTCGGTTGGTTCACAAATGACAAGAACCATGTCGTACAACTCACCGCCTCTCGCTTTATGTAAGCGATGGACGGCGATCACTGGTATACCTTGATCGGCAAGGTCGTCTTTAATATCCTGTACTGGGATTTCTTTAGGGACACGTTTAATAATAACACGAGTGGGCGTGTCCTCGGGGAAGGAGAAAGTGTGAAAGGAAATATTCCTTTCACGGAGGGCGCGATATAATTCCCTATAGTCGTTCGACGTAGGGACGGTGACTTTAATGCCATTTTGGCAGGCACGGGCGTTTGTGTAGTTGATCTTTCGATCAACACACATCTTAGACATATCAGTCCATTTCCCCTTGTCCTGGATGTAAAAGGGGGGCGGAGGGCGTTGCTTCCTTTGGGTTGAGGAAGTTTGGGCTATCGGGCTGGGGGGACGACTATCCTGCGCGCGAGTGGAGGTCGTTGGGACGGGGCTAGCGGGTCGTACGGGCGTTTGAGTTGGGGACGGGGGTGACGCGGTGGTCTTTTTGGCCTTGCTGGCCTGGGAAGTTTTCCCTTTCTTCCTCTTGCCGCCGGTGACGACTTGAAAGTCGTCTTCCGAGGATGAGGGGCATGATGACAAATCATTGTCGGAGTTGTTATTGGACATAGGTTCGGTGATGTCCATTTCACGGAATTCAGGTGCAGCGCACACCTGCGCGGCGTCCATTGTTTTATGAACAATGGGATTAGTAGGTGGGCCGGAAACAATGGGTGATTTCGGGAATCGGGCGATCGGCACAACTTTGTCGGCGGGCGGGGGCAATAGAGGGCTATCTACCTGGAAGTCGTTCGTTGTTTGATGAACAATGGGATCGGAGTTAATAAACACTTCCGTGAATTGACCAACTGGGATGCCTTGATCGGCAAGCGGGGGAGATAATGGGCTGTCAAGCGCGTCACTAAAATCAGCGACGTTGGCTTCGGTAGCCGGAGGACTATTAGCGATTTCACGCTGGATTTTTCCGCCATATTTGGCGGAAATAGCAGGGTTTTCCCTAAGGATCTCTAACAATATCTCCAAAATATTGGAGTTCGCCATGATTGGCGAATAGATCAAAAATTTAATGAGGAAATTTTGGAGATTTCTCTCCCGCGGGGGGCTTATTTAAAGCCTAACTGGCCTAACTCCCTGGATGGATGGGTCCGGGGATGTGTAACCCTCCCAGTCGGGTAGAGACTGGGAGGTGAGTACCTAATGGTGAGCCCTAAGCTTGTAACCAGTCGCCAGTCTTATTGTGCGAACCGGGCCCTATTGGGTCTAGTGCGAAGGGGTAGACACACCCAACCGACACTAGGTGAGTAGCTGAAAGGGAAACTCAGTAACTAGGTTTGACTAGGAGATCCCCCAAGGCCAAAACCTAGCACTCGACTCCAATTGACTGCTTCACCCTGAAGGGGATCAGCGGGTGCGTCGGGTCAGCACCCCCTTGGTTTTGTTGACACCGTGAGGTTTCCACCAAGGACCACGAAACTGTGGTTTTACCCTGAAGGGGCCAAACCAAATTGTTTTTGACGATACTCTGTTAGAGAAACAGGAAATCCTTCACCACCTCGAAAAAGGCGGATCCGGACCAGGCGTCGTAGTCGGCGACTACGAATGACGTCACGGCGAGCGCGACGAAGCGATGACACAGACACAGAACGATCGAGAGCGCGGAGCGGTACGACCGTCGCGGGCGAGCGTCGGAAGCGGAAATGATTCACTACCAGCTTTAACTCGTTTATTTAAAAGATGTACTGCTGTGACTGGTCCAACAAAATAAAAGATTCAGCGGAACAGAACTCAGTTGATGCCAGGTGGCCGTAGTGTTACGAGAATTTTCGGACTTTTGGCTCGCTATCAACAAAGGACAGGCTAAATGGCCGTGTCAACAGCTATTGCTGATAACATCGCGGAAGCCAGCAAAAAGCCCGGACACTGATATGTGATAAGATCAAAGGTAAACGAAAGGGCTTTTACTTGGACGTTTTGTGTAAAATGAATTAAATTATTCTGAAGAGTTCATTGTAGTGCAAAGCTATACATATGAATACAAAATTGTCTGTCAGTGATTTCAAAATAATTGTGTTTTCTCAGAGCTTATAGATATTTACTCGATACTAAAACTAAACAAATTTTATTTAAAGTTTTTTATCTGAAATGGCTGAACCGCTTGACCGATTTAAGGGACTTTCACTGTAAGAACTAGGAGGTTATAGAGCAACATATAGGCTACTTTTTATCCCAACGGGTTTGGGATTAACGCGCAAAAAACTGCGTTTTGTCGTCTCACACGCAAACGATCTCGCGGGTAAAGCTAATAAAGAAATAAGGCAAAAGTATACTAGGAATGGCACATATAAAAAAGAAAATTATTTAAACAAAAACGAATCAACTTCGAACAAAAATCTACCCATCACTAAATTGTCACCTATTTACCACACAAGTACTCCACAGCGCTATACGCTTGTAAACAATCCAAGACAGAACCAATAACCATACAGCATGGCAACAGACCATCGAGCCTGTGTTGGCACTGCCACCAGTAACCGATAATGTAATTTACCGCGTTTGCTGGATAGCTTGGGGCATTTGCATAACAACCAGATCGAAGATGCCATAATTTGTGTGCGCCTTCACGAACGTAGTGCCCGTATTCTAATTCGAATGGTTTTCTACGTTTTGCTTTTAGAATTTTGTTATCATGAAGTGAATAAATTACATTGATTGTTTGAAACATAAACTAAGCACCGACCTACATCGATTCTGTGAAATTCATTAGCAACTTTGACAAAACAGTAACAGTGCTATAGAACCCGTTCTAAAAAAAAAGATATTAAATTAATAGAATCGGGGGCGTCGGCCACAGGTGCCTCGACCACTGGGGGCCTAAGCCACAGACCCAAATTATCTATATATTAATTCGTGATACAAACAAAACTTTATACCCCTTTTTACGAAAACGAAGGACAGACCTTAATTTGGCACAGTTAAAACTTATATGGAGGAGTGTAGAAAGCTTGTATTTTATTTAATAATGCTTTCGCAATCGTTTAAGTTATGGTTAACGTGACCATACGTCCCGCTTTGGGCGGGATTGTCCCGCTTTTACGCAGTCTGTCCCGCTGTCCCCAACGAGAACATAAATGTCCCGCTTTTACAAACAATACCTATTTACTTACTTGTCTACATTAAAATATCACTAAAATCGTGCGGAAGACGGCAGCGTAGACGCGGGGTTGGGAGTCAGGACCAAGCAAAAGTAAGCGACTGACATGTGAGAAATATACCGAATACTTACTAATCCTAACTTCTTACTATATTATAAATCCAATAATAACTCGTTATGTTTAACGCCTAAACCGTTTAAAAGATTTTGCTGTAGTAAATTATTTATAAATATAATTTTTAGGGGAAGTTGGTGTAAGAATTAAAATGCCAGTGAAGTTAAGATACCACAATTATTTAAAGTCACATTTTAAACCATAATTTGTTTATTTTTTTTCTTAAATATGGCATCTTACACCGACTTATTTTTATTTATATACAAAATTCAAAAGGCATCCCGCTTTGACACGAAAAAAAAATGGTCACATTAGTTATGGTCGAATTTCGATCACAGGGCGATCACTACTCTGGATTTGCGGGAATATTCTATTCTAAAGAGAAACCGCAGCCGACAACGACAACTGAAAGAGCAGGGTGGGTATTTAGTCAGTAGAAATCTAACTTCCTCCTCTCTCGAATCTTCTTCCTGAATTTGATAACTCCCATTCATAAAAAAAAAAAATAAAGGGCGACACTAGTACAGATACAAACATACACAAGTATACATACAAAATAAAACACGAAACATTTACATCAAAACATTCAGCCAGATTGCTTGTGAAAGTCAATATGCGGATGCTACTAAAGGGAAATGTGAACAAACTAAAAATAGAAACAAAACACTTTTCTGACTGAAATTCAAAACATCTCTGCATATTTTGCATGCCGAATGTCGATATACGAAGTCAAAGGGTGGTAAAAATAAACAAAGTGTTATTTGTCGTATTTTCACTAGCATACAGATAAAAGTCGGTTAAGTGTGAATTGGGCCATGCACAGTGTAGAATTCCGTTGTTACTCAGTAGTTATAATTACTTGGCTAGTGAAAAATTTTACTATGAAATTACAAAGTTACAACTGCACTTATTTTGGAATTATTACGAAATAATGATGTCTCAAAAAGACAAGTTATCCAAAAATTTAAATTAAAAAAGAAAAATTTTATGTATAATAAATCTATACTTAATATTATAAAGCGGAAAAGTTTGTTTGTTTGTTTGTTTGTTTGCTTGAACGCGCTAATCTTCGAAAGTACTGGGTGGATTTGGATGCAATTTGGTATGGAAGTAGCTTGAAGCTTGAGGAAGGTTATAGGCTACTTTTTACGCGACTGCAAAAAAGGAGAGTTATGTTTTTACCGTGATAGAATCCACGGGAGCGAAGCCCCGCGTGAGTTCTAGTATTTAGATACAATTTGTAATGTATATATATGTAATGATACGCTATGTGATACAATCATTAAAATAAAATAATAAAATATGTTATAAAGTTTAGATACTACTTAAATAAATTTAAATAGATAAAAAAATATAATTATTCTGAATAAAAACAACAAAACTTTTATATTCCTGGTAAATTTCTGTCAAACTTTACAGGGGCCGTTCAAAGTTACCCATTTAGTGAAAAAATACCCATGTAGGTATACATGGGTTCTTATTCAAAACTGCAGTCGGACGGGCAAGCATGGCGAAACTGTAAGGATTCCTTGATTTGCTACAGAACCCTAAAAAGTATTGCAGGTTTATACATTTAGCGTAGGAGAAAACTAGAGAGAAAACGAGTAATTGAATGATCTCATAACTCGTTGCTATAGATTTAATTAGAAAAGTAGAACAAAATAATAAAACGAGGACAAATATTATGAGACGTAGCAATATTAACCTGAATTTAGAAGAAGAAAAATACTACTGAATTATAAGGATACGACTGTTTAAAAAAAATATCTATAGTAAAATAACAATAAACGTAAGAACTAACAAGCTACAGGAAGCAATTTTAAAACTGTTCACATGCTCGAACTGTGGCCATTACATGAAAATTTATTTTTCTTTAATTCCATTAAATCTAAATAAATTTTAATATAAGAACTGAGGAACTCGCTGGAATAATATGTATAGGTCGAATGTCAAACTGTATTAACTGCTATGCTAAATCTGTGCAGTTTTATTTGTTTTCCTACAATATATACGTAGTTGCAACAACCGTGCCAGATTATGCAAGCTCGCGCAAGATCGGCTTTTTCTTCGTATCATCTGTTTTCTGTATCACATTTTATTATATCTTAGACGTAAAGACAACTGTATTTAAGTATTGTTTCAATTAGAATCGAGGTTAGTATAAAAATATTGGCTCCAATATTTGTAAAATGATTGCTTCAATACGTCTTGTAATTTATTAGCTGTCCACAAACATCTTGGGTTCATATATCGCAACAGTGTCTATACAGGGACAGGTTGGTCGCCCATCGCCTACGCACCATGGCCACACATTTTCATTAACTAATACCCGCGTAGGAAGATTGAATGGCAGATTATATTTTCGTTTTGATATCGTTTTTGAATGGGTGTACGATAACCCAGATATGCCAAATGTCGGAAGTCAGAAAAATTTTGGTGAATCGATCTAATTATTTTTAGTTTCTTTAGTTGAACTGATTTTTTGAGCAATGCTAATGTGTGCCAGCCCTGTGTTTCACGTCCATCAGATAGAGTTTATTTATGATTAAACCCATTCTCAACTTCCTGACTATTAATAGTATTAACACCTAATTGTATATGTTTATCGTTACTAGACTATAAATAATTTATTGTAATACATGCCTTACTTCTATCAGTCTTAGCGAATATTTTGATTTTTAGATCCAAATTTTTTGTAGTAGGTAAGTATATTTTGTGATATTAAAAGAAATTTCTTCCATAAGCTGCTAACTGTAGTGCTTTCTATAAATCTGAAGCTATAAAATGATTGCTTTCGTAGTTATTACTGGCTATTTCATATAAAAAATCCTTTGTATTAAACTGTATCAGTACAAGAAGCTCTTCTTGGTCAAGAATTACAGTTTTTGTAAATTGGATTTTTTATATCTCGGCTCTCCAATATTAGAAACTGAGTATTCTTTTTTTATTAGTTGGATTGTAGTTCATTCACTCGTGAAGGCTTACTACAGTCTCATTTACCTGTTCATCCTAGCGAGTCCCATTGAAACTTCTCGAATACCGTTCCCAGAGGAACGATATAAGTTTTACTATATCAAATTGGACTTGTTTAGCACAGATGCATTTAATATAATAGCAGCCTTTTTTAACACATGAATGTACAGACGCCAGCACATGAAGCTACCCGAAACTGTCAAATTTTCCCAATCAACCTAATTTCTATAACGATAAAGTTGCAAATCTATTAAAGAAATTTGACAGATTGTTGTAGCTTGATGTGCTGGCGTCTGTACCATAATCAGCCTATAACTTTCCCACTGCTGCAGGGACACCATAATTCAATATTCAAGCCAAATCCCGATGTCGCATGTATGTTTTGATCGTAGGACACGGCTGGTTTCCTCATGAAGTTCTTGTTCATCGTTCCGAAAGCATTGGTGGTGATTTAAATTATATACAGTAATTGGCCAACCTGAGCTCGAACCAAAGATCAATAAGGCTGCGTTTCCACCAGAGATGTGCGATGGAAATGTGTCGTGCGAGGATGTCTAGCTGTGCTGTGAAAATGTGTGGGGGTTTCCACCAAAGCTGTGCGATGAAAATGTGCCTACGAGGATGTGTAGCGGAGCTGTGAAAATGCGCATTAATATGTGGTGCGAGTATGCGCAAACCTCGCAACACATCCTACACAACACATATTCCTCGCAACACATCCCTCGCAACACATCCCTCGCTTGTTTTGTATGCGCAAAAATCTAGCTCCGCTGAGCCGTTTCCACCAGAGCTGTGCTGACCGAGGCGAGGTAAATGAAGCGATTCTATTGGTTCTTTACAAACACATCCCTCGCTACGCATCCTCGCACATCTCTAGTGGAAACGCAACCTAACTCGTAAGTCATTTCTATAACCACTGTACCACCCCTTTTCACACACACATCACATATACAATTATACAGTTTATAACCACAATTATTCTATTCATGGTCACTATAATCATCATCAAAGCTCGGGAACAGATGCATTTATTTTAATAAACACGAACATTTACATCTTTTTCTTTAACAAGCATCAATATACATTTACACGACATCAACTTCTTGTTAGCATTTCTTTAATCTCTGACAAAAAAAAGTAATAAAAGCTATTTTACAGCACCGAAAAATTAAAAATAAAAGGCATGAAAGTGGTATACTGTTGCTATAGTTAGGTACCATCTGTTTGGGTACTGTGATACTTCAAAGGGCTGTGTTGTACGACATAAATAAGTCTGGGTACCTTTAAAGCTACTCACGTATGTAAAGGACGGGTGACGGACACGGTAAAGTACATATGTCTGAAATATAAAAGAGACAGCATTTTTGTGTTGCTAAAAGCAAAAATATGGCCGTCTAAGTTTTGATTGACATGCAATAGTTGGTAAAAGATAGCTGAATTGAAAAGATATCCATTAAATTGCCCATGATACATGGAACTTTCTAATGTGTGTTTTTTTTAACTTATTAAAAAAGAATCCTTGTTGACAGTACCCAAGTTGTTGCCTATCCAAAATACCTAGATGCAGCTCGCGTAGTAACAGACACAAAAGTGAAAAACATAACCCCGATAATATTAGATTACAGAATTTGCACAGCGTTTAATATGAAAGCTGGCTTTAAAAGATAGAAAAATATTTCATCCATCCAAGCATAAATGCAAGCAAGATACAGAAAGAATTCTCGCTTGAATCTCCCAGGTGTACGATTAGTAAATAAGTTAGTGCAATAACAGGCACAGACTCTGCCTATATTTTTTTAGTCGAGGCCTTTATAAAACTTGCAGAGCGTTGAAAAGCGAAGCTTGGGTTTTCAAAGCGTCTATTCACCTGCCTGTTGATCATCCCTTTAGTTCCACTACTCATGGAATAACCAACCCTGTAAAAAGTTCCTAAGGTTCATAATTGTATGGCAGGGCCGGTATAATCAGTGGGCAGCCCACGCAAAAGCTTTAATAATGAAACTTGAATAGGCTTTATTTACGAAAATTTCACTGGAACGCATTGTGCGAATATGCGAACTGTTTTTTATATACTTTTGAAATGTTTTCATACGAACCTGGCTTGAGATGAGATGAAAAATATTATTCCATTGGTAGTATCATAACAATACGCAGGTTTAGCCTCTTGATAATATCTGTTTGGTTGGCATGACAGCCGTATTATTATTTATTTATTACATACAGTTTTGATGGACTTATTCTAAATACGCAGATAAAATTGCGAGTTTATTATTGATTGGCATTTTATTCGTTTTAAGAACTTCTGAAAGTGTATCCTACTACTAACTACAGGCCTTTCTTCGCAATTTCCTTTCGGCTTTATACAAATGTGAATAAATCCTGTCGACACCAATTAACTAAGCAATAAAATAAATCCGTAAATATAATGAGTCATCTCAGAATGGCACCTTCATTGCAAATGCACTTACAAATACTGAAATTTCTACTAACTGCCGACTATTCTTTTGACAAACCCAGTTTTGAAATAATAGTCGCGGCGGGGTATCGCTGTGTAACAAACTTTAAATATCGATTCTAAATGGCGATACCCCGCGGCGACTATTTTTTTTTTTTACTTTTTTACTTCTAAGTTTTTTTTGCGTAGCGGTTCTTTATTTTATTTTAATTTAATTTTTATTTTATGCTTTTTAAACTTTTTACCTACCATAGTTTTTGTCACTGACAAATTTCATGGAATGGACAGTTTTTGCAAAATAATACACGTGGTGCCCTTTCATTTGATACGCCACCTGAGTATATTTGACAATATTCAATTATTCATCCCCATATCTAGTAAATGGCTGAACCAGTTTTGATAAAACATGTCTGATTTTAATATAGCCGTTGTGTTCCTTCATTTGATACCCCACTTGGGTATATTTGACAACATTCGATTATTCATCCCCACTTTCACCCCCTACAACTTTTAAACGGCTCAACCGATTTTCATCAAACATGTCTAAGAACACTCGCACATAAGGTCACCTTTAATAAAAAAAAAACTAAATTGAAATCGCTTCATTCGTTCGGGAGCTATGATGTCACAGACAGACAGACACGTCAAACTTATAACACCCCTCTTTTTGCGTCGGGGGTTAAAAAGAACGCCCACATCGTTTCATAACAATTCTCAGTCGTGGAGCCGTTTTTATGACGCTTTACACAAAACATTTATAAGCATAATTAATAAAATTAATAAAAATACGACCACTTTTAGTTCGTTAAAATGATTATGATAAACATTATGACAAGTTTTAATACATGAAAGCGTTCGTTTCCGAAGCAATGTGGTGTTCACACATCGCGTGTTTCTTTACATTGTACAGCAACGAAATAATTGTTTATTTACCTACATTACGTAATTGAAAGTCGTCTTTTTATTCAAACGTTTGACCCATATGTTCAGTAAATGTGTGTCTTTATGACAAAATGTCACGCAATATGAAAATTACCTTGAAAGGTGTTTTTAATTCCTTTCCAATTATCAAGATTATGTTGCCTCTATCCCAACTTATTTTGAGTCGGAGCGAATATGCCTTGTCTTCTAGAATTTCTTATTAGACGTTATTTCTTAAAAATCGAGTGGAATAAAAATGATTCTGATTTTTTTTCCGAACTCCCCAGAGCGTTTTCCTGAGAATTTTGTTTTAGAATCAAAAAGCCAAAGTTTTTTCAACGTGGTTCAAACATTGTGGTTAGTACCTATACTACGAAGATATTCTTAAAGCAAACAATTTTGGGAACGCGATCGCAGTTTAACTTTCATGTTAAAGGGAGAAAGAAAAACTAAAAAAAATTAAGTTATTATTCGAGTATTTTTATGTATTTTAATATATACCTACAATGTTATGATGATGCGATTAAATGAGATCACGTACTTCTGAAATACCATGTATCGAAAGAAGAAATAAAAAGTTTTGAATTTGTGATCATTAACATGGTACAATACCTAATAGTAAAGAAATAATTTTTTACACAAGGTTTTTATCAGCAAACTCTTTCATTTGGTACCCATAGAATGCATAAAAATGACAAGTCCACCATATTTGATTTAAAATGAAGTAGCTTAGCTTACCATACTAAACGTACATATTTATCATAATTTCATCTCAATCAGTTGAGGGATTACCTACTGCTTTAAAATTCAGTTGCATAATTTGACCCGAACGTGCATACATAAGTTAAAATAAGCTTGTAATATAATAATTTTTCGTTTGTTTAAATTATTGAGTCATATAGCAAGGCGCACATAGAGGCTGCTATTAATTGGATACCGCGCCCCATATTGTTAATTGACTAATTGACAGCCTAGAATAATAATTTGATTAGAAGCTGATTGAAAGGTTTTGGCACATCATACCATGACATGTTACCTATTAATAAACTTTGTTTGAAGGCCTACTATACAAACTTGTTCAAAACATGGAGTAGTAATTTAAAACGTTGAATTAAATAAATAATGTTGGCGGTCTAAACAAAGGAAATCTATTAATTTTACTGTCTGTTCTAAAACAGAATCGGATTGCTTTTATTGATACGCAACAAATTGGTTCATATTTTAATTCGGTTTTGTTTTGAACATTCATCTATGCTAAATGTTAAAGCATTAGACGGATATAAAACGCAAAAGCACAAAGCGTGTTGGGAATTTTCAACTTTCAACGTACTATGAAGTTGAATTCCCTGTTGTCTTAGTTTTCTGATAGTTATAACCTAAAAGGTCCAGAAAAAGCTCTAAGCTCTAAGACAAATAACCTAACTCTTCTCTCTTAGTATACCTAAAAGACTTAGATAATTCCTATTCAGCACAAATTGTGTGACATAATTGAAAGCACTTGTCGAAACAATGAGACATACTTTACACTTGGGCCGAATAATTACGCCTCAAGGGCACCTACAAAGCCACCCATTAGTTTAAATCTCACGCAAATCGCGTTACTTCTTATTTCACAATTATGTGCATTTAAATATGATGTCTTATGTCATTGCATGCGATGATCTCATCGATCTGAAGTTCGGTACGCTGCTCAACTCGAACTATTATTTCTGGGGCATGACATATCCCTTGGCGTGTTTTGGTACGCAGTTTATATTCCTACTGAACGCATTAACGCAATCTAATTTCAGTTTAAGACTCGATATATAGGTCGCAGTACTCCATTTCTTTTTACGAGGTTGAGAAACACTGGAGCTGAATCGTTACGATGTAGCATCGATTCGATCTTCTCGGAAGATATCGCTGATGTGTTTATCGATTATGGTTAAAATTGGATCGCAGTGAGCCCTTTTACACCGTTAAGATATTGCTAAAAGTTTCGGAAGTAGCAGAGTCGTGATCTTTGTTAAGTAGGGTGAGAGTTCGTTGAATAAACTGATTCGTCACGGCTGACATCGATGGTTCATAGATTCGGCTATTAGTGAGTGGTCTTTGAGCGATTTGTACATAATTTTATTTATTATATGCATAAATTTTAAGAGAAACGGAATAAAAACAAGCTTGATAAAAATCTTGTTCGCAGTGACATTCCTTTCTTAAGTGTGTCAAGGACATGAGGTCTTTGGGGGTTTGCAAAAATACCCATATTTTCAAAAATTGTAACGCATCAGTGATTCTCCTGTTAAAAATATTTAGTTACGGTGTCAAAATTAATATAATATTTGCCAATCTTGTTTAAGTACGGGCAATTAAATTTTAACTCTTCAATTTATTATTCAGCGCAGTTATGAAATCAATCAATCCTGGAATAGGTAATCGTTAGTTTTGAAACCTCAGTAATAGGGAAATAAATCAGTCCTTCATAACAGCATTTCCTCGTCAATCGCGAGCGTTTGACATTTGCGGCGCACGAGGAAATTACTACTGCACATGTCAAGCGCGCGGGTGGATGGAAACCAGGCTGTGCACCCTTGGGTTTGGGTGGTATTTTGGCTGCACTAGAGTGGGGTCACCAACCTTTTGACACTGAAATTCTGTCACGGTGGAAGTGTTGTCGTCTGCGGTCGATTCGGAAAACGTAACGCCGCGGCGAGCGCGGCGCGCGGCGTCGAGCGCCAGGGCGCGTGCGTCGTGCGTACTGCGGCGCGCGGCCGGTCGCACATGCGGCCCGAGACTGCCGACTTCGCGCGTTTTCCCTCCGCGCTTTCCCGGTAGCGGCGTGCGCACATCAAGCCTGCATTGTTCTGCAAATAGCGGCCGAGGGCTGGGCCGCTACTCAACCGAGATGGGCGCCTTTCAAGCGCGCCGCGCGGACTGTCCCGATCCGTGGACAACTTCGCTTCACTTGTACCCACCAAAAAAATCTGTTTAGCCTCGCTCGTTGCCTAATCCAATTTTAACTATGACTTAAAGTGGGTTTATTTCGTTGTTTAGCGCAGTCGAGTGAGGCTTTTTCCGTTAGAGAGGTGTTGCTAGCTTTATTTAACTAAAAGCGGTTTAATAGTAATCTGTACTCAAATATACGAAACATCTTAAACAAGTGGTTGATGTTATGTTGAACGTGTTCTGCATAAATAGCTAACTCTTGTTACTTTGTATCGTTAGGACTAATAAAGTATAATCAAAAAGGTTACCTACGTTGCAACTGCTAAGTATTTAAGACACGACAATGAAACATTTTTTACCCCAACTTGACTTTTTATTCCATTTACATTTCGTGGGAATCGCTTCAGCTACTCGTTTATTGTGACGTCAATTGAGATGTCAAACGTTTCTCTATAGCCTCGCAACAAAGTTGGGAATGACTTTACGTAACGGTAATAAGCGTTACAGTTATTTCAAGAATTCAAAGGGTACAAGTGACAATGGTTGTGTCAACATTCAACACGTAAGCACGGAGTCGTCACGAGTAACGATCGGTAGCGTGGTAGAAACAATCGCGTTCCCAGTAGTGTTTGATGCATGGCCCCGATACACGCTAATGGGTTTACTTACATACATAACACACATAAATACGTGCGGACAACATATTGACACACTCTGTCGAACTCATAATTATCGCTTAGACTTGATATACTCGTTTTAAGTTGTCCCGAAAAGCATAACAGAAGAGGCCTTTACATTATTCAAGCGCTTTTAGCTGTACTGAATTTTCTAGCTGCTTCTTACATAAAGTTATAGTGAATAAAACATGAACCACTTCAAGGACTTAAAAGGAATAAAACTATAATTTAATCAAGTTTGCAGGGTAAGTAAAAACTTTACAAGGATTTCTGCTCTACTTTTTGTTCATTTTGTTTCCGTTGTAGGTACAACGGTTTAATGAAATTACTGTGAAGAAACAAACATAGCCCATATGTATGTAAAATAAATGTTGGAAACGGTAGAAGCACACAATAATTGGATCTGGTATGTCGCCAAACTGTGTCGTACTTATTTCCAATGTAATTGAGGTTGGCTGTCAACCAAAGTGTTGGAGCGATGTAATTTTCATTTGTTTTGGATAATGAAGGGTGAAAGTTATCATACACGTGTGTGTTCAGAAATTTTCCCACCGAATTTTGAAAGCCAAGCAATGAAGCAAAGTAAACCAAACACCGTATAGGGAATAGAATAACATACTTTAAGATATTTTCCCTTTATCTTTATTTTATTAGGGACTTTTGAATGGCACTGCTTGTGGGGCTGTCTGATTGATTAGGTTTATCTAGCTAGATTTGTCTGACTGGCTAGATTTATCTAGTTAAATACCTTTAATTATAATTATCTACGTTTTACATTTGGCCAAGAACTTGAACAGACTTCGCACCATCACCATGAGGTTGAGACAGAAGTCTCTGGAATATGCTTAAAGCGAGTCGGTTTAAGTTCAAGGCTCCAAGCTGATACTATTATTATGGATAGTGACTAGACTAAGCATGCACATAAATTGATATTGCATTCAAAACTGTATTGTAGTCAAGAAAAAATATCAAAATTTGAGAAAGAATAACTTTTGTTAGAAGTTGTACTATTTAGAGCTTTTTTATATACACTTTTCAGCTGTATCATGTTCTCAGGTGTAAAGGGTTGTAATCCGTCTTCCGATTCAGTAATCCTTTAATATGCATCGAGCGTGCAAATACTCAAATCATTAGACAGTGTAAACTTCGCACAGGAGCGCATTTCAACGGCTTGGATTACCGCACGAGTGTAGGATACACCCTAGAGTTTCAGAATTAACAGGATTCTCGCCTGCCTACACTCCGAGATCATTGCCAACTGTTTGATTAAACCTACGGAATACTATGGCATTTTTTTCGAACATACCTTCATCATCACATGCCTATAAATCTTCTCCCACGTATGTAGGGGTCGATTTTCAGTCTAACTGAATGGCGCTGAGTACATATTATTAATATTAATAATATTATTTATTTACATATTATTACATATTACACATTACATTACATGGAGTGACTGCCTATCTAACTTCCACTTCCAGAAACTGGCTAGCACGATATTCCCTGCTAGGACTTGTGTAAAATTTTGTGGTTTCCGTTACGACTGTCAAAGATCTACTTATGTAACCTGGGATCAAAAGCGTTACAGTCTTCCCAAGTAGAAAGAAAGAAAATAAAATTTATTTGACCCAGATGTAAAGGCACGCAATAAATACAAAAAAAAATAAACTAAAACTAAAAACAAGTAATTCTATAAAACTAAAACAACAACTTAATTAAATAAAACAGCGTTGCGTGTGCCTCACGGCTGTGCCAAATAGGCCCAGTTCAGCAAAATGCCAGACAAATGCAAATTGCCTGACGCTGGTTTTCAACTGGACCTTATGTAGTGAGGACGTGCTACAGATGTAAATCAGCTTTAAAGTGACGTAAGAGTGTGTGTGTGTATGTGTGTAAGCGTGAGTGTAAGGGTGTGTGAATGTGTGTAAGCGTGAGTGTAAGCGGGTATGTATGTGAGTGAAAAGAGAATGCCAAGTTTCGGCTCACAAATCATGTAGCGTCCGATAGACTTTCTAAATTAATGATAATTCATTATATAAAATAGTAAGAATTATAGAGTATAAATAAAATCTGTAGAAGTACACCGTTTAAAAGTAATTTTAAATAGTTATTCAATTTATCAACACGTTTTCCATCTACAATTTTAATTAGAATGTTGCCAAAACCAAAATAAAATAATATCGATACGAAATTGCACTTGCAAATCGATTACATTAATATAATCATGAACCTACGTAAGTGAATTGATTACTTACAAAAGTCCTCTTAATTCTTATAATAATAAATAATGTTTAGTTATATTTTTGACTATTTTATAATAATTTAAAATAATTCAATTCAATTATTGATACAGTTTAGATGAGTTATATAGTGCTGGTAACACTTAATCTTGTAGTTGTCACTGATAATTGTCAAAAGTTTTATTTCTCCCGCGTTTTATGACGAGCGACGAAGTGTCTTGCGTGTTTTTTAAGTTTTGTGTTGTTTATTGCTGTGTTACCGGACCCCGATTTCTGTATTACTAACGACTACCGTGGCTGTTGAAACTGAATTCAGTATTAATTATTCAATCATTTAATAGTTTATTTCATGTTATCGTTAAAATTAGAAGTATTAGGTGGTTAATTTTAAAGAACTATAACTTTTTTGGTGTACTTCTTATAGAAAACAAATTATATAGTGAATTTCTATAATTATTTTCCTTTTTTATGATATATAGTTCATCTTTGTCGGTTCTGGCCGAGTGTTGAAGGAAGCCTCGGCATTCTCCTTTTAGATTTGTTTTTAGAAGTTTAGATGGTCACTCATCCACTGATCGACTTCTGCAAGCTTTGCTTAACTTGAAGTTCGGCCCGATTGGCTGTTATTATTAAACCACGAGCTTTGCTTTCCACCCACAATACCTTTCACCTTCCACCCAACTTTCATCCCCCATTTAAAAATCTTCCTTTAGGAGATGTTTTTGCTAAAAGCCGTAATGTCAGAAACTAAACGGAGGTTTTCTCCATTTTCTGGACCTGGACCTCTCTTTCTGGTGTAGACTGTCCACGGTCGTCAATGCTTCAGAACTCCTTTTATTATAACCGTTTCCTTTAATCGATCAATTATTTTCTGCTTCACCATACGGAGAGATTATGGCGGTTACTGAGAAGGGCTATATTAGTTCGAGTTTTAAAGCGTTCTCTGTATGATTTTCACACACTTATGCATTCCAATGGGCCTCGATATAGAGCATGGGACATAAAATTTAATGCTCTTGGAGCGGCCCGAACATGAATTGCGAGTATGTACTCTGTTGAACCTTGTGACATCATATAGAAAATACTGCATCTAAAGCTGGATAGTTTTGTTTTGTAAATAAATGGTCAGAAGTTCAGTGTTATACACGCGTAAAGAACAATAATAATTGTACCAAAATCCATACTTATTAATATTCTAAAGGGAAAGTCTGTGTGTAGTTTAACTACTAGGCTTCACTGCTGAAAATATATTGATACATACATTTTTTTTCCAAAAAGAGTCCACAAAAAGGATGAAATAGAGGATCAAAATTTCAACCAAATTTCCACGCGAACGAAATCGCAGGCAATAGCTAATCTTTCCTTTATAAGTAAAAAGGAAAGATAACACTTTTCCAACAAGAAGTTACAAATGCAAAAGCTCGGTATAGAGTTAATAGACTCTGAGTAATATTTACTCAATGTCAATATTGCTATGACATCGACCTTATTACAAGTAAGTAAGTACCTACTTTGGAACAATATTTGCTGGTAATGGAAAAATAATATTGTATCACGAAGTGTACCAAATTGATTTCGTTTTCTTATGGCCTGATACGCACGAAATCCGATTTAATACAGTGTAACAGTTAGTGTCAGTGAATTTATCAATCTTTATCCAGATTAGTAGTTTGATTTACGTCCATATCTAAACGATCATTTTAAATGCAAATGTAAGTTTGTTTGTAAACTATTAAACTCTTACAACAGCTGTTCACATTTGAATGAAACATAGCACAATCTCCAAACAAAAAATCATGTTGGTTTCAGGAATCACATTGTTCAAAATGGTTACAGCCCTGAAACTAAGCATTTTAATAGCCATAGTTGTTGGCGCCACAACATAGGTCGAACTTTTTGGACATTTCGACAATTTTTATTATGGATGATTTGCTGTCCCCGGCTTTCCGGCAAAGAAGTGTGTGTATATGCTGCTATAATTATAACGTTCACAATTTGCCACTGAAAGTATCCCGGGCAAACAAAAAGACAGACTCACTTTGTAATTAACACTTAGTAAGTAAAGACCCTTCTACTTAGATGCACCCACCCAAACCGATCAATTTTACAATATCATTTTTCTTTTTATGTCATTTACACACAAATGATTCATTATCTAATAATAGTAAGTTACTGTCCTAACGCAATTATTTTAAATGGTAAAAATCAAGCAACAAATCAAACATTTATGTGACTATAATGAACGGGTATCATCGAATTAATAGTCTATGAAAACGCTATTAGAAGAAAAAAGTAATTTATTGTTCAACCGAGTTCACACTAATATACTAAATACCCGCTTCACCGGTTCGCGTGAGGAATGCTGTGTGCAATGAGAAATCTAAATCAATCATTAAAAATAAATTCTTGGTTCGAAAATTAACAGTTACTTTCCTAAACTTCTCTTGATAAATAATCAATACACAGGGTGCTTCAAAAATGTATACACACTTTGAACGTCCATAGAAAATTTATTTACCGTTCTACAAAGTTAAATTTCAGGAAATTAGAAAGCTGAAAGTCCAATGTAAATGAAACATAAATAACAAATGTTAATACTGTTCAAATTGGTGACCTCCAGCATCAATACAATTCTGAGTACGAGTCACCACTGATTCTGTACATCGTATCAAAACGTCCAATGAGATTACTCTACACACGGCTTGAATCTCATTCCAAAGAATGTCTAGGTTACGTGGTTTACGTTTGTACACCTAATTTTTTACTGTGCCCCATAAGAAGAAATCCAGTGGTGTAAAGTCTGGACAGCGTGCTGGAAACTCGATTGGCCCCCTGCGTCCTATGCACTGGCCCGGCAAATTTTGATCCAGGTAAGCTCGTACGTCCCTGTGATAGTGCGGCGGGGCACCATCTTGTTGAAAATAAAACATATCATTACCGTATAATGCACGAATGGCAGTAAATACTGAATCAGCAAGCACTTGTAGCTGTTCGAGGTCGACCTGAACGACCTTTATGCACATCACACACTGTTCCATGAACTTCGAATTTGTCTCGTATGCGTGTAATTGTTAATCTTGAAGGTGGTTCTGTATCATACTCCCTTCTCCACTGTCTTTGAACTTCATTTACATTCTCAAACTTCCAGTACCACTTAATAACCTGCTTACGTTCTTCAAAACTCAAACGTACGTCCGCCATGTTGATATTACAACTTCCAACTGACAATATAACATAGTGGGACGATTATGCTGCCACCTGGCGAAGAAATATAACATTAGCCTTGTAGAGCGGGAAAACTACGATAGTTTAAAGTGTGTATACATTTTTTTGAAGCACCCGGTATACTAAATCGTAGGATACATAACCATTGTAAGGGCTACTGAAGGAACAAGGTAGGTTTTTAGTCTGTAGAAGTCTGATACTCCCTTCTGCTCCACAGAGAGCGGGAGGAGTCACTTGATGATTTTCCCACCCAGAAAGATAAAAGCATACTTACATGAAATAAAATATTTATTTTGTAACTCCATACTAATATTATAAATGTGAAAGTAACTCTGTCTGTGTGTTAACTTTTCACGCCTCAACCGCTGAACCGAATTGATTAATTAGATGAAATTTGGCATGGAAATAGTTTAGGACCCTGGAAAGGACATAAGATAGTTTTTGTCCCAAAATTCCAACGGGATCGGGATTTATCGGGAAACCCTCCAACGCGAAAGAAGTCGCGGGCAGAAGTTAGTTGGTTATAAATAACACTTTTTACACGTCATATTTTTATGCGTTTTAGTTTAGCTAGATGAGGCCGGTGTTACCTAACTCACTACTCTGAGAAGAAACACCGAAACAAACTCAGAGGTCAACGTCTTCGGTAACTTCTCTTTTAAAGTCCATACAATCGTATTGGTCCAATCATATGATTGCGCGCTTTGACAACGCTTTTCTCACTACTCAACTCTCCCAGCCCACCTTCTTATCTAATGTTTCAATTTCAATTTCTATGTTCTTCACACAATAAGAATCTACGTTCATACAATAATCTTCTCTTACTGTGTCCTTCTCATACTTCTGACTTTGTTCATTCTTCTTTTCATATCCAGTCCATTCTCCTCTGGAATGCGCTTCCTCTCGAGATCAGGGCCTCAAGTCTGCTATTACAATAGTGTCAAAATAGTCTATCATTGATTTCAAAATTGTTGATTTTGACAAGTTTGGTAATCTACTAATATAATGGCTTTCCAATGGTCAACCACTGACACTTCATTGAACGAAATAATATGTAAAAATTAAATAGAAATAAAATTTGGCATGAATAAATGTTCAAATTTAGGGGTAGTTTTTCGAAAATCATTACTACTAACCGGTTTTATAACAATGGCAATACGGCAATGTCATTCTAATACGAGACTACTGACCAACCATTATGAATTTAGTAGATTACGAACTATTAGTAAAATGACAATGGGATCGTGATGGAATGACAAATTTATAAAAATAGCAGACTTGGGGCCCAGGACGGCTGACAATCGCTACGCATTTAAAAAGAAATTGCGGATCCAATTTCTTCGCCAATAAGCAGAATTTCTATATTTAATTTTCATTTGCTTCTTAGGTATATATGTATACAGTATATGTATTTATATAAGTATTTATTCATATATATTATTTATGTAGATTCCTATTTTATGATACTTCGATTTTATGATATTAGGTTTTTTTGTGTTATCACTATTATTATCATTATTTTTTTCCAATATAATTTTCACGTACATATTGCCCTTCCGCTCTATCTCTTCACCACTCATGGTTGACTGGTACAGAATGCCTACGGCATTAAGTCCACCTTTGTACCTATGTGCATAAAGTGTAAATAAATAAATAAATAAATATGATAGGTATTAACTTTAAAATTTCGACAGCTGAGACCCAGACATAATTTCTATGAGAGGGAGGGGGCCGTAACGCCCGTAACGCCCAGTGAAGGTTGGTGGACGTTTCAAGTTGCAATATAAAAATAATAGATGTGTTGCAAGTGTTAGAATACTCTGTGACTGTGCCCGCTTATCTGACCTCCACAACCCGCACACAATCAGGAACAAAAGCTTAACGTCATTTCCAAGCGAACAGTCGCCCATCAATAGACTAGCCTCAGCAAGCGTTGGTTAAATACCTTATTTTTTAAATTAAATTAAATTAAATTAAATATCGTTTATTTCAGGCATAGGCACCCATAAAATTACATTAAAAAGAAATAACAATGTTTTTCTTAAATTAAATTCTAAAAATAAATAAAAATATATACGTTATACAATAGAAATAAACAAAACAACACAATAAAACAAAATCATATTAATTTTTCAGACCGAGAGAGGCAAAACAAATTCACCACCATTAAATTGGTTGGATTTATTTTGTCTCCCTCTGCACAAGTACGGTATGAAACACAGCCTTTATAAGCTTATTATTACATGCTCCCACTCGTGACAAAAACGATGTTCTGAACTTCTTCATTAGCGCAAAGAAGTCGGTAACCCTGCTTTCAGCGAACATGTCAGTCGCACTACACCGCCAGGGCAAGTTGAGCATGGCCTGGAAGGCATTATTATATTGTACACGAAGAGTGTTGTAAGCACTCTTGGTGTATTTGTACCACAGTTGGCTAGTGTAGAACGACTGGCAGTAAGACTGGAACAGGGTTACTTTGACTTGTTTTGAGCAGTGGAAGAAACGTCTATTTAGCATATTGCTTCTACACGCTATGCTACGCCTTTGTCTCTCCAGATCGTCATCATCTTTTAAATTATCGGTAATTATGTGACCGAGATATTTGAACTTCTTAACAATTTTTAGTTCTGTATTGCACAGGGTAATTGGCAGCAACTTTTCAGGCCCATTTTGATATTTAAATACCATTTATTTAGCAATGAACATTGATAAACCAATAATGCACTTTTATATAGGCAGTGAGAACGAGTTACAAGGTTCCTATGACTAATAAAACCGCATCAAAACAAAACAGCATCAATCTTTTAGCGCTTTTTTATGTGGTAATGCAACAGTTTGAATCTCTGCCAAACCTTTTAGATTGAATGTTGTGAATTAAAGGCTATATTCGGTGGAGAACCACAATTGAAAGCATACGATCACAAACCTGATATCGTAACTTGTTTACCGGTAAAGTAAGCTAAGTATGTACTGATCAAAGGAAATTATCATTCTTAGCTGCTACCTCAGAAAGAATCTAAATCTATACATATAATAAAACAGTAAAAAAGTGTGTTTGTACATTTAAATTTTATACAAAAATAATAATTGAGGTGAGTAAAGAAACGGTAACACGGCAAAAAAAGTCTGTCTGTCTGTCTGTTTGTACACGCTAATCTCCGGACCTACTGGATGGATTTTAATGACATTTGGTAAGTAGATAGTTGATATCCTGGATTAACACATAGGCTACTTTTTATCCTGGAATTCCAACGGGATCGGGATTTACGCGAGAAACCCTCCCATGCGAACGAAGTTGCGGGCAGCAGCTAGTAGTTAATATACTTAATTTATACAACCTGTTAGTGTATAATCTGTGTATATCCTTTGTTGGAGATCCTAACTAAATGAATAAAATATTTATATTTATATGTATGTAGTAAAGTGTGTATAAGTGCGAAACACACTAGTCACTAAAGACTAGACTTGAGCTGCTATTTACTGAAAATTGCTTTTGAAGATGTTGACCTCATGAGTCCAGGTGCCTTTCGCAGGTGACCGTCCAGCCCCCGAACTACGGGTTCATAATTACCTATATGATAGAAATGCCTATCGAAAAAAACTATTTTTAATTACCTAATTGCAGCTGTTCTTGACCACAAAACCTTCGACATCTAATAGACTTATGAGATTAAACAAACGTTCCTCGACACTAGGATTTTTTATTATATTGTAAGTGGAGTTTTACTTAGACCTGGAACAACTATCTTTAGGCCATACAAACATTTGTTCCGATACGGGAATTGAGTCACACAGCGTAGAAAAAGAAAAAACAAATTATATATGACCCAGATGTAAAGGCACACAATAAATACAAAGAAAAACAACAACTTAATTAAATAAAACAGCGTTGCGTGTGCCTCACGGCTGTGCCAAATACGCCCAATTCAGCATTTAGTGCTAGAAAACAGCAAATTGCCTGACGCTGGTTTTCAACTGAGCAGTCAATTGCTCAACCACTGCGCCAACACTGTAGTCGATGATGATTTGATGGTTTAAGATTGGTTCCTCATTGTTTACTACAATATCTACCACCTACATATCTACTAATATAAATTAAATTAAATTAAATTAAATTAATTTAATTAAATTTTATAATGCTAGTAACCAAAATAGCGACCAAAACTCTATCTTAGAGATCGAAGCAATGATTATTTGATTCATGCCTAGCAAGCTATGGTCTAGCTAGGTATAGCTACACCAACATAGCTTAAAGAATCATGATCTGTTCCCATTAAGAACCGTCAGAGGTCACCGCGCTCTTCAATCAATTCGTTCCGCATTAATTGAATTCCTATTTATAATGCGACTTTATCATAAGATGTTTTACTTTTATATTTTACGACATAATAATACATTACCTAGCAGTCGCACGGGGATTTGCTCTCGTGGACTTTATAACGATAAAATCATAATCCTTCTTCTTTTGCAGACGGATAAAAAGGAGCCTATAACCTTCCTCAAGCTTCTTCCATACCTACTTCCATAACCACCCAGTACTTTCAAAGATTAGCGCATTCAAACAAACAATCAAACTTTTCCGCCTTATAATATTAGTATAGATCTATGAAGAACAAGGTAAAAGTTTCGAAATACGTCGCCATTTTAAAGCGTTGCGAGTGGTTGGGGGGAGCGGGGGGGAGGGGTCGGATACCCCCCTCACCATTTTCACCCGCCGGAAATACTTGGTTTCCTTAGAAAAAAAATAAAACAGAAATTTTAAGAATTTTTGGAAATTGTTTAAAAATATTTAGACGCAACTCCGGCAGCCAAAATTACTTTGGGGGGATTAAGACTAACTCCCTTAAGCCCCCTACAACACCAATACCCTCAAATTCAGGCGACTCGTTTTAAAATCCAACCCAAGAACAAATTATAAGTTTTTGCTATTAGTATTCAGATTCCAATCAAAAGTGAATGCACAGGTTAATAGAATCAGACGCTTAATTTTAAATGATAATATTTTATAACCAGTAATGCCCATTCAATATTTAATAACGCCTTGAACTTTGCAAATGAGATTGGATTATTAACTCGCAAAAGAACGCAATCATGTATCCAATGATATTCACTATTACCATCGTATTCATGAGTGTGCAATAAAACCGAATAATGAAAGGCGCTTATAAATAGGTACTTTTAAAAGGAACAGGAAGTCAGTCGGAATAAATAAAACATCTGTGCTGAATACGTAAATAAATCGTAGATACGCCGAGCAATCCAGGAGAAACTAGAAACCGACGAGGCATATAATTCCACCTTATTACACTTCATAAACTATACCTCTATTAAATTATTCTGATTTTATACTCACATTTTAACAAACTCCGTTTCTATTTTCACACAATTATTAATATCCACACCACAAACTAAATAATTTATTCTGTAAACACTGGTTTTGTTATAACACAACAGTGTTCTTAAGATTCAATAACATCTTAAAACATAAACATGAGATATTGGGAGCACGTTTGTACGCAGCGTACTAGTAAGCAAGCTTTGAGCTTTGAACTACGGTGTTTTTGTTAAAGTGAAAGAGCGAGACGGAACAAAAAAACACCATGAACATTCGGGCAACGTCGGCCTTTTCCGTAGTGTTCGCCTGTTGACTTCGGGTTGGAGCGATAGCATAGTATGGATATGCACGTTCCTTTTGAATTTTGAAGGTGTTTCTTTTATGTGAGAGGATTTTGTATGTAAATCCATTATGTTATCTCATGGTTATGCGGAAGCACGTGCTGAATCAAGTCTTGAGATTGAAGAACCCGTCTGGCTACAATAGTGTCTGTATGCTTCTTTCCTCAAACATAAACCTACCTACATGGTACTCATATGATTTGACTAATACGGTTTGTCTGGATTTAAAAAAAAACGTTGAACTCTTACTTTGTTTCGGTCTTTCTCTTCAGGGTTATCAGGTAGGAAACACCGGCCTCAACTAGTTTAAATTTAAAATGAAAGAAGATGATGTGTGTTGTTTACAACCAATTTTCAAAATAAATATCATTTACTATCTTGAATTTTACTAATTTAATAGTCATGTAATCAGTCATTTCATGTAATAAAAGTACAGAGACTGTTAAGTATGCCCTCGATAGAACTAAAATCTTTTTCAAAACATTATTTATAAATACTTTACCTACTTAAGCAAAATAACTACTGTTATTAAAAATCAGCCTAGCAACTATTTTTTTTTCTAAGATAACAACAATATCGTTTGAATCCAAACACATCTACTGTAACATAATATGTTACGTCAAATATCATAAAAGCGATTTCCTAACAGAGGGTTGTATTAATCCCCATTACGCCATATTCCTCCACCATCCCATTAGCTATAGGTAACTACGTCCGTATATTATACTGCTACCCCACTGGCTTTTACCAAGGGGATGTGCTTTCGTGATCATTAGCTATTTTTTACTTATAAAGAGCATTTCCAAGCTTTTAATATAAGTGTCTTGTGTTAACTTCACGTTTTACAAACTTAACTCGATTTTATTTTAACCATTTAAGACACACAATTGCACCATTGCATACACAAGACTCACAAAAAATATAGTTTTATATGAGTTTTATCTTAAAATAGACTATTACTTCATTGACACACAAACTACACCGACGTAATATTCCGCTGCAAATAAAAAATACAATGGCATCCAGTTGCATTAATGACCGTTAATTTGTTGAGAATTAAAAAAGAATGACGTCATTTTAAATTGGCACGTGGTCATCGATATAAAAAAAACAATTGTGCAATGTGCAAGGCCATTTTAAAAGGTCGGTGCGTATTCATCGACAAAAAAGCAGGGAGTTATAAGGTCCGCACAATTCGTACTACCTAATGTGTGACGGTTTATGGCGGGCTACGTCTATAGTGAACGGGGGTGGGTGATGCGGGAATCGTATTGTCCCACACCGCTTTCACACCATACGAATAGAAATAGGCTCATTCATGATGTAATATTCTACGGGATGAGCAGTATGATTGAAAGAAACGAGAGTTATATAGAGTGATTTAAAGAGAACGCTTACGTAAGCGTCCCTTATTAAAAATATACTATAAATAGTTTAGTAATAGTTTAGTAGTTTATTAATAGTTTCAACGTCTTTATTTGGCCTTGCTCTCTGAGACTACGAGCAGAAAACCAAATAACAACGTTCCTACTAAGTAACATGTCTTTCTTCATAATAATTAGCTTTCCACCTATCAATTTTTTTACCGTATCTCTAATCTTAAGAATTACTTCCCACAAACAAACAGTTCGAAGTTGTCTATTAATATTAGATACTGTTGTCTGCGATAAGACCGCCATTGGTTGACACTCTTAACATAAAAGTAACAGTTGTGTAACTACATATTTTGGTTTATAATAAATAATATTCCACTCTAGCAATGTTATCTACAAATACAAGAAGAGATTTTGATAAATTGTCACATCACAGTACACATTATTTTTCCTCGCATGTACATACGCACTTACACACAACGGATTGACTGACTTTGACTATTTTATTAAAAATGAACTTCTTTTGGTATATTTGCTATGTCGAATGACGTGGTAACACTTACACTGATTGATATCTATCACTCATTGTATCCCATCAATCATTTGACAGGCCTGTTGGTCTAGTGGTCAGTGGCCCTGACTGCTATGCGCAAGGTCGTGGGTTCGATTCCCACCTAGGACAAATGTTTGTGTGATGAGCACGGTCATTTGTTCTTTGTCTGGGTGTAATTTATCTATAATATGTATGTATTTAGAAATATATATGTATGTTTATCAGTTGTCTAGTACCCATACCACAAGCTCTGCTTAGTTTGGGACTAGATGGCGTTGTGTGGAAAGTTGTGGAATATTATTATTATATTTTACCGCTCCTTTTCTATTTCATTCCCATTAAAAGGACCGTACAGTTCCAGAACTTCGGAATAATGTAAGGACTGCCACACCCGATTTATAACAAAATTTTTATAAAACAATATATTTAGGCGTTTTCCAACTATGTTGATCTAAAGTCTAACAAGTAGCAGTGCAGCTTAGTTCAAGTATTTTTACATGAAGTGCCTATCTATCTATCTTGTATTTCTAACCCAGTCACTGCACAATACGATCACAGATGATCACATATCTACGAACTGACCACAGCAGACGTTTCTTATTCTAGAAAATCAAACCGTTTCGTCTGTTATTATTTAACCACAAGCTTCCAAGTATCTTCTTATTGCTTAATTTGAAAAACTCTGTTTTATATGTAGTCGTTTGACTGGTAGACTTGGTTGACTGGTAGAGAATGCCTACGGCATTAAGTCCGCCTTTGTACCTATGTGCATCAATTGCAAATAAATAAATAAAAGCTTTTATTCGTTTTTTTAATCCTCTGGTAGTTTTAATTTTAAAACTGGCCAATGTTGGACAGCAATGAAACAGTAATTTGTTTTTAATTTAAATGACTTTTGATCATGATACTACTTCCCGGAAGACACCAATTATAAAAACACATGTTTCCTAATTCAACTCATTTAATGTCTATCATCGCTTCTGTCTTCTTCACATCAGTACATAAATCTAATTAATATTGAAGTGTCGGTCTGTGATTTCAAAATACCTGTGTTTTTTCAAGAGCTTATAGATATTATATGACACTAAAACTCATACAATCTTTCGGTCTGTTTGTCTTTATATTCGTCCGGGCTAACTGATTCTAATAGGACTAACTAAAAGACAGAGGAGGTTAGAGCAACGTAGGTTTGTAATCCCGGAATTGCCACAGGACCCGATCCTGTGGCAATTCCGGGATTACAAACTACACTTACGCGATTACAAACTACACTTACGCGATGAAAACGGCATCTCAATTAATGAGTAAAATATACGAGGCGGCCCGTGTTTTAGAACATCCAAAGGTAGGTATTTTTTTTATTATTGATGATAGGTTTCCTTCTTACCACCATCTCACCTGATTCGCGTGGGCGTCGATATTATCATCTTCACTTAGAAGAAGATAATATCGACGCCCACGCGAATGAAGTCTGACTGACTGACTGAATTATCAACGCCCAGCCCTAACCCTTGGACCTAGAATGCTGACATTTTGTACAGGGGTTCCTTTTATAATGTAGACAAGGAATAAGGAAAGATTTTTTTAATTCAACCTTTAAGTGAGTTAAATAGGGGATGAAAGTTTGTATGGAAAATCGTAAATTTTGTAGTTTAAATCATGAAAATTTGTGATTAAAAAATCTGTCTGGCTAAAAATTAAAAATCACGTGTTTCAGTGTTTTTGGAAAATCAGCCCCTGAGGGCGTAAAATAGGGGCTAAAAGTATAAATGGGAAACCAGTTCGTTTTGTAGTTCAAACCATGAAAATCAGTATTTACTGTATTTTTGCCTTTTCGTTGATATAATAATAAAATATAATAGATAGAAACAAGGTAGAAACAAAAGTAGATACATTCGTATCGCAGTATTCATTCTTATCCAAATAAATAGTTTTATCATTAAGGGTAGATGTAGCAGCAAATTACTTTTTAATTTATTTTATTTGGACACTTAATTTCGAAGTTATCGAGAGTATAAACATGCAATACGCGAATATTACGCATAGTACTGTCGGATAAGTGGGGGTTTTAGGATTAAACAGCACACTGTAAAGCAGAGACAAAATGTGTAAGTTCCGGCGAAGACGTATTGGAAGCCACTTGAGTTTCGTACGAAATTCGGATACGTGATCATATTTGCGCAAGTATAAATCTAATGCAAACATTTTGGAGTCTCTCAAGTTTATCAAATTGTGCCTCAGTAAGATCAAGATAACTGACATCAGCGTAGTCTAGGATGGGGAGTAAATGAGACTGTGCTAACGCAATTTTAGTAGCAGTTGGCAGAAAGTTACGCAACCGTCTTAAATTATTGATTAAATGGTCAGGAAAAGTAATATTAAACGTTAAGGAACACTTACCGAGGTCGGTGCATGGGTGGGTATGCACCGACCTCGGTAAGTGTTCCTTAACGTTGAAGATCGACCCATTAGGCTGTTATTATTTAGCCAAGAGCTCCCACGTCACAACAGTAATATCACAAAATAGTTGTGTATTGTTATTTGCATAAACGCTGTCTTGCTCATGTTTAGTGGTCCGTAGCCGAATGGCAAAAAACGGAACGCTAACAGATTCGTCATGTCGGTCTGTCTTCCGTTTGTCTGTCTGTCCTTTTTCTGTCTGTCTGCCTGTTCGTCCATAATTATGTCACAGCTATTTTATTCCGACAGTATTAGGAGTGAACATGTGAAACCAGGTAGGATTTATTCTATGAATCGCTTTCCGATTTTTATACAAAAATAAATAAAAAACAAAATTAAGGGCTAAATTAACTGAAACTAAAAATATTTCATTTCATCAAACCTTTATGTTTGTTTGTGAAGACCTGTCGTGTTTAAAACATACATCGAGGTTTCTGTAACCTTTCTCTCAAAAATCCTTTCTGATATTTTTCTCAAAGTCATTTAAGAGATATACGCGTCCAAAGTGGTCAAATGTGTGTCCCACCCCCTCCAACTTTTAAAATAAGAAAGTGCTGATCTTAATAATTAAAAACTTTCAACGACTGGTTTGAACGTCATATAGTCAGTAGATTTTGATGTGTAAATTATAGCTTTTTCATTTATAGAAACACTGTGAAAAACAACGTTATTTTGCGCTGCGCTTATTAACTGCGGAACCCTTCATGTGCGAGTACTATACTACCGCTTGACCGCTTTTCAAGTGTTTGCCAAAACATTAAGAGTAAATGACTACAATGCATACCAAATAATGTTATGTACCTACATAACATTATTTATAACTGAGATTTGTTCATGAAATTAAAGCATTAAGTATTGTCCTTCTTTCACGACAAAATGGAGCAAGGCACTATGCGGAGGCGCCTCAGAGAGCTTGGCCATAAATACATTTTGTAAAAATCGTCGCAGGTACTTGTATTATACCTCAAACTGTAGCTAAGAAGTTAATCTACTATATTATACATAAATTATGTATGTGGCTGGTACTGGTTTATATTAAAGAGCATCTAAATACGATGATTCAAAAATTATCACAAAAACATCTGGTTTTTATTTTTTCAGTATTATTTTCTGGTAAGCTAGCAATAAAAACTATACAAGTATAAGTATACCATTCTAGAAAGTTTGTAATAGGTATAAACTTTCGTTTGGTAAGCATAAATTAATATGTTTTCTGGTGTGCAGATAGTTTAAGAGCTGGATCATACATACGCTACTTTCATTTCGCTAAAAGATTCTTTACAGACGAGCGAAGCTGCGGGCAGAAAAAAAAACTTAGTTGTAATCTTAAAGTAATGGAATATATTTTTGGTAGGATTGTTCTCAAATGAACGCGGGTGAAACCGCGGGGCACAGCTAGTAAATTATAAAGGAGAGATTCCGTCATTGTCTCCACATAGATAACCTGATTACTCGAAATATACCATAGACTATTCCTTATCACAAAATGACTATGTATCTTCGTAAAACAAGTAATAATAATAATAATTGTGGACCAGTTGAGAACATTGAAATAACTCTGTTCCAATCCGTTCGAATAAACCGATAGTGTTATGTCTTGTTTCTGTAAGAATCTAGCCATACAATATTATCGAAGGCCATCCAAACAGCGGGGCATCTCTAAAAATGAATCTTGTTCAACCGACGAAACAAACGTCGGAGATTATCAAGTCGATGCGTATATATATATATATTTTTTTATGTATGATCACCGGCTTATAAACATCAGCCGGCTGAACCGATCTGGAAAATTCTTTTGTTGTTTGAAAGGGTATACTTCGAAGTTGGCCCCATTGTCACCAAGTCAGGATCTGATGATGGGATCCTGGAGAAATTGAGGAAACTCTTCAAATATTATAGGCACACCTATAGTGATTTGAGTATTTTTTATAGTAACTTGTGTAGTTGCATTCGAAAAGCACCATTTGTGAAGTGGACCTAATGATGAAGACACAGATGGCCACTGGAACTACTGAATATATAAGTAGGAATAATAAGCAGGGTTGATAAAAATTGATGATGATTTGATGACATGATTTAAAAAAAAAAAACAAATAAATCAGATTTGTTTGATTTAAATCGGATTAATTTGATTTAAATCAGATTTTTTTGTTTTTTCTTACATTTTGTTCTTTTTTAATTTGGAAGTCAGTTATTCATTAAATAAAAACACAACATAATTTATACATTTTTTTAAATTACATCACATAAAATTAAATCACTTTTTAAAAAACACAGAACAAGGAAAATAAAGTAGTTAATTGTAATTTTTAAAGACCTGTCTATAGATACTAAACACGCATAGGTTTATGAAAAAATAAATTTTCAGTTTTAGTTCTATGTATGGGGAGCCCGCCTTTATTATAAATATATTTTTATTTTTTTCTTAAAATCAGAAAGCGGTTTACATAATACATCTACCTACCAACTTTCACATGTATAGTCCTAATAGTTTCGGAATAAAATGGCTGTGACATACGGACGGACATACGGACGGACGGACGGACAGACAGACAGACAGACAGACAGACATACAGACAGACAGACAGACGGACAGACATGACGAAACTATAAGGGTTCCGTTTTTGCCATTCGGCTACGGAAACCTAAAAAAAATTGATTTAAATCATTGATTTTTATAAAATAATCACTTGATTTTAATCGCGATTTAAATCACTGATTTAAATCAAGTGATTTAATTCATATCAACCCTGATAATAAGTACCTATTTCATGTGTTCCGCTTCGATTACTTGAATGTGGTTATTAGGCACAATATGCTCGTCACAATGCATATATGGTGAAGTGAAGCTGATGGTGAAGTACCAGGAGAACTCCTCAACAAATAACGGCCCAACATTGGGAAAAGCAATCTTTTGTAAATGATTATAAGTAGCTGACATTTAGGCTTTTGTAACTAAGTAAATTAAAAATCGACCAACTAAAAAGAGTGAAATAAAAACTTTTTACCAAAAAATTAAACCGACTCTCAAAAAACACTGCAAAGTGAAAAATAAGTTTAATTTCGGAAGTCGGTGCCAAAAACGAAAATACAAAACTAAAGACACCGACTACCTTATAAATATCTAGGACCCTGGCTAAGTCAGATTTATGAATAGATAATTCAATGATTAGGCAAGATTTATTTTTGTAACAGCATGCACTATTTGCATGCAGTTCATTCACATGACACTCCATAAGTCAATAAACCATCCAATATTAATCTTTTCGATTAGGTATTTATTGGGTTAAATAAATCTTTCCAGAGTTCCATCTCCGCAAAAGAGTGCTCCTCACAAATTGCTGCACTCACCACATTGTACTAGCTCGCGACAAGAATCTTCAACCGAGATCTGAGTTTAGGTCGCACTAGAAAAGGAGATTACTTGGAAAACGAATTTGTAGTGTCGAATGGAACAAGCTAGGTAGTGAAGCAAACACGTTCGTTATGTGGTTCAAAATTCATTTAAATCTGGCACATTTATCTGCCTCGCAAACATACCTCGCCCTCATACTAGATTTTTTTTGCATGTATAAATACCGAGCTTTGCCAGCCTTTTCACTGGAGCAACGCTAAACCTGGCTTGTTCAATAAAGGAATCCCTTTATTGCATTTTAAAATGCAATTTAGTTTTCAAAAAATATTTGTGAGAGGCGAACATTAAAAATTTTTTTTTATTCAACACGATTAAAACGGAATAATATAAAATATCGTCAGAAGAATTCTGCCCTATATGTGGGGTCAGCGAACTTTGCACTTTCTTCTACAAACCTGCCACACCTGATTCATACTTTGATCATAATCACGGTACCATAGTCTGGCAGGCGGTGAACACAAACAGGCGTTATCATCGGCGCGTGCGCACGTTTGTGCTGTTAACTGTTTACGTGACCACCAGCTGTCATAACATCATACGGTAGCCGTGTTACATGCACAGATTTCATCTCGTGAATTTATTAATACGTGAACTTTGTAGCCCTTTAAAAAAAAATACGCGGTTGGAGGCGAATGAAACTTGGCACAATGCAGAAAGCAACTATAACTTTAATAACTAATAAAATAATTTAATTTATTATAATCAAATTCAGAACAATAGGCGACCACACGTTTTTATTAATATTTGTTTGTTGGTTGTTGAGATATTTTTATCACGTTCGCTGACAGTGAGCACTTACCCTGACACCACATTACGACAGTAGAATTTTCCACGACGTACTCTTAAAAATAAGTGGCCCGTCCCTCGACGTACTGTCATAACGCACTATTTTAATTTCCCGCCTAACGACGTACTGTCAGCGAACGTGTTAAGGATAAATATACAATCTATACTGATATTATAAATCACAAAAGTTTTATTTGTTTGAACGCGCTAAAGTTCAAAAATCCTTCGAAGTAGGTACTAGAAATTTGGTATGGGAGTAGCTTGAAGCTTGAGGAAGGTTATAGGCTACTTTTTACCCGACTGCAAAAATGGAGGGTTATGTGTTTATCGTCAGTGCCAGTATATAATGTAATATAATATGTAGAGGACAAGACTCGACGGAGCTTTTGCTGCCATACCCACCATTATACTAGTCAATGAAGACATTTTAAGTTGTGCATGGTATTTTTTACTGAATGTACCTTTGACTACCTAGTGAAGTGTATGGCGATCATGCTTTAATCCTACGCCTGGGGAGAGCTCTGTTATCTAGCAGTGAAAATCATTTGAAGTGATGTTGATGATTTCTCGAACCGATCGGTCCACAACTGTATTGTAACCAATCAGTAACAATAGTACTGAGCGATTAATCCTACGCAGATTATTATTTTTAGCGTCTATAATCCGTATCTTCCAAACGTCTCGTGTCTACAACCTCTAAAAATTATAATTGCTAAAAGCTTATACTATATACTTATACTACTACTATCAAAGAGATATTTTGAGGTCTTGTTTCAATTAAAAAGTGAAAAAAATAAAATAAAACATTACGCAAATTGATTGAATCAATCGCAAATTTTCATTTACCTTTATTTATTTATTATATAGGTACTTTATTGTACATCACACAATATTTCATTGGATACAGAAATTAAAACTAGTGTACAATGGTCAAAAGTCCGCAGTTGTATGATTCTTATTTCTAAGCGGAATACTGTCTCTCAAAATACAGGATATCCTAGCTTGAGAGGCAGGGCTCACTATATCTGTATACAGACTTTTGCAGCATTGTTAGCATCTTGTCAATCTGTGTAAATGATGTATGTATATACATCAATTAAAATTCAAATCATTAAAATTAAATAAAAAATAATAATAATGGGCAGTCTTATCGCTCAGGGCGATCTCATACATTAGTATAGGCTCTCATTGCTTAGGTCTAGTGTGGACCTTCCAAGTAAATTTAGCCAAAATCTAGCTTTGTTCCAAAGTGTCATAAGGTCAATATTCATTTGTCTGCCTTCAAACATCTGCTAGTTAATTGAAGCCGTTTGAGTCTAGTGAGACCGTTATTGGTTCATAATACGAAACACTTACTTATATTATACATATACAAAAATGTGCCAATTTTGTAGCGCGATGTACACCGCTTTCAAACTATACATATACAGCCTTTACCATTCCCACTGCTGAGCACAGGCCTTCTCATTATGAGGATGTCCCACCACGCAGGTCTATTCCGGGTTCGTGGAAGTCACATGTCTTCGAAAATTGAGACATGACAGTTCTCTCACGATGTCCTCCATCACCATTCCAAGAGCAGCAGTAAAAATATAAATAACACAAAGTAATTTGAAATATAAACTATCGGAAATAGCATAATGGAAACATTTGTCGTGCCGTGGCCGCGGTATCTTGAAATGTACTAACAAGATACCGCGGCCCCGGAACTTACGGGCAGCTGAAGGAACAGGATGGGTTTTTAATCAGTAGAAGTCTGACACTCCCGCTTAACTCCGAGCGGGAGAAGTTATTCGATGATTTTCCCACCCAGAAAAAAAAAGGATAACTTAAGCGTCTATCAAGAGAAACAATATAAACTTTTTAATTTATCCTGAGATATGAGAGTGGTGGTAACGAGCTCGACTTGCGAGTCGCAGGTTGTGGGTTAGAAACTAGTCTGACACATTATTTTGTGTAACATCACTACTGCCATCAGATCGATGAAGAAAACATCATGAAGAAACCGACATTTTCTAGAATCAAAAATTACAAGTGACATCCACTAACACTGGGCTCGCGTGGTAAATGTCAAATCTGCCTGGGGTTTGGCAAATCTGCCAGAACAGTTCTTTTAACGAAGTTTGAAATCCCAATGACCATGAACCTGTGAATTTTAAACTAAGATCAGTAAATAAACTCAAGGCTATAGTATATTTATTGATTGCTGATTAAATGTCAATTAGCTACATTGAACAGTAATGGCCGAATGAACAGCCTCCAGCTGAGGTCAAGTTGTCTGGCGTTAAGTAATATTATATGCAATATAACCTTATAATAGCCTTTTTATTTAATGTGCAATATTTATTTATGCAACAAGGTTTTAACCTGTTACACTATATTGTCAAAATATATTTACATGACATTTAAGATATATTTCAATGAATTTTAAGTTCAAGCTCAATATTGGATAAGCAATGAGAAAACTTCCCAAAGGCACGATCATAAAGAAGCCTTTTCTTATAAGTTAACCAACAGATTATAAATCCGAATATAACGGTTTCATAATTATTATAAAAAATATCATAACTACAGAGTAAAGATCATATATGTAGTTAACATTCTATAATATCAGTAACGCTTACCTTTTCTTCAAACCAATAAGCACCAGACTACCAAACTCTGTTCTGCTCAATTAAATAAAAACACAAACACTTCGACTCCGCTGTCGTGACCTACTTCCAAATGATAAAGCATAACGGGTTTCTTACACATGCATACATTTACATAAGTACAAGCATACGTCATTTCCTGTAAACAAGAATAAAAATGTCATTCAACTGCACGAGAAAACCGGAACCCGTAGTGATGTGACATGCGCTTTCTGTTGTAGCTAACACTATTATTCCAATTAGTCGATTTACGAGGTTTATCCGGCATCTAATTTGGTAAGCCGTTTCGTTCATTTATATAAATTATCCAGTCATTTTCTGTTATGAGATAGACTCAATAAATCATTAATGGTTGTATAGAGCTGCACAATTGCAGATAGTGAGATATTCATTTAAATTAGCTAGACTAGCATGTAAAACTACACTTGTTTACAAATTGTATATTAATAGAAGAAATTGTATCAAATGTGAGTTGAATGACTCGGCAATATTACGAAGATTAGGTATGTTTTATTCTACATTGAAAATACAATAATGCAATACACATTCAATGATTAACATGTATAATTATCGTCTTTGTGCGCGTTTAAAAATTAACAATACCTTATACTGAATCACAGACTGCGACAGACATATTTATCTTCGTTTATTTTAGTTGTTAGTTTCTCGTATAACCACGTACGGAGAACTTTAGATCCGGCCGGAAAAAGGGTTCATTGTCCGCTAAATGTAATCACTACGCAAGTCGTATACAGACAGACCGCTCCTGATAATTTTGAAAATGAATAATTGAGTTTTCACTAATTACATTTCCTGCGTAGAATAAAAAATACGCAATATTTTTTTTTTTAAATTAGGGAATGTGCTGCATGTTTCTAATGCCACTATCATTTTCGAGAATAAGTGGAAGATGTAAAAAGTTAGCCAAATTTTATTTAAAAAAAATAGAAGTGTTCATACTTTCATACTAATTTGATACATAAATGCAAAAGTGTGATTGTACGATTGCTTGTCCTTTTTTAACATAAAAAACAACAGATCGAAGTGATTTTTGACGTGATATTTAAAGAGATAGATATAGTGATATTTATTTATTTAAACTTTATGTACAATAGTGGTACATGGGCGGACTTAATACAACAAGGCATTCTCTACCAGTCAACCTTTGGGTTAAAAAGACCACAATGTGGTATGTGTACAAGTAAAATAAATGTTATTACCGAAAGAATATATATATATATATGTATATATAATAACAATAGAATACATATATATATATATATGTATGCAAAAATAATAGACTAATAAATACGGTGCTTTATAATAATCTTTCTGACTAAAAGAACTCATAATAATTATAATTATTGCGAAAACCAAACTAAGAATGACAGGCTTTTAAGTAGTGGTTTCTCATTTTACGCTTAAAAGAGAATGTTCCAGAGTTTTATGGTAAAAATAGCATAGGAATTAGCCATAAACCCGGTTCGGTGAGAAGGAATGTTAGGATGGAATTTATTTCTGCGTTATAAAAATTTTTCACGCAGCAAAGCCGTGGCTATAATCTAGTGTAGTTACAATAACATATTTACTCTACTTTGAATATTCATAGCTTTAATTGGCAAAAAAAATCTTCATTTTCCAAACATAGGTCCATATCATATACCTCTACAATTAAAAGTCCTTAGGGACCTCGCTATAATGGTAGAAGCCAGCGGGTCCATTAACGATCACAGTGTGATTAGTAGCTTCTTAAGAGCAAACGACACCCACGGGAAATGGCGGTGCACACTACTCTATCTTGGGAACTAGCAATAGGTATGTACTTACATTTATTTATTTACACTTCATGCACTAGGTACAAAGGTGGACTTAATGTTCATTCTCTACCAGTCAACCAAGGGTAATGAAGAGATAGCGTGGTATTTGCAACACTTACATTAAGTTAAAAAAAAAGAAAAGAAGATTGTGAAATAAATAGTAAAGGTTTGATCATTATGAACTAAAATGAAGTTTCAAATGAACTAATCCAGCTCATATTCTGGCCTACTAGTGTGCAAACTTTCATCCAAATTCGATGAGTTACTTTCAAATTAACAATATCAGTGTCGTTATTAAGATATACAGAAAAGCTATAAAGATACCCAACAAACTATTCGCTTTGACAACACAACAACATAAAAAAAAACATCCCAAGCCCCCACGTGCACTTAAGGCAATACAGACCAACTCAAGGTTCATTATGCAACTTTAATGCAGCCCAGAGCCCGGATATTGTCAGCCAGTGTGTACTGCACCCACGAATGAACGGAACGCTCTACGGACTAATCGATTATGTGGAAGACTTTAACATTCCTTTGTCAATTGACGCTTTCGTGTGGACGTAATTATGCAAGGTTACATTGTAGGCTCAGTTAGCATCAAAAAAGTTGGGAATCCTAGCCAAGGTAAGACGGTACTTCACACCGGAACAGCTGCTCAATTTGTATCAAGCCCAGGTTCGGTCGTGTATGGAATACTGCTCTCGTCTTTGGAATGGATCTGCGAAATACCAACTGGACGCGCTTGAGTCTATCGAGAAGCAGGCCAAGAGACTCATTGGCAACGATGCACTGGTCGAGTCAAAGCTCCAGAGCCTTGAACACCGACGACGAGTTGCAAGTCTATCGGTTTTCTATCGGTTACATTTCGGGGAGTGTGCGATGGAATTACACAATCTAATTCCGCCAAGCCCGTTCCATCATCGGACTACGAGACAAACGGTGAAGCGCCATCGTTACATGGTGGACATCCCACCCATAAGCACAAAACGTTTTGGGAATACCTTCATTGTGCGTACGGCTAAGGAGTAGAATTCCCTGCCGGAGTATATGTTGCCCGACAGCTACAACCTAGGACTCTTAAAGTCCAGAGTGAATAGGTTACTTTTAAGTAAGCGTGCTCCATCTTCGATCACATCATCACTTACCATCAGGTGAGATAGTGGTCAAACGCGAACCTATTTTCAATAAAAAAGGCTGATTAATTTGGTTTTTAATTATTTCTTGCTAATTTGTTGATGCACACTTATAATTGCATTTTCATAAATTATTTTATTATATTTTAACGATTTAAGACTCCGTGTTCGATAATCTTTGATGATTTGGTATCATGACCATTGAAATTACAGTACCTATATCGTTTGGTTGGTAGGAACTTAGAATTATTTATTCGCCTGTAAAGTTAATTTTTTAGCCAGTAGTCACTTTCCAGGTCTTCATCTATCTCGAAAAATCACATCCATCCGTTCCTCCGTTTCGGCTTGAAAGAGGGACAAAATAACAACACGCTTCTGCATTTATAATTTTATGTTTTAAAGGTATTCCTTTTTAAATTCATCATGAATGAAAAAAACTATAATCAATCTTACAATTTCAATCACAAAAGACCGTCTCAATTCACAACAAAAATGACGTAATTTCAAAAGACTACTATTACGCGAACGGTGCAGCCACCCCATTTAATATGCGTGCACGTCGCAACAAGGCGCATGCTCGCATGCACTGGGGTGCGACAGACACCAAGCCGCCCTCCGGGTAGGGTGACTATTATGAAATGAAATGCGTGGCAAAACGTAGGACATTTTCCAAAAAAAAACTCCTCAAGTCGTTATTTTTTTTTTTGTAAGTAAGAGTAATATTTTATAAAAAAGACCTAGCAGTCGCGCGGGGCTTAGCTACCGCGTACTTTATCTCGATAAAAAGATTACCTCCTTTTTTGCAGGATGCGGATATAACCTTCCCTAAGCTTCAAGCTACTTCCAAACTAAATTTCATCTAAATCCACCCAGTGCTTTCGAAGATTAGCGCGTTCAAACAAACAAACTTTTCCACTTTATAACCCTTACTAATATTATAAATGCGAAAGTAACTCTGTCTGTCTGTGTGTTACGCAATCACGCCTAAACTACTAAAGCGATTTTAATGTAATTTGGTACGGACATAGTCTAGAGCCTGAGAAAGGACATAGGCTACTTTTTAATGCGAAAAAAGGGCTGTAAGGGGTTGAAATATATGGGATGAAAGTTTGCATGGAAATTACGTCATTTTTAAAGCTAGAAGCTTGAAGCTTATTTTTTAGACTTTTTAAATAAATACGACATTCAAATTATGTATGAGTTTTATTTTCAAAATAATTAGCCTAAAAAATTAAAAATACTGCCGAAAGTCACTATTCCGCGCGGACGAAGTCGCGGGCACAGCTAGTATTAGTATAAATGTATATATAATAATTATATAACTAAATACTATAGCTGTAAGCCAGAGTTTGCGTAAAAATTGTAAATAGATTGCTTCTAGGCAAGCGTACCGCATTGTGGACTACATCAATGCTTAATAACGTGTAAAAACGCACACCACACAAAAAATGGTAATGCCAAAAGAGTCCAGACAGGTAGCAAATAGGCCCAACATGTCCATAAAAAGCCGCATGACCAAGGGATAAGTTTATGGTAACCCAAAAAAAATTCAAATCACTTCCTGTAGCTACTACAAGCTCATTGCGATCGACATCATCATTATTGCTGCAAGGCCAAAAGAGTCCAGACGGGTAATAAAAAGGCCCAATAAGTCCATAAAAATCCGAATAGATGGTAGCCCTACCCTGGGGTCACTGACCGAACCAAAACAAAGAACTCACCACACCACCTATGCACCTGTAGCCACCACAAGCTTATTGCGATCGATATCGTCATTATTACTACAAGGCCAAAAGAGTCCAAACAGGTAGTAAAAAGGCGCAATAGGTCCATAAAAATCCATATAGATGGTAGGCCTACCCCGGGGTCACTGACCGAAGCAAAACAAAGAACTCCACCACACCACCTATGCACCTGTAGCCACCACAAGCTTATTGCGATCGATATTGTCATTATTACTCCAAGGCCAAAAGAGTCCAAACAGATAGTAAAAAGGCGCAATAAATCCATAAAAATCCGTATAGATGGTAGCCCTACCTTGGGGTCACTGACCAAACCAAAACAAAGAACTCCACCACACCACCTGTAGCCACCACAAGCTTATTGCGATCGATATCGACATTATTAAGTACTACAAGGCCGAAAGAGTCCAAACAGGTAGTAAAAAGGCGCAATAAGTCCATAAAAATCCGTATGGATGGTAGCCCTACCTTGGGGTCACTGACCAAACCAAAACAAAGAACCCCGCCACACCACCTGTAGCCACCACTAGCTTATTGCGATCGATATCGTCATTATTGCTACTTGTTCTGTTTGAGTGATGGGGAAAAACAATGGTTTTGATTGCTAGAAAAAAAAACTGCTGCTTAAAGCTTGAATACCTATATGACATGACTAGTTTTTAACCACGACTTCGTTCGTGTGGGAAGGTTTTCCCGCGAATTTACCGATCCTTTGGGAATTCCGGGATAAATAAGTTAGTAGCCTACATGTGTTATGTCAAGTATCTACTTAATAAATTTCATTCAGATCCGTTCAGTAGCTTTTGTGCGAAATAATAACAAACATCCATGCATCCTCACTAACTTTCGCATTTATAACATTAGAATAGAAAGATGTTAAGGTTCTTTTCTTATGCATTGTCTGAAAACAAATTGTGTAGGAACCGAGAATTTTCAGGACTACAAGAAATATTTTACAGGTAAGTTAAATGAGAGCCAAGGAAAACCAGATAACAACAAAATAATAAGCTTACTGAAAAATCTCATTCTCAAATAAGACTCGTGAATTTTTATAACTAAACATGAAACTCAAATGAAAACTATTCTGTTATCTGAGTAGACAAACCACAAAAATTAAATCAAAGACCCTTGCTATGATAACCTCTTCTTGACTCATCTAATAGTGACATCCAAAGAATATTTTAAGTGAACTTTCGACACCAATAATGTGGAGACAAATTTCTCTTTTGTTACAAAATAAATAAGCATCAAGAGTTCAAGACGGCCGGCGAACACCTTGCGATAACCTTGACCCATTCGAAGATAAAAACCTTCTTGTTGAATACCACTCGATGTTCAGACACATGTTTTATTATCTTACTTTATACCTCATTGTTCAACTTAAGTGAAAGACAGTGTGTCTCTTTAAACTATGTACAAAACAAATGACGATCTTAGTGTTTCTCACATTATGAGAGCCTGAATAATACTGGTTACTCAGAACAGTAGAAACAAACACCCATTTAGGTGTTTGTTTCATTGTCATTTGTAATATAAAAGTGACCTTCATGCAAGGACATTTTATTTCAAAACTTTATATTCAGGTCAGGATGCATCACGTTTAACTCGAATTACGGCAAAATTTGATCCGGAATCAAACGACGAACGGCACTTCAGGCTTCGGTTGGAAATTGCATTAAATCTGGATTTGAATACGAAGTTGACACAGACGGCAGTCGTCGTAGATTTAATAATGCCAATTTATTAGTTATAGCCAACTTCCTTAGACTTAAGTCTCTGCTTTTGAACATTATGTAACAGAAAGTTACATGAAAAGGTAAGAAAATAATGGTAAAGCATCTAAAAATATTAAAAACTAGCTGACACTGTTAATGTCATACCACCATTGTTTTTAAATTTTCGTTTATACAAACCTTCTCTTGACAATTTCGAATAGAACGAAAAATAATTATCCAATTCATCGATCAACAAATGATTGAAAATCCAATTTGGTACAATGATTCCAAAGTTATGTGCGTAAAAATGCGCATTTCGGCGATTCATTTTTATTTAAAAAGATGGCTTTACAATTTTCATTTCCTTGCGGTGACACTGAAAATTCTGAAAAATAGATTCAGGCCGTTCCATTTTTTTAATTATAGACATTAATTATACTTTTCTGGTGAAAATTATAGTGACTATCTATTTCTAAAAATGATAGCCACCGGTCCAATTAGCAACAAATCTTAATCAAAGCCACTTTTCGTCTCTTAAACAAAAGTTATGTCACACAAAGCCTCTAAATCACCATTTCTAAGTCCCAACACGTGTTTGAAGGAACAAAATCTCGTCATTGATATAAATCATCTTCAAAAATAAACGCGCTCAAGCACGGTTCTCCAGTGAACGAGCCACACACTATGGTTCACCCTTCATCCAATAAGCCAGATTAATTAGAGATAGGCGATCGTCATGGTGTGCGCCCGCACTTGTGTTCATGGGAAGGGGCCTTTACGGTTATTTTTAAGGATGTAGTTATATGCGTACTTCGCTTGAAGATATTTTTTGTTCATTAATTAAGACTTTATAGGGTAGAGTGGGTTTCTTTTAATTGATTCATTTCAAACTTCCCGTGATTGTATTGATGATATAAAACTAATTATGCCTTACAACTCCATATAATTGTCTGTGTTTATTTATTAAGAAGTACACAAATAATATAACAGTAGGTGTAAATATATTTCCCTCAATGATGGGGCGAGATAGGGCCATAGCCTGGGTTGCAGGCATGTTCTAACAAGATACCGTGCCCTGGAACGCAAGGCCAACTGACGTAACAGTGTGGGTTTTTAATCAGTGGAAGTCTGACACTCTCTTCCGCTCCACGCAGAGCAATAGGAGTAATTTTGTGAATATTCGAAGAGGATTGAAGGTCGAGAGTCGTAATCGAGAGGTTGGAAATCCACCTATTACACTAATGCCATGTGAACCTACTCCAGACACAAAGAATACTTAGCTTAGTCAGACGGGCTAACAAGATTCCTAGTAATGTGATGCAATTCTCTTAAAAAAAACTGCATAAATATTAACTTACCTCACAAAGCAATTATCCTAACAAATAGCACCTTCACAGAGCAAGATCATTAAAAATATAATTTAGTAGATACAGTGAAGATTGCATTGACCGTGACGTCATTAATGTCACCATTGTAACCAGAATAAGACTGCTGTCGTAACGTTTACAGAAACAATTATAACATCAACATAGAATCCGAGCCTTGAACTAGGCCTAGAGTTAAAGAAAACGTAATGAAAGGCCTTACCAAGATCTAGCTCTCCAAAACTGTTATCACCTTTGAATTTAATCGTTGCAGGTTCTGACTTTGTTGTAGAGTTTTTTTTTTAACTCTCTGTACCAAGTTTATCTATTCAAAACTTGTAATTATTTTAGCTTTTTCCTCAAACGGAATATAGAATTGTATTGAGAAATGGTTACATTTTCCTTGTCATCGATAATACGTGTAACACAAAACATTAAAATATAGGTAAATCACTTAGATGGGATGATTTTTTTAATCTTTATTTGGTATAATAATTTAATAGGTTTCTTTAATTCTAATCATTCAGAAAATCTTAACAATCATTTACAAGGCCACAAACAAGTATGTAGCTGTAGAGGTTTAAACTAAAATCGAAATCGTTGAAATAATATATGATAGCTACGAAAGATTATACAGTAATGCCGCGATGAGCTCAATAAATATCAAACAAAGCCCCAATCCCGAAGCACAAAATCTCGTTAAACAAGAAGCCAGCATAATTAACGGTATTAAATCGTACCTACATTGTTAATTGTGGGAACATTCATGTTGACAATCATCGGCATTAACCATCATTGTATAGGCCACTAACAGTACAAGTTGACATTGCTACGAAAAAAATCAACTTTACTTCGACAATTTAAAGTTTAAATTGCTTTGCTTAAAGTGTAATCACCGCGCCAATTTCACTTTATGTATAGAGCTACCACGTAGATTTTGTCTGTCAATTGCAAGATAAGATTTACAGATCATGACGGTGCATGACATTGCTAGTATCTGAGTTTTAGCATGCAGTTTTATTTTTATTTATAAAATGGTTGGTAGTACATATCGAAGCTTTGTATTAGTTTTTTTAGTTTATTATATTTGACTAAATATTGTCTAACAGAGTATTAGAGACGCTCTTTATGTACCAAATGCGTTCAAATACTAATCTACGTCGATACTTATGGATCATCCAAACTTTTTATTGGTAATTGGACTCTCAATTAACAGAAAAAGGAAAAGATTCTATCTTTTCTACAGAAAGTGATAAATCAGTTTTTTTTTTTCATTCTGAACTTTTATTTACTTAAGATAAAATAAAATTATTAGAAGTATAAAGATGTGCATTGTGCATACAGTACATTTCGGAAGAGCCTTCTCGACCTCAAATTTACATGCTTTAAACTCAACTTTTTGACCTATCATGTCATGTATGTATCATACCAATGTAAGTTTCATTCAAACCGATATTTGTTTTTTCAGGAAAAGGATTTGAATATTTACATGAAATAACGTGACAGATAAACGGTCTGAATTTCTGATTATGAAAATGAGTTTCATCATAAACATTCCATTTCATACACAGCATGAACCGAGAAAAACATTAAATGCCACTGTAACAACTTATTACGTGCTTCAATAAGTACTTACACATTGTCATTTTTGGAACACAATACGAAG